>CM061349.1:114637201-115986368 GCA_030867105.1 Liasis olivaceus | reverse complement strand
CACCATCATCATCTCTCAGAAATCTTGTCTTTTTAACTCTTTCTATCTTAAAGAGAAATGTACTGTACTGTCTCATTCTGCTTCATTCTGTTTCATTCTGCATGCCTGTGAAACTGTTTTATGACAATTAAATCAAGGGACATGTTTTTATTGTATAACATCCAAGCTGTTACCAGTGCTATGTATAATCAACACTGATAGTATAATTATACCAGGGATGAAATAAAGATGAGAGTCAAAGAAATTAGGCCACCTTTGAAAACACCCTCCAGATGAACATAACAGCTAATATTTTATAATTTTATATAGATTTTAAAAAATGGAGGATGGAAGCAGAAAACAACAGGTGTACCTCCAGGTCTCAAGAGCATCAAAGAAAAACAGCTATTTGAGTTCAGTTTGAAAGTCTAAGTTTACCTTGACATTTAGACAAGTTCTACACAGATTCATGACTTATGTAGTTACACAAAGTATTTCTTAGATAACAGTAGCCATCTAAAGACATGAAAATCATATAAACAAGGCCAGACAAATACCATCAAAGAATATACAGAAAATGGGAACAGAAAGTGATAGAATATTATGTATAGTCACCTAAATTTCCCACCCAGCTATAATCACTTCAGCAAACAATAGAGAATCTATGATATCCCCTAGATAATGGTAATTTATTTGGACATGTTTTGGGTCTTCTTGCCTACAGACAACCCTCCCAACCTAAAACAGCTATCACCAGCAATAATGTAATCCAAAACCCAGAAGTCAGAACCTGCTAGAAACCAAGGTGCCAACTCTTTCCCTGCCGATACTTAACTATCTGTGTCACACGATTGAATAATGTCAACAAGACATCCATGGTCAATTGATAATGTGGCATATATTATCATTGCTAATAATGCTCTTCTCTTCACACATAGTTCAAGTAGGTGCAATAGCATAAATGGGAGAACATTTCGGCTGAACAGGTCACTTTGTTATTAATCACAAAATGGCTATGTCGGAATAAAGGAAAACTCTAGCATTTGAACCTGAACACAGACAGTAATACCTGCCCAGTACATGTGTTCTTTTACTCAGCAATGCTAAGATGGTTGTATTATCACTAATTAATACTATTATCATTGCTGTGCATGAAATAAGTTCTAAATGAATTGTCACAGTCAGTACTTACATATTCCATCGCCATTTAATTACAATCCTTTTCTCCCTTGTGTATGTGAGTGCTGCCAACTGCAGATAACACGCCATGCCTTTGATGAGCAGCCTCTAGTCCATAAAAGCTTATGTAATCATGCAATCCAGGAGTCTTTAAGGTGTTCTTTGTCATTTTTGCTAAACAGATCGGTGTAATTATCCAACTGAATTATAATACATTTTACATAATGTAATTAAGTAACACATGTAGCAGGTCACTGTTTTCAAATTAATGATTACAGATTAATTGGAAATATATTTCTTCTAATGTATCTGTATTGTTTTTTTCTTTACAGCACCCAAATAGGAGCGTGTTTGTATGTGTGTGTCTGGGTAAGAGAGAGAGAGAGAGTAGACAGATGTAAATGTATCTTTGGTAGATACTGTACATCTGTTATATCTCTTTTGTGGTATTTGAAACACTTCATTTTCTGCATAGCGTACTTTTTCTCTTTCTCAGTAAAAAAAAAGTAGGATATAATCAGGACTGTGCAACTAGTATGAATGTCTGATTCAGATTCTGCTGTAAAGAATGATTATTCCCTTTTTAAAAGTTCATCCTCTATTATTAAAAAGCTTGAATGATCAAACTTCTTATACTGAATGGGTAAAAGCTATCTGGAGTGGATACAAGTGCTAAGAGAAGCAGTCAATAAATTATGTGTACATTTCTTGAGGGCATTATGAAAACATCATGATGTAGAACTTTCAAATCCATCTTGTGTATCTCATGCAATCTTTTAGATGAAGCATCTCTCAAACTAAAAGTGGAAAGATCTAAAAAACTTTAAGATGACTTTTCACAGCCCAGCCATAGGGCCTTGCTAAATTCTACTTTAGCTTTCAGATGAAAAAAAAATAGAGCCTACATTTTTGTTTTTGGTGGGTTATCCCCTTTGCTCCTAATGATCCTCCTTGCTCCTGACGATTCTTGCCCCTTGCTCCTTGATCCTGATGATGTTCCCATTCAAGATGCTTATATATCTGATAGACCCCAAATTTGCCCACCAAGAAACAAGACAAATGTCTTGTATAGAAATTTATCAAGATCAAGTACATATATTTTGGTAGATTTGGTGCCCAGGCTATTCACTCATCAGATGTACCAAAAAAGACAATGCCTGGTACAACTATTGGAGTGCTATTTTACTTATTAATTGTTATCTCTCTCTCTCTCTCTCTCTCTCTCTCTCTCTCTCTCTCTCTCTCTATATATATATATATATATATATATATATATAATTATGTAAGCTGCCCAGAGTCATTGTGGAATCACTCAGCCTTTCAAATCCAGATAGATAGGATGTGATGAAAGATTTGGATGAGGAGGTTCAAGGTCATGGGGAGAAGCATCTCCTCAGCCCACAGCCTGAGCATGTGAAAGCAAAGAGGATGAGACTGGCACCCCCTAAGGAATTCATAGTGTTTAGTTGCAGACTTTAGGAGTTAGAGTTAGTCTGGCGAGATTCTGTCTAGCAGGTGTAAGCTAATAAAGTAACTGAGCAATTCCAGAACCATCCCGTAGAGTTTCTTGGGCTGAACCTGACATAGATAGATAGATAGATAGATAGATAGATAGATAGATAGATAGACAGACAGACAGACAGACAGACAGACAGACAGACAGAGGTAGAGGTAGAGGTAGAGGTAGAGGTAGAGGTAGAGGTAGAGGTAGAGGTAGAGGTAGAGGTAGAGGTAGAGGTAGAGGTAGAGGTAGAGAACACTTACCTACACATTTAAAATATTTCCTCATGTAGGTCAATGCAGCTTATATAAAAACAACAATATGCAATAAACAAATAATTAGAACAAGTTATGTCACTTTTGTCCACCATGCTACCAATGTCTCCACAATTAATTACAAGGGATCAGAAAGGTAGCCTCTGCTACCTTTAGGAATCATCCTTTCAGTTACTGGTTTTAAAAGGTACAGGGAAACTGTAATTTATCTAAAAGGCAGCAGGAGGAAGAGGAATCTGGGAATGGGCTCATGAGTTTCATTAACAACCTCTTCCAGTAACTTACTAGTACATTACACAATATATACTTAAGGGCGAGGGTACAGATATTTTCTTCTGAATTTGTCTAGAGTTCTTCAGAAAATCTTCCATGTATTTCTGTTGTATTTTTTTTTATGTTTGCAATATACAGGCCATTTTATTTTTCTCTGAGTCTAATGTATCACAGCCCCACTGAGACTCCTTCAATCTCTCCCATTGTGTATATCAGCACTGCCATCTTCCAAATTCTCAGGATATTTTGCTATTGGTGCCTACCAAGTCCATTTTCCACACCTACCCTGATGCATGGCTGCTTTCTCAGATGCCCACACTGGAATCAAAGTGCACGTCTTACTCCATCAGCAAGTGGCAAACAATACAGAGGGAAAATTTATTTCTGTATTTCTGATCCATAGTCACTCTGTTGACTATTTGATGTAAGGCAGGTAAGCATGTGTGACAAGACAAAAATCATTATCCATAAATCACTGGTTTGACTGTCATTATTATTCCCTGGTTACAAAGCTACCACAGACTTCTATACCCTCATTATCTCAGCAGTGGCACAGTTGCAAAGAAGTACCCTGCTGTACTTCAAGGGACCTCCAGCATCTTGAAATCAGAGACTTTCTTCCTTAGAACTGTGGTGCTTGTTTACATTCAGAGAGGAAGCTGTCATGTGTCACTGAATGGTTTGCTTTTTCCTCTTTTGTACAAAGCACATTTTCTTTCTTTGTTCAGTTCAGGAATCAGGCTAATGCAATCATACAAAGCATCATTCAATTCTTTCTCCATTTGGTACAGCTATGTGACTTATTTGAATCATCAAGAAAATGGTTTCAAATCCCACATTCAAAGAATCCCTGCTACATTAAGCTGCCAATTAGGAAATTCCTGCAGGTTGGCAGTGGACAGACAGTAGATGCACCCTGCAAGGGGGAATTTGATGGTGCAAGCAGCAGGAATTGAGTCTCACCTTTGCCCTGAATCAGCTTTAATCTGTATCCTACAGATGTGTTTGATGAGAGCTCCCATAATACTCAATCAGCAGGGCCATTAACCAGTATGTCTGGGAACATATTCTGGAGTACAAAGACCAGGGGGTTTGCCTTACATAAACTGAATTTTTAAACCCAGAAAACGCCCAGCATTTGCATATTGCTGAGGAAACCCAATCACTATGGATCATTGTTGCAGGAAAGTTCTGTCCATCATTACTGATCTTCCCACTGAGAAATCCCTGAGGATCCTAATTAATCAAAATTGCAGTTTGAAGGCTATCACTTCTTTCTTTTATCTTGGGGAAATACAGTACAGTATGGACATTGGGGGCTGCATTTATTTAATCTCTTAAGTGCTTTCATTTATTATTTAGCAAATACTGCTGGTAACAATTGGGTCCTAAAGATGTCGTTTTCATCACACTATTCATATCCATTAATTACCGAAATGGGAGTTGGGGAGGCAGTGTGTTTCTCTAATTCAACAGTGATCACCTGACTGCTTGCCAGTTTATGATGGCTATTTTCTTTTCTAATTACCTTGGCACTTTATCTTAGGCTTCCAATAACCCATCTCCAAACTAAAACTGAGATAAACAGGAGTTGAGTTATCTAAGTTTACTTACAACAGAACCGGCATGTAAAAAATGTAGTTGAAAAACAGGATGAAGTTCAAGAAACAGAGGCAAGTCCAAAGAATCATAGAGGCTCATGAAACCTATATTTAAACTTATTTTTAAAAAATTGCAGGAAAAAGGAATAAAACAGAGGGCTTGTATTGGTTACACAATACCGACTAAACAGGTTTTCCCTACCTGGGGCTCTTCAAAATAAGCATCCAGAGGGGTGATAGCAGCTGGACAGCCATCTGTTGGGGATGTTTTAATTTGGATTCCTGCCCTGGGCAAAGGGTTGGATTCAATGCCTTAAATGGCCCTACCAGCTCATCCAGTTAGATTACTCTGTCCATCCTTTCTAACAGCATGGCCATTGTCTTCCAGAGGCATCTTCCATTTGCATATAATCCTGCTTTTCCCACCATTTGTCTTCTTCCTACCACCAAAAAAAGAGAGGGGAGGGAAGAAGACACAAAGAGAGAAAAGACTTCTCTGTCCTCAGAAAAACGGTAAGAAAATGGTGGGAATTATTTTCTGCCCATTGCTAAGAAAATATCCATGATGACAAGACTGAACAGCTTTGAAATATTTTCTCATCCCAAGTGCTGGAAGCTCTTCATTTGCATCCACCCGGTGTCCTTAAGCTCAGCCTCATGCATAAATCACCATAACCTAAGATATGAGATAAGCTAAAACCAAGACCAAACTATGTACTCCTTTTTCTGGGGCTGGGGGGCTGAGAAAAAGGTAGTACTGGGTGGTCTTATCTTGACTGGGACAAATATGGAGGCTTTAAACCTTCCTTTACCTAGAATTCCACACCAGATGCTGAAAATCTACAGTGCTATGAAAACAATTCCTGAAATGAATTGTTTGCTGGCTACATTTATTGCCCATGTTTCCTCCTGGAGCTCAAAGTATTCCCTGCAGCAATTTTAACTACTCTTAGAACGGGAATAGGGAAACCATGACTTTCCAGAAATCTCTGAATTATAACTCCCATCTTAGCTGATAATTGGCCATGCTAGCTAGAACTGATAGAAGCTGGAGTCCAGGGCCATTCCTACGAACACGGCTCCCCATCCCTACTCAGAATCTGAACAAGGTTTTGATCTTTTGAAATGCCACTATCATGGGCCCTAACAACATCTAAAATACATCTGATTGGAAATCATCCATTCATTTGCAACAATGGTTTACAGCTCTGAAAGGCAACCTCACTTATGCCCGTATGTTTTCTTTTTTTCCTATGCCTATGAGGATTTTTGTGTGTAAGCTTCCCTTTATACTGCCATCACTTGTTTCTCTAAGAGGAGTCACCAGATGGTGCTGTGACATACATTTACTAGTATATTGATCGTAAAATGATGGATACACCCTCTGTTACCAATGAAGTTCAAGAAAACTTATAGAAACTCCAGATGAAAAGCATCTTGTGAGCTGAAGGCAAGCATTTATTTTTTAATAAGTTGCTGTTATTTTCGACCATGATGGAACATTCTCTGCAGGACCAGCCCCTTTTGGTTGAATAAATGAATTGCTGTGCCTATAAGATTCCCCTTATATTTAAATTCACCCTTCCTAGTTTTCTTACTGCTCATACTTTACGTCAGATATTTCCACTGTTGAGGCCTGGAGCTTTCTGTTATCCTTTCTCACATCATCATGGGCATCTGTGAATCAGAGTCAATGTCAGAATTGGGGGGGGAGGGGGAGGGGGAGGGGGAGCGGGGAGGAACCCTACTTTGACATTGTATCTCCATGAATGACTTAATCCCGTGTCTCACTCATGGGCTAGGGATAAATAGAAGGCAAATTCTCCTTGGGACACACCAGGAAAAAAAAAGATGTTGCAAGGACATATGTACACCATGGTTAAATTAAAGTAGGAAAAAGTCGTCTATCTAAGTCTGGCATAACTCATCACAGTTATCCCAGCCTGTGTTTTTCTTGGGGGGGGGGGGGTGCTGGGGGAAGGACCATTGCAATGGCTTGCTTAGACCATTTCAGCAGCATTCCTATAAACCCTGACTATCTTAAGAGAGCACAATTCTGGCTCTGTTCGATGATGACCAAAATGTCACTATTTGAGGGTGCAACTGCTGATCATTGAAGGCAATACTTCCTCCTCTTCTCTGCAAGGTATTTTACCCAAGCAATTGCCGAAAGGATTTCAAATTCTTGTTCCCCCCTTTTTTGGCTCAGTTGCCATGGTGACATCCTTCACAATGCAACAAAGTTCTCAAACTGCTTATCAGAGGTGCATCTGTATAAATGGCATGTATGTGTACCTTTTTATATATCATATTTTCAGGTAACTATTTCCATGTGCCTTCATTTACAAACATTATAGATATGCAGAGTATGTGCTTGGTTCAGAACACAAAATTGAAATTTAACAGGCAAAGAATCTGAATGCATATGGACCAAGCCCCTCCATGGTGTTTCGTATCATTCCTCTATCATGGATAGAGAAAAGGGGAACTGGTAGTTTAGAATATAACTGTATACTATATATCAACTCACATTATGATGAACCTACAATGATCTCAAGAGGATATGATAGCAGTTATAAAATGACACGTGGTGTAAAGGAAGTGGACAAAATAAAGTTTATCTCCATCTTCTAATACTAAAATTCAGGTTTATTCAGTGAAACTGATTGGTGGAAAGTTCTGATTCCAATCAGAATGGCCATCTGTGAGGAATGGTGGAGGTTACAGATTAGGAATATCGGAAGGGCTATATGTTATATAAGTCTGTATCAATGAATTCTTGATCTGATAGAGCATCTCTTATGTTTTTAAGAACAACTTTGCAATGGATCCTATGAATCAGGTTTTGTATAATTTGATTTTTTTAATTTTTATTTTTTCAGTTGCTGTATTTACACAAGACGTTTTTCTTCTCTCATTCTTTACCTCATCAGTCACATTGAAGCTTGAGGCACTGCAAATTCTGTTGGTTTCCCTTCTGATAGATGGGAAAATAACTTTTGGGACAAACTGAGTCTAAAAAAAAAATGGCAAAGCTAGAAGGGGTTAAACAGCTGTCTTCCCCACATATACCAGTTCTGGATTCAACACTGTTTTTAAAAATGTGTCTTTTTAAAAAAGCATTTTTGTTAAAGGACCTGTTAGATCTTCCACCTATTTATATGCAAGATGCACAACAGTTGGCTAACACACATCCTTACAGTAAACACTGTTGTCAGCCTGACCTTGAAACCTGAGAAATTCCCCTCTCTTTCAGAGCTGACAGAAAAAAATGGAGGAGAAACAGGCTTCCGCTTTTCTTGTCATTTTAAAGTGACAATCCAGTTGATAGGTATTAAATATTCTTGTCCCTATCTAAATCTCAGTAATCACAGAAGTGAAGTTGGCTCACAGACTAGTTTGCCTAGTGTAAATAAAAAAAGAGAAGAGAAAACCATTTTTAGCAGTAAAATACAGAGTGGGTGGTAACAGTTAAGCAGCTAAAAGTGAACTTTACTATAGCAATAACTGGGTCAGGGGTTGCTTCTGTAAATATCTCACATAGGTAAAAGTTTGTTCTGGTACACTGATTTCTGACTGGAATATTGTAGTTGATCCCCTAAATCAAGAATGGATAACCTATGACCCTCCTAACATTTTTGACCTCCTATTTCCAACATCCCTTGTCAGCTCTTGGTAAAAGATTATGAGAATTGCAGTTTAAATTTACCTTGAAGTCCTCATGATGCTCATCTCTCACCTAAGTAAGTGTTAGGAGAACTCATGCCTGAAAAGTAGATCTTTAAGCAGCCTGTAAGAACATACTAGTGTGGGTCACACCTCATGCTAAACTATGGATTGTTCAAATATGATTTGCCAGTTGGGTGACTCCACACACATTACTTAGTCTAGCTAAACAAACCATTGTCTATAAACCACAGTTGGGTTCATACAAAATGCTAACCTAAAACCAATCTAATTTACAGCTTAGTGCAATGGGTGAACTCAGTCATGCCTTTGCATAAGGAGGATCTGCCTGAATCAAACCAAATTTCCTTTCAGGCAGCATCAGTGACCACCAAATGCCTCTGGGAAATTTGCAAATGGGACTAAAGTAACTATTTACTTTTGAAGCTGAAAAAAAAATCTGCTAGTCAAAGAAGGAGAAACCACTAAGTTAAACATATGCTATCACTCCAAATGTTTTGTTTTCTGCCCACCCTAACTTCCAAACATAAGTTTAAAGAAGAAAATGAGAGATCAAGGACAACATTTCACCTCTCCAATCACTGGTCCTGCAGTTCCTGTGCTCTTCAGCTTGCTCTGGCATCCCACGAGTTTTTCATCACTTGAGACAGTTATTGATAGAGGAATGAAGTGTTACAGAATTTATCTTGACCATTGCATGGATGGCACCTCTCTGCTCTTGAACAAAGTTTCATATTTGGTTTAATTTCCTTCACTTAAGTTCTCACATTTAGCATGCAAAAAAGAGAATATAGATTCTCTGTCAAAGAACTGAACTTAATCCAGATAGCTTTCAGCTGTGCCATCACTTTAAAAGGTGGGGAAGGAGCAGGACAGAAACACTCATTGTCAAAATTTCCAAACTGAGTCCAATCAAAATGAATGCCCCAATCACATTTGTTCATCCACAGTATTTCTACACTCTAGCAATGACTTTGAAGGTACAAAGTACAACATGCTATATCTTACATTGATTTGACTGCTAAATGTTTGATGAGGAGGAGGTACCCAGTGTGAACCGCAAATACAAGATCAGTAGGACACTAAAAATCTCATATGATGTTTATTGGATTGACATGCTTCCTGTCAGTTGCTTTAAAAATATGGGGTAATTTCTAGGTATTTTTTATTAATCCAATCTCTTGGGATGACTTGTTCTTGAATTCTCATCCCTGTGAAACTCTATAGGGGCATGAGTGGGGAGGACTGGTGGTGAGTAGAATGGAACTGGGTGGAACTGGGACACATATTCCTTCACACATGCACATTTTTTTACACAACCATATAAACACCCACCCACTGGCAGACTCCTCCCCCTTCAAATTGGCAATTCTAGTAAAGCAAGCCTAAGTTTTCACCTTCCCCTTACCCAGCAGTCCTAACTGAGATTGCTGTTTCCCCCATGTCTGCTTTATTACAACGTTCTGAATCTCTAAGAAAACATTTATGGGCAGAAATGGAAATGGTTTTATTTTTAAACTCCTTGACTGGAGACAGAGGGAGAAACTAATTTCCTAGTTAGTATGGCACTAGACAGACTGCTATTATATTCTAAACCTTCTGCATTCGTGCAATTTTTCCAAACAACCATGATTATGGAGGGCATTGAATATGGGGAGGGCATTGAGAAAGAATGCCTACACATACAGTCCTGAAATTCCATGATTGAGATGTTCAACCTCTGAGTTATATGTAAGGGAAACAAAGCTTTATTGTAACAATTGCCGTAATGAGCTGAGGATGCAGGGTCACTTGCTACAAAAAGAATACAGACCTCCCCTTGAAGTTCAAGGAAATGAAATGTAGCTGTTTCTAAAGGAGTATTTGTTCAGATGTGTCAGGATTCATGCATCCATGTATACAATGTCACTAGCTTGGGCATATGTCAAAATTGCAAGGCTCCACTTTATGATACTGTGCAATTGACAAGTCTACAATTGTACTTTCTTCTGGCAGATACCATAATAAGCGCTGATTCTGAAAGCCAAAACTTACCTTGCGGTGATGGATATAGGCTTCTTCACCCCAGAGAATCACACCATCCAATTCTGAGCATGAGTCTCTTCCAATTTCTTCTGATTTCAAGGATGAATTCCTAGTAATCTCACCAGCTTCATAATTGGACTGTACTTTAAAAGCACAGGCAGTCCCTCTGACAGGCCAAATTTCTTTGTAAGGCCCATTTATGAAACAGCTTTCTTTCTGATTGGGTTCAGGTATCACACTAAGCCATAATACAATTAATATTGTGTGTTTTGTGAACCAAGTTTTATTCCTCAATGAATTGTGCAAGCTCTTCAATTGTGGTTTTTAAAACATCGTTAAGCAAACCACAGCTTAGTGCAATGTGTGATCCAATTATATAGCTCAGTCAGAGGGTTTTCTGAAAGTTAGCTAGTATGTCCATGCCTAGTTTTACTTCTTTCCCTTCTGCTCTGATCCCTATGTTCCAGCATAAGGAAACATCCTTTCCCCTGTGCATCATCTTTAATTTGGTGAATTTTTGGAAATTGCTTGAAGGCATGCATTTCTTTTCTTCGATACTTGACTGCATATAAAGGAAAAGTTGCCTTCAAATTGAGCTTGTCTCCTGATGACTGCATCCATGCTGTCCTCGGCTGCCTTTATGACTTGCTTTGAATGGATCTTATGTACTCTCTTTTTCATGCATGCCAATTCATACCTTCATATGGACAGTGCCCAGATTACATCGGACTAAATCCAACTTTAGGGGTGCAAGAATGTGGTTGTTATTGGCTCATATGGATGGCATGCAATCGAGTGTGCACAAAAATCACCTTATGCAAGGGTTCCTGGAAAAGAACTGCTGCATAACCCAGGGACTGTCTGAGTAGCACACATTAACAATATGATAGCTACACTACAGCATTATATCATTACAACCATACTGTAATATATTAGCATTACACTATACTAATACACTGCCCATTTCTACTGCATGCTAGTGACAGTGCACTGCCATTATAATACCTGGATTGGTTTATATTTAAGAGCATTGTAGAGACAGTATTACAGAAGTAGTTCACTATTCTTTTCTTTTCTGTTTGTTTGTTTTGCTGTTAATCTATACTCCTGGAATTTCCAGATGCTCCCCTATCCAAGTACCAGTCCTGCTTAGTTTCTGAGCCCAGACAAGATTATCCAGGCTCTGCCACTGAGTGAATCTTTTGCATCATTACTTCCCATTATGACGTTAAACTTACCTGCATCCTCACCTGTTAAGAGGATGCCCACTCTATACTGCTAGCTCTGAGAGCATCCTAAAACTTTATTTTTAAGAAAAGGATAGAAAAGAAACAGGCTAGTAAGCAGGCAGCAAAACAATTAACTCCTATAGCTCTGCATGTTTGCTGTAAATGAAAAGGAGAAAGCTGTAGTTCAAGAGAGGAAAAAGCTAGAAGAGGTAGCAACTGGACCATCTTTCCAGGCTTCTTTTTTAAGATTATATCCCAATAATGTGCACGAGAATGAAAGAAATATGCTATTTCAGAGTTGCATGATTTCATTGTTCTGAGCTATATTATGTTCTTAATAGGAAAAAAACCATAATTTTAAAAAATTGCTGAAATTGGTAAGTAATTGGTTTGCAGTACTAAATATAAGAAATGCATTTGTTCACTGATTAAGAATAATGGAAGCAACAAAGGGTAAAGGATAAATGTCCCTTTTGAAAACTTTTAATTATTTTTCCGACCCAATTTGCTTCTGGTTTCAGTATGCTGATTCAGTTTTACATTGAAGCAGGTTTCATTGAAATGCCCTACCTTTTAATATTAATAAAAATGAATCCATCCATCTACATGTGTGTGCGCACACGCACACACACACACACAGAAAGGAAGTGAAAACACCAGCAACAAACAATAGCAACAAAAGAATAAAAAGACAGATTTCTATGTATGACTCTTTTTTCTTTAATTCCTCTACAGGCTACAGGTACATTACTTTCAGAAGGAGCTGAAGACTGGTGACTCAAGCTTAGATCGGGGGGGGGGGGGGGGGGAAGTAAGAGAGAATATGGCTATTAAGATGGGTTTGGAATAGAAAAGTAGGTATACATCTTGAGAATTTTGTGTGGGCCAAAGGTTCAGGAAAAAAGAGTGCTTGAAGTAAGCGTTAAGCCAACATGTTCTAACCAGTTATGTTATGCATGAGGGAGCTTTGTACAACCAAACTGATAATTTAGATTGTCCTCAGTTTGTTCACATGAAACAGATCTGCCCTTAGGCCTTGCCTTTCCACTGGCAGAAAAATCCATTAACATTCTACTGCTAATTCAAGGCCATGGTCCCTGTGGGAAGCTGAGATGCTGCACCTGTCCCTTCCCAGCCTCCCACAGAAAGATCACTTTCTTCCATCAGGGCTATCCTTTTAACATGGAAAATAACATTGACACTAATTAGGCAGAGTTGTTGATCATACCTATTTCCTGACTGACAAGTGCAGGATAGGGAAGTAAGAACCACACATATTTTCTCATTAACATTCGCATCATGCAAGAGCCTTTCTGTTCGTTAGCTAGTAATTAGGTAGGCAAAGTGCCTTCAGAAAAGTTTAGCTTGAGGAGTGTGTCATCATTTATGAAAGAACCAAACTTTTCCTTCCAGGAAATCAGACATAATTTATCAAACAAGCTATTTATCTTTTAATCTGAATTCTAACAAACTCCCCCTTTGGTTCATTTGCTTGTTTTATCACTTCTTATCTGGGGCCCATACAAAAAATTCATAAAGCTCAGGAATTCTGTTTTAACCTATTGTATATCACATTGACAAGCAGAAATGATCAGATATTCTGCACATTTCAAGTTTGAAATTCCATGAATCTCCTTTGGTACTAAACCTGAAAAGAAAAATTCACAGCCCTAGATTTTTGTTTTGTAAATGTGTGAATGTCTGTGTATTCCTTAAACCTACTGCAAAGTCTGAAAAACATTTCACAGCAAAAAATAATACATTGCAAAAGAGAAAGAAATAAACATTAAGAAAGCAGGCAGAAACAGACTACTTGAAGCGCAGAGCTGTTTCTTTTTTGTCACAAGAGGACATTTCAGATAAATAATTAAATTAGGTGCCTGAAATAACAGAAAAAAAGCTTCCACGTCCATTCATTTCACTGTAAGTTACTGTAACTTACGGTAAAGTTTCATTAACAATTCTTTTTGTGCCAAATTACTCTTGTCTTTAAAATGTATATTGGTTGTAGCAAGACTTAGTCCCTCTGAGTTGTCCCACTGATATTACTAAGATTCACATCGGTCATAACTAATTTTGACACATTTCAATGAGTCTCCTGTAAGTCATGACTAAGTTTATGAGCAACCTATTATGTAAAGTTCCATTCTTCTGAATACATGACAAGGATGAATTTGAAGCAGTCTTATACAACCTATACCTAAATCAAAATGGGGTTGGTATGCATTCTGCCTAAATGAAAGCTCACACACTTTTGTTATTTTTCTCTGAGAAACAGTGGGAAATCATGCCTCTGTTTCTCAGTGATTTATCACTGTTATTCAACAATGTATAAAAGAGGGTAGGTACAAAAGAGATTCAGAGATCAAATGCCCACAGTTGCTTTATTTGATGTAGAAATTTATCTTTTAGACTCTTCTGGCATTTTCAAAACATCTGTGTGTGTGTGTGTGTGTGTGCATGCATGTCAAATTAAAACACATAGTTTCAGGCCTTGCCCTAGAATCCAGACTCTAAAAGTTAAATGCTGAATTTTACACTTTCCCTGAATTTGAAATATCAGATTACCTGGAAGAAGAAGGTGATTAATTCTATCTGACTGGCTCTGACTCCTTATAAAGTTCTTAGTGTCTGGTTGTCAAGAAGAAAGCTGAGGGACTAGAGGTCTGGAAATCCTGTTTTCCTTATCTTCTGTATACTCAAAGCATTGTGGACACAAAATGTCACATTTCATTTATAAAGTATAATGTTTTGTGATAAATGTTTCTATTTAACCAGACACATGCATTTTTGTCAAGCCTCCCAGTTGCCATTCATTCAAGTAAAGTATTATATCATCCCTTGAAATATCTACAGAAGGATCTGGAAAAAACACAGAGAAAGATAAGCAAGATCTTCAGAGACAGAGAAAATAAACAAAAGGAAATCAGCAAAATGGAAGGGGTAACATAAAGAATTAAAAAAAATGAAGAAACAGGCCACTGATAAGAGAAAATCTGAGAGGGTGAACGGTAGTGCTATCATATCTGGACTGCAAAAATTGAAACTACCAGCCATGTCAGTGCAAAGATACAGAAAAGAGACCCTTTGTTTTTATCCACTGGTCATCCAGATTCTTGCAGTTTAAATATGATAGCCCCAGTTGATGAAAGGGAAGATGGGGTATGGGAAATGCATACTTTCCTCATTCAGGGCTTTTCTCCAGACCCGAGCTGAACTGCTATCACTCCGCCTTGAGACTGGAGAAAACTATTGCTGATCCCTAAGCCACCTCTATTGCCTCTGTTTCAAGGCATTACAGTTATCTGACTTTCCTCCTAACGCATCTTATACCTCTTGAGGCTGTCCTTGAAGAAATCCGAATAAAGGAAGAAATATTCCTGCTACTTAAATGCCAGTACAGCTAAGGATGAGTTAAGGTTGCATCACTCATGGACTAGAGACAAGATTAAGGCAACATCACAGGGCCATAGAAGAAAAGAGAAGCTGCCAGGTCATGTTTCTGTTGTGGTTAGGTACAAGTAAGGAAAGGCCTTCAGAATCATACCTTTTGTGTGTGTGCGAACCCTAGTCTTGAGGGATTTTATAAATTAATCTGTTAAAATTAGAATTGTTTCCTGGGATTTTTCTCTAGGTCCAGAAGAGAAATGAACAGCCAAATGAACAGCAGTGTATCTGCTCTGCTTAGAGGTCCAGATTTTGTCTCAGGAGCAAACAACTGAGTCATCAAGTTGGTAAACAGATTAGGAATGCATATCATCAATGAACTCACAGGCACACTGAAGAATAGTGTCCAAGAGCAAATCAGGAATATGAATAGAGCTAAGTTGGAGGATAAAATATCACCCAGGAACTAGTCCAAAAACACTGTTTAGAGCCAGTACAATTGTGTTTTTAAAAAACCCATTTCACAAGTCTAGAGTTAGCCACACACTGGCACAAAAACTCAGCTCCAGGACTGGGTGCAATGTACTACAGGATTAAAAAGCCAATCCTCAGGCCATTTTGGAAAAGAAATCCATTCTTACTAATAGTATCCTACTCCCAAATAAACTTTAATCACAAAAAAATGTTTCTTAATCTAACACCACATCTCAAGCCATGGACCTGGGATTGAGTAGCGCATTGGGCTTGTCTGCCAATTCTGGTCTGGCCCGCAGAAACTCTAAGCCATAATCGACCTTCAGAACAATCTGGCTCAGAAGCTTCTCTTTCAAGACTTTGAACGCTCATCCTCATCCTCTGGAGGTCTCTATGGAGATGAGTGAGCAAATTAATTTATTTTTATTTTTTCCTCTGCCTGCATCCTAAAGCCTAACTCAGTAAAAGCATTCATTTTTATTTAATTGGATCTAACACATCCAGTCTGCAAAAAACTAACTTTCTGTCTTGTGGCTATCTGGATTTTTACCGCCTAGGAATGGTAGCTCTAATTTAATGTTGGTGGCAGGGGACAAGAAAATGAGAAGGACGTGCTTGCATCTATGCTAATGACTGGACAATAATTGGCCAAGAAGGGGGTTTGTAGAATAGTTGCAGTCTCACGAACTATAAATAGTGAAAATCTAGATCTTCAGCAATTGTGATGTTTTAAAAATCTATATTTATTTCATGTTACCAACGTGCTTCTCAAAAATGTTAGAAAATCCGTATTTCATAACCAACTCCTGGAGCATCTGCAGGGGGTGGGGGTTAAAAAAGTCCAGATAGGAGCCATGGCTATTTTATGAGTGTTCTGATCCATGTAAATAAACGGAGAGGATAAGTCTTTGATCACTATCTTGATTTTTTTGACCCTTACCCCAACAACTTGCCACTAGTTAACCTGGAACGATAATACCAACCTATTTCCAAGGTTGACGTAACCATTGCTCAGGAAACAAACAAATTTGATCACCCAAACCAAAGAGATACCTTCTTACAATCGCCGGTTACTTTTTAAAACTGTATGTCTTTGGGCCTCTTGTTTAACATGGAGAGCTTGAGGCTGAGCAGATGCGTGGGGATCCTGGAAAGTGGACCAAGACACATGTCCTCACACTGCCATTTACTCAGATTTGAACACTGTGTCTGGGCACAATGTCTGACCAGAGCTAATGCCACACAGGCTACCACAGTTTCAGCAGGCCAGCCCCTGCTTTATCTACAGGTTAAAAGGCTTGGCAGCAGTTGCAAAGAGCCTCACGCTTCTGCTTTCCTTCTAAATAAATGGGAGGCTTGAGTTGCCATGACAACGAGGCCTTTTCTACCCCCATACGCAGCAGCAACACATGCTAACAAATTAAATGCTAAAAATACCAAAGAGAATAGGAGAGCAAAAGGTTCCATTTTCATTCCCCATCTCAAGCTAATTTAAATGCATTGATGTTACCCAAGAGGGAAGGGTTTCTTTCAAGTTCAAAGATTTCCAACTGAACTAATAAAAGAAAACACGGGGACTTCATCGTAGAATCAGGCGTGCAGGGCTTGTTGATGTGCAATTGTATCAGCAAGCGCTAACAAAGTATCTGGATGCATAGAAATGTTAGTTCTCATTTTAAATGCAATCACTGGGCTCCATCATTTTCCATCAAAGAAGACTCGGCCAGGAGGAGAAGATTTCCAAATATATTCCATGGCGTCAGTTCACACATTCTTCTAAAGCTGTGACTAAACATTACATGAAATGGTGTTTTACTTTCAAACGCAAGGCTATGGGGTTGTCCCTGGAGCGTTCTTGGAAAGTGAAGCTGTTTATGGGCTTCAATGCTGCCACTTTTACAGATGTTTCCAGCTATAGCAGGTCTGGTGGGATCCTTGCAATCAAGTGGCTGGGACTGGAAAGCAGCACTTCTTGCTTTCATCAAGCATCAGCCATAGAGAAGATAACTTTCCTTGGCTCCCTGGGCAATAGGCACCCTTAAGGGGCATTTTTTATATCAGATCTGTCCCCTTGCAAGGAGAGGATGCTGGAAGTTCTGGTGCCTTTCACAATTCAAGCCCATGCAGTTCTTCAGGCATCTTCAAAAGCCAGAATGGGCAACCCGAGAGCTCAAGCCATATGCATTTCCCAGGTTTCTTTAGAGGCACCTGTGGGTAAAATTTGTGGCATGCTTTCCTGCTATTCTGAGAGCAAAAACTGTAGCACAGGCCCTACAACAGGCTTGACAGAATTGTAAAAACATAGGGGACCTCTCACCTCTTCCCCCAAGCCCAAGGAAACACCCAGAGAATCCTGTCCCAGCCACTTCGTATCATCACCCTATCCACTGTGGCCCCTGCCCCCCAAATGGCAAGTGTAGCCCATAAGTATCCAAAGGTGGCCCACCCCACATTACCTGAAAGAACCCATCTGTCCAGCTGTTAGATCCCCCAATGTTGCAAAGCTGTGCTGTAGCAAAAAGAAATCTTCTCATGGAAGTCATGTCTGATGGCCTTGTGTGAGATCATGCATGCCTTACTTTTCCTTCCCGTGTCCCCTATGCATGCACGGGCACATACACACACACAGGAAAAGAGTGTTGGATTAAAACTCTACTGTACACTCACTTTCTCCTCATCAGGTTTCATTGCTAAGGGCTAAGCCAAGAAGATCCAAGCTGCATGTTATATTCAGTGCTGTATAACTGTCTCTTAAACTTTTTTTAGAAAGTGAGAAGGTACCACAGAAAGAGAAGTAGAAAGATAAGAATCTATGCAGTTTTAGGTTCAAACTGTCTTCAGCTCAAAAGCACATTCCATCCAATCTGCTTTTCTTCCCTCTTCCAAGCACAAGTAGTAGTATTATTTGGAGAGTTGCTAGCAAGTTCTATTCACTGTTACTCATGCCCTGGTCACCTCCAGAATGGATTACTGTAATGTGCTTTACATGGGGCTACCCTTGAAAAGCATCTGGAAGCTTCAGCTGGTGCAGAATGTGGGTGCACGGGCAGTTATGTCTGCCTTTAGGACGGCACATTACACCTCTGCTTCGCCAGCTGCATTGGTTGCCAGTTTGCTTCCAGGTGCAATTCAAGGTGCTGGTTTTGACCTTTAAAGCCCTACATGGCATGGAATCAGGTTATTTAAGGAATCATCTCTTCCTGGTTACATCTACCTGTCCCATCAGGTCCAGCAGAAGACATATGCTGTGGGTCCCCTCTGTGAAGGAGTTCCTTCTGGTGGGACCCAGGAGACATGTTTTTTCAGCTGTAGCCCCTGCCCTCTGGAACATCATTCCCCCTGAGGTGAGGTTAGCCCCATCTCTCTTAGCTTTCCAGAAAGCCTTGAAAACACGGTTCTTCCATCAGCTCTGGAGATCCCATGGTGAGCCTGCAAAGTGGATGAATGAAGCTAAATTATGGTTGTCTTCCCGCTGTCTTGGGATTCTTTTATGTTTTATTCCTTTATATTTTTATTTTTTATTTTTATTGTTATTTATGTCTGGTTTTTTAATATTGTGAAATGGTTTTAATGCTTATTTTGCTTGTAAGCCACCCAGAGTAACTTTTTGTGAGATGGGTGGCTATACAAATTTGCTAAATAAATAAATTTGGTAAAGTTCAGATAGAAAACAGCCATCAGGGAAAGGGCAAAGCATCTTAGCTCCCTATCCACCCTCTCATTACTTAAGACTGTAGACTTGTTTTATTTTTAAAAAATCAGTGGAAATTTCAACATATAAGATGTAGTTTGCCCTTGTAAAAAAACATATGCTCCATAATGCTATTACAGAAAATAGCCCCATCACAATAAAAATGAGTACCCTAGGGAAGACCGAGAGGCAATTTTCTTTCCCATCATGGGAAAGCAAGGATAGGCAATCTTTTGAAAGCCATACTTAATGTTTTGGGGGCGGGGCAGAGACAGAGAACTGCAGTGGGTGGTGTAGTGATACAAAATGGGCAAGTTCCCATTACCCATCTGAACAGAACCAGGCTGTTCCCCCACCCCCCACCCCCAGTTTTGTTGGGGAGAGTTTAGAGGTTTTCTTTGTTTCTTAAGCCGTAGTAAGTTTAAAGGCTGATACCTATCTATCTATCTGTCGGTCTGTCAGTCTGTCTGTCAGTCTGTCAGTCTGTCAGTCTGTCAGTCTGTCTGTCTGTCCATCTCAGAAAGGTGGAAAATTGTGCCACTGATTTTTTTAAGTTATGGTCAGAGAGTATTCCAGGAGCCACAACCAAGGAATTTGAGCCCACATATTAACTTGGGATGGTAAGCTGACAAACCCAACAACTTAACAGGTAAACCTACACAGACACATTCTAAGAAGCCTAAGAGGATGGTTGCTACTCAACCCCATAAAGCAGGCAACTTTGTTTAGGAATCCAGTCTCTTAGTTATATGATGCCTTCAGGTGACAGTGCTTGGCTGTGTGGGTTAAGTCCTGTGGATGCAAGTTCTCAGAAATACAGACTTCCCAAGAGAATTACTTTGCTTCTTTCTTTAAAAAACCATGGACTCTCAGCATCCTGATATACACACAGTTGAAGCTTCAGGATACACACATTAAACTTACAGAAATTAGTCCAAATACAGGTGAAACTCAAAAAATTAGAATATCGTGCAAATGTTCATTTATGTCAGTATGGCAACTCAAAAGGTGAAACCAATATATGAGATAGACGCATTACATGCAAAGCGAGATATGTCAAGCCTTACTTGGGTATAATTGTGATGATTATGGCATACAGCTTATGAAAACCCCAAATTCACAATCTCAGAAAATTAGAATAGTGTGAAAAGGTTCAATATTCTAGGCTCAAAGTGTCCCACTCTAATCAGCTAACGAATCCATAACACCTGCAAAGGGTTCCTGAGCCTTTCAATGGTCTCTCAGGCTGGTTCAGTAGGAATCACAAGCATGGGAAAGACTGCTGACCTGACAGTTGTGCAGAAAACCATCATTGACCCCCTCCATAAGGAGGGAAAGCCCCAAAAGGTAATTGCAAAAGAAGTTGGATCTTCCCAAAGTGCTGTATCAAAACACATCAATAGAAGGTTATGTGGAAGGGAAAAGTGTGGTAGAAAAAGGTGCACAAGCAGCAGGGATGACCACAGCCTGGAGAGGATTGTCAGGAAAAGGCCATTCAAAAGTGTTGGGGACTTTCACAAGGAGCGGACTGAGGCTGGAGTTAGTGCATCAAGAGCCACCACACACAGACGGATCCTGCACATGGGCTTCAAATGTCGTATTCCTCTTGTCAAGCCGCTCCTGAACAACAAACGTCAGAAGCATCTTACCTGGGCTACAGAAAAAAAGAACTGGTCTGTTGCCCAGTGGTCCAAAGTCCTCTTTTCTGATGAGAGTAACTTTTGCATCTCATTTGGGAACCAAGGACCCAGAGTCTGGAGGAAGAATGGAGAGGCACACAATGCACGATGCTTGAAGTCCAGTGTGAAGTTTCCACAGTGTGTGTTGATTTGGGGAGCCATGTCATCTGCTGGTGTTGGTCCACTGTGCTTCATTAAGTCCAGGGTCAATGCAGCCGTCTACCAGGAGATTTTGGAGCACTTCATGCTTCCTTCCGCAGACGAGCTTTATGGGGATGCTGACTTCATTTTCCAGCAGGACTTGGCACCTGCCCACACTGCCAAAAGTACCAAAACCTGGTTCAATGACCATGGGATTACTGTGCTTAATTGGCCAGCAAACTCGCCTGACCTGAACCCCATAGAGAATCTATGGGGCATTGCCAAGAGAAAGATGAGGGACATGAGACCGAACAATGCAGTGAAGCTGAAGGCCGCTATTGAAGCATCCTGGTCTTCCATAACACCTCAGCAGTGCCGCAGGCTGATAGCATCCATGCCACGCCACATTGTGGCAGTCATTGCTGCAAATGGGGCCCAAGCCAAGTACTGAGTACATATGCATGCTTATACTTTGCAGAGGTCCGATATTGTTCTATTTCCAATCCTTGTGTTATTGATGTCATGTAATATTCTAATTTTCTGAGATTGTGAATTTGGGGTTTTCATAAGCTGTACGCCATAATCATCACAATTCTACCAAAGTAAGGCTTGACATATCTCGCTTTGCATGTAATGCGTCTATCTCATATATTGGTTTCACCTTTTGAGTTGCCATACTGACATAAATGAACATTTGCACGATATTCTAATTTTTCGAGTTTCACCTGTACATAGCATATCAGACCTTCACTATGTAAGACAACAGATTTCTGTCTTCCTGATCCAAAGAAGTATTGCCTTAAATTATTTACCAAGGACAGAGTTTATGAATGGTTATGAGTGAGTTATGATTGCTCATTATACTGATTGCTCGTTATAGTAGGAATATATTCAGTTTAGACTTTACCATTGTCATTTTACAGATCATCATGGAGAAAATCTATGTGTTCACTAAGAGTTGACACCAACTTCGTGGCACATAATCAATCAGTTTTCATTTTAACTACAGAAGGTGAATAATCCTTGCATGCATAGCATAAAGAGAAAAATATAGAAACTGACATTTTATCTTATTATAACAAATAAGGGCTATTTTTCTTAGAATTATCACAAAAGGATCAGCTCCTGACCCTTTTCATTTGAATTTTATTCCAGAAGGTCTTGTCCACTTTTGTCTACAGAACACAAATATACATCTTGTGAATCAGCTGCTACAAATCTGAACTTTCAGTTTACAAGTACATGACAAAGCAGGATTATGTCACAGAAGTTAGTTTGCATGTTACCATGATTTTTGTTCATGATAGCTGATTAATGGGTTGAAACCGGACCAGTTTGTGATCATCATGAGAAGCAGCTTGGATAAACATATGGAAGCAGGAAATACAGTAGCTGGGGAAAATCGTGTTCCTGCTGAACAGTGAACCAACATCATGACTAGGAATTGACATAACTGGCCTGCAGGGGGAACCAAGAACATGGAATGAAAAGCTGTGACAGGAAGTCAGAGTCATGGGACAAAAACAGAAGTTAGGATGGTCTTGACCAAAGTCCCTCTGGCAATGAAAGACATTTTTCAGTGGAAAAAGTGAGGACATATTATCAGTGATCACTCACTCCTCCCTGTATTCCCATGTGTCCCCTTCACAAATCTGCCCTGGTGTGCTGTTTGATTTTGGAAGCATGCTGGATTTCTCCCCCCCCCCCCCAAGAAAATCTCCTTTCTTTGCCAGCCCTCCATCAGGGGTATGGAAACAAGACTAGATGGGTATCACTTGGGGCTGAAGAACATACCAAAATAATGTAATGAAGTTGGTCTTGAAAATCCATATTCAATCTGAAAACAACATAGGACTATTTAAAACACTGTACACATTCAAGATGGAAATTCTCATTTATTTCCCAGGTAGCTATATTAAAAAGAAAAAAAGATCAACAATTCTTGGAACACACATACAAAGAAAAAGCAGAAAAAAATGTTCCCAGATTCTTACTTGCCTGGCCTCTTACAACAAACATTGCACATACAGAGAGACAAAGATATTGAAGTAAACAGTCAAATTATAAGTGACATTAAGCCAATGATAAAGAAATCCCATGAGCATGTTGTTTATGACAAAGTGTGTACAAAACCACACTAAGATCTGTTTCCTAGATGAAGAACATTACATTTGTCACATTTAAATATCATTCTGTTATCTTCACCCCAGTTCTTACACATATCACAATTGTTTTAATGCTTATCTCTATCTTCTAGGTATTAGCAGTCCCACCCAGTTTTGTACATTTCAGATTCATATACATGTGTATACACACACAATTTATGGCAAGAATAAAGAACTGTCTGAAACCTAGCAGTCAGTTGAGTGGGGAGGGGGAATGGTATATTAGAATCCACCTGTATTTAAAAAAAAATTATTTGTAGAGTAATTAGCCCTTAATGGTTTTGCACTGGTCTGGAAATATTATCTACCATTTGCCAAAGACATTAAAAGTGAAAAATCGTGTAAAAAGAAGGTTTATTTCAATGTAGTTTAAGATGAGCTCTAACAAATCTCATTTACTAATCTTGTCTTCAGGTTTTAAGTTCACTGTCTTCAATTAGATGTAATGAGCATTATTCCATATAGCAGTAAACTATTCCAGGATGATTAAAGACACGTTTATCTGAATGCTAACAGGAGACAATCCCCTCCCTCCCTAGTTTTTCCTATACATCTCTTAAAATATCCAAAGCATTAATTGTATGAATATTTTTAATTACGTTAAACATTTTTTCAGTAAACATGTCAGTATTTCTCATCCAATAATTTTTTGTGCACTAATGAAACTGTTTTGACCTCACTAAAACCAGCAGTTTACCAGCTACCTTACATCCCCTCCTTTCTAAATAGAACAATTAATTAACATAACATTTAACACTGTTCAATTAGTCTGTTTGGCTTCTTATATAGTAACATATTTCTATGTTGTAATGTATAGTAGAGAACATTTTTTCTCACCCTCAGTCGGTACAGGTGAGTCTAAGCTTTCTGCTGATAATGCTTTAGACTATTCTGTGTCTTTATTTTTGGATGGAACTAGAAGAAGGTACCTTTAATTATTTTGAAGAATCTGTTCTGACTGTGATTGGACTCAGTAGGATTGTTCTGAGCTTTGTGATAATCACTCTGGCTTGAGGTCGCCAGTATTGTGGTCCTTTGACTCTGACACTTTCATCTCATAGGAAAGGTTGAAGAGACACAGTCTGGTCACTGTGGTAAGAAATGCATATGTGTCTTTCTTTGAATCTCTTGCTCAATACCCTTTATAGGGTTCCCATGGACTTGGTTTGGGACTTCCCAAATTGCAAAGGCAAAGTTCATGGATCTTCTTCAGCATGTCTAACCTTTCTTAAGGGAACTGACAATCCTTACACCACCTTCTGCAAGTCTATTGGTTGTATTCTAAGATGGGCAGCCATACAAATCATTTAAATAAATGAAATAAATAAGACTTGTAGTCACACATCACATCTATGTGCTGTGGCAATTGTTTTAAAGTTAATACCATTATTTGTTATCATAAAACATGGTATGCCATATCTAGTGAATACAGTTTTGATGTGCTGGATAGCTATTTATGCTAGCAAGTCCTCTAGTTTAGCTACTTCTGGATAATTTGAAAAATAATCCATTGTCAAAATATACCCTATATCATATAGTGCAGCAAATCAAAGACTATATTTTCCCATGGGACCAAAGAAAAATCCTCATCCTTGAAAAGTTCCACTGGTAAGTTGGGGTGATAAGTCTGATAGAACTTATATAGCAATGGAGGCGAATATGTGTAGCTCAGGGTTGAACTGTGGAGATTTACAATTATGATACTGGGTTGATCTCAGAGGTCCATGCCCTTATGTTCTGAACACTCAGACAAGAAACACTAAAAATGTCTAGATACTGAATGATCCTGTGCATGTCCTCAGATTATCTCATGAACCTTCTTAGGTACTTCATCCACTTCAGTGGCCTCCAAGATTTCTTGCCATAGGTGATGGCTCAATTCGATGCCATTCACAAGAATTTCAGAATCAATTCCTCTTTGATACTTGCCATTTGATCTGTGAGGTATGCTCTAGATAGAGCATCTGCCATTACTAAATCTGTGTTTGGCTTAAAACTGATTGTAGACCTTAGTTTTTCTGAATTCTGAAAGAGCCAGATTGATATGTCCCTCATCACATATGAGGCAATAGCAATGAAATGCTGACAGAATGGCCACAACTTGCAATAGAAGGAACCAAAGGAACAATGTAATTTGTTCATATCCTTATTTCCATCACCCAAAGCAGAATCCCATCCCAGCCCTTCTGTCTCAGTCTTCTTTTTTTTTTTAACAACTACAAAATTTGTCTCCCTCTTTTATTTACTCTCAGAGTTCTCTGCTTTCATGAAAGTTAAAAGCTGAGGTAAAAGGTACTAATGGGGAAGGTAAAATTAGAGGTGTGGAGAAAAAAAGATAATTTACAAACACCTTTTATGTGCTCACCAAAAAGACTGATTTAATTATCCATCCATCCCCATCACACCATTCCCTTTTGGGGTAAGCAATATTATGCAAAGTGCGGAAAGGGAGTAAGTAACAGTAAGCCCAAGAAATTGAAAGCACGAGATAACAAAAGAAAAGGAAATATAACTAAATCTAGTTTATAGTGTTGGTTTCATTATCATTACATTGAATGATTTAATTACAAAAGTTAAATATGTCTCATTACAACTCAGCGTGTGTTTAACAACTGCCTTGATCCACAGTTGGCCTGGCTCTCTGTGGGCTCTGGATTGGATAAGTCTGAGTTAAAGGGACTGGAATGAGAAACGTAACGTAATGAGATGATGTTTCATTGAAACTAAGCTGCAACCTCTTTTATTGCAGTCTGCTTTTACTCATTCATCTGCTGTGTTTTCGGCTGAGATGTCCTACTCATTTCACAGCTACATAAAACTCCTTTCTCTGCACCAGAGCAGCTCTTTCACCATTCCATGCTGCAAAGTGCCTTCTGTGGCATGCTAGAATTAAGAAAGAAAGAAAGCTTGTTGCAGAGATTGTATGTTGAAACAGATTTCTATGTGTTGAATAACTGTGGAAGTAATCACTGTTCCTTTGGGGCACCCCTTTCTATGAGATGATAAATTTATTGTGGTTAACTATTTTATTACAACCCAAAGAAACAGAAAAGTGAGGAGCAGCAGCATTATTTATTTATTTAATTAATTTATATATTCACCCACCTCACACTTGTGACTCTGGGCAGTGCACACATTTAAAATAACAAAAAAAAACAAAAAACAAACAATCAAAACAATGGGGAAAAAACATTGAAATACAATTAAAACAGTTAAAAACTATAACAACAAAATACACAGGGGAGTGCATTCTGAGTTTACACATGATACAACCATTTATCAGGCTTTGTACTTCCATGGGATCCCCAGGTCCAATGACAAAACCATATTTTAAGGACCTTCCAAAAGGCCAGTAGGGTTGGGGCCTATGTCACTTCAGGGGGAATGATGTTCCAAAGGGTGGGTGCCAAAATAGAAAAGGCTGTCCTCTTGGGTCCAGCCAAATTAAGCTTCTTGGCCAATGGGACTTGCAATATGTGCCTCCTGCTGGACCTGATGAGACGGGTAGATGTAATATACAAAGGAAAACGTGTAATCAGAAAACATAATCATGATAAGATATTTCTTAGATAATTTTCTTTTCTGTATTTATACACACATATTTATAGACATAGGAAAATGGGCATTAAAACTATTAAAAACAATAAGTCCAAGAGAAGTTAGAATCATCAACCTCATACCAAAAACATTAAAAAGGGTTTTTTTTCCAAAACTCTTTTTGTTTAATCCATTTACTTGAAAATCTGCAAAGCCTTGAACCAACATTATTAAAGAGTATTAAACAGTTAAGATGCTGCCATAGAAAAATCCCTGCCCACATTCCCAGACACCACACTGCTTTTCATGTAACAGTATCTGAAAAGATCAGAATTTATGGGCAAGCTCCAATATCTGAAGGTCTAGTCGGAGGGATGGGAACAAAGAGGGTAATAACTCTAGGGGCAGATCAACTGACCTTGACTGAATAATACCATTAAACCCACCCAGGAAATTCCTTTGCAAACTTTATTGTAAGTTAATAAATCTGAGGCATAGTCTACCCATGTGTCTATGCCTACAAAGATCAGAACTGTGCAAGCTATGGTATTCCCTGTGATACTCTATGGAAGTGAAAATTGGACTTTGAAGAAGCAAGAGAGGAAGAGTATTTACTCTTTTGAACTTTGGTGTTGGAGAAAATCTTAAGAATACTATGGACAGCTAAGAAAACAAATGGATCATTGAACGAATCAACCCAGAGTTCTTATTTGAGGCACAAATGACCAGGCTCAAATTATCCTACTTGGGACACATAATGCAAAGGCTTAGCTCTCTGGAGAAGGCTTTAATGCTGGGAAAAGCGGAAGGAGAGAGGAGGACAACCAGTGGCGAGATGGACGGACTCAGTTACAGTGGCAATGGGTGCTCCATTCCAACCTGAAAGACCAAGTTAGGAACAGATCATCATGAAGAAAATCTGTCTATATGGTTGTTAAGGGCCAACAATGACTTGATGGCACATAATCAATCATCTACCCAATTTCTGACTTGCCTCCTTGTTTTAAGTATGATTGCAGGCACTTATATCATGAGGAATGCAAATCCAAGCCTATGCGTTGATTACTAAGGACATTCGGGTGGGGCAAAAGCAAGAAATATCACACACACATCATCATCACGCACATTTATTCAATAGCATCATGACACATGTGATATCATTATGACTTCTACTAAAAGAAGCTGAAGGAAAGAATAGGTAACTTTTTGTCTGCATACATCTCTGTTCAGCAGATCAGCAGATAACATGCAAATACAAAGAAGTAAAGTAGGGAGAAACAAATAAGCCTAACAGGGAATGATAGTTTTAAAGTTAATCAAACATAGATCAACAGCCCTGAATTGTGGCCTGCTGGTTGTTTGACAGGTTTTTTTATTATCATTATTTTGGCAAACTGGCACAAAGCAAAACGTATGTATTAAGCCCAGTGGAAGCAGTTATATATAGCTGATGGGTTGTGTTCAGCTTGGCAGGGCGCAAGTGCTGTTAAATTTTCAAACGGTAGTTAACCCTCAATACTAGAATCTCTTTCATTCAGCAGGTAAGTTGAATGAAAGTTAAATGAGCATTTAAAAATATGTCCATCTGCAATGTGTAATCCTGGTACAAGAGATGTGCTGGCTAAGAGCATACAGATAAATGCCATGCTATGACTATCTCTGGGAGTAAAGATGGCATATTTGTAGGATGAAATGCAGATAACATCTGCTGCCTTTGTCTTGAAAACAGCATCTTACTTAGGTCAATATTAACTTCATTTCCATGTGACAGAGGTACCTTTTCACCTCTAACAGACTTTGCAGACTTTTTTTTCCTGCAAGTACTGGTCAGTTAACTCTGAGATGAAGCAGAATTCTCTCTTACAATACAAAAGGTATTCCACGTGGCATTTCACCAAATCAACTCATTAGATGGCGATGTTTTTCTTTGATTATAAATCCTTTTCAATGTATCTTGAAAAACATCCTCTGCTTTCCATCAATTACTCAGCAACTATTTTCACATTTTCATTTTGCTGCTATTCCCCTCCTCCCTGAAGCTTGTCTGTTTTTTTATACAAAGTAAGGCAAATATTAACTTTGTTAACAAACTGTCTATAGCCATGTGTCCTTAACACAGGATTTCGCCTTGTTAAACACATAATGCTGATATGCAAGAGTTAGCTCCTGACACATATTTAATCTTAATCTTGCATTCACACCATAGCCTGGTTCACATTGTAGAGGGCAGACTTACATGGCATTGGCTTCCTAGTCTGGTCTACCCTGAACGGCTGACACACATGTGTGCAGTTTGTTAGACTCTGCTTAGGGTGATGTTTGAATTCCACCCAAGAAATAAACCATTTGAAAATTAGTTTGTTACTAGCTGCTGTTTTTTTTTTTTTTTGTCTTGTTTTAACACTGTTTTCTTTCCATGTCGGAATCTAGAATTATGGCTTAATCCTTGATTGTTTTTGTTTCAGGCTAATGATAAAAGAAATAGAGTCATCTGGACTCTTGCTGGTCAAATGGCCAGTGAGAAATAATTGCTTGGTTCATCTGCAAATCTGACTCTACTCTTGCTGGTTAATACAGTAATTCATAGTTCACATAAACTGTTGCTTAGAATTGTAACAAATTCTCTCCAAAATGGTGACCTTAACATCTATTCTCATATCTTTTGGGGAATATGCAACACTATTTTTAAAATTCTCTCTAATTATGTTTTATTTATCCTCCAACATGGGGTATTTTAGAAATATTATCTTTATGATAGAAAATGTTCTACTCTCTGCTGCTTTTAATCACTGTTCTTAACTTATTGTTTTATTTTGTTGATTTTAATTTATATAGATTTTATTTGTGTTTTTCTTGTAAAAGTCATTCTGAGAGATGTTAATATTAGGCAAAAAAAACCTCATAAATACATAAATAACAACATAATAAAATATTGAATTGATTAAAAACAGAGCTGAGAAACCCGTGACTATCCAGATATGGTTCAGTGACAGCTCACCTCATCTCCAGGCTAATGCTCAGACATGGTAGAAGTTGTAGTCTATTGGCATGTGAAGAGCCACAAGTCCCCTTTAAGAAGTGTGTGTGTGTGTGTGTGGAAACAGCCAGGGTTTTCAGAAAGAACAGAGACAGTAGCATCTTCTGCCACTCTGCCTAAGGGTAGGGTCAGCTCTGTAAATTGTGTCCAAAATCCTGTTGCATTCCAACCATTCAGACTTTAAGCTGCAATTCCTGCCCATTCATACATATCTTTGCAGATCATCTCTTTCAATCAAGAGACTGGCAAGTTCCCACATCCTTAGAAATCCATGTGTTTCCTCTCCTTTCTTCCCCAACAAAGAAGCAAAACAATTCTAAGAGCAAAGGGTTTAAAGAACCAGCCCCAAACTGCCAAGACACCTGAGATACCCATTAAGTTCAGGCTGATCACACAATGATGTCTGGATGATCCAATCCACCCACCAGTCAACTTTGACTGGTCAGATGTGCATCATCTGGCCTCAGATGGCTCCCTGCTGTGTGAATCTCAGCAGATTACTCTGAGCATTGGAAATGTCTTTATAATGTGTGTAACAAAAGGTCAAACCTAGCAATTCTTGATTCAGCAAGTTATATCATCTTCCAGAAAAGAACTTATGGTAGTTTCAACTTATTCTTTTACCTCTGCTAGTGCAAACAGGCAGAGATGTTTTAAATTCCCCATATTTAACTCGAAGCATTTAGTTGTCAGATTCACAACAAAATTTGGTCTAGTGGTTAAGGCACCAGTCTAGAAAGCAGAAGACTGTGAGTTCCAGTCCTGCCTTAGGCATGAAAGCTGGCTGGGTGACTTTGGACCAGTCACTCTCTTTCAGCCCACAGGGTTGTTGTGGGGAAAATAGGAAGAGGAAGGAGTAGTATGTTCGCTGCCTTGAGTTATTTATAAAAATAATAAAGAAGGGATAAAAAATCTAAAATATATATGTATTACTGAATCAATCACTAATACATAGAGCACAGAATGAAACTGTATCCTGAAGGGAGGGAAGATAAATGGGATATATTGACCCTCAAGCCAGATCCAAAACAACAGAAGTGGGAACACAGGCTGTAGGTGAAAAACCATGTGAAAAGTAAAAGATTGATTCAGAGCCACACTTTTTTGCTTGAAGGGTTTGAATTTGTTCATTAAATCTAACCCTTTTCATAATAACTAAGGTTGATATCTAAAGCAGTTGCTAGCAAACATTTTTGTTCAAGTCCCCTTTTAAGCTTTTAAGTCTACCATTTCCTCTTACAGCTGAACCATTAACTGAATACATGGATGTACCAATACGGCTTTCCTTTCCACCCCGTCCCCTGCTTTCAAATAATTTTCTTTTGCATTATATCCATTGCAGTGCCCCTGAGTGGTAGGGGTGTAGAAATATGGGATAACATCCATTATAACCTTATAGGTAAACACTGGAACCCAATGAGATAAATTGTTCTTATTAATGCAGCCCAGGGGTCCCTTACATAGAAAAGATTGTAGAAAACTGGGGGGGGGGGGGGAAGGGGGGAGGTTGAAATGTCCAAGTGGTAGAACACATGATGATTATGATAAAGCAAAAGGGTGGGGAATGCCAAAATAACGTCAAGATTATATTGTTGGCTTAGCATTAGCTCATGGATTATAGGTAACATTTTCACTCACCATGAAAACTAATTTTCCCCTATAAAGATCTGTCCTTCGATCACTATATTGGAACAAGGCCTCTTGTAGCAAATGATGCTGCATGCGCATATCCCAGAGCATATTCACTTTGGGTACACGATGCTGTTTATTTAACTTATGAGTACATATTGAAGTTTTTATCACAATGACCATTATCTCAATAAGGCTTCACATCCTTAGGTTGCCCAGGTAGTACTTTCCCGGCAAAACCTTTTTTACACCCAGGATATTTGTTGATTTGTTGCCTTCAGACTGAGGGAAAAAATCAATAACTTAACAGATGTGTGAATTAATGAATTTCTTAGAAGTTCAAAATGTAACCATCTCTACTCTTTATAAAGGCACGACTAATTGTAGGTCAACGACGTCTATTCCTATCAAATGAAGAAGATTGCAAGGTCTTATAAGAGCATATAAGCAAATAGTGTCAAATGAAAGGGAGGAAATTACAAATGAAATGAAGTGGTTTGCCTATGACCTCATAAGGCTTATTAGTAATGTCTCCTTCTAGTCACAGTCATCTCCAGCTGAATGCACACATTCATGCTGTTTGCTTAGCAATAGTATGCGAGTGTTTTGCCATCATTGTCTTCTTTCTACTTTCCAGTCTAGTCTACAGCTCTGGGGTTTCCTACTAGTAGGAAGTATTAGTCAAATTCACCTTATTTCACTTTTTGAGATAAGCCAGGGTCATTTAGATGCTGCCAACTAGCCGGTGAATCTGCAAATAGCACTGAACTCACCATGTGAACAGTTACAATTCCCATGAAATTATGTCTGAGGCATCAAACAAAACATATCCACACAAGACACAACAGCAAGAGGAGACCTTGATGTGTATTATAGAAGAAGTGATACAAAAGCCTCCTCGAGACCAACAACCTCACTGTACAGTCATGTGAAAAAGAAAGTACACCCTCTTTGAGTTCTATGGTTTTACGTATCAGGACATAATAAAAATCATCTGGTCCTTACCAGTTCTCAAAAGTAGGTAAATACAACCTCAGGTGAACAACAGCACATGACATATTACACCATGTCATCATTTATTTTACAAAAAGAAAGCCAAAATGGAGAAGCCATGTGTGAAAACCTAAGTACACCTTATGATTCAATAGCTTGTAGAACCACCTTTAGCAGCAATAACATGAAGTAATTGTTTTCTGTATGACTTCATCAGTCTCTCACTTCGTTGTGGAGGAATTTTGGCCCACTCTTCTTTACAACGTTGCTTCAGTTCATTGAGGTTTGTGGGCATTTGTTTATGCACAGCTCTCTTGAGGTCCCGCCACAGCATTTCAATTCGGTTGAGGTCTGGACTTTGACTGGGCCATTGCAACACCTTGATTCTGTTCTTTTTCAGCCATTCTGTTGTAGATTTGCTGGTGTGCTTGGGATCATTGTCCTGTTGCATGACCCAATGTCAGCCAAGCTTTAGCTATTGGACAGGTGGCCTCACATTTGACCCTGGAATACTCTGGTATACAGAGGAGTTCATGGTCGACTCAATGATTGCAAGGTGCCCAGGTCCTGTGGCTGCAAAACGAGCCCAAATCATCACCCCTCCACCACCGTGCTTGACAGTTGGTATGAGAAGTTTGTGCTGATATGCTATGTTGGTTTTCACCAAACATGGCACTGTGCATTATGGCCAGACATCTCCACTTTGGTCTCATCTGTCCAAAGGACAGTGTTCCAGAAGTCTTGTGATTTGTTCAGATGCAATTTTGCAAACCTAAGCCGTGCTGCTGTTTTCTTTTTAGAGAGAAGAGGCTTTCCCCTGGCAACCCTTCCAAGCAAACCACACTTGTTCAGTCTTCTTCTAATTATACTGTCATGAACTTTAACATTTAACATGCTAACTGAGGCCTGTAGAGGCTGAGATGTAACTCTTGGATTTTTTGCAATTTCTCTGAGTATTGCACGGTCTGACCTTGGGGTGAATTTACTGGGACATCCACTCCTGGGAAGATTGGCAACTCTCTTGAATGTTTTCCACTTGTGAATAATCTTCCTCACTGTAGAATGATGGACTTTAAATTGTTTGGAAATAGCCTTATAACCCTTCCCAGATTGATGGGCAGCAACAATTGCTTCTCTAAGATCATTGCTGATGTCTTTACTCTTTGGCATTGTGTTAACACACACCTCAATGCTCGAGACCAGCAAACTCCTAAAATTTTGGCTTTTATAGAGGTAGTCACACTTGCTGATGATCAATTGATCACGGGCATTTGAGTAGCAGGACCTGGCTGCTACTTAGCCTCTTCATACCTATGGAAGCAGTAAGAGTATACTTATTTTTTCACACATGGCTTCTCCATTGTGGCTTTCTTTTTGTAACATTAATGATGACATGGTGTAATATGTCATGTGTTGTTGTTCATCTGAGGTTGTATTTACCTACTTTTGAGAACTGCTAAGGACCAGATGATTTTTATTATGTCCTGATACATAAAACCATAGAACTCAAAGAGGGTGTACTTACTTTTTCACACGACTATATGTGGGCCCCTTGTTCTAATGAGATTTTCCAGGTTCAGTTTGCAGGGAAGACTTATCCCTATAACTTATATGATAAATTTATTTATTTATTTATTTGTTTGTTTGTTTTATTTATTTATTTATTTTAGAGCTTCCTGAAAAATATCAGCACAGAATCATTTTAAATAATATTCTTTTCTTTTAATACTTTCTTGCAGTGTTTTTCTACAACCAGAGCCATGTGAATGGCTGGGCTTATAATTAAGAAGAAATAAATGCAGAATTCTTTACCAGATGCCCTAAAGAAGCTGAAATGACAGAACGAAATTTACTTTTTAGAGCTAACTGAAAAAAAATGAGAAAAATAAGAAAGGAAAAGTTTCATTATGGATGAAACTATTACAAACTGACATTTGCTCACTACTTCATCAAAACAAGCTGACATGTGCATAGCCATAAATGTATTCTTGATTATTTTTACTTTGAAAATATAACATTTTTGTACAAAGCAAATTGTCATCTTCCAATTTGCCCTCCACAACAGTTAACAAGGAATTAACAGTTAACAGTTAACAAGGAATTTGTTCCTGTGTAATTTAGATCCTGTGTAGTGGCTTCCTGTGTAATTTAGGAATTGAATCACATAGAGGAAATTAATTTCTGAATAGTCCTGCCACATCTTACCTCTGATCAGATTAATGATTAGAACTGCATTCTTCCGATTGCCGTTACAGTTAGCGTTGAAAAGATGGGCCTACTGTATCTAGATCTGGTTTTGTTTTGTTTTTTCCATTCTTCTATTTATGCAGCTTCAGAACACCACAGGGTGTCTTAAGTTCACAGACTACATAACACCCTCTCTCCACTTTCAAACTCAATGGCATCTATTATTTGATCAAGATTATCCCATGACACAATCATACTTAACCAATAGCACCCCATGCCTCTCCTATATATTCAGTGAATTTCAGTTGTGAGTAAGGAGTAGTACTTCAACTACAAGTGCAGCAAAAACTGTCTTCTGTTGACATCACAGTCTTTCCAACTTTCTCCCTTGCTGTGGCTTAAATATCTTAGCAGGTAGTAACATTTGGCTGCCTTTATCTAGGCTTGGGAGCTAAGTAAGGGTCAGGCCTAGTTAGTACTTGGAAGAGTGATCTTCATGGAATGCTAAGACTGTAGGCTAGGAAGAAGGAAATATTGGAAGAAGATGCATCAAACCACTCCATATTGTTGCTAAGAAAACATGAATGTGTCACGAGAAGTTGAGCTTAACTTAGGCATCTCTACTTTATGGTTTTAAGTAATTAGGTATGAGACTGTGGACTTTTTCTTTTCTTGCTCTCTTTCCTGGAATCATTTTAGTCTATGCCACAGCTACCCTTGAGGACCCCATTACATTATCACTTCTCAACCTATTGGCTAAGTTTAAGTATAGTACCATTGGAATATCCACTTGGCCTTCAAAACAGGGAGCCTTCTGACACACTCTTACAGTCACCTAATCCTATTGCTAACATCAAACAGTCATTTGCTTGGAACTGAATGGTTTCAAGCACATGCAGTAAAGAACTGCAATTCGCTTCATGAGCATTTTTATTGTCAACAACAGCAGCAAAACTGGATTGAAAGGGCCATTCCTTCATTGACTGGAGCTGCTTTTTGGCTAAGTCCAATAGTTTATTTAGCTTCAAAAAATCAATTCACTTTTGATATAGTTCTCTGTGTTATTAACACAACAATAATACAGGATATAGATTTCCCAGCCAGATAAAATCTTGAAGTCTCTTTCAGTGTCATAGTTAAAGCTAGCTAAATATCAAGACATACCCGCCTAATTAAGAGTTCAGTGTATCTTTGAAAGAAAACCCTTTTGAACACTTTATGATCATCAGACATTCATTGTGAAGATAGTACTCCTTTATTTCTTAATTTTATTCCAGGTTTTTTTGGGGGGGGAGAGGGGGTGTTTGCTTGTTTTGTATTCATTTCTCCTGGTTCTCAGTTATAAACTCCTAAAGCAGCTAGCTGTATTTCAAGAGTCAGTGCAACGCAGCAGGTAGCAATGCTGGATTACGATAAGAGCAATTCTTGTTCAAATCCCCTGTCAGTCACGAAGCATGAAGTGTGACCTTGGACTAATCGCTAATTTATAGGATGACTGGGAACATAAAATGGGGTGGAAGAAAAGGAAGGCATACTAACTAATAATAAATAACAACACAGAGAAAAATTATAGAACAAATAAAAATGTTTATTTGGCCTCATACAGAGAGATGAGAGCTAGTTTGCTGTAGTGGCTAAGGCATCAGGCTAGATACTAGGAGACAGTGAATTCTAGTCCTGCCTTAGGCACGAAGCCAGCTGGGTGACTTTGGGCCAGTCACTCTCTCTCAGCCCTAGGAAGCAGGCAATGACAAACCACTCAAGAAAATTTCAGGGACTTGTCCAGGCAGTCGTCAAGAGTCAACACTGACTTGAAGGCACAAATATACATACATAGAGAGAGAAGACAGCAGGGTTAACTGATGCAGTAGAGTTAAGAGATTGCAAAAAGGATTTTTTTTCTGTCTGAGGGCTGCATTGCACATCTGTGGGCTGGGAGGGGCAGGGCCACTGAAGTGGTCAGAGGCATCTGCAAGAAAGGTCAAAGAAAAGTCAAGATAATGGCCACAACCATAAGATCAAAATCCTGTCCCTTTTTAACATGTGTGGTGCATATAAAAAAAGGGGGCAGGGCTGCAATTGCACAGTTGCAGCTGCCATCTTGGCCCCGTCTACAGATCCCCTGATTGTGGTAGTAGCAGCCACTGTAGTAGATGGGGCCAATACAGTTGGACTTTTAGGAGGCCTCCAAGGATTAAGGAATCCATTTCGATCTTAGCTCCCTAATCCACTAAAAAACAAAGAAGTCCAGGAGTTTTGGCCTGCCCATTCTGTGCAGCAATGGAAGCCAGAAATGAGTGTTGGGAGCTACCTACTTATGTATTACAACTGAAAAGGCCCTGCTTTGCCTCCTGTGTTTTTTAGGAACTGGAAGTAAAGGAAGATCCTCTTCTGCCAGATTCCCCCAACCAGGACTCAGCAATAAATAACAGGTCTCCTGACTTTACTCAGCTGAACTCGTGTGTTAGGCTAGTCTAGATGGTGCAGCTAGATAAGAATCTTCATTGCAAAGAAGGAGGAAGCTGAATGAACAGCTGGTTACAGCCTAAGAGAAACTACCAAACAGATGTTTAAATGAAAAAAAAATAGAACTGTAGCTAAGTTTTTAGCAGCATTAAATTGGATGATAGAAAAAACAGATGAGCACCTTCCTAGACTGAATACTGATGACCTTTTTCTTACACAATTGCCAGCTTCCCAGATGCTGTCATATATTCACCTACTTTGAAGGATCCCCATAGAGAATATTCTATTGTTCAATGTTTTATAGGGGCTGAAGACCTTTGAGTGGCATGCCTGGGGCTGCACTCCTAGAGTAATACATGGGGTCCAGCAAAACCTAAATTTTATTTCATTTTATCTACATTTTACATTTAAATACCATTGAATACAGTTTATGTGTTTAGTCTTCTTCTGTCACAACTGGGTAACCTTTTTTGAGGGACCACATGTAGCTCCAAAGCCTCCAATTATACAATTGTATCTTAAAAGAAAATATCATTTCAGCTAAAGTCATACGTCATGAGTGGGTCCTCTTTGTGATATTTATGATGTTCTTTAGACTTAAGCTCTTGTTTTCTGGGCTCTGTCTTCTGCAATATTGGTCTCCTTAGCCATGTATTCTTACACTTAGTTCCTCCTGTCCTACGTTAATTCTCTGCCAGGATTTTCACCCATGCTTTGTTGGTTGGATTTGCTTTCAATGCCTCATGCCTGATTGAATAGGACTGTGCAGATAATACAATTTTCTTTTAAGAACATTCATGAGAGGCTATTACATCATACTTGGGCTAGAACAGACCCATAGTTTATAGAAAAAGGATGAGGAACTCTTCTCAGCATCCCTCACAATTGGTCATGTTTGCTATTCTTTCTATTTTTAGCAAGATCATCTGGAACAGATCTCATGGCACTTCTCTAGTTCCTTTTTTAATGGCCTATTGTGCTGTGTTCTGTGAAGACTAAACTGCACAGACTAAGGGATCAAGGATCCAGCCTTGGTTCAGGTTATGAATCTGAAGTCTTCCTAACCCCTTCTGACTATATAATTGAAAACTAAACCTCCTTTAGGCTCATCCATCATGCAGGAACCTTGGAATGGAAGAGTCTGGACATTCTCAGAATGCCAGTCTATGACAAACAAAACCTGTTTACCAGCATAGCTTAATAGTGCAGAAAGCAAAAAAAATTCCTGAACTTATTCCATTCCTTATTTCATCAAGATCCTAGCCATAATTTAACAAGCCCCTTTACAGATTCTGATTTTGAACAATCAAAAGGTCAATAAAAAATATCCTGGCAATTTTATTTTATCTAGAATATCAGGCTTCTTAACATGGGTCAGTGCACCAGGCTCTCTACAGAGCTATAGAAGATACAGGTTGTCACATTTGCAACCCTAACTTTGAACCTATTCCTCCAGATTAGCAGATGTCAATCAAGAAAAGCCAATGGAAGAGTGAGAGAGTCATAGTAACAAACCAAGCCAGCTGTGGGTTTCCTGACAAACAAAAGGAATTGTAGGAATTGGTGTGCAGCTGTGGTATAAGCAAGGATAATTTCCCAGGGTACATTGGCATAAAAGTACAGGGAATTATATTGGTGTAAACTATTTCTCTTCCCTTCTGTCTTTATATTTATTTATAAATAAGTCCAGTGGTATGTCCAAGTCAGCTTCAGCAACTGGAATACTGATGGCAAGAAATATTGGAGCAGGCTGAGAAAGGAAGTGGAGTTAGGTTGTAGGGGGATGACATGGATATTAAAAGTAAATGTAAAAAAATAATTAACAGGCAACATCCACATTATAAATGGATGCAAGGATACCCATTCATTCAAACTTAATACTAAAAAAAAAAAAAAAATGGGGGAGTGACCTTGTTCATGAAGGACAGTTTGAGATTTTGGCCCACAGCTATGTGCACTGGCAGAACACAAACCACACGTGGGGGGAAGAAGTGGCACATGAGTAAAACTGCCAAGTGTCCACCAGACATCATTCATTTCCCTTTACTAAGACAAATACAGCCAGAGTCCTGGTTTGATCTAATTCGACACAGATCTCATTTGTTCCATCCCGACCTTGGTGCACTTGTCTTGGATGCTTCTTTTAAACAAGGTAAACAGGAGGTGAGAGCCTCTAGTCACCTTGGCTGACCTTGAGAAAACTAAATAGAGTCATTCCTGGATAGTACTTTCATAGGAGACCACCAGGAAATTCCAGGACTCTGGCCTACATGGGGAAGTTGGGGAAAAAGTCATTCCAGGAAAAGACAATGGCAGACCTCTTCTCATTGCCAGGAAAACCACATGATCCTGTGATCAGCAGGAGCTGAGCATGAGTTGAGAGAATCTCTGCCTTTAACAGTACATATGTTGATAAAATAGGTAAATAAAATACTAGGTTGCCAGAGTGATTGGACAAGCTGCTTTGCTGTACTCCCAGAGGGTTATATTTCCATGTGTGGTTGCTAAGAATAAGAAGGCTGTTCATTGTTGTATCTGTATCTCTGGAATGCTAGGCTGAGAGCAGAAGCTGTTGGCCATAAAAGCTCTAATAGGTATTTCCTTTCTAGGGCTCACAGACAAATGGGACCATCTGTATCCATCCTGTTCCTTCATTGTGTGGCTTGCCATTTTTCATGCACTGAATCAAGAAGGGTTCCAATTTTGTCATATAGCAGATAAAGGGATGAGGCAAAAATAATGAGGCTTGGCAAGCAGTGGGGTAAAACGGCCCCAAATACCAGCCTTTCCTGTTCTAGATGCCTTTACCTGAGACAGGTAAAACTGTAATCTCTGTGATATTATCTGCCAAGCCTATGGCCATTGACCTATCCCAGGACTGTGAGTGTTGTGCACCTTCTGAGAATCACAGAACTTTAGAGTTGGAAAGCTCTGCAAAGATCGATTAGCCCAACCCTCTGCAACAGGCAGGAAAGCCAGTTAAATCATCCAGCTATCTGAGGGACACCCAAGAATGACTATGGGGGAAATAAAAACTGTCCATTTGAAAATTGCATCCCCTGACAGCTAAGTTGTATGTAACCAGAGCTTCCCCAAGGAAACAATGCTGTAACGTTAGACACAGCTTTCAACAACCCCTCTATAAGACCTATTTAGTCCTAAACGATTCACACACACAACCTTCTGTACAGTTTGGTTTTCCTCTAATGCTTCAGTGATAGCCAAATTTAATATAGTGCATGGGGAAAGAAACATGGAGAAAGGGAGATGTGTTAAATTATGGACAATGAAGAATAAATCACTTTTGGGATCTTTTTTTTTTTCTGACCAGGATTGTAAGACATTGATTTACAGACGCAAAAGGAATTTATTTGATTTAATTTAAAATATACATGTTGCTATGAATGGTATTCCTTATGCCTATGAGGATAGATCTTTTATGTTTTACTTATTAGAAAAGGTTATAAATTAAAATGCAAAATAGATTATTTGTCCAAGTTTAAAATATATAGTTTATTATTACTGGTACTTTTAATGCTTTTGCTGAATAAAATTGATGAATATTTTTTATAATTTGGCTACTTTTAGGAATGAGAAATGGGAAGAAAAGGGTTTTTTTCTGTAATATGAGAGGAGAAGTTAAGTTATGGTAAATTCTTATATTTGTTCGGAGGGGGGAAGTCACTTTTCATATGTCTTTCTTTCTCTTTCTTCTTTATCTCTCTCTTAATATTTCTCTTTTTCTTTTTGGTTTGTACATCTTTTTAGTTTTATATTAGCTTTTATATATGTAAAAACTTCAATAAAAATATTATGCAAAAAAGAAGAAGAAAGCACTTCTGGGGACAGCTCAAATGATCTGCAGCATGACTGATTTTAAGAGGCCAATTAAAGTTCCTGAAACACCGGGGGCCACGCCTTGGAATAGATGGTGAATGGGAAGGGTGTATTTAATTCTTTGTCCTTAAAGAAGCATAAACAATGAACTTCCTTTTGTGCCATCCAATTGTGCTATAATTAAACTGAATCCGCTACTTGGAGCATTGGCAAGAAAGGAAACAAGCAGCAAACAATTGAGCTCAACACAGAAAGTCTTTCTTTATAAACTGATATAGTCAAATCTGGGCATTCAGGAAATGAAAGAATGCAGTGGAGGCAACACACCACCTTCCAATTTCCTCCCTCTTTCTCCCTTACTTCACTTTAAAAAAAAGTCCAACTATCCATGCAAAGTGTTGATCAAATGACAGGGAAAGAGAGAATAAAGAAACTAATTCTGCCATCTATAGTCCTAAAACCTGATTGAGTCATTTTTGGAGCACCCTATAATATGGGAATACAGAGAGGAAGAAAATAGTCTGGATGATCAAGAGCAGAGATGGTTTACCAGTAATCCATGAAGTGGATCTGCCCCCAAAACAATTTATCTACCCACTAATAGTTTCCCCAGAACGTTAATTCTACCCAGGTCCTTAACAATTGTGGGCAGCTCACAATTGAAAAGAAAAACAACATATGTCCAAAAGCATGGTCAACCAGAAGACTAACTTAATACCAAAAATACAAAACCATAGATACTCCACAACTACCCTACCCGAAGACCTGGGAGAACAACCAAGTTTTTAATAGTTTTCAGAAAGTTGTTAGGGTGGGAGCAATATAGATCTCTGGAGGAATGTCATTCCAGAGAGCAAGCACTGCCACCAAGAAAGCACCACCTCCTGGATCCCATGAGATAACACTGCTTGATCCTCAGGACCCAAAGTTTGACCACATTGCCTGACCTCGCAGGTTGGGCAGAAATGTGTGGAATCAAGCAACAAGGCCCTATTCCATGAATGGCTGTATAGGTAATAACCAGCACCTTGAATTATATCCTGAAGCCAATTGGTAACCAGTATAGCTCATGAAGCAGCGGGGACACGTGCAGATACTGTGACATGTCCATTACTGCTCGCACCTCTATGATCAGAAGGTGTGTGTCTAAGATGACCCCCAGATTGCCCATAGGTCTTGCATGGGGAAGTACAAACTCATTGAAGCCTGAAGATGGAATATCCCCAGAATCAGGAGGGCCCCCCCCAAAACAAAAACGTCACTCAAACTTTTCAGGATTGAACCTGATTCTGTTCCTTCTCATCAAGACCTGCACAGCCTCCAGACATTGGGAACAGGACCTGGACAACATCACTTGCTCCATTGGGGATCATCATTGTATTGATGATATCTGACACCAAACCGATGGATGACCTCACCCTGCAATTTCATGGAGAGGTTAAACAAGAGAAGAGACAGAGTGGACGCCTGCAGCACCCCATAGCTGATCTCTCCCTGCCCCGCCCACCCTCATCAACACTGATTGATTTATGTATGTATGTGAATGTAGATTTCTTTTTTTAGTTTTCCTTTCAGAGAGAGAGAGAGAGTACCACTGAGAGATCAAGGACCACCATCCCTATCCTGGGTCTGCCACAGGTCATCAATAAGCATGCCCAGTGCTGTCTTTATACTGGATCCTGGCCTGAAATTCAACTGAAATAGATCCAGATAATCCATTTTTTCCAGGATCCTCTGGAGCTGAAGTGTTCTATATCTACCCCAAGCTGGCTTAACATTTCTTTGCTGTCCCCTTTAAAATCCCTTTTCTCCTGACTTCCCAACACGGTAATGAGTGAGAAAGCCTAGCAGATTTTACACAACTTTGAGCTGGTTTTGGATTGTGTCTTAATAAATGGGAAAATACTCTTTTAACGCTAATACAACTGGGGCTGACTTAAGCCTATCTGACTCATAGGCTGGGGATGAGATGAAGGCAACGTTATAGCAGAAGAGATACAGCCGGATTGCTGCAAGTGAGGAAAGACCAAGAAACTGGACTAGTTGCATCTGTACATAGTGAAATCATTTCAAGAGAGAGAATTAGTAGTCTTAACACTTACAAAAAAGATATGTTGCAGACAAATCAGAATAGTCTCTCCGTGTAATTTGAGATTTGATCTCCTAAATAAAATGCTATCTGTAAACCATTCTTCCTCTATGGATGGAAATGGTTTACAGTGCTACAGAGTAGCAGTCATAATTTTCTTTTGGTGAGAAATACTTACAAAGTTATTTTCTTAAGAGACAAACATCCAAACCAGACCTTAACTGGCTTTTACCATTGGCTTTTTAAACAACAGTTATGCAATGAAGTCTTTCTTTACATTTTAAAGTTGTAGAACTCTTATAGTGCATCTCTCAACCCAGCCCATCTCCATTCCTAAAGAATGCCCAACAAAGGCTCTGCACCTATCATGCAATTAGGACAGCAGTGACTAGAAAATTACCCCCTTATTTGCTCACCCAAGGGAATCTCTTGTGTTGACTGACAGCGTTGCCCTCCCTTCACTCTGGAGAGCCCTCCAGCACTTGGATAATAATGCTGCATAGAAGCAGCTGTTTGGAAAGCATGGGGTTCTAAGTTTCATGCCACCTTCCTCCCAATCACAAACCATCTCCCCTTCAGAAATGTAGCTGAGAGAAGCTAATCAGGGCTTAGAGAATCTGGTGTGTTTCTATCAACCTGCAGTTTGTCTCAATCTGCAATTAATTCTCTCTTTGCAGCTGCCTTGAAGTAAGAAAACAAAGTATTACTGAATTCCTACAACAGTTAAGAAAACTTTCAAAGGTCACTAGTTAACCATCCAATTGCTGCTCAGATATGAACTTATCAGCTGCCACCTCTGCTTTCTGTATCCATGGATTTCAGATTCATTTGAAAGCAGTTATTTTCACAAACAGATCTTTATGAGAGATTGTGTCAGCCAAATGAAGTAAACTTTGCTTTGTTTTGTTTTGTTTTGTTTTACATACTTCTGATGCTCTTCTATAGCAGGAGTGAGGAATCTGTGATCTTTCTGTTGGTTAACTATAATTCCTAGTACCCCAACCAACCTTGCCAGGTTAGAGATGAACATTCAGCACTATCTGGAAAGCCTCATGTTTTCCAGTTTTATGAGCATGGTCTCTTAATCAGTTGGATTTCAGTACCCAGTACAAAATACAAGTACAGTACAAATCCTAAACTGCTTGGGCCAAGTATTTCAAGGGATTACCTCCCCCATTTTAGCCTGTTCAGTCTTTAAAATTCAGAGAGGACTCTCTTCTCAGCTACCCAAAACATTAAAGTCAGACATGGAAGAAAACTTTCTCTGTGGCATTGCTGAGGCTATAAACAGCTTGCCAAGGGAAGTCACAGAGAAATCATCCTTCCACAGTCAAACAAAAATTTGACAGAAGCTAACAAAGTACATGTCAGGATATCAAGGAAAGTACAGACCGTCCATTTGCATTTTCCATTAGCAAGACTTAAGTAGCACTATGAACTACTTGCCTGGGAATGTTCCACAGGTATAAATCCACACCAGTTAGGAAGTTGCTTAAAATCCCAGAATGTCATTTGAAGCCACATAGCATACCTTTATTGATAGGGCTAGCTGAATCTGTATTCTGCAAGCAACCTCCTACAAAATAGGAACTGGTACATCAAGATGTTTTTTATCTATGAAGCGGGAGTAAAATGTGGACTCCATTTCAGGTAGCCAAAGATTTTTATAGCTGGTTTGAATCTAGCAATTGCCTGCAGAAGGAACTACCTGGGAACCTGCATGAACCACCAAGAGTTCCATTGTGGATTCAATAAAGGAGCATTGAAAGGAAAAACACCCTCAAATTGAGTTCTGCCTCTGATGACTGCATCCATTTCTTGATAGTATTATAGAAGTGGTTTCCCACTACCTTCTTCTGGAAAGTTTTTCCAAATTTCCAGGCTATGCAACAGCCCTGGAATTCTAGCATTTATCCTTCTAACCAGGCCTGATCCTGCTTACCTTCCAAGCATAGCCAAGACTGGCTAGATGCCACCACCTGCAGAGGAAAGTAAGCATTATTTAATATAATGTAATTGTTCTAAGCATCCTACTGCCATAATACATTATCTCAGTGGTTGCAAGTTCTCAAGATTCATGACAGTATTGGTGGGGAACCTGAATGCAATTTTATTTCAAAAGTTTGCAAAAAAAGAAGTGCCCTTTGAAGATGAACTTTAACAACAACAACAAAAATAGAGATGTAATTATATTTTTAGAAGCTCCACTGAATCCAGTGGCATTTACTTCTGAGTAGACATGCATAAGGGTCCACTGTGTCATATTTAATTCCTCCCTACTGTTCTTCTTCCACGTTTAGTGTTCGGCAGTGATGCATAACTTAACTGGTCATGATGAGACTGGAAAATGCATCAAGAGGTTTTCCAGATGGCCCTGAGAGGTGGTAAAACACTTAGTTTTATTTCACACGAATTCTGTTAACATCAGTCTCTGAGTCTCAATACATCAACGTCACATAGCAGGTGCTGATTGTGTGAGGAGCTGCCGGGATGCAGACAGCAGATGCAATCCCCTTGTTCCTGCTTTCCATAGCACAGATGATGTATGTTTTCAACTCAGTCAGCACAGAATAAATGAGAAGTCCCAGAGGGAAGGCATCATCAAGAGATACAGCTGGAGAATTTCATTTCTAACCCACCCACCCACCCACCCCGCACACAAACATTCCGAAATATGGAAAAATGCAACACTGCAAATCTTCTGCTGGCTTCTTCCCAAGTTGGCATTCCCTAGTGTTGAGCAAAGGATGTCATTCTGCCCTGCAAGCCCCTTCAGACAATGGATTATCGATCTTTGCCAAGACACTTGAACAATTGTCGCCTTATCTAACTGTACCTGTGAGACATTTGTCACAAGGTGTACATCGGCAAAGCAGCACAGGCAGCAGCAAGGATTATTCTCCAAACTTTAAAGCATTCACAATAACATGGAAATTGCTTTCTACTAGAGCAGGCTACTGCTTATACTGACTTGAATCAACCCCCAGGGACCTCACTCAGAGGCTTTGTCACATCTGCTGTTCTCTGGATCCTTTTAACAGGCAAGCCACTGACCCAGGGTCCTTCTCTGTATAAAGTAAGTACTCTGCCACTAAGCTACATTCTTTCCCTAATGAGGTAGTCAGAATTGGTTGTCTTCTGACCAAACTTACCTAATGAGGTAGTCTTGAACTGGCTCCTATATTCTGGGGAGGGGAAAAACTAAAAAAATATGACTTTCCTCTTTTGTTATCCGTTCCATTGATGAGTTGTCTGTTGTCACAACAGTAACCATGGGATCATCTCATTTTAGTTTTAAAGCAAATTTGTAAGGAGATTGAATCAATGTTACTCACTGAACCTCATGGAGAATGGCCAAGCTAGATGTTAAAAAGGAAACAGAGATCCTAAACTTTGAGTTAGGAGACTTTTAACCCTTCCCTTCCCATTTCTCCTTTACAAAGGCCTCCCATTCAGTAGTTTTCTTCTCTCATATACATTTTAACAACCAAGATCTCAAGGTGAACATGAATTGCCATTTGACTTCCAGGCACAATTCAGGGTGCTAGTTGCCACCTTTAAAGCCCTACATTGTTCAGGTAGGTATCTACAGAACCACCTTCTCCCAATAACATCTACCAACCCAGTAAGATCTAGTAGGGCAGGCTTTTAATGTGTCCACTGCCATCAGTGGTTACAAAAGCATGTCTTTCCAGTTGCTGCTCCCTCCCATGTAATAGTATCCCCCCCCCCCAACATTTGAGCAACTCCCCTCCCTCCTGGCCTTCAGGGAATTAGTGAAATGCCCTGGTGGTTGGTTTGCTATAACTATCTCTTCTGAGACAAATTGGTTTTATTCTTCTAATTATTTCTCCTGGTTTCATATTATTATAATGTGTGATTTGTTTTTATATTTATTTATTTATCCAATTTTTTGTATTGCTTTAATCCCTATGACATATTTAGGAGTTGTATGCCACTCAGAGTTGGCTGATTGGAGCAACCTTTAAATCCTGCAAACAAACACATTTGGGGGATGAAATGCAATATTGAGGCTAGCAGGAAGGAGTGGAATGGCAGGTGGTGAATAGGCTGCGCCTTCTTCCTTGCCATCTGCTGAGCCTCCCCAACATGTACCTTTGCTCCCATGATCCTCATCTCAGAAAAGTGGGGTTGCAAACCCTACTCAGCCAAGAGAAAGCGGAGGGGGGGGGCATGTTCCATGAAAGAAACGGGACTCAAAGCATCTTGTTCAACTGCCTTGCAACAAGATTCAGTGTTTCCAATAGAAGAGAATATCTGTAGCTCAAGGTTGAACTATGGAGTCCTTGGTGCTTTCTGAGCTTGGTTATTTGCTTGCAGATGTTTCATTACCCAACTAGCATGATGATGATGTTACCTAGTCGGTTAATGAAATGTCTGCATGCAAACAACCAAGTTCAGAGAGCGCCTAGGACCCCACAAGATTCAGTGTATTGTTTGGCTATTGTTCTCCATGGTTTCAGAAGGGACCTGCAACCTTTCGAAAGCCAAGCATGTGCTTGGGCTTTTCCCTATGGAGGTCTCCCAGTCCTGTCATGGCATTTTTGCTCATGCAGGCTTTGCTCCACATTAGTAATTGCTTCAGGATGACACGGTCAACTAGCTTATGGTTCACTATTAATATCTGAGTCATAACCGCTGGCTCTTCCACAGTGGCTGGTCATTGGGTTGTTTAATAAGTAATCTAATTATAATTTCTCACTGTCTCTATTAGTCATTGCAGCAATGTTTGGTTGGTTGCTTAATACATGTATATATCGGTTTTTTCTGAAAGTTCAAGATAGCATGCATAAGGATCTCCCTTCATAAGAAAAACCATGTAAGGTAGCCTGACTGACTTTCCCCAGTTCAATTCCAACACATTACCACTACTCTGCATTGGATCTCAGCAGCTCCCATTTATAAAAGTGTTATTAAAATTTTAAAAATACACACAACCCTAATCCATTTCTCCTTACTTTCAATTTACATAAACTTTGAAAGTAAAGCTTTGTCTACATTAGAGATTGTAATTACAGTGGTACCTCGGTTCACGAATTTGATTCATTCCACAATTCTGGTCGCAAGCCGAATTGGTCGTGAACCGAATCAAATTTCCCCATAAGGTTCAGTGTAAATAAGGTTAATCCATTCTGAACCATATGTATTTTTTTTTAACCACAAAAATATGAAACAAAGTACAGTACAGTACAGTATGAAGAGAGAGAACACTAATCTTGCTTGATGCAACACCAAAAAGCTTCACAGCAAGTGTCTGTCTGTGACCGCGATCTCACCTAGAGGAAGCCATGACCACGTGTCAAAGCAGGGAAGATGGCCACGGGTCGTGTTCATCACCCGATGTGGAGTTCGCGAACGGAAGCAAAATTTTGTGAACGCTGCTGTTCACAAACCGAATTGTTTGTGAACAGAAGCGTTCATGAACCAAGGTATTACTGTATTTAAATGCATGGATATAGACTGCATTACAAAGGAAACCAATTATGCTCAAATACAGTTATCAAAATATGAAAAAACAAGATATGTAACATTGTGATATGTTTCTTTATTAATCCATTAATCTTTTTAGGGTATAATAATTTTAGATAGTGAAATGTAATTCTTGGAGACTAGAGGCCATAACTTACTTCATTGCCAAATGCATAACTGAATGAAAAGCTAAATTTCAGCTAGAAGCTAGTGAAAATAAAGTTGGATTTTTTTCCCCATCCAAATTCATGTACCCCCCTGAAATCTATCTATGAATTTCCAAGAGGTCTGTGGACCCCAGGTAAAGAATCCCTGTGCTATCCCCTTGTTTGGGGGCTAGACAACCTTTTGGATTAGTGACACATTTAGAAGTCTGCTTTAGTCCCTAGGATGATTTTATCACATCCTGTTCTTTGTCTTTTTTCAAAGCAGGGGGGTACATTTTCAAACAAAGCTCTGGGCTGCAGCCACCCAGTAGTGTTATTTTCTAAGCGTGAGGCTAATACAGAACCCAGAAGCGTTATTAGAAATAAAGATGATACTAGCAAATTTGCAACATATCAGCTTCCCATCGGTTTTTTAATTAAAATAAAATAAAATAATGTAAGAAAAAGTACAAGGACAGGAAGTTTGATACAGTTGATATGATGTATTTATTATATTACAGACTTTTAATAAAAATTATTATTATAAAACTTATTATTATTATTATTATATTATTATTAGAACTTTTTGAAGTACTGCAGTTAAAATGCTCCATCACATTTCATATGTCCAGAATTATTCCAATGTACTCCTCCTTGTTTTAATCAAGCCTGTTATTTTAAAAAAGGAAATGATGGTGGCTAAGAATAATAATGGAGGGTAAGGGGGAAAAAACAGAGGATTATAAGAAATTAGAAACTGACAGTAAATTGTTCAAATAGGCTGGATTTCCCCTCACCCTTTCTGTCAACCCAATGAACGTAGTTTGAAAGACCTAATCATCTTCCTATGTGGCTGTTTCCTCAATAAACTCAGGAGGAGGAGATTTTTCCTCACATCAAATTGTCATAATCTTTTCTTTCTTTTAATTACACTCTGCCAAAGTATTACTCGGTGCCATGAAACAGACTGGAAAAAAGATTTGGATTTTCTCCCAGTGCATTCCACTGAAATTAATTCTGCCATTTTCAAAAGCAGTGTTCAAATTAAATTAATAATTGCAGTCTCCTGCTGATGAGACTGCAAAGATTAATTGCAGTTATTAATAACTGAATTAATTACAGCTATTAATTATAATTAATTAATTGATGACAGTTTACATACCTTCCATAAGCCATTGGTAAGGCTGCTTTTGTAAAATGCAATGTTATCTATTAGATTTATATTTATTTATTTATAGATTTATATGCCATGTTTTAGCCAGGAGCAAAAAACAATACATTAAGGGTTCCTCTTCCCATTTTTCTCCACAGTAACAACCTGTGAGGTAGGTTGGGTCAAGAGAAAGGGACTTTCCACTGCTGGTGGTGGACCTGAACCTGGATCTCCCCACCTTTCCAGCCTGTTTGCACTAATTGAAGCAAGGAAGGCTCACCACTTCCAACTCTTAAAAATTTGTTCCACTCTTTATTGAATTGATTAGGAAAGATTTTCTTGCATTCATTTGGACTCTGCCTTCCTGTAACTTAAGTCCATTATGCTGTGTCGATGATCGAGAACAGGTCTGGATCCCTTCACATTCCTGAAAAGTGCTAAAATATCCTCCCTCAGTCCAGTTTCCCAAAGGCTAAATATATCCAGGCCTTTCTGTCTCTTCCCATGCTGTGTAACTTAGTTCCAAGTCCCCTGATTATCTGCATTCTTTGTACCTTTTCCAAATTGTCTAAAGATTTCTGAAAGCGTGGTATCCTGAAGAGGACACAGGACTTGAGGTGGAGTTTGACTTCCCATGATTTCAAAACTAGACTTCTGCTGATGCAGCCTAATGGCATATTTCCCATCTTTAACCTATGGAATGGTATCACGCAACTATATTTCTCACCAGTTGTCAAAGCAGCAGTTACTGCTGTTATTATTCAGAAAGTTACAGTCAGATTCAGTGGCAACATTGCGCTTTTCTCTTGTTTAATTCTGGAACCTTTTCATACTTATCAAAAAAAGGATCAAACATCTCATTTCCTGCTGACAGTGAAAGTCTTCATTTAAAAGTAATCCCACCAATGGCTTAACTCCATAGAAGTCAGAATAATCTTCTTGATCTGTGGAAGGCTTAATGTGAGGTGATGTAATTAGTAACAAAAAATTAGTATGAAGGGAAAGAAAAGGAGACATGAGAGACTGACACTGAGTATCAGTCAAATTATTATGTACAACTCCATGTGTCCTGGCACAAATGATTCATGATGACTAAGAACATATTGCACCAATCACCAGTGTTCCCGTCCTTCCTTCCTTCCTTCCTTCCTTCCTTCCTTCCTTCCTTCCTTCCTTCCTTCCTTCCTTCCTTCCTTCCTTCCCCTCCCTCCCTCCCTCCTTCCTTCCTTCCTTCCTTCCTTCCTTTCCCTCCCTCCCTCCCTCCCTCCCTCCCTCCCTCCCTCTTCCTTCCTTCCTTCCTTCCTTCCTTCCTTCCTTCCTTCCTTCCTTCCTTCCTTCTTTCCTTCCTTCCTTCCTTCCTTCCTTCCTTTCAAAACATTTATGAAGCACATTTCATCACATTCAGTTTTAGGGCAGTAATAATATAAAATGAAAGCAAGTAAAACACAAGCCCCAAAGATTAAAATAAAATAGTCTTGAAAAGGATCACAAACTTGTTCCATGTGTTACTTTAATTGTTTCACTGCTTGAATACATTTTTAAAAAATAAAAGCACGAAATGTCATTTTTAAAAAACAAATTTTGTCTGACACATAAGAGGGTTTCTGTAACCAATGAACTCATTTGGGACAGCATTCCACATTGGGAGCATCACAGCATGGCTGGCTGGGGAATTCTGGGAGTTGAAGTCCACACGTCACAAGTTGCCAGGGTTGAGAAACACTGATCTACAGTGTCATTCCTCTGAAGGGAATCTTAGTACAGTTCAGAAAGTGAAAGCAGAGACTCCTTCAGCACTCCTGAGAGTGGGGACTGGCTATTCATAAAATGGCTGCTATAGTAGGCTGAGGTCAGTTACAAAACAGTCAGTTAACAGAAGGCAAAATTAAGTCAAACCCACGTTCAGAGAAAACACTGGGCTGCAATAACTACCTGTTTTGATTTTTAAGATTGTCTAGACCAGTGTTCCTCAACCTTGGCAACTTTAAGATGTGTAGACTTCAACTCCCAGAATTCCACAGCCAGCAAGTGTTGAACAGTTAAATTCTGGGAGTTGAAGTCCACTCATCTTAAAGTGGCCAAGTTTGGACAACACTGCACTAAGGGTATCCCCATATCTTCATGAGGATAGCAAAGAAGCACCTACTTCATTTTCTTTTCCATGTCCTTTATAAAGGGGACCTTTCAGCTTTGTGTGCATTACACAGCTGGTCTTTATTGACACACTGTCTTCTAGGTGCTGATTGATAGTCCTGTGGGGTATTTGACCAACACTGAAAGGGAAAGTTGGAGTTTTACCAGCTGATATATTCATGGGGAACAAGAAGGCTGGATGAGGAGAGTTTATAGCCTCCTTCTCCTCCTGGACTCCAACAGCCCTAAGGCCAGGCTTCTTGGAAATCTGGAAGGCCAATCAGCTTTCAACTTTGCCTGAGCCCTTCAGCTACCAAACAACACTTGAGCTTCCACAAATCAGTCAGCATGAGACCTCTTTTCCCAACTTCTTTTCTTCCTTGTCAATTTCCTTTCTAGCAGATACTAGCATTGCCCTCCCATCTCCATTTCTCCCTTTCCTCTCACTCTAAGTTGGCATTACCCCATTGCCTTGGCTCACTCCCCTCTATTTCAGCTGCAGCTGCTAAGTTATTCAAGCTGAGCTGTAATCCATCACCCGTAGCTGTCTTTCTAACTGTCATCTGTATCCTACCTGCCTGCTGAATTGCCCTCCCCCTTCTTCCTTTGAAGGTGCATCACAACCTGCTACAGATTTTAGATTCCTGCACACACACACACACACACAAACACCAACTTACCTAATTATTCTTTTCTATAAAAAGTGGCTGCTTATTTCCTAATGATAAAAGGATTTGGTACTGGTGCACACAAAAAGGGAGATGGTGGGGTATTGATTAAAATGGGCAAAGGTTAATTAGAATGGACAAGACAGGTGTCAGACAAAGAGAGCTGAAACTGGGGGTGATACCTTCATGGCTGGTCCCTGAACACCTTTGTTTGGGAAGGGGAAGGAATTTTAAGTGGCAAAGCTTCCATCTTCTGCAGCTAGCTGGTCATCCAATGGCTAAGGGAGCTATCCTTGAAGTCTCAGTTGATTGGAGGGTGTTTATCTGAAGGCAGATGTCTTCCACCAGGACACATCTGGACTCCAAAATCTTCACACATCCTTTTTCCTGATTCTTCTGCTTAAAATGGAGAACTGGCAAGTTTGCAAATGGCTGGTCTAGCAAGAATAACTGTAACTAATGTAGCAAATTGTAGCATTTGTGGCATACCTATGGCATATGATTGGCATATGTAGGTTAGGGTTCTGACCTTTTGCTATTTCTGTCATTCTCTTGTCAAGAGGGACTTGGCACAATCCTTTACTTGAAGCTTGTGACTTCATCTTTGTGCATCTCTATTGCAGTTTGGTTTCTAGAAACACTTGCTTTGATTACAGTATACTGTCTGAGAGAATGGCCTTTAAAATATTTATTTTAGAAAACAAGTTCTTAATTTTTATTTGGTTTTTAAATTGTGATTGCAAACTATCTGGTGAAGACCTGCTCCAGGAAAAGTGGTCTGAAAATAAACAATATTATTTTCAGCTCCAGCAGTTTGTGGTTGTTTCTTTTTGATTGAATATTTTTAACCTGTTGAGGATTTTGCCTTTTGAAAGCAGTTTCAATTTCTTTTCTTTTCTTTTTTTTTAAGTGCATATAGTTACATGCACTCATGCTGAAGTTACCATGTGTTTCCAGAAAAGTTGTTAAGAAAGATCTTTTTAATCTGGCTTTTAATTTCTTTTAGTGTTTTATGATGATTGCATATACAGGTGAAACTCGAAAAATTAGAATATCGTGCGAATGTTCATTTATGTCAGTATGGCAACTCAAAAGGTGAAATTAATATATGAGATAGACGCATTACATGCAAAGCGAGATATGTCAGGCCTTACTTTGGTATAATTGTGATGATTATGGCGTACAGCTTATGAAAACCCCAAATTCACAACCTCAGAAAATTAGAATAGTGTGAAAAGGTTCAATATTCTAGGCTCAAAGTGTCCCACTCTAATCAGCTAATGAATCCATAAGACCTGCAAAGGGTTCCTGAGCCTTTCAATGGTCTCTCAGGCTGGTTCAGTAGGAATCACAAGCATGGGAAAGACTGCTGACCTGACAGTTGTGCAGAAAACCATCATTGACACCCTCCATAAGGAGGGAAAGCCCCAAAAGGTAATTGCAAAAGAAGTTGGATCTTCCCAAAGTGCTGTATCAAAGCACATCAATAGAAGGTTATGTGGAAGGGAAAAGTGTGGTAGAAAAAGGTGCACAAGCAGCAGGGATGACCGCAGCCTGGAGAGGATTGTCAGGAAAAGGCCATTCAAAAGTGTGGGGGACTTTCACAAGGAGTGGACTGAGGCTGGAGTTAGTGCATCAAGAGCCACCACACACAGACGGATCCTGCACATGGGCTTCAAATGTCGTATTCTTCTTGTCAAGCCGCTCCTGAACAACAAACAACGTCAGAAGCGTCTTACCTGGGCTAGAGAAAAAAAGAACTGGTCTGTTGCCCAGTGGTCCAAAGTCCTCTTTTCTGATGAGAGCAACTTTTGCATCTCATTTGGGAACCAAGGACCCAGAGTCTGGAGGAAGAATGGAGAGGCACACAATGCACGATGCTTGAAGTCCAGTGTGAAGTTTCCACAGTCTGTGTTGATTTGGGGAGCCATGTCATCTGCTGGTGTTGGTCCACTGTGCTTCATTAAGTCCAGAGTCAATGCAGCTGTCTACCAGGAGATTTTGGAGCACTTCATGCTTCCTTCCGCAGACGAGCTTTATGGGGATGCTGACTTCATTTTCCAGCAGGACTTGGCACCTGCCCACACTGCCAAAAGTACCAAAACCTGGTTCAATGACCATGGGATTACTGTGCTTGATTGGCCAGCAAACTCACCTAACCTGAACCCCATAGAGAATCTATGGGCCATTGCCAAGAGAAAAATGAGGGACAGGAGACCGAACAATGCAGCGGAGCTGAAGGCCGCTATTGAAACATCCTGGTCTTCCATAACACCTCAGCAGTGCCGCAGGCTGATAGCATCGATGCCACGCCGCATTGCGGCAGTCATTGCTGCAAAAGGGGCCCAAACCAAGTACTGAGTACATATGCATGCTTATACTTTGCAGAGGTCCGATATTGTTCTATTTCCAATCCTTGTGTTATTGATGTCATGTAATATTCTAATTTTCTGAGATTGTGAATTTGGGGTTTTCATAAGCTGTATGCCATAATCATCCCAATTATACCAAAGTAAGGCTTGACATATCTCGCTTTGCATGTAATGCGTCTATCTCATATATTGGTTTCACCTTTTGAGTTGCCATACTGACATAAATGAACATTTGCACGATATTCTAATTTTTCGAGTTTCACCTGTAGGTCTTGATCTTAGAATGAAATTATTCTTTTGATATTTTGTATTTCTTGGGTAACTCCATCTGTATTATTTGTATTCTTTTACTTTGTTTTCTTGCATCAGTGACATACACATTTTCACATTCTTTTAAAAATACCATCCCTGACCCACATATTATACCAGTTGTGAGGGAATGCTGCAATATAAATACCCGGGGTGTATATTAAATTATAGATGGATCATAGCATGGAAATAAGCAGAAAGATTGATCAGGTGTGAGTAGCTTTTCAAAACTAAATAAATTTGCTTGCTCTTGGAATGTAAGATTGGAAATTCACTGACAGACTGTACACCATGCTGTCTTCCCAGTTCTTTTATATGAAGCAGAAGCATGACCAATGACTCATCTGACAAACATGAAAATAGAAACCTTCTGGATTTACAGAAAATTATTTAAAATAGTATGGGTTGAACATGAAACAAAATGAGACAATTCTGCAACCAATGGACAAAGGTAGGGGAAGGGTGAATACCCTCAAGAAAAGAACATTGGAATACTAAGGATGCATGATAAACAATGATAAAAAAATATCAACTCTTTCAATTAAGTATGCAAGGAATTCAGGGGAAACTAAATGCTAGAAACTGATGCCTATGCTGGCTGGAAAATCTACGTAAATGGTTTGGCAAAAGCATAACATCTTTGTTTTGGACAGTAACCTCAAAAGAACAAAATGAAGGAGGAAGCCTATGCTGAGCCCACTACCCCAATAGCAGTGTGTCATCAGTGATGTTATCGAGCCACCTTGTCTTCTGTCCACCAGTAAAAACATTACATATAATCAACTGACATTCCTTATACTCAGTAAAACTCTACCACTGGCCCAGATAGAAATTTAGTTTGCAATGCAAAGTATCAGCTTCACAGAGCTGATATTTTTTTCAGGATCATGTCCGAAAAGAGACTGGGTTCACACTGAACCCTGGTTAATTCTAACCATCCTTTAAAGCACAGATGGATTTGTACATTACATTAACTCATACTTTACTTTTTTAATCATGGCTTGTTAAGCCCAAACCATGTTAAACCCAAACCAAACAAGTCACAATATTGTTTAGCTGGATGAGTGATTCAAAGTAACTGAAGTGCCTCTTCCACTCCCCTTCTTCTGTGAGCCAAAGAGTGCTCCTACTGATCATTTATCCTGTAAGAAAAAAATATAAATGCTAACTGTGGTCTTGAAAACTAAACTGGGTGAGGCCTAACAGTACTTAGATGCAAGATCACTAGGGAATTCTGGAGCTGTAAGCTAAACTTGGAAGTTCAAAAAAAAAACAACAACCCAGAAGAAAGTGATGAAGAACCTCTTCTGTAACACTGCAAGAAAACTACATAGATGTATTCATGAAGTCATCAGGAGTCAGGTTCAATTCAGAGGAGACTTTCCTTTCAAGGATGGCCCTTGGGTATTTTCAGTTTCAAAACTACACAGTTGCTCTTCAGTTTAATGTGAAATCTTTTCCAAATGATCTTTCCTTGCTTTTTTTTTAGGGTGCCCTTTGTTAGTGGATGCCCTTGTTCACCTTGGGTTGGTGAAATGTCCATATAAAATTGCATGTATCATTCTATTATTATAAACTCATCTCATGCTTTGCTGGAAATTGGCTATAATGCTTGACCTCTGCAAGACCTCCTTTTCCCAGTAACCTTGTTGAGGTCTCATTAATGTTTGGGTATTTTCTAGGATAAATGACATTAATTGTGTTCCTTGGATTTGCTTTCCACATGAGGCCTAATCAACATCAAGGAAATTAGGGGCAGTGAGGAGGGGACTGAACAAGTGGGAGAGAGAAACAATATCACCAGTAAGGTTAATTAGATTACACTGGTGCGCTAGCAAAGCAAGCCGATTCCACAAAAACCTATAATAGAGGCTAATGAGAATTTTATCATGCTTGTTAAGCAGGACATTAAATTGTGCAAAGGGGCTGTTGAACGTAATGTTAAAAAGTAGTTAATAAAAAGAAATCTTAATTGCCTGGGCAGCCCAGTAATAACTAAGCTGTCCAGTAAAATGGAATAGCTTCAGGCCATAGCAGGCAGTGCTTTTCTTACATTGTATTGGTGAATCTCTAATGTGATTAGGGCAGTTAATGTCCTCTGACTGACGTGGAAATTAATGAGGCATGGATGATTTACACTTGGGAAATCACGCAATTATTCCAATTGATCCTGGTATAAGTCAGTGATTGTTGTTTTTGTTGGAAAGGTAGTAGCTTTTGGGGTTCTGTCCTTTTTTTTTCTCCCGGACTGTAGTCCAAGTTAAAGAAAATGGCTTTGTAGAGAGTTATGGTAGCTAAAAAGAATAAGGGTTCCCTTAGTCAATTTTTGATTCTTCCCATAAACTCATTCAGTGGCCTTACCCTAAAGTAATAACGGGCAGGGTTTGTGGGCTACATTTTCAAAAAAGAAAGATTCATTTTGCACGGAAATAATAAAAGATTGGGCAAAGCCAATTTTCTGGACTTTTTTGGAGGGTGCTCATTAAAAAAAAAAAATACCAAATTAAGTGTCTAAGGTCTATCAGAAGGCTCACATTTATTTTGTTCTTCTTTCCATACTCCCCCTGAAGAAATGTACCACCAAACTTCAACAGGGACTGCATGCAACCCATAACCTACAGGTTACTCATTCCTGCACCAAAGCCTTTCTCTCCAAGTCTTAGTCTTCTGTCGGTGATAGGGATATAACACTGCCTTTCAGTTTTGTAAGAATTACAGAGGTAATGCATGAAGCATGTCTGATAGAAATATAAATGCCAAATATGGATGTCCCTTTGTTACTAGATGTTTAATCGGTGAAACTAAGCCAAAGAATGGAATGCTATGTTTGCTCACAACTGTTAATTATTATTGTGGTGTTCCTCTAACTTTTTCCTTTTTTTTTCTTGTTTTCCTAATAACATATTTTTCTAGTGACTGACTTTCTTAATGACATACTCCATATGTCAATAGGTTATTGAGCAAGTCAGTTCACTTAAAAATCAAGTTGATGCCATTGTATAAGCGTTTTCAAACGCTGATCAAAAACAATCTGAAATCTGTTTACAGCAAGTGGAAAGTCAATGGCTAACATTTTTGGCATGCCTATTAAAACAACAGTAGTCTCAGACTTTTATTCCAGTGATTCAGGATGACACTTACATATGTGATACCCAAAGACATAAATTTAAGATATCAAGAATTTTATTTAAAACTTTGCAAAAAAGAAAAGGGTTTCTCTCTCTCTCTCTCTTTCATCTCTCTCTCTGCTGAATTTACTGTGACAAGAAAATGAGCTACTTTCTAAGTCTACCCAAAATGAGGAAATTAAGTATATTATTGACAGTATAAAGAATGGTAAAACAGCAGATCCTGACTGTTTTCTATCGAATGGTGTAGAGCATATACAGATATTTTGCTCCCAAACTTTTATTCTATTTTAATCAGAACATGTTTTAATCTGCTACCCTGCCAGCTGCTCTTTATTTATTTAATCAATTTATTAGCCACCTCCATTGCCAAAGCAATGCTAGGCAGCATGCAGCATAATAAACAATTTAAAAAGAAGAAAAACATTTATGGCAGCAATTGGACTACATTGGGGAACAAACAATATCATATAACGTTGGCCAAGGGGGATTACAAATCACCTCGTCCCAGGGCCTGGTGGAAATTCAGGCTTTTCCTAAAGTCTAGCAAGTTCAGAGCCCTGCAGATTTCAAGGAGAATGCTTGTCCATTGGGCAGGGTGACCACAGCAAAGGCCCAACTCCGGATCCTGCAAGGAGTCTTTGCTTTGCTGATGGAACCTGGAGCAGGTCTTAAATTGAACTCTACCTCAAAGGCAACCAGTGCAAGTAACAAAGTAGAGGTAACCCATGGACAAAATGAGGTATACCCATGCTTACTCACCCCATGGCAGGATTACTGTTTGTGTGAAGCATCCCTTGAAAGTAGCTTTGTGAAGTTATATGGCCCCCACTTATAAACTGAAGAGAAGCACAGAGGGGCATCTACAGCTGTGCAGAAGCCAATTTGCAATTAAGGGAAGCACTGGAAAAAGTGTTGCATGTCACACCAGCCCCACACCTCTGTCAGAAGTACCATGCCCCCTTTGCACAGCTCTAATCTCTAAAAAATAAATGTTCAATTATCGAACCAAATTTTCATATATTTCTATTAGAAATAGCAATCGCTTTGGAGAGATGGGCCTCCCTTAAGCTGAGTATTTGGAATAAAGTCAGTATTTTAAAAATAAATGTTTTCTCATGGGTGCCATGAGATTCCATATATGGTATTTCTCTACATATATTTTCAGAATGACTTCCTTTGAATAGAAGTTATGTGACATACAGCTTTTTCCTAGAAGACTGCATATGCTACTATATGTTCTTTGAATTATATCTCAGAGGTTAGAAAACTAACAGAGGAATAATAGAAATGGATATTGCATGCTTCTCCAGTTACCAAAAATTGATACTACAAGGTTGGTAGCATACCACTTCTCTGTGAATTATACAAAAGACTAAAGGATTTACCTTTCTTTCTATATCTGAATAAGCATTTTTCCACCAGAAGCCTTGATTGGAGGATTATTTAAAAATGTGGACATAGATATTAATTTATATATTTGATTTTGAATATATCTATATATAAACATATGACTAGGTTTGATTAGTATAGGAGTACTGTGAGTTTTTCAATACCATTTTTCACTTTTTTATATAGTAAAAGACAGTCTCCTTCATGTCAAGCTCAGCATGGATGCAGCCAAGAACATGGACAAGTCGTTTTCTTAGCAGGGATACAGATGTGGTTCACCAGTGCCTTCTTCCAGAATGGTTTTTCAACTTCCTAGTATAGCCTACAGCCCTAAGGGTTGAAAGCCTCCCATTCAAGTATTAACCAGGCTTCTGAGGTTAGTTAAGTTCTTCCATCTGCTAAGACTTTTTACTGCAACATAATATAGATTGTACAGTGTGGAACCTTTGCCATATTACCCAATGTATGGAGAATGTATTGTGGCATAGGATGTCATCATGATGGGCCATGATGTGACTGCCTGAATATGACACAGAATTGTGCTCTCTCCTCTTTCAGAAAGGATGACAAGACCCACAGCTGACTGGTATGGTGAAGTTTTTTGCTTGCTTGCTTGCTTGCTTGCACCTAGAGTCTTTTTAATAATGGTTCCAGTTCTGTTCTAGTTCATGGGGGATATGATTTGTTCAGGTTTTTTTGTTCATGTTCAGTTTGTCTCCCTGCTATCTGTGGATTTGTCCTAAATCAAATTCTTCTTAGTCTTGCTTTTTTTTTTTTTACATACATCACAATTCCATAGGTAAGTAATACTCAACTTTGGCTAGTGCATTTTGTACACCTATAAATCCAACATGAATTTTTTTTCAGATATAGTTGAAAATATAACATGTCCTGCCTGTCTTTGTTTACATGCATTTTATTAAATTTGTATTTATTGAATTTATATAGCCGCCCATCTCACTTGCATGATTAAATATTTCTCCTGGTTTCAGCATTTGTTGTAAAAGTTGGATAAATCTGTATAATTGTTAAACCCAGTTGTAATATGGGATTATTATTCAAACCCCTTATGGAAAATAGTGTACTTCTCACAGGAATTTAAATGTCTATTCAAAGCTTTCAGAAAGTTCAACCATTCCTTCATTAATTGCTTAACCAGTAATATGCAGTGCTATATGTTGAAAAGCTGAACAAATGGAAGCAATTCTGTTTTGTTTTGACATTAAAGGAAGGAAATGTATGATTTGTCTGGAACTTTATTGATTAATTTATCATGCCATTGTTTGCATTTGATTTACAATGATTTCTACCTCTGTGGACTAATAAATTGATCCGATTGCAAAGAGCCAATTTTTGACATCCAATCATTACAGCATTTTTCTCCCTTTATTTTTTTAATATATTCACTGCAGATATTATTTCCCTGGGCAATTTATCAGTTGTCAGCTAACAAAGCTTGCTGTGTTCAGCTATTTTTTTAAAAAGCACTGCATAACCACACATTTCCCAAACACTAATAAATATATTGCTTATGATGAAATTTCATGTGCTGGATCCAATACAGCATAAGGATAAGTAGGGAGAGAGTTCAGATACATTCATTTCCTAACCCAGAAACACACAGATGTTGGTAGACTGTTTCATGAGTTTCATCAGAAAAACACCGTTGCATATGACTGAAGAAGACGCTATATCCAATTTTGGGAGCAGTTTGTCATCATTAGCAAACTGCTAATGATGCTGAGAGAATGACAATATACTCCCAGCAATGTTACCTTGTAAATGTGATTATGTACTTGCCCCCTGTTGAATGAGACAAGAACATAGGTCATGGTATTTGCAAGATGACACTGGCATGCATATTACATCATTTGCCCCCTTCTCCCCCACCCCATGGACACCCATGCTTGAAAATAAAATAGTTTCCCCCAAGTTTATCCCAACTGACACAGAAAAAAAATCAGATGCAAATAGGTACCACTAATGAGGTCTATAGACATCAATATTTGGGGTATAATTTTTAAAATTCGTTTTGGCCCAATGTGGAGAGTGATTATTTTGACTTTACGGTTCAGGCCCAGAAATCTACAGTGTCAATATTACCTTCAAAGATTAATTTTTCTTTCTTTCTTTCCCAATTCCCCTAATGATTACTTGTGATATTGGTATAAGCGTGAACTCTATGGAGCATGGAGAGTACAGTTTTGAAACATGTGATCACTAGTTTCCTTGTGCAGCTGTGGTGGTCATAGCTGCAACATAAGAAGTATTTTCAAAAATATGTATTATTTGAAATTTAGAGACGAAGGGGCATATTTGGCAGGCTTGGACAAAATCTGGATAGGCTACTTATTGGTAACATGTATGAGAAATAATGGAAATAAATGGAAATAAAAGATGAGAAGCCTTTGTAACTGTCAATGTCATTGCAGGATTTTTTAACAAATCCCTTCAATATGGCAATGATGGATCACAGCTAGAAATACTAATACCTTGCCATCTCTTCTGGGGTTGCATATAATTTATAGCCCATTACCAAACATGATTCTAAAGAAAGAAAAGGAAATAAATAGTCTCTCCATAATGCCCCCTTCCAAACCTGTCTGAATAACCATTCAAGTGTCCCTGTGAGATACTATTTGTGAAAAGGGACTGCTACAATGGATCCAACTAGTTAGCACAAGTGTAATCTGATCATCTCTATGCCTGTGAATGGGAGGCCTTTCCTCCAAATAGAGAGAGAGAAGACTTCATTACTGTCATAGCCCAAAGGGAAGAAAAGACCACCAACCACCATAGTAAAACGCTGCATAACTATTAGCAGCTACAATTCATAGCAGGCAGAATTTACACACAGTATAGCAAAACCTGGCAATACTTAAGAACTCAGAATGATCATCATTATCTAATGAGTAATATAAGTAGAATAAATCAGAAGGCCCTGGGAATTCAGAGAGGAGAGGTGAGATCACCTGCGCATGAATGTCCCAGTATAACAAAACTTGGGGTGTAGTTTCTAGTGCACCTGCATCACAGGGGCACCATGATTCGGCAAAGGGGAATTTCCTGTATCCTCTCCATCAGGTAGGCATACAGTGTGCTAATTCAGTCTGGGATAAGAATAAAAGAAACAGAAACATCCCTGAGAGGGATTTCTTGAATGGAAGGTTCTTTTGTCATATCATGCTGAAAGGAGGAGCACTGGAAAGAGAAAGGGAGAAAGCTCTGTTTGGTCTTTGGAAGAAGTTGTATGATATGATCCCCTCAGATCTAATATCACAGGAATACCATCAAGTTGGGTTCATAAAAGTTGATAGGTGATGATTTGCTTACCTGTGGTTGGTTGAATAAGCCACAATTTATGGTTTATTTCTATTTATTATGACAGATAGTTTTGGTAATGTTTCTATTGAAATGGAGAGGAAAAGATTTTGCAGTTACATGTAGGATCTGTTTCATAGCCCCATAACACCAAAGGAGAGCATGGCAATGGTTAGGGCTGCACTTGCATCAACCTAAATTGGAAGAGGTCTTCAGAATGCATGGAGCTCCGAGGACAGCACCTCTTTAGAGCAGCTTCATCTTCCCCCCCCCCCCCCAGGTTTCCATGAGAGCCTGAAAAAGTACACATCTGCTTCACTTGCCTTTAAAAAATGCCTGCATTAGACAGTAGCCACGCTTACACTTACACTTCCATGTGTTGTGATGACCTCTTCTGAAATATGTCTGAAGCATGCACTAGCCTAGATTGGGGAGTCCTTCAGGCAGTCACTCATGTCCTAGTCATCTCATAGCTTGACAACTGAAATGCACTCTACATGGGCTGCCCTTGAAGATCACCTAGAAGCTTAAACATTTGATTAAACAATGACATATATCAGAACCCTAGAAGCACAGCTTCTCTGTACACTGCCTGCCCAGGAATGAGGGTCCCCCCAGAGATCTGGATGGCCCTCACGCTGCTATAGTTTAGAAAGGCCTTGAAGACCTGGCTCTTCACTCAGGCCTTTAGGAAGATAAAGACCCTTCACTACTTCTTTGTCTGGTCTGTCATTCTCACCATATTATTATTGTTGGTCATATAGTCAGCCAGTTGTTTAGACTGGATTTGGCATTTTTATCCACTTATCGAATCCTTCCCAAGGACCTGAAATAGGCAGATGTTGTTGTTTAATGGTGTTAAAGGTATCGTTGTAGGATGTAAGCTGTTCCAAGTAAAGCTGCCTTTTGCAATTGACTGATGGTGATTTTGTCAATGCCAATGGTGTCCAGGTGGTGCTCCAGATGTTTTGGGATTGCACCCAAGGCACCTATAACTATTGGTACTATCTTTGCTTTCTTTTGCCATAGTCATTCTACTTCTATTTGCAGGTCTTTATATTTTGTGATTTTCTCCAGTTCTTTCTCTTCTATTCTGCTGTCTCCAGGTATTGCAATGTCCACTATCCAGACTTTTTGTCTTTCTTATCAACAATTGTTAAGTCTGGGGTGTTGTGTGGCAGGTGCTTGTCTGTTCGAATTCTAAAGTCCTAGAGCACCTTAGCTTCTTCATTTTCTATTATTTTGTCTGTTTTGTGGTCCCACCAATTCTTGCTTGCAGGCAAATGGTATTTCTTACAGATATTCCAATGCACCATTCTTACTATTTTGTCATGTCGTTGTTTGTAGTCAGTCTGTGTGATCTTCTTGCAGCAGCTAACTAGGTGGTCCACTGTTTCTTCAGCTTCTTGGCAGAGGCGGCATTTGCTGTGTTGCTGTCTTCTCAATTCTGGCTTTGTATGCATTTGTTCTTAAGGTTTGGTCTTGTGCAGCCAGAATTAGCCCCTCTGTCTCTTTCTTCTATTGTTGTTGTTGTTGCTGTTGTTGTTATATGTGTCCCAATTACCATTGTTAAGCGATGACTACCTGTATCTGTAATATAGCACATTTCAAGAATTAGTCAGAACAAACAAATGGATAGAAAACCCCATGTGACTTACAACCATTTTACCATTAGCCAATTTTGGTCAGGCAATGGTGGGAGTGATTGTTCTAAAAGCAGGATGGGAATGTTCTAATACATTTAAGTAAAATGTCTTAATAATTTCTCTTGCTCATCTCCCCTGAATTGCATTTCCTCCTTTGGGGAGGAAAGGAATTAATGCTTAGTCTGCCCTGTTCTGTATAGTTTTTGGGAGGAAGCCCTATTACCCAGTGGGACTTGCTTTCAAACAAATACGCCAAGAATTCACAGTGTACCTCAGTGGAATCAAATAAACTATCTAGGTTGGGCCATGAGACTTCACTAAGTCCAGAGAATGATGCTTCACTAAGCTAAGTGGAAGGAATCTTTAACTCTGTTTCAAAGAAGTGGGGATGAAGTGGAAACCCAACTGTCCTATAAGGTTTTTCCCCTCCTAATGAACCCATGGCAGAATCTAAAAAACACATGGAGGCAGGGACTTTAGCTACAGTTGTCACTGATAATTGTATCTCTGTGTAAGAGTGTGAGAGAGGGTAGGCCCTCCAAATATTGTAGAAGTGCAATTCCCACCAGCCTCCACCAGTAATAAATTGTGATCATCTACGTTTTCTACTTTTGCAGATAGTCCTACTTTCTGTCCTCTATATATGAATAACAACAGGGACCTATGGCACTAGATTAGCAGCTAATATTGTCACTAATCAATTTTGTCATTAGTATATTAATGTAATCATTACGTTCTCATGCCTGGGATTAAGAGTTGTTCCTGTGTTCTTTCTTCATAAATCTTTGTATCTGTGGGTTATGCAGGTGTAGGCCTTGAGTTATGGTATGCTCTTGCAGCAAACCATGTGAACACACATAACATTTTTACGACTATGGTTTCTTCTAAGAGATAAGAGAGGCATGGTGTTTACTGGAGAACAGCTGCAAGAACAGTTGCTTAGTCTATCCCTCAACAACCATTTTTTCAGCATGCTTCCTTTCTACTTTCTGATATGCCATTTATCTTTATTCGGACATATGTGGCCCTTGGGGATAATTGGGAATTATTTCGGCTTGAGGAGAAGCCCTCTATCAGATTAGTGCTAGGAGTTTTGGGACCAGAAGTCTCACCCCAATAGTTCCTAGTGGTAAAAGACACCCTTCAGGCTTGAAAAACAGCATCTCTGCTCTACACACTCTCCCTCCCACCCCAATTTTTTTTCCTACCTCAGATTCATTATCAGGATTTCAGGAAAAAGGATGATCCTGCAATAATGGTTTGCAGAATCAAGATTTCTTCTTCTTTAAATATACTATTCAAAAACTCACATTATCCCTAGCATTTATATTTCCAAGTGTAGGAAAACATTATCATTAAGGTCTCCTAAATCCTGTTAATTTTAATAGGCAAGACTTAACCCAGGTACTTAACTTTCTCACTGAAATCAATAGAGACTTACTGCTGCTTGTATCTGACTAGATGATGCCCCATACCAATTTATATTTTTAAACGGGCATCATAAATCACTTCTCTCGCAAATCCTGGAAGACATTTTTCTATTTTGTTGAAGTGATTAGGCTTAACTCTCCTGGTTTTTTTTTATTATTCTGCTCACCTGTCATCAAAAATAGCTGGGCTTTCACAACTAGGAAGTCTTTTAAATAAATATGAGACTTAGGAAGGAGAACGGCATTCTTATATGGTCCATTTCCCCCTGATGAAAAAGGTAGCATACTAGCAATAACACATTAAAGTATGATTACTTAAGTATATCTTTTATCTTCCATCTGTACCCTTTTGGTTCACCAGGCTTTTCATCTTGAATCCAATCTTTGTTCTTATGCCTGGAGAAGCAAGCCATTTGCTTTTCATCTGATCCAATCACCTTTAGGAGGGGGTTGTCCAAAGGAAACCCCTATGGTTATATATTGCTTTTTAAAAATCTCATTCTGGGTTCTGCTACCAAGCACGCTATGTACGCTTCAGTATGCTTTGTTGGATATGCAGTCTTACACTTGGAAGGATCTTTAACCTTGAACACTAAGTGATCTCCCGACCTTTCACTTTAGTCCTTCAAAATATTTGGAAATCAAGAGCACCTAAAGGATTGATTTGTTGTAAATCACTGAGGTAGCCATCCAAGGGATCATATCAATGGTTGCATTTAAAAGGTTGATCTAACCACTGGGATTTTTGAGGCTGAAGTTCATCCATCCAGATTAATAATACAGACTTGTAAAGTGCATGCATTTAAGCCAATGCTGGGGTTAAAAGCTAGAAAAAAGAAATCTGGTTGACTTCCCTACAAAAAGGTCAGATGAGTAGAGAGAGGCAGAGCCCAGAAAGCTGATGGATTTGCCAGGAGGAAATCAGCAATGGAGTGATATTTGTCTTACCCTGAATAACCTTGAGTGTGGCAGTGGTTGGTGAAGGTACTCATAGAATGGGAAGGGACTCCTTTAGCTGTTCTGTGATGTTGGATCAGAGAACCCAGACTACTGGGCTGTCTGATTATTTATAAGCTGAATCTTGAGTTTAATCACAGAAACAAAAACAATAACAAAAATCCCATCTCCAGTGGCTTGGGTATTAGTCTGACTAACCTTATTCTACTTTAAGCAGGCAGTTGGGTAACCCTGCTAGAGCTGGTAACTAAAACATAATTACAGTTTTAATTATACCTAAGGAAGGGGAGAATAGTTGAAAAAGTTAAATCTGGAGAATAACAGGCAAGCCAGAGAGGAGAAATGACCTTACCGCTAATATATGGTCTTAAATTCCAGACTTGGCTTCTAGAAGACAGAATTTTCACTTGCTTTTTTCAAACTGAACTAAACTTAATTTTTCCTCATCAAACCATTATATATCAAATATAGCAGAATATGAGAGCCAGTTTGGTGTAGCGGTTAAGGCACTAGCTAGAAACCAGGAAATTGTGAGTTCTAGTCCCACCTTAGGCACGAAGCCAGCTGGGTGACCTTGGGCCAGTCACACTCTCTCAGCCCTAAGAAGGAGGCAATGGCAAACCACTTCCAAAATCTTGCCAAGAAAACTGCAGGGACTTGTCCAGACAGTTGCCAAGAGTCAACAGTGACTTGAAGGCACAACAAAATAAAACATAAAAAGCAGAATTCAGAGGTATTTGGTAATAGTTGCTCTGTGGCAATAGGGTTGTCATGTATATAGTCATTGAAATAAAAATATAAAAGATGGAAAGCATGTAAAATGGAGAAAAAATAACAGACACAAATAAAAACAATACTACAAATTACTACATGTATAAAAATACTAAAATACTAAATAAAACAGAAAATTGAATTAAATAAATCGTACAAATACTACAAAACAGTTATACTAGGAATTTTCTGCCATCCTGGTCACCATTCAGAAAGTAGCAGTTCCCCCCCCCACCAAAAAAATAGGGGACAATATTTTGAAGAAAAATAGGAGGGAAAGCTATGTATGCCGCCTTGAACTCCTGTACCAAAGGCAAGTTATAAATCAAATACATTAATGAATTGTATGAATGCAGCCATTGCAGTCTCTGATTTTAAGAGATCCACAAGATTCTGGAATGCAGCTGATATGTTCCTTTTACAAGGGTTGGTTACACACAGTTACACTCCGATTTAATGTTAACACTGATTCAAACTGTGTCATATTGCTGCTGAATAAAAATGTTGTAAGTTATTGAATGAGGATGAAGACAAAAACATCTATCCTTCATTGATATGCAACTTAATCTTGAACAGAACATGAACTGAAATATGAACAAGTTAGAATGTACTATATCGCCTATGCTCAGTAGCATTTGCACAATTCCTGTACCAAAGGCAAGTTATAAATCAAATACATTACAACTCCATAAGTATTTAAACCCTGTGTTTTTCTGTAGGGATTTTCTTTTATTCTTAGCAAAAGTGAGTGATTGGCACTCTAATTCTTTTCATGGATTAATCACCTTTATTTTTCTTGGTTTGCAGCACAGCATATTCCCTGAGCTCATAGCAATTAACACTATTATGTGGCTTCCTGTCAAACAATAATTGCTTTGGAAAGTACCTAAAGGAATCGGGCCTGTTCATGTTATCTCAAAGAAAATTTCACAGTTTCTTAAAAAAGCAGGAGGGAAACAACAGTGTGAATTCTGCACTGAAACCAGCATTCTTTTGCATTTTTACTAGCAGAATTAAGTTCATAATCTGCCTTTCCCTTAGTCTCAGAAAAGAGACCCTCAAATTTCTTTAGGTTATCACTTAACACCCAGAAGGAGCGCAAGTCTCCTTGACATGTATTAAGCATTACTATAAGAGAGGAAGATGCTTCACCATGGAAAGTTGGAGGAGAGAAATGTCAATTTGAGAGCAGTAGCTGAAACAGGAAAGAAGGATTTTCTCTTTTGGTAAACTGAAATCCATTATCTCTATTTCATGTCATGACATGTTCCAGGTACAAACTATAGAGATATAGCTTAAATGAATAGGTATTTAACTTTTAAAAAACTTTTAAGATCAATACATCTCAACCCTTGTACTGGTCTGGACAATGCAACAAGAGTCAAGAAAAAAAAGTCCATCACTGAGGTGGCAGAAGCTGTTGATTCATTCTGGGGAGTGCAAAGGGAAATTTGGACCAAAACTTCAAGCTATGTCACATTTGACTTCAATTATAGTGTTAAAATATCATAGAGTGCCACCTCCTCTATCCTACTCCAGTTTTTCACTATTTGTTGCAACAGTTTAGTCCCAGCAGTTCCCAGAACATACTCTAAACCAACTTTTTAGAGAATTGGACTTCAGTCAGATCAATTTCAATGAGATGGGACACTATTATTTAGTTAACAAGCTATGGCTTAACATAATATCTAGGCTAATTTATTGAGTAAATGCTGAAGGCATAAATAAAAGATTCTTTCTATTTTTCTTTCAGGAGCTATTATTGCACTTGGTAAAGATAAATGTAAGATACTGCTATTTTCAAGTTATCAATTAGGGATGTTATTAGAAAGTACTGTGCCTGAGTTCTGCTACGGAAAAAATTGTAAGGGCAGGATACTGGACAACCTAGAACTGAAATTCTCTGTGCTATGATATAAATCAAACTCTGAAATGGGTAGCATTAAACTCTAGCAATATTGAACAAACTGATTTCTAATTGAAATAAATAATTGAAGAGGTCAAACTCATGTAACTGAATTCTGAACTGTGTCACTGCAAATAATTCTCACACTGAAGATATTAGCAGTCTATTTCAGACAATTTTTATGGTATTGGTAACTGTCAGAAACTCTAATATTGGCTGAGATGGAACACTCTCTTACACTAGTAAAGCTGCTACTATTAGCCGTTAATTTATTTAATGGCTTGAAAATTTGGTTAAGTGCTTTGTAAGTCTTTATTACGTTTTCTTCCATAGCCAGCCTGGGAAGAAGGCCACTATATTTCACAATTTACAGATACAGGATTGGAAGTAATGATTTGCAAGCCACAATTCACTGAGTTAATTGAACTGGGTTCCATGTGATCCATTTGCAATATTCTGTCCACAAGGCCGGCTTAACTCTTACCAATCATCTGCACATTCAGAAAAGGCATATCATTCAGCCCTGGCTATCTACTCCAATTCAAAATGTAGCTATAGTATCGTAAGATGAAATGTGCTCCCTCCCTCCCTCTCTCTCAGCTAACTTTCCATCAGTCCCTACCTTTGATGTGTGTTGTAAGAGTGCTGGTTTTCTCTCATCTTGTGCCCACAGTTTCTCTCTTTGTTTGCCCCTTTCTTCAACGGCTTCCCACTCTCTTGGTTTCCTCCAATCCCTTTTCTCCTGTTAGATTCCCTCTCCCTCTCTTGGGCCCTGCATCATTAGTTCTCCCAATCCCTGCTCCTGAAGGGTCTTGCCTTATCTTGCCTCGCCTTTTACCTCTTCTTCCTTTCTGAAGCAGCTGTCCCTGTGTGCTGCAAGGCACCCTTTATGAAGGATCTGCATTGCTCTATCCATTATTTTCATTTCCTAAGAATGTTTCTGGATCTATGTGGGGCTCAGGAATATGGCAAAGAAATGAAAATGGATGTTAGAAGCCAGAATTTCACTATGAGGCTAACGTAGTCATCCTGAAATAAAAGATTTCGTTGGATTTTGTTTTCTTAAGTGATAGGAATACCTGGAGAGGCAAATGGCTGAGCCCTGGAGTCAGTTGCTTCCCAAACCCAGGTCCATCATAGCTTTCTGACAATCCTGGCAGAGGAATCTCTCAGCTCTGCTGCCCAACATTCTTGAAGAGAAGATTCTGGGGTTGACCTTCTGCAACACGGCACATGTTTCAGAGCTGCAGGTCCTCACATTTTTCAGGATAAGCCATTAGTGATTGTACAATAATTCTAACACATTGTTTCTTCTGGAAATTTACATCAGCCTAATTTCAAAATATTTTCCAAATGCACTGCTAAACATTCCTTTTTAAGGCTGGTTTTTGATATTCATGGAGGGTTTATATCCATTTATACTTAATTTGTTTCTTAAAGTGCCATCATTAGACACTCACTCCAAACACTGAATCACGTTGCTGACATTATGCAGTTTTTCCATGCCCTCTTTTTAATCTCTTTTTGGCTGCTTTTATATTCTAATAGGATTGTGTTATTATCCTGTGTTTGTGTCCATCATGAATTCTGATGGATCTGGATCTGTCAAGATAGCATGTGGTATTAGGTGCCATCTAAAGCATTTCAACTGACAGGACATAAATATACCATTTTCTCATTTCAGTTGGTTCTTTCTAATATCAAGGTTCAGCTTTATGATGGCTTTTAACCAGCCTTTTCCACATACAAACACTTTATGTTGCTCATCATCAATCATTGTTTGGTTTTCAATTGGCTGTAGAATGAAGCTGAGTTTGCATACTTTTTGCAAACTTTAGCAATTGTAGTCTTTATTTTGTAACAAAGATAAATACTAATACACACACACACACACGTATATAAATAACGGAGCACCTAAAGTCTTGCAAAGGAAATTCAGTTTAATCTTATGCCTTAAACCAACTGTCTTATAAAGCTTGTGAAAATATTACATGAATCCATTGTTAGTTTGTTAGGCCGGTTTTTGTTTTTAATGAAAGAAGCTAATATCTGCCAGCAGAATAAAAGCTTTGGCATTCCTATTTCTTTCTTGCTTTCACTGTTTGTTAAAAACTCCAATAAATTTATTTAATATTTGTTTTAAAAATGGTAGTTCCAGAGAATCAAAGGCTTTAAATATATCTAAAGACCATATGGCTAGCGAAGATTTATTAATTTTACTAATTTGTATAATATTTAATAATTTCCTGATAGGGGTAGATATATTTTGATTTGGAATAAAACCAGATTGATCTATATGAATAATTTTACTTATAGTCACTTTTAATTGGTTAGCTAACAATTTAATGCATAGTTTACAGTCTACATTGAGAAGTGAGATGGACCTATAAGATGCCAATTCCTGGGGATTTTTCCCACTTTAAGGATCAAAATGGTCTTAGATGGTTTCCAAGATTCTGGTAAGGGATTCCCTTGGTGCTAAGTATTGCATAAAAATATAAATTCAGGTATTAAGATCTCTTTACATTCTTTATAAAATTCTCCTGGCAATCCATCCAGGCCAGGAGAGTTTCCACTTTGAATAGAATTAAAAATTATTAATTTTTATTCGTGGTTGATTATTTGAGGAATATAATTGTTAAAAAAAAAGTTTGAATTCTTTACTTATATCTTTGGTTTTAGTAACTATTTGGCCATTGCTGATTTTAATTTCACTAATACATTTTTTTTTCTTAGCTTTTTTCAATTTATTTGCCAGTATTCTAGAATTTTTATTATCATGTTCATAGTATCTTCGCTTGGCAAAAATAATTTGACAGGAGATTTTGTCTGTCCCCAAATCATCTAACTCTCCTTTTATTTACTATCTGTTGTATATACTAGCTGATCCAGTTCTGTTATATTTTGCTAATAAATTGTTAATTTCTGAATAAAACATGCTTGCCTTTTGTGATGTGTTTTTAATTGTGCTCATCTGATTAATACACTATTCTCTTAATACGGCCTTCATAGCATCCCATCTCATTCTTACTGATGTTTCACTTACATTGTTTTCTTGAAAAAAGTTTCTCAAAGTTTGAGTTAGTTGTTGCTTTGCTGCTGCATTGTAGCATTATAGGATTAAACCGTCAATTATAAGTAAATGGAATAATCTCTTCTAATTTGAGCATAATAATCACTGGAGTGTGCTCTACGTATTGGTGCAATTTCAACTTGTTGCAAAAAAATTGAAAACTTTTAGATATCCATATATAGTCTATCCTAGAGTGGGATTTATATCTACCTGAATAAAATGTATGTGCTTTTATTACAGGATTCATAACTGTCCATGCATCTATGAATCCATGACTATGCATTAAATTTTGAAATCTCTTATGCATTCCAGTCTGAGATTTTAATGTGACAATATTGAAGTCCCCTCCTATTATTACATTGTCTGTGTTTTGTTTTGTTTTTATTGTTCATAACCTTTCGTAAATAACCGATCTCTGGCATTTTAACTTTCTTCTCTTGGAGACATAGAAAAGATACAGAGACAGGCTATCTGGTAGAGAGGCTTTTCAATTCTCTTTCAAAAATTATAGTGGATGGGTGTTGCACGTGTTCTGATGAACTGATTTTGCTTCCCGCTCTCTTTCAGGCATTTTGGCTGAAGTGGTTTGTTGTTTTCTTAAACTCTATTAGCATGTAAAGCATGTAAAAGCTCTGACCTTAGGGTAATGAATATTAGTAACAAGCCTCCCCAAATTTTTTCCTACTGCCCTTTCTTTCTGATTCAGCTGTACTTCTCAAGTAAGCAGGAATACAAAGACAAATGCATTCTGAAGAAAATCTCATTTCAACCTTAAGTGGTGCTTCAGAAGTTCCAGTTCACCCTGTTGCCATTTTTAGAGGAATTGATGGTTGCCTTTGTTATCAGAGCTGACAGACCTCTAGTAGGGCTGCATCATTGGCTTCAGCTGCCTGGGTCTTTCATTAACCCCAAATAGTAGATTCTCATGATATCTCTCTTTTAGAGGCATCACTCAATTTTATTTTCCCATTTGACATGGCTTCCCTACTATTCTAGCACTGGAGTGCTGAAATAAAGCAACTCCTTGAAAGCTAAAGAAACACAGCTCTGATCTACTCCAGATGAACCTGGCTCTGCCTTTTCCTACTGTCTTACAGATCCAAGCATTCCTTGGAATGCTTTAGAACAGTCCTAAGGTTTAATAATAAAAATCTGGAGGGAAAACAAGAATGTAGTAATGTATGAAAAGAAAACCTGCTGAGATAGCCACCAAGTGCATTGAAAAGAGTGGACCATAAATCAAGGAAAATAGAAATAAAATCTGTTCTATGGTCTCAGAGGACTGTAGATTCTGGTAATACTGGAGCCCCAATTTGCCCTCATTTTGAAGTTTTGTCTATCATTAATTCATTTCACAGTTTTTATATTTAACAAAAACTCTTGGGGGAAAGAAGACCCTTCAGTGAGAATTTAATGCCAAGATCTACAAAAACAAAATACATTACAATTTAATCTTTTATCTGTCTCTCTGCAATTGTTTCATTCACAGCCTTGGGCAAATTTGAAAGTCCCCAAATCCTTCTACTTCCAGCAGGACTAGTTCTATCACTTAGTTCTATTAACATTTGGTGAGAAAGAGAGAGAAGTGAAGAGAAGAGAAAACCCTGGAGATTTTTTGTTTTGCAGAAATCTGGATCCAAAATTTTGGCAGGTCACTTCCTTTGTAAAAAGATGTCTACAACTTTTACTCCACTTCCAGTTTTTCAAAAGAATAATAATAACATCTATTTATGGTAAATGATATAACTGGATGTAAATCCACTGGCCTAACCCTAGGCAGTATTTAATATGTAACTTATACCTCTGATGCGTATGAACTAGCTATTTTCTAAATGAAATAGAGAGAAGAGGCAAGAAGCTAAGCAAAATCATCTCAGAACCTACTCAAGATGGAGATCTCCCAAGGGGTATTGCCATCAGGTGCATTGTGGAAAGGATCCACAAAGAGAAGGAGAAAGAGAGGTGGAGTTTACTCAGAGTCTGCTCATGGTGACCATCCTCTGTGTCACCAGGCTCACTACCACCAAACAGATCAATGGAAGGATTCTCAGACAGTCTTTTTTTTCCCTTTTTTTCTCTTAATTTAATGAATTTTAAGGGCAAAGAAGGTGCCTTAGAAAATTGTGACTCACAGGGTAAGTCTACTCACCATAAAAACAATAAGAAATTGTTGCTTTACATAGTTAAACTTACCTGTTGAATATGTACATCAGGAGGAGAGCTGTTTTTAGGTTGATTTTATTCATGCTTTTGGATACTACAATTTCGGAGGAGGGGGAGTGTACTTATACGGTTGAATAAAAAATGGTTGTAATAAATAAATATATTGTACTGCCATTCAAATGCAAACAAAAAAGAAGTCATACCTTCACCAAAAGAAAAGTATTGACTTTCATCTTGGGTCAATGTTCTTATCAGGCCAACTCAGAGTTGTAAAGCCGTTGCCCAAGCTCACATGTTCTTAAATATGCCTGATCAGACAAGCATGAATAAGAAGATATCATAGAATGTATTAGCTGGAATACATTCTATGTATAAATCATCTAGTTCAAACTCCGACTTGGTACATGAGTCCATTAAACCATTCTGGGTAGGGTGGCCATTTGTCTCCATTTGAAAACCTCCAGCATGAGGGAGTATTGTCATCAGGAAATCCTTCCTAATATTCAATCTGAATCCCCTTTTAATTCAACAAATTGTTCTTGTCTTGCTTTATCAGTAGATAATAGATCTACCCTCTCTTGCATGTACCAGCCTCTGAAAAATTAGTAAACCTCTGTGTTCCCTTAGTCTTCTCTTTTGCAGGTAAACATACTCAGCTCTTTTAACTATTCCTCATAGGACTTGGCTTCCAGACTCCTTCTCATCCTAGTAGCTCTCCTCTTAACCTACTGCAATATCTCCATGTCCCTTTCAAAGTTGGTGCCCTGAAATGGACACAGGGTGATCTTCCAGCACAGAGTACAATGGTACCATTTTCTCCCATGATCTGAACACAATGCTTCTGTTAATGCAACTTAAAGTTGCATTAGCCTTTTTTAGCTGCAAAGCCTACTGCTTGCTCATGTTGACTTTCCTATGTGTACTGTCACCAAGCCAAGTCTCCCTAATCCTGTATCTCTACCTTTGATGTTTCTTTTCCAGATGCAAGGCCTTACACTTGCCACAGTTGCGCGTTATTCTGTGACATTTAACCCAATATTTAAGCTTGCTGAGGTCATTTTGAACTGTGTTTTTGTATTGTTGCTATTCATTCCCTCAGCTTGTTGTCATCTTCAGATTGGATAAATATGGCTTCACGTCCATGCTTTAGAATCATTCATTTAAAAGATGATTAGCACTGGGAGATTCCACTAGATATACTCTCCAGGGTGATTCACAAACATTTACAAGCATTTTTTGTGTGTGATTGTTCAACCAGTTGCAAATCCACAGGATTACAGTCCCATATTTATGTATTCTGTCTGCAAGGATATAATGAGAAACCTTGTTCAATGTGTTACTGAGCTCAGAATACACTACCTCTACAACATTCCCTTAGTCTACCAAAGACATCCTGCATAAAAAGAGATCAGGTTGAACTAACAGAACTTATTCTTGAGAAAATCATGCTGGCTCCTGGTAATGGTAGCATTCTTTTCTAAATGCTTATAAACATTCAGCTTCACAGTCTGTTTTAGTACAGATCTTAATTGGTTTGTAATCTCCCAGGTGCAATCTCTTCCCCTTTTTAAATACGGAAACTGTGTTACTCTTCTCCATTCTTTCAGTGTCTCAAAGAAAGGTTTGAAACATGCTCAAGACCCAATTGCACTTATTTATAATCTTAGATATAATAGGTATAGACTATTATATGGTATATAATATAATAGGTATAGACTATTATATAGACTATATGCAGAGTAGAACCTTTTGGAAGCTAAGGTATTGTAAGGTTCTATTAGAAAGGACTGCTGGGAAGAACAAGCACTGACAGATGTCTCCATTTTTGAAATATGGAATCCAGCTGGTAAGCAGAGACCAGTAAGCCATTTCATGGCTTTGCTTAAAGGAAAGTTTCATCATACAATTATATGAGATTCATAAACCTATATAATGTTTCTCTGCAGCATTTCTTGAAATGAAAATGACAGCTAAACTCAGCTGAAGTGCTGTTTAGACCAACTATCGCGATTTGCTACCATTAAGTGCAGAAGGGACCAACAGAAACAACCAGAACAGAGAGAGCACATTTACTAGAAAGCATTATGGTTGGGACTTCTTAAGTAATAACCCACAGTGGTTATTCTGTGCTGCATTTTGAAAATATGAAATGGCTTTTTAAATATGAGTTTATGCAGCTTTTCTGATTATTTTGCTCTATGTTCTTTTTAAGGTTATTATGGCTTTTTGGGCATACTTTTAGATAACTCATCAACCTTGCAGATACCAGCTCATTTCACAGCATAACCCTGAGTTCATTGAGGTCTTTGCCACTGCACTTACCAGCTCTTGAGAAGACATTCAGTATTGGTAAGGGAAATTGGTATTCAACAGAAAAAAGAGGTATAATATTCAGAAGAATAAAATAATAAGCTTCTGATTAGTGGATAGATTGTAGTACTTCAGACTACAGGTGGACAGACATTTAGTTTTAGTTTTTGTGGGTTTTTTAAATATTAAAGTATACTCTACCATGCACCCAAGTAAAGAATGAACAAACTACAGCAGTGTGAGGCTAATAGTTTATTTGGGGAATTTTGGCTTCTTCAATACTGACAATACTGACAGGCTGCGTCTGTAGACCAGCCAATATATATATTTCATGGGTTTCATGATTAACCTTGGTTCCTAATATTGTAATAGGGATAGTGTAATCCTTGCCTAAAGGAATAAGAATAATAAAATAAGAATTTTCTTATTTCTTATTATGTAACACTATAAATTGTGCTAGAAGTACACTTACTAAGAATTCTGTAGAACTTCTGCATCCTTGTTAATGGAAAATAAATAATCACATGCAGAACCTTAATAACCTTAATCAGTACAGAACTATTACACCACTATAAAATGGCTGGATATGATGCATTCCCAATCATTGCAGCCTCCCTTTCTTCATGAAAGCATCATAAATAAATAACCAGCATGGCATTAAAATAATCTGCCAGTCATAATCTACCAATCTCATCCAGATAATCTGCTTCATCCAGGGTCCTCTGAAGCTGTTGCGCAACTACCTTCTCAATCACCTTCCCCAAAATGGGGAGGTTAGATACTGGACGAAAATTGGTCCAGCCTCCCTGCAGTGGATAGTGGTTCTAGGGAACCCCATTGTGATCAGGGCATGATCTGACCATGACAAGGGGGACACCAAAAGCTCTTTTGGTGGTCCAAGGTACTCTCAACAATGTTAAATATGATAAATAAACAAATACTCTTTTTTCCCAAATAGTAGGCATCTCTTTATTTCATAGTTACCTTCACTCTCCCTGTAAATTTTTGATCTAGGAAGACAGTGTTTGTTACTGATGTTTCTCACAGCAATTTTAATTCCAATTTCTATTTCTACTATTTCAGGATTAGTCATGATATAACTTAATTTGTTTACCTAATTTACCTACATATAAATTAAATATGTAAGGTGACAATATGCCACTTTGATGTCGTTCTTCCTCAACTGTCATCCATTTAGGTGCTCCACATTCTGTTCTAACTGCTGATTCTTGGTCAACATACAAATTTTTCAGTATACAATAGAGGTGGCCTTATGCCCATGTTTTCAATGGCTATTTACAATTTGTTGTGGCCTGCACAGTCAAAAGCTTTAGTATGAAGAAAGCAATTCATTTTGGAATTCACTTCTCTTTTTTCATTGTCCATTGGATGTCAGCAACATGTTCTCAGGTGTCTCTGCATCCAGCTTGTACATCTGGCTGTTCTCATGCTGTATATTGTTGAAACTGGATTGCAAAATCTTGAGCATTAACTTCCTAGCATGAGAGATAAGTGCAGTGATTCAGTAGCTGAGCGAATTTAGCATTGCCCTTTTTGTCATTCTGGAATATAGATTTACCTTTTCCAGTCCATTGCTAGTAGCTGCTATGTTTTTCATTCCTGCTTACAAACAGCAGGTAGCACTTTAATTGCATCATTCTGGAAGAGTTTAAATAGTTCTGCTTGCATTTCATCAACTCCCGAAGCTTTGTTCTTAGCAATATTTTCAAGGTCCCATTTAACTTTACTTTCCAGAATATCTGGTTCTAGTTCAATGATCAGACCATGTATCATCTGTTAGGGGATCCTTTTTGTTCAGTTCTTCCATATATTTGTGCCATTTCTTCTTTGTATCTTCTTTCTCCAAGAAATGTTTGCCTTCTTTGCTTATGTCGTACTCATTCCTGTAATTTTCTTAAATAAGTCTCTTCTCCTTCCCATTCAAATATTATCTTCTGTTTCTATGCATTGCTTATTTAGATATAATTCTTTGGCTCTTTGACAAAGAGTTGCATCTAATTGAGCAAAGCAAAGAAATGCATGGCTTATTAGATACAACGCCTTGTCTCTCCTTGCTCTTTTCTGGAACTAAGCATTCAGCTGGGGCAGATTTTCCACCTTTCCTCAGCTATTTTCAGTGTGTCGGCAGTCAGTCATATTATGTTCTTTTGTGTTTTGCATTTCAGAATTGCTTCATCTTTAATCATGTCATGGATATCAATCCAGAGCAGTTGTTTTTAATTTAATTTTATTTGTTTCACATATCTATATTAGCTTGTTAGTTTGCTGGCAAAGCATAGCATAGCATAGCATAGCATAGCATAGCATAGCATAGCATAGCACAGAATTCATATTTACCTACAGGATGGTACATATATCAAACCATGGCTCCATTTCCTATGTGTATTAGAACAAAATAATAGTATGGAAACATACAGATCACAACTATGTAACAGGTAATATAATAGGTGTAACGCCTCATCTGCTAATTGGAGGTGCTACTGTCGCAACTAGTTATGACACTTTGCTAGCCCTCACTCACTCTGAAGATCTGCTGTTTGAATGACTCAGACCAAAGACCCCTCATTCAAGAGCAATGCAGCCATACCAAGGAACCTATACCCCCAATATTGAACCGCAAGGCTATTAAGATAATAGGCTTTATTGTAAAACCTTTCCCTGAGGAGCATTTATCTCACTGTGTGGTTGACAGATTCATACTGTGTTACAGCCTGGCCTTGTGGTGCCAACAGCCAGCCTCCTTTCAAACCAGTAGGTTCCCTGCCATTAAACAAATAAATTCTGAGTAGCTTTCTTATTTTCCCTATGTTCTAGGATAGGTATTTCTAAGCAGAGAGGGAAATGAATCTGGGCAGGAAGGGGAGGAGATTCTACCATGCCAATAAAATGTATGTGCAGGATATTAAAGGACAGAGGAAATAATTCCTTCACAGTTCAAAAGAAAAATTGCAATTTACTAAAGAAAATTTAGGGTAAGATCCCCAGTATTGCCTCAATGCTTTATTGAACCAAGGGCCTATTTAGTCCACCAGTCTGTTTGCTGCCTCATTTCATAGTCACGGTTTCTGAATAGGATGATCCCAGCTTACTTCTCAAGAAAAATAGGTGAACTGTTGAGCTGACACTGTATCCTTTTTCAAAAGCCATCTAAATGGCTGGCCTGCACAAGGACTTTTCACTGGGGACAGAAAAAGGCTAAGCTGCCCAGAATACAATGAATGAGCAACACATGCCCCTCTTTTCTCTTTCTTGGCTTTTTTTTAAAAGCCTTTCTAGCTAGAGATGTTGCACAGAGTGGGGATGTAGGAAAATAACCAATTTGAGTGTTGTATTTTTTCTGTTGCTCAAACAAAAGATACTAGAGTGAGAAGAAAGTTTTTTTGCTGCCTGCTTCACAGAAATTGCTTGAACTGAGTCTGCAAGAATTACAATGTCACAGGCATGCTTAATCAATCAGAATGACAATAACCCAATACACTGCACCCCTGCCCGCCAAGTTACAGGCTTTATTACATGCACAGATCTAGGTGCTATGGTTTATAGCTCCCCCAACACTCAAGCTCTCATCTTGGACAGGATGATGATTTTCACTCCCCACATAATACAATCACCGTTAAGCAGTAATACAATCACTGTTAAGTGTAATTGCATTACGGTGCTGACAAAATTCTGTACATTTAAGTTTTTTGCTCTGTATTTGAGCCATTCTGGGTTGCTGTGCAACCTTGAAACAGTGTTGGGTCTCTCCTAGTTTCTCTCTGAAACATCTCCAAAGTGACAGGAAGACTCTCAATCACGGGAAAGAAAATACATCAAAGGAGTCCCCATACAATGTGAAATTTTCAGACTGTTTACTCTGTAGAGGTAATTGAAACAATCCATCTGAATTTGCCTGATTATGTCTCTTTTTGAAATCTATTCTGTATCTGTGCCTTCCAAGGAACAAAGCCAAATGTTACATTTCAGCAGCTGTTGCAATCCCTTTTTGTGGTTTGAAGACTGACAATAGTGGCTGATGTTCAGTAGTGAGGGTAAAGCCTTTTCTGTACAAGAGCTAGTTGAAATGTTTAACTCCCCCAAACCAAATTCAACACCTCCCTATCTATTTCTGCATACTTTTTTGCTGCAGCTGTGTGATGCAAATGCTCTTGGGCATTCACCACCATCTTTCACGATGTATGACAGAACCACACTGATGCCATGTTCCGTGGCCTCACAAGCCAACCTCTCTGATAATTGTTGATTTTAATGTGCCAACAGCATTTTCTTTGCTTTCGTGAAAGCTTGTTTTGACTATTTTGTCCCCACTTGCAGTTAAGGAGAGGAATATAGTGGCTAAATTTGTTAGGAATCTGTTATAATAATTAATGCCTAAAAAGGATCATAGCTATGATGTACCTGGTGGCCTTGGGGCATTCGCAATTACTTGAATTTTCCCTGCACATTTGTATAAGAGAAATATGTAGTCTGTTGATGGAACTAAATCCAGTGACAGATTTCTCAGCTAATGACAACCCTCCCCGATTTCACAAAATGTCAGTCCAACTTTCCTCACTGGTTATTGCATCTTACAGTTACAGATATTACTCCGATGGGAATCTTTTCTCCGGTATAAGTTTTTAACTGTATTCCTAACAGCTTTAGTTTAGCATCTCTGAAATGCTGCTCAGATTCACATAACTGAAACAGTAGAGCCCGCTGATTGCAAATTTGCCATTTGCTCCTGGTTTGAGACATAGATTTTCATAGTTAACTGACCTTGCTTCATTAGACAGTTCTTCATCTATGGCAGGTCTACACAACATGTGGCCTGCCAAACCTTGTGTGGCCCACCAGTGTTTTTTTTTTTTTTTTTGGAAATAACCAATCCCCTGCTGCCACCAGGAATGATCTGCAATTTTTGCAGCCAGTTCTGCCCTCAAAGACACAATGCTGAGTGCCTCCAACATCTCCAGGCTTCACAGACACTGCCAGCTCCATTGCTGCTACCTGTCAGTCCTCCAAGGTAAACCAGACTAGGAAACCAATGCCATCTAGGTCAGTACTCCTTTTATTCTAAAGCTATGGTAACAGTATCTTGCAAATCTAAATGCACTTCCCCTCTCCCTCTCTTTATCTTTGTGTGCACTAGGGAGGGGCATGTCTGAGACGCTTACTCACATTACATTCCTGTGGTGCTCAGTCTTCTTTTATCTGACTGTTATCTTAATAGCGGCTCTTCCAGGTCTCCTTCAAGGCCATTCCCTCTTCCCTCTACACCATTGCACCTCCAGCCACTGAACAGCTGATCAACACACCAGCTATTCCTTTGTGGCCCATGATTATTTTAAGGTATCAGTCTGGCCCTTTTCCCTCTACAAGTTGTGCAGGCCTGATTGATGGCATGAACCACTGCACTTCATTATAGCAGTGGCATAATTGTTTTAGTAAATTGTTTGCTTTTCCTTTGTGACAGGCTCTCTGAACATGTGTCCCTATATTGCAGTTTCTGCAGATTTTCAATGATAGCACAGTTCATTTTGACCAGTTCTCTGTTTACATGTTCATGTAAGCTTATTCACATTTGCTTTCACTCTTGACAGCAGACCTATGGTGTCTCTAGCAGCAGTTTCCATGGAGCTACAACTTTCAAATGTTCTTATAAATGTTAAATCTGTCCATACTAAGAGACTGAAGAGAAAGTCTATGGACTAGCCAATCTCTCAATGCATTGTTTTGCAATGTTCAGAAAGCTTTTTAAATTGAGCCATTTATGTTGCAGTGGACTGAAGCCTCTTTCTGGCTTCAGTTATGAAGCCTGAAATATTCTGCAGTCATTTTTATGCCAAATGTACCTGCATTATTTTTATAGTTTGAAAAGCTGAATTGTAAGGGAGTTGGAGGTGAGGAACAGATAAACTTCTCAATAAGTTATATATTTTGCCTGTCATAACATTCAATAGATTGGGTGTCTTTTTTTCAGTAACTATCTTATTTGCCTCAACAAATTGTTCAGCTTCTAGACAAACCAGCTCCAATGAGTGCAAAAACTACAACATATACAACAGACAACCCAAGCTAGTTGAGTAACAGTACAAAAACAGAGACATATTTAATCAGTCAATAACAGAAGTCCACTACACTGAGGAAGTCTTTTTCTATTTCTCAGTTGCTTCTTCCAATATATACAATGATAGGGGAGGCCTAATAGAGTTTTAATTGCTGAGCTAATTATCTGGACATATTGAGACAGAGAATTAAGGCAAACGTTTGTTTGATTTTTCAAGCACAGTTGATCACTCTAGAAGTAATCTTTTTGCATTCTACTGAAATAAACTCCCAGAGCCAGTATCTGCAAGAAAAAGACAATTCCAAGTAGCAGCTAGCTATGCACAGGACTTGAAACGTTGCCAGGAAATATATTCCCATCCCAGGATCTGGAAAGTTTTGCAGCTTTTAAAATAACTTACTTTTTCTTTCTTTAATAAGTCAATAAATAAATGGGCATTTTCATAATGTTAAATGGATGTTGTTTTTAAATGAAGAGAAACTTCCTGTCTGAAGTTCATGGGAAGGTAGAACTAATGGTCCCATCACAGCCAACCTGAGGCAGAAGTTTAAGTCTCAGGCACCAGAATCCTAATTTACCATATTTTCAAGTAAATCAAGTAACAATGAACCTGTCATCTAAATAGAAAGAGGCATGCATCCTTTAAAGTAGGAATAGCCAGAATTCCATCTGCAGACCCAGGTCTGCATTTCTCAGTTTAAAGCAATAGTTTTACCAGTTGTAATGTATGACTGTGAAACTTAGACACTGAGAAAGAATAAGTGAAAAAAGATACATTTGAATTATGTGTTTGGAGAGTGTTAGTAAGAATACCATGGACTACAAGAAAAATCTATCAGTCTAGGACCAAAAAAAGATTGATTGCTCCCTTGAGGGGATGATTAGCAGAAACTCACATGTTCTGGTATGAGTAGAGTATGGACTAGAAAAAAACAGAGAAACCTTTGAAGAAAGTGAAAGAAGGGGGAAACAATGGATAATGTGAGAGGGCAAGATCAAAGAGATTGCTGGAAGATCATTGGAAGAGCTTTGAGTTATTACTAAGGACAGGTCAATATGGCAAGGATTTGCCCACACAGTCCCCAGGAGTTAAATCCAACTCAATGAACCTAACTAATTATGTCTCAGTTGCAAAGACAGTATGAAGCCAGGTTGCACCTTAGCTTGAGAATTTTCTTTGCACTCTGTTTTCATTCTCTCTCTGTCTTTGCTCTCAGTGTCCTGCAGTCCCATTACATTGTTAACCTAGAACTACACTCAGTATAAAATCTCTGATGCTCAGCACTCAGAGATGAATATAAGGCAACTGTAAGTTGTCCTAGTTATGAAGCAACAGTGCCACCTTAAGGCATTTTACTCCCCAAATAGCTCTGTATCATCATAAACATTAAGTGAATTATACAGTAGCCTTGGAGGCCTGTTTGACCAAAGGGTCGTATAGGGAAAAAATAGCACAAATAGATTTTATTTCCCTGACTTATCTTGAAAATATTGGGATTTCCCAAGTAGACAAAGAAGTACGGTGTACAAACCTGTCCTTAGTAAGAGTGTGAAGGTTATTTTCTTTCCAAGGACTGGACACACCACAGTGTAGCAGATGCTTTATTGTACACAATACTTTATTGTGGCACACATCTTCCCCAACAGTAGTTTGTTGCTGTGGATTAACTCTAGCCTTCCAGGCCTTGCAAGCTGATGTAGCTGCTTAAATACATCTTTAATACTCAGTCCTTAAAACAAACCAAAGTCTGAAAGCTTGTAAAGTGGCATATGACTTTTGCCTCCCTCCAAAAGTTCTTCCATGGGTTGGGATGAGGTGCTGCTTCAGTGTGGTTGCTCTTTTTCTCTGGTGGCTCCCAAGCTCCAGGCCAAGCTCCAAGCTCTGCTCTTAAGCAGTGTTACTTTTGAGCACTCCAGCTGAGCTCCCAAGCCAAGCTCCAGCCAAGAATCCCACCAGGATATGGTGCTTACGGTAGCTTGTGGTCCTGGCAGTTGACTGATAGCCCTCTTTCCTGCCTGTAATAGTTGTAAACTTCCAGACATTGCCATCCGCTTCCTTGCCTGGTCACCGATTTCTTATCTCCTTTTCTGCTACACCCACACACACACTGTCTTAGTGTTCACTTTTGTAGGCTAAGGGCCTGGGTGGGGTGAGGCTGCCTCTGGACATTGGCATGTTCTTGAAAAAGCCAGGGTGTGATTCAATTAGCCAGACAGCTGGAATGCCAACATGGATGCTTGTTGGTAAACTGTGAGTGGGGGAATGAATTAATGAGCCTATCTCTCAAGCTTCAGGGGCTGTAAACTTTTATGGCCCTCTGAGAGAAAGCATGAGAAAGTTGGCCTCTATTTGGTGAATACACTTTTAACATTTAACATTACTTTTTATAGTTATGAGTTGAGTTGGGTTGTTTTTCAGCTGTAGGTGCATCTTATAAAATAAAATCAGTCCCCATCATTGTCCTTCCTTTCATCAGGTCCTCTTTTCTTTGAGTCATTATCTCATTTCTCAGAGTATTTTATTGGCCAACCCCTCTTCTTCTAGAGAGCTAAATGACACCTCCATCCAACCAATAGATCCATCTGGTACCTCTACTGACACTATGAATTCCAATGAGATGACTAGCCTTGCCTCCACACCATGGTGAAGTAAATAGTATCTCAGCATGAGAAACTATGTTTGGCTTGATCTCAGGGTATTTAACTTAGGTTTAGTTAAATAAAATCTTGCCAGGATTTATCAATATTCTCTTATGGTTAACTCCTTGTCTACCCTGTATCAATCCTGCTTTATCAGGATGTACCAAACTTGCTAACACCTTCAGGAACTGGTTAGCAAGACTCTCACATAATTTTAACATTTATATTCACTAAATGTATGCTCTTTAAGCATTACAGCAATATAAGAGAAGCTGCTAAGAATACCAGATTCAAACACATTCTAACAAAACTGAAAATATTTAGGAAGCAAAATATCTATCTGTGCTGCATACCATTTTACAGGAAAACCATCAGGCTAAGACTTTTTACCATTTCTCACACTGAACAATATGCTTATTTTCTCTCACTTGAATAGCTCAGAAAATAAACTGTTTTGTTGACTGTCCAGCACAGAAGATTCAACAACAAAATCCATCAAATTTCCCACCAAATTGTTATGCTGTGTTGATGCCATATTGGCTTTCAGTAAACTTCTTAAAATTGTAAATGCGTGTGTTCAGGTATTGCTACATCCATATTATGATCATCCTGAACCACTGAGATAAAATTCCAAGCTTTTGCTGCTTTCATCAATATGCCAAAACTTCACTTGGTTGTTCTGCAAGAAATGCTCTAATGCAAAGACTGCCTTAGCAGAAAGCAATTTATTTAACATACTTTTCAATTTGCAATTTCTTGAAAAAATATGGAAGAAATGAGTACAATATAGAAACAGTAGAAGCTTAACCTCCCTGCATAATTTTTCTTCTTATAATTCCTTTCTCTTCTTTTCCTATGGGCAACATAGAAAATCATTTGTCCTCTCTTATGTGCCTTGCATGTTTCTTACCCAACACTGTAGAAGATAAGGACTCATCATTCATATTAAAGTTACTACAGAAGTTTCAAAAGTTGTTTGCCAATCATCTAATTGGAAGATACTGGTTTCGACATTATCTATTCTAATTGTAATTGTATTAACTGGTGGCAAAGTTAATACAATTACAAATTTTTCTTACCTTTAAACTCACCAGTCATGCCATTGATTTGTCTAAAATAAGACATTACTGTCATCTTGTTCCTTAGTAAATGAAGAAGATGATGCCATTGCCCCTATATTGCAACTCAGAAGCAACTTCTCAGTGTTGTTTCCCTGCTTTTGAAGGCATCTAAACAGTATTATAAGCAATTTTCCAATTAGACCAATACAGTAAAGACTAATCATCTGTTAATCTGTTCTAATGAAAGAGATGCATAGCTTTCTAAATGAAAACAAGAAACAAGGCAATAGGAACAAAGGTTATGTAGACATCTTGACCAAAGTTCTTTGTTGAACTGCTTTATTTTTACAGCATTTCATCAACCACCATCACTGGTGAGTCAGTACAAGAAGATCCCAGATCAGTTGCAAATGAGAAATAATAGCTGGGCTGCTACCTTTTTTCATCTCCCTACTATACTGTGCTATTCATACATTATACATAGGGAGGCATAAAAAAGTATATTGGGTATTTTTCTTAATTACTGTAAAGTAATTAGGTGTTTAATATCCCTAGATTAAAATTGGTTATATCTTCAGAACACACACACAGTTAATAACATCGTCAGTAATTGCAATGATTTATGCCAGCATTATTTTTTTCAGGCCTGAGCCAAATTTTACTCAAATAAAAATAGGTGTCCTTTTCTTCCCATCTTCCCCCTTAAATATATAAACAGCCTATTACAATTAATGCCAGTTATACGCTTGCAGGAAGACAGAGCACAATTCTCTTAACCGATGCACATGTTTTTTGATAGGATTAATTGGCTCCTAGCAGAAGATCTACACTTGATAAAGAGGTAGAAAGTTCAATGGAGAAGGAAACAACAAAGAGTCATTACAAATTTCACCGGCAGTATTAAAATTTTGCAAATTTAAATTAAAAGCTTTTAAAAGCTTAAGTCAGACTCATGGAGTCATCAAAATTTGAAAGCAGAATGTTTCAGGTATGGGCATTCCCCATTTAGCTAGAATAAGAGGAGGAGGAATGACAAGACTCAGGGTGGGGAAATCTGGGTTATTGTCAAGTGAAACCAAAAAGACAATATGTAGAACTGACATAAAATTGAAGATATGGGAAATAATATTACAAAATAATTACAAAATTTTATTTGGATCCAAATAAAATTTGATCACATAAAAATGCATGCACAATCAGATTTCCCCCCCCCCCCCCCCAATCTACAATTATGAACTCCATTGTTTTTAAGATCTAAAACCTTGGACAGGAGAGAGAAGAATTTGTTTGATGTTAAGAAGTATTCAGATTATATTTATTGAGCCTATGATCTTATGACTTTGAGGGAGAAGTCCTGAATTGTTTTGAATCTCCCTCTTAGTGAAGGTCTAATGTTGATAGAACCAAAACAAAACAGAACTAGTCCTGAAATGCACTGGTCATCGGAAATCTTAGAATCCTAGGATTCCCTAATTTGCCATAGCATCAAATGGATATAAGTTAATAGGAAGAACTGTAGAAGACAGAAAAATGGTTTTGTAAGACATAGAGAGGGAAGTCAAACACTGTTCCCTTTGCCTCAGGCTACCAGATCTGGGCTGCCAAGATTCAGACAACCACTAGATGGCAATAGAGTTAGAATTTCTCATGTCTCTTTGCTGCCATTTGGTAGTCATCCAGATTTTTGGAACCCAGATATGATGTCCCTATTTTTGCCATATTGATGTGTGTCCAGGTAGGATCTGAATATAGTTGATTTCTGACTTTGATTCTCCTTCTCTTTCCACCCAATTTAGATACAGCAGAGTTATAAAATACGATATAAGGAGAGGGCTCCATTAAATCACTCAATCTGGAATCTAAAGTCTGCTAACTGTTCCCATGGATAGTAATATTGCTCAGCTTAAAAGAAAAAAAATCTATCTATCTATCTATCTATCTATCTATCTATCTATCTATCTATCTATCTATCTATAGTATCTGTCCAATTTATATGGTATTCAAATACAGGTATTTGACAAGCAATATTTTAAATATTTTAATGATGAAAAGCAATATTGCAAAATCACAATGTGTAATGGTATGTGGGAATGGTATGTGGGAACCGCAGCCTAGACAACAGTCTGATAAAAGAAATTTTCAGTCTGAAGGAGGAGGAGTGGAGAAATCATTTCAGAAGGGACCCTCCCTAGTTTTTGGGAGAGTAAAAGTAAGGGACAGGAGGGGTCCTCTCAGACTTACAAGATTCTGTTAATGTAACCTTACAATGAAGATAAAGCTAGTACTCCTGGTTGTGCTTCTTGTCTGGACTACTTCACAAGGCTAACACGATGCAAGCCCTGCTCCTCTTGTACATGCATTGTGAGGTACAAAATACAATGCCACAATGCTGCTTTTGTCATTCTGATGAAAACAGCAAGTTCCTGTGGACTTTGAGACTTCGCTTAGTACAGCTATTTTGCATGTTTTAAATGTAAAACAACAACATGAAATTGCATCTGCAAAGTAGTTCTGCTGTTGAATTCCAGTAGCACAATCTAGGGGTGCTGTGAGAACCACAAAATAGCAGCTGTGGTCTGCATGTGATTCTGAACCCAGGAGTTGTCTATTCCTCCTGTAACTGCAGCTGCCCCAAAAAAGAATCTAGCTTTTCATTCTTCAGTTCTGAAGCTAAGACAAAAACCAAAATGTTGGTCATCTAGCAGGTCTGTTGGCTTTGGATGTCAGTCAACTGCCTGTCATAAATAACTTGTTCTTCACTTCCAGTACTCTCCTATTTCCCACTACACCATGATATAAATATGGCCAATGTCATACTCACTTTTCATGAAAAATCCACCAGAGGAGTATGGCTGATCTCCAAACACTGCACACAACATTATGAGTCAGGAAAGAGGGTTTTTTCTTTCATCTTCCTCAAGCAATGGGAACCTCTTCTCTTCTACATGAAATTTATTTGTGATAAATGAAGTATGCCATTGTTGCAGAAAATTTGAAGACAGGACGCTCAGGTCTTCATTCAGGAGAGGAGTTTATTTGCGCAAAGGTTCAGCATAGGCAGCAAAAAGTCTGAACCCCGAAGGGTCCTTAGGATATGCTTTTTATACTCTTTTTGGTCCCTCTCTGTCCTCCCCCTCCTTTGAGAGCTCGGCTCACAATCTCCTTTGAAGTTTCAACACATAATACAACTTTAACTGGGTCCTAGATATGTTAATGCATTGTCAGCAGAATCCACATCTCGCTGCCCATGAACTCTTTGACCTAAACCTACATATCTTCCTATTTCTAAGGAATTTCCTCAATTACAAAGGCCTGTTTTATTACATCCTGGGGCCTGTTTTTTCTCATGAGTTTGAGGCATGTCCCATCCTCCTTATGTGGTTACTTTTCTTATGTCTCCATTCCTAGCCTCACTAGGTAACTTTTCTTAGTTCTACCTTACCATAAATGCAGGGATAGAAAGATGCTCTTCAGATGGCTGCTCAGAGGAGAGCAAAATGGTTTGCACTGCTAATGCCTTACAGCTTGGCTTTATTCTTGGGCTGAAAGCTAACTGCCCTGTTCAAAGTTCATAAGAGGACGCATTAGCTGTTTTGGCCCTGGCGATATGAAAGAAGCAGGGTTCTTGGAGGAGCACAGGGCAAAGACAGAAAAGTAGCTACTTGTGCTATTTCAGCAATTACAAGGTTTTGGTAAGAATCAATAGCATGAAGCTTGTGCTAATACTTATTCTGATACAGGTTTGGATCATAAAAATAATACTGAGGCCTATATAAGAAAGTCCAGTGTTCCAGTCTCAAGTGAATCAAAAACTCGTTAGATGTCCTTATTTAACCCTCTACTCTCTCAGCATCCACCCTCTATGCAGTCTAAAATCCAAGTATACAGGATTGTAGGAAGGATTAATTGTATAATGAATTGGAACCAGATTTGGCCAGACACAGAACAGACCTCCTAAAATCAATGGGACTTATTTTAGCCATTAAATATTCTGAACCTTGATTCATATTTCACACTAAGCTATCATGTGGTTTCTGTAATTCTCACTTATAATGTTGCAGAAACCAAACAATATTGGTTTGTAAATCATGATTTATGGCTTAGCCAGTTACATGTATGAAACCAGTTGTAATTTAGTCCTCAGAAAAATGGTTAAATGACCCACACTGTAACACAATGTGAAAAGTAATTTTTTGTATGTTGCCTTCCTGGATCCAGCCTTCTTTATGTGACATGGTTTGAAATGCTGGAATGTAACTTTTTGTGAACTAACCTGAGCCTTTTTGGCTGAAATGTAGTAGAGACATAAACAAAAATAAAGAAATGGCATTGTAAAAAGGGTAGACCAATCATAATAGAAACATGAAACAGGAATTGTACTGCTCATTGTATTTTATTTTCTTCCTATCATTCCAGAAGACAGACAGATCCACTGTTCTGGATTTTGTGCTAAGATATGAGCAAAAAATACTTCCACCCAAGAGTTGCAATGATGATATAATTTATTTCAGTGTATTATTAATGTTGTCAGGTACAATGATATCTAATGGAGAAAATCTAGCAGATACTGTTCACATATTCTGCTGAAAAACCTGGAGTTTTAAAAATAAGTCAAAGTATTATGGTACACACTATAAATCCAATATTAGTGCCAAGACAGCAAGTGGAGCAAATTCATTCCATTAGGATGGACATAATTTCCAATAATATTACAGCAATTTGCAGGCACATCCACTATGTTCTATAACATGCCTATAATTAACTCAACCATGGTTTACTCAATACAACTACATATATTTCCCTTACACACTGAACTATACACTAATCACAAGGCCTGGGGTCACAAAACATGCTAGTCTAAATGTGATTTGCTAGTTTGTGGTGCAAAGTGTCATGGAATCTATACAACCACCTAGAAGCCCAGAGTGGTTCCATTATAACTTTTAGAATGGGGATAAGAGAGTTCTGAGCTCTTGACTGATCTGCTATTTCCATCCATCTCTTTATTTTGCTAATAATGTCATAGAGATGTATGTAGTGCAATAATAGCATGTTATTCTCTTTGCTAATGCCACTGCATACATTACTATGGAAGAGTTCACAGTAGCACTGTTATTACTCCCACCCAGAGTAACTCTTGTCTGGTCCAGCAACTCATGAAACTGGTACTTTAAGATTATAATCACCTTCAATTAGGAGAAGCAAACCAGAAGGAAGCTTTCCGTACACCACCACACGAGGGAAGCTCAGTTGCTCGTATTCTCCAGGCCTTCTATACATGCACTAGCTATGAGTCACATTCATGCATTCTGGGTACAACCCAGAAAAATGTTTCATTCGAGTTGCCCCTCACCCCCAAATATTTAAAACAGCATTCAACTTTATTTGCATGTAATATTTCAGTATCATATCCTGTAACTACAGATTACTTTTATGCATAGAAAAGGAACCATAACTACTTTTGCTTTAAAAGCGAGGACTTGAATACTTTGCCTGTGGATTTAAAAGGGTGCAATCATATCCTCCAATTTAATCCCAATTAATTCAATTCTGGTGCCTGGTTGGGTTTAATTAAATAAAAATGTGAAACAAGTTTAAGTTGGGGCAATTAGATGGAAATACAGTGTGGCTGGATATGAATGCTGATTAACCTAATAACAGACAGTAATGCAGGTTTATGGAGCTAAATGGTTTATTTAATGGATGGAATGGCTTATAATGTATAATATATAAAAAGCTTAACAATAAACATTTAATTAGCAACTTGTCTTCTTTTTTTCAGTATGCAGAGCAAAGCAGTTAATAAAAAGAGTCATTAGTTGGAAATAATTTATGTCTCTGGAAAAAAATAATCTTTAAACTGCACTGATGGTAACAAATAGAAAATGTCTGTTTCTCTGAGATGTTGGGAGAATTGAAAAAACTTGCTTTTTCACATATTTCAAGGACAATGAGGCACCTCTATTTTCTTCTTACAACAAGTCTGAAAGTAACTGGAGCTAAAAGCAACCTTGCAGATGTCAGGAAGTCAAGGGCTCGGGAATAAAAGGTTTGCTCTTTGAATATGCAACCAGAAGAAGTCAGATGGATGGCTCAACTAAATCATTCAGTACACCCTCCTTATTCTTGTATATGCCCAGACGTTTTGCCACCTCAAGCAGAGAGAAGAAATATATTCCAACTGTCTGTCTCAGGCTGAGACAGCCTCGGTACCACCCCTGCTGGAGATCTCTGTGGAAGCAGCTGGTGGATGGGCTTGGTAGATGCCTTCAGCTTGGGACTGTGAAAGCAACTAAGCTCCTCAGCTTGCTGAGTATATGGCTCTTGCATCTAGTGGCATCATCAGGGGGTGAGATGGAAATATATCATCAACAGCTGGCCAAGAGCACCAGAAGCTGTAGCCTTTTGGGAACCCTAACCCAAGTATATATTTAGTTTTCAGTCTTTGATTGCATCTTCAAAAACTGCTTCAATGCACCCATCAAGTTATTTTTCCCATCCACCAGAATATTTTCTTGTCAGAAATTGCTTAAGGGCTCAAGTCAGGAGCTTTATGTAACCAAAACAGCATTTTATTTTCAAAATCTTATTATCCCACTCACTACCTGATAATAAGGCTAAGCCTCCTAGGATTTTAAACCCTATTCAGTCTGAGTTTCCTTGCACTTCTTAAGTGCCTGAGTGTCTCTGGACTGGGTTCACAAATTCAGCTCTCCAAGTCAAAGACGGCACTGTGGTGCTTTTGGGGCATGCGTTTTATGCCATGTTTATCACTACAGGAATGCCTGCCAGAATAGAAACAGGCTATATAAATTAAATAGAGTTTATTCATATCTATGGCTGATGATGGGGTGACTTACCAATATACCCACTTCCTACACAGTTCTGGAGAATTGCTGTATGTCTCTCTTTCCAAGGCTCCAGTATTAACAGAAGGAACCCACAGTGGATGTATTTGCAAAACATTCTTACCTACGGTTATGTATGTTTTACTCAATCTTCATATGAAACATTTATGAATCATAAGATATTCACACAAACCAGGTTAAAATGTATTTGGCTAGTTTGTGGTTCAGTTCAATCTGCTGTATGAACACTGTTACTTGTTTCAACACACTCAAAGATACATGCATTTATACTTATCTGTATGTACATGCTTCTAAGAGACAGTAATCCCATTGAAAAAGTTAATTAACCATTTGAAATTGCCTGATTTGATTGGAATTGTGTTCATTCTTTATGGCCATTTCCACACTGGGGTTTGATGCCATTCCTTCATGGACACTATGCGCCTTGATCTGTCATCCTGACACGCAAGCCAAGCTGGGTTTTTTCCTAGCAATTTGCAACACTGGAGCTTAGATGGACTTGAAGATGGGCTGTTTTCCCACCTCATGTACACTCTCTAGTAGATTTCATAAGCAAACCTATCAGCAAATCCAGTGGCAATCCATGTAACCAGTTTCAAAATTCCCATAAAAAAACCCCATCCAGCTTCATTTCTCTCCTTATCAAAGCATCATGCACTGGACTTTTGCCTCCCAACATCTGGCCTCAAGTGAGCCATTTTTCTCTCACCTTGTACCTACACAAAGACAACCTCATGTCCATGGGTTGCAGCTGTTGGGAAAAGCACAGCAGCTGCAAAATGACCATATTTTATGTTCATTGCAGCTTCCAATAGCAATTTATATGCAGGAGGAATGATGTTTTGATAGCCAGACAGCTTTCTTTTCAACAGCTGAGACTGTTTGGAAAAATTGATGGAAATTGATGAACACAGCGTGTACCAAAAAGTGGGGTGAGGGGATAGGATCACAATTTATTTTTCCTATGTGGAGTTTATGCAAGGATACTTCGGTTACTCCAGGAATGTTCATAGCTCTGATTGAATGGCAGGTTTTGCACTTTCCTACTGGTTGGTAGGAGGAGCTCTGATTGGCTCCTGGTGCTCTCTGCCTGTTCTCAGCATTCCATGGTTGCTAGGAGGGAAAAGGGTCACACACCCAACTTCAACATACTCTGGAGGAATTAGAAAGGGAGGAATGTTAGGAATATTAAGGAATAACATTTTTCCACACAAAAATGCAGCCCATGTGACCCCATTTTTACATACTGAGGTCAGTTCAGTCGAGAGGCCACCATTGTTCACAAGTATTTGGTAACCTACTTGCATCTGGGCTATTTAAAACATTTCCCAAAAAGAGATTGTTGACACTCTTTTTCACTTGAAGCAGAGAACTGCAATATGTTAAGAGTTCAGCTAGCCTTCCCCCTCAATTTCCCTTCTTTCCTCTCAGTCCCTGATCTTCCTATATTGATTAAGGAAGTTCCAACAGAGATTTGTAGAAGATGGGAAGATGCAGGCAAGGATGGAACATTGTGGCCAAATGCTTGTATGGCAATCTGTGTTTCTGCATGCTGCAGTATTAATATGTGGATGATGGATAACAGAACCCGCCCTCCCCTTTTCAATGATAAAGTCCTGATGGTCTTTTTCAGAAATTCATTTCTATGCTTAATTACAGCATATGGATGTCAGTGCTCCAGCTAATGCAAATATGCACATGTCTGTATCCAATACTATTATAGAAATGAGAACTATTCAGAACTGGGAGAAGTTTCTGGTGTACGTTGAGATTAGAATGACTGGTTATGAAAAGCCACCATGATCCTCTGTTTTTAACAAGCATAGAAGATAGAAGAGGGTGATGTCCTTGTTAAGTGGCATCTACTAAAATGACTTCTTTTGTTCAATATAACCAACCCTGAGGATGGCTGGCGCTGTGAGGACGCTCCCTGAGCCTAATAAATTTACCATCAATCTTGGAAGATATTTATTATTTATTATTGTAGGTCTATTGTTTTATTGTATTTTAATTAATATTTATTCTTTTACTGTAAATCGCCCAGAGTCCCTTCTAGGGAGATGGGTGATGACAAATGTGAAATATAAACTAAATAAATAAATAAACTATCACAAGCATAATCACTTGTCTTTTGCCCTCTGGTCACTCTGGAGATTTGTCTCCAGGGTTCATACACATTCAAGAAATACACTAAGGCTATTTGTCAGCCCTACTATTTCAAAGACAATGTAGGATAACAAAGCTCTCTTTCCTAGTGTAGTTTCTCTAGCTTGGTTGCCTATGTAACTATGAGGAAAAGGAGAATTTGAGCATGTATCATGTGTAGTGACAGCAGTATGTAACTACCTTTGTTTCCACCTGGAAGAGATAAACCAAATGGACAGATAATTTCCAATTTCAGTTGGCTTAATTGTGAGAAATATTGGGTGTGTTTTAATAGGGAGAATGATTCTAGTTCAGTGTTTCTCAACCTTGGCCGCTTGAAGATGTCCCAGAATTCCACAGCCGGTTGAAGTACACACATCTTCAAGTGGCCAAGATTGAGAAACACTGTTCTAGTTATTCCACTCAGTTCCTCTCCCCTATGATTTGAAATAAAAGAAAATGCATATCATCCTCCCATAAGTCAGCAGCTCTACCATCTTGCTGGCCTAATGTACTCATGCTTTTCACAAACTGGTTTGGTTCATGACCCAACCAAAGTGTGTAGTCCCTCATTAGCAAAAGATAATCTAAGGAAGGAGCTTGATCTTTAGCTGTCAACAGTAAGCTAATGAATCCTGGATGCTTGCTAAGTTGTGTTTTCTGCTGGAGTTACTTATAGCTATGCAAACTGAACAGACAGTACAAGACCCAGGACAGACCGATTGTCAATCACACTTAGGTTTCATTCAGATTACTAATGAAGAAGAAAAGGACCCTGCTTCGGCAGAAGCTGCTGTGCATTTGATTTCAACTTCCCATCATCCTGAGATGAAGCTGCCAGCCCCATATCTGCAGCATCATTAATTTATGGCCCCACTGAGTGCCCTTCTGTTACTGCTGCCAAGGACATTCAGTACAGAGAAGGCATAAGCAATGCAGTATTGGAGATGGAAAGAACATTTTGGTTACACCCATATTAGTTGCTCTTCTGTGACTTTTCTTGCATATAGAGCACATTAAAGTTTGATATGTACAACAAAATTGCAAACATATTAAATAGACTATGAGCTCACTTGCCATATTCTAGAACATGGCACATTGGGATTCACGGAACAGGTGCCATTTCCTGTCAGCAGATCTGTCAGAACTTTTTATTATTTCCTATGGAATGTTGGAAAGAAATTATGTAAAGAGGATTGGGGCTGGCTGGCTGGCTGGCTGGCCGGCTGGCCGTCCAGCAGCAGGATAACTCTGATTGCGACCAAATTTGGTGTGGGCAGAGAAACTGGCAAAAAAATGAAAGTGGTCCAGATCTGGTCTGGGGCTATGAAGAAAATAATTGTTTCAGTGCATTCCTATCAAAAAGACAGATGGATAGTGGCATGGAATGCTACCAACTCCTCCATTTTAACACACACACCCCTTTCTAGGGTGGTAAGACTGGAACATGTGCTCATGTGTACACAAGCACACACAGATACAACATAGGGATGAGCAGAAACACATACATATGCATAGATTCAGCACAATACGCACCCACCTGATTAGATCCTCATGCGCTCACACATAGACAACACATATGCTCCAAAGAGATGCCATTTTTTGCTTTGATACACTGAAGAAAACCCAGATACCTCATATAGCCCCTTTTGGTGAAGAGGTTGGAAAGAATCTCTAGTTTGTTATATGCTAAGGTGTGGAATAAACTGATGGATGGACTGAATTCACTCAGGCTCATTAATTATCTAAAGGTTGCTTCCCCCCTCTCTCTCTCATTCCAGTGCCAACCTTGCAATCCACACCTTAGCATTGGCCCCACACACTTTGTGAATGTTTTCTCCAAGGTTGCAGTATTTAAAACAAGTTGTGGGTTAAACTCAGTCTGTTAACTATACAGCTAGTGGAGTCAACAGTCTTTCTGCTTCCTTAAAAAATAAAACATGATGACATTTTGTTTTGAATATGTCTGTATGTAAGAGATGCTTATAAAACAAATTTATACAAGCTTAAAACACTGGAAAAACAAAGCCAGTGTTAGCAGTTTTGAAACAGAATTACCAGAGAAACTTTAACTGAAGTCTGAAACAGAGTAAACATCCATTTCTTAGTTTCTGAATTAAAATAACCTCTCAAAGCCAAAAACACACAAAGAAATATACTTACTTCATGAATTCTTTATGAATCTGTAACTGCACAGCTCACTTTGAAAAAAAGTTTATGACTCTTTGCTTCTGCCAATAATTGACTTTTGGACCAAGGTTGACTACGGACATCTAAGGTTTCAAGTGGAACTCAGAGAAAAATGAAGCAAAGTAGGAGAGCTGCTACATAAATGGAATAGGATATTCTCTTGTTCAGTGGATTACTATGATAACTTGACCAGTATCCAATTGTCCATTTTTAGCCAAGTTGGTAGAGAAATAAGTGGCACCCTAACTCCAGGAGGGCCTACATGAAATGAATAATCTCAATCCTTTCCAGTTTGGGTTTAGACATGAATTTGGCACAGAGGTCACCTCGAGCAGCCTGGTTTATACCATGAGAGAGGCAGTGGGGAGGACTATTCTGAGGATACATCTGCTTTTGGGAGGCTTTTACTTCTGGAGAGCAGGGGATTGGAGTTGCTCGCTCGGTGCTGCCAGAAAGTGGTACTGGGATACTTCTACTTAAGTCCTTAGTAATTATCTGGGGGGGAGGGGCATGAGGCATATATTATCTTTAATATCATTTAATATTTAAAAGAAGATGCTAGGAAGAATCCTTTGCAAATTTGGAGCTGATACTAACAGTAGGCTCACGATACTCAGCTATACTTCTCCTTTCTTCTGAGGTCTCTCCAAAGCTTCAGAGTTTCTCCAGGCTATAAAGGATAAAATGCAGGAGAATAAAGTGAAAATAAAAGTGAACTGGCTGGATTCCACATTTTTGTTGATAAGCATATTCTTGATGGAATTTCACTCCCTCTTAATGATTAAGTTTGCAATCTGGGGGGCCTCCTGGATCCAGCATTAATGCTAAATAATTCTATAACCTTGGTGGCACTGAGGGCCTTTTAGCAATTTTCACTGGTGAAACAACTGCAGTCATCTCTTATCTAGAGGAGAGACACGTGGCTTCCATACCTCATATCCTGGTAACCTCTACCATTAAAGACAGCACCTGAAGCTTACCCAGAATGTTGGATTGTGAGTTATAATTCTCAAAGATTTCTTACAAAATTTCCTGTGTTCACCAATTGGCGGCTTCCTTCTAAAGCCATTCCAAAGTACCCATCATGGTTTATAGAGGCATGCATGATTTAGGCCCAGTCTAAAAGTGTATGACTCTAGGAAAAAGCACACACATTTTTGAAATTTTTTAAAAATGAACAGTACACAAGGAAGCAGGATGACACAAAATATATTTTTGAATATTAGGGATAAATAAATTCATGAAATATATGTCACTAAAGTGGCAGTCACAGTTCTCAATACACTAGGATTTTTTTTTTTTTTTTTTTTTTGGTAAGACAAAAAGAAATATCATCCCAAATATCCTGTGATAGTAAGTTACAGGGTCAAATAACAGGAGAGTCAAACTGAGTCAGGGAACTACTGCATCCATGAGGAATAGAGCAAGAATCGGCTGTATCTCCAAGCAAAAGGATTACATAGGTAAACTCATATCAAAGTGTTTTTTTTTTTTCATGTATAAGGTTTTTCCCTAATAGTGCAGATTTACTTGATTAATAAGCTGGGGGGGGGGGGGATCTCAACAAACAAATGAGAATAGGAAAGATTTTGCTATTACGTGTTAAATGTTATCAGTTTTCGAGGGGGTATAATATCCTGGGGCTGGGGGAAGGGGGGTAGAATGAAACTTGCTGGCCAGAAAACTCATTGAAGAGATATTCAGGTAAATATAGTTATTCCTTATAACAACATACCAGGTTTTGTTTTGCCAGTACAAAGCAGCAATATAGTACACCCTACTTACTCATATGCCAAACTACAGTCTGAACTCCATTTTAACATTTATCTTCTCCATGGGAAACTTATCTAATATTTGGTAATTTCACACATTCCACTTCATTATGGTGGGAGTTTTTACTTTTTACCTTAAATGGCTTGGGAAAATGGGCTTCATTTCTTCCAAGCATCCATAAAAAAATGTGACGTAATGTGTTATGATGTTCAACATCGGAATAGGTCTTAGAATTCCAAAGACCAACACTTTATAGACTGTACTCTGTCCAGCAGAGCTCTGGGACATGTGAATCCAACAGTAGGCCTTCTATTACTATACCGTTCACCTGGAGCAGATGAGTAAGAACTTATGTAAACATGGAAATCGGTCATATCCGTTATAAGTCTCTTCTTAGACCTATAAATACCAAGAACTAGTACTAAATTCTTGGATGTATATTAACCCAGGGATCCATTAGTCTATGGATTGTTCGTTGGCAAGGTTTTTTAAGCAACTTTTTACCAGCACAAAGTGTGTATTTCTGGCAGCATTAAAACTTACTGCATGTTTCCAATCTGTGTAGTCCTAACTTCCCACATAATATATTACACTTGATGGGTTCTCCATGGAGGTGCTTTTATACAGCTGTAACACAATTTTATATTGAAATCGGTGCACTGAACTCCACCAGGGAGCCTCCCCTAAGTTAGTTGAGCCAGAAAATGCAGCTTTAATCTTAGAACAGAATTTCTGCATAAGCAGTCTCTGTGTCTTTCTTAAGAGAATACCTGGCATTGTATGTTTTTTTCAACTGAGCTTTCAGTTCAAGTCCAAATGATTTGATTTCTGAAATTAAGATTTTGCTTAGCTAGCAGCTGCAAAGCTTTCTGTATGTAATTTGGCGAAGTGGGCTGTGCAGAAAAAGAAAGCAGATCCTATTGTTTGAGATGCCTCCCATATGAAATGTATTCTGGTATTCTTGTAAGAATTATCTGCACATTGGAATTTGAGGCTTGAATCATAATGAATCAAGCCATGCCGATATAAACATAACACACCCACACCCTTTGTTTTTCAGGGAGATATAATATGCTTTTAAAAAATCTAACGATTTATTGGCTTCTTAAAAACTGTTAGGCTCAATATGGCTGGCACATTGCAGAATGTGCCAAAGACAACAATCTTATACATAGACTTACTTTTGAGTAACTATGCTATAATCACACTCTGTCAAATTTAAGCAAACATACCAACAATTAACACTAAACTGATCAAATCTTTTTTTCATTATTATACAGGTGAAACTCGAAAAATTAGAATATCGTGCAAATGTTCATTTATGTCAGTATGGCAACTCAAAAGGTGAAACCAATATATGAGACAGACACATTACATGCAAAGCAAGATATGTCAAGCCTTACTTTGGTATAATTGTGATGATTATGGCATACAGCTTATGAAAACCCCAAATTCACAATCTCAGAAAATTAGAATATTACATGACATCAATAACACAAGGATTGGAAATAGAACAATATCGGACCTCTGCAAAGTATAAGCATGCATATGTACTCAGTACTTGGTTTGGGCCCCTTTTGCAGCAATGACTGCCGCAATGCGACGTGGCATGGATACTATCAGCCTGTGGCACTGCTGAGGTGTTATGGAAGACCAGGATGCTTCAATAGCGGCCTTCAGCTCCACTGCATTGTTCGGTCTCATGTCCCTCATCTTTCTCTTGGCAATGCCCCATAGATTCTTTATGGGGTTCAGGTCAGGCGAGTTTGCTGGCCAATTAAGCACAGTTATCCCATGGTCATTGAACCAGGTTTTGGTACTTTTGGCAGTGTGGGCAGGTGCCAGGTCCTGCTGGAAAATGAAGTCAGCATCCCCATAAAGCTTGTCTGCAGAAGGAAGCACGAAGTGCTCCAAAATCTCCTGGTAGACAGCTGCGTTGACCCTGGACTTAATGAAGCACAGTGGACCAACACCAGCAGATGACACGGCTCCCCAAATCAACACACACTGTGGAAACTTCACACTGGACTTCAAGCATCGTGCATTGTGTGCCTCTCCATTCTTCCTCCAGACTCTGGGTCCTTGGTTCCCAAATGAGATGCAAAAGTTGCTCTCATCAGAAAAGAGGACTTTGGACCAGTGGGCAACAGACCAGTTCTTTTTTTCTGTAGCCCAGGTAAGACGCTTCTGACGTTGTTTGTTGTTCAGGAGCGGCTTGACAAGAGGAATACGACATTTGAAGCCCATGTGCAGGATCCGTCTGTGTGTGGTGGCTCTTGATGCACTACCTCCAGCCTCAGTCCACTCCTTGTGAAAGTCCCCAACACTTTTAAATGGCCTTTTCCTGACAATCCTCTCCAGGCTGTGGTCATCCCTGCTGCTTGTGCACCTTTTTCTACCACACTTTTCCCTTCCACATAACCTTCTATTGATGTGCTTTGATACAGCACTTTGGGAACATCCAACTTCTTTTGCAATGACCTTTTGGGGCTTTCCCTCCTTATGGAGGGTGTCAATGATGGTTTTCTGCACAACTGTCAGGTCAGCAGTCTTTCCCATGCTTGTGATTCCTACTGAACCAGCCTGAGAGACCATTGAAAGGCTCAGGAACCCTTTGCAGGTGTTATGGATTCATTAGCTGATTAGAGGGGGACACTTTGAACCTAGAATATTGAACCTTTTCACACTATTCTAATTTTCTGAGATTGTGAATGTGGGGTTTTTCATAAGCTGTACACCATAATCATCACAATTATACCAAAGTAAGGCTTGACATATCTCGCTTTGCATGTAATGCGTCTATCTCATATATTGGTTTCACCTTTTCAGTTGCCATACTGACATAAATGAACATTTGCACGATATTCTAATTTTTCAAGTTTCACCTGTATATTCAGATCTATACACTCTAAGGCTACAACCTGAGTCAATAAAATTCTATTTGCAAACAATGGGTTGCAACAAGAGTTTCTATTCTACTATCAGAAATATCCTCAAGCTAAGTTCTACTCAAAAGAAGAGTTTTATCCTACCATGTTACAGCAGATTCTCAATGAGAACTAGAGAACTACAAAGGGTGGGGTGGGAGTCAACAAATGTCAGAAGGCAGCTTTTTATCCAGAGGAGAATTCTACTGAATCCAATCCAATATTTCTATAGCAAGAAGTACACTTTGTTTTTAAAGTACAAATGAGTCATAGTATGCATCATCTTAAGATAGCTTTCATTCAGAGATTACAAGACAGGGCTTGCCATTCAGTTTAATAAGCACTCAAATTAAAAGGTATCTGTTGACCAATCTATTTTTCTAGTAAATTAAATGTTTTAATCAATAAATCTAGCCAGTTAATTGCCAAAACTGTAATATAAGCACATTCCTTTATAAAATAGAAGTTGTTTGCTATGATTGCCAAATTTTCATTTACACCCTTGTAGAAGATCCAGGCTATGTTGGATTGTTTTTTATTTCCATTGAATTATTCTCTTTTTATTGAGCAGATTTCTTCAGAAGCAAATTGAAACAGATCCACAGCAACTGAAAAAGAAATGAATGAGACCTCAGAACTACAAGCTTATCAATCATTCTTTTTAAGGCCAGGAGCTATATCACAGCATCAGATACAGAATCAATAAGAACATAATACAGTACTGGATAGCTGTTTTTCCCTAAAAGAAAGAAAAGTTGACCACATTTTTTTCCTAGCATCTGAAAAATACACATCAAGAATAGAGAAAATGAGTTAGAGATCAACTAAAAGTTCTATGTACTAGAAGCTAGAGAATTTCTGACCACTTTTTTTCCTCAATTTCCACAGGACATTTTTTTCTTTTATAAAAATAGATATTACACAGAGACCTTCTTTATTGCATAAACATATCTCTAGTTGATATTCCTTTAAAAACACCCCATATGTTTTATTTAGGAGTACAAATTTGTTTACAAATGCATAAAAATAGTTTTTCATGGCAAGTTATAGGTAATGCAAGGATACACTACAGTAACCTCTGGTATCTATCATGGAACAAACTGCAGTTTTGCAGAAAGGTAGTTTTAAGAAATGGCAGTGGAATTTAAATAATGGAACACAAAATCCTAAAATGTATTAAAACTAACCGAAAACAAAAAAAACAAAAACAAAAAAACAAAATTAGAAATCCCACTGAGTCAAATAAGGATTTTTGAAACCTTGTTATAAAGACTAAAGTTATTCTGTAATAGACAGATGAAATGGCTTTAACTGTGTGAGCGACAATACACTGATGTACACCTCTCCCAATCATATCCATGAACTCTTGACTGTGCAATGGCTCTGGATGGTGATTTACATCTGCACTACACAATTTGAACCAGGGCCTGTTACTGATTATAAGAAGAAAGATCACCTGTGAATCTATGATCAAGAGGTGTTGTACTTTCTTACACTTATACACAACATGTGATTCTACAGACTATAAGAAACCTAGGCTGACTTTTCCCAATAGTGAAAATTGGCTTATCATGCTTTCCTAAGGCTACCTTACATTTTATAAGTTTACCCAATGCAAGAATGTTCTGTGCATTCCAACACAAAAGGTGCTGGTGTGACTTAGAAAAATCCTTTGAAGCCACACAAAAAAATGAAATTGAAAAAAGGAAAGAAAAAACAAATAAGCATAGCCACAAAAAAATCTGAAGAGCTCAGCAGCTGCAGCTATCATTCAAGTAATTTATAGGTGCATTAATGTTTGATTTTCTGCAAAAACATTTGTGGAAAATTGTACTGCTATGGTTGGGAAAATCCCAGTGAATCTGTAGTTCAATCTTGAGGGTCCCAGAAAAAAGAATTCCGGATCCAAGAGTTGCCCCTCCCTGTTCTTCAAAAATTCATAATGCACCCTAGAAAAGATCTAGCTCTTCTCTGCAAATCCATATTACAAAGAAAAAATTAGTAATAGGAAGCAAAGCAAGGACCCACACTGGTCTTCTCACTTGGTTGCTTCTGATATTTTTTAAAACACAATCTGAAATGCACAAAGGAGTATTATTTTGAAACTGGCATTTTATAGTGCAGTGATTCAAGAGTGAGGCTACCGTATCTGGGCTACTAAACTCTAGACAACCACTAAACTCTAACTCTTTGCAGCCATCTAGTGACTGTCTGGGGTTTTACAGCTGAGAGATGGTAGCCCTAGAATTTCTACCCACTGTAGTTTTTAAATACAAGATAAATATATCCTAAGAGCAAGGACACAACAGGATAATTGTTTAGGATGCAGAGCAATGCAAACAGAGTTATAAATTACATAAATGCAGCAGTCACTCCATCACCTCATCTATGTGACCTCTAACGTCATAGCAGAATCAGCTACATTGGTGTAATTATATGTATTTTTCATCATCTTCATCTCTTCCTATTAGATACTGCAGAATTTGGAGCCAGCACCTACCCATTCAAAGTTCAGCTTAACAAATCAGTAAAAGAATATGAAAACAATAGCAATAAAGCTATGTTTATACTTTTCCCATGTGGTTGTTTCTTACAGGACAAAAATGCAGGTACCAATGTCATCCTTAAACCATACCTTTCAAGGCGCAGGCTTGCTCTCTTTCCTATATGCACTGACAAGTAATTTTTTTTCCATTTAAATGTATGAATTTTGGTTAGATTTTTCAAAAGGAGAACACAAACACACACACAACACAGGACAGGTGTTGGACTCGGGGCAGCATGTTTGTATAATTTGCAAGGAGTGCCACAGAAACAAGTTCAGCCACAAAACAGGTTGACCGTGCCTTCCCACAAGATAAACTTTATTGTGTAGTTTCAGGACAACAGGACTGCTAGTATTCACAGCTTACGATGCTGAGCACATCCTATTTCACACAACATCGCTCCACCACTCAGTGACAACCTTCTGAATTGACCTTATTCAACTCAAACAGAAAAAGGATTTTTTCCAACCTGTCTTTCTTTATTATCTATATCTTTGATAATACTTTGATTCAGTGTACTTCTAAAACATTGTTTTCTGTGAAGAATCCAACCTTTAAGCTGCTTTAAAAAAACATTCTTTCAATTATTTTTTAGACCTTCCTCAGGAAGAGGGAGAGAAAACACCTCTTCCTTTCTTGTTGAAGAGAAACTATCTAAGGAGCTGCAAGAGTTCACTGCACCCGCTCAGTGAAATTCTCTGGGAAAACTCCCCGGCATTGGTCAAATTCTTTGTGCTGAAGCCAGTCAGATTCTTTCACACCCATCAGCCATCCTTCATCCTGGCAGAGACAGAAGAAAAAGAGGAAAAGTTGGTACAACAAACACCAGGGTATTATTTGTCTCTAAGGTCACTGAACCTGAACTTTAAATCAAGCAATAAAGTTACTTATTGGTGATAAAATTATTATCATTTATTACTGCAGTTGTGAATAGCCATTGTGTTCCTTCTCATCCCTCTGGGGTGCTTGCAAGCAGGAAGTGCAGTACAGACATATTCCTTTCCCACAGTTGTTCCTGCATTTGGAGGCAAGCTACTCCCAACCTAGAGGGACACTGAGTTTTCAAGACCAACAGCCCTTGACAGAACTGCCTTCTACAAATTTATCTAATACTCTTTTAAAGCTATCCAAGTTAGTGGTCATCACCACAGTTTGTGGCAATGAATTCCACAGGTTAATTATTACCTGTATGGAGAAGTGCTTTCATTTGTCTCTTCTAAATCTCTTTCCAGTAATTTGATTCCTGGTCCTAGTGTTTTGAAAGATAGAAGAAAGACTCCCTCTCTCCTTTTCCCATGCCATGCATGATTTTATATTTATCTTTCCCTTAAGTCACCTTTTTCTTTTCCCAAGCTAAATAGTCCCAAATATCTACATAGCTCCTTTGTCGAGGTTCTGACTTGCCAGTTATTGTGGACAGGTCCTTATACTGGAGCCTCCATCTCAAGGCCAACTAATGGCTTAGGCAGGCCGAGGATGGATCAAAGAGATCCGGCAACAAAGTGGGAAAACAGTGCAGCCCCTTCATTATGCATCAGTTCATCAATGCATGGAAGAGAAGGCTGAAATTGGTTGGTGACCAACTCTAGCCATAGAGTTCTGAATCTCCAGGAACACTTCTCCCTTGGTTGTTGGAGAGAACAGCCTTCCCCAGCAGCCAATTTCCCCCCTTTTTTAGCTCCAGGTTGATATTCCTACCAGCAAACCCCACTGCCTCTCTCCACAGTGTTCCTTGACTTTACCTCCATGGTTTCTGGAGAAAACTGCTGCCACTCCCATGACAGCTGGAAGAGAGAGGGGGGCAGCAATGCTGTCCAGCAAGCATGGGAGTACAGGAGAGAAATCACCAGGTGAGAGACAGCAAGAGATCCATGCTGGGGTGGGGAGAAAAAGAGGGAGTCAGCAGAGAGGGGAAGGATCTATGTCCCTTCTCCTCACTTCCTTGCCAGCAAGCATGCAGCTAAGGTGGCATGTAGCAAGGGATCTACACTGGGAGCGGGGAGATGAGAAAGAGTTCCCTTTAGTGCTCCTTACTGCTTGCCAGCAGCTTCCCCCCTTCCCCCCACACATTGTATGAGACCAACAACTTTATTATTTTCATTTTTGAGGCATGGCAAAAGGACAGCCATTTTCTAGTGTCCTCCTGTCTCAAGGTCAGGAGGAAAGCCCATGGCCAGGGCTGTGGGAAACAACACTATGATGGAACTTAAAAGTACAATAGAGAAAGAGAATATCCCCGTCATGCAAAATTCTTTCCCCAGCCAAAGACAAGTTGGGGGAATGCAGTTACTAGAGTTGGACAAACCATTCAAAAGGAGCACTTTGAAAAGTACTGCTTTTCAAGACTTGCACTATCTTGTTACTGATTGGTGTGTTATGTGATTTACGCTTATGGCTCAATGGTAAAGTTTTGTAACATTTATTTGCACGTTTTTGTATTTTTTACTCCTTTTAAAATTTATATTATTGATGTCATGCTTTTACTGGACATGCTTATCTATTTTACAGTCCTGGTCTATAAATCCTTCACAGGGCACATTGACATCAGCTAAACACCCCTTCTAAAAGCGTTAAAGCAGCCACATCCTTCATAAGGCTCCACTGCTTCAAAGGCTTTCCCTGGTTGCCTGCACCTGTTGAGGCAGACAAGGCACAACATTTGTTGCTGGGAATGCCAGCAAACAGGAGTGACCATGTACGCACAGCCATGCAGAGAACTGGAGGAAAGCCTCTAAATCGACACCAAGCCTTCTACAGGTAAGGCACCCTTTCTAATGTTTGATACAGCACTAGTGTTTACAATTAAACCACAGGGGGAAAAATGCAAGGTAAACAAAATGTACTATTGGCTAAGAAATATTTCCAACCCCGGTTCACTCTCTTTACATAAAGGAACGAATGAAATCAAGACTTGTTCTCTGTATAAGAACACAGTGCCATCTACTGGCATCCAAAAAGAGAGAAGAAAACACTACTGATAACTTCCATCTCAGTTTTTAGATATTTGCAGGGCAGAGAGAGGGATGAAAAGCAATTATTATGAAATCAGAAAACAGCAGAGAGTACAGTAGTGGATAAGTTAACTCACCTTTTTAGGATGAGGTAATTAAGGAGTCCTTTTTAATACTTAGAAAAATATTCTGCTGGTTGAAAGGGCAATGAGACCCTCCACTGTAGTGTTCTGATTTCCGTTTCCTGTCCTAATCAGGTAAACCAAATAGCTACAGACTGATAGTTATATATTGTACAATTTAAAAAGTAACACTAACCAAAGATAACCTCCATCTGGATTAGGAAATTCAATATTCACTATTCATCTCATACTGCAGATCTCTATCAAACCACATCCTTCTCATGCAACAGTGGGTTATACTTAGGAAAACATCCCATCATTTTAAAGAAATAACCTACTACTTGGAAGGAGTAGGGATTTACTAATTCTTTTGTCTATCATGAGGTTAAACTGAAATGTTTGACTTGCTGAAGGTCACATAACGTGCTCCATTGTCAAATGCAGATTTGAACTGAAGTCTTCTTGAAACTGGACCACTGCCGGACCTCACAAACCATCTTAGTTATGCAACACCCCTGCTACGTTATCTCCATACCTGCTCCTCTGGATTCTCAAATGGAATCACCAGGACAACATCCCCAGCCTTCAGCTGCAATTCATCACTGTCAGTAGCTGTGTAGTCATGCATGGCTTGTACCTACACAAGAATAATGGTTCCAGTAAGGCTTAGGAGAGACCTTATTTCATATCTATACATATCTAGTGCAGCTGAACTCTTACAGTGCAGCCTGCCCACTGCTCCTTAATCTCTTAAGTATTCAGGAAAGGTCTATGATACACAATGGTTGTACTTTTAGGAAAATGAATGCTGCTGCCTTCAGGTTATGCTTTCTATGGTTTTAATAGTTTTATTGTTTTTAATGATTTTTTTTTTTGGCAGTTATTTTTTGATTGGTTTTGTATTGTTTCTTGGATTTTTAACATTGTAAGCCACCCAGAGTCACAGCAGTGAGATGGGCAGCTATATAAATTTAATAAATAAATAGAATGTATAATAGAAGTTATACATTCAGTAACAGATTATATCCAAAACAGTCTACTCTGTTTACCTTTCTTCTTACAACAGACATTAATTTATCAGTATTACATGTGATGCTGGTGAGTTTCCTGCATCCAAACTAAACTCATATAATATTGTGCACTGAGTTCTCATCCAGGGCTGCCTCAAGTGAGTCCGTTCTCTATTTTACGGCTTCAGTTATTCAAGACGCATAGAATGAAATCCATTCTGGGGTGGCTGCGTGGCTAGGACGAATATTGAGGTGCGTCTCCACCACAGACGCTTACCTTGAAGAGGAACCCTGGTGGCATGTCAGGCCTCTCGGAGAGGGCTCCACTCTCATCTGTTCCATTGACGGTGGCTGGGAAAGTCTCCACCACTACAGTGGGCAGAGAACTCTGAAGGAAATAAAACAGGGTTAAAGGACTGAAGTTAGGCCCAGCTGAGAAATAACATAGAGGACCAGTACAAATCATCCCAGTAACCATTTCTGAATATGAATCCTTTATTCAAAAATTCATTAAGTGTCAGTACTTTGTGGAGGTTAGGAATTAGGTATGAGGTGTGGCTGAGGTAAAGAGAATGATTTATGTGAAGATGAAAAGGAAACCACAGAAGGCAATAAATATTAGAGGGAAATTGGTATGCATAAAGATTAATGGAATAAATAGCAGATTCTACTACAAGACATTTAGATTTGTAGTAATAGGCAGAAATTCTGGACAATTTCCTCCCTTTTTTGATCCACAATTGATATTCGTGTTTATCGTGGAAACATCTACCTTCTGTGTCCTCGGCATCATTCTCATTCCCAGCAGTAACAGCTCTTTGTGATTTTGTAAGGGTAACAAATTTCTTGCCTTGGGCCAGATTTCTTAGTGTAACTAGACATGCTGAGCAAATGAAAGCTAACTTCAGCAATGGGAAAAGTTTTAAAAAATGTAGCTCCAGCTGTTGGGCACACATAAAAGTTCCAAGATGATTAACTGGGACTGAATATATAAGCAGATATATTCTTCCTAATTCAAATGAATTGCAAATGCTACAGGAATATGTTTAGCTATTTGCATCAAGGAATTTTTTTTAAGAGAAGACCATCTATGGATGAGTAACAGGCTTTGTTCCATAGTCCAAATCAACAGAATCTCCAATCAGGAATTCAGTCCACATGGCACTGCTCAAAGAGCTAAACCTTTTAGCTTCACATCTGCTTGTCCTAAACATGAACAACTGTTAGGGGAGAACGAGACCCCCTCCTCCCTCTCCCTTGCCTACTGTCTTACTGAGGCAGATCCTGAATCAGTTTCGGTTTTAGCTGCTGCTGCTGCTTCAGCTCCAGCTGCTCCTTCTTTGCCAGCTCCCTCAGCCTCAGCAGGAGTGGCTTCTGTGGACTGCAACACAAAAGCTAGTTAAACTCCTGGATTTCAAAGCGCCTAACCAATCTCACACCTTTGCAGAGACTTGCCATGACCTGCTCTGTTTTTAGGGCTTATCTGAACTATGGGTCTCTGCAGGTCAAAGCTGAACAGGTTGATCTCTTAGATGAATAGCCACATCCACGCTGCAAGCTGTTTGGTATCAGTACACTCCCAATTCATGTACTGTACTGGCAGGTCCGTGTTGCATCACCTTCATGAGAAGAAGGTAGTCTTAGGCTAGAATGTTAGCTTTTTATTAAATTTTTAGGGTTGCCTTGTGTGGGTCAAGCTCATCTGTTCTCTGATATTTCTATACATGAGGTTTAAAGGAAGTTCATCTTTCTACCTGCTCCTGTATTGTTTCTCTTCTTGTGGAAGAGAAAGCAGAAGCATGATTTGACTATCTGTATGAAAGTTAGCCAGTTAAGACGATACATTTCCATTATAACATTGGTTGAAGCAAGAAAAGTTTTACACCTTCACATCTAAAAATATTCTTGGCAATCATCTCTACACCTTTCCACAGCTAGCCCTTCCTTCAGCACATAAATCAAGAGCATGTCCAGGATTTCCTGATTTCCATACAACTGCCAAATGTCAGGGGGTTTTTTCCCACCACCACTATTGTTCCTATCCATATCTATTTTATAGTTCTTTGCTGTTCTGTTATGTAAAATATTTAAATGTGGCTGACAGAGGGACTGGAGAACTAAAAGGAAATTATGATTAATTCAAATTTGGCAATAAGCTTTCTTTCAACAACAGAACCTGCCCCTTTGAGGAAATAGGATACAGTACGGATAGACACAGAGCTGATTTTTTTTACTCTGCAACAGTTTAAAGAAATAATCAGCCAAGAAAAAAATGATACCATATGAACATGAGCAGAGTTAGCTGCAGATGGGGAAAATTATGATGTGGCCATACAATAGAACTCCCCTCGCACACATGCACTGTCATCATCTGTTATGATCCAGCTAAGAAACAAAATTCTTAATCCTAGAGTCATCCAGACTAAAAATGTGAATATGGTCATAGACCACACTGAAAACAAGGTTGTCAGATTTACTACTGTTATCCAAAACAAGTGTGGTTGGGGGTCACAGTTTAGATTTTTATTTTTCTATTTTCAGCACCCACCCAGGTAAAGATAAAGCTAGAGATGTAGTAATGGCACATTCCATTCTAAAGCCAAGCTTTCACTAGAAGATTTCCTATTGGCCAAGCAGATACTTTTGAGAAGATCTTAAGTATAGCACATAGGCAATAAACCTGTCCTCAACTGATATTTCTATACTGCCATCATCAGAAGCCCTTTAGGAAATCCTCCACAAATTTGTCCCATCTCTTTTTTGAAGCCATTAATTCAAAACATTAAATTTATTGTCGCAGAAAGAAGAGGGGTTTTTTTGGTGGTGGTCCAGAACCTGAGTCACGGCTTTAGTATTATGAGAAAAAAATACTACTCTGCCAACTTTTTATGCACCATGCATAATCTCCTCCATTAGTTGCCTTTAAAACAAAAACAAAGGAAACTAAATAACCTCCAAACAAAATATAAAATATTAATCTTCTGAAAAACTTGAATATTTCTAAAAAGAAATATAATTTCTGAAGCTATATAAATCAGGACAATGGGATATTCTATATTATACATTTGTATAGATTACATTACTATACTATATTAATTACTATGCTATACATGACTATAACATATAACACAGGGTTGTGTTATAGCCACAAGGGGAAAAAATTCTAAAATCCCAAATTTAAAAAAAGGTATCACCCAACTATGGATTTTTGGATTTTTTTTTTTCTTAGTATACAATAAATGAAATGGATGCCCACGCAAACTTAACATAAAAAGCCTCCCTCAAGTCTGAGTTAACTTCTGGTGAATTTGGGGGCAACTCTCTGTAACTTGTTGGGTAACAACACAAAAGAAGTTTGCCATGGCGTTCTGGGTATTGGGTTACTTCCTAATCTAGCCTTTAGTTTTCCATCAAGAGGTAATCAGTCTGATCCACTTAACTTTCCAAGATCAACTAGCTGCTGCCACCTAGCACAGCCATGGAAACATTACTAAAGAGATAATAGAATGAAACCACTGCTGGTATAAATACAATATTTACAATTTTGGGGTTGGCAAATACATTATCAGTTCTCAGATATTACCCCTGAGGATGAAATCAGTAAAATTAAACCCACGTACACACACAATCGCACATGCTGATAAACTAATCAGATTGTATAATAATGCATTATTATACAAATAATGTATGCCAGGATCAGAGCTTATTTTATTATCTATCATCTATCTATCTATCTATCTATCTATCTATCTATCTATCTATCATCATCTATCTATCAAGTATACACTGACTCCCTATCCTTCAAACCTCCTTTATATTTTTATTGTTTTCGGGTGAAAAACAGAATTTAACTAAATTTTAACTTAGGTTAAACACCAAGCTAAACTTGTATTTATGACCCAGCATGTTTTGTATTCTTTTCTTGATGATGATGATGATGATGATGATAATGATGATGATAATGATGATGATGACAAAAAATATCATAGATGGAAGTTATATTCTGTGAACTTAGTAGATAAAGAACAGTGGAAATTCTTTTTCTTTGTACAGTATAATCTTTATATTATTTTCTTCTAAGGAATGGAATATTGCTATAAAAGCATAGGTTTATTTGTCATAGACTAATAGGGGAAAGGGGTGTCTGTTAAAGCCAAGTGTCTGCCAAATGAAGAATGAGTGGAGAACCAGAAATTTGAGGAGGAAGAGGCAACACAAGTTGTGTTTGAGCATCACAGCTACAATCAAAGGCGACTGTGATAACCACAAGCCTGTCAGGTCAGCATGTTGAAGACCTGCAACCAAGTGACACATGGACACTGGGGATCAGAGCCTAGGAGCACAGGAGCCAGAATGTTCACCTAGTCTTAGGGACCAGGCCAATTCATGAGCTAGAGAAGCTTGCAGAGACAGTGAAGAGAGTGCCATAGGTAAGCAGTGGAATAGATACTGGATGGTGTTAACTATTAGGACCTTTGGGATCTAAGAAATGTTGTCAGTTAAATCTTAGTCCAATAAATCAGGGTTTGCAGTTTATATATTCCAGATCTGTTATGTATTACCATACAACTCACAAGTACATGTTCCCTTGTATGCTTCATTAAATACAGCACACAAAAATTATTATATGCACTTTAAAGATAAACAAGCTAGATAAAATGAAGATGGTCACCCAACCCTATTCTCCAGTTACTTCTGATCTCATCTCATGGGTAATGAAACAAAACAAAACAAAACCTTCTCTAGTACAAAAACATTTTCTAGAACAAATCAGCATTTGCTGCTACCCTGAGTTGCCTGAAGAAGAGTGGCATATAAATCTTGGTACAAAATATGTTTGTAACCAATCAGAATTTTTTTGATGCCTATGGATACAGTTGGCATTTTTCAAATGTTCTGGGTACAACATTAAGACTTCAAAAGGCAGGCCATCCCTAATGATCATTTTAAACAATTACATTTCTACTTACTTGGCTGATAACCTGAGTGGGCTGATTGGCCAGTCTACCACAAATACAGTATTGCTAGGATTATCGGCAGGAAACTGATCCATAGATTGCACAGTGCTAGAGGGAGTCTTTTCAGGCTGGCATACAGAATTTGAAGGAAAGAGGGAAACAGAAATTGGGCAGCAGGGAGAGAAAGTCATGGGTACAGGAAGATACAATAATGAAAAGAATACTGTGAGAAGACAGCAGACAGTGAAAATGTTCCAGTGTAATTAGATGTGCTGGGCAGATAAGATCCAACTGCTTTATACCTCTGGATAATTAATAGGAGAAAAGCAGTGCAATATTATGTATGCAGTCAATCCTCTAGCAAAAGTGTGAAATTGTTTGACAGGGGGAGGTGGGGAGGGTATGCAATGTTAGTAATGTAGGCAGTGCTATATTGAATTTATTTAATAAACACATTTGTATGCCACCACAATCAAAAATGACTCTTGGTAGCTCACATTAAAAAATGTAATATAAAACAAACCCCATATAAAAATTAAAAATACAACAACACTACAAAAAGAGAAAGAGAATAACAGACGGCAACAACAACTCAAATCAGGGGCAGGCTCTCCAAAACAAGCTAGTTCTTTAGAAGCTTGTGGAAACCCAACAAAGAGGGAGCCAGTCTGATCTCCCCAGGGAGGCTATTTCACAATATTGGCCCTGCAACAGAAAAGCAGCACCTCCTTGCCTCAGCCCCAACCCCCTCCAAACCTCCTGAAATAAGGTCATTTTATGTGGAATCTCATTATATTGCTGATTCTATTTTAAAAGGGCACTTGGCCTTTATCTCCAGTTGTCCTTTCTCCTTAAAATCAAGATCTTGCTGGAATATAGAGAACTAAACATGAATAAAGAAACACTGTTGTCTGTGCATCAGTCATAAAGAAAATCAGACTTCCAGGGAATTCCTGGATATGACTGTAAATTGTTGTTTTATCCTGAATATATCTGAAGGATAGATTCTGAAATAACTTTCCACCTTCCCTACCAACATCTGGCATCGATATCATCATCTCTAACTCATTGTCTGCTCATCATAAATGGCTTTTTCTAGGAACAGAAAGCATGGAAAACCCACAATAAGCTTCTGTGTTCAGAGTGATAATTATGCATTCCCACTGAGTATGGTTTACAGTCATGTGTAATTAAAACTGGATCTATGGTCTTGATACTGATATTTAATTAAATGGATATTTAATGGAGGAAAATTATTAGTAACTAATAAGGCACAGTCCAGATAGAATAGTAAAAACACTACTTGAAATCAAGTGAGCTACACCCAACAATCACTTGGCCAATGATGATTTCAGTCCCAATGTTAGTCTAAAGCTATTACTGTATAACTGCGTAATCTGATAACCCCTTTATAATTATATCAGGAAATACATAGCTAGAAGTAAACATTGTAAACAAGAGGAAATCAGAACAAGGGTTTTAAAAATACAAGAGCATAGAGAAGTAAAATATCATGAGCTGATAAGCACTCATTCCAAAATACCCAAATATATTAACAAGATTAAAGAATTGATAGCACTTGATAGCACGTAGTTGTCAACCTCATTTTAACACTTCTGCACACAAACTTAGAAATTGTGATAGATACCACAGAGTACCATGGCATGAAACCACTACCAGAGCTGTTGAAACTCTACCACATGCAACCTAAACCAACAAACAAAAGGATATTATTCTTGTAAACCAAAGGCATTTTATCATGACTTCTCACAGTTTTTGTTTTTAATCATATGACAGTGTGTTTAGAGCCACAATTTCAAGAAATGGAGGTGCAATCTTTACTCAATGTTCATTTAATACTTAATTTTTAGTAACAGGAATTATCTATATTCATTAGAAAAAACACTTTTTAATTGGCAAAACTGAAATTAAGTGCTTATATTCATTTTTAGGGTGTTTTTTTCTTCTTTGTGAAATGACATAAAAGATACACTTGATGAAAGATGGTATTTCTCCTGTTATTTTGTGTTTTTTTCAATATATCATAAAGCTAACTACATTAAGTGTTGGCAATTTGCAAATGTATTTGCTTTTAAGAAGCAATTCTATGCCTCTAGAGTACCATGGATGCTTTGAATGTTCTCCTTAACACTAGGGAGATCTCTTCAAACACTCCACCTTCTATCATCCTTGCCAACTTCCAAAGCTACAGCTGGAATATCTGAGATCAAAAAGGCCAAAAAGTGAACAATGTAAAAAAAGAGATGGGATCAGAAAACTCTAAGGCCTTCCCCACCCCTCTGCCATCTTCCCAGTATAACGGAAACTTTAATCAGCCATTGCTCACGATAGGAAAGAACTTCTTATCTAAAGTATGTAAATGGTAAAATAATGCTTTTCCTTGCACTGCTGAATTTGCCAGAGGTTTCTAATGTGGAAGTATTCTGACAGAGTGACTAGATTGTTCTACCCTCAATGAGAATAGAGACTCAAGACACACATGACAGTCCTCGCACAATAATGGTGTAAAGTAGCATTTGCAAACATTAAGTGTTACATCATAATTTTTGCAATGGAACTGCATTAATAGAAATCTTACCTCCCATAAATCCCAAGGCAAGGACTAAGCATAGCAAAGAGCAATGGGAAAAAATGCATTAAGATTTTATTATTTCAAACAACATAAAAAGTGAAAGCATACCATATGACTACAAACTGTTTAGTAATGTATCATACACTGAAGCTAAGTAATATGGTTTATTGTTTTGGATTGTCCATTTCAGTAGTTAAGAACTGAAGGATCAGGGTGGGAACAAATCCTCCTGGAGATAATGATTCTATGTGGTCAGTAAGAGTTGACACTGACTTATTGGCCCATGAGCAATCAATCAATTTCAGTAGTTGAGTTCTTTAATTTAGCACTTAAAAGGGGGAAGATGGCAGATAAGATGGATAAATGGGATCAAAGAAACATCCTTCAAAGAACTGTGAATTACAACTAAATACAGTACAAGATGAAGAATGTTCGTCTATGCAGCCACCAGGAGTTGCATCAAACTCAGTGGCACCTAACTACCAATACTTTATGGTATGCCTGATTACTAATCTACATCTCATGGTGCAGTAATTGGAATATGCTATGAGCTTCACAGAGTTTACTGCATAAAGTAATCTGGAGGGAACATAATGACAATCTTATGTGCTGATTCTAAAGTACAGGTAGTCCTTGTTTAGTGACTGCAATTGGTTCCAGCAAAATGATCACTAAGCAAATCATGTGACTGAGATTGAGAGAGAGACACTACAAAGACCGCTGGCTGCTGCCCTCTCATTCAGATAAAGTTCTCTCATACAGTGTCCTGTGCCTGACCCATTTTTTCCTTTTTTTGCCCCCTTGCAGGGTGGAGGGATTGTTTAAACAAGCAATCTGTTCCTGAACGGTTTTTCTCCATGCACAGTGTGTCCCTAAAAAGTGCTAACTGCAACTTAACAAGCTCAGCTCTGTGACCTTGCTCAGTTGATTAGAACCCTCTGGCAGCTCATAGCTGCTGCTTGAAACTGACCAGACCTTAATCAGTTTCACACTGAAGGCTTTTGTTGCCATAAATGCCTGCATTGGTCAAAAAATGAATTTTTATTACCGTTTATTACCATTGAATTTGCAAACAGTTGCTATCCAAGGCAGTTGCTAAATGAGAACTACCTGTACTTCACCTATCTGGGGAAACTGAGTTCCTTAATGCCCTTTCTTTATGTAGTAACACTAAATATATACAGCAAAGAGCTGTTATCTAACTCATTTGGAGCTGCACAGTGAGTGTGCCATGAATTCACAGATTAATTTGTAAGGGGGAGAATGTAGAAGGAATAAGATGGAGGTACTGTGTTACTTAGTTTCTTGCCATATCATATGGGCCATGGCAGAAGAAATGTGTCATCCTATTTTATTTTTCCCAGAGTTTCTTCACTCCTGGTCATAACTAATGGACCTGTGTCCAGTAGACACAAAAAGAGTTCCTCTGCACTGTCTCCATCTAGCTCACAGAATGCCCCATTTTGAGACTTTCTGGCAATGTAACACTGATAACAACAGCTGTCCGCCTTCCCAGCAGGGCCCACTCCCATCAGGCTATCAGAGAACAGGACATCAATTCTGGGAATGAAAACAGTCACTGTAATGTCCTATCTGTTATCCCAAGATCACAGAAGAACCTGTCAAAATTTGCTACAAGTTCTCAGAGCTAGTAATGTGCAGTGACTAATACTGCAGCTTAGCTAAAGGCAAACTATTATTCTTCTCCCACACCCCTTGCACTGTCTGCAGTACAAGGTACGATTATTTTAAGGAATAGTGGATATGGAGCTCTTAAATACATTAAATAAGCACCAGATGTTACTACTGATCAACAAGATTTATGCAACTCTTGAGTATTTGTTTTAATCATCAAGAGTTCATTTGTCACACCATGCAGTCCTCCCCATAAGAACCAATGAGGTCTTTATTGCCTGATAATTCATGGAGTTAAGGAATGACAATGGTAAACCAACCTGGGTAGCAGGTGTGGGTGACTTCCCTACAAGGCTGTTATTTGCTTTAATGGGATCAAAATCCAGGTCCAATAGGCTAGCTCCCTCTTGGAAGGACCCAGGGGCATCAAACTTGGCAGCATTAAAGGAAAAAAAAAATCAGTATTGCTGGTTAGACAGTTAAAAAAGATGGATGGCATGTGGGCATCAAACTTGGCAGCATTAAAGGAAAAAAAATCAGTATTGCTGGTTAGACAGTTAAAAAAGATGGATGGCATGTGGAAGTTGTTATCTGAAACGTGAACGTGCTAAAGATTATGTATAAAATGTATATTCATATATGTCTATTGGTCATAATGAGCTTAACACTTCTGCAGACAGTGGGTCATTAAATTCAAGTATTAACATTTTAACAAAGCCCATTCACTGCATTTATTCTACCACCGTCCCAGGCAGCCTATTAACAGATCAATTTCAAGTTCCATCCATCCATCCAAAGACTGTGACTCTCTCAGAATTCACTGCCTCAAACCTTACGGTGGGCCTACAATTTCCAGGACAACTGTTATATTGATACCACATCCCTGATTATCTTAAAAAACTGGTTTGTATAGCACTTTTGGTGAAAACCTCTAATTTAGTCTCAAAACATTTCTGTACCACCATCTTTTTCTTCCTTTAGAACCTCTCTCTGGTAATTTATTTGTTATTCTGCCATAATACAACATATTGCTTACTAGGCTGTTATTTTTCAATAATAATAAATTACGGGCTATCTTAAACATTCAAGATACATTGCATGCAAGCAAGACGGAAACACTAGCATTCTCTTATTGTCAAGCAGATCATATAATCTTACCAAGTGGCATTATTAAGCAGCATATTCATAATATTCCCTTATGTCATTAAAAAAATTGAATCATTTCCTAATTCCTACTGGATGATAAAGAAATTCTGTCAACAGATTTCACCAAATCTCTACTATTTAAGAGATAGTAAATAGTATCTCTATACTATTTATAGAGTAGTAGTATAGTATCTCTATACTATATGGCCCTGCTCAACATAATGAATTTTTTCTTATTAAACTGGGTTGTGATAGCAAAAGGATTTCTCAAACAGAGGAAATATCCGGTGAAAACATAAATAGGATATATGGTGTTTCTAAACTAAAGCAATCGGATACTGTATATGCATATTTCAGGCAAAAACAGTCTATTATGTTGCATGTTACTGTATTTTTTTAATTTTTACTTTCTTTATAAAAAGAAGAAAAAAACCACTGATTAATTCAACAGAGATGGCTCCTGTTCCTTCAACTTCCCAATATAAGCATAAAACATTCACAGTTAACCGGTATTTTCCACCTAAAGAGTTCTGACAAAGGTTTCCTTGGAAGTAAGGTCTGATTTTTGAGCTTCCTGTACATGAAATAACATTTTGAAATGAGGTCATAGCCATGCTGGAATCTTACCTGTCACTTGCACCAGATGTTGAAGAGTCTTCCTCCTTGATCATTTTCTCTATCTTCCTAAATAATTGAGCCCGCTAAAAATAGAAACGTGTCCAAATCTATCCCTCCTCCTCCTCCTCCCCACCCCCAGTTGCTGCTCTAGGAACAAATCTGTCCATTGAAAATTCAAGCTGTTTTCTAAATATACTCTCCAGTTCAGGTATCCTGTACTCTGAACCTGTCCCAGTCAGAATTCTCTGTTTATGCAAGTGTTTTACACAGTCACGTACAATACAAAACATGGCATAAAAAATGCTCGAGGCATGCTACAGGGAAAGGATAGGTGCAGACAAGGATGGAAGATTGCTCAGTGGCCCACGGCTTTCTCAAACATTAAAGCATATTCAAGTTTTATAACTGGAATTCCTGCGTGGAGGCAGTTCTGTCAAAAAAACAAAAAAATCCCATAAGGTTCAAATTGTCTATTCTTCAGCCTCCAAAAATAAAATAGCAATGCTTGCTTGTATGTTTAATGCATAGCCATAAATCTGTCTTCTGTCTGTCAAAGAGGACGACACTTGACCTGACATATTTACTCCAACCATATGAGTCTTTCAGGGCAATTGATTAGCATCTTTGTACAGCTACATCTACTTTAAGGATTGGAGAAATAGCATTCCAGAAGATGTTTTGTTTTGTTTTTTTCTGATGTCTTTTCCCCACTCTAAATCCCCATAATTTCAAAAGCTATTTGGTTCACAAGAGAAAAAGAGGCAGACACATTATCTAAAACTTTTCCCAACTACTATGCTTGCAGCAGTTTCAGAAAGGGAGTTTTTTTAAACAGAGAACAGAATCTTCTAACATTTTGGAACTAGCAGGCAAATTAAATGGTATCTATTTTCCCCATCTCATTAAAAAAATCTCTGTTAAATCAAAGGATCCAAAATCTGCTACCTGAGGCCAAAGGGTACAATAGGGTGGGATGTCTTTCTCTCCCTCCTGTACACCTGTTCACTATTTATTTATAATTTGAACTAACCTTTTTGTCCATCAGTGACAGATTCCTGGTAATGTGTTTGACCAGAACTCCCATAAACATTTTCCCAGTTGAACATGGTAACTGGATTTAATGGGAGGTGAGGCTAAAAACACCTGGAGGGCACCAATTCGCTTATCCTTGCTTTACAGGCATTCTTCCAAATACTGTGCAGATTTATTATATAATCAAAACAAATGTAAATGATAAACTTCTGATCATGCTTGAATACAGCTGCTGCCATTGTCTTCCATCTTATACTACAAAATAATTGTTGAGACATAAGTTATTCTTTTTTCCCTTTGTTTTTTCATGTACAGGTGATTCTTACCCACTAAAATCAAGGCCCAACTAAGAGATCATTAGAAGCTGGCCTGGTCACTTTTCCTTTCTTCTGGGGATTCCCAGCTGAGTCTGAAGAGTCTCTGTTTCTTATCCAGTGCTCATTGTGTTAACTCATCTCAGGATGATTCCACATTACTCTTTGTCTAATACTGAAATCTAAAGTTTTACCAAAAAAGAGATTGAAAACTTGCTAAATAGCCATTATGCATCTCACTTTCTATTCCAGAGTGAAAAGGAAATTCTAATCCACCAAGCTATTGAATGCTATATGCAGTGTCCATATGCCTCTGTGGGGTGGTCCCATCACATTGGTAACCTGAGGCCTACACTTGCCTTTTCTCCCAATTTCAGGCCCTTCACGCAAAGTTTCGGTCGTCGAACAGGAGGAAGAGGTAAAAGCCGCAGGCCACCATGCTGAGGTAGGGAAGGAAGAATGGAGTCAGGAAACATACATTCTAGAGGTGCCATTGAATGCTTTTTATGAATATTAAAAAAAAAAAGGATTTATCACAATGATGGTGATGACAATGACAAAAGTTGTAAGAGTGGAGCCAGAAAACTGGTCAGGCTGCTTTTTAATCTTATCACATGGTCTAGAGTTGAGTCAGCTCTGGGAAAAAAAGGTTCACCTATTTTTCAAGTAAGTCTCTCAGCCTCCAGCAAATTTGTTTTCAGAGATTAGCTTGGGAGGTCATGGGATTCTGAAGGCTGGTAAATGCTAGCAATTTGTAAAAATAATGAAATGCAAGTCATTGGGAATGACCTATCTCAGTATAATCCCAAAGCTCCTAAAGCCATTGGTGGAGAGGACATTTATCATGTAAGGTAATTGTCAAGAAGGACAAGCCAGCCCACACTTGAGGTGGAGAAAAGCAAAGGAGGCTGTTAAAAACTCAATGAAACTTCAGATTACTCTTGCATGAGCCTTTAAAAAGACATAGCCCCTACACATATATTAGCTAAGAATACCTTTAAAAAATAACAGCAAAAATGATCTCACCACCACTGTCATTTAAAGGGAATCAAGCAGGTGGGAAGCCCATGTTTGGGGCTCCAATTCCCACTATTCAACTCCATTCTTTTAGATTTAGAGTTAAATGTCCAGAAGTAGGCCTTCGTTGTGTCAGGGATTTTCAAACATTGTGGTACCACAGCTCCATAAAATGATAAACAAATTAGCAATGACCCTCACCATAAATAAAAATAATAATTTCCTTTTAGGAAGAAATAAACATAGCACTTTAATAATTAAATTTTAATTAATCAACCACTGCCATCTTGTAACTGTCCACTGCAAATCTGTGCAGGCAAAACGAGGAGCGAAGCCCAGAGTGAATTTTGACAGTGCTCTTTGTCTGGGCAGGCCTTAAAAAAGGAAATGTGCTCAAGTTGCTCACAGCCTCCTGCGGGTTCCAATCCACTGTATGAGAACTCCTGCTTGTAGAGTGGCTACAGCACTGGGATCATCTGGCGTGAGGGTGGTTTAAAAATCTGTGCTTTTAGGCACAACGTTTTGTGTGCCTTTTGGCATTCCGCTTCCCTCCCACCCACTTCTCCTATTTAGCTTGGAAATCATATTGAAGGACACCAAGGTGCTCTCTGTACAATATGCTTTCTTCTCCATTCAGTTTCAGATCAAGATTCCAGACCAATTCTTTGGGGATGAAACTCACTATCCCTTCGGCCCAATTCATATCCCTTTGACTGCTTTCCCCCTGAACAGTTTTCTTGGCCTGACACCTCTAGTAAGGAAAGGGGTTGGGGGGGGGGGGGAAATGAAGGTGAAACAGACAGAAGAGAGGACAAGAGAGGGCAGGGAAGAAGGAGAAGCTAACCTGTGAAGGGGTTGTCACACTGATCTCTGGGACAAAATTGTCATCAAACAGGTTGATGATGTTCTCCTGCTTCATCTCCTTGGATGGAGTGAGTTTTGGAGGTGGTGGCACAGGAGGGCCCTTCCTCAACTGCATGCAAGCGAACACATGGCGACGGCACAAACAGCAACACCCAAAAAACCAGAGACAGGAACCAGGTTAGCAGAGTAAAAACAGTTACACACTCATACACACACATACAAAGAGGGTCAGAACAAAAACACATGGGAAGAAGGGAAAACAATCACACTCTTCCAAAAAGCTTTGCATCATTAGTTACACTTCAGTCGTGGGCAGGTTTCCCTTCTGCAGAGGAGAAGCGTAACATTATTAATATGCATAAGGTATGTCATGCACACATATTTAGAATCTGTGCAACTTTCTGGAGCAACAATGTGGGGAATTACATATTATTATTTTTTATGTGCTATGAAGCCAGGGAAACTAGCAGCCCTACTTTTGCAGGAATAACTATCTCCATAGAGAAAAGGGTTTCCAACCAGCTTTGACTGAGTCCAATACACAAGACTCCCAATACTGTAAAAGCCAATCTTTATCATTATAATGCGATAATAATACTGCCAATGGGTTCCTTAAACATTACACGGTGTTAACTAATAGAAATCAGATCTAACTCTTTTGTAATCATGACAATATCACAGATAGCACCAGGAGAAATGACGCTGGTCTAGGAATCCCTGTTCTCCTACACATTTTACATTAAGGATTTTCATTTCTTTTGATATCATAGGCCACACAGGATCACACCAGTGGGATCTATTACATATTGATTTTGTCTTCTGTACTGTAACTTTCCTTCTCAGATCTCTTCACAGTCTTAGGTTTCTAAATTAGTTGGGACGAGTCTCAGTTCTAGGTAGAATGTCAGAGCAGTAAGTTGATTTTCCATGGTAATTAGTTATTTGACTCTTCTAAAAATGTTTCTCCATCAAAATGATATACAAATCTACCCTGCCGTGACTAAGAAAACAAATATGCCTAGATAGAGGTTTTGGTAAGAATAAGCTACTAGTTACTCATGATCTTCTACAATCGGTCAATCAGGAAGGGCAAAAAGACAATTCACACAACTTGCACACTTGCTTTTTGGCAGTTCTTAGAACATGTCAAGCTTGTTCTAAATTTGACTGCATTCTTTTTTTTTTTTTTCAAATTATCCAGTTTTATTTATGATCCAAGATCAACCTTAAAAGTAAAAAACACATTTGTACAGAGAAGAAAAAACAATGATTTGAAAGATAAATAGTAAATCCCAAAAATAAAGAATAGAAGATTATTTTTCAGAATTTTTCAAGAATCAGCGATGCTCATGGTGACCTTGCCTTAGTCACCTCCCATTTGGATTACTGTAATGTATCTACACTGGGCTGCCCTTGAAGAGCACTTGGAAACTGCAGCCGGCCCAGACTACAGCAGTGCAGGCAGTTTTTGGCATTTCTCATTACACCCATGTAACTGCTGCTCTGCAAGCTGCACTGGTTCCCAATAGGCTTCTGGATGCCATTCAGGGTGCTGGTCATCACCAAAAAGCCCTTCATGGCATAGGGCCAAGCTACTTGCAGGACTGCCTTTCTCTTAGTGTTTCTGCCCACCCCACCAGCTCTAGTAGAGAGGGCATGCTCCGGGTCCCTTTTATTAAACAACCTCATCTCATTGGATCCCCAAGTCATGCCTTCTCAGTGGCTGCACCTACCCTGTGGAACAGCATCGCCCCCCCCCCCGCCCGAGATTTGGAAGGCACTGAAGGCCTGGCTGTTCCTCCAGGCATTGGGGCCAGGGTGGAGATGAGCTCTGCCAGTATGCGTGTCTAATAGCTATCAGGCGCCAAGGGGTTACGTTTGGAGGGTCCGTTTGTTTTTAATCCTGTAAGCCACCCAGAGTTAACTGCGTGAGATGTGCGGTTGTATAGAGTAAATGATATAAATAAATAAGTAGTTTAGCATTTCTATTTCCTTTAATCGCCGTGGTTACATTCACTAGCTCTTAGGATTTTATGGTATTTTCCCTCCAATAACATGGAGAGCAATGTACAAGCCTGGCAATGGGGAGGACACTCCAATGCCTGTCAGAAATGATATTTGTCAGTTTGTGGGGGTAGAGGATCTCTTATTAATCCACCATCTACTGTAAGTCAGGGAGGAACATAACTCATGTCCTTTTTGTACTATATATTCAAATATGCCTGACTCTCTCTCTCCACCCAACAGGAAACCCACAATGCCTCATCTCTTATCTGATTTCAAATCCCAACCTTTGTCTGAAATGTCCAGATTCCAGCTGCAGTAATTCACAGTGCAGCAAGAATTGTGGAAAGCTGCTTTAAAGAATTTTGACTCAAGAGTTTCAGGTTTTCTGTTGTTATCAAAAATAGGGATCTGTGAACCATGCAGCATTGGGGCACTGTTTTGAGACTTGGAAAACTTAAAGGAGTTACCATCTCTACCTGCAGAGAAGCTTAAGATTGTGCTGGATCTCAGATGAGACAATTTCTGCTTTCTAATCTGTTCTTTCAAGTCTTAGACAAACTTAGTGCTAAGAAACTCCAGGACTGACTCCTGTACTCTTTCTTATCATCTAAACCCAATTGCGCATTCTTCACTACTAATTATGTTTTTCGTACTACAAATCATTGGCCTATCTCAGTGATGGTGAACCTATGACACACGTCAAAGGTGACATGGCATGATGTTTTGGGTGACACCCCAGCATTCATCAATACCTAACAACAACTATTCTCCCTGTTTGAGTTACCAAAGAAACTAAGTTTGTTTTACTCATATTTCATTTTTTAATTATTTGATATTTCTTTACATAATATATAGCATTGCACATGATTGGACTGTATTTTTTTAAAATAAATTAATATGTAAAGAATTGTTTCTCTTTTGTTTGGGCGGGGGGTGTGACCAGCCAGCAGATAGGCGTTTTCCAAATTTTTGACACGCCAAGCCCAAAAGGTTCACCATCACTGGCCTATCTATTTCTATTTCAATTTCAGGGAAGAACCTACTATATCCCAAAGAATTTCATGTTGTGTAGGAAAGTACACATTAACATTATATAAATAATGGGACTGGCTCCCCTTGAATTCCAGCAGGTGTATTCTCCTTCCTGGTCATCTTCCACTACACCATTCAATGAAAATAAGTCCTATTGTGCCTTAAGCTGTGCCAAATGTCATCCACCATAACTAATCCTTTTATTTTTACAGCAGTACAGCTGATTCCATAATGGATCTTCTTTTCCCCTAAGTGGGTGGTTCTTGTTATTCTATAAATCATTTACTTGAGTTAGCAGTCCCAGTGGGAAAACAAACATTAATTACTGTATAACTATATCCCTCCATGTCTATTTCTGTGGTCAAGGCTAAAGGATTGCAAGATGATGCAATAGTATGTATAGTTTGGAGCTGATTGGAAATAAAAATGATTAATCCATTCCTTACTCAATCTCTAATCTCACCAAGCTCCGTTTAACGATCATGTTTTGAAACTACCACTCTAAGTCTTCTTTTACCCAACTCATCTGCAAGCAATATGATGTCACAGTTACAAATCAAGTTCCTAAAGGAAAGGTCCTCTGACCTAAAACGCCAGCCAGCAGTGTTCTGAAAGACCAGTTGCATCTCATCCTGACTCTTCCAGACCTAATCAATTTTGTAGGGAGGAAGCACCTTGGGGCAATGATTCTGGTTGAGTTTCTTGTATCACAGAAGATACCTGGTTTACTAATGTATCCTCATGATCAGCTTCAGCAAATTTCCCACCTCCCTTTCACGTTTAAATCAGATAAGAACATTTGTTGTAACAGACTTTCTTCATCTTTAAAAATTTGCTGCCTTCTTTGTTCTCTACTTAAGAGCACTGCGGTGACTGAATTGCAGCATCATACTAATTTTCCCTATTAGGTTTTCAGCTATACTTGCTCTAAAGGCTACACCAGAGATGTTCATTGCAAAGAAGTAGTCTCGTTTTCCACTTGCTATAAGGTCATATCCTCTGCTAAAATTATATTTAGGTCAGTGCATATTGGTAGACTTTTTCCTTTCATGACCTGGCAGAGCCAGCTATAAACCAACAGGGTCAGTTCATAGTTTGCATGAGATCTTTTCAGGAGAAGACATATTTAATGTAATAGTTCTTACAGAAATTGCTAGCTGATCCCATAAGAACTTTATTATCTGTATAAGCTTTATTCTCCAGACATGCTAATGTTTGCATTTCAAATGTTTTCATTTGGGTATCCTGGGTAGATAACAATGCATTTTCATAATTCTTAGTTTAAATCAGTTTAAAATCATTGTAATGAAATGGCACTTCATCAGTGGATTTTAGGATATTTATATTGGCCATTGTCACAAACATTTTAGTGAGTTCTGCTGCTATAGAAACTGCTGTTAACAAGGATTTTAAGTTCCCTAGCTTAGAAATCATATCTGTTTGCCCTTTTATGGAACTATTTTATAATATATTATTACATTTTTCATTTTTCAGTTCATCATTTGCAACCTTTCCATGCTTATCAGAGATGTGCATTCTTGGATGTGATTCTACACTGTATGGGTCTTCTGGGGGCATTCACATACTCTGGTTGTCTGCTGAGGCTGTTTTGTTACCTTTTCTGCAAGCAGCTACATACTTTTCTTTAGAGCAGGCACCTGAAATACTTTACAAAAAGGGAAAATGAATATAAGAGTCTCTAAAATCCCTTCATGCTACTATATGAAAATTAAATTAAATCAATTTCACTTTAATTAACATCAATGGGATGGTGAAATCATTCTAATTCCCATGTTTATTATTTCTTCCAGATCTATATGATAGATTTGGCAGTGTAATAACTGACTCAATGAAAATATTGTCCTTTTGGAATTTCACATTTCATGGTCAGTTTCATTTGAGGCTGTCTGTACAATCACTCTGCTGCAGGCCAGGATTAAGGCCAATTGATGCCCTAAACACAGCCCCAAAATAATGCCCCTTGATGGAAGCCATGGGAAGGAAACAAATGTGGTATCTGATGACACCTTCAAACTAAATTTTTAAACTTCAGTCACTCACCATGCCAAAGGGGGGGGGGGAAATTAAGAATGCAAATTAAACTCAAATATGGAAGATAAGGACAGCTACAAAAACATTGACCTGAGTGTGGCAGTGAAAGAGTTAAGGGCATAATAGCTGGGAGGGGACTCTGTGGTGCCCCCCTTCCTTTGGTGCCCTAAGCATGTGCTTATTTTACTTAATGGTTAATCCAGGGCTGCTCTGTTGGGTTGGAGAAAATACTTGTAACATGAGTAGATAGAAAAATAGATGTATAGATGTATAGATATATATCTCACAAGTGGTTTATCTAGCATTTGTATAGTGCTCTTAATAATTGTTCTTAGAATTTAAAAAGCTTTATTTCTCTTCCATGTTAATTCAGACTTTGGTTTTTCACACCAAACCCTACAATCTGCTATATTATTTGGTTCTTTGTTACATTCCATCTCCAGAGCTTTGGAACTATTAAAGGTTCTACTTGCAATTTTTCTAAAATCCCAGCTTTGCACATATTCCATTAAATGGGACATAGTCTGTTCCATACAAACCCTTTGGGAGGGGATTGATCTGTTTGATCGTTTGCATTTATTTCTCACATAAAAATGTTATTTTATGTTTGAATAATGCATCCTTGCAATAACGGAGCAAAAATTGCTCAGTTGTATTCTTTTATGGTGACAGAAATTGTATTCTAGCAAGAAGAACTGGGAGAGAAAGATAACTTTTTTTTGTTTGTTTCAAATTCAATAATTCATTAAAGTACACAGCGGTTTAAAAAGAGAGACTATCTGCAATTTTTAAATATTTTATGCTATTTACAGGAGGGGAAGGGTGGTTAGAGCATTCTGTCAAGCTCTAAATTTTGCCAAATGCTGCTTGAAAATCTTATACCAAGGTTCATTTTTTTCCTTCTAACATTGAATGTAGTAATTTACTGCAGGTACAAATTGCACCACTATGCTAAAAGGGTCAATTAGAAGTACCACTTATTGTGTTTTCTAAGGAATACCATGATTTGTAGATGCCTTGATCATACAACAATTTTATGAAGAGACTGAAATTAATCTCTTACAGGATTATCTTAAGGCCTTTTGATTTTGCCTCTGTTGTTGAGCATAGTGAATGATAACAAGCTTTGTTATATGTTGAAAGAGAAAAACCAGCTGAGGGCAGTGTGCACCACATGTGTTTTCTCCTTTTGAGATGGCATGAGTAGCCCCTTGTCCTCAGAGCAAGAATGCTTCTTAGGTATTCTTTCTTTTGGGAGGAGGGGTGGGAGAGGACTGGAAAGAACAGTAATTATTCAGACAGCTGAAGATGGTATGACAGAAGCCTTGCTATGCTACTCTTACTACCACTCCTATTCACAGAGTTTGCAGGATGCCATGGTGTTTCAAAAGCCTGCTTAATCTAAGTCAAAAACTGAAAAGAAAGTGGGTATGTACAACACAGGCAAAGTTGCTGACGGTAGAAGATCCTACAACATTGGTAGGGAAGGTTAGAAATAGATGCAGAATAGTAATTCATAAGGAAGAATTGATAATTCTAGCTGAATTATCAACTCCCTTATGAATTACTATTCTGCATTATTGTAGACTGTATATTTACTAGATATATCTAGTAATACTGTACACTAGATATTTACTATAACAAATCTGACTTTTGTTAGTTGATGGATATTTTCTATGGGAAAACAATACAAATATGTCAAATGAGACAGCTCATTTTCTACAGTTTATGAAACATATAAAACCTTCATTATTGGCTCTCTCCAAATTCTTGAAAAGTTATCAGTTCTCTCCAAATTCTTGGAAAAATCTGAAAATAATTTCTCAGCATGGGGATAAATGGCAAAATTCTACAATGGATACAGCCAAACCAAGCCCAGCTCAAAGTGTAAGACACTGAGCAGTCTTCTGGCTGCAAGGCCATAGTAAAGATTAATCTGTAGAGATCTGTGCCTTATGCATTCTAGAGTTCCCCACAATAATTCTTCCTTCTCATCACCTGTACAATTTTAGAAGGCAAGGAGCTTTCAGTTACAATGGGGCCGCAACTATTGTCCCGTTCTTCTATCTCTATCCAGAAGGGAATAGAAACAAGTTGCAATGCATTGAGGAAGCCTTTCCACAAAGATACAATCCCACAATTATCTAGAAAAAGAAGGCAAGCTGCAGAGATTGCTGCTCTGTCACAGTAAATTTGCAATCAATAGCATATATCCCCAAGAGCCTGACATTTGTCTAAGCATGCTAACCTTACACTCCTGATGATGGCTCTGAATTGTTTGCTCATTAAAAAAACACCACCACCAAATTGGGAATCTAGTTATCACGTGCAATGTAGTATTTGTGTATCTCCAGATAGCCTTTCAGTACATCATATTAAAACTCAGATAACTCATTTACACATTGGGTAGTTTATTACATTAATGATCACAAAAAATGTCCTAAATTATGGAAATAATTTCTATTTGAGTTTAGCCAAGTGACTTCTTATTTCAAACTCCAATAAGCCGCTTCAGTAGCAACACTGTTAGAGTAAAAAAGAAAAAAGAAAGAAAGAAAGAAAGTAAAGAAATATTTAAAAAGCAACCCAACAAGTTTTTAAGATTGGTTAGAACATGTCTTTAGAAATTTAAAGGCACGTTCTGTAAAAAGAAAAAATATTGAAAACATTGTGCATATATAAAAACGTATGTTATGCTGTACTACTGTATTCTATCAGCATTGTCTCAGCAAGTTTATCTAAATGAAAACTACTTACAACAGTGGCTGGCCCCATGGCATTCTATTAGTTTTGTTTTACTGAAACAAAATATTCAGCAAGATGTATCTCAAGTAAGATGCACTTCTTATGATGATATTGTTAAAGCTAAAATTGCTGCTTGATAGCAGCTAGGTCCCCAGAGTGTTCCTGTTCTTATTAGCAAATTCGTGGCACGAACGTGGGGGCTTACGACCCAATTTCTTTTCCAAATGACTATTGTTTCAGTCCAACTGAGAGTCAAATACACAAAGCAGCACATTTCCATTGTCCTATTTACAGATGGAGGGGGAAATCTCATTGGAAACAGTGCTGCAAATATTGTTCACCCTGTTGATCCAAATAGTCTTTTATCCCACTTATCATTCTTCATACCTGTTTTAATATACTTCTAAACTGAATACAAAGAGATTCATTTTGAATCCAGAGTACTTCTAAGACAGGTCTGGGTGTTTTCCTTCTCCCAAGGACACTGATCTTAGACCAGAGGAGATTCCTCAATAGGATTATCACATCCATTCAGTTTGCAAGGTTGATTAATGGTTTTATAAAAAACAGGGCACCTGCATTTTATAAAATGACCAAATGTCAAGCCAATTACATGTGTGTATGTGTGTGTTCTTACCATCTATTTGGAAGCTAGAGATATAATGGTATGCATAGTCACCTAGGAATAGTGGTTGTATTATAATGTCTTCTTATAGATACTTTACCTAGATCTACCATTGCCCTAAATATTCTAGGATCTCATACTTTATTTCATATAACTATAATTAAATTCCAAAATGTTGATCCACTGGTAGATCTCTTACACTTTTAACTAGCAGAAGGTTCTCATGTTTGGTGCTGAAATACTAGAACAAAGCTACTTTTGTCAAGCCAAAGTGAATTTGGTTAAAATCAAATTAAAGCCACACTGACAAATATTAAGATAAGTCTGGCAAAAAATAAAATATTCATGTTTATAAAATAATACAAATATAGAGGGGAATCTGCAGGAGAGGGCAAGTAGGCAAATGAAGACCCAAGTATGATGATGTCATCATGTGAGTGATGTGACTTACAAGCACATAATGTCATCATTTGCATGATGAAATCATGTATGTATGATGTCATTTTCAAACAGAGGGTAAAATTCTAAAAAATGTGGCTTGACATTTAGCAGTATTTTTTAATGGCTGTGCCATTGATTGATTGATTGATATGTCACATTTATATAGCTGCCCATCTCACACAAAACCATTATAAAGCCATTAAACAATTTGCAAAGTGAAGACTATGTAATAATCCTATTGGAAAACTTCTTCTGGTCTAAGAGTAACCTCCAGTTTGTTACTGATGTCTCTGAAAAATAGTTCAGGAGGCTTACCCCAAAATGTTTACATTCTACTACCCCACCGATGTTGTAGTTGACTAGTTTACTCAGAGGTTATATATGCCAAGTCATCTCATTTAGCCATGTCTTTTCTTCAACAATTATGTATTACATTAATTACATCATGTAAACTAGCTTGTTTCTAAGCAGGGATTAAGAAATGACAACTTTAGAGAGAAAGAGAAATAGTGCAGTTTGCTGAAAACTATTAAAGAACCTGAACAAAAAAAAAGTAATTGAACTAGAGATTCGGTCAAACTATCCTGTGTAACAGAAATATGTAATAGAAATGTGTAAATCCCCAAGGAAAATGCAGCGGCAGCTCTCACTACCTGAGAAGGAGACTTGGGAATGCCTCCCGGAGGAGTCTCCAAAGTGGATGGCTCTGGCTCATGGTTGATGGCCTTGATCTCAGGGCTGGTGATAGGAGTCCCATCAGGTGGAGATGAAGGAGTTTTGTTTGCTTTTGTGCTGTCACTGTAAGAAAACAAGAGAAAGCATTACAGAGTTGATATCTGAGTAGGCTTTTATATTTCTTGGAATACACTGAAATGCTTCTTTCACTTGCATTGTTTGGAATATATCAACTGATATTACTTTAATGTAGAAAAGTGTATGTGTGCTTCATATCAAAAGAAGAGAAAAATAATGTAAAGTTGAAGCACTGCCAAGACCTAACTCCCAAAACATACAACATATGGCTAGTGTAAGGGATCAGCAGTGCTAGTGATCGAAACTCTTAGAACCAAATTATGTGATGCCTAACATGTAGCTTGGCAATGCCTGTATGTATAGATACATTTTAAGCAGTAAACAACAACCACTGAGAGACATAGGGAGATCCAATGCAATTCCAACAGAAGTCCCCCCCTCATAATAATTGGCATTATTTGTCACAGGAAACTGCTGAAGAGATTTTCCATTCCACTGCCAAAAAACAGATAAAGGAGGAGCACTGATTCAAATTGCAATATGGAGGAAAAGAAGAATTTTGTTTTTGCTTTTTTAAAAAGGGGTAACAAAAACCAACATCTCAGCCTCCCTCCATGCTCTGATCTAAATTGCAATACATGCAGTGCCAAAGTTTGTCTACAATATAGTTTAGCTCTTAAACAGCTCTTGGTTACTCCCTAAGATTTAAATAAGATGATTTTCATTATACAGTGCATTAAAAATAAGCAGACCTCTGAGATCCAAGGAAGTATAGGAATGTTAATCTCCTGAGTAAATGTTTTTTGTGATCCTGCACAGGGTTCTGTGTTATACAATCAGTATTTCGATCTTTTAATCATGAAAGCCGCTGGATAGCCATGTGGCTTAGAGGGATGAGGCAACTGATTTCTTTTTTAAACAATGCAAAGCCAAAGCTTGAAAAATGGACCAGACTAACAAAAAATCATGAAAGCTTGTTTTACACACTACATTTTGTCAACTAAATACTCAAATGTTAGGATTTAAAACAAAAAATCAAAACCACTGATATACAGCAATAGAATTTTTTAAAAATCTCAGATCATCTCTGCTGCTAATTTGCACTGGGAAATAAATTGTCCTAAATTCATCAGGACTTATGCTTAGGTAAACACACTTGGTTCTTGATTCTAAGAGGTTCTAACTATAACCCATTGACTGCTGGAGAATCATGTGGAAGGTGGAGATGCAAATAATCAAAGGTGAGCCACCAAATCACACCTCAACCATGTCTACCTTCTGTCTTTTATTGTGCCTTCTCAGACTCAGATCTGATCAAAAGGCAGATAGCTGATAGAAAGGAAACAATTAAGAACTCTCTTTTTATACAAAGTCACTCAGTAATAGCAGCCATCATGCATATTTATTCAGCAAGCCAGTTAGTATAGGAAACATTTATTACAATAGTTTGTAATAAAACACCATGTGCTCCAAGAAGCCATTTAGCTTTTTCTCTCCTTTTAAGTCCATATTCTTTCTAGAGAATTTTTTTTTTCCCCTATATACAACTGATACTAATCTCTTCAGGATATAAATTATTTGTGACCATGTCACAAAAAGCAAAGGAAGAAAAGAAGCTACTTTCCAACTGACTTTCACAAAAGGAACAACAGGAGTCATAAGGGCTCCTTACTCAGAATTTGATGGAGTAAAGGACTCATTTTCCTCCTCCTCTTCCCTCATGAGTTGATTGCAAATATTTCAGAAGTTTCCTATGTTTAAAAGGAAACATGGATCACACCGTAATAACATAGCACCTAGCTTCAAAATTCAGATATTTTCTGGGAGACAAGCCAGAAGAATATGAAGAAAGAACAGAAGCACTATTATAATTCACCACTTTTATTGTGGAAGACATGGGATACTATATGAGGAAATATGACCAAAATGTCCAGCTACATAACAATTCCTCTGAAACAAACAAAAAAATCTACTTATCAATATATGGAGTTGCATATTCCTCAAATAAATGCTGAAATTTTCTCCATAGTTACTCTCCTTCAGCACTGTTATGTCAATTGCTACACCACAGTAACTTAAGCTCTTGCAAAGGGATCACAGAAGCCTTACAAATATCAAGCAGAAATTTACAACAAATAATACACAGATTTCTAGTGAAGTAGTATCTAACAGGCCTTAGTTCAAATCTAACTTGATATTCCTACTAGCTCTGAATAGTATGCGTAAAATATGGGCCCACTTCAGTCTGAAACATTAAAGGAAAAGCAAGACCCTTTCCTCATTTGGAAGGGTACAATATCATAACCCACTAAAGCAAAAAGTGTTAGGTTATCTGGTTGTCCTGATAAGCATTTATCTCTAGGTACAGAGCACAAAGTATTACAGCTATCCTTGAGGAATGTATTAGGAAACACAAAGACTTTCATCCTGAACTCCACAGATCTTCCACTGAAATTGTATAAAAGGGGGGAAAAGATTAAAACAAACAAAATATTTGGATTATTCAGACACACACAAAGGCAATCTCAAACAATTCTGAGGCAAAGTGATTTAAATCATGCAAAGAAAAAAGGAAAAACCCCTATAGTCATCAAGCTATCAATGCACTAAGCTGTTAGAATGCAGCCGGGCCTTTGCCTTTGTCATCCAAATCAGACCATTTGGGGAATGCACTTTGCCATTCTGGTACCTGCTCATCTTTTTCCTCAGCCTGGAGAAGAGTTTAGTTTTCTTTCTGTTGAGGACGGCACACGTAAGTGATCTCCATTACAACACGGCTCAACCAATGAGAAAGAAAGGTGAAGATTCCGTGCATAAGCTAAGGCAATTACTGTGCAGATATTCGTTCATAGAGGAACTAGAATGCGTCCCAGTGTGTCATCTTAGCATGGTAACAGGTGTGCACACTGGACATTTTCAATTATATCCATTAACTGCTATGTCAGTGTCCAGTGGATGGGAAGAGGAAAGAGGAGAAGCAGGATTCTTGTCACCACTTATCCTCAGATTACCTCAAAGTCATATAGGAAAAGAAACGTTGATGATTGGTTGGAAGAGGGCTGAGAAGAAGGACCCAATACTTCCAGCAGAGGGCTGAGTTTTGGCAACTGATGTTTCCTGATCTATCGCAAGATCAATGAACACAGCGAGCCTTGAAAAGTGTCTGCTTGTAACATGAGAAAACTGATCTTCTTTAAACATTACATTAGCAACATGGGAATCGCTTTCCAATGGGATCATGTTACAGCACTAATGTAATCTCAGAAGCCCCATAGCCACATGGATTAGGTCAACTACATGTTTTCTTAGTACTATCGACAAACCCAACCAGACACTAATTTGACATTAAGGTCCCAAATTATGGTGCAGAATGGGTGAGGTCTTTAAATGTGTCCTGAAAAATTAGTTCCCACTAAACATAAATTGTTTGAATTACCGTTGTACATTGGATGATGTCAGCTGAAAATAGATGTCAGATCTGTTGGGGTGCTGGTATCTTCATGCCATCCCATAATATCTTTCTTATGATAGGCTTTCATGCCCTTTCTACGCTATCACTGATATACAGTTTTTTCCATCTCAATTTCCAAAGTACACAAATAAGGTATTTTATTAAATACTTTTGGCTTGTAAATATAACTGATACAATAGTACCTAGTTCTCACTTTGACTCTAATCTTGCATTTTTATCTGAAACCTTTTTTTGGCTTCAGCTCTACTGTTATGCCTAAACCAATGCTATTCAGCCACCCTTCATAGAAAGAACAAAACAAATAATTGCGACAAGCATGGCATAACTCCTTTCAGATGAGATATCAATAGAAATGAATCTATAGCACTGAAATAATCACTGTATTAAAATTACCTTAGTCCATGTAGAAGGGATAAGCAAAACTTCATTTAAAGGGATCAAAATAATTATTCTTGTCATGGTTCTTATTCATTTAAGAGAGCAATCATATGCAAGTTTACTCAAAAATCAATACCACTAAATTTACTGTGGCTTACTCCCAGGTTAGTATTTACACATCTTCATCCTAAATAGATCAGCTTTACACTCTTCTTTCTCTCTGCTTGTTGCTCTATATATTTGGGAATATCTTAACTAATTACATAAATTAAGCTTATTACTGCCGACTCCATTTATATCTATATTTGTTCAGTCTCTCCCACTCTTTCGTCATTCTTGTATGTTTTCCTTCCATTATTTTATCACAGATCTGTTTTATTTAGTGTTGGGTGGAATTGTGTTTATAGAGGGTCTACAATTACACTCCCTATCTCTTTGGAAAACTTTAAGTGTTCCACTCATTGCCAAGAATACAGAAACTGCTAGATTTTCTGATACCAATTCAATTTCCAGATTCATCTTCCCTTTGTTTCATTGCGTGTGTAGGAGTAGCTTCACATAAATAAGGAACCATGTTAACTTCCGTTTGCTTTCCAAAAGGAATACAGTCAGCCCACAATAATCCTTTCCCTAATGATGGCTTGGCCCATTTCATCTCATTAATGCGAACACGGCAACTAGGACTCAGAGCAGCTGGGAATCTGAGTTCCCAAACTGCTTCATCATTCACATAGTTGGATGAAAGTCAGAAACCATCTGATCCAAAAAGTGAGGCCTACTTTCCTCTTAACTGTATGAGCTGACGGTTGGGGAAAATATTGTATATTCATAATCTTGGCAGATTTTATGCCCTCTTCCTTTCCTTTTCTCTAATTGGAATTGGCTTCATCTGGTAAAATGTAGTGAACTTCTTCACAAAGAATTTCACAGTCTTGATTTAAAAAAAAAACTTGAATTTAATAGTAAATTCATTACTAAATAGTAAATTCATCAATAATAACCTTAAAATACTGGGGAAAACATAAAAAAACATTCACCAACTTTGCCTGAATTTCCTACAGCAGTTCAAAAGCACCCCTACTTGTATAGCAAAAATACTAATATAATATTGTGATCCGTCTTCGATAGCGTTATTCTATAGTGTGTGTATACAGTTCTCTTTTCCAGTTCAGATAAACACATGATCACCTAAATGTAGCCATTGTGTATCACTGTACATCAGAATTGCATTGTCTTGTTTTACTAATATATTCAACCTTATGGATGCCATCCTAGATGCATTTATGGTTGTGTAAACCTAATCTCTTTTTATGGAATTGTGCTAAAAGGTGTCTGATATGGAGCTGTGACCCTTAAAAATATAAATCATAAGTAACAGAGTCAAGGAGCTCAAAGGGCCAGCCTTTAGCCCCAGAGCTGAGAATAAGGTTTATTATTATTATTTATTATTTATATAGCACCATCAATGTGCATGGCATTTTACACAGTACAAGAGAACAAGTCCCTGCCCCAAGGAGCTTACAATCTAAACATTGACAGAGGGAAACAACAAAGGAAGGGAAGGAAATAGAGACAAGGATAAAATGGGAAAAGAATATGTAATTAGTTCTATTAAACATACTTACGCTGGCATACACAAAGATATGGAAACCAGAATATTGTGCCAAGGAGACCACTTTATCATAGAACCAATTCTGATGAATTAAACATTAGCCCAACACACTGAAATGTACTTTTCCCATCTATCTATCTCCATCAAAGCTTCAATTGCTAAATTTCTGAGAGCCAATCTAGGGATAAAAATACCACAGCTGAAGACTGAACAGTCCATTCATAAGAAAACAGAAAATATAGGGTTTCCTACTCTTTTCCAACATTTCTTCCTTTTTCCTGCCATTCAAGTAGTTATATTTTTTTTAAATGTCTTTAAATAAAATTATTATATGCATGTGCGTGCGTGTGCACACACACACACTTTAAGGTACATTTCTATCTATGTCTTGTTTTGGTGCAGATAGGGAAAAAGCACATTTAACCATGAGAAGCACCGGGAAGATACTTCCTGGAATGCCAAGGTGGCAGGAGAGAGAAACACTTAATATAAGTTATGATCGCTGTAATCACAAGGCACTAGTCAGAGAATAAGTTAGACAGGCATGATGCTGCCCAGATTTTGACAATGGAAGAAGATTTTTTCCATTCTTCTTGAAAAAACAGACATTGGTTTACATGTACTAACCTTGGCTGAGCTTTAACAGGATAGGCGCTTGTTGCATGTTCTTTCTCTAGAGTCACAAGGACATCATTCAGGTTTTGGTTTAACTAAGGCAATGAATAAACAAAGGTTCAAAACAGGGAAAAAAAATTACAGGTCAGTATCACCAAGAGCCTATCAGAAATGCATAAGTACAACTGAGGATCCCGAGAAGAGGGTTTTTGCTAAGGGAAGGATTATGCCATGCCTTTATATTACTTCCATCCACCTCACAGTAATGTAAACTGAAAGCACTAGGTACTCTGGGGCATCTTTTGAAACAGATGCCATAGGAGAAAAATCTGCGACGTATGTACACATAACGAAAAGCAAAAAACAATTCAGTTCACATTTCTTCTTTTTCTCTGTTTCTCCTCCTCTGGCTCAGCTTCACATATTTGTACTGCTCCAGGACCTTCTGTCAATACAGACTCTTTGCTTCTCACTGGGACTTAATATCATCCTTCTTCTCTCTCTCCCCATCGGCAGCCAACCTTGCCTGCCTGGGTTGCTATGGAACCCTAGTCTGTCACTAAATAAGATGTCAGGCCAAACCAATGTTTGTCCTGAGGGAAGGAGTTCATCTAGGCTTGCAGCCCTGTGCCTGCCACTGCAGCTGGTCACTGGACCTCTCTGACTCCAATGAAACGCAGATACATTTTGGCATCACTTTTGCCCCAGGAAAAATGGGAGAAACAGGATCACCTCCGAATACCCCAGAGGAACAGACTGCCCAAGGTTTCATCTCATAAATTGCTACAGCGCTGGAAGAATGTACAGCACTGTTGATACGCGTAACATTACTGTGGTCTGGTTTTAGCACTTTTATATTTAAATTGCTCGCATGAACTATGGGGAAACGCACACACCTCTCTGATCAATGTAAATAATGTGAAGCTTTGCTATTTGTACAACTTTGCTATTGGTGGTCTACTACTCTGTTTTTCTCACTTGTTGCAAAGACTTTAAATGCCTTAGCTGAAGCGTGACAGGAACATCTTTTCCTAGCTGAAAAATGTCTCTGTTTTGGTGAATTACTCTTGGTTGTTTGGCTACAACATCCATCTGGCACACTAGTGTGTCAAATGCAATGTAAGTTGGCAATTTCATTAAGCCTATATTGCCACCCACAACATTAAATCATCTTTGGGCTCATACTACATAACATTATTTATAGAGATATGCAATAGCTTAGACATTCCAGCAAAATATGGGCCGCTGAACTATATAATTTCCCTCCCCAGAGAATCTAGTTTTCAGGACACTGTTTGGAGGTCTCATTAATGCCAAGGCATGGAACTAAGGCCATATTAACCTGGAAAGTTTATACATACAAATCTGAACTCCTTGCTGGAAGATCAGCAGAGTATTAAATAACATGGATGGCTATTTGCTTCAACAGCATTGCCGCTCTCCTCTTAAATATTTGGTTGTTTATTTCTCAACTTATATCTAGTCATTTGACACCCCTTATATCACTTAAATTTCTTTCATCTTCCTTTCAATATTGCCATGTTCCAACCTGCTTTTTCTATTGCCTAATACAAGAGTCTAAATTCTAAGCAAAGCAGACTATGTTGCAGGTTTATGTAACTTAAATTGATGCACATAATTTCCTTCTTTCACATTTCCTCTTTTAAACTGTGGTCTTCCTGGTTCCTTGTCAAGTTATTTGTCCAGGGGAGGAGAAAAGTCATTTATGCTGCTCTGAAGATGTAAATTCTTTCTCCATGATATTAAAGTAAAATACTGCAGAGTCACTGAAGAAATTCAGAACATGTTTCATAGGCAAGCAATTTTTGAAAAGCAACTGAGTAATTTAATTAATTAATTATATATTAGTGGATGCAATAATACACTGTTAACCATTATTGAGTTTTATCATTGTCAGGCTTTCACAAATATAAGGGAAATGGTTCCAGCCTTTCAAAACTTAATATAAATTGACTGATAGAAGTCATCCAAACTACAGAAAAATAGATCTACAGATAAATGATGAAGCAGGGCCTCATATAATGATCTTTTTTCTTTCTTATTTTTCACTAATGGAACTCAAGGCAGGTTGCGTAATATATCAAGGCAGTTTTATCAACTGTCCAGACATGGAACTGTTTCTCTTCAACAAGGTCGCTGCATGATTATGCCTTCAGAATATACCCTAGTCTGTTTTCATAAGGGGCACATCAAAAGTTAACAAGACTCTAAGAACGGTGTCAGCATCCCTGAGCATCATCAGCTAACACTATTGCCTTATAATAAGAAAAAGTAGGAAGGAGAAACTATGTGACGTACCAATAGGAAGAAGCATGCCTTGCAACTTTACCTTGCTCATTTCCTTATGAAAATTCTCTTCTAAGCCAGCAATACTCTGGAATGTGTTGACATAGAAACCAACACGACTAGAAAATGAAATAGTACAAGTCAATGGAGATACAGGCAGATGTTTTCCCTTCAACTTTATCCCACTTGTTAAACAGCTTTCATTTCCTTCGTTCTCTTTTGCAGATTGGAATACGTGATTTCCATAGAGCAAAAGAAACAGCATGGACAGAATACTTTAGCTGAGCTTCCTTGGAGCAAGAACCAAACAAGATATTGTTCATTCCCCTGCTGAGACCACCCCCCCCCCTTCCCAGAAATATATAGATAAAGAGCATTTTTCCAGTGCTCACCTATTCCATAGTGAAGGCAGTTCTTCCTGAAGATCAATGTTCATCTCCTCAAATACTTTCTGGGCTTTTACTAATTCTTCTTCGGCCTGAAGAAAAGAGGTGGGGTATCAACAAGCCCATATACAACCATTCAGGAGAGAGTTTACATACATTCATGTATGTTCCACATGCCCCAAGAGTCTTCCATAATAAAGATTAAATGAAAAAGTGCCCTGGGCCTGGTACAAGGAACTCTTAATGACACCTATAAGGGAAGCCCAATGATCTTTGGGAGTTTTGGATGGAATATAAATATTGAAGAAACAGAAAGGTTATATATATATTGTTTTCATGTTCTTTCATGTCTCTGTTATATTGCTTTGAATGTATTAAATGTAATTCTATGCCATGGATTTAACATAACTGAAATTGTATTGTAAAATAGGGGTTTTCATGAGCAAGACTCCTACTTTACTATGTTGAAGAACTTCACAGCAGAACCAATACAAGGTTGGGTTACCTGACTTCATGTTTAAAAGCAAGGCCTACTCAGAGTAGTACCATATCACTATGTAGTGCAATGATGATCTGGAAAACATTTACTATAATATGGGCTGGCAACCTGAGCAGGTTGTTAATGAAGACAAAAGGGGGTGGCAACAATATCCCAATCCTTCCCAGGATCCCTGTGATATGCTTACCTTTCAAGGTTTGACAAAACTGACCAAGATCCCACAAGTCCATCTCTCTCACACTGAAGAGTGAGGGAGAAGATCCTGGCAACTAAGTATTGGTCACTTCCAAAGTAGATCTCTACTTTGTACAAAGGTAAACTAATCATGGCCTAATTAGAATCCCAATTAAAGTCCACCTATACCTCCAGCTGATAGAAATTTCCTTCTACTTTCCTATGGCCATCTGTCCCCAATAAAAGTGGGAATTGCAATGTGTAGCTGCAGGAATGGAAACTGCTTATGTGGCTAATACTAGGAGTTCCAAAAGGCATATCTACAAAGCTACCTATTACTCTAGTTCATTCTCAGAACACATCTACCAAAATGTTGGAAATGGCAGTCTGCATATCAGTAAGAGTTATTACATTTGCACAGACTTCTGGAATTACATGGAAATGCAACTGTGCAATATTCAGTTAAGAGTAAAACTGATATAAATAGTTGATACTCCCCAAGTGGTTAGGACTAGCACAAAGCTTTAAAGAGACTAACAAACTACAAGCAGTAGGTACATATGTATCTAGACACTAGTGGAATAGAGTATTTAACCAGTAAATATACAGAAGCTTCATTTTAGATCATATATAGTCTGCCATAATATGAGTAAATAGTGAAGCTGGACTCTTACCAATTCGGTAGCAAGAAAAAACAAACTGCTTATATACTACTACCATGGCAGGAACAACAAAAGGTCCCTAAGGACTACTTATAGACTATGTGATATCACTACAATAGAGTGGACCTCAGAATACATGTAAATCAAGAAGCCCTCTGTCCTTGAAAAGAGATTCTAAGAAGATTTCAACCACCTTATGTAAGATGCTAATATGAGCAACGTAAGTCAGTTTCTTTGGTTACAACAGAAATATGTTTTCTTAGTGATATATACTATAAAGCTAGCTTAGTGCCTGGTTGGGTTTTTTTTTAAGGGGGGGGTATGTGTCACATGATTTGATATGGCTGAATTAAGCAATGGTCAGAATTTAATAGCAAAGTTGAGGGTTTAGAGCATATAAACTTCATATTACATTATTACTTGGAATCTCAATACTGAGCTAGTCTACTTTTCCATTTTTGGTAGACTAAATTATTCATGGTCAAGGAACTGAAAAAGCAATCTATACATTGAAATTTCCCAATATTGTGAGAAGTACCCAAGGCAACGTTCACTCTATAAACTAATGGTAAGAGGCTCTTAACCCCAATTACAATACATGGTTTCCCATGGGAATCTGCTTGGCAACCCTGCTCAATGAAGTAGTTAGTATGACAATTGTCTCTTTATCTTAAGGCAAATTAATAATATAAAATATTTTTTAAAAATTTAGATATGCTCTGCTATAGATATACAAAGCAATGACCAAAGATAGTAAGTAAATTGAACAGGCAAAAAAGGAATGGAAAACAAATCTGACTGGGAATATCATGCACAAATTCTAACTTGCTGCATACAATCTCATGACTACTTTCTACATTGTTTTTACAACAGCTGAGAAATTGTATGGGAAATAGCAGAAATGGAATTTGACCATTAAACAAGGAGCACTTCAAAATATTCCTGAAAAAGAGAGAGATTTTGGAAAGGGTCAGTATGGATGATTTTAAATCAACTGAATATATTGCATTTTCAAAGCTTAATTTAGATAATTTTTAATATAACTATTATGTTTTTATATCATTGCTTCTATCTGATGTGTCATCTTTATTGACATGTGCATTGGTAAAGTGTTAGTTGCTCTGATATGCATTGCGTTAAGCTATTTGGACTGAAGTGATATGTAAAACTTACAGCAAGCAAGCAAGCAAGCACTCCAATTCCAGGAACAAACACTATTCACTGGATCACAATCGTTCTTTCAAGTCACCCTTTGTTTTACTTATCAAATATAATTCAGAAATTAATGGATACGTTGGGGAGTGAGGTTTCTGTAGAACAAGCCATGTTAGTGATCTGCATTTCCTAGACCTTTTATATCCAAGTACTTTTTAATCTTTTAAGATACTAATCCTATTAGTTAGTGTTTTAGCATTATACCACCTCTATACCGTTTGCTAACATATAAGCTACTTAACTATGTCATCTGGATTCACTTCAAATTTCCAGTGCCAACTTCTGCAGATTTTTAAAATTTTAATTTGAAATTTCTTTTAATATTAGATTCAAATGTGATTTATTTTCATCCCCACTGAGGAATTCCAAAACTCAGCAAGATGAAACAGCTGCCCATCTGATTCATGAACAGAAAGAAAAAGAGTTTCTTTATACACAGTTGATTCTGGGCCAATTTTATAAAGCAAGCATCTGTACGGCTTTTAGTCAGCATTTCAATGGGGTTGTAGGAAGGCAGGAATTTGCCGTCTTAAGCAATTTGTCTCATCAACTTTCCTGAATATATTCTAAAAGAGAACACTGCTTAGAATAGTAACTTATTTCTACCCTCTTGGAACACCTCCCATGTTTCTGACAGAAAAATGTAGATCTACCACCATGTAATATCCCGCCTATCTCTGATAAAAGACAGAGATTATGGCAGGAAACAAGGAATTGAACGCTAGCTCACCTACAAAAAGAACCACATACTGGGGTGTGTACAAACCAGAAATCTGGAAGTTCTGATGAACCATTCCAGGTGGACTAACCCAATAACATTAGCAGTGGCTAAGGGGAAGTAGAGGAGGGAAGATGCTGTGAAGATTGGAGGATAGGCAGGCCACTTGGCTATGCCATATTTGAAGCTAATTGGCTTCAAGCACAGCACATTCAAGTGGCCCACCTGTTCCCTCATCTTTCTACCATGTTCTTTTTTCTACCTTCCCTTAGCCGCCACCACCAATTTCCTTGGCTTCAAGAGTTGCAAATCTAACCAACTCACCCACACCTTTCCCCAGTCTTCCCAGTGATGTCATTTTCCAACCTCCCCTTAGCTGCCACTGATGATGATGTGTGGGTTATGTCCCATTCTTTCCCCTCAGAAATGCTGGAACACACATCTGGACCAAACACATGTTTCAGTCCAGATATAGACCACCCAAAACTCTCATCAGTCCCAATTAAAATAGTCAATGGTCAGGGTTGATAGTAGTCCAAACCATCTGGAATTTGAGAAGCTGAGTTTAAAGTAGCCAGCACAAGAATTAAACTTATTCACTGACCAGTTCAGGGAAGCCACAAAAAAGGAAATGGGTTCCTTTCATTCAAGACAAGAGGTTATGGTCCTCCAGTAGTTGCTCTTTTTTTCCCCTCTCTCTTTCATTCAGTTCTTTGCTTCATTTAGCTTTCTTACTTCTCAAGTGTGTCCATTGTTAAAACACAATACACTAAGGTGGTCCTTATTTCTGTTCCGCATGGCAAACAGACATCTAATAATTCTTATTCACTTATTACCAAGTTGTTTCCCATAAGGCTTTTGGATGTTCAGATTTCATGGCAGGATCTTATTTACTGGCACCCATGTTCTTAAAATGATTTTAGAGAAAAGGCTTCATTGTCCAGAATCATTTCTAATCATAAAGAGGAACAAGCCTAAAACAATGTAGAAACCCTCTTAAAGCTTGTTATAAATCCATTTTAAAAAATCTGGATTTTATAAAAGGTTAAGCTATAAAATAACATGTACAAACAGAAGATGAAAATCACATGGAAGCCCATACAGGCAACTTAACAACAACAAAAGATTCAGGATAGAAAAAAAAAGATTCTCTTCGCCTTGCTTGTTATATAGTAGGTGAAGGGAAAGAGATGTGGCAGTAGAACAACAATATCATTTCTGGGGCTTCCACATGAAATGGATCCGGGGATTTAGTGGCTGGGTTTTAATCAAGGAGAAGAGTAACTGTTGACCAAGAACCATGGTCAACCAGTCTGAAATGTGAATGAGAGTGAAGGACTTTAATCATTGGTGAGTTAATGGAAATAGTAAGCCTTGCTTACTAAGTCTTTTATATAGGATTCTGAGTATCAGATTATAAAAATCTAAATACATAACAAGAAGAGGCTGCTGTATGATATGCAGATATATACTTGCCTCCCCTCCTTATCATGTATAGATCTCAGAATCCAGAAATATTGGATCATGATTCAGCAACTATAAACTCCTAGGCAAATACTATTCCTAAATAACCAATGCCAGTTGACACACAAATTAATCAGTAACTACTGGAACCACTTTCTATCCTGTCTTCTTAATGGTCACCCATACGCTGAATTGCTGATGAGGACATTGTACCATATATTCAAGTGGTGCACAAAATCAAAAAAACTCCATTGCTTTTTCAAACTTCTTTTGGCTTTAAGAAGTTCAAATTTTAAGTCAACATTCTTCCCAGAGAAAAGAATACTTCTATGAGAGGTTAGAGTGAACGCTGCCTGGGGAATAAGCAGAAAAGGGGGCTTCAGCCAGAGACAGCACGTGCAGGGTTAGACAGCAAGAGAGGCTGGGCTATCACCTGATTCCGCAGAAGGTTAGTCTGAGCTACGAGATGCGCCTGTAGCTTCCCTTGGCACCACTGAGGCGCAGCTTTCTCAAGCAACGAGACAGGCTGGGCAAGAGCATTTTCAAAACAAAAAGAAGAAGAAAACAGACACCTTTTGAGAATTACTTTTTTTTTTTTTAAAGAAAAATCAAATAATAAAGGCCAGGGTGAACCAACAACCCCGACCAAAAACAGAAAAAGTCAGTATTAAGTGATAAGTCAAGGGTGAATCCTATATGACATGCCGAGTCTAGCAGTAATTAATGCTCCACAGAATGATCAATGAACCCCAGAGCCAGCACAGCTTACGAACACTCCAGCTGCAGAGAGCAACAGAAAAGAAATTGTTAGTCATTTAGGTGGCAACAGATTCCAACCTTACTCAGTCTCCCTCTGTAAGTCATAAGCAACTTCTAGAGGAGCCAAGATTAAAAGACAACATCGTTATAACAGCCATGCAGATTATTCACATTTTGTAGCATTTTATTTTAACATCAGTTTATAAAATGGCTGGAAAAGCCTGCTCCTTGAACTGGTTCTTGTCCTTTTAACAGTAGGACTGGCATAGACATGCCTGATAGGAAATGGTTTCTTAATTAGAAAATAGCTCCCTGTAACATCTTCAGAGCCATCCCCAACTCAGAAGAATGCAACACAACAGCAACATGTGTTACTTGCCTTAAAGCAGGGTCCTCCAAAGTGGTCAGTATTGACCCCAAGGGTCGATGGGACTATCCAAGTGGCCAATGTTGTTATTACTATATTATTATTATTGTTGTTGGTTGCACAGTCAGCCAGTTGTTTAGACTGGATTTGGCATTTTTATCCACCTATCAAGTCCTTCCCAAGGACCTGGGACAGGCAGATGTTGTTTAATGGTGTTAAAGGTATCAGCTTGATGGTGTTACAGGTTATTATTACTATGGTTGGTCACACAGCCAGATGTTCAGGCTGGATTTGGCATTTTCATCCACCTATTGAATCCCTCCCAAGAATCTGGAATAGGCAGATGTTGTTGTTTCATGGTGTTAAAGGTATTGTCACAGGATATAAGCTGTTCCAAGTAAAGCTGCCTTTTATTATTATTATTATTATATTTGTAGTATTATTAAAGTAACACTTATTAAATTATTTTCATATAATAAATGTTTGGGGGTCGATGAACAATCTGAAACTTCATGAAGAGGTCAATAAGCTGAAGAGTTTGTGGACTCCTGCCTTAAAGGGACTAGAGAGTCTAGCTCAGGTCATACAGCTATCCCTAGTCTCAGATCCATGTTTCTGCATGGTCTCATACAAGGAAACCTAGCTGTGTGGAACCCTGGAGATAGAGCTCTGTATGCAGAAGCTTCCTTATCTCAGAATTCCAGACTCAAACAGGACAGGTAGAAATGGGAGGAGCCAGTATGGGAGTCACATACAGAGCCAGGAGCTTGGCCCCCCGCATCTCTATTAATTATGTTAATGGGTGAAAAGGGTATATTACAAAAATACACCAATACACGTGCATGGTAGAGAAAGGCAAAAGGAAATATGTTTTTACAAATGGGGCCTGCATAATCTGAAATTACTTATGACTGCCTCTGTGTGCTCACTCACTACTTGCCTTAAAGCAGGGTTCTCCAAAGGGGTCAGTACTGACCACAAGGATCAATGGGACTATCCAAGGGGTCAATGTTGTTATTAGTATATTATTATAGTTATGCACAAGCACAAGCCATGTTTCTTCATACATGGTTGTTTCTGAGATATAGATACAAAACTATTTTGCTCATCACAGTAATTTTAATTTTCTGAAGATTTCAATATATAGCCAGGCAACTTTGTTGAATCCTAACATTTCAATATTTTAAAAAATATGTTGTACTATTTTTTTGTCCAGAAGTTCCAAGAAATGAATTAAAATTATTTTCATGATTTTTAAATAGTATCAGGCTGCTTTATAACTGATTTTCAAATTGAAGATAAAATTCTGCCAATGGACCATTAAGTTCAGAGTTCACATTCAGGACACAGATTAATTATTAGTAAGCTCCTTAGCATAATGAAGTACTATTAATATAACTCAATATATATCTTACTTTAATGCTATTTTACAAAACTAAACTTTTGGTAAACCAATTAAAGAGGATTGAGGGGGAAGATTTCCCATAATAATACAGCTGGGTTTTCTTTGATGTTATACTGAAAGAGAAATTAACAAAGCAACATTATATCCCATCACACTTGATAAGTCAGATCTAGGTCCCTTTTCTCCTTCAGGAAGAAAAACATTTTTTTTATCATTAGTCTTCTTTCTCCATGTCTATCTCCATTGTGCCAGTTGACAGCTCTCTAAGGCTAAGGTGGGAGTAAGTTGCATTAAACACAACGGTACTTACTAAAACATCCATAGGATCTTACAGCAGCATTTAGAATGAAGATGAGGGCTACACAGAGCTACATGAATTGAAGACTATTCCCCCATTAGTGATATCTTTAGATTTTTCAGAACAAAAGGAACAATATTCACAGAGAGAAGCTTGATTGAGAAGATGTTTAATCTGAATTTCACAAAATCACTTCAGCTGATATCTATGACTTGTGTCATAGCAAGCATTCTCACCAATGGTTGCAGATAGAAATGCATAGCAGTTACCTCTGCCCAAAGGGGGCAGGTGCCTCTCACCTGAAATAGCCTGGACAATTTGCCCTAGCAAAATCACTTTGCCCCATGACACAAGTAGTCCAATCAGAAAAGGCTAGATCAGCCAGAAACCCTATATGCTTCATTAATTCAGCAGAAAAGGAATACTTATAGAAAGAGCACTTTCTAGACTGATCTTTTTCACCTCCTAGCTATAAGACTTCTTGTTTCTTCATTCAGTTCTTTCCTTTTAGCACTGACACATTCCTATTGATTTTCCATCTCAGCTGTAAATAATAGTTTTTGCATTGTTTTTCATTCTAAGATAAAATCATGTTAGGAATTCTGAAATTTGCTTTCTTGACTTCTAACAACAAAAAGCTGATTGTTTTGCAGAATACTTAAAAAAAAAAAAAGGCTTATCCAGGTATGAAAGACATATTTTTCTTCAACTGAAAATCAATGCTTTCACATTTAGAAAATATATATATATACAGTGCTGCATATATATACAGTGGTTAAATAACTTGATTAACAACAAAAAGAGAGAAAGTAGCCATACCACCTCTTACAAGGGCTCTTTACCTTGGCAATTTTAGCTTCATCTTTCTTCTTTGCAGTTTGAAGAGATTCATAATGATGCCTGGCACTGTCATAGTCTACAAGTTTCCTTCCCCGTTTAGCAATGCGAGACTGAAAGGAGATGTGGGAAGAACACCAGAGCCATGAACTAACAATTTTTACAGTCCAGTGTATATGCATTCTCCCAATTATGCTACCAACAAGCAACTGTCTTATAGTCAGGCTCCTTAAACCTATTTAAGATCAATGTAAATAATGGTTTCAACCTGTTTCTCCCAATGTATATGTGACTGCTTTACTATATGCTGAACTTTCTGAGGCACAACACACCCACAACCCCCCACCCACCCCCAATTGGCAAATGGAAACACAAAGAGAGAGTTGGCATTTGTTGTGTGTGTCCTTCTACCAGCTAGAGTGGAGGGAATACTAGCTGGCTGAGTGGAAGGTTGGAACACAGCAATGAGTTATCTTATTTTTATCTTCATCTTCAGAGTAAGATACTTGTGAGAGAGGTTGAAGTGAGATGCAGTGACTTTGTACAACTTCATCGTACAGCTTTCCCATTTCCCCAAAATGATCTGCTAATCCTACTGCCTCAATATTTTTATTCAAGTGTTTCTATCTCTCTTAGGGCACTTCAACTCAGTCACTACCAGCCTTGATCCTCAAACCCTCTGTGACTGTTTTGGGCCATTACGTGAGAGTCCTCACTGCTGCACTCCATCCTTCCACTGACCCAGCTAGCTTTCCCTCCAACTAGCCAATGAAAGGGCCCAAAGGTTCCCAGGAAGCCAGCTGGACCCTTCCCACCCACCACCCTTCTATCCTCATTGAATTTGCTTTTCACAGTGAGGAAAAAAAATCCCCAGCTGGTCACTAGGGGTGGGGTGGGGCAGGCAGAGCACCAAAGCCCTACTCTCAGAACAACTGGAGAGCAATGAATTTCTGATACGATTTCTAATTTTATATATCATTTTACTGAAAATTAGTGGTCATACAGATTTTTGCAGCCCAGATGCAGCAGCTCAAAAAAAATTAAATAGAGGTGAGCTCCAAATTGGAGAAGTGTTCTGCCTCACATAATCTCACTGCTATCACCTGTTGCCAGTTATAACAAAGAAGTTCTCCTAATCTAAACTATCATTGCTGAAGACTCACAACAAGTGCTAGCCAAGCCAGCAGTTACTGTATGTGGGTGACAGTTTATTAAACCAAATAGCACTAAAGTGGCTACCTGAAAAAAATATTCAAAAGCCTTCATAAAATGGATTAAGTGCAAGAAAAAGGAAACTTAGTTTTGCTATTCTTCTGGGATAGAGCAGAAAATTAAATGATTTCTCTAATACCAATTCAAGATGACCATTTCCATGTAGGAACTAAATTACAAGTACTGCCATATGGCAAATATATTTCCTTGTCATGTTTGAGGGAAGAAAGCTCACAAGGTAAGTTCACAGAAAAATGTCTCAGGATTGAACTGCAGTTCTCCCTATTAGCTATACGTCTCCATGTATAGATGCAGTGAAGGATTAAAAAGAACATGAATGGACTCCTTGCAGTTATGCTTTCTTGAGGAATAAGGGAGGGGAAAAAGAAATAAAGAACAGCTTTCTATCCTAAAAAAAAACCTAATTCAGGTACACAGAGGATAATTCACCTACAAACCCATTTTGTATTATTTTCTTTGCTCTAAATTTGAAAGTATTTTCCCTTTATTTAATTAATTAAACAGAACAGAAGAGAAAACAATAGAAAAAGAAGAAAAAAAGGAAAAAGGAAGCAAAACAGCAATAACAAATATGAGAAGCCTAGAGAGAGAGAGAGAGAGAGTTTTAAAATCCCCTTCTATGCCATTCCTTTAAAAAAAAACTGAAAGAAATAGAATTGCTGAAATTGTTACAATGCACACATAACATATTCTACATATGCATCTTCATTTCTTTTGTTACAGAATGAACTTTTTTGCAGACTGAATATTGTGTCCTGCCCTTAGGGTGATGGTAGTAAAAGGAGGACCTCGTTGTCACTGATGCCTTTTTGCTTTGAGAGCTCTGACAGATGAAACAGGAAAAAAAGACTCAACAGATCATATTGAAATCATGCTAATTTTTCATTAGCTTAAGGCCATGAGACAATAAAAACTAGTTCCTGTTTTTCACAACAAAAACCAAACTTCAGTTTCAAAAAATGTGAAAAAAATAATTAAATTTAAAAAGTTTAAAAAATAATGAAAGCAAGGAACGATAGGAAAGAAAATATTTGTGCGTGTTAAGAGAATGAAGAGTGTACAGCCAAACAGTACTTACTATCCACTCAAAATCTGGGCAAAGAAGGGTTTTTTTCATTATAACGAATAATGTTTTCTGACGTGACACATATTTTATGGTTTTAGTAAGTTTTATATTTCAAATTAAATAAATCAAGTCACTTCCATTACTCTATTTCACCTAAAACTCAAGACATTGTTTTTGATAGTCTATAAGTTTTACCATCGATTAGGACTACTGTCAATTGACTGATTATGCGCCATCAAGTCATTGTTGACTCTTAGCAACCACATAGATAAAGATAGAGATAGAGAGAGATAGGGCTACTGGAGTCTCGATTTTTTCTTTTTACATATTTCTATTTCAGCTTTATTAAGAGTTTGATTATTGTTAGCTTTCTATTTTATCATTTGACTGCTGAATCTTGAATGCATTTGTGTTTACATTATAAACTCTTGGTAGTAATATGGTGGAATATAAATTATATCATTATAAATCACTCTATAAGTCACATCTAAGAGAATCATCCCTAATAATAATTTCGGTGAAATTCTACATATATCAGGCATGTTTTACTACAAAGAGGCTAAAGAACAAGATGGATGCGTGTGAGTACTGAATATCCAAGGAGGCCTCTAACAGTTAGGTGGCCAGAGTCTGCTCTGTACTTCAGCCTCCACCTCAGGTACTATATAAATACTTAATTTTGGATTACATGTGTTGGTATGAATGTTAGTTTGAAAAGGCCTTTTAAAATGGAGGGAACAGGAAGGCATACCCAAATGCAACAATAATAATAATTATTATTATTTTACTTGCAAAAATAAAAACCCTCAAGCTCTTAAAGATGAAAATGCTGTTAAAGATACAAATGTAAGGAGGGAGTGTCTGTTATATTGGGTGGTCCCCACAATTAATGTCTTTTTAAACACCCCTTTATTTGATTCATGGCTAATGTGGATTTCACCTTTCAAAAGGAATTCAAGATAGACCAACGTGAGACCCGTACCTTTATGTCTGGGAACTGGCCAAGATAGGTGTCCATAGTGAGCAGTGCTTGATCTACCAGTTTCTGATGGAAGTCTGTCCAAAGCAGGTCATTGGTCTAGAACAGAACAACAATAATGTGGAAAGAGTTGTTTCTAAGGGTTATTTTATGCATTATGTAGGTCAAATTCATCTACATTAGCAAATGTACAGTAACAGTGACATACATGCCATCCCTATCACTAATAAGTGAATCCATAAGACAAACCTTTGTCATGTTTGAAGCTTCCTTTTTTAGCATGCGTATGTGTAATAGCACTGGGATTTATTCCTACAATTGTCATGGGTTTTTTTTTCCTAGACAACTTTAAAAGCTACAATTAATTACAAGAGTTGGACAAGGATAATATTTTAATGCATCTTCTGCATGGCAAGGAAAGCTCTAACTGCTGAATTTCAACCTCCCATGCAGAGGTTCAAGACACTGAAGATATACTTGGAATATTTGCTATACGACAAATATTTCTATGCCTTTTTTCTGTCCCTGATGTAGTTTGGACCTTATGAGATATATGGGTTCCATCAGTTCATTTCTGCTTTTCTCTAAGCAACTACAACATCAGCAAGTGCCCCATGATCACGTTAAGTTAGAAGATATTATTTGTAGATCAGTACAGATCCATGGGTCTGGTTTCATACCAGCCAGCTGTGAATGTAAGAGACTTGCTATTGTTATTTGCTTCTTGTTCTCATATGGAATTTTTGGTATCACACAAAGGGTATTTTGTATCATAGAACACACTGGCCCAATTTGTGCATAATATAAAACCATAGTTAAGCATCGTCAGAAATAATAAGCTCAAGATTTTAGTTTGAATACTCCCCCATTCCTGCTTTGCTGCTATAGGCACAAGGAAGAGATTGGAAACACCCATCTTCTAAATGCAAAGGTTATTCTACACAACAAAGACAAGCTGTAATTAACTTAAACCCTGGTTCATGAAAGCAAAGCAAGTTTAAATCATGTCATATGGTCATGGCATCTTTCAGTAAATTAATGTTTTCAAAACAAATTGATAAATAATCAAGAGGAAGTGATGGCTTCTATTCTCCTTGTGACAGTATCAAAGGAGAATGGAGAGCAAGTCTGTGATATAAGCACATTCATTTGTGTAATATTAAACTATGGTTCCACAATGTAACAAACCAAGTAACTATGTTACAAACCACCCAAATCCATATAATACTTGCTGCCTCCAGAGAACAGAGATCACAATATATTTATAATGCTAATATGTGATAAATCCAAACCTCACCTCTGCTAGTTTGTTAGTATCATCCCTTCCTGGCCAATCCGGTTCATATACTTCCTGCAAACACTCTGTAAGTTTCCTGGAGGCTTCATGCATTGCTTTGAAATAGAAAAGAGTAACACAGTATTACCCAAATAATTATTCCCCCCAATGACAAAAAAAAAAACACCTTGCTCCCTTATCAAGGACTCATCCCAAACCCTTGGTAATATTTGTTTTCCAGACAAGAAAAAAAAAGATGAACAAAAGGGAACCCTTGTGGTTTAATATTATTTAATTTCTTATTTTAATAAGCAAGTGAAATCAAGTTGCTTTTTAAAATGGCTAATCTGTCATTTCCAAACATAATATAATTTTCAAATATACGGCTGAGATTAAAACAAAATGTTATTATTTCTTTCTGTCTGTTCCTCCACATTATAATGAAAGATTAAATTAGGAAATGCTGTATATTGATATAATTAATCTGGGCCAAGTTGTGTGGCTTTGTTTTTTTTTAAGGTAGTAAGAACAAAATTAAAAGGAGAGGACAGGGTCCCATCAGAAAGAGGAGATTTGCATTACGATTGCTTATCAAATTCTCTCCTGCTTCTTGGAAACTGAAAATTATAAAATATGTAATTCACTTGTTATTAACCAGATGAAACTTCCCACTCCAAAATCCTAAGCTTTCAAGCCTAGTGGCCACTTTTCCTTCACTGCCATGGGACCCAGTAGAGTACCAGGAACCATGATGGCATCTCCCCCACCCTCAATGATCCTCTCACCATCCTAACTTATGTGACAAGACAAAGCTTCAAGAATTTGATAAAATACTAGTGGAATCTGCCTGTAGCACGTCCCCAAGAAATTGTAACTTTTCCATGTTATGCTACAAATAAATAGCATTTGCCCCATCCCAAATTTTTGTTGACCTCCACTGAATTTCAACAACTACTCAGCTCCATAATTATAGCTTTTTAAAGTTAATGCAGATACTACCACATAGCAGTAATAAACAAGACAAGGCAAGACAAGCCTTAATAGTGGCTGATGGAATTTACTTCACAGAAGATTCTGGAAAAGTAATTAGGACTGTTATTCTAAGTATTACCTTTAATTGAAGTCAGATATGTTCGGAGATCCTTCTGTAGCTTGGATCCTTCTGACTAAAAAAAAAATCCCAGAACAGAATCAATGAGTAAGTGTAACAGGTCACAATAGTTTGTTTTGATACCAAGTTTCAAGTGTTGGTTTTCATCTTTAAAATCCTAAAAAGGGAGGCTAGAATATTTTTTCTTTCAAATGAACCTGTCTAGTCTCTAAGATTAGCTGTAGAGGCAACTCACCAGATTATCAGAGATTTGATTTTTTAGATGTGTCATCCTTTTTGTAGAACACTTACCTCTAGAAAGCCATATTAATTTCCTTCAGGCCCCCAATTAACTATTGCTTTTATTTTTCAAAACTTTTAATTTAATCTATCAAATGATCTCATTCAGTCCCCCACACAATTCCATATTATTTATATTTGCATATACTAACTACCTCAGATTTACAGTAAGCAGAGAGCATTAGAACTATTTTAAACAATAGGGAATTAACAAATTATCTTGCACAATTTGTTGTGCTAGAAAGATTTTATATAAAAACACAAGAGATCAGACTAGTTAGGCAAAGACATCTGCAACATGAGTGGTATAGATAATAAGTTTGGGTCTGTATTAAGCAAATTAAATCTGAAGGCAAAATGAAAAGGTGGGGTATTCATGGAGGACATGAAAGGGAAGTGACAAAACATTCATTGTAACATCATGATAGAAACCTCATAACTTCTATATTTGCAACCAATGTGATGTCAGAATGCAAGTATGAAAGCACAGAGTTTGCCTTATGTTACCATGACTTTTCTGATTTTTTAAAATTTTTTTGGTCATTATTGTTAGTAGCAGACTTCTATGGAAATGAAGCAGGAAGTTTCAAATAAGAGGAACAGTCCTTCAAACAGTCTGTACCTATGCTAATTAGGGCAGGAGTAAGAATTCATGGCCTTCAAGATGTTCCTGAACTACAACCTCCAGCACCTTTCACCACAAGCCATGTTGACTGGGCTGCTGGGAGAGAATTCAGCAACATATGCTGAGTTGTAGATTCTTATTTTTGATTTAAAGCTTTACCAATACCTTGAATTAAGCCCAGAAACACACAATAATGTTGTGCAATTTGAATAAAGCAGAAATAATCTATTCTAAAAAAAAGAAGGAACCCAGCTACAAATCTGAAAAGCTAAAAAATATTTTGAATTCTACTTCTCCCTTCATTTTATTATCTCCTGGCTTATTGATTTTGTCTGTTACTTGTGTACTTTTGTTTACATCTGTTCAATACTGAATATTTTTAGCTGGTTTGGAGAGTTCAGCAGACAAGGAAAAAAAATTTAAAGTGAATAAATCAAACTTCTGTTTCAGCAGAAAAACACAATCTCAGCTAATCAGGTTGTGCAGCTGGGACTTGCTAAGAAAGTTTAGGTCAATGATTCAACATTCTTGTGCAATCTAAGCCACAATAGCTTTAATTTTGTCTTTTCAGTTCAACAAAGCAGCATGCATGAACAAACTAATTTTCTGAAATATTCAAATGTTTAATATTTAAATTAAAATAATAAAAATATATTTAGAATATGAATTTTTGTGTCAGAAGTTGAATACTTCATATTGCAGTTTTACAGTTGTCTACTGAGTGCTCCTAAATTCCAAGCAAATACATTCAGGACTGAAGCCCTAGATTCACTGACATCTCTTCTTGTATTAGTTACAACTAGAATGTAAGTCATTTCTAGACTGATCATCCTTTATAAAATTTTAATTATCAAAGTCCACCACCAATATCTCTAGCACAATTCCAATAATGCAAAACTTCTGCATATGGGATAATTTAGTCCTCAAAGTGTGCATCTTCAAAGAGAGTACAAAAGAAAAGAAATGATCACATGCAGGGTGTCTCTTCACAGCTAACATCAACAAAAGCTGGATGGATGGTTCTACGGCCATAAGAACAGCTGTGACTTTTCAAAAGGAAGGACACTGGCAGCAGGAAAGAGAAGAATGTATCCAACAGCATCTGCTTGTACAAAAGACTCCATTTCCCCCTTTCCTTTCATCTTCATAAAGGGGGAGTTTAAAGAGAGGAAACTTATACAACATCTGTTTCAGGAGGTACCAGACTCTGAATATATGTTTCCTGTCATGGTCCTCCTCAACTCTTACTCTAAAAGTGTCTGCTTCTTCATATCAATCTTGCGCTTTTTAAAAAAAAATAGAAGTTATAATAGAGTTCCTCTTATCTAAGGGTTATGCTTTATGTTTCTGATAAGTAGCCCACCAATTCTGCTGATGATGTAGCAAAGCTTTCTTACCAGAAAGGAAATTGGTTAAAGCAGTAATTGCTACCAACACTGCATTCTGTTTCATAAACTCCATGAATTCAAAGACAAATTGGGAAGGTAAAAAACAGTCAAAAACAATTCTTCGGTGATTGTAGAAGCTAAGACTGAAGCCCTACACTCATTTCAGAGTAAATTCAACTTGCCTGAGGGATTTATTTCTGAGTTATATGCATAGTTTCAGCCTTTATGATACACTACTTCTAAGGGACCCAGAATTACAACTAAGTTCCTCATGTGCTTAATATCAATGTTATTGAGATTCGATTCTGCCCTTCAAAAAATATAAACTATTAACAAACTAATGGTATACTTTTCCACTGTAGTTTTCCATTTCTTGATGTGGCAACAGTAAAACATTTAAAACATTTTTTACACTGATATTGAATCAGCATCCAAATGTACTACATAAAATGAGTGGGATCATCTTTTTTCATTCAATGTTAGCTTAGTCTTAGGAACTATCAGTTGCAAACTCTTTCTGAATACGAAGTCTCTTGAAGGACAACGTGTGGTATACTGGAGGTTGTACTGCTCTCTATGTCAATGAGGCTATAATGTCAACAGAAACTTGAATGGAAACAGATTCTTCCACAGAATCACCATAGATGTCAACACAAGCTCCCCAAAATAATTTATTAGGAATGCAACATTTCCAGAAATGTTGAAGCAATGGGGGAAATAATAATAGGCTTTCTTGCTATTTTGTGGGGGTAGAGAAATAAATATTTAGGAAAAAAATGAATAAACACAGTACTTAATTCTGAGGCCAATTAGAACATTAAAATAACTGAATTACGTATAATTTGCATTATGTATAGCATGGTTTGCTTATAAAAGTATATCTGTTGTAAAAATTGAAACATATAATTTATTTAGATAGCAATTGTACATTGATTGGAGTTATTTTGAAATATTTTCAACCTTAAAGCTGTTGAACTCTAAAATGTGTCTCCTTCCTTCATGTTTGCCTGTTCTGAAGAAGCAGCTAGCCAAAAGTTAATGCTGGAAATCAGGGAGACCATCAACACTGTAACAATATGTCAACGGAAGTGGTGAAAAAGTGCCTGATTCTGGTCACGGACTGGTTGCGGACCAAGAAACAGAACTCAAGTGGGTGATCTATCTGAGGGATGTTCAATCTGTTTTGGAGTCATTGTTTTCCCCCTAAAAGTCCATAGATGGGGGGTAGTTCTAGATCTTTGTCATTGTTCACAGAGGTATCCACTGTAACATGAAGCACTCTTACCAGCTAAGGCTACTGCATCAGCTATAATCCTACAATGAGATAAGAGATAGTCTTATGGATGAATAAAAGAAGTCGTAACAGAGATGCACAAAATTTTGCCTATCATAGAGAAAGTGGCTAAAGAGATTTTTTTTTTTCCTTCCCTCACAGTGCTAGAATCCAGGGTTACTTAATGAAGCTGCATGATGGGACACACAGAAAAATGAAAAGAAGACTTTGTTAACACAGCACATAAATTATGGAATTCATTACCACAGGAAGTTATCATGGGAATTAGATTAACAGAGGATAAAGGATGTGTCCATATGTACTACTAATAATGGGTAGAGATTAGTATCATCACTAAAATTAGTATACTTCTGAAATCCAAATGATAGGAAACATGAGCAGGAGAGTCCTACTGCACTGCTACTCTACATGTGCCTTTTCCCTAATCATCTGGTTGAGCATATGGGAAATAGGATGCTATAGTAAGCAAGTCTTTGATCTGATCTAACATGGATAATCTTATCCTGTTTAATCAGTAACAGTTGCAGTATTGCCTAAGTAATTTAGCGCTAATATGAATGTGGTGGATTTTTGGTGTGAGGCCCAAAGTGTTGCCTTATGTTCCTATTAAAGGTGTTTTGGAAAAGTTTGAATAATCAATCATTCCACTTTGGCTCTGGCAAAGAAAATATACATGTTTCCACTTGGACAAATAATTGCTACCTGCAAAAGCATTCAAAATTAAACAAAGAATCTGATTCAGTTGTTATCAGCCATGTAATTGCTGGTGCTTGCTTCCCATCATCTTAAGAAGCCATCCTAAACGTGAGAGGCATAACAGAACATACTGTGAAATGTTCATAATGGCCAAAAATGTATGGATTTTATTGTCCATACATACCTTTATGGGGGGGCAGGGGGTGGGTGTAAATATACATATAACCACATGCTAAGCTTATTCTGCAAGCCTAGGAGTATATGGGGGATAGACAGCTTGATAGATCAGGAACAGCTGGGGCTTCTCTCTGACACTCAGGCGCATAAGAATGCAAGAAAGACTTTCCTGTCATTATTCATCCATTAAGGCTTGAGCCTCATCAAATGCTTAGTGCTATAACCAGTTTACAAAGAACAGAAAGGAACAGGAAAGATAAGGCTGTATATTTAATAGCAACACTGTTCATTTACTATTCAGAGATGTGGCAGATGAATATTTCAGGTCTAGCTCCCAATTTGCTTTTTGAGAAACTATCTGAATTTTAGGCTCATTAGAGCTTCAGTGGATGCCATAAAACAGATGGGAGATAAATTAAAGTGAATAGGAAGAAAAGACTGTCAGAGAGAACAGATAAGCTCTTACTCTGATCAAAATTAATAAGTCAGAGCATATGTTAGGCTATATAAGTTAACCTATCATTAGAGGGTTTTGCAAGATCATTCACAGCATTTTGTTCTTTCTTTTCTCCTCCTTTGCCAAAATAGACACTGTCTGGGGCAGAAGGCTCTGTGTTTAATTGCAGTTTCCTAGGTATGTCAAAATAATTTGGGAATTATTCTTAACATCAACACTTTTCCAGACAGCAATTTCCACAAGTGGGAATTTCTGAAAATGCGCTACAACTGTTCACTGCCAACAGACCAAGAATGACTCCTACTACAACAGAAAAAGTTAACCAGCTCCAAATGTAACCATTTGTTGAAGGAATAATGGGGAAAAAATCTGCTGGTTAAATCAGCAAGTGCAGTGACCAATGCAAAGATTAGCCAATACAGTAAGCATTCCCTTCCAAGCACATTTCATATCCTATGCCTGTATACACGTATTGAACATTTAAAGTATTCTGTATACTTTATATATGTTTCTATCCTCTAAAGCAGTGGTACATGAATAATATCCCTTTTTATTTTGTTTTAAACATGTATACATTACTGTTCATAATGTACATCTGAGAGCTGTTTACAGTGCAAACATTAAAACACTGTTGTTGCTTTGACAATTCTGAGTTGTTGTTTTTGCTTTTAAATGACAGGGAAAGTAAATGGGAGCATGCTCCTAGCTGTGTTTTTATTTATTTGTTTATATTTTAATCTATCCTGGTAAAAAGCAGAAATTATTCTGAGGAGCTGTACAAAGGACAGATCAGTGAAGGAGAAAGATTTCTTCTGCTTAGCCCCAGTTGTGCTGTTCATCAAACTCCAGAGGTGCCTCAGATTACTGGAATGTCAGGGCCTCTGCCAAAAAAATCAAGCCATGTTTGGCTTACATGACACGTATCAAGGTCAGCCTCTAAGCTAATAGGGAGGTACATCTCGTGCCTTTTGCAGGATGAAAGGAAGCATGCCCACAGATCTCTGAATGGACATACAAGGTATTTAGAACAAGATTCCCTTCCCATTCAGGAATAAGAAAAAGTTGACAGTGTAGTGCATGAGCGAGACAGCTAATTTTATATCCCTTCCATTTCACAGCAGACCTCGTGCCCACTTTGACTGTATAAAAACAGAGCCTTAGCTCAGGGCAAAGCAAAGACAGCTGTCTGTTTGTCTTCCCAGCAACACAACAAACAATCAGCCCATTCTTTAATAGATGCCTAGATGTCATTTCCATCCTTCCTGGGACACCAGCTTGAATAGAGAAAGGTCTCTGGCTTCATAATATCAACTTCCTTTGGTATTTAAATTTCCCTAACTTGAATTCCATGATTATGGGTATAGGCTACCACAAGTCTGGTTTCTCAGACCCAAATATAAACCAAAAAGCAGGCAGGATAATGAAGAGGGAGGGAGGTAGTCTCAACAAAATTAAAAGCCCGACAGCCAGAGGGTCCTGCAGAGAGCAGCAGTGGCAGGCTAGCAATAAACAGGAAAGGTACTGATCACCACACCATCCTTTCTTCTACTTAGGGCAACCAGTTAGACAATATAGATCTCTAGATGCTCATATTATCAATTTTGCCTTTAAAATATCTAATGCTCTTCCACAGGAAAATTATGTTTGTCCCAAGTAAATGTAACTGTTCAGCAAAACAAATCTGTTTTGTATATGTAGTAAATATAATTACTGTTGCAAAGCCTTCTTTTTTAAAGAAGCTATTTCTGTATGTAATTAACACTGGCAAATAGGCAGTTATTCTAATACAAGGGCCAACTTTATTTTTCTGGCAACTAACATTTTTCCCAGAGGGAAAAAAGAAAGATCTTGTGATATCACCAAATCCTGTGAGATTTCCGCAATTTTATCCTCACATCATCCTGAGCAAGAATGCTGAATTCTCATGAGAACCCATCCAAGAACACTGACTTCTAGAGAAATTAAAATGTTTTTCTAAAAGATCTTGTAAGCTGTTCTTATTATCACTTGAGCTTATATTAGCTGGCAAATTTGTAAGTTTTCATTCATTTTATTTTAAACATATTTTTATTTTAAATCCTTGGAGAGGGGTCCATGGGAAGTGTTTAAGGTCAATGGAAATCATAGGATGCCAATCCAAGTACCAACTTATTAATCAAGTAGATACAGTTATAAAACATGGAATGGCATGATGGGGAGAAAAGAGAGGAAATTGTGTGCTTCTTTACAAAGATATGCATGACTGTCTAAAATCCCAAGAACCCTGTTTTCTGAAAGACCTTTCAGTTTAGGGTCTAAAATTATGCAGTTTAAGTGCTGAAGCTGGCAGGATGGGAGTCAGGGATTCTCAGGCACAACAGAACAGTTTTGTAAACTCTAAGCACGTCTCTCCCTATCTCAAAGCCAGAAAGGCTACGATCAACGTTGCTGACTTGAAAATGCAGAAGAAAGGTTAGGATTTAAATGTGGGGCAAAAAAACTTGCACAAACTTTGGTTTCTGTATTTACAGTGACAAGAGGTAGATCTGCACATATATGCTTTTTATCGGGTGTTCAATAAAGCTGTATTATGTCTGTGAACTTCTTCTATAAGTAAGTTCCTGATCATGGGGTAGGTTTCTGGAGAGTCAAGACTTATTGCCATGTGTAGGTGCCCTGCTGACGATGAGGAAATGTTAGTTTTTGAAACAAAATCTGCCCTTTAGATATATAAATTTTGCGCACAAAAGCTGTATAGGAAATCAGTGTCAATGCTAAGAGACTTCTGAATTTCCAAATTAAGATATGTTCCATAATGAATTCAAAAAGCAAAACAAAGGGCCAAAGAAAATGTAACTTTAAGTATATAGTTTGGCACTACATAATTTGTTGTGCCAAACTGAAATTTAATCAGGATCACAAATGCAATATGGGGAATAAGATAACCTCTTCATTTGTGCTATGGGTCCAACAAAAATGATCTCCTTTCCCTAAAACTATTCTATGCAACTGTGCTGGTTTTTATTTATTATGAATATTTTAAACAGTAAATTCTGACATGTATTTCCTAATTTGTGGCACTGATATGTTTCATAATTGTTGCCCATGTACCAACAATTCACTGCTTATTCAATTGGATAGAAGCAAGTCTTCACCTACCTATTATGTCCATTGCCGTAGGGCACTGGCTGAAATTACATTATTTGTCCACTCTGCCACGCCCATGCTATATTGTGAATTTGTGCTTAAAATTATCTTAATGGAGGCATTTGCTCACACAATACTGAGGAACTCCTCTACTTTATGCTCGTAATCCAAAAAAACAGCAAGATGAACTCCTCCACACGGGTTGTCATTTCAGTATGTTATAAGGCAAACTACTTATTGCGTTAATGTATGCTGAAAGCACACATGACTTTTAAAAATTGTATTACACCCTCAGTAAATTAGTTTATATGCTGTTTAGAACTAAGCAAAAAGGTGACCTAGCCTGCAAGACTTTTTTTTTTGGCTCAAAATTGCCAAATTTCTTTTCTGTGCGCACGCACACACACACACACACGTTCCTAATTGGCGCAACTAGCCAATCAGTGGTTGGGGATATTGCCTGTGACTGACTGTGGGTTCTGCATTTAACAGCTCTGGATAGATCACTTATTACTCCTTATAAAGCAAGTTAATAGTTGCAGTGGTGCTTAAAAGTGTGTGAACCCTTTTGAATTTTTAATATTTCTGCATAAATATGACCTAAAACATGATCTGTACTCCACACAAGTCCTAAAACTAGATAAAGAGAACCCAATTAAACAAATAAGTAAAAAACATTATACTTGTTCATTGTTCTACTTGCATTTTTTAAAAATCCAAGTTTTGTACATATTCCATTAAATGGGACATAGTCTGTTCCATACAAACCTTCTGTGAGGGGATTAATTTGTTTAACATTTTGCCAATGTATTCCCTCACAACAATGTTATTTTATGTTTGAATGATGCATTCTTGCAATAACCAAGCAGAAATTGCTCAGTTGTATTTTTTTATGGTGACAGATATTGTATTCTAACAAGAAGAACTGGGAGCGAAAGAGAATTATTTCTTTTGTTTCAAATTAAATAAGTCATTAAAGTACACTGAGGTTTAAAAGAAGGGGCTATCTGCAGTTTTTCAATATTTTATGCTATTTACAGGAAGGGAAAGGTGGTTACAGCAATCAATCAATGCCTCTAAATTTTGCCAAATACTCCTTGAAAATCTTATACCAAGGTAAGCAGACTGAAACCTAAGTACCCCAAGTCATTCCTGACAGTCTGGCATTAGTTTGATACCAATTAAGATCAGGGAAGGAGAGGAGTGTTAGTCACTGTGTTACATTTTTTGTAACCTTTAACTGAACTAATATGGAATACATTTATATTCTTTGCCCAGGCTTTGGCGAGGGTTTTGAAGCCCCTTGAATTATTCGAGTTTGTTTCTTTTTCATTCCTGTCTGGTTCTTATCATCTTTGCCATCTTTTATTCTTTTATTTTTGTCTCTGGTTTTTTTTTAAACATTTTTACTTGTGAGCTGCTCAGAGTCAGCAGCATACAAATTTAATAAATAAATAAATAATAGTAATAATACATCTTTTCATCCAAATAGTGAGAGTACTTCAAAACTTAAGGGATGAATATGCATTACTACATCTTCCTAGTGCTGTTATCTTGCCTTACCCCTTTTTGAAAAAAAACTATTCCTCATTCCATTAACTTAAAAAAAAACAATAATCAAGAATGTTCAAGGCTTTTAAAATTATGTAGCTAGCATTTGTTTAAGTAGAAAGGCAGATCATAAAATAAAAGAATAGGTGGACAAATAAATGAATAAATCCTTAAAACTCACTTACCAGCTGTTTGTTAAAGTTTTGCACACACTGTTCAAATTGCTCATCTTTTGTTTCATCAGCTTTGCCAAGTTTCTGGAGGACCTGAAATGCACATGAAATGCACATGAAAAAAAGAAGGAAGGAGACAATCTTTAAAACCACACAATCATACACTTTAAACAGAAATAACAGAAAAAGTAGGAATAGGAAGTAGGAAGAAGTGCGGTTTCAGTTTTACTCAGTTGTAGAGCAGATGCTCCAAGTACAATCAGTGCCAAGGCCAGCTCAAGATTTCAGCCAGATTGGACAGCCATTACCACACAAAAAAGAAAGCCCTGGGGAAGATGATCCAAAGGCCCAATTCAGCATAAGGCAACTTCATAGGATGAGGAAGGTCTCTTCAGCGTATTTCTGAGCTCATCCTTTCAAAGAGGTTGGTGAAAAACTCAGCTGAGAACATTCCTTTAAATGCAGAACTTTAGCATTTTTCTTAACCAACTTTATCCTCTGCTAAAGTGAAACGGGAAATGGCCAATAAAAGCAATGGGGCAGAACCTACCCATTTCATCCATCAAAATTCCACAATAGGAGAGAACATGTGGCCCTTCAGATGTTGCTTTCAGGAGCCAGCCTACTGACTGATAGTGAAGAATGCTGGGAGCTTTAATTCAGCAGCATCTGGAAGGCAACCAGTTTTTCTTCATCTCTGCATTCTATAACACAAAGGGGGAACTGCTCGGGCTACAGGTTTCAAATTAAATTTATTTCCTCAAACTTAATTAGAGAGACATGGCACTGAAAGTCAAAAGAATGGGAAGACAACCATCTACAACACTGCATCCCTCTGCAAAAACTTCAGGGCATCTTTTCCTACAAAATGGTTGTTTTGTGAAATACAGAAGAATTAAGTTCATATGCAGAGCACCCTTGAATTTATGAGAATTGAATACAGTTCTGTCTAGGATTAGAAATAGCCTTGGGAGACTCCTATCATATGGACATCATTCTGTCACCAGGAAGGACCAGAATAACCATGGCAATCAGCCAGGCCTCTCTTACCATTGAGAGACCCTTTTAACAATGCAGTTCACACACCATTTGAGGCAAAGTAAAATTTAATCAAGACACTTCATTTATCAGCCATTTCCTATTAGTGTTCTTTGTATGGAGTCAAGTGTGCTGCTGCCACAGCGGGTGGCCTACAAAAGCTAACTCAGGGTTGGCTGGCTGGAGTGACTGCACAGAGACAAGCAACAGTAGCCACAGTGTCTGTTGATGGCTTTTATTGCCCCTCTGCCCCCCCCCCCACATACACTGATGACTGCTTTATACATTACGCATTTTTTTAGATGAATGTATAATCTATTTTACATGCACTCCAAAAAGCAATACTTGTTAATGCACCAAGTAATGAATTATCATGCATCATGTAATGTCATATAACAGTTGGGACCAGCCGTGACCATTTGTCAAGTTTACATTTAATAATAAAGTGTGTTTGTGTGTTTAACAAGCAAAATGTAAAACAATCCAAAGACAGTAGATGCATACAGCTATTCCATCAAACTGTTGGTATGGTACCACAGAAGAAGTATCCTTGGCTGTATTCAGAAGCAATAAACTATGGCATGTTTTATTGCAAACAAATAATTGCAAATTAGAGATCATGTTACTGATTTCTTCCATTCTCATGCAGGGAAGAGTAAAGAAGAATTTGCTCATTTCTATTCCTCTCGATTTGGAAGCTTCCTTAGAAAATATGTTTCTCCCAAATATTAGAATAAGGAGTAAAGCTATGGGGCCTGAGAAATTGCCATGTGGAATAGAACAAGAGCACTTAGGGAAGTGGTTAAAAAAAAATAGCGGATATAAAAGTGTACTCATTTACCCTAGCACTGATAATTACCAGAGAGGATGAAACCAGCTTTTTGCATTGTACATGAAAGGGGTCAAGGGATGATCCATTTCCTACAAGCTCTCATTTCTGTTAAGAAATTCCTACCTCCTACTCTAGTACAGATTGATTATTCAAAGATTACATAATTAGAGACAAATCAAAATTCCCAACCAATTTACACTATAATTTTGAATTCAGTCCTACACACATATGTGCGAACAGCTGACTCTGTAATTCTGAAGCATGCATCACCAAATGCTTGATTTTCAGAGCTTCATTTTACCCATGTGCACAAGAGTATCACTTAAGGCTAGTATTTAATGACTAAGTGGGTAGCCAGTGAAGCATCATCCTCTTCAGAAGCCTTTTTCCACACCCCAGGACTCTGTTACTGTTTGTAGGTCTTTCCTGAGCTTGTTGATATAGTCCCAGTTGACTTCTCCTTTTTCATTACTCTTTCCAACTTCCTACCATAAGCACAAAGTGTGCAATCTCTGTCCTAAATTGTATCTTTCATTCTCTTTTGAAAGCAAATGTTTCTCTTATTTGCATTTTCCTTGAAGAACCCAATTTTAAACTGGGTTTTGCCCAAGGTTTAACCTCTATTTTAATCACATTTAATTAAAAAGCGTAATAAATGCAATGTCAATCTGTTTGTTTTGAATTTTATTCTCTTTAATGTTCTCCCCCTTGCCTTCTGTTCTTTGGCAGGTTGCAGAGTACATGGGACAGATTCATGTCATCTTGGTAACAATTTCTGATTGGTTTGCTACTGCCTTCTTCCAGGACATCTTTTTCACTTCACAAATTTGTCTATCAACCTGGGATGTCCTGATGGTCCCCCATCCCAGAACTAAAGAGTTCTGACCCTGCTTGGCTTTTGCCTTTTTGAGATCATGAAAAGTAAGCCAGGCACCAACCTCTGCATATAGAAACACATTCCAGCCATATGCCAAATGTGAGCCAGCAGACTATGCCAACTCCTGACATCCTTTTAGAAACTCACAAACTTGGATCAGTTAACTAGATATCTACACATTCTCTCTTATAACATGAGTCAGATGAAACCACTGTTTGGTTTCATTGCAACAGTCAATTTAACAGAGCAAATTCTGACAGAAAAAGGTTCTTAGAATGTTGCGTTTATATATTATGACCTTGGAGAAAAATAGACTCAACCCATATCAACGCTGTTTGCTTTTTTCTGGGCTCTCTTATTCCCAGGCCACACTCAGTGGTTTTATACATGTAAGTATTAAAAATGGGTCTTTTGAATAATCTAGTTTAATCCATAATATACAAATTCCAAGAAAACCAAAGTAATGCCCAATTGGACTTTTTCCTATCAGAGCACAGAGCTGTGGAATATCATTTAAAAAAAAAATTCCAAAGCTTTTATTGAGCATTTAGTATTAGCTGTTGCATAGTTCTGGGGATCCTGGATACTATCCTCAGCTGGAAGAAGAAAATACATACTGTAATGATTCTTTGAACAAATTATGTATTGACTTTGTAAAATGATGATTTTTCAAACTAGGTAAAAGTTCATTTAACCCAAGCAAGTATTCTGGCTATGTTGTAATATCTGAAAGGTTTCCCCAGCAAAAATAGTACACACAGAAAATGCAAGATACTAGTTGGAAACATCCATGGATAGATAACTTATCACAGCTCAGGTGATTTCTTTAAGCTCTGATTGTTGTAAACTTCAGTTGGATTCACAAACCACACAATAACATCATACATTTGCAGTATCAGAGCTTGAAAGCACGTATCAGCTGGAATTAATTAATAGCCAAGAATGCCAAACTGTGGTAGAATTACTGTACTTTTAAAAGTGCAAATATAATTATTAGGGCTGTATAATACTTTTGATATAATTCAGAAAAGCACAGAGGGCACAAACATAGCATCTATCTGCAACTGTTCATCTGCAGCTGCCATGTGATTCTCAGAAAAAGAAGCAGTTGCTTTAACAAGTTGCAGAACATTGTTTCCCATGGGCTTTGAAGCATTTTTTTTTTTTTTTGGAACTGAATCTGAAGCACAGAGGAGACTTTGCCTGAATCCCAGCAGGCTAATTCAAGCTAATTTTTTCCTCCTTTGCTGTAGTCCCAAGAAAACTTGTTCTTGCAAAGCCGCAATTCCCACTGGGAAAAGTTCTCTTTGATATCAATAGAAGTTTTCTTTCTATTGCCAAATAGCAGCCTGGAAGGAACAAACTGATGAAAAGATTAAAGTCCCCTTCCCTGCTTACTATGATCTTAATAATTAACTGCATTTCCTCTTTCCCCACTGCACCCAGGTAGCTATTTTCATTTTGAAAAAGTCCATTAAATGCAAAAACACATTGAGCATAAGGTTTTACTCAGTCTAGAATTAATCAGATGTATGTGATGTGTCTTTATTCAAAATAATCACATTTTAGCTTATTCTATAAACTCAAAAAAATCAGGTTAAAATAGTTAACCATGCAAATACAATGTTGAAAATTTGGAGAGACCCAGATTAAAATCATTATTCTGCAGCATGCCACTGGGAGGTTTTGAGGAAGTTTCACTTCATCTCTTTCTCAGTCAAATGTATCTCCCAAGATATTTGAAAAGGAGATGGCGAAAGAGATTGAGATGAATAAGTAAATCAACAATTATGTAAACTAGCCTGAGGTACTATACTTGGAGAAAGAATGAGAAGATAAAAATATATGTATGTTTAAGTTTACCTGCAAATTTGAGCTAGTATTTATTTTAAATCAGGTTTTGCAATGTTATTTTACCTGAATCCTAGGAGGAAACTGCATGATTACATGACATAGATCAGAATATATACTGATAGTAATTGCATATGAGACCCTCTGCACACAAGATATATAGTTTACATATGCTGAAAAGATTTGTGTTAAGTAGGAGAGGTTTGCAATGGCTTCCATGACAGTCCCTAAAAACTGTCAGCAAGACAGCAAGAGAAAAACTGCTTTTCAAAATGTCCTGCATCTCTGATAACGTCAAACCCCTGCAAGCATTCACATTGTAGCCCTAAGAATACTCCAGTGATCACCATGACTATGTTTTCAGTGTGAAAAATTCTCCTGTAGAGGATCCAATCCTAAAATTTAAAATCTCTAGAAGAGCCTAATTCTGAAAAGGCATAAAAGACAGCAGTTGCACAACATACACAGACACAGCCTTACGGTTCCAAGATTGAGACAGAAAACATGAGGATGCATCAGATCAGATAGGAAGATGCTGTTAGTTGTTAACAATAGGCAGCTCCCAGCCTTCGGGAATTGCAGTGGGACTCAGCCCAAAGCAAAACTGAGTAGTTCAGCCAAGCATCCCACACACACATGTGCATTAAACCAAAAACCAGATTCAGACAAGGACTCAGCATGAGCGTTTTAGCTGAAGCAACAGATGGGAATAGAAATGTGCAACACCAGTAATATGCCCATCCCCTATTAATTAACAGTGAGCTCACAGGATAACACCCATTCCCTGAACGAGTACAAATGGTGTCAGATATTACACCCTCCTCAGCAACTTGGTTCTGCCCTCTCCCGCCTCCTAGCAAAGCACCATCATGCATAATCTATTACATTAGACAAAATCTAAGACATTACTTGGGTTGAAATTTCAGGTTGCTTACAGGTATTAATGGAGCAGATCTGCCTACACAAAGATTGTGTTGAGAAGAACCTTACACAATCAATGTAACTCTCAGTACTGGCTTAAGGGGGAAAGGATAAAGGGATTTGCTGCCTGGAAGAAAGAAAAAGGGAAGACCACACGTATGCAGCATAGAGGGATGACGCTCTGATCTGGTTGCATGTGGTCTACTGAAGCTGTCCTTGTACCTTTATTTTCCCACAGGCCTGGTGAAGCTCAACAGTTTTAATTACAAAAATCAGCAATAGTACACAGGCTGGAAACTGACCCCAACAACATGACAACAGACCAGCTGGATCAGGCCAAAGCCCATCTTAGACCAGTTTTTTGTTTTGCACAGCAGCCAACCACATGCGTTTAAGTGCTTGCAAGCAGGACAATACCCCTCTCCTGACATTCTTTCCCTTCACTGCTGAAAATGGAATGAAATCCTCTGAGCCTCAAATGAGAATGGATGTTTGGAGAATACTGCAGAACAAGAAGATATATTCTGTTTGTATCTCAGTTTCTCCCTAAATCAAAAGAGATTACAAAGATTAAAGGCATCAGTGAGGACTACTTGAAGGCTATCACTAATAAAAAGGGGACTACACACATATCCAGGTTCCAAGATTCTGTAGTGTAACCTAACAAGTCTTTGTGAAAATCTAGCTTTCTTGGATACTGTTAGGTGGCTTGACATATCACCAGTGTATATTTAAAGTTACATATGAACTGTACCCAAATCATAAAGTTTTAAATAATGTTATAGCTATGGCTGAAATAAAATTTCAATTCTCTAATAGGCTGGATTATTTTTTGCCAATGCATTATTTTGGATGAGACTTCCACAGAGCCAGGCTCTTCCATCCAGAACACTGACTCATCTAAGATTATTATCCATGATACCTGAAATTCACCACTACAATCCCTGAACAAGACCAAGGAAGCAAAATCAATAGACTGTGAATTGAGATGCCTTACTGACATTCAGCCAGGTTAAAAGAAGTAACATATTTAACAAAGGAAAAGGGCAGGGTTTTCTCTCAAATAATTAACACTGGGAATAAAGGGACAACAGGGGGGGGGGGCAGATAAGGCTAGGCTAGGTACTCTCATCCTGTTCCCCATTAAACAGGAGTAGATGGTTATAGGGCTTCATGGGGATTACACAGGACTAGAAGTCCTAAGTGTACTAGGGACTAAGTGTACTTAGGAACGCAGTGTGACTTAAGGCAGAGTAAGTAATATGTAAGTAATACATATGATTAGGCTTGCCAAGTCCAACTCAATCAGCTGTTAAATTTCCAACAAATAATTTGTCTTTCTTTTGCTTTGCTTTCCTTCTCCCTATCCAGCTACTTCTTCTTGCTTTCTCTATCTTGTTTATTCCATCATTCTCTTTCTTGCCCAGTGCAGCTATCTCTTCACTCCCCTATCTCCTTCCTGTTTTCTTCTTCCTTTTTTGCTATATGTGTTGGAAGGGAGGGAGGGAGATATATGTCAGTATGCATGTACATGTATACATATGGATGGATGTGATCAAGAATGGTTTGTGTGTGTACATGCAGACAGGAATCAGTTAATTTTATAATTCAGGTGGATTATGCAAGTAATTTTAATTAATAAACACTAATTGACCCCTTTTTTTTCAGGATGTAATCTCTGGCTTGTACAAATCAATCTTAATTTGATTTAAACTGAAGACTTGAAGGCCATGATTCAATTTGAGTTTCTGTTTTGAGATCTGATTTTTAAGTTGAGTCGATGTTTAGTTCAAAATTCAATTGAATAGTCCAGAGACTATAATGGAAAAGCTTTAAAACATTTATTATCCCTTCATTTTGGGGTAGATGAGGGTTGACAATAATAAGGATGGCAGACATTTCAGGATAAAAACAGCAGGGATGGTAGGTGTTTTACAGATTTATAGATTTTCCCAAGTTTCAGCTAGATGTCTTCAAGAATTTTATCTAAATAAAGTTTTAAACCATTCCCCTTGTACTTCTTACATGGCAGAGATAGCAGGGATATGGAAAGGGCAGCATAACAGTCACCAAACTGTCTAGCAATTTGCTGACATTTGTAGTAAACCAGCAAAGAAACTGTGTTGCTCCAGCTTAAGAATAACCATTTTCAAAACCTGTTTAAAAAGCAAGCTCTTACTAAATATTGACAAATCCATCACCCACCAACCACTTGTTTTTCTGGTCTTATTTTTCTGGTTTGGCTTGCTGGCACAGACCATTGGCAACATTAACTTCCTCTTAGAATGAGACATGTGCTGTTTTGTGTATCATTTTTTAAAACAAAATGTCTAAGGCACATGTATGTTACCACTGTGGTTTATATAATACACTATGTTATAAGGGACTAGTCTAACAGTGAGCCCATTACTTCAGACTCATTCACACGGTAAAGTTGAGCCACCCTTCCTCTCTCCCCCTCTAAGCGAAGTTAGCTAAACAGATTCTAGCAGAAACTCTGAAACACCCTGTCTCATTGGAAGGGCCTCCTGATCCCTAGCTAAAGTAGGGTGCCAGGGGTGATAGGGCAATACTGGCAAAGTTTGATCTCTTTTGAGTAGGACTTGGTTGTGTCAGGGTTGTTGCTTGCTTTAGTTAATTAGAGGCAGGAGAAGCATAATGGTACAGTAAAATAAAGTGCTACAGAGTTCAGCAAAGAAAGTTTGGCATAGAGAAAGTGGCATATGTAACACTGCAACAGCTCTCTACCCTACATTCTTAAAAGCAGCAAACATTAGGGCCAACACCTGTGTTTAACCTGGTATCCATTCATGCATTGTCAAGAGACTTAAAAAGCCTCCCATGATGTACAACTTAAAAGTAAGGTTTGACCCAAGAATGCGTACTGGACTCATCAGCTTTGATTCCATATTCAGAGTATTAAGAACTGAGTTGGACTCCTAGCTGTGTCGGCAGGATCAACACAGAAGTGTGCCATTCCAGGAGGACCCGCAAGAGCAGTTAAGGCTTATGGATGGCTGCACTAAAGAAGCTGAGAGCTGAAAAACCGCAGCAAAATAATTTTAGCCTTACCATCCCAAAACAGCTCTGACAGGCAGAGAGGCACAGATTTTTTACCAATTACCTAGTACTATTAAGTAATAATAGTACCCTAGCCTACTCAGGCTGTTTATCAGCAGGATGGTGGGACCATCTAGCTTGTTGTACTTCTGGGACGAATGTGTCCTTGTCAGAAAAACAACAGATCACATTATCTCTAAGCAAGAAGGTACCTAAAATGAAAACAAAACCATTTGAAGCAATGCCTTAATCAAGTTCCTTCTTAAGGCAAGAAGCTGCAACCTTGGTTCTGGTTCACAGCCAACAGGGCACAGGCCCAACACTTGCTGTAGGTTTTCAGAAATATTGTGGCCTTCCAAATCATAACCGCTTAATCACGTGCTCTTGAAGAACAGCGATCTTCTGCCATTTCAGTACTTCTATTTTACACTGTTCTGTTGGGAAAAAATGCATTCTTGATTGTAAGATATATTTTTGAGTACTACAGAAGTATAAGAAGAGACTCATGAAAAAAACATTGCTGTAGGAGAAATGGTCACACTCATCATTTCAGATAGCAGGAGTAGGAATTTTGCTGTGCTTTATTTAGGGCTTACAATGAGGGGAACCCTTTCTTTCAGGTTTGGGGCTGCCTGCAAGCCCAAGAGCAATGTATGTAGAGGCATTTTTTTAAAAAAAGACCCTATCACAATTTTGGATATGATCAGTCTATGTCACAATATACAGCTTTGCTTAATTCAGTGGGAGTGATTTCTGAGTAGTTATGTAGAGGATTTGCAATGCAAACTCTTTAAAAATGCCAAATTCCTCATAGTGCTTCTGCTTTTCAGTAGCAAAAATGGATTATAGTTATCAGAAATTGTAATTTTACTGGTTTGGTCTCAAAATAGTAAACCACAGCATCTTCGGACAACAGTTTCTGTAATAACTGAGATTACACATATGAAGTGTGGAGGAGGGATCAACCAGTTCCCTTTTTAGCTATCTAGATAGCATATGGGGGAAGATCCAGATCAAGTCAGTTTATATCAGAATTCAGGAAGATCAAAGGCTTCACTCAGGGTCATACTGGTATCTGGGTATTGATCTAAGGTTGAAGGAACAGTAGCATAATGCCTAGCCAATCTCCATGTGCTCAGAACAGTACAGGTAATCCTCACTTAATGACCATTCATTTAGTGACCAAAGCTATGACAGCACTAAAAAAGTGACTTATGACTGGTGCCTGAAGTTACAACCGTTGCAGTGCCCCCCAGTCATGTGATCACAATCCAGGCACTTGGCAACCAGCTCACACAATGATTGCAGCATCCCAAGGTCACATGATCGCCATTTGTGACCTTCCTAGCCAGCTTCTGGCAAGCAAAATCAATGGGAAACTGCATGATTCACTTAACGACTGCCGCAAAAAAAGGTCATACAATCAGGTCCAGTCATGTGATGATTCACTTAACAACCTCATCACTTAGCAACTTAAATAGTGATCCCAACTGTGGTTGTTAAGCGAGGACTACCTGTATCTGAATAAGACTTTTCATGAATCACCTGAACTCTCCATGTGACCAGAAACTCTGAACAAACTAAATTCCTGAATGTGTGAAGAAAACCCTTCATACAATTAGAGAGGAGGATAATCAGGTTTCTGGAGACAGCTTATAAAAAAGATAGCTCTTTTTTCCTTATAAATCACCAAGAGCAGCATGATTGTAATGGTTTTAAACAAATACGTAAATAAATAGCTACTTTACTCCATTTTGGTGAAAACAATAAAGATATGTGGCATTTTATAAACTAAGTCTTTGCTTACTTAGAGTAGACTAACTGAAGTCCCACTTAATTCTAAGATCCCATCCAAATTTTACTCTAACAAACATTATGGCACAAACCAATTTTATGGATCCTACTGAAAAGATTCTACAACACAAAAACTTCTTCTATAATAACTTTTCTTGTTTTAATCTAAAGCAGCCTTTGGTCTGATCTGAGGTGGCTCCTCTTTATGTTCTAGGTTTACTTAATTGGATATTAAGAAGGTGGGCAAACATGCACTAACACCCACAAAACATGATGTGGGATATATTTCATGCCTGTGAAGTACCGAACACAAGATGAATTGTTCTTTCATCACAAAAGGAACTTATGCTGATGGAAGGATAGCTGTACTCACAGTACTCCTTCTATGAGTACTGACTTTCTCCAGGTGCAGAGCAAAAAGTCAGAGTTTGACATTGCTTTTTATTCCAAACTAGCCCTTCCTAGCAAGAGGAATCTCAGCTTTAGCAACATGCACTCTTTCATTAGAAATCAGTTTCTTCTTTACTTATGGCCTCTTAAACAGATTTCCTTGCAATAGCCAGACTGAACAATATACAATCAAAATGACTTGTTTTTCCACCTCTTGGTGTAGACTCCAGAGTCATCAAAAGGAAGGCAGGGGGAGACTGTTTAAGCCTTCATTCCTGTGTCCAATTGGTTTTCTAAATTAGGCATTGACATTTCTCTGAACCAATGTCAGTCCCTTGGGGAAGCCTCAGTTACCAGGGCTGTTCACATTGCATCTATTTATAAACTTTAACTATGGAGGGAATGGACAGAAGAAGATTACAGGGGGGCTCTGATGCTTCCTATTCCATTTTCTTGCATAGTTGACATGCAGGTGGTTTTCAGCTGAATTATTCTGTGTACCCATGGTCAAGCACCCCAATGCAAAAACTATCAAGGAAGCCAAACTCATTCTTCAGCAGAACAAAGCAGAATGGGCTTAAGAGCCTAACTGGCATTCTCCCCAGTCTGAAACATGATCTCAGAATACCACGAAGCTTGAAGACTTATATGCCCAACTCATGAGACTTTTATGGAGGGGCCATCTTTTCTTCAGGCTCATACAGAAGCCTGAAAAAAAGTCAGGCCACTTTAATGAATAGCAGAGAGATGCTATGCTTGTGCAAGGTCTAACACACTTCTGAATCCTTTTTGAAGTATGCATAGCCCTAATATGCACTAAATGAATAACATCACAACAACTGAGCAGGGGGGAGGGAGTGTTTAAGTTGGTGAAGCTATGGCAGCTGCCCAAACAACTTTCATAAAGAGGTTTCCAGTCACACTAATGTTGTCTAATTTTGTGCAGCTATCTTATAAAAAGAAACCCAAAACACACTCCCCTTTCAAGCTTATCTGAAGTACTCATGAGGTTGCTGCCTGCAAGAATGAACAGTGTCCAGAAGTGTGACAATGTGAAATAACATTCTAAAATAATTACACCAGGAAACAGACATAAATATGACTTTTCCAAAGCACCCTCTCCACTACCATCTTCATCTGCCCCATAATTTTGAATGACTCCAGAACTTGTTTTTATTTTGTTTTGTTTACAATTTGTCCACAGACAATAAAGATTTCACGTTCACTTATTTTCACTTCCATCTGCTTAGATTTCGCAAAAGCACCATCCCAGTCCCAATCCAACACTGGGAATACAGAGTTCCTTAAGCATGTGCAAAATCAGTATTGAAATAATGATAGGAAAGACTTTTACTGATAGGAGTTTGAATTATCCATAGAAGGTTAAGAGTTTTCAAGCACAGAGTGACTCTTTGGTCAGATTAGTTATATCTACTACTATTACAGCCTTCCTACCAAAACTTAAATTACCTTGCATTCATTTTGAGAATCAGCTTGACTGGACATATATAGCTCTGAATCAATATTTTGAATACTGACTTTTCTCCAAGAAATATATGAAATATCTAGCAATAGCTTTTTCTTTCCTGCCTTGTTTTAGCAGATCCGGTTACTGATTCACTCACTTCTACTCTCTATAAATGCTTCAGGTTCTCAGATAACACAGAACCAATTTAAAGCTCAGCAAGTTTTATTTTTGTCAACCCTGGGAAAGAGCTCGATTACCGCTTGGATATGGAGCCTTATTTGCTCAGTTCTGGATTCGAAGAGCAGCGACAGATGCTCAATATATTACATACAAGAGGACAGGAGCTGTCATTGCCAGATGGGCTGCAAGGATGCATAATGGAAAGCTTTTGCCACTGCAGCTCAATAGGAGCTCTGTTGAGATATTTCTAGTAGAGTTGCTCTTTATCCGTACCGCATCATTGGGTGCATTCATTACAGCTGTTGTTGCTTTTAAGGCATGCTAGAGAACCAACAGAGAAAGAAGTATTTACATTTGGGTAAGCAGAAGATGGCTGTGCAAACATTGAGGAGATTCATGACTGTTTGGGAGTAGGAATCTTAAGAAATATAGATATTAAACATTTTAAACTGTGCCTAGTGCATGCACATGAATAGGTAAAAAAGGAATTGATAAAGAGGAGCAGGAAGTTGTTCCAGTCTAATTTCTTGGAACATTTATTTGAAAATACTAAGGATATGTAGTGGTCTGTCTTCAACTTTAAAGCAACAATATGAAGTTATCCACATAGTGTCAGTGCTATTGGCAGTTTAGGAGGGATACTATTGATTGGAGATTCACTGGCTGAACTTTTTGAATTAGACTTGCATTCTTTCTACTTTTAAACATGAAGGATAAAGATCTGAAGTCCAAAATCTGAATCTAGATCACCATGGAGAACCTTAACCACAATATGAAACATGGCCTCTTTTAGAAGTATTAATGGATGCTATGGCTCAGCATTTTGTTCAAACCCAGGCAGCATATTCACAAGTTGTAGCCTCCAGATAGAGTTGACTCCACAGAGTTGAATGACCACAGAATGGAGGTAGTCTTCAATCTCTTCATGCAATAAATCATATTTAGAAAAAAAGAGACTGGGGATAACTTTGGCCTTCGCCCGCCCTACATGCAGTGACTCCATCTTTGTTTATGACACAATGTACCTAGGTTGTTGTTATTTTGAGATATGTGACCAATTGTAATCCACTACAAAGGTAACTGGGATACCATCTACAAAGGATGATTTGCAAATTGCTGCTAGCAATGATTTGCTGTGATGTCTGCAGTGCATGAGTAAGCATACCCATTGTGTCTAGATCTGTTTCAGTACTGTGTATTCAAACCATTATTTACCTAGAAACCAGTATTCCCAATGAAGTTGAAATTAGAAACTGAAGTCCTGATTTATGAATAAAGCTTAGATTAACCAAGCTATAGCTTGACAAATTCAAATTAGATAGCAAACTCAGTTTGGTGTTAATTATAAGGAGGAGCTTTTATTCTTATTGTCACTCGCAGAGGAAATTAAGGAGAAGGATACTGTATGAAAATAAGATTCGGGGTTATTCTTCTTTGTCACAAACCAAGATTTGTTGTTATGTCTGAATTCAGCCATGATCAATTCTTGCTGTATGGAAGGAAAGCAATATTTCTCTTCTGCGATTCCTTGATAATAAGATGAACAACCTCTGTTCTGGATTTACAGAGCTACCAGGAATGTGCCCAGGCTTTACTCTGGGAGGTTATAGAATTCTGGATGTTTAGGGAATATCCAGATCTAAAAATGAGAAAAGAAAATCTGCGACTTGAAAGTGGGAACATAGATTAACAGATTAGCTTCAAATGATTTCACATAATTTGGGAATGGAGCTAATTTGCATCAACAAAAATACATTGGGTGATGAATTCCAGCTTGTGGATTTGCCAGAATAACAAAATATAGCATTGTGCTGCCCTGAAATGAACCTGAATTCTCCTCCCCCAAGTGTAACATCGTGTTACAAATGCTGCCTTGTATTGATGGACATCGTTTGGCATCACAGAATGTCTTTAGGTATGCTTGAATTTCTTATATAAGAAACAGAAAAGAAAGGACATAGCATTTGGAAACAATATGTATGATACCTGGTGAAGATTTGTCATGCTGCAATGTGACCTGCTGCAGTATTACCAATCGTGACCTCTGACTCTCACAGAAGCATTTGCACAGGTAATTCCACATATTCTTGCTTATGAATTATAGTAGCCTCCTAGCAGCATCCTGGCATTAATAAAAGATTTGCCTATGATCAAAACAATGACTAAAGTGATATCCTCTGAAGGAAAGGAAACAGTGCCTACTTGATGCAATAACCAGGAAATAAAACAAATGGCCAGTGGTTAAAGGCAGACTGGACCCAATTTCACTGCTAACTTTTGGCTTCATCGTTTTACTAACTTATTTTTAAAGTCTGTTTTCTTCTCTTCAGCACTGGATTTTTCCAGGGTATCTTACAGTACAGTATGTGAAAATTAAGCATTACATGTCTACGTTCTCATTTCTAACATCAAAGTTACTAATTTATGTCAAAACATTACATCAGTTCATCTAGCCCTAAATAGTTGAACAGCAACCATTTTTTGAGAGATGAACTTCTTCTACAACTGATGCCAGAGATTCTTTTAATGATAAAGAGAAGATCTAGGATCTTAGGCTTGCAAAGTTTACCTTTGGTTGCTGAATTATGTCTTCTACAACTTCCATCAAGAGTTCTACCACTCCACATCAAAGTATAATGTTTCAATTTCACTTTTAATTAAAGAAGACCTCTGAATACGTAAGGGAGATCACCCATATGCATTCCTATCACACCTATAAATCTTCCAATCTTTCTTTCTTAAAAAGGGGGAAGATTGACCCTATCAATATCTTGCATTAAAGCAAAGGTGCATAATTGAGCCCCAGATAGCTCCAAAAGTAATTATTAAATTTTAATTTTGAATGTGACAGAAAGAGAAAAACAATTAACTACATGACTAGGAAAGTAATTATATTAACTCTAGATGACCATATTTAAATAAATTTAAGTGTAAAGGAAAGGAAATCAAATCTAATTTTTGCCCCCCTCTCTCCTACCCACTGCTGTTCCCAGACTGTAATTCAGGATGGGAATGGCTCTCAGTTGAGAAAAAGTACACCTAAAAGTCATTTGAATATCCTGGGCACTCTTTGGCAGGAATCCAGTATACGCTACCATCCAATACTGGGTGTAAATCCCATATACATCCAGAAGAGGATGTGCAAATAGGCATTTCTCAAGAGCTGAGTGACACACATGGTAAACCCTTACGAAGAACCTGATGTTATTTAAACGCTACCATCCGTTCCCAATGTAGCTGTCAATTTTCTTCTATTAAGAGAACACTCTTGATTTACTCGTTTTGAGCACTGGTTGACTTGCTTTTGAGCACTCATTGGCTTCTAACTTCTCAGTATCTGGGCTTCAGGCAATATTCTTTCAATTTCAGGGTGTGATATATTCTAACAAAAGGGAACGCCTGAGTGCTAGTAAGTACAAAAAGTATTCCATATTTAGGTCACTGCTACAAAACTGGGCCATTTGGCCAAAAATTTGCTGTCTCTTGATACTTACTCACTGGCTGTATTACATGGGGGAAAAAAAAAACAGACTGTGACAGAGAGATAGCATTATAGAATACTCTGTTTAGAACAGACCGGGGGAAAAGACTTATTACATTTAAAATTCAAAAGTTATAGTCCAGCTAGCAGACTATAAAAAGTAAACGTATTGCTGTCAATATTCCATTACAAAGTAGATCCTGGGTATTAAATTACATTGGCTCCAATAGCAAGTTCAGAGAGATTTATCTTTGCCTTAACGCATCATTTCTTAACACTAATTTCTTAAACACACATTATCAGTACCTAAAATTGGGCTGGAGAAAATAGTCCTGAGCATAAATGTCATGGGGTCTAAGCTACTGCGAGGCCGATAGTGAAGATGTGTCTCTGTCAGTCAAAGGCACAGCAGAAGTGCACTGCTATATCAGACACCATTGTCAGCTGTCGCCTTTACAGCCAAGTGTCTATTCTCGGCAGTCCCAGTTCCTGCCATCATCAATAACCACAAGACCATCTGCAAGCCTTCCCACGCCCAGTCCCAGATGTTGTTCCTGGATGCACATATGTTAAGACACCTCATATTACAGACCTGCAGGTATTAAATACGCTTTAAGAGTGGAACACTGAGCTAACAGCAGAAAAGAATTTCATGGAAATTTGAAGGACTAAAAATCAACTCCACCAACCTAAAGCTGCAACTCTAAATATATTTACAAGGAGAAAATACCACTGAGATCAGTGGGACACGACTTCCAAATCAAAATATATCACATGAACTCTAAGAGTGCTTTTTGTGCTACTGGATTTGGACTTTTATACCCAAAAATTGGCCCATTGGTAATTTCAGCTATTGTTTGGGGGAACAAATTAAAAACACAGTAGATGTTCTTGTGAACAAAAATGTTGAAAATGTGCAAGCTGTGTTTGCCAACAGGAAAGAAGCAAAGCATCCTGGGAAAGTTCAGGAAAAACGCTTCTGAGCAATGACTTTGCAAATATGAGTAACACAACGTGGAAAGGATTCAAATGTGCATTTGGAAAATACAGTGGTTCATGATTGGGGATTTATCAGCTAAGAATAAGGACAACATTTTTAAAAATGTACTTGGCTGGCCATTCCAACAAACGCAGAGGATTACACAGTACTTGTAAATTCCAAATGTCACCGTTGTTAAAAGTTTAAATTCAAAGCCCAGGTGAAAATGATATGGATGTCCATAATGCTCTGAAATGATGAATTAAGAATATGTAGTATAGCAATACAAAATCATAGAGTCCAGTGCCTCAAACAAGTTTGTTCCGTGTAGATAGTCCAGGCACATAGAAAGAAAATGAGTCGTAAGTCCGCAAGTAGTGAGATAGTAAGTGATGGACAATTCTACCTTTGATCCCAGAAGTTTTGAAAATGGCCTTTTTAACAAGAAAAGACGCTACTAGCCACCACCTTCTGGGCAATGAAATGCCCCAGAAACCCACAATGACCTACGTATGCAAGATGCACAAATGAACCACTGCTCATTGCAACTACATTGAGTAGATGTCTGTATCAAGCCGCTCTCTGCCCCCATCTCAAATCTTGTTATAGATAAAGCTATCTGTTCTTTTTGCATGGATCACGTTGTACCTTTGCAGTTTAATTCTTGTCTTCCAGAGTTATAATTAGGCAAATAACATTTAAAGCTGATATCCTCAGTGTTGTATCCACGGACATCTAATTTTTTAAAAAAATGTAAATCTCTCTCTCTCTCTCTTTTTAATTAAAAGAGGAAGTTGATATGCTACGAAACAAAGCACCATTTTCCAGATGAATTTTTAGGTGCCAAATTTGCCTTCTGATAACTGTGGGTGTTTTTGTGATCAGCAGTGCTATTCATAATAGTCATTTTGTGAATGGGCAAGTTTCTCTTCCCATAGCAGACAGTTCCAAAATTCTAAATGTGCCCATACAACCAGAAATAATCCTAATGTAAAATATTATTTTATTTTTGGGGGTTACCTCCCCTACTAAAGTTTGATCAGCTACATATCCATTTAATGAAAACACTTAAGAAGCAGATCTTTTTATATTGTCCACTATATATACATTTCACATTTTATATGTGAATATTGTGTTTAATTACTATTTTATATATTGTCTTTAAACATTGCATAGTGCTTGCATAGTTCATTGAAAATGTTACTTTCTTCTTTTTAATTTATATTGAGCAGTCAGATCTCCAGTTTCTTCTCCACTATAGAATTAATTCAGATTTGTCAAGACAAAAAAGGGGGAGGGGAATTCTACAGGAACACTATACAATACTGCTTCTGAATCACCTTATATTGCCATTTTTGTAACAACAGTGACCACAATGATTCTCATTTATTTTATATATTAACTTCAAGTCAGACATGACTCCTGGCGACACTTGGACAAGTCCCTGAAGTTTTCTAAGCAGCTTTTTCGGAAGTGCTTTGCCCTTGCCTGCTTCCTAGGGCTGAGAGGGAATAAGTTGCCTAAAATCTCCAGGTGGCTCCCATGCCTAAGGCAGGACTAGAACTCAAGTCTCCCTGCTCCTAGTCCAGCACCTTAACCACTATTCCAAAGTGGCTCTCAGGATTTGGGTTTGGGGCACCAAGCCCAGATCTAAAGGTTACTCTTTTCATCTTAAGCTCATAAAGACCCAGGCTAGAATGCCACCCAAAGGCAAAAGGCCAGGTTCGTGATATTTATAGCAGCCCTGACTCATGCAGAAGCTTCATGCTAGCTGGCAACTGCAGGACTAGTGTCTCTCTTACTCTTTTATGTGCTTTAAAAGAGCTCTAAGGTCTGAATACAGAGAGACTTTGGTCAGTAAAAGGCCTGGGGTTAGGGGCTGACTGGGCACTTTCCAAGGTCTAGGCCACATTGGTGAATTAACAGTGCACTCTCCTCATAAGAACCCATGTATCTCTTTCATCCAGGTAGTCTAATGGGAGAACACAAGCGAAGACGGGAGGAGGAGCAGCAGCCTTTAGCACATGTCCATTTATCTTCCTTTTTCCTAAGAATAGTATAGGCAGAGGACCAGATGGCACAGAAGTATGAGTGATTGTCTGAAGTCACCCCAAATCCTAACATGGCTTCTCCGCTACCAGTAACAATGATTCAACCCTTTCAGTGCAAATTCCCAACTCTAATATTCTTAAGAAGCAGAGCTGACATTTGCCCATAATCTTAGTGTGTTATACTTATAGCTTACTATACTTATTCTTGTTGCACTTTTTAGTAGTAGCAAAGATGTAACAAATACTTAAGTCTGATGAACAGATATGAATTTCTTCTTCATATTTTACTCATATAAAACAAGTAATGAATGAATTAAGGAATAACGTAAAACACCCCAAAAGCTAACACTTTCTTTCTGAACTCACAATCTGACAAAGCAGAACCTTGCCATATTTTCTAGTGTTAGCAACATCTGCTGCCAACCGAGAAAGCCAATTCATCTTGACTGCAATGTATAACTATGACCCCCCAAAATTCTCAATATTCAGCCCATTACAAGGAATCCAGGCACCTCTTTTTAATATCATTTCTGTAGCACGTGCAGTATCTAAATCTTCCATATTAGGAGATACGAAAAACAAAAAAAGGAAGAGTGTTCTTCATTTTGCTTTACCATTTTATTAATTAGTTTCTTTGCAGTGGAAGAAAACAAAAAATGAAAGGCACCTTTAATGTAACTTGAGATGCTTAGGAAGCTGGAGCTAAATTAGGGAAGAAGACATAAACTGCTTAGTCATTTAGTATTTCTGTGTAGCAGCATTGCAAGAGCTATCAATATGTATATATGTGTGTGTGTGTGTATGTTTCAGGAAGTCTTAACTCACTTTTCTCTTCTGAAATCTGCATATATATAAGCATACGTAATTCACAGGTCCCTGTGACAGAATGCCTTTTCTGTTTAAAACTATAAGTCTCCAAGCTAACATGGCTAATGGCTGGAGGTGCCAATAATAGTCCAATGTATCGAGAAGCAAGCAGGTTGGAGAAAATCTCACAGCCCAGGTGCATTCTCTAGATCACAGGCAGAATACTTTCCTATCACCTGTTCTCTTTCCACTTAATGCTACATGTTTAATGCTGGATGGAAATTGGTCCCCTCTACCTACAAGTTAAGTGCTCCACCCTGATGTACAACTTCTCTATAAGACCACCAACACTACCCTCCACATGCTAACAAAAGATAATGGGAGTTGAAGTCCTGTACCACTACAGGGCCCCAGGTTGGGGACAATTGCTGTAGGCAAATTGACCCAGTAAGGCCAGAAAGAAATTACACACTTATATTTGTGTAGTTGATTAAGAACTTCAGGATGCTCTACAACAAGAAACAGCGACCTAAGCTGACCTGAACAAACATAATTATTATATGGAATGTAATGAACCCACACCCAAATTCCACCTACCATGCTGAAAATGCTGTCACACAAAAAAGGGAACAGACTGAAGAATCAAGAAATTAAAACATCAAAATCAGTTTAACTTTTAAAATTTTGTAAATATCTAGAGACCATAGGAGATGAAAAAAGAAAAAAGTAGAATTTAAACAATTTTAAATAAATAATTACAAGAAGTAATTACAAGCAGCAGCCTTTAGAACACAACAACAAAAGGAGTAAAGTGTTATGAAAAGTATTGGGATTCTACACACAGATTGGCAGAGGACCTGGAATAAGGCAGTCAACAGTTGAGAAAGAGAGATGAAGAGGGAAGAAAACCAGGCTTAGCTGGATGTAGAAAACACACACTGGTTTCTAATGGCCATGGCTACAACTAGGAATTTTGCAATTCCTTCTTAGATGTTTCAGTGTAGTGACATTGCAGTAACTGATCTGTAACTGCTAAGCATGATAGGTGGGAAGGTTGCTAATAAGTCAATCAGTAAGATCACAATACCAGGTGTGAAATAAGCAGCAGTCTAACAATATGTGTGCCACAAACTCAACTTCGTTGCCTGCATACATACAAAGACAATCCTGATAAGGAATATTGTGAAATCTACCCATAGTGACAAGTGTGGATACCCTTTTACGTGAGACATGAATGATATGATAAAAATATCTAGGGGTGTAAAAAGAAGCACGTGTGAGCTCGCAGTAGTGGAAATGTGAAACTCTTGAAAAAAAAATTTTTTTTTTAACATCAAAGTCCAAAACTCCACTTAAGATCTGCCAGAGCTTTTTCTGGACTCAAAGCATATAGGTAGGGGGATAGCCCACAATAATTGCAAATCTAACGATTTCATTGAAGCTCTTTGAGCACTTGATGGAAGCTCACTTATCTGGAGATTCCAAGAAGCAGATGGTTGGAAGTGAACTCTGTACTTAGATATTTTAAGTCTTTAAGTCTTCCTCAACTCCTTTATCCTTGATTTGCCAATTACAAGAGAGTTCAAAGGTCTTTTTAGTGAAAACTAGGAGCTTTCTTTAGCATAATTAATTTCTAGGTTTTCTCTAGCACAGAAGGATACTACTGCCATTAACACTAACATTAGGCAGGAAAAGCAAGCAACGGAAACTGGAAACTGAACATAGTGATATCCTACAGACACTGAAGCTGAATAGATATACAGGTGAAACTCGAAAAATTAGAATATCGTGCAAATGTTCATTTATGTCAGTATGGCAACTCAAAAGGTGAAACCAATATATGAGATAGACGCATTACATGCAAAGCGAGATATGTCAAGCCTTACTTTGGTATAATTGTGATGATTATGGCGTACAGCTTATGAAAACCCCAAATTCACAATCTCAGAAAATTAGAATAGTGTGAAAAGGTTCCATATTCTAGGCTCAAAGTGTCCCCCTCTAATCAGCTAATGAATCCATAACACCTGCAAAGGGTTCCTGAGCCTTTCAATGGTCTCTCAGGCTGGTTCAGTAGGAATCGCAAGCATGGGAAAGACTGCTGACCTGACAGTTGTGCAGAAAACCATCACTGACACCCTCCATAAGGAGGGAAAGCCCCAAAAGGTAATTGCAAAAGAAGTTGGATGTTCCCAAAGTGCTGCATCAAAGCACATCAATAGAAGGTTATGTGGAAGGGAAAAGTGTGGTAGAAAAAGGTGCACAAGCAGGAGGGATGACCGCAGCCTGGAGAGGACTGTCAGGAAAAGGCCATTCAAAAGTGTTGGGACTTTCACAAGGAGTGGACTGAGGCTGGAGTTAGTGCATCAAGAGCCACCATACACAGACAGATCCTGGACATGGGCTTCAAATGTCGTATTCCTCTTGTCAAGCCGCTCCTGAACAACAAACAACGTCAGAAGCATCTTACCTGGGCTACAGAAAAAAAGAACTGGTCTGTTGCCCAGTGGTCCAAAGTCCTCTTTTCTGATGAGAGCAACTTTTGCATCTCATTTGGGAACCAAGGACCCAGAGTCTGGAGGAAGAATGGAGAGGCACACAATGCACAATGCTTGGAGTCCAGTGTGAAGTTTCCACAGTCTGTGTTGATTTGGGGAGCCATGTCATCTGCTGGTGTTGGTCCACTGTGCTTCATTAAGTCCAGGGTCAACGCAGCCGTCTAGCAGGAGATTTTGGAGCACTTCATGCTTCCTTCCACAGACGAGCTTTATGGGGATGCTGACTTCATTTTCCAGCAGGACTTGGCACCTGCCCACACTGCCAAAAGTCCCAAAACCTGGTTCAGTGACCATGGGATTACTGTGCTTGATTGGCCAGCAAACTAGCCTGACCTGAACCCCATAGAGAATCTATGGGGCATTGCCAAGAGAAAGATGAGGGACATGAGACCGAACAATGCAACGGAGCTGAAGGCTGCTATTGAAGCATCCTGGTCTTGCATAACACCTCAGCAGTGCCACAGGCTGATAGCATCCATGCCACGCCGCATTGCGGCAGTCATTGCTGCAAAAGGGGCCCAAACCAAGTACTGAGTACATATGCATGCTTCTACTTTGCAGAGGTCCGATATTGTTCTATTTCCAATCCTTGTGTTATTGATGTCATGTAATATTCTAATTTTCTGAGATTGTGAATTTGGGGTTTTCATAAGCTGTACGCCATAATCATCACAATTATACCCAAGTAAGGCTTGACATATCTCGCTTTGCATGTAATGCGTCTATCTCATATATTGGTTTCACCTTTTGAGTTGCCATACTGACATAAATGAATATTTGCACGATATTCTAATTTTTCGAGTTTCACCTGTAACTCCTCACTCTGCACTGGATAAGGTATACAGATTCTTTGCTCACAACTGTTGAGCATCCAAAGTATCACTTCTCACACTGAGTCAGACCATGCAGGAATTACTGTGCTGATCACATGATAGATCAATTTATCATGACATAATTTAGTGTCCTGTAGTTGAAAACAAAAGAAGAAAAATCAAACGTTTTGTGAGGAAACCAAAAGTTGACAATTTTGACCAAATGTATCTAGCTGGGATGTAACAGGAAAGCACCTTAGGTCTTTGTGGCAACTTTGCTCATGGGTCCTTGAGCTTGCACTTCATAATATACAGGCTGAAGACACACAATCTCTGTCTGAACACATAACGGCTTTTCCTTGGACTATATATGCAGCCATAATTCTTTGATTCAGTTAAGTAATGTTGGATTGCACATAATATAATGGATCTACCATGAGGGGGAAGTGCTCTTTTGACAGGCATATACATTATCAAAATTATCGCCTAGCCAGGGAGATTCAAATTCAAATCCACGCTCAGTCATGGAAGCTCCCTACCCCCTAAAGTTGTTGAGGTGAAGATAAAATGGAGAAGGGAGCATTTGTATGCTGCCTGGAGCTCCTGGAGGAAAAGGGGAATACAAATCTAATGAATGCATAGTAAAATAGATTAATATTATTCAGTACAACAAAAAAACCTCTGCTTCACTCTTCTTTCATCCTTTCCTATAACCATCACAATCTGAAGTTAATGAATTTGCATACGGACATGTCCCTTTCTATTTTCTGCCATGTCCTGAATAGTAGACAAATGCTCTCAGAATGAAACAGCGAAGGATGAGTCACAGTTAAGCTGTTAGAGGAACAGCCTTTACTAGAAGATGGAGAAAATACTGTAGCTTTTAGTCAGGGAGGAGGGACTTTTATCAACATCCTTTCTGTGTTACTGAATGTGCTACACAAAAGCGAACTGAAAACAGCTGGTACTGTATCTCTGCTAAGCCAGACTCCTCCTCTCCTCAGATAGTCCAAGTTACCCATGAAATTTGCCAAATGGTACTGCATTAAGGTGAGTTGTGCTTCTCATCTTATAATCAGCATGGCTGATACAAAGCCCAAATACTCTTCGGAGGATGTCCTGCTAGCCTCACCCACAGGCAGCCCCCACAAATACTAGTGTTTACCTGGTCAGGTCTCCATAAAACAAGTCACTCATACTGCAAATGACCAGCAAATGCAGCCTGAATCTACTCCTGAATACACTGATAAGCAACACACGTGGACACATCAACCCTCTTGTCTGTGCGGAGAAGATGCCTGCTAACTAACGGCCAGCGAAGGGGGAGAGGAGGAAGACTCACAAAACACTGCATTTGGAAAGCAACAGGCTGCCAAAAGGAAAATGCTGTTGCCCAGAGCAACCAACTAGCCCCAGAGCCCTGCAATTCCTGTGTACCTAGAAAGGAGCTATCATACATCGTTTTAAGGCCAGTTATCATTTCAAATGTAACAATCCCAATATTCCCTTTAAAAGCAGAGCTGAAAATGTAAGGGATTTTAAAAATTTATTTATGTATTTTTATTTGTCACATTTATATAGCCGTCCCTCTCACACAAAGCGACTCTGGGTGGTGTCAAAAGGAATATCAAAGTGTTGTTCTTGATTACCCTTTTTGGTTATTAATCATATTTTTATTAAAAAGAAAAGTCTCCCTGAATTGAGTCCAACTCCTTGTAACTTTGTGGGGAAATCCACATAGTCTTTGCAATCGTATTATTGGCTATTGCCTTCCCCTGAGAAGTGTTCCATTTCCTAGTGTAGCCTACAGCCCTTGGGTTTGCTGGTTGTCTCCCATTCAAATACAAACCAGGTTAGTTTTCTGAGATCAGCCTGAATCAGCCGGGCACTGCCAACAGCTGTAACAAGTACTACATTATTGACTGGATGATGCTAACACAGTGTTTTTCCAACTTGGCAGCTTTAAGATGTGTGGACTTCAACTGCCAGAATTCCCCAGCAAGCATGCTGGCTGGGGAATTCTGGGAGCTGAAGTCCACACATCTTAAAGTTGCCAGGTTGGAAAAACACTGTGCTAGAACTATGGTTAGACTTTTTTACATCTATTATGGGAAGATGGCATGCTGCAAAGTACCAATCTACTGCGTAATCCGAGCAACAAGAAACTAAAAATGATAGGTGGCAGCAGCCAAGTGCTTTACTTCAAAATGCGCTCACATGACCCGAAAGAAGGATAACAGTATGCTGGATCAGTAATGAGCATCTTACAAGAGGGGAGGTTAAAAGGATGAGAGGTCACGTTTTGGTAAAATGGTACTTTGCCATTTTGCAGGTACATATCCATGATCTCAAAATTCCCACACTCATCATACACGCCAGTCAATTTGTATTAAAACCTGAAAAAGAATCGTAAGATCTGTCTAGCACCCTTATCTCTAATTAAACTTTAAGAAGGTGACAGGAGCAGAGTTACATGTGGCATGTGTATCTCCATTAAAAGTAACTAAATCCCAACCTACCAGCCTGACATCTGAGAAAAACTGAAACTCCAGTTCACTAAGTATTTTGCTGTCACATTGGTGCTACAGGAGGCCATTAAGAAGGTGGGAAGTATGCGAACTGAGACATAATAAAGAAGTAAATATTTCTGTATTCCATATTATATCACACCATAAGGCACTGAATGAAGGTTCACAAAGGGAAAAATGATCTGTGAGAAATGCTGGTGCTAATTACAGAAAGTAATTCAATTCCTCATGTACTATGTTGACTTCTGGGAACCACACATCAAGAAGGTTTCAGAAAAACCGGATGTTAGAGATCCAGCCCCAAAACAGAGAATGAAGGTGAGAAAAGATAACACAGCCCAGATGTAAGAGCTGTGGGAAGGAAACGTTCCAGAGACGTCACCTTAATTAAATCACTATAAGCCTGTTGGGAATTGTCTCTTACAGTTTTCAAGATTATGTTTTTACTCCAGACTAGCATTAAAGATGCCATTTTGAAATCCATGTGGTTTGTTCTTCTGGTTTGTCAACTACTTGGGACTTGATACTGGAACAAATTGAGAGAAGGGCAATAAGCATGATCAGAAACTAGAAACTAAGTCCTATAAAGAGAGTGTTAAGGACTGGGCATGTTTAGCCTTGAGAAGATTAAAGGGGGACATGATAGCATTTTTCAAATGACACAACATCTCAGAAGGCAGAAGTTACGCAGCTCAAGTCTTAGGTTAATATTTTCCCATAAAGACAAATCTGAACACTTTATATAAGGGTTACTTAATTAAATAAATAATTTGATTTAGCATTGATTATATACTGATATGCAGCTGAGACCTTATGAACCTTTAGCCCAATAGCAGAATTGTTGGCCAGCTTCCCCTTGTGCTACATTCAGACCTGGTCTGATGCAGAGGTATCCCACAGCATTCCTGCATCTAATTCTCCTGAACAGAGAAAGTGCCCTAAGATAGCAGCAACTGTCACATATATAAAGGTGATTGTGATGTCTTTAAGATATCACTAGGTGATTAACATGGGATGAGTAATATCATTCTTGCATCCATTCAACCAGAACACAGTGACTAGATTTACACATCCCACTAAGCTATAGTGGAGCCTATTTGGTTTTGCTTTAGTAATTTGTATAATTACTTTGTAATTTATAAACCTTTGTAGTTCATAAACCATGATTCATGGTTTAGCTTAATATGAGATGCCACAAAGTATTTGATCTAGATACTGTATTTATTTAGTAGCATCATGAACTGGAATACCTTATCCAACTGTCTGTAATGGGTTGGAGGAATGGCCTTGAGGAACAGGAGGAAAAGCCGCTACAAGGCAATAATCAGATAAAAGAAATCTGAGTCCAGGGCAGAACTGTAACCTGAGAAAGCATCTCAGACAAGATCCTCCTTAGTTCTCACAAAGATAAAGGGAGGGAGGGGGAAAGTGCATTCAGACTTGGAAGATTCTGTTACTATAATCTTATAATAAAAATAGCATTAGTCTGCCTGACTTTGGTTTCCTAGACTGGTCTGCCTCAAAGGGCTCACATCAGTCTTGCAAGTCTGCAAATTAATATATTTGAAATAATTGACCATATATTTTCCCATTACTAGTATGGTGCCTGGATATACTATATGTAGATCTGGTCAAGCGTATGCACTGGGTTTGTGCCACATAATTAGACTGCACAGAAGTGCTTAACAAACATAAATGAAACAGATTAACACAGGTCAGGGATTCAGAATTCAGTGTTTAGTGTATATAATTTCTGACCACCCCATGGTTTAAAAAAATATGCAAAAATTAACTACTATATATGAATCACTGAACTACAATGGAAGAAGATATTACTTTTCTGAGGTAAGAAGAGTTTTTGGAAGTAACTTAAGCCCTAACAATATTAATGCGTGGTTAAATTATACTCTGAACATCTGGAATTTGTCAATTTATGAACAGCTTTGATTATATAATGCCTAGACTATTGCAAAAGTTATCAAGTATTCCTGGAAGGAAATTTGTGTTCCAGATTCTAAAGGTTGGCTTAATGAAGTCTGCTGACTCTCAGCTTTCAAAGCAGCTTTATTTGATGGATAGTCAAGATCAGACTATAGGATTCCATATGTCTAGGTTTAATTTATTCTTTAAAAATGTATTTGCAATCCATTGTATACACATAAATAAGTTAATACTGAAGACAAGTAATGAAATAATGAAAGTTTAATTGCTCTGTATTATTATTATTATTATTATTATTATTATTATTGGATTTTTTGGTTGATTTTTTCTTTCTTTTTCAAACTTTTGTGTTCTTTTTTGTTTTTGTCTCTTTTTTATTTAATTAGCCTTAGTTTTTTTTACAATGTGGATTTTTTTCTATAATAGTTTCTATATATGTTTGTTGCTAATAGTTATCAATCATATTTTTTTAATTCTATAAAATTTATATTTAAAAAAATTCTGAAGAAATTGGTGTTTATTTCATTATTCCATTTCCAACAGCGTGGACAGTGGACACCCAGGCTGCAGACATTTTATTATTAATTCCTGTATATTTATCCAATGTTTTAGACAGTTACTACCTTCTAAATTGTTTTACATCAGTTTAAAGGAAAGGAGGCAGACCCTGTCCTCAGGATTACAAAGAAGATAAGGCAACCAAGGAAAGGAAAATAAAGGCGAAAGGTAAAGGACTGAGATCAGGTATCAAGACCTTAATGAAATGGTGATCCATAATCTGGTGTTTAGATAGGTCAGGCTGATCAATTCAATGTATTCAGAAGGTGAGGGGGGCGTTTCTAAGTGTATTTTCATAATTGATCTATCACCTTCTGAAACTGCTTCAACAAATGGCATTTTGATTAAAACTACCAGGATTTGGTTGCAAAAATCCAAAGGACATTAGAGGACAGCAACATAATAATTATCACCAATTCTTTGCTGCCATCTAGTAGTCATCCAGACTTTTGCAGCACAGATACAGTATGCCTTGTGTCTGTTGTGCATGATGACCATCCTGGTGGGACATCTTTAGTTATTATCCTAATTACCTACAAATTTAGCAAATGAGAGGAATTTTGGATACTCTCCCATTCCAATGTAATCTGAACAAATTTCTCTCACTTCCTCCTATGTTTCTCTTTCCCAGGAAAGCTTCACTTGCTTATTTTATCCATGTCAGGTTGCTTAACAGAAGGACTTCTACTTCAAGCTTGATAGTTTGAAGTAGAAGTCTATAGTTACATATTTATTAAGAATTAACAACCACTATGTCTAATGAAGCTTTAGAAGGACAAAGGTTCAGAGTAAGGCCCAATATGAAATATTAATCATTAATACAAAATAGAGTAAGATCTAGAAGCAAACTTGGAAGAAAAAGTTATTCCCAACATATATCCTATTCAGCCTTTCAAAGGTTTTCAGAAGCTGAAGCCAAGCTCCCCAGATATTCAGGAAACTAGAATATTAACTGTTTTAACCAACAGGGCCAGAATAGCATCATTTAATTCAGCTTGCATCAATGTCACATTCCATGCCCTGTAACTCCACAACATTATAAGTCTCTGGCATTTGGGTAGCATTTAACATGGCTTAGTGAAACACTATCTATAGCTAGCTGTAACCCTAGCAAGAGCACTGCAAGCAAAAAATAGTGCAGCTTGCACAGACTCCACATCCCTGCTTCTAGGGGAAGAAAAACAGTCCATTAAATCTCTTATCTCTTTGCAAATTATATAGACACATAATCCTGTTTTGATTCTTCAGAGTGAGATGGCCACAAGTGCAAAGAGGGAGAATTGAAACAGAAAATAAGAGACTAGGTAGAAAAGTAGTGGTCCTCAGTCAACACTGAATTAAAGAACAGAAGCAGAAAGTAGGAATGGAATGGAGTATTTTCATATTGGAGAGCAATGTTAAGTGGGGTTCCACATGGGTGTCGGATCCCATGTGTTTAATTCATTTATAAACAATCTGGAATTAAAGTTGAGCATCATCAACAAAGTGAGTGACAGTTGTTGATAATACCACATTTTTCAAGGAGTCAAATCAAAGAGATTCTGAACTGCTCAAAAAGGATTTTTCCAAAGTAGGCAACTTGGCTGTAAAATGTAAAATAGAGTTCACTCTAAGCAAGTGCAAAGTGATACACACTGGCACCAAAAGTCCAAGCTTCACATATACACATTAATGGGAATTGATCTGGCAATGAGTGATTAGGAAAGGGATCTTGGAGTTATGTTAGACAGCTCAATGAAAATGTCAACCCAGCATGACTATTTAAAACAAGGTAGAGAAAGCATGCAGAACATGGCTTCTGGAATTCTTTCCAATCTGTTTACCAGCAGGGGCTGTAGGAAGCACCCATATTTTCTTCTGGGTAATGAAGTTTAGTACCTGTGTGTATATGTGTTTCTGCTCTCCTGTCATTTGTGTGTGTTTAAGTCTATGTACACACTATGTACGCACTACGAAGGACAGTGTGGGCTGTATATGTGCTGCTCAGTGACATATGGCCAGGAGAGAGGTGTGATGGCATTATTCCAAGCCACTATCCAACTGTCTCTCCCATAGGGATGCGTTGTAGAAATTTTTCAGGAACTCTTCTCCACAGCTCCCAGACAGATCTAGCATGTCTTTCTCAAACTCAATGTATCTTTAGCTGGCTTCTTCCTCTACACCAAACATGGTCCCATTCTGTTCAGTTTTCAGAGAGTTACTGTGCTGACAAACAGAGAGCTGGACATATGGACAGAATCCCAACCCTCTTTACATAATTTCTTTCCAATGTTCCATGGGGATGGGAAAAAATAAAAAGCATTAAAACATTGAGTTGGAAAACATAAGAAGTCAATCTCCATACTCGGAAACATTAGGAAAGGAAATTCAGATAAAACTATTGGTATGAAACTGAGAATTAGAGTGTTGTAGTCGTTGAGGTATTGGACTAAGAGCTGAGACCCAAGTCAAAGCCACTCTCAGCCAGAGAAATTCACTGGCTGACTTTGGGCCACTCATCTGCTCTCAGCTCAACCTTACTCTTGTAGGAAAAATAGAAGGAAAGAGCCTTGAGTTCCTGAAGGAAAATGTGATATAAATCTAACATATATAAAAGTAAAAGATAGTGCTGTCCTTGTATAGCTCTAAGGTGAGTTAAACTTAGGATATTACATATAATTCAGATTACCATATTATAAAAAGGACATTGTAAAGTTGCAGAAGGTGCAAGAAAAGGTAAAGAAAATTATTAGAAGGCTAGAACAGTTCCCTTATCAGGAAATATCATAGACTTACAACTAGAAAAAAAGCCATGGAAGATTATTTTTATATATGATCACTGCTGCAAAATAAGTACGTGCACAAAAATGGAAAGATTCTGAAATACCCACAATGGAGGAATGGTTGGTGAAGATGATGGAACTGGCAGAGATGGCAAAATTAATTTGTTGCTTAGGGAAAGATCAATTACTACCTTTTTTAGTGAATGGACTTCTTGCTGGAAAAAAAATGAATGGATGATTTATGGATCTGGTGATTAGAAAGGGTAGATTATGGAAAGAAGGAAACTTTGATGTAACCTTAGAAAGAGAGGGTAAAATATAAATGTACTTATAACTGCTGTTAAGAAGATCAGATTGTTCTTTCTTTTCTTTTTCCTTCTTTTTTACCTTTTTTTTTCTTTTTTCTTTCCTTTTTATTACTTTTCTCTATTTCTCTTATCTTTAACTTACAATTTATATTATTTTTACAACCACAAAAAAAAAAGGGCAATATCACAGACATTAGGACTTTTTAGCTTGAAGAAAAAGGAAAGACATAATAGAAACACATAAAATAATGCACATAATGGAAAAGGTAGATAGAGAAAAGGTGATGGTTCTAATTCCTCATTTATTATTTGGATTATTTAAATTTTATTTTACTGTATTTATTTAAAATTACCTGAAGGACCGCCTCGCCCCCACGATTTCAACCCGTCCCACCTGATCTCACAGAGAGGGGATGCTCCAGATCCCCACGGTAAAAGAACTTCAATTAGCGGGGTCCAGAAGGCGGGCCTTCTCTGCTGTAGCCCCCGCCCTTTGGAACATCTTGCCCCAGGGGGTGAGACAGGCCCCCTCACTCCAGGCCTTTCCGAGGGTTTTGAAGACCTGGCTCTGCCATCTGGCCTGGGGTGGGGAGGGAGGATACCAGAAATGGGGTTGGCTGGCCCCTTAGCAGCCTGGTGTGGCCCTATTGGCCTCTTGGAGTTTTTAGCTTTTTATCTCTATCTTATTTTTGTAAATTTTTAGTTTTTATAACTTTTATAACTTTTAAACCTTTTATAATTTAATTATGTATTTTGATTTTAGTGATTGTAAGCCGCCCAGAGTCCCCCGTTGTAGGGGAGATGGGCGGGGACAAATCAAATAAAATAAATAAATAAATAAATAAACAAAATTGGCTTTGGCATTTGCATATATATTTATGTTGACTGGTTTTTGTACAGTTGCACTTTTAGAGTGTTGCATTTTACTGTATTATTTTTAAATTACATGGTTTTTTCCTTTTAAATTCCTGGGCATGGAGACCTTTTCTCAACCATCTCAAAGTCCTTTGAATAACGGTCTTAATACTGACAAAAATTCCAGTAGTGTCTCCTTTAAAATATTTAATAGATGAATCAGGGCCATTCTTGTAATACCCCTGTTCTTCATCAAAAGCTTTCCATGAGTGTTTTCCGCCCTAATATTATTCACTTCTAAGATTCCGTGTGATACATTCATTTACTTAGCAATAGGCTGTTCCACAGTTATAGCAATGCATAGAAGATAGAATAGGATATCTTATGATATGTAATCATTTAGAATTAATCTTATCAGTTAAGGGTGAAACTGCAGGTGAAGGGCCTTTCTCCCCCTGCATATAACCAAAGTACAAACATGCATTTTTCTGCAGTGTCCTCATGATGTATGTATGTATGTATGTATGTATTTATTTATTTATTTATTAAATTTATCCCCACCCATCTCCCCCAATGGGGAAGTTGCCTACATCCTTTGCTGTACTGGTGTTGAAGTAGTGTCTTCCCCCTTAGGCTGATATTGACCAAAGGTAGCCACAAGACGTGTAAAATCTGTCATGCTCTGCCATCCATTATATCAGAGGCAAAGTCAAGTGACCTGGTGGAATCTCAACAGCATTTATTAGCCATTTCAGGCTGATGTAGACACACCTTCTCTTCTCTGTTCCCTGCTCAGGTTCACCTGCTGCCATTCTGCTGTTTCTTTATAGGGCAGGATATAGCAGCCCTCCCTTGGTGGTCTGTCAGAATTGTGTAATAGCACTAAAATACTGCATTTTACAGTCCTGTAAAGTGCTTTAACTCTATGATCCTTACCAATTTAACTCCATGCTGTAACAGCAAAGCAGTGGGACATGGGACCAACCCCCTTGCCCATTCCCTCCTGACCAGAACACAGAGAATCTGGAAGTCAGCATTTATTCCATATACAAGAAAAGAAAGGAAAGGAAGAGGAGAGAGGTTGTAAATAAAAGTGCTCATTGTGACTCAGCTCCCTTCATGACTCCAATTTTTTGATCTTCTTAACTTTATTCACCTATTCAGTAGGGTGAGGAACAGCAGCACCAAAAGGGGTCAAGAGAAGATGGATAAAGTTCTGCAACCAGGCTTGCGCCATTCCTGCTGCAGTGTCATAAGTGTTTGAGTGTTTGCTCTCTGGCTGGTGATGTGTAGAAGACAGGGCAGAAAAGCCCAAGGAACCAGTCAACCACTTTGGTTATCATGCCCAGTACTTCTAAAACAGGACATCAACTTTCAGCAGCAAGTTAGAAGAAACACATACGGGCTGGATAGGGATGAACAATTGTACCAGTTCATCCTGGTATAATTTTCTGCCAATTCAAGGATGGGGAAAGGCCTAGGTGTGCCTACTGTGCATATAAAAACATATGCTTTAGGGTTCTCAGATTAAAATCTAAATTCCAACTCTAGCAATTAACTTTAACAACATTTCTAAGGGGAAGAAAGTTTTCCAAATTTGCCAAAAATATAAAATAAAGACGAAGGAATCAGCACTGTTTCTCCTTCATGTACAGTTTTGGAGAAGGCTGTAGAGTTAATGTTAAGCTGCCACAGAGAACTGCAGTACTGTATTCTCAATTATGGGTGTCATTATGTTCCATTGAGCTGTGCTGTCCAGAAAGAACTGAGAGCTTCTTCAAATAAAGGATATACGGAATAAAAACTACTTTTGCTTCACAACAACTCTTCAGACACTTGATAAGCCATAAAAGAAACTGAGCAGTATTAACTTGTTAACAGCTCATCCATTCTCTGACATGTCTTTTTCCAAAAAAGAATGGTCAGTCTAGGTGTCACTATTTTAATTAAAAACTTAAATGGATTTTTTTATGTTAAGTATATACCTGTTTTATAGCATATAAGAAAAGAAGACAGGATCTGCACTGACATTCCTTTATGTGAGGCAATGTTCATGATAATGAACATATTATCCACAGTATTTAAAATATGTGCTTTATATTTGAGCAAACACAGCAATATGGTAAATAAGAGAGAAGGAGCAGGTTGTTTCAGAATTGCCAAGTGTATTGTTATTAAATGGAGTCTTGCTTTGTGAGATCCAACTGCTCCCTGTCTGGCTTTTTTAAAGTCCATTAGTTGCACAGGAATATTAACCAAATGCTTGTTCACAGTTTAATATCTTCAGATGTGCATTGGGAACAGATTTTAAAAATAATGAGTTTTCTGCCTTTAAATCCCTTTTTCTCAGGAGAAGTCAAAGCACATCATGTCATTTCTAGCAACTCTTTCTCTCTGAAATTATTTTTTGCTGGTCTGATACCACTATTAAGAGATTTCTTCACTTACTTTATTTTCTTCTGTACTCAGTAGCAACCCACTCCTCTATGGCATTCAAAGAGATGTTGTTGGCCCATTGTAATCTGATTTGCTCATTGTAAACTAATACAGGTTTCCCAAGGCCCAAATTCACACTTTCCATTGGCAGTCCTTTTTACCAAATCTTACTGTATAGAGAGATTACCAATAGGCTTCTGAGTGCAATTCAAGGTGCTGGTTGCCTACAAAGCCTTTCAGGGCACAGGAGCCGGTTCTCTAAAGGACTGTCTGTCTTCGGTGGCTTCTGCCTGGCCTATGCTATCAGGCAGAGTTGGCGTGTTCCAGGTCCCATCCATTAAGCAGTGTCACTGATGGCATCTAAGAGGTTGCCTTCCCTGTTGCAGTGCTTGCCCTCTGGAACACCATTCCCCTTGAAATATGCATGGCCCCCACCATGGTTGTGTTCGAAAGAGTAGGCTCAGAGTAGGCAACGTGTTTGTCTTTTAACGATTTGGGTGGGGGTTTTGTGATTGTTGTTGTTTTAATTGTATTCTACTGTACACCACCCAGAGTCATTAGAGACATGGGTGGCCTTATAAAATTTTAAAATACATAAATAGGGATCACAATCAGATTATCGTTGTGCTAAATATTTGCAAGGTGCAGAATTGTAAGACTTTTACAGTTCTAAAATTAGTGTACTTGAGATGCTTTGCTAACTGTAAGAATGTCAATATTTATTATATAGATACAATTATATTTAACAATTGCATATATATATCACCCTATTCCAATAGCTGTAGTTATCTTAAAAATATAACAATAAACAACAATAAAATTCAATCCATCAATTAATGAAATGGCACTTTACCAACACAAACAAAAAATATTGACTATTCTTGATAATTTCCAAAAAAGAGCTCTGATTTTTTTTAATACTAAAGTGAGGTCCAGATAGAGTTCTAATATTAATTTTATCGAAAGCTAAGCCACTAAAAATCCCACTATTAGAAAGCAGCAAGAGAAGTCAACTTGCATATAGATAGTAATTTTTTTTAAAGTAGGTATCTATAACTATGAACAAAATAACTGCACTGAGTTATACAAAGATAAGAAACAAAAGGGAAGGGAACAAATAATTACATAAAATATAATATACAGAAAGAGCAAGTACGATGCATTTGTATATATATTTGTATGTGTACATATATGTATATACACAATATATTTGTATATATTTGTGTATGTGTGTTAGTGTGTATATGTACATACACAAATTTATTTAATATTTGCAATTTCTTTGGACACATTTATAATTCATGGTTTCTGGATACAACTAGGAAGGACATCTAAGAAAGATAATCTACATACAATGATTCTGGAACTTAAATCTGCACTGATGAGAATTCAGTCTAGAGACAAAGTTCAAGGCATAAGGAGTAATGTGACACATGACATCAGTTAAGAGACTGCAATATCTTCAGGCAACCAAAGGTTCTGGAAACATTAGATTTAAAGCCTCAAGAGGATTATGAAAATAAGATGCAAATGAATGACCAGAATGCAGTATGTCAGATCTCCTTCATCGATGCAAAGGTGGTAAACCCTCAGACTTGTGAGTACTATTTTGTTATTTATTAAAACTCATAAGAGATTCATCATCCAGATTCAGATTAAAATTAAATAATTCTGATCCCAGGAATCTGTTCTGAGTAACAGAACTGGACAAAATTCAGAATGCTTATTTTACATACCACGCTGTTAGGCTTCACTCAAAAGATGGAATGAAACTGATTAGACAAACTCACTAAAATCCAACAACCTGAAGAAAAGAAGGTGTGCCAGTGCTATGGAATATTCCCCGGTGATTCCCACATTGTAATTTTCTGTTATAAGCTATTAAAAAGTGGGTTATTTTGCAGAGCCTTTGCAGAATGACATGTTATTAGTAATCACTTGGATGGGCTTAACTTGCCTTTTTATTTGATAATTTGATCATTTTTTTAATATCATTGATGCTTTTTTTATGTGCTATGAACCTCTGAGAGTCTTCTATTGTGCCAGGTACAAATCAAACAAATAAACAATTCCTGTGATCTCTGTATTTCAAGATCAAGCCCAGGGTCAGTTCTGAGTCAGGCAGTACCTAAATCAAATCAAATAAATAATATTCTATTTGTGCGCCACCCAGCATCACGTCACCTGATATGGGCAGTCATATAAATATGATAAATAAATAAATAAATAAATAAATAAATATTCTTCTGCACCCGTTTCCTTTTCTTGCCCTATTTAACAGCCTGCCCCCCACTTTTGTGCAGGAGGACTGGTTTCTCTCTGTCTCTTGGTTTTGCATCTATCAGATTTGCTTTTGTTTTATTTTTCACTGACTATGTGAAAACTGACTCTTACACATCTCTAATTACCCCAACTTTTTATTTGTTTCACCAGTATACCTAGGGGAGATGAAAAGAAAGAGTCATTTACTGCTATTTTAACCTAAAATCAAAAGTTCTTGAAAATCACTATTACAAATCACTGATCCATCTAGATCTACCATTTGCATGTTCTTCATCAAAACACACTTTCTAATTAAACTTGAAATCAATTCCTAAAATATTTATGTTCCTTGGTTTTCAAAGGGTGTGAGCAAATGGAGGGTAGCAAATGGCAGCTAGAAAGAAAACTCAACCGCTACAGCATTAAATCCATAAATTATAAACATTTCTGAAAATCTTCCTCATTTTTCCCAAGTGGTCCAGTTATAAAAATATTACAAAGGCAATATATTTGAGGGGGGGATCATTTTTCTCAATTAAGGACATGTTTCTGTTGCCAAAACTCATTCAATGTATTTCTTTCTTGCTATTCTCTTCTGTAAACTCTTCTGGCTCCATTTTCATGTATATATTAAATGAAATATTATACTTCACATATATAACAAACAAATAGAAACCAGCACATAAAACAAACATATATTCCCTTAACAGTGATGTTTTTTGAAGATTTGAGATAAAGTGAATAATTCCTTTCCTCTGTTTATGTCCAATAAGCAGCCCACTTGAGCCTTCAGTTTGCTCTATTGTACTGACATCATCATGGACTATTTTAGAATATCCAAAATCCCTACATACAGCTGCCAATTTATTTCTTGTTTTTCTCTTATATAAAGCATCAATCTGTGCTTGATAAATGGCTTCTGCTCTGACCATACACTTTTCTGAATTTTACAGAGGCATGATACTGAGCTATAAACCGCATTCAAGTCTTCTGCTTTCCCTTTCAGATCAATTCCTGTGAATTGTAAAAAATCTTAATTCCATACATTCAGTTGCTAGAGTTGATGCCTTACAAAGAGCAATACAAATCACTGCAGCAGCACTAATTTGTCACCATCAAAACAATGGCGGGTGTGCAATCCAGCTCAATTTTTCTCTTAAGAGAGGCAGAAAGGCCATTTTCTTGTTTTATATATTATTGTAATAACAGAAGCCCCAACTTCTCCTTTGAAATTAAGGCCAATGACTCATCAGCTGAGATGCAGAATGCCTCCCTATTATCAACTGATTTTATACAGAACTTTTACACTGAGAAGGGCATGGTGCCTTTCACCAAACAGGATGCCAGCAGGCTAATTTAGGCCAGACCATGTGGCACAGGGACCTCTCACAACAGAGAGAAAGAGTCGGAGTGACTGCCATTGCCTAATGCCTAAGACAGGTTTCTGCCTCAAGGCAGGTTTGGCCCTGCTCATTACTAATCTTTCTAGAATTCCATAGAATGATACCTATGAAAGCAATCTTCTACTAATCCCTCTGGAGCATTAAAAAAAAAAAAAGGTTGAAAAGATCTAGATTCCCCTCCCCTCCCCTCCCCTCCCGCTCAGAGTTCTCTGCAGAAAACAAAATCTTTTACAGGTGCAAAACTAAAACTACAGAATCATCTAGCATAGTGTTTCTCAAGAATTCTGGGAGCTGAAGTCCACATATCTTAAAGTTGAGAAATACTGATCTAGCACAAAGATTTTTTCTTTTTTAAAGAAAAGGGCAAATATCTGGAGAAAGTGTGACAGAAGTTATGGCAATTGCGCAAGAGACACTAGCATGAAAAGTGATGGGAAGAGAAAGACTATCTGGAACAAAATCATTGTTTTTTAAAAAAGCCCTTATGTTTTCTTTAAGTGGAACAAGTTTTATTCATTGTTCATTCCTAGCAACTTTTAAAGGTAATATGAAAATATAAGAATAATGAAACCATTATTAGATAGCTCCTTCAAAAATAGTGATGTTGTGCAATTTATTTTCTTTTACTATCCATGGAATCCTCACTTACAAAATGAAAAAATGTGACTTCAAGCATGCAGAGGGAATGTTGCATCTTCCAAAATATGGGTTACTAGTGCTACCCACACATTCCAACATGAATAAGCATATTCAGAGGTGGAAGCATATGATAATGCCTAACCTATTATTTCCTTCACTCTTATGGATCTGAAAAAAGCAGTTCTATATGCAAATTCCATTATTTTAGAAAAACACTATTCCATACCAAAAATATTGACTTGTACTTGATGCAAAAAAAAAAAAAGCATTTATGTGTACATTTGGTTTTATACACCCAACACAAAGTTCAGAAGACTCTAGCACAGAGTTCACTGTTAATTTTAAACAAAGTTGCACTAACGTAACTTTGATAAACACCAGAAAAGAACCTAAGTGAAATGTCAATATAAGGATCAAACCTACCTATTATGTGGCAGAAAAAAACTTCTGCCTGAGACTGTTAATTTGTGGTAACATTAATTCAAGACACCAACAGTTATTCTGAGCAGACACAAAATTTACTATAATATAACATAATGAAATAGAACACAAGAGTATTCAAAGTCAGTCAATAATTTCCTTGGGAGGTACAAAACCAATTAAAAGCGATAGATCATTGATAGCCATTTTTAACATACCGTATGACTGGCAGACAGAAAAAAGACAGCTCAGACATAAAAGTCATATATCCAAATTAGCTTTGTCCCATCAGATTCCTGTTCTACACCAAATATGTATAGACTACATCAGTCTTCCCAACTTGATGTCCTCCAAGTGTGTTAAACTACGATTCCCTGAATTCTTATGTTGATGGCAATACTAGCTGGGAATCGTAGTAATCAAATAGCATGCTGGTTGGGCATTCTCAAAAGTCTAGCATATCTAAAGGCTGGGGAAAGCTGGTGTAGATTATATGAGCAGATGGACCAATGGTCTGATTTGGTATAAGGTAGAACTATAAGCATTTACGATAGAAATTTTTAAGGAACTATTGCTCTGCACCCAATCACTATTTACTTTATGTCTAGCTTTTTCAAGAGGATCACAAATATCTAAATATTGAATTCAGGGTTGACCTTTTATTCACAGAAGGAATCACTTTCTAGAAGGGACTGAGAGTCAGTAAAAGCTCTCAACTGAGGAAGGCATGGGTTGTTGTTTTCTTATTGCAAGCCCATCTATTTCCTTTCATCCCACACGGTTCCAGGAGATCCTTCAACTCTTACAAGACCCTTTCATTTATGCTCTGGAGCCAAAGCATGAAATCAGGAGCAGCAGGTCCAAGTTGTTATATCAAATACCATTTTTTATATTTCATCTCCCACCATTCCATATATCTCATTGCCACCAAATTACAGGCAGCCATTCCAAGCAGCCTTGGGTTCCCACAAGACTCCTGACTGACCATCTGTGAATTACAGAAATGAGCATTTGCCTTCTAGATAAATATAGCAGAAATCTCCAGCATCTGTTACACAGATGACTAAAAACTTCAACCACCTGTCAGTAATTTTGACATAGTTACTGTGAACTACACTAGATGACTTCATTGTCCCATTTCTAGTCCACATTGTAATTTATTTATTTCAAATTTCTGTTTAATACAATCATATTTCAGAATTAAGTCCATAGTTATGTGGGGAAGTTTACAATGTTATGGAAAGCCCAAACACTCCTATACCTGTGGTTTTCAAACTGTGCGCAGATGGAAATTGGAGTTCCTTTTTAAGAAGATAAGTATGGTAGACAAAAATTCCTCTCCCTCTCTCAATTATCTCTAGACTTGAATTTGTTGGGATATATATTGTATCTTCAAAGTCCATTCTCAGGTGATGTAACAGCACACAAAATGTCATATAACTGTTCCTATGCATTGCTAATCACAAGGAATATTCAGAAAACCTTGTGTTATATTCTGCCTTCTTCTGCTGTACAACAGGCATTAGAACTCTGCAATACCAACTGGCATCCATAGCAGGGACAAGTGATAAAACAAGTATCAAACATCAGCACGGAAGTATGCAAGGACAGAGTATGCATCATGATATCACATATACCTCCAAATGTCATAATTCTGATGTAATCTCAATTCGCTGTGGATATCTATGACAATACCCAGAGTAGATGCATACCAAATTCGTTGCAGGTGATTTAACTGTTATGTTCTTCGACAATAATAATGTTTGAACACCATTATTCTAAAAGCACACCTGGAATACTTATATTCTATCCCAGGGCCATATCTTAACCTGTAAAGAGATATAGAAAATTATACATCAGGCTCAATTACTCCTTAGTTAGGTAGACAGCCCTGTATTTGAATTCTCTGCAGGCTGAAAAGGGAAAATGCACAAATACATCTTTAACTTTGTTTTTGTGGAAAGTTTGACAAAAGCAAAGTTCTTAAAACTTTTACAAAATCATTTCACAATAACCCATGACAGCATTCCAAGGACTTGTTCATAATCTAGACTAGCTTTCCCCAGTCTGGTGTCTCCATATATATTAGGACTATGTCTTCCAGAAATCCCAGCCAGTAATACCAATGGGATCCCAATCAGTCTAGAAGACACCAGGTTATGGTGTAGATGTAACTAGTGCTGAGACACTATTCACACTACACAGGTATGTCTCTAATTAATATCTTCACGAGAAACCAGTGGGATCCCCATCTAGCCACCATGAACTTTATCAAAGAAAATAAGATGCAGATTGATACTTAAATATTTCAGCTTCTGAAAAACAAGCCAACAATGTCTTTCTATAATAAAATTATTTCCTTACTTTGCAATATATTTTATGAAGGATGAGTCCCAGAATAAGACTCTATAAATCTTTAAACTCTGTAAAGAGTTTAAAACAGATGTTTTGGATCACCTTTCATCAGCCCCTGCCAGCATGACCAACGGCCAGAGACTGTATAATTGTAGTCCAAAACATCTGGAGGACATAAGATTACTTAAAAAGTAAAGATACTCTTGAGTCAAGCATAACTCCCAGTAAGTACATGAACACATTTCTTCACAACAAAATGGAAATTGTTTACTATTGTCTTCTTTTGAAATATTTATTTATTTGGTAATAAAATTTAAAAATTTTATTAAATTAATATCCACTGCAATCAACCAGTCTCATTTACAACAAGTAAAAGCATAAATAACTGCTGCCATTACATTTTAAAACATTCATAGTACAAAATAAAAACAATTCAATAAACCATGAGAACAGTAATAATAATCAAACTACCAATAATCAGTCGATCAAGGGCATCATTTCAGTCTCCATAAGGCCTCCATAACAGACATCATCACTGAAAAGCAGCACCTACACACCTCAGCCCCCACTACTTTGCAAAGTAGGAAATCATCAGCAGTTTCTCCCAAGACATACAGTCGGGTGGGTCAATTGTGGCTGCAGAAAGCAGTCCTGCAAGTATCTCCATACTAGGCAACATACAGTGCATTTGGAAAGTATTCAGACCCCCTTCACTTTTTTCAATGTTATGTTGCAGCCTGATACTTCAATCGTTCAAATTCATTTTTTTTCTCATTAATCTACACTCAATACCCCGTAATGACAAAGTGAAAACAGAATTTTAGAAATGTCTGTAAATTTATTAAAAAGGAAAAACTGAAATATCACATTGGCATAAGTATTCAGACCCTTCACAACAGCACTTGAAATTTAGCTCAGGTGCCTCTTGATCATAGCTGACCTGTTTCTACACCTTGATTGGAGTCCACCTGTGGTAAATTAAATTGATTGGACATGATTTGGAAAGGCGCACACCTCTCTATAGAAGGCCTCACAGCTGACAATGCATACTGTACCAGAGCAAAAGCCATGAGGTCAAAGGAACTGCCCACAGAGCTCAGAGACAGGATTATTGCAAGCACAGATCTGGGGAAGGCTACAAAAAAAATTCTGCTGGACTGAAGGTTCCCAAGAGCACAGTGGCCTCCATAGTTCTCAAATGGAAGATGTTTGGCACAACCAGGACTCTTCCAAGAGCTGGTCGCCCGGCCAAACTGAGCAATCGGGGGAGAAGAGCCTCAGTAAGAGAGGTGACCAAGAACCCGATGGTCACTCTGACTGAGCTCCAGAGGTCCTGTGTGGAGATGGGACAAAGTTCCAGAAGGACAACCATCACTGCAGCCCTCCACTGATCTGGGCTTTCTGGCAGAGTGGCTGACGCCTCTCCTCAGTGCAAAACACATGAAAGCCCACTTGGAGTTTGCAAAAAAGCACCTGAAGGACTCTCAGACTGTGAGGAACAAGATTCTCTGGTCTGATGAAACCAAGACCAAACTGTTTGGCCTCAATTCTAAACGTTATGTCTGGAGGAAGCCAGGCACCGCTCATCACCTGCCCAATACCATCTCAACAGTGAAGCATGGTGGTGGCAGCATCATGCTGTGGGGGTGTTTTTCAGCAGCAGGGACTGAGAGACTGGTCAGGGTTGAGGGAAAGCTGTATGGAGCAAAGTGCAGAGATATCCTCAATGAAAACCTGTTCCACAGTGCTCAGGACCTCAGACTGGGCTGAAGGTTCACCTTCCAACATGACAACGATCCTAAGCACACAGCCAAGACAACACAGGAATGGCTTAGGGACAACTCTGTGAATGTCCTAGAGTGGCCCAGCCAGAGCCGTGACTTGAACCCTATTGAGCATCTCTGGAGAGACCTGAAAATGGCTGTCCACTGACGGTCGCCATCCAACCTGATTGAGCTTGAGAGGATTTGCAAAAAAGAATGGCAGAAAATCCCCCAATCCAGGTGTGCAAAGCTTGTTGCGTCACACCGAAAAAGACTCGAGGCTGTAATTGCTGCCAAAGGTGCTTCAACAAAGTACTGAGTAAAGGGTCTGAATACTTAAGTACATGTGATATTTCAGTTTTTTCTTTTTAATAAATTTACAGACATTTCTAAAATTCTGTTTTCACTTTGTCATTATGGGGTACTGAGGGTAGATTAATGAGAAAAAATGAATTTGAACGATTGTAGTATCAGGCTGCAACATAACAAGATTAAAAAAAGTGAAGGGGGTCTGAATACTTTCTGAATGAACTGTAGGGTTTTATAGGTAATAACCAATATTTTGGATTTCACTCAGAAGCCAGAGGAAGATATTGCAGGACCCAAAGTACCAAAGTAATGTGATCATTGCAACCAGTAACTGGGTCACTATGTTCCTGACCAATTGAAGCTTATGAGTGATCTTCAAAGGCAGCCCCATCCATAGCACACTGCAGTAGTTCAAGTCAGCAATGATGAGAGAATGCATTACTGTTGCAAAATCTCCAGGTAGGGCTGCAATTGGCACATCAACCAGAATTATGCACCTCCAGCTCACTAGCTGTGAGTTCAGGAAGACCTCCAAGTCATGAACCTGCTCTTTCAGGGGCACATCACCCCATCAAGAAACAACTCCAGAACTGACAGAGAACCTTGATGTACAAACAATCCATCTTGCTAGGATCCAACCTCAGCCTGTTCCATACCATCCAGACCCTAACTGCTTCCATTCAAGATGTCTGGTTTATAGCTTCCGTAACGTAACTGTAATTTCCAGCAGCCCTATACTGCTGGCAGTAGTTTATAACAGGACCAGACAACCTATGTCCCTCCAGCTATTGTTAAACTACAATTCTCAGCTGTCCCACCCACCCCTCCTTTCCAAAGCTAAAGGATACAGGGAACTGTACTTCAGCAATATATGGGGTGTTTATGAGCATATACTTGTGGGACACTGTGGGAAGCAGGCAGGGGAAGAGTTCTGTGGTTGTGAGAAGAAGCAGCCCAGTCCAGAGGTGGGGCTGTGGGACATTTCAAGGAGACTTATACAAGAGTCAGTTTTAAATGATGGTAACAACCCCTTAGCTAAAGTAAGCAATTCTATTCCAAGGTAGGAAGAAGAGACAAATTAAGGACTATTTACTACAAAACAGCAATGGAGCAGTATAGTTTGTTTATGTGATTTATCTACCACCTGAAACCTGCCATAGAGTTGTGCCATATTTTTTAAGGGTAAAATCGATGACTTTGGGCAGCGTGGAGCACCTTACCACATGGGCAAAGGCTTCTGTTGTAAATAGACCTGCCTCATTTAGAAACACAGTTCAACTTAATCATCTTGGAGTAAAAGAGGCAGTAATAGAACCTTTCCTCTAATATTTAGCTTCCCATCCATTGGACTAGCCCATCTGCTGAGAGTAAATATGCAAAACTCCTTTGCAAGATAAGCAGGAGGGCTGGAACTGCCAGCTATCTGCAAGAATCGAAGACAGCACTTACAGGTGAAACTCGAAAAATTAGAATATCGTGCAAATGTTCATTTATGTCAGTATGGCAACTCAAAAGGTGAAACCAATATATGAGATAGACGCATTACAATGCAAAGTGAGATATGTCAAGCCTTACTTGGGTATAATTGTGATGATTATGGCGTACAGCTTATGAAAACCCCAAATTCACAATCTCAGAAAATTAGAATATTACATGACATCAATAACACAAGGATTGGAAATAGAACAATATCAGACCTCTGCAAAGTATAAGCATGCATATGTACTCAGTACTTGGTTTGGGCCCCTTTTGCAGCAATGACTGTCGCAATGCGGCGTGGCATGGATGCTATCAGCCTGTGGCACTGCTGAGGTGTTATGCAAGACCAGGATGCTTCAATAGCGGCCTTCAGCTCTGCTGCATTGTTCGGTCTCATGTCCCTCATCTTTCTCTTGGCAATGCCCCATAGATTCTCTAAGGGGTTCAGGTCAGGCGAGTTTGCTGGCCAATCAAGCACAGTAATCCCATGGTCACTGAACCAGGTTTTGGTACTTTTGGCAGTGTGGGCAGGTGCCAAGTCCTGCTGGAAAATGAAGTCAGCATCCCCATAAAGCTCGTCTGCGGAAGGAAGCATGAAGTGCTCCAAAATCTCCTGGTAGACGGCTGCGTTGACCTTGGACTTAATGAAGCACAGTGGACCAACACCAGCAGATGACATGGCTCCCCAAATCAACACAGACTGTGGAAACTTCACACTGGACTTCAAGCATCGTGCATTGTGTGCCTCTCCATTCTTCCTCCAGACTCTGGGTCCTTGGTTCCCAAATGAGATGCAAAAGTTGCTCTCATCAGAAAAGAGGACTTTGGACCACTGGGCAACAGACCAGTTCTTTTTTTCTGTAGCCCAGGTAAGATGCTTCTGACGTTGTTTGTTGTTCAGGAGCGGCTTGACAAGAGGAATACGACATTTGAAGCCCATGTGCAGGATCCGTCTGTGTGTGGTGGCTCTTGATGCACTAACTCCAGCCTCAGTCCACTCCTTGTGAAAGTCCCCAACACTTTTGAATGGCCTTTTCCTGACAGTCCTCTCCAGGCTGCGGTCATCCCTCCTGCTTGTGCACCTTTTTCTACCACACTATTCCCTTCCACATAACCTTCTATTGATGTGCTTTGATACAGCACTTTGGGAACATCCAACTTCTTTTGCAATTACCTTTTGGGGCTTTCCCTCCTTATGGAGGGTGTCAATGATGGTTTTCTGCACAACTGTCAGGTCAGCAGTCTTTCCCATGCTTGTGATTCCTACTGAACCAGCCTAGAGACCATTTAAAGGCTCAGGAACCCTTTGCAGGTGTTATGGATTCATTAGCTGATTAGAGGGGGACACTTTGAGCCTAGAATATTGAACCTTTTCACACTATTCTAATTTTCTGAGATTGTGAATTTGGGGTTTTCATAAGCTGTACGCCATAATCATCACAATTATACCAAAGTAAGGCTTGACATATCTCGCTTTGCATGTAATGCATCTATCTCATATATTGGTTTCACCTTTTGAGTTGCCATACTGACATAAGTGAACATTTGCACGATATTCTAATTTTTTGAGTTTCACCTGTATAAGATCACTCCCTCGCAAAAGTCCAGATATACAAATAAGAGTCCAATACAAACCATGATGATATCATGTATGTCACAATATCATTGAATAAATGATGTAACATGTCATTTGCACAATGAGGTCATGACACAGGTGCCATCACTTCCCCCCTCCTCCCTCTCTCTCCCAGATGCCTATGAACACACATTTTCTCTTCATCCATGTGTGGAGTCCTGTCCCCACTGCAGTCAGAGAATGGAAGTGAGGCATGAAATCATGAATAGGAATTTGGCAAAGGCCTTTCTCCAGTGGTGAAATCAGTTCCTGGCCATCTGGACAACTGCACAGTGAAATTAAGAAAGTCCCTGTTATCTCCTTCCCAAACCAGGGTTTTTCATGCAGGAAAACCTCCAGGAAGGAAATACTGCCCATCCTCAGCAGGTCCCAAGAAGCCTTGCAGGGTCACACACTGAACAGATGACTGGGGGATGAGGGAAGTGTGATGGAACACCCAAAAGAAAAGAAAATCACTCTAGATTAATACCCCAAATAGTTATCACTCAGTAGCTTTATATTGAGACTACAATCTCCATTCTACAAAACCGTTATGTGAGTTTCACTCTTTACATCCAGCATAAGGATGCAAAAAGTAATACGCAGGCCAAGTCTATTAATTTGGTTAAGAAATCAGTGCCTCCAGCTTAACTGGGATCCCTCAAACTAGTATACAGATAGTATTCTTTTTAATAAGTATTCTTCAGCATTCTTTTTAATAAGAAAGGAGAGAACATCTTCTGCCCTTTTTTTGATCCAGCTATGCTAGCTTCTTCCCTTTGCCCCATCCCTGCTTTTGATTAGCTCCATCTGGTTTTTGCATCCAAATCCTTACCCACTGCACAAGAATTAAGAAAATCTTCAGTCAAAAAAGGTTGATTGGCACTAGCCAATCCATGTTTTTTGCAGCCAGGTTCTGCTGCAAACCAGTTGGACCAACTGATTTAAAGAAACATCTGTGTTCAGCATTGTGAATGCACCTCCACGGCACGGCTGACCTGCTTGAGCATGTGGGTCATATAAATGTAGAACTGCGTCCAAATATTTAATTCATCACTCATTATAGTATGTATTATATGTTTTTAGCATCATAGAATCAAGGTTGGAAGGGACCCTGGAGGTCTTCTAGTCCAACCCCCTGCTCAGTGCAGGAATCCTCATACCATTCTGGACAAATGGCTATCCAATCTTCTCTTGAAACCTTTCAGCAATAAAGCACCCACAACGTCAAGAGGCAGGCTGTCCCATCGCTTAATAGTTCTCACAGTCAGAGAGAGCTATTATCCAACTTTTTTTCCTTGGTGGGGCACAAGATCCTTCCCTCTGCTGTACTTTTAACCAGTTACACTGAGAAGAGAGCCTTTCTTCATCCTGCACCTAACCACTGCACAAATACACCCTAGTCACATCTTTTTTCTACCACGTCCCCATGATATTGTCTTCATCTCATCCCAAACCCATGCAAGGCAGGTGTTAAAGGAATGATTTTCCCCCTTGTTCTGCCACCATCCAGAGACAGCTTCCAGGTGTCCATTAGGCTTTGCCAGGGCAGTCAAGTGACTGGGAACAAAAACAGGATAAGATCAACCAACTCCAGGATTAGTGCTTAGTGCTTATCACTTCACCACAGCAGCTGGGGAGGTCCAAAAAATAGATAGCGCCAAGTCACCCAGTGAACTCTGCGGATAGTTGCACATTTGAACCTGGATCTCCCAATCTTTAGCCTGCACAGCAGCAGCTGGTACCATACAGAGAGGTACAAGGTGGTGAATTAAATCACATTCTCCCATTTAGGTCTGGGAGAGGTCTCCAGTGGTAAAATATGTACTCTGCCCTTACTGAATTTCCTGTATAAATTGCTTTCCAAAATCTAGGACATGTAAGAAAGGCAGTTTAGGAGCTTGTTACTGCTACTGGGAGCCGGGGGTGGGGGGTGAAATACAACCTGTCTCCGGCCAGATCTGAGGGAGCAGAAAAATAAACCAGCTTGCCACTCAACCACAGAAACAAGTAATCCGGATCAAAACAGATCGCGGGACCGCGCGCAGCGGTTCCTCCGCCTCTTCACAGCGTTATGCAGCACGTTTGCCGTCTTCCACCTGACCTGTGCAGACAGCCTCTTCACGACTACAAGAGGAGCGATTCTGGTGGCGCGCACCGCCACCTTCCCCCGCCCCCGCTTGGGCCAACGTAAGCTCCCGCAGAGCCGCTTCAGAAAGCCGCTTTTCACAATAAGCCCCTTCTCGCGGCCTGACCTCCGCACCTCCGTCAATCGGGGAAAGCAAAAACGGTAACGGAGAGGGAAGAGAAGAGCTGGCTTTACGGGCAGCCACCGCGAATACTTGGCTCTTGCCACAGGCGTCAAAGCCTTCACCTAAGGAGGACGGGGAATGCAGCTTTCCCCGGGTCTCAAAGCCAGGGTGGGTCGTTGGAAGCCGGACTAACACCCGGTTGGTTAGTCTGCGGGCAAAGAGAGCCCGGGGGTGGAGCCGGCAATCCTGAAGCAGAAGCCGCTCCAGAGTCACTTCCAGGTGAAATTCCCGAGGGAGAATTTGCAACTGAAGCCTCTTTATCATGAAGGAGAGGGAGGGGTGGAAGAGGCTGACAAGCTCGCCTCTGCTGAAGGAGGACGGGAAAGGGAAATCTCGCCCGCATTTCATCTGACGTAATTTTAGCCGCGGCCGATCTGTTTAACCCTCAAAAGATCGGTGATCTTTTGCACGTCAGCCCCATGTGCAAGAAGAACAGCTCGGAGGCACTGGAGGCGACAGCGGGGGCCAATTGCAAAACACGCCCTTTTTCCTCCGGCCGGCTCGTTCTTAATCCCGTGCCAAGGCCTCGCCAGCTAGCCACTCTGAGATTTAGACCAAAACGGGTAGCGGAGGCTCGCCGTCCTACACACGGACCCGCATTCATTCCCTCGCTCCGACTGGAGCAGCCATAAATACTCGCTGTCCTGCCTCAGGCAGCGCGCGGGCTTTTCTCCATGATGTTTGCCTCGCTCCGAGCGCTGGATGCCAAAGGCCAGGCGCAGCCAGCGGGCGTCGGCAATGAAGGGGGGCCGGAGCCTCGCCCCGCTGCCGACCCCGCGCGAAATAAAACAGGGCTAAAACAACAACAACAAAAAAGAGGGATCGGATGATCAGGATTATCTCTTGATCCATACAGCGGCGTGCAGAAAAGCGGACGCCTATAATAACCTTCACCGCTCCGCCCATCTGCCGAGAATTTAACAGGGGGCGGAAAAAGACATGACTGTCGTAGGAATGATCAAAATCCAGCTAATATCCCCAACCTGGTGCCTTCCAGATGTGTTGGACTACAACTTCCATCACTCTCCCGGCCCCTCCCATCTTGCGCTTTGGTCGCAACCTCCCCGACACTAATTTGGAAAGGAGACCCCCTGTCTCGGGCGGGCGGGCTCGCTTTGCGAACACGGGCTTTCCGTCCACGGATCTTTCCTCCTTCCCACCCTGCCGAGCACCGGGACCGCAGAGCGAGTGCAAAACAAGCCGCGGGCAACGCCGCGGGTAACGAGGTGGAACGCGAAGGCAGACAGACAACGTGGCTGAGCTGTCAATGTCAACGAAAGGAAGCATATGGGGCGGGGGGGGGGTGGAGAATGGTGCATTACGTTTCACCCCCCCCTCCCATATCGCACATAATCACAGCAATTGCAACAGCACCCCCCCCTTTTTTTTTTTCGCTCGGGGGTGAGGGAGTGACCCCGCAAAGGCTCCGGTTGAATTAGCCTCGGAGAACCTTCCCCGTTATTTTTTCCGGATTTTTCGCCCCCGCCTGCTCTTTCGTTACCTTCTCTTGGGCCCTGGTGAGTTTCTTCTGCATGTTGCTGGCTATTTTCCCTGCAGTGACTCCCTTGCCCATCTCAGCCATCTTGCCGTCCTTTTTTTTTTTTTTAAATCTGTACGACGGTGGTAAAATTAATCAGACTAAGAGGAAGGGAAGAAAGACTAGGACCGAAACAATGGCCATAGCCCTTCTCAAAAGCTTAGGACCAAGAGGATACAGCCTTTTAAAGAGACAGTACAACTCAGGCACGACAGCGTCTTAAAGGAACAGAGCACCCTAGTTTGAGTAGGACTGCGCCGGAAGCTTCCTGTCTGTGAAATGGGATATGGTTGATACGGGATAAAAAATCAATCAGAGAAAGAATCAGGATCCGATATCATTTAATTTTTTTCCAAGAATCTGACTGACTACTGACAAACCTATTGGCATATGGATTAGGGTTTTTAAAAATACATTTTAAGAAGAATTTAAGGAATATATTTATTTATTTATCAGTAAGGCATGAGTAACCATGAGCAGGGCTTCCTGGTCCAGGAATGGGTGCAACTGGACCCACGCAAACAGGAGTTGTGAGTCCAAGTGAACCCCCAAATTGTACATGAAGTCTGAATAGGGCAGTGCCCCCATCAAAAACCAAACATCATCATCATCATCATCATCATCATCATCATCATCATCCCAAAAATCTTGAGTTATGATTGATTATGTGCCATCAAGTTATTTTCAACTCCTAGTGACCACATAGACTTATGATAATGTAGTCAAAATATATAGTACTTAAGCAACAAAATTCAGTCACAAAAATCTGTCACAAGAATGTTCTACATGGGAATGACAGTAGAAAGCAAAGGATGATGGCAGCAAACACCAGGGACATCTTTAAAGCTTTTATCTGACAAGATCTAGTAACAGTTTTCAGCACCAGATCCTGAAATACAGTGTCTGACAACATACAGAATGTCATTCAACACTAAGCACTAGTTCTCTCAAAATCTGAAATTACACATCACAGCTTCTAGACCTCAAAAGCTCTGATCCATCTTTTAAAAAAAACAAATGACTGGCTGCAGCATATTCCCTGTCTCTTTTAAAAAATAATTATTCACACTTTTAAAATGTATACATTAAAGTTATAATAATATACTTATACAATAAGTACATATTCCAAATGTTTAATCTCAGTTTAAAATGAAGAACATTAGCAAAATTCACTATTACGGAAAATCATCATCCCTGAAAATTTGAAGGGCTGTTTTTTCATCATTTTCCTGAATCATACAATTCAGTCCTATGCAAGTTTACTCACTGAGTCTTATACTTCATCTAGTTAAACTCCCATGTAAGCCTGTATAGTCCGAAGACAATGCAGTAAGCACAGTGAGGATTTCTAGCAGGTAAGTGGGTGAGATCCAGGCCATTTTACATTTGTGGAGACAGAAAACTCTGCTTCTCAGTCTTACTCAATACTCTCTCTCAGAAATGAAATGCAAAAAATTCATCTCAAGGAAACACGTGTTGAGCAATCAACTATCAATTGTGATTGATTCAATAAATTATGGTTTAGTAAGCTGTGAGCTAGTTTGTACCAATCTATACATGATGTTTATACTAATCTGTAACAGTGTGGCGAAAGTTAAAAAGCAGAAGTGCTGTTCTGCATTAAGCAAAAGACTATTTAATCTATCATTTTGTTCTCCCGGTGGCCTCCAGTCCAGTGTCTCTGGGAAGCCAACTAGCAAAACTCCCATTCTCCTATTTGTGCTCTCATCAACTGGTATTCAGGGACATGCTATCTGTTTTAGTAGAATACTGGCTCTGATACAAGATGTCTTCTTGTAGCAAAGAGGAATCTTTCTTATTTGTTTATTTATTTATTCATTTATTAATTATTCCAGCTTGTATGCCACTCCATTTCCAGAAATTTTGAACTCTTACAATGTATCAATGTAATAGGACTAAAAGCAGAAATGAGCTTTAAGTTTTGTTTGCCAACTCAAGGCATGTGGACACATCGGCACCAGAGAGCAATGCATTGAACTAATTTATTTTACTGCATGGGTATTCTGAGAGTCCTAGTTGTCGGTGTACAGAAATGCTTAAGGGACTGAAAAGACTCTGGTTCCTGTCCTGATTAGCTACAGTGCACATTGGGTTAATATAGGCCAGTCACTCTCTTGTTGTGGGGATAAAATAGGGCAGATCCCCCCTCCCCCAAGAAAGTCACCTTGAGTTCTCTGAGAAAAGGTGAAACATTATGACAATAAAGAAAGAAGTATAGATATGTCTGGAGGACACCTGATTTAAAAATAAAAGTAAAGTCTTCTTCGAAACGAGTTCAGCTCCTGGTGATTTCATGGACACATCTGCACAGTTTTCTTCATATGATATGGAAATGGTTTGCCACTGCCTTCTTCTGGAATAAATTTTGACTTCCCAATCTAGCCTATAGCTCTGAACTTGCCAGTTGATCCAAGCCCTAACTATAAGCAACCCTACTTAGCTTTCTTCCATTTATAAACTTTCCCTTTTTAAAATAATGTAATTAGTAAAAATGAAAGGTTACCAAACTTATATCAATACAGACATGCACATACACATATATGCCCAGAGAGAAAGACAACATACTTGAAAAATTCAAAAGAAGACAGTCATCTAAAAACTGTACTTGTTAAACTGGTCTCCATAACAACAGTTGGGTTAATCCCAACCCCACACCATGACATGTAATAATATAAAAACCAAATATTTATATCTTGATAGTTTAGGTTTATATTATATACTATATATACTATAGTTTAAAGTGGAGATACCAAAAAGCCAAATTTCACACTTCTGTTATGATAAATTTGGGCTGAATGCCAAAAGACTGCAATTTCTCAACGAATCTTGCCTAATAAGAACAAAAATCAAAACTTGATCAACAAAAGCTCAAAATCCACATCTTTTCTGTATTATTTCTGTCTTCCCAAACCCAACTGATAAGAAAATACAGAATACTTGCTCACAGGAAAGTTGATATAGGATTACAAGCTTAAGCAATAGAATAATTAAGGATGTTGCTTCCAGTGTAATTATGCAGGAACATATCTCCACGAGTTGTAAACAGGTAGCCCTGAGACATGATGCAATTTTGCACCAATCTGTTGTTTGCAGAAGGGAAGGGAAGGGAAGGGAAGGGAAGGGAAGGGAAGGGAAGGGAAGGGAAGGGAAGGGAAGGGAAGGGGACTATGGGGTATTTTAAGTCTTACACTCAGTTGGGTTACTTTGTTATATATGGTCAATGAATGAAATAGGTATGTAATTACAATTAGTTTTTAATCTTATTTTCCTATGACAATACTGTACAATTTGTATAGCAAATTAATGTTTATAGACTTGGGCATGCCATCATTTTGTGCATGCATCCATTGTGCATTTGTTTTTGTGAAAAAGCAGCAACTACAGTGTGTGAAGAATTAAAGCTTCTGGCTGATCCATCAACAGGGAGAAATATTAATTCACCAAACCTCAGAATGAAAAACCTATTTCTTAATTCCCATTATTAAGAAAGTCCTGCTATTAATGCCTGGCATAGGTTGGTCTGTCAGAAGCCACAATGATATCACACAGAGACATTATGTCCTGACTCTTTTAGTGCTTTTGTATTTAGTACAATGTTTGTGTAAATTGTTGACTTGAGGTATATCCAGATTGAAAGAGGGAAATCAAAGGGATTCTTCAAGTTGATAGGAGATACAGCCCAAATCTGTTAGAGTGGAGAGGAATCTTCTTAGGTTAGGAATCAGTTTAGAAGATGTTTGTACATGTCAGTGCATATATTCCAAAATAAGGGAAAGGAATAAATAAATAGTAATCAAATTAACTTTACAACATCACTTAATTTTTGTTTGTTCTCCAGTCTTTTATGAATAGCATCTGTTCAGTTATTAATACTAGCCTGTCTCCTGTAGATTCCACATTTTCAGTTTTCAGCAGTCTTTTAACTAAAATGGCCAATGCAGTGTGTTTGGTAATATTACAGTAGTACCTCGGTTCACGAACGCTTCTGTTCATGAACGCTTCGGTTCACGAACAGCTCCGGTCACAAAATTTTGCCTCCATTCACGAACTCCGCATCGGGTTACGAACAGGATCTGTGGCCATTTTCCCTCCCGTGACACGTGGTCGCGGCTTCCTGTAGGGTGGGGGACTCTCCCTCCAAGCAGTAACCGCCTCCCCACCCGCCTTCCTGTCCTCCACGCCAGAAGTCGCGTCGAGCAAGGTTAGCTTTCTCTCTCTTCATACTGTACTTTGTGTCATATTTTTGCGGTTTTAAAAAACAACAACATATGGTTCAGAACGGATTAACCGTAATTACATTGAACCTTATAGGGAAATTTGATTCGGGACGCGATCAAAAATCGGTTGGCGACCAAATTCGTAGGGGTCAGAACGGATTAACCGTATTTACATTGAACCTTATGGGAAAATTTGATTCGGTTCACAACCGATTCGGTTCGCGACCAGAGTCGCGGAATGAATTAAGTTCGTGAACTGAGGTACCACTGCATTTTGAGAAAGCTGTGGAAAATAAGTACCGAACCATTGGGATGTGAAGTGTACCAGCAACATGCCCCTAATTTTAAATAACCAACCACAAATGAAATATTTCAATATACGGTAAAAACAAAAAAGTGCTTTTTTGTTTTGTTTTGTTTTACCAAGGCATCTAGTTTCTGTGGGGGTTTGTTGTCCAGTGACTAGTGTGAGGGTGTGAATTCAAAACTGAGCAATGTATCAAGTTAAGAGAAAAGAAGCAGACTGGCAAAACTAGAACCATGAGTCATCCACTTCAGTAACAATGGTACAGATCATTCCAGGACTGCTGTGAGGAAGGTGGAAATGGAAATACCAGCAAAACTGTAGAAGATTAGATTAGGAACTTCTAACTCTGAATGAATCAGTGTCCTGCTTTGTTGATTATTTGTTGTTCCTGCTATGCTGGATTTCCAGATATGCCCTGAGCTAGGTGATGGCAAACACAGAAAACCACCATTGTTTGTCTCCATATTGTTTAGCTCTATGGGAATTGCTGTTGGAAATGGCTGTTGCATGAACAATTTCCCAGTCAGGGTTACGTGCAGATTACATGGAATAGCACCGATCAATGGCTTTAGATTGGATGCAGGAGAATAGAGTTAACCATTCCCCTATCTCAGCCCATCAAGTCTTACTATTTTTGTGTAATATTGTTGTAGCTTCTGGCAGACCAAACCCATATCAGGAAGGTGACAAATTAATAATAGGAAGAATGAATCAATAATAGGATCCAGTTAGCTATTCAATGCTATTTGAAGTATATACCAGAAAGAAAGTACTGTTAAATAAATTCCAGCCAGAGATACAAGTCTACTGCGTACCAAGCATTTTACAGTGTAATTGCTTTTACATATATTCAATAGAGTATATCTACTCTGTTCAAATTGGTGGAATAATTAATTCATCAGTTTCATCTTAGTATGTATTTATTACTTTTGCTGTTATAACAACATATAACATATGATGATGAAAACTTATGAGAATTAGTACAGGTCAACGATATCTTTATTTTGATGGCAGCTTGGTTTACATCTATTCCTTAGCCATAATACTATTTGTTTGGTCTTCAGTTGGAAAGATGAACAACATAACCATTATGGATTAGTGTAATGTGTGGACCAGGTCAATGTTTTCATGAATGAATCAATATTTAAAGTAACTGTATGACTTCTAGTGTTCAGGAACATGAAAAGTGAAGCTAAAATCTCATAATGTACTAGGGTTATAGAGCAGCATCAATTTTTTTTTAATTAAAATTATAAGACAAATATAAAATGTGTGGCATATAAAAATATACATATCAGAAGTGAATTAGAGGAGAATTCCAATTATCGACTACAATCTTGAATTCACCTAATAAATTGTCTCTGCAATTGCTGGTTTAAAAATGACAATTTACTAATAATTGGAATACTTCATTTTAAAAAATGAATTTCAACAAAGTGTGACTCAGTAGCAGGAGGTATAATATTGTCTCTTTTTTTAGCATGAAGTGCTAGGAATGTTGGACTATCATACTAAAAGACACTCTGCTTTTCAACCTCTTGAGTTCTAAGTTCACTCCTTTCTCTTCCTCCAGTTTCAATCCTTTTCAAATCCTCTCTTGTACTAGCTTCAGTTTTTTAAATTCTCTCTGGATTTGGATTTTCAAATTCTTGAGGTCAACTGAGTCGATCAGTTCCCTTGGGATGATTGGTCTGGCTGCCCTGGCCTCTAATGTGATGGTCTATAACAGGCTGTCTCTCGACATTTCTTTTGATGGCTGGATAAAGATGCCCACTTATCCAGAGCATACAAGAGAGCTCTATCCCCTAACGCTAACCTACCTATTCTGTCAAAGTTGCAAATATGCAAGTATATTTATTTCTCTATTAAAATTAATCTACAAAAAGGAAGAAAAAACATTAAATGCTCATATACCCACCCCAGGTCAGGCATCTGCTTGTGTGCAAGACATAAAACAATGTCCTTCCAAAAAAAAAATATATTTTTTTTAATTGTGGTTTTCCCCTTGTGTCCACTTAATCCCACTTGTATCACTATGTAGCAGATATGTGGACTTGTAGGGTAGAAAGCTGGAGATCTTCACACCCTGGCCCTTCCTCCTGTTTTGGGGTAGCAGCTTGGTAATTCCCACTGCCATCTCAAATCTTCCAAGGGGAACCTTACTCAGCATCCAACCAGGAACCCCAGGGTGTGAAAGAAATATGGCTTTTACAACCTGCACTCTCATTTTAGCAATAACAAAATCAAAACACAAACAAAACAAAACAAAAACCCTCAGTGTAACCTCTTAGCGTATAAGTATGTGGGCAAAAGTTTTAGCTGTTCTTTTAGACAAATATCAATCTCATAAGAGATTAAAAAATCAAACTTTATTAGAAAAAAAGAAATAGTATAAAAGTGTTTTAACTTTAAACACCCAAAATGCAAACATTCAGTGTTGCAGAAGAAAATACTGTGTTAAGAAAAGACAATGGAAAAAAAAGTAACTCCCTAAGCAGATGACAAGATAATGCTCATCTGCTGTGAAACAAGATTTTCTCTGTCAAAATATTACAGATCCCTGGAGTATTCTGCAGAGAACTTATAATGTAAAGATTTTAAAGCAAAAATTATGACCACAACCTAAAGTATGAAGAAAAATTTAACTGTAATTCACTAGCTTGTACAGAGAAATAAAGACAATGAGGCTGTAGCGTAGAACAGAAATAAAGATTCAACAAAAACACATTTGGCTAGAACATATTTATTTCTCAAGAAAGAGCCATTTTTCTTGAAGCAGATTTCCAGCTTCCTTTTACGTGTACTTTCCTTTTCTCTTGCCAATTCCACAATTTAACCTGAAGCTGCTGGAGGGATGGAAGAATCCCACTGTTTCTCCCACCCTTAATTTGCAGCTTCTGCCTAAATTCTGCCTGGAGATTTAAAATGATCAAAGTTTTTTATGTCTCCTACAGAGGGAAGATCTGGGGTAATCTGACTCTCTGTGTGACAAAGAACATCTCTTCCTCAAGCTCATCCAAGATGGAGATTGAGCCTCATGGGAAAAATAGCTGTGAAAGTAGTCAGGCAAAGCTTTAGGAAGATCCAAAATGAAATCAAAATTTTCAGCATAATCTGATAATTTTCTGATTCTAGAAGTCTGCTCATGATTCTTTCTTGAATCCTGGAAATTTCTCACTTCAGCTAACCTGGAGTAGGCCCTGTCTACTCATCTCCTTCCCTTGGGAAGACTCTTGAAAGCTCTTCCTGGCTTGTTAATCTCAAGGGGGGAAAAGGAATTATGTTTACCCAGGAATGTAGCCAATTTCCCCCATTAGAAGGGAAAAGTATTCAATTAGTTATGTATCTGTCTGTTTGTGTATGTGTGTGTGCATGCTACTCTGACAGGGATCTCAGAAGCTTGCCTTGTTTGCAATGTCATTGCACCTCAGTAATGTTTTCTACAAAATCTATGAGGAGATGCAAGGGACAAAGCTAAAACTAAGAAGTAGGAATTTGCAGAGGCCCTCTGATCTGGTTTAGAGACTTACTGGGGTTTTGGAAATAGTAGTTTGGCTGAGGGCTGATTATTATGGGTTGAAAGGGATCTATAAAGAATTAATTCACTTTTTCCATCAAAAAAATCAGTTGCTAAGATAAATCAGTTAACTAAAGCAGTCCACAAGCTCTGGTACACAATTCATCTGATAGCCTGAGACAATGAGGTAGAAGAAATGGTATAATTAAGGAGTTATTTTCATACACATCCTATCCACATACAAGATGCTTTGATTTGGGTGACTAATGATGGTCTTATTGTTGGGTTATTCTGATTTGAGAGCAGCCTAGGCAATCACTGAATGCAACACTCTCTTTCCTTTCTCTATCTACTATATACCCACCCACCCCCGCAATCTGGCATGATCACCATAGCATACTATAATGGCCTGTGAGAATAACCTTGAGAGACAGGAGGGAGAACCACAGCCTAGACAACAGTCTGATAAATGAAATCTGAGCCCAAATCAGAAATGTAATTTGAGAAAGCATCTCAGAATTGACCCTCTCTACTTCTCTGGAATGTAAAGGCAAGGGAAGGGGGCAAGTGCTTTCAGACTTGCAAGGTTCTGTTACTGTAACCTTACAGTAAAAGTAGTATTAGTATTCATGATTTTGGTTTCCTAGTCTGGACTACCTCAAAGGATTAATACATACCCTTCAAAGTCCCAACTTAGCGTTGATAGCTGCATACAGCTTAGTTTGAATAGTTCCACACACATAAGGAAGTTATAGACCACCCTTACCAACCTGATCTTCTACAAATGTTTGACTAAATGTCACATCATCCTCAGCCATACCACAACCAATGAATAGAGCATTGTGGTCCAACAGGACCAAAGAGAAGTATGAGGGGAAGGCTATACTAGACTATTGGTTCCTGCAGATTTGGGTTCTATTCAATTTTGAGGTTATAGAACGCTTTCTCATTAGAGTTGTAAAAGTAACAGTTGTTCATACAAAATGATATGGAAATATAGAACTACAGGTAGTCCTCAAGTTACGGCAACAATTGGGGCAGGAATTTCTGTCACTAAGCAATGCAGTCGTAAAGCGTGACCGCATCATTTAGCAACAACAGTCCCTGCAGTCCTAATTGCCATTGTTAACTGAATCACAGTGGTCATTAGTCGAGGACCACCTCACAACTTCCTGATGGCTTCCCACAACCAAAGTCCCAGGCAGTTTACAAGCATGATTGCGGGAGTGCTGGGACAGCCAGAACTCTGAGAACCAGTTGTGATCACCGTTCATTCAGCACCATTGTAACTTCGAACAGTTGCTGAACGAATGGTCATAAGTCGAGGACTACCTGTACATCATTCAGATATTTTACAGAAATTTATTCCCAGTTTTCCTAAAAAATCAGAAGCAAAGATAAACATCCATGCTTATTCTAAACACATGTTTTATAGGATTTTTAAAATTAAAAACAAATAGTCATGTTTTGTTTTAAATAGATATAGTCATGATTTCTTCAGCAGCTTTCTGAATTCTGAATTCTGAATATGAATGAAGTTGCCTAGAGATGTACCTGTGAAATTTTTAGAAAAAGTTGTACACGTTTCACTGGAACTGAAAAAACTAAGCTACTATATTTCCCCCCATATTAGCAGATATCATATTAACTATGGACACAAGATACATTTGCTTTCAGCATTCCTACTTTTCATTGTCCATATTAGACATACAGGGGCGGAATTTTGGGACCAGTATATTATGCATCTTCCTGATGTCAAATGATGATACACTGGTAAAGATCCCTAGATCAAGAAACCTGAAAGCAACTGAGCTTGAGGGTGTTAAGACCAGCAGAATAATAGCTGTGTTAAAGCTGAGAGGCAATGAAAAACAGTCTATGTATCAGTAGCATTTCTGTCTTTCTGCTTCAATTACTTCTTCACCTGTTTTTTTCTGGCTTATTGTTGCATGTAAGATTGTAGCTGCAGTTTGCTAAATACAGAAAAAAATGGTTGTGTGAAAAGATTGAAGTGAAGGAGCACAGAATATACTTTTAGCATATGTATTTTCTTCCTCCTTCTGAACAAGCTATGTTTATTAATATTTTCTTTAAGTCAGGTGAGCTAAATTAGTAATGTTTTCTAATGCCTGATAACCAAGAACCATTTCAGATATGCCCATAAAATTTTTAGAATAAATCATTAATTGGCCAAAGAAGATAAAATTAATTTTAAAAAATATATATTTTAAGAAATAGTACTCTTTCTGCAACTTCCCTGTGGCAATTTTAGTTTTTAGATCACTTGAAATAGTATTGCTGTAGGGAAGTTTTACTTCAGGGCTTAACTATACGAAAAGATAACAAAGGACAGACAAGAAAAAGCCTGCACAATATCACCAAGAGGAGCTGGATCTTGCCAGATACTAATCATTCTTCAGATACTAAAGCCCTTCATGGTTCACTAAGATAAATTAAAATAGCGGATTACTCTTCTGTTCATCTTCTAAGTCCCGCATTTTCTTTTTTTGAGGGGGATGGCTGCTGCTGGGTGAGGGATGGTGCGTGAGGGGCTGGTGGGCATGGCGTGAGTGCAGCAAGGCTTGGGGTGGTTGCTGCCAGGTGGGTGAGGGAGCAAGGGGGTGCTCAGGAGTGCATGGCATGGCATAGCATTTTTTTTTTGTTTGAATTCCAGAGGTTTCAGTTTTGCTCAGTTGTGTAAATATGTGAAAAACTTACCAACTCCCAAATTCTTCCATGAATACACAAACGTTAGCACTGCATGAAATTAAAATGTAATCATCCTAAGTTCCTTCATTCAGAAATAAGCTTCAATGCATAAAATTGGATTTTCTAGGTAAATGAATATAGAATCATTGTGGGAACAAGGCAATGGCACATAGGAGATCTAACCAATAGATGGTAACACAACTATATCACAACATCCCTCTCCTCCCCCCCCCCCCGCACAAATATCAATAGATAAATCACTATCTTGAAACAGCTATAGGCTGCAGGAATTGCAGAAAACCTGCATCACAGGACTCTTCCAAAAGCTAAACTCTGACTATGATGGTTGCAATAAACTAGGTAAAAGAACTCATATAGTCAAAGATCCTCATTTGCTTTCATTGGCAGAACTGGGGGAGCCTGTCATCCAGAGTCTGTTCACATGATCTTTCCAGCCTACCTAGCCCCAAAGGACTGAAAAGCTTCCTACAGTATATTTTTCCAAAATGGCAGGAGCCTCCCTTTTAAACTAGGAAAGGGATCCCATGATCTGTGGCCAATCATTTTCTACAATGAATTATTCAATAAATAATCAAAGCGAGCATACACTTCTGATATTACATAAATATATAATCTGCTAATAAGACAAGATAATATCACTGATATCACAAGAATATGCTTACAAGAATTCAAAGAAGCTGACAGACAATCCTGGCAAACTGTTGTCCATCAGAGTTGGAAGCAACTGAACATCTGAAGAACAGAAATTACATCTTACAAAGCTACGTAGAGCATTTTTTTTAAAACTGCTGCACAAGTAACTGCTCAATGAGAATCTAGTCAGACAGTTTATGTCTAAATGGAAAACAATCTTTAGGGAGATGTCAAAGTACTGTACATATTTAGTGTCCGGTCAAAACTCCTTTGTGGATTTGAAAGTTAATACAAATTAGTATCCAGACTTTAGCTAACAGTCTGGCTCCAGGAAGTAAACTTCTAAAGTCTTTATGGGCTTTATTTATTTATTTAAACAACATATAGGGCCACCCATCTCATAGCAATGACTATGTCTCCTCCGGAGTTTTTCTGACTCAGCATTTGAAATCTTCTAGTGGCATGATGAAAAGGATAAAGTAAGATTCTGCATTTGTACTGTAGTTGATGCTGTGGTTTACCCTTTCACATGATTACACCCAACAATCAGATCAAACAGCCAGGGTGAGAGAGTAGTAGTAATGGGAAGAGATTGAAAGCAAATCTCTATGTAGACAGAAATAAGGAGAGAAGATAAAAAGAGCAAGCTCTTTTTAAGCAAGAAAAGCAGTATAGGGCAAATCTGAGACACTTTCATTGGTTTGAAGGTCACATGCAATAGCAGAGAATACTTATAAAGAATTCTTATATAAGAATTTTCTGTCAATGAAAGGTTGCTTACAAGAGAATACATGGAGAGTAGAAACTCCTCCAGAAAAATAAAAGAACACATCTATTAAATTGTTTATATATAGCAACATGAGTGAAGATGGAAAAAATGTATAGCTGGAGACAGTATCCTTCATGAAACCTAATTCTGTGACTAGATAGGCTCTCCCTGGTCATCTCCAAGGAATGTATATTGCCTTCTCCCAGTAACAAACGAGCCCCTGCTATTACAGAAATAAGTCTTTCAAAGCAACTAATCTTTCATAGAGTAAATATGCAAATGAACTAGTTCCTTCATTCCATTCAATAATATTGATCCATGTTTGACTTATTCAGCTGATCAGAAGGTCCAGAAGCAGGGTAGAAGAGTTTAGTTTCCATTTGGATAAATTATCACTAGAGATGTAACAATATTTTTACAAATATTTGTGAACATACAGGAAGAAGAAAGGCATATTAACAAACTATTATATTTACCTAAAGGCATTGTTATACTTGTGGAACATCACTCTGGCTTTCTTATTTCTCTTTCATTAACTGCACTGCATTTCCTAAACCATTTTTAGCTTCTACCAAACATGTGTGAGAGGGGTCTCTTTATTCATTAAAAAATAATCTTTCTGTCATGAAAAGCCACTGAACACAGCCCTTTCAGTCAGCTCTAGAAACAGCATCATATTTGATCATCTAGCAAATAATCAGGTATATTAAGACATTTGGTTAACTATTTATTCCACTCAAAAAAAAAAAAAAAGTTCTCATTGAGCTGGAAAGGATAAGCAAAAAAGTCAACTGAAACATTTTTTTAAAGTTGAAATTTCTTTTTCTTTCAAGAGAAGGAAAAATCACTCTGGCAGATCTTTAACATGGAAAAGAATGTGCAACTTTTTAGTATAGAAAAAATATTGAGCTTCATAACACAAATGGTTCAGAGGCAATAGAAACTGATTTTTTAATTTTAATTTTCTGCATAGCTTTAGAATACATGAGAAACCATATATATTTAAATTTCTGTGAAAAAAGGACATCTTGATAAATTTTCTTTCCAATTAAAGTTGATCAAACTGTTTTCTCTGAAATAAAGTTTTCTGCTATCCCATCCAATTACAGTAGAGAGAAAAATTGGCTCCAACTGCTGTGTTAAGATTCATTGGTCTCTTTTTCTCCTTGAACTACCATCTATCCATCTATCTCAACTGATTATTATAAGCAACATCTTTCTGGAAACTGCTTTAAAAATTAGTGTCCGGTTTTTCTTTTTCTTCTTTGTTATCCATCCACTTTAGAATTATTTCCATTTAGTTTGAATTTATTAGATTTATATCTCACCTTTATTTTGCACAACTCAAGGAGGTATACATAATGTTCCTGCCTCCTATTTTCCCAACAACAACAACCCTATGAGGTGGGTTGGGCTGAGAGAAAGTAACTGACCCCAAATCATCCAACTAGATTTCATGCCTAAGGACTAGAACTCACAGTCTCCTGGTTTCTAGCACCAGGAGACTGGCCAGCATCTTAACAAGATTATATGAATGAGTCAGAAAATCATATACATGCATACACCCAGAGAAAAATCGCTTTGAGCACAAAATAAATTTAGGAATCAAGATGAATAAGCAGTTTCAACAACAGCCCCACCTGGTGGCATTTTGGATATCTGTTTAAAAGAACCTCTTCATGAATTTAATTTAGGCAGCTGATGTGTTACAGTATTTTGTTTCACTTAATGTGAATATATGTTTACATTTACCATTATAGTATTGGAGTCTCCCTCAAGAACAGACCCATTTACCATTTTTCTTGTTTTGTAAATGAATATTTAATGTATACCAAAAAAAACAAACAGGTTTCTCATTAATCTTTACAACCAGAGTAACAGTTGTGCAGCAAAAAGTAAAAGTCAGATGCAAAGAAACTCACATGGATACATACCTGATTAGGTACAAAATACAAGGCAAAAGCAGGGTTTCCAGAAATGATACAAAGCTGTAGACATCCCAGATCTGAACTACTAAAATCCAGATGTCCAATAGTTTTCTGTATTTCTTTGCTATCTACTGGTTTTGCAGCCCAGAACTGACATGTATTCATCACAATGGCTAAGATCTATGGGGTTTTTTGCCACATTTCCAATTCTACTATGAACTGCAGAAATGATTATCTGTGAGCGTTTTAAAGACAGTGATTGAAAATCTGTATGGTTCTTGGTCAATAGATATTATATTAGTGAGTTGATGACCAGATCCTTTTCCCACTGCTCTACTACCCATGTACTGATTTACTCATTTCACATATCAGGCATTGCGGTAGGTGGCTCTTTTTCTTGTTGATTGATAATGCTTTGGTAAATAGTAGGAATATTTAATTATTGCCTGAAGGTATTATGACGCTGCCAGCTGAAAATGAGAAAACCTTTAACTCTTCAGAAGTGGATCCAGCATGATGAAAAAGTTATAAATTAGTGAAGGAATGAGGGTCAACTGAAATGCTTAGTACATTGAGAGTTTGTGGGCATGCCTACATTCACCCATCATTTCCATTCCCCAAATCTTCAAAACAAACTTGAACTAGACTGACAATTGTCTCCATTTCTGAAAAATTCAAAAGGCAGAGAACACTGCTATGAAAATTGAGTCTCTTGGGCAAAAGAAATAGGAGTTGGATGGTGAAGATGGAGTTCCCACCAAAAGGAGAATAGACCACTCACAGGTTTTGCAGAGCTCTAACCTTTCAAGTGAATAGACCAGCTTTGTTTCAGTTTTGGATACATCACAGCTGAAACATTAACAAATCATTTGGCTCCTTGACACAGTTAGTGTCATGAGATTGGACAGCTATGAAGCTGCTCCTGAACTGATACAAAGTTCCATTAAGAAAGCAACTTGTTTTGACTGGTATGTACAGCAGGATTTTCCCCCCACAATATATTCTTCTTTAAACAATTGGATTTTATTTCTGATTCTTTCCTCTTTCAAGGCAGAGTAAAGAAGAGATTATTTAGAAGATCGATCAACATATATCTCCAAAATGCTCTAATAAAGTTCACCTGCTCTAGTAATTATTATTTGTTAATATATCCCACCTTTTCTCCAAGAACAGAAGGTGGAGTCTATAATCCTCCTCAATTTGTATCATTGGAACAACAATCCTATAATGTAAGTTGGGTGGAGAATAAGTGATTGACTGAGCCACATTCCATGTCTGAGTATGGATTAATACAACACTCTGTTATAAAATGCTGCTGATCAATCAGTTCATTGAAGTACAATGCTGAATAAATGAAATGATCAAGGAAACAAAATGGAAATATCAGTGTAGTGCATTCACACATATTTTATGGATCCGTAGACAAAATTAGCACCTTTTCCTCTTCAGTTTGATGGCCCTTATATAACAACTGCTCAGTCCTGTTTTTTTCTAGCAATAATATTTAAGAGACACATAGAATGTTATCAAAATTATTATTTTTATTGTATTGTTAACATACACCCTCCTGAGTCTCTTATATAATATGAATTAACTTACAAAATAATTACCAGTGAATATTATAATTTTAAAAAGCTAATGCAACACCCTAAAATGCAAGTCCATAAGGTATCCAAACTGAGAATCAGAACTTACTTGCTCTTTGATTCCTCCTTAAGCAAAGAATCTGTTGAAAGCAAGTTTACATAGTGAAGCTAAGTAAGTTTGGATTCTCTGTTGCATTCTTCTTTCTGGAGATGACCCAGTGATATAGAGAGAAGACTGGACATATTCTCATAAATTTGGAAAACAAGTACAAAACTGAGATTAGTGATAACAGATGAAACAGCATCAAATATTTCCAAAATTACTAATGTAAATATTTTGAAGTAAATAACTTTTATCTGTTATGCCTATAATCAATGTGACATTAAATATGTACGCTCCATTCTGGTGGCAAAATGTGTTGTTAAAAGACATAAAACGGTTTAGTACAAGATGTTTAACTTAATGAAACTTCCCACGTAAATGTCATGTTACTGCGGTCCATCCAATAATAATAAAATCACTCAAACACAAACCTCTCAGGTAATAATTAGTTATATAAATTGTGCAAACAACTACAAAGTGTCTGTCTTTTGAATATGCAAATACTATGTCATTATCTGTCTATCCTAGAGAGGGCAGTAGCCCCCACAAAAAACAATGTGTAAAAGCAAGCAATAAAAAGAATGCCAGGATACTAAAGTCATTTTTTATTTAAAAAGAAAACTAAATTTCAAAAAGACATTTGTATTTTCAGTCAATAAAAATGGACAAATATAAAAATTGATTCTTTTACCATTTGTATTGCTGACTGACTTAATTGTAACAAAATTGTATATTTCTTTATGTTACTTCAGAAGCTTCATTCAGGGAATAAAGAATGGACTTCTGAATAGGCACAAGCTGTAGATTTCAGGATTTTCTTTAAAATGTCTTCATATTTTAAACCCTTTCCCTAATGTCTAATCCATTATAGCCAATACATCACATTATTTGGAAAGAAAGCACAGTCAAGGCAAGAATTCCTGAAACAAAACTGAAGAAAGGAAACAAAAATGGTACATGCACTCCATTACATAAAGGAATGTTCATCTTTCAGAGATGTTGCATTGAGACATGTGGTAACTAGCTATTCTGAAATGTAAATTTATTACCATTTATCTCATGTATAGATCATTAACTCTTATTTTAGGCAGTTGCTTAACAGAGGGATTTTTAAACTGGGGAGAGGAGATAGTGATCAGTAATTTATCAATTTAAATATATTTGAGGCTACTAAAATAAATGTGTTGGTTCTTGTAAAGAGTTTCCTAGAAAAGCAATACAATGAAAACTACTTCAGGATTCTAACAGGGCTATGCTCTCTACAAACAGTTCCGAAATACATTGGCCCCACGTAAGTTTCAACACGGCACCTCTCTTCTGTTCATTAAAGCAGGCCCTCCTTTTTCAAGCTTTAATAAATAGCGAAGAGGTGCTCATGGGAGGTCCAAAACACTTCTTCCAAATAATTTTTGAAGCATGCAGCCCAAGTGCTGGATGTTGAACTGATGCATTAGTTGACTTTACTGTATCTCTCAGAGATAAACATAATTCTAAGCATATAAAAGGATATATTTTGATACTTACATACATTTTGTTATGTATAATACTTTTCAGGAAATAGATATACTTCTGTGAAGGCATCTAAAGCTTAGAAGGGAAATCCCATAATGGCTAAAAAAATCTTCAACACCTTTGCATCAGAGCTGAGGCTTGGGAACTTAACGTTTCTGCTCTCATTTCCTGTCAGCAAATTTCACATTGATGGAATCTGCAGGCGTCAGTAGTCCATGAGTTTTGGCAAAAACTGATTTAGTTTTTGCAGATTTTTTTATTTCAAAATGTTGAAGTAGCTAATAGGAAAAAAGGAATAATATCAGGATTAATAAAAATGAAATATCAGAAAGGCAGCAATATAGTAATAGTTCTAGAAGCCTATACCTTATAAAATGTTCTAAACATTTATTGTATTTATTTAATTTTACAGTCAAAGATCAAAACAAATATGCCAGAGAAACAAAAAAGGAAAGAAAAACCTATTGTAGAAAACCTAAAACTACAGGTGAAACTCGAAAAATTAGAATATCGTGCAAATGTTCATTTATGTCAGTATGGCAACTCAAAAGGTAAAACCAATATATGAGATAGACGCATTACACGCAAAGCAAGATATGTCAAGCCTTACTTGGGTATAATTGTGATGATTATGGCGTACAGCTTATGAAAACCCCAAATTCACAATCTCAGAAAATTAGAATAGTGTGAAAAGGTTCAATATTCTAGGCTCAAAGTGTCCCACTCTAATCAGCTAACGAATCCATAACACCTGCAAAGGGTTCCTGAGCCTTTCAATGGTCTCTCAGGCTGGTTCAGTAGGAATCACAAGCATGGGAAAGACTGCTGACCTGACAGTGGTGCAGAAAACCATCATTGACACCCTCCATAAGGAGGGAAAGCCCCAAAAGGTAATTGCAAAAGAAGTTGGATGTTCCCAAAGTGCTGCATCAAAGCACATCAATAGAAGGTTATGTGGAAGGGAAAAGTGTGGTAGAAAAAGGTGCACAAGCAGCAGGGATGACCGCAGCCTGGAGAGGATTGTCAGGAAAAGGCCATTCAAAAGTGTTGGGGACTTTCACAAGGAGTGGACTGAGGCTGGAGTTAGTGCATCAAGAGCCACCACACACAGACGGATCCTGGACATGGGCTTCAAATGTCGTATTCCTCTTGTCAAGCCGCTCCTGAACAACAAACAACGTCAGAAGCGTGTTACCTGGGCTACAGAAAAAAAGAACTGGTCTGTTGCCCAGTGGTCCAAAGTCCTCTTTTCTGATGAGAGTAACTTTTGCATCTCATTTGGGAACCAAGGACCCAGAGTCTGGAGGAAGAATGGAGAGGCACACAATGCACGATGCTTGAAGTCCAGTGTGAAGTTTCCACAGTGTGTGTTGATTTGGGGAGCCATGTCATCTGCTGGTGTTGGTCCACTGTGCTTCATTAAGTCCAGGGTCAACACAGCCGTCTACCAGGAGATTTTGGAGCACTTCATGCTTCCTTCCGCAGACAAGCTTTATGGGGATGCTGACTTCATTTTCCAGCAGGACGTGGCACCTGCCCACACTGCCAAAAGTACCAAAACCTGGTTCAGTGACCATGGGATTACTGTGCTTGATTGGCCAGCAAACTCGCCTGATCTGAACCCCATAGAGAATCTATGGGGCATTGCCAAGAGAAAGATGAGGGACATGAGACTGAACAATGCAGCGGAGCTGAAGGCCGCTATTGAAGCATCCTGGTCTTGCATAACACCTCAGCAGTGCCACAGGCTGACAGCATCCATGCCACGCCGCACTGCGGCAGTCATTGCTGCAAAAGGGGCCCAAACCAAGTACTGAGTACATATGCATGCTTATACTTTGCAGAGGTCCGATATTGTTCTATTTCCAATCCTTGTGTTATGGATGTCATGTAATATTCTAATTTTCTGAGAGTGTGAATTTGGGGTTTTCATAAGCTGTACGCCATAATCATCACAATTATACCCAAGTAAGGCTTGACATATCTCGCTTTGCATGTAATGCGTCTATCTCATATATTGGTTTTACCTTTTGAGTTGCCATACTGACATAAATGAACATTTGCACGATATTCTAATTTTTCGAGTTTCACCTGTATAGACAGAAATGTATATAGAAAACTATCAAAAACACAAAACTGCAGTTAACTGATTATCTCATATATTGGTTTCACCTTTTGAGTTGCCATACTGACATAAATGAACATTTGCACGATATTCTAATTTTTCGAGTTTCACCTGTAGATTCTAGAAGGGACAATTTTAATAAACTAAGAGAACAGTTGCCATAGGAAGAAAAACATAAAGGCAAAGGTGTTATGGCCTCTGGAACTTCTTGAAAAGAAAATTAAGGATAGCACAATTCCAATGAGGAAGAAGACCAAGGGATAACTAAAGGACCCAATGTGGTTGAATAGGGAAATTGTGAAGGGGTTGAGACTAAAGAAGGATGCTTTTTGAAAATGGAAGGAAGTGCTAAAACCCAACAAATTCTGCAGAGCTTCAGCTCAGAAAGGTAAGAATGAGATTAGGAAAGGCTATTTGGAAATTAGCTAAGACTAGTGAACTGGGCTTCAAAAATCAGTTTTCCATAATCCATAAGATTACCTGGATGTATACATATGGCCCTCCTTATTTGCAGGGTTTCATTCCAGTATAAAATCAGAGATAATGAAACCTCGAATAATGAGAACTTGCCAATGGAATTGGGAGGTTACTTTCTAAAGCCTATAGTCATCATCTCCCTCTCCTCCCATAGAAGTGCTCTGCGCAGTGTATCTACATTTATTCTTCCTTCTTCTCTTTTGGTCAAAGCAGGTCTCAGTGGGTCAGCCTAGTTTCAAGGGCTCATAGCAGCTTGCTGTCTTCTTCTCTTTTTGTTCTATATTGTTCCTTTGAGTCAGTTTTTGACTCCTAGTAACTGCCTGAACAAGTCCCTGCAGTTTTCTTGGCAACGTTTTTTGGAAGTGATTTGCCCTAGCCTGCTTCCTTGGGCTGAAAGACAATCACTGGCCTAAGGTCAGCCAGCTCGCTTTGTACCTAAGACAGGACTAGAACTCAGTGTCTCGATTTCTAGCCTGATGCCTTAACCAAACTGGCTCTCTTGTCTTCTTCTATGGACTGACTTAATTTGCTGGTAATTGAAGCAGTCACCCTACTTGTGCCATAGTGGCTCAAGCTGGCTTCTTTCACTGTCTCAGTGAAGGGATTTCTTGATCATGATGCTGAGCACAAATGCTAACACAAACTACTCATGATAATTGAAGTGAGCCATGAGCAGTTTGCAAGCAGTGGGAGCATCCAGAGGTATGATGGAGAGATTGCCGTAACCAATCTACAGGGTGCCCCAGGATGCAAGACCCCTCCACTGAGATTGTGAAATAACATGAAACATGCATGTGGAAACCTAGCATGAGCCACGTGGCATGAGTGAAGTGACTTCCTTCATCACCAGCTGAGCAAGTCACTGCAAATAGAAAAAAGGCCAGCTGGTGCAAGGAAGCCATTTTCACCCTCATGACCAAGCAAGGAGGAGCAAATACCAGTATACTGAACAGATAGCCTAACCCTAATCCTTAACAGTCTACATTCTATGTTCATAAAAGCCCATCTGCCATGTTCTATATGCATTAAATAGTAAAAAAAAAAAAAAAAAAAAGGCCAAAACTGCAGATAAGTAGCAGATAAATTACACATATATCAAAGTCTTGTCTCTTTTTATCATGGATATGCAAAACCTTGGATAATGAGACTGTGGATAGCAAGGGCTACCTGTACTCTTAGACAGGGAAGAATCAGACATTCTGTGAAAGGTTGCTTAGAAACTCAAATTCTTTTGGCATGATTCTGACAGGATTGATGCAGAGTTTCTGTAGGAGGATTCAGAGAGGAAAACAGCTTTTGTTGTGCTAGATTTACCCAAAGGACCTGCAGGCTCTTCTGTTTTATGTAGTTTTATGCAGGTCACTTGTTATGAAGAGAGTGAGTACAGGATGTGCGAGATCCTTCCTTCCTTTTCTAACCTGTGGCAACATCTTTAACCTCTACAGCTAAATGTTCTTAACCCTATTGCTAATAATAATTGTGGTGCACTTGATTCCTTTCCCCAGATCCTCATTTAAATTTAACAGAGTAGAATCAAAAAGGGCTTCTTCACAAAAGCACAATTTTTTCTAAGAAATCTATAGTTTGGGCACCTGGAATGCCTGGTTATTCTCTGAAGTTGGTAGCAAAGGAAAATGAGTTTTTCTTTTCCACCCTACTGCAAAGTGTTTGGGCTGTAAAAAGAAACCAAATTTTAAAAAAAAAACTTCAAATAGCTGTCCTCTGAATCACCAAGCCTGCCTAGCCTTGAAGAAGACAAGGTGGAGAACATTTTTTTCCTGGCTTTAGCACTAAATGAGGGCTCCTAATCTTGCTGACTCAGAGGAATCAAGGAGAATTTGTGCTTAATAGTTCTTAGGTTATTCTAGACAACAACAGCGAAGAAAGGGGGGGGGGGGAGAGAACTCATTCTCTTCAGTCTTGAGGAATAGAAGGAAAGAAGCCAGAAGAGAACTAGCAGTGATATTGGCTGTTCACCCTAGCGATCTGCAAGCCCTTCCACCTCTAGCTTACCAAGGAAAAGATGGGCAGAAGGTCCTAAAAGTCCAATATCTTCCTCTCTGATTCAAATGGTTAGACTGGTACTTGTCAGGGAATGTAGGGCAGTTAAAGGATTAAAAAAAAAGTTGTTGCTTATTCATTGGATTTTTTTTTCTTTTACCATAAAATTTTATAAATATTTTTTTCAACAAGAAAAGAGGTTTTATAGGCATAACCTGTTTACCTGTATTAGTGCAAGATGAATTTCCAATTCAGCAATTCGCTTTCCTATACAACTTCGAATACCATAACCAAAAGGGATGGATCCAAAATTATCTATCCTATCCATATTGTTTTTCCTTAGCCAGCGCTCAGGTTGGAACTCCTTTGCTGATGCAAAATTCTCTTCCTGATATGAAGTAGCATAATGACAGAGTGCCAATTGTGTCTAATAAAGCAAATATATTGTAGCATATATATCAATCCCCAAATGCATGTAATTTTCTTATAATTTCCCAAATAGCAAAACAGTATGACAAAAATGTTTATCATATTATATATTGCTTCAAAAATTATTCAGAATAAAATCACAATAGCCCTGAATAAGCTAAGGTATTTACACAGAGTTATAATAATAATTGGAATTATAATAATTGTATATATCAAGTTTGTATTTAAACCTGCTAGTATTTTTTTACCTCATAAAAACATTATTTTAAAATTTACTCAGTATTTGGGGGAAGGGAGGGGATGTATCCTACAACCAAAGTTTGTCTCATCAGATCCATCTTAATTAATTAGTAGATTTCATAAATCAGCCAATACAAATCAGCAATTCAATGTCTGTGTTAGAAAAGTGTTACTGTCCATAATGGATTATAAATCACTATTGACATATTTAAGATCCCTCTCACATGGCTGCTCACCCCAACATAAGCAGCACTTTTACACCTGTGCATATTGCTGGCACGTAATCTAGTCTTCCCTTCCTTGAGTGAGGTCAGTGTTTCCTCCAGTTAACCAGTTGGGGAATACACAAATGGCACCCACCAAGACTTCTCCTTTGTTCTTCCATCAGCACAGCTATGAGGAAACATTTTTTTAAAAATCCAACTGGACAGAAATGGCAAAGCTCTGAAGGACAGGGGTGATGGTGTCTTGTCAACTTGGAGGAGGCAGAATTGGAGATGGGATGAAACGTGAGTTCCCATCAGTGGGAAACTCTCTACTTAGCAGCTCAGAAGACAGACTGCAAAACTATCTTGATTGTTAACTCAATTTCCCAGATCCCATGGCAGTTCCATAACTGGGGCCTAGGGATGATGCCACTCTCAGATTAGTATAGTCCACACATGTAGAAAGGAATCAGAAATAGGAGACAATGAGTATGTTCTATTGCTTTCTCTTGTGTGGTACTACATTATTCCTAGGCATCAGTCTGACTTTGTTTATCTGATTTTTTTTCATATTATTAAGTAAGTATCATAATTTGAGAAATACCTTATTTAAGTCCTTTGTGTATCTGTTTAATAGGTCTGGGCAGATATTGTTCAGCTGTCATCAATGGTTATTTTCAATAGCATATCCATTATTGTGAAGGTAATGTGATGTAAAGTATCTCACCATACTGGGTAGGATAGTAATTTTTGTAAGTGTTGCTGAATTGATGTTTCCTCAAGAAACTGTGATATCCTGTATGTATATAGGACTGTGCATATTTTTAATTCTATTAGAATTCAAGAAATGCATTCCACCAATCACTGAGCAGGATTAAATCAAACTATAGTAGCACTGTTGGCTCAATCTGAGGAAGAATTTATGGGATTTGAGGCAAGAAAAAAACCTGAACAGCACTACAAGGGTCATGTTGTTTTTCATTACTGAACATGGAAACAAATACTCAGGAAGAGTGAAACAGGAGAAATATACTCATCCACATGCAATGCTACGTCTTAACCTGCTGATGTACAATGATCATATGTACTATATGTAGACATTATTTTATAAATAATTTTGCAGTTTACAATGGAAGACTATTATTTAACCATAATAACAAGCCTTCTGTCTAGAAACAGTCTGTATCTGTCTTCTGTACTGCTTTTAAGGGCAAAAAAAAGTTCATCCAAAAGCAGCCAAATTTCTAGAGCTTTGCCTCTGGATTAGGAGTTTAATTAACAAGCTCCAAGGCCTGAAAAAGTTTCAAATTCCTGTTCTAGAGATCCCATGTGAGAATGCTATTAATAAACCATAGATCAAGGATGGGCAGTAAGAAGTATAGATTATTTCAGTGTTTAAGTTAATCACCTCATATGAAAACCAAATCAAATTTGAAACAACTTCTTAGCTAAGGCAGGTTTATGTACCCAAAATAAATCTTCAGCTAATTCTTTCCCAGTTTTTTCATAGAATCATTGTCCTACTTACCCCTTTAGGTATCAAGTAGCCTCCAACAATCATATCTTTATGTGTTACTCTACCATTTCCTGGCAATACTGGAAATAATCTACAAATAAGTGCCAATTAGATATTCAGTGTCTGTACCATTATATTCAATATTCTTTGATGATAACCATACATCAAATTATTCCAGATCACAAAAATCTTAAAAAGATTGTAAAGAGCTTCAGACTGCATGATTGTTAATAGAATGTGATAAAATATTAAAAGTGATTATTAATTCATTAAGAAATAATAAAATCCTGATTTCACAGAATAAAAACTGGCTGAAGTAAACCCAAGAAATGGCTTTTGTGGATATGTTTGAATATTTTGTGGTTTGCTTCTAAAACTAAAGTGCACCCATGCTTCAAAAACTAGTGCACTCGTATTTGAACTACTGTGTGCACATCATCCTATCCAGTAACAACAAAACTGAAGTGAAATATATATATATATATATATATATATATATATATATAAATAGCAAAATGCAGTGTAATCCTACACAATTTTACTCAGAAATAATCTCACAATGTTCAATGGAGTGACCCTATAGTTAATCTTGCACATATTGCACAATAAAATGATAAAGACAGTAAAACATCCTTTTTAGTTAGAAATCATACAAGGCAGCTACAACCTATTGCTAGAAAGGACCACTGTACACAATGTACTTCTAAGTAAAGCAATGTGTGTAGGATTTTTTTATTTTTTATATTTTTTATCCCACCTTTCCTATTTTTATAAATATTTCAAGGCGGCGAACGTACCTAGTACTCCATTCTCCTCCTCTTTTCCCCACAACAACAACCCTGTGAGATGAGTTGGGCTGAGAGAGAGTGACTGGCCCAAAGTCACCCAGCCGGCTTTCATGCCTAAGGCGGGATTAAAATTTACAGGCTCCTGGTTTCTAGCCTGGTGCCTTCACCATGAGACCAAACTGGCTCTTTTTATTATGATCAAAAGGAAATATTTTTGTACAAAATAAATCAAACTAGCATTTAATGCTATAATGGAATTCATTGGAGACAATAAAGAGAAATTGTAAGAAATTGCATTAGTGTCTCATCTTCGCATCTTGCCCTAGAGAAAGATGGTTTCACAAGGATTTATCCAATTTCATGGATAATAAATCCGTCAATTACTTCTGGTTCTACTTGACCAGTAAGTAATCTTCATGTTCAACGGTCACATACCTCCCATTATCTTTATTAAGAGAATATACTTTTCACCATTGTTCCCTGCTTGTAAATTTCCTACTGACCATTGTTGGAGATAGAGATCAGGTTAATGGGAATGGGAAATTGTCTTTTTCTCTTAGAAAAATGAACCAACATGAACTCTGGGCTCTTGTGCTTATTTTCTTTGGTTTACAAGAAATGATTAAAATTCTCTCCTTTACTTTTTGAAAATACTGTACTTTCCTATTGCATTGAAATTTATGGAACTGAATTTCTAGTGTAGTAATTAAACTAGACTGGTACCAGTTAGTAATTAATAAACTATTATTTAATCCTGTCTTGTTTTAATCAGAGGGGCAAAGTATAAATCTTTGAGTTCAGACACAGAATTTGAGGATCAAAAATTAAGATTAGCTCAAAAGCTTAAGCGAAACTTTTCTCTCTGTCCTCACTGCATATGAAAGACAAGAAGAAGGGAGGCATTAGGGTGGCCAAACAGAATAGGATGCTTTACCTTTAATAAAACAGAAGAATGAATTTGAATTGGTAGAATTTTTCATTCAAGCTACACTTTTGTAATTAAAAATAAATCTCCATAGAACAGGGATATCACATTTATTGGACAATTGGGCTGAAGAAATATTTGGAATTTTGAAGCATGTTACAGACATCCTCAGAGGGATATCAGATCTCAGCTGTACATATCCAGCTCACTACTAAATGGCAGGAAAGAAAGTTTTCTCTATCTCTTTGCTGCCATCTCATGGGTGTGCAGCCCAGATTTAGTAGCTCTTCACTCTTACCACATGATAACTGTAGTGGGTGTGCCCAATCACAAAACATTCACATCTTGGAACATAAACAAAGCCCTGAGCTGCACCCGCCCACAATTTTACTTTTTAAAAAAGTCTCTGGGACCTATGTTCAATAGTGTCTGTGAAGGTTCCAAGGGGAGGCAAATGATAACCTATGTGTGATGATGATATACTCTTGCAAATGATTCAACTTATGTACAGTACTTGCATCAGATGTCATGACATAATTACATAAATGCACCATTTGCACAATGACACTATCACACATACGTCATTCCTTTGATGATGCTTCGCTTGTGAGGGATGCCATTGTCTATGTTATGACTGAAGTTGGGAGCTTAGTTTTCAGCATGCAAGCTCTCTATTTGTAGGCATCTCTAGGGGAGACAAGGAGGACGAAAGATGAAGTGTCCATCACAATATTATGATGCAAATCCTACCCCATGTGTATCTGCGCCATGCATGTATGTTAGAAGCAGAGCTTGCATCACGATATTGCAACACATTGTCATTTTCACACAACCTCCTGATGCAGGAGATGCTTCTAATTCTATTCATATCTTTCATTAAAAGAATTTTTCAAATAAAAAGAGAAAGGACAGAAAGCTTGTTGGGCATTACGGAATACATTGGTCACAAGGAGTGACAGTGCACTATGCTCAAATTGGGGAGCTAGGCTCTGAAGAGTATGCAGGTTGAAGCTTATGCAAATTAGTCTAATAATGACAAAACATAGCTTACAGTTATGCTTGAACTAGGTCTGATCATTAGACTAAATTAAATCTTTACTACATTCAATAATAGTTATACTTTAATATATAGAATGTATGTAGGGCTATTAGTTTGTTACAGTTAAAAACAGTGTCTCCATTTTGATGATTAAATCCTGACTTAATAATGTTATAATTTCTGACAACAGGTGGCAACAAAAACTCAGAGTTTGCTATATCTCTACTTCCAACTAGTAGTCACTTAGAGTTTTATAGCCTAGGCGGCCTTCTTAATAAGCATCCAATGATAGTCCATTTGCTCTAGTCCCTCTTCTCCCTTTATATCCTTGGAAACAAGCCAATGTGCTGTAGTTTATCATATTCTCCTGTTGTAAATGAAACATGAAACTATTAATCCCATAAAACAAACCAGGATATAAAACCATAGTTTAAAGTTGACTGTTTATTCTGTTTTATTTTGGAATAACTTAGAGTTCTTAGTTCCAGTATAATGGGATGTTGTGTAGCTATGGCTTTCTGGTTTGCTTGCTCACATGGTCCCACAAAAAAAGAAAGTAATGGGATTAAAAGGGTTGCTGTTACTACCTACTTCACTAAATTTGCCTTAGTGAATTAAGCCACAACCACTATGTCCATTCTCCAATCCATCCAAAGCAGTTCAAAGGCAAGCTGCAATCATCTTCACATCTGCTGATTTCAGCATGCTGAGACCATGTAGAGATCATCATAAATCAATGAATGAATGCCCAGTTGACAAAAAAGTAGAAAGAATGTAATTCATTACTTAGTGCCATATTTCAAGCTATCACTGGTGCTGGAGTAGCAAAAAACTCCTCATTCCACTCTACATAAAAGGAGAATAAAATAAACAGGTAGCTCTCCTTTACCCCACCTATCCACATTTTCAGTTCATATTGTATGAATCTGTCTGGTTGTTTGCAAAAAAAAAAAAAAAAAGAGTAGCTGCTATGAGGGGAAGTTTACCAGCTGCAAAGCCAGCTTTTCTCCTGTATTTAAAAGCCTTTTGCAAGCTATGGTAGAAAATGATATTATGTTGATAATCAGGCTTTTTCCAATAGCTATAATCATGGTTGCACAATTTTTCACTTTTGGACTGGGAGAGAGACACACTCTATACAGTGCCTACAGACAGGAACCAAGAACAGGATGTTGAAATTCTTGTTCAGAGTTGATAGAATATAATGGCTGTCCTGAACCCAGGAGCCAAGAGGTGGTATGAAGCGAGAGTTCTAGACAAGGTTAAAAACAAACCAGACACAAGCTTGCCAGAGCCACAATGTTGTGAAGAAAAAAGGTCTGCTTCTATTAAAATAAACCACAGCAGTGCCAAGGGGAAAAATAAAATCTCCTCAGTTCTCAAAACTAGCTGGCTCAGATCGAGAGCTGGTTCTAAACTGGAACAAAGCTCTTCTATTAAAGTGCCCTTTAATGCCTGAAGCCAAAATTGATCATCCAAATTGAGCATGTATGATACTCTGTTGATCTAGTACTTTGAAAATGAACTCAGGCTATGCCTTGATTCTGAGGCATGTGATGAAGTGAGCATATTTAGCTAAGAATATGAATATTTTAAAGAAATATAATATTTAGTAGCCTTTGAGATTAACATTTGCACAGATGACCATGTCAATTTGTTTGTAATTTGTCAGAGTAATATTGGTGTCTATTTTTCATTATCATCTATGTTCGTTAAAAAGACACCCCCCCCCAAAAAAAAAAAGAATTAAATTGTCTCCAACTTAAGAGCTGACATGGAGACCCAGCTGGCAAGATTTTCCATAAATCTGGGTCCATTACAGAAATGTTTAATTTTTTAGTAGCCCTGAAAGGAAAGCAAACATAGGCAGCTGGGAAGCAGAATTCTAATAAATTCATTCAGGAAAAGGCTACTTTAAACCTAATAAATAATATATATAAATAAATGTGATTGATTTTATTTTGTTATTTTATTTGTGCCTTCAAGGGAGTGTTAAACCTTTGCAATTGCCTGGACTAGTCCCTTCAGTTTTCTTGGCAAGATTTTTGGAAGTGGTTTATCCTTGTCTCCTTCTCAGGGCTGAGAGCAGGTGGCTTTGTGCCTAATGCAGGACTAGAACTCACAGTCTCCCAGTTTCTAGCCTTAACCACTACATCAAACTGGCTCTAAATATAGCATGATAGAAGTGTGCAAATCAGCCAATATGGGGTTTTAAAATCAGAGAAAGCAAGATTTGATTCAAATTTATGATTTGAATAAGATCACAAGGACAGTTTGTGTTTTGAGATTTTAATGTAATAAGACATTCAACCACAGGCTATAATAAGAAAGCATCACCACATCTGCGACTGTTTCAGTTGTTATAGCAGAGTGGGATGAAAACAACAGTTTTAGTAGACACTTTGAAGGACATTAATGCTGCAAAGTTTCAGCCAGTTAATTTCAAGGATTTTATTCAAATAAATCTGTGAAATGTCCTTCTCTCTTTTAAAGGATAAATAGTCAGGATAAGAAAAAGACAGCAAAGCAGTCTCTAAACTGTTCAGCAAACAAAAGACAGGAACCCCTGAACCACTGCAGAAAGCTTCCTACCAAATTTAAAAAATAAAATAAAAGTTAAATTCTAATTAAAAAGTAAGCTCTTACTTTTAAATTTGAGTTCCCTACCCTCTGACTACTTGCTTATTCTGGTCTGGCAAGCCTGTTGGTATGGCTCATTGGCAACCTTAGTATCTTCTAGAATGACACATTATGTGCTGCTTTATGGTTTTTTAAAAAAAAAGTCTAAGAGGTGTTTATATTATGTAACATACTATGTTGAATTATACATGATAATGTATAGTTATTTAATATTTACATGAAGCTAGTGGCAAGGTCATCTGATGTTACCTCTCATGATATATCTCAACCCTTGTGATGCCATCAAGTTTTTGTCACTGTCTAGAGACTGTCAGGAACCAGATGGGGTGGAATAGGCTTAGGCTTACCTATAGTAAGACTGAGTGACTGTGGCTTCAGGGACCACCCTGTTTCCAGCTTTAGTTCTAGATGGGATTGCATTTCCCCAGAGAGAACTAGTGTGCAGTCTGGGAATTCTTTGAGACTCTCAGGTTCTGCTCAAAGTGCAGGTGGCAACTGTGGCTAGCAAAGCTGTTGCACAAATCCACATTGTGCACCAATTTTGCTTATTCCTGGATTTGGAGGCCCTTCTCATCATCACTTATATTTTACCTATCTCTTGTTTGGATTACTACAATGCACTGTACATGGGTCTGACCTTGAAGTAAACTCAGAAGCTACAGCAGGTTCAGAATGTTGCACCACAAATAGTTTGCCATTACTCTGTGAAGTGCACTGTTTGCCAGTTGGCTTCCACATACAATTGCTAATAATCATCTATAAAGCCCTTCGTGGCTTAGGGCCTGGACATTTGTGGAACTGCCATTTTCCAATTATCTTTGCCTATCCTATAAGATCTGACAAGGTCAGCATGCTCCAGGTCCCATCAATAAACAATGGCATTTTACTGAACCCAGACAGTAAACCTTATGTGTTACCAAGCCTTCTCTTTGGAACACCATTTCCTCAAGGACCTAGGCCCCTTTTCTGGCTCCAAGGCCATAATAAAAGTCATGATTAAGGCCCTAGGGCCCTAAACCTGCTGTCATTTAAGAAGCCTTAAAAACCTGGTTCTTCTGGCAAATACTGAGCCAGGAGGATTTGTAAACCTGCTGGAGTGTTTGTTATTTAAGTTTTATCTTACCCAGCACAATTATTGTTTTGCCGCTGTACTATTGTTTTGTCAATTTATGTTTTAACTCTCTTTGTAAGCCACCTTCAGTCACTAGTCCATTGAATGGCTCCATAAATCTAACGAATAAATTGTCAAACAGCAAGCATGCTATCTCAAATCCATATATGCAGTTACTAAATCTGAGTCTTTCTCCATGTGAGCCAGCCTAAACAAATTCTAACCAAAAAAATTAGACACCTCATCAGGAGAACAGAGCTCTCCCAAGAACTATGATAGGCAGGGCTTGCAGAGGTGATAAAATATATGGCCAGTTACTTAAGTCAATATCAGAGAGTCTATCCCAGCACTCCCATCCCCACCCATCCACAATTCAGCTTTATAATATGGAAGGAAAGTTGCTACATTGTTTGAGCCTGAAAAGCCAGAAAGACAACTGAATCTCCAAATTAAATTGCTATCTAGTAAATGGATAGCACCTGATTCGATTCAACTGCTTCAAATTGATTTGAAAGTTCACTCTGAAGACTTGAAGGAGACTAACTCTCCTTCAGTTCAGATCATGAACTTGAAAGTTCACACAATACAAATATATGAAAAAGGGAGAAAGTAATTGTTACATGCTATTTTCCTGTTCCAAATCTCACTCTAACTGGCAGCTTTCCATCTATATAATTCAAAATATACATTTAAAAATAGCATATATGCATTTAGATATTCAGTAACTATGTTCACATAATGTTAACGCATAATTAACTGAGCCATAGCTTACAGAATTGACTCAATTGCCTTTGTTTGCACAACACTGGACCCCCAAATAGACACAAATGTTTTAGCCTAACGTTTTGTGCAGACTCAACCACCATGGGAGAGTAACTTCAGATCAATTATGAGTGGACAAAATGTATTAGGGAACAGCTGCTGTAGGAGTGCATGGGAGGGAGCATGTGAAGGTGTCTGTGAAGGGAAAGGTCTGCCTCCTGCCTCAGGCAGCAGGCATTCTTAAGGAAAATGGAAGGCTGTTCTTATATGAACAGCATTATTTTTCTCTCACTAACATGGGGGGAAGTAATCTAAATATTGCTTTCATTAAGTGTTGTTCAGTTATCTCTTATGGATTCAGAAACTGGGCAAAATATCGTTACTTAGCACTTCTGGTACATATGTGCAATAATATGTAATTCAATCTTATATATGCTTATTCAGAAGTTCCATTAAATTCTCAAGAGTTACTATTAGAAGTATGAGTAGCAGTCCAGACACAAATTATTTATCACATTTATTTTTATTAATAATTTTAATAAACTAATAATGTAACAGCTACATTCTCAAAGTACTCCAGTATGAAAAAGGCAAGGAAAACATGACAATGGAATCAATGGAATTTGATTTAAATATAAAAATATATTAGATTGAATTAGATGTCCTTTCTTACTAGCATGCAGTCTAGATCCAACCTATTGTAATAAGAAAGCTTTTACTTATCATCTCACATTTTTCTACACTTACCTTAAGGTTTCTTTGAGAAGGGCTCTAATCATTGGCAAGTTGGGGATATGATGTGCATCAGGAACTTCATCTTTTCCCAAATTATGAACTATCTCTTTATAGACAGAATCCTGCACTTCTGGATGCTTTGCTAAAAGATATGTTGCCCAGGATAAAGTGAATGAAGTCTTGAACGGAGTCGTGATGAGGAGAGAAAAACAGTATTTGGTGGAGGGGGGAGGGGAGGGAAAGTGATATCATTCATTAAATCAGAGCATTTTTCATTTTCAACCAATGTTATGTTATACATTTGGACAAACCAAGCTGTGTATCAATCATGGTGTCAAATAATTATCAGGCACTTTCTCAAACAACAGTCTTTGCATGTTTTGTCAATCTTTTGTTTGGTTTTCAGTGGATCTAATTCCCTTTGCATAGGATTATAGCTTAACAATTTGCTTGCTTGCTTGATTTATAGCATGTACATGGCTTCCCAACTTGAACAATGAGACACTGGATGATGTACAAAAAACTGTATACAAGAATATCCCCCCCAGCAAATATAATTAAAACAAATTAAACAAATTAACTGGTGATCAGATATTCAGATTTGTTATATTCCACCTGATGGGAACTCTACTCATCCTGTCCCAAGCTTCCAAAGAAAGAACTAAATTTTAACTGCTTTATAAAGGCCTGCAGGGTGGGCCAGCTGTACATTGGGGGGGGGGGGAGAGAGATTGTTCCAAAGAACAAGCACCACCACAGTGAAAGCTCACCTCCTAGATCCCATGAAATGACATTGTTTCAAGGAAAAGACCTGGAGCATGCTTTTCCTATTAGACCATGTAGGATAGGCAGATACCACTGGGGAAAGGCAATCCCACAAGTACCCTGGTCCTATGCCATGTAGGGCCTTATAGATGATAACCAGCACCTTGAATTACATCCAGAATCCTATGGGAAGCCAGTGCAGATCCCAGAGTAGAAGTATTACATGGACATACTGAGGAACACCCATAACTACCTGCACCACTGTACTCTGGACCATTTGTAGCTTCTGAATAGTCTTAAGGGCAGCCTTATGAAAAGCACATTGCAGTAATCTAACAAGGAGGTGACTAAGGCAGAAGTGTTTGTGAGCAGGGCCCCATGATCCAGGAATGGATGCAACTGGCACACAAGATGGAGTTGTGCAAAGATACCTCTGGCCACAGCTAGCACTTGCTCTTTGAGCAAGAACTCTGAGTCTAAGAGGACCCCAAATTGCTCATTTAAACAATTTGTAACCCCATCTAGAGTCAAAGACAAAACTTCTCCAGTCCCAGGACCTGTGAGACCACAACCCACAGCCTCTCAGTGTTAGTATAGTTAAGCCAAAGCCTGTTCTTTCCAACCAGATCCCCCAGCCTCCAGACACTGGGGCAGAACCTTGACAGCCTCATTGGTCATCCAAAGGCAGAGATATATTATCAGCAGCATACTGAGGCTACTAAACCCCATGCTGATAATCTCCCCAGCAGTTTCATGTAAATGTTAAAAAGAAGCAAAGACGGGGTAGAACCATAAGGCACCCTGCAAAACAGGAGTCTATAGCAAGACTGCTCCCCCCTCAACAGAGACTGAAACCAGCCACATAACACCATGTCCCCCACCCCCAGCCTCCTAAGCGGATCCTGAAAAATATTATGATTGATGGTATCAAAGGCCACTGAGAGGTCAAGGAGGGCTGGATGGATGCACTACCCTCATCCCAACCTCACCACAGATTATCAACAAGCACAACCAAACTATATCCTGACTGAAACCTGACAGGAAGGGGTCCAGTTAATCTGCTTCCTTCAGGACCCTTTGGAGCTGTAGGCTAACCACTTTCTCAACAAACTTCCTTAAAAAGGGAAGATTGGCGACAGGATGAAAGTTGTCCAAATCTGTGGGATCCAGCAGTGGTTTCACAGCTGGTAAAACTACTCTCTCTCTCAAGATAGCATTCACCATTGCATGGATCTACCCACATTCCCTTTTCTTGGAGGTCAAGTTAACCAATCACAAGGGAGATGAGTCTAAATCACAAGGGGTCACACCCACAGCACCAAGTACCCTGCCACTTCCTCAGGACTAACAGGATTGAACTCTTCCCATATAACATCACAAAACTGTGCCTCAGTCAATTTCATAGGACTTGTCCAGCTGGAGTCTAGCTCAGAGCAAATCCAAGCAATTTTACCTACCCAGTCTTAAGAACAGTTTTCACAGTCAGCCTGTAGGCACTCCCCTTGTTCCTCCTGGGTTGCTCCTGTTCAGATCCTCCTGAACAGGATCTGAACAGGGCCACCAGCTAGCACTTGAAGGATACAATAAGAATGGAGAAGTAAGCATGTTTCACCACTCTTATTGCCATAAGATAGACCCTAATACCTGTCTCCAGTTGATTTGCTCCTAGTTGTACTCCAGCAATACTCTAGCATCTCTTTTGCCACTTCTTCCTCTCGAGGCTCTTTGTAAACCAGGGAACCCACTGGAGTCTGCATGCAGAGAGAGTCCAGATAGGCACAATCTGATCTAAGGACCTTGTCATCTTCTCATTCCAAGAGCTACTAAGGCCTCCATCGAGCCATGTATCAGATCCTCAGGAATATTGTAATGGGCAAGGTTATGGTGTGGTAGAGTCTTAAACAGAGAATAATAGCTGTCTTTTATTAATGCTTCATAGCAGTTTTTATTTAAGATATGCTTCCTGTGATTCAGAAGATAATATTCAAGCTTATAAAAGCACAGATTAATACTCTATTAATCTGTTTAATCCCTTTCTAAAATTACCTAATTTGGCAGCCATCTTGACATTCAGTAGGAGTGTTTCCATAGTTTAACTATGTGCTGTGTGAAGAATTATTTCTTTTCTGAATCTCACATTTAGTTTCAATAGATGAGTTATCAGTTTTTATCAGTTCTTATACTATGACAGAAGACAGAAAACCTCTCTGTCCGCACTTTTATGCCATGCATAATTTTACATATTGCTGTCATCTGACCACTTATCTGCCTTTGCTCTAAGCTAAAAAGCTCCAAAGTCTTTCATCATGTTAGCTTTCATCACATCAGCATCACATCAGCTAATCCCTAATCATCTCAACTGTCCTTTTCTTCAGCTTTTCCAACTTTCCAGTGTCCTTTTTGAGGAGCCTACAATTACAGTATCACCAGTTCTATGGTGATCAGAATTGTGCTCAGCATTCCAAGTACATCTTCATCAAAATGTCTTATTTTCCTGTATTAAAAGTAATACCATACACTACTAAATTAAAATAAGTTTCTCTTTTTCCATTCTTCCATCTTAGATGACCATTTCTTTTAATGTTTCTAATACAATTCAGGGCTTACAATTTTGATTTTTAATTTAGCCCCACAAATATGGACTTGTATTTCAAGTCATGTGTATGCTTTTAATAGCTATCAAAATGCATGTTATGTACTTAGGGATGAAGTTTACAATGACATTTCAATTTTCTTTTCCCCATCTCATGAAAGGGTAAAAAAAAAAAAAGGACATCCTGCCCTGAATTCCCATTTCATTTATTTTCAGTTTGTTTTGCATTATTCTCTCTCACACAAACTTAATTTTGAACTGTTTCTCTCCCCTAGACGAGGTGCTGGGAGCTGTGTCTAATTACGTAAGAACTTACTCTGATCTAAACAGTATTTCTTCTCAGATTCCCAGATCCTTCACATCCTCTTCAAAACTGGTACCATGCTAAACTATGTAAAGTGCTTTGAAGCCAGTAAAATCTGCCTGTATATCCTGTTCAAAGTCTTTAATAATCCTTTTTATATGCCTACAGATTTTACAATCTAAATTGAGAAATCCTGGCTTAAACATTTTCTCTCATATACTATACTCAGATTGGCCAATACTAGCTAAAGAAGTAGATCTTCATATAACTAAAGATAACATTCTAATGGTATAGGACACAGCCAGTTCAGGTTAAACAGAAGCTTGTTTTCAGCCTGAAAGCAATAATGTATATATAGAAAATAGAAATACAGTAGTTGATGCATTTGACTGCATTGGGGATGTAAAGGAGGAAACAAAAAGTTCCTGATAATCAACATAAAAGCTTGCCTGAGATGTAACAAATATTTTCATTTTATTTTACGGCCCAACTTCCTATTGTTTCTTTCAGGCTTTAGCTCAGCGTGAATTTAATTGTCAGATGTGGATTTTTTCAGTGAAATAGTACTAAAATATTTTTCTTTTGCTCATACTATGATAAATGTTATAAAAAAAAATATAGAATTCAAGTCTCTAATATATACATCACTGTAAAGCAAAATTAAGCTTACTTTTACCAAAATGCATCATATTCCTTATTTAATTTCATGGTTATCTGCAGCAGCAGAGGCAGAATTATTTACTGTTGTTAATAACTCAGCTCTGCCTTTACCAAATCATTATCTAATTGTGGCATTTATTTTTGCTGACGAATCTAATTTTAGAAATAATCAAAGCAGTATTAAATATAGGTTCTCTAGAGGGAACAAATATTCAGAGAGTTCTTCCTTTATTTTCCTGTGATATTATGGACAGATCCCATATTGCAGGTTGTGGGAAACATCATATTCCAATACATCTAGGATACCCCCATTCATATTATTTACTGTGTGTCCAAACACATGAGCAAACCAGATTTCTCCAAGTAGCTCTGAGTCCAACGTCATAGATATCATGAATGTTCTTCACCTGATGACCAAACATCTCTAGAAACTATGCTTTTGTGCCTACAATTGTACCTACAAAGGCTTTAATATAAAGCAGAATACTACTAAATTCTGGCTTGCATGGAAAGCTCCCACATACAGTTGCATTTTCAAGGACCTCTTTCTATAGGCATTTGAGCTGTACCTTGAACTTCAGAGAAACAGGCTGCCCAAAGTGGGCCATGTCAATGAGAGTTATTTATTATAATGCATTCATGTGTGCAGTAGGAGGCAAAAATAGGCCTATGGTGAGCAGAATAGAAGGCACAAACTTGAGCATCTAAAATAATGCCCTAATTTTTCCACTCTCATAAGTATAAAAGACATTTAATATTAAAAGGTGAAAGATTTATTTTAAAATAATATTTATTGCATTTTTATTTTTGTTTGTTTATGTTGCATATAAGAAGTTTTGGGGCATGAATATCCAGAAAGGTAGGCTATAAATAATTTAAATCAATAAATCAATAATGAACTTACTGTGTCAACACCTGCCAAAAGCATTTCAGTCATATTGGCGTAAATTTCTTCTATTGTAAGCTCTTTTCTCCTAAGCAGAGTTGTGAGTAGTCCACCTTCTATCTTTTTTCCTTGATCTAAAAGATTCTTTATTTCATTTATTTTATTGTCAACATGAATTTGACCTTAGTGATTAAAAGAGAAGAAAAAAAAGAATGTTTATCAAAGCTTGTGCTGTTATCTCTCATTTATAAAGTAGGGCTTTATTATATTTACTTCATTTACCATATTTTTGCGACTATAAGGCGATACTTTTTTCTAAAATCCTTACCCTAAAAATTGAAGGGCGTCTTATTCAAGGAAGTCAGCTGAAAATCGCGCGGTTGCAAAACTGCCCATACTTTGTTTCTGCAGGCAGGCTTCCTCCTATTGCTAGCCTCCAATCACGAGTGAAATAGCTTGTCTCCCAAACAGACTTCCTCCAATCACGAGCCTGATGTAACTGATGTCAGCTGATGCTGAACAAACCAATTAGAGGAAGTCTGCAGAGACGAGCTCTCGGCAGTTTCACTTGTGCTTGAATATAATCAGTTATGCAAAAGAGCATGGAAATAGAGCTGCAGAGAGATGGTTTGGACCTCCTCCTACCGAGTGTATCAGGTAAATGTTAACTAATTACTAAATAAAAATGTGTTCTGCACTATCTTTAAAATATTGATTTCTTAATTTGGGGTTGGAAAAATGGGGGTCATCTTGTACATGGGGGCATCTTATTGTCGGAAAAATACGGTACTTTAAAAATGTTACAATTAACATTTCTGAAAAAGCATTATATATTAATATACAATATTATCTTTAAACTATATAGCTACATAATTGCTATATAAAAGACTATATACTTAAGAAAAAAATCTAAACCATTTTATAAACTACAGTATATAGTTAAAAGAAGAAGAAAGAATAATCCCTAACTAGACTACCTAAAAATCCAAATAAAATTAATAATAATTTTAAAAAATGAACAAAATGAAAAAATTGAAAAAAGCAACTAGTCAAACAAATCTTAAAAGAAAGCTGAATTATATCTACACACAGAAGAATAAATCAAGGGAAAAGAAAGGAAAAAAAGATTATCAAGCTATTTGAGTATTATAATTATATAAATGTGTTCAATTCAATCATTTTACTTAAATTGTTAAGCAATACATTAAATCTAGACTGTATGAAATTATATTATTCAGTCTTGGCTATTACTTTGAAATTAAACTAATTAATTCTATATAATTAACAAACTTCATTAAGCCAACTTTTAATGCCCAGGACATAAGCATTCTTCTAGAATTATATAATCATATTTTCCCCAACAGTCCAATCTCAATATATCCAAAGTTCTTCATAGACTGAGATACTTCAGATTTTGGGGATATAATTTAACAAAACATCAACATATTTGATCATAAACTACCTTCCAAAACCTGGTTCACCATCATTCAACTATAATGAGTTACCATAACAGATACACTAAGGTTCCCTCAAATTTTTTACATACATAAGGCAAGAGACAACTTTTTGAAAACATTCTTTGAGTTCAACAACAACAACAAAAATCTGAACCAATTAAGTTGTAAGAAACGTATTTTAACATTCTTCAAACCTGAAGCCATTGATTGAGCAATATGAGATATTTGAGTTCTCTATCCCAACTTTATTGCATGTTGCCTTAATTTGTTGTTGTATTTTTTAAAAAATTAATAGCAATAAATAAAATGTTGGTTTAACTTCAAAACATTTCAATGTCTTTATTCTTGTGTCTTTTTCTGCCAAGAAGTACAGATTTGAGGGAACCAGGAATAAATGATCTGAAAGTATCCCAAACTATCCCTAAATTAATTGATCCTCTATTTGAAAAGAACTCTATTTTTTGTTGTTCAACAAAGTGAGATTCTTCCAACAAGGAATATTACAATATAATCTCCTGCTAATTGGGAATTTTCTATTCAGACTCATCGACATTACTACTGGTGCATGATCAGAAATTAAGACTGAACCTATCTAACCTGACCATCTAACATGATATTAAAAAATCATGCAGTTTTGAACATGTGCCATGTGGGGTAGATAAAAAGGTCTACTCCTGCCTGTTTGAATTAAACTACCTCCATATATCCACTAAATTAAATTCCTGAATGTATGTGTGGAGAACATTCCAACTCTAGGGGTTCATTTTCTTTCTTTGAAATTCTATTCCAATCCAATCATGAATCCAAAGTTAAATTAAATCATTTTTTTTTCTTTGAACTCCAAATATGTAATGAAGTCCTTATGTTGATTTGCAGTAGTGCCTGCAAAACAACATAAGGACTTCATTACACATTTGGAGTTCAAGGGGAAAAAAAACAGTGCCACACCTCTTCAGAGACTAATATCTTCAATTAAAAACGTTTCTTAGAAAATTGCCCTAGCTCTATTATGCAAAATTTATTATTATAAATTGTATTTCTTTAATCAACTGGTATGGTTGTCTTATTAAGCAACTGTGGGTGACTAACAAGGGTTCAAAACAAACAGAAAAAGAAAATGATTTACCTAATAGGGTAAGCATATTGCAGTGGGAACCAGAGAGCAGAAAACAAGCTACCAAGAACAGTGAAGTTACTAAAAAAAACCCCACAACTATCATGCTTATCTTTCTTTTTTGATAAATGACCTTCAGAAGCTGTTGGACTGCAGCTCCCATTATTCCCATTTAGCATGACCACTATAAAGGAATATTAGGAATTACAATTTTAATAAACTGAAGCTAAAGCCTAACCAGAGAGAGACTCTGTAGTTTGAGATTCCTTAATTTGTAAAGCTGAGTTGGTATATGTTGTAGATGCAAGTGCAGCTTTAGTTGAAGTTTCCAGTTTCAGAGAAGCTCATTGTACAATACATGACAGTAATCAATTCTAGAAGTACCAGAATGTGGATTACCATGGGCTCTGTCACCCTACCCAAACTAAGCTGCGGCTGTTTACATGCTACCAAACTCAGTTCAAAGTCCTGGTACTTATCTTTAAAGTTCAAAATATTTTGAATCTGCATAACAAAAAAAGGTCTTTTTTCCCATATCAAATTGATCAGCCTTTTCATATAAAGGATACGTGCTTTATGCATGAACAAAAGACAGGATATTCTTTGTTAAGATATACCCCAATTTGGAATAGGGAGATGCTTAGCAGAAATATATTCCTTTAAATGCCTAATTAATTTTTTATATTGCCCAGGCATCTTAAATATTGTATTTTTAGTGGATTAAACAGTTTCTATAGATAATCCTCGATTTACAACCATTCATTCAGCGACTGTTCAAAGTTACGATGGTGCTGAAAAATGTAACTTATGACCAATCCTCCACATTACAGCCATTGCAGTGCCCCTGCGATCATGTGATCAAAATTCGGGTGCTTGGCAGCCTGCCTGCACTTACGGCTGCAGGGGCACTGCAACTCCCTTGGCCCACCTATCTCCCCCCCATCTCTGTTCTTTAGGCCACCCGGCACAGTGGCATTCCTCGGTGGTGGCAGCAGTGCTGGGGCTGAATTAGAGGCCTGGGGCCTTCAGCAGTCTCAGCTGGCCCCCCCATCCCCAAGCTTCACTTCAGTCCCAGTGCAGCCAGCACCGCTGCTAAGGAGTGCCGCCTCAAGCCCTATGCCACAGCCAGCCATCCCAGCACCACAGTGCAAAGCCCCAGCCACCTTGCCACCCTGCACTCCACAGGCCCTGCCATGCCCAGCTGACCTTCACCGTCTTCCTCCAGCTGCTGATGAAACACGACCAGCCTGCCTTATACAAGGCAGCTGCTGCCCCACCAGACCTTCTTCCTGAGGCCACTAACACCATTCTCCAAATAGCATGCCTTGTTCTTGAGATACTTCAGAAAGCCTCTGGAAAGCTTCTGAGGTCTTCCAAAGCATTGCGAGAATGGCGTACCTGCCATTCTCCAAATAGTCCACCCTGTTCTCACAATGCTTCAGAAAGCCTTTGAAAAGCTTCTGAGGTCTTCCAAAGCTATAGAGTGCATGCTGGAAGCACCCTTGGAGAACTGGTCTGTGGGCTTCAGCGTGTTGGAAGCTGCTGGCCCTTCATGAGACTTTGCAGAGGAAGGCTGGGCTGAGAGCAAGAAGCCCACAGGCTGGTTTTCCAGGAGCGCTTCCAACATGAGCTGCAGAGTGCACGCCGCACCTCCGGGAAGTCTGTGTCCCTCCCCTTCCTCCAGTTCTGCCACCACCACAAACAGTGCCTCCCACACAGCCTCCACCTTCACTCAGGGAGCCGCCACCAGCTCTCCTGCCTCACTAGGCAACGGAGAGCACCGTGCCTTACCGTCCCAGTGCCTCCTCCCCAGCTGGGCCTGGCAAGCTCCTTTTGGCAGACAAGGGTCTGCCACCCTGCCATACTCACTGCACACATCGCAGGCCTGTACCCTCACCCAGCACCTGGATCCCGGGCCAGCAGCAGGAAGAAGACAGCAAAGGTTAGCTGCAGCAGTGGGGGGTGGCAGGGGTAGGCAGCAGAGTGCAGGGAAGCCAAAAGAGCAGAGATGCGGGGGGATATAGACGGGTTGGGTGAGTTGAAGCAAAGGCGAGCACAGCAGGGCAGAAGAAGCATGAGGTCCTCGCCTAATGACCACACTGTCCTGGCCTAACAGCAGCAACTGGGGCTACTGGAACTGCTGTCGTTAAGTGGTGCATGTGATGTTTCACCTAACAACCACTTCACTCATCGACAGAAATTCCAGTCCCAATTGTGTTGTAAGTTGAGGTCTACCTGTATTCCTCTCATTTTTAGCCTATTAGTATTTTAATGTTTTACACTGTTTCAACATTGCACTACACCAGGCTTTATGTAGTCAACAGTTATACTCTAAAGGTTAGCAAGAGCAAGGTCCATATAGGAGAAGAATTTTAAAAAGTGAAGGGATCCTAAAGACCCAAAGCAAAGCCCAACCCCCCACCCCTCCCCCCAAAAATGCCCCACACACTCTATGGAGGCCAAAAAAAGGAGATATTTTTTGCTTCTGTGTTTTAAAATACTGTATGAGGAAAAGTTTTGCCTATTTGTGTATACATTTCACCTCCATTTTCAGCTCCCTCTACATAGTTTGCTAGGACATTGAAAAGCAACTTCAGATTATTTAAAGATTAATAGTAATCATAATTTGTCCAACTTGACTTGGAACTGAAAAAAAAAAATCATTATGCAGGAAAGAAGAAAGCATAAAAGAATTTGGAGGATCACAACATGATGTCTAGATAGACCAAAATGAAGATTGGAGAAAGATTGGGAAATTATTTTCTGCTTGTGGAAAAACCAAGGATAAAAGCAACTACATTATAAGAATATTTCCCAGGATTAAAAGACTGAGAGTGAATAATAACTATACAATAGTAACTATATAAATAATAATCTACTGGTATACTGTTAGTCAAATAATTGATTCTGACTTTTTTAAACAAATAAATTAGCACTTAGATTTGAATATGATATTTTGATTGTTGCAACAATAAATATGTGTACAATAAGGTGATTGTATGATATGGCTCATTTAATTTCAATTTTTGACATAATTTAACAAAATTAGTATTCCTAGGTCGTATTTCAGATTGCTTGTACAGTCACACTTTGACTTTCTTTAGCTGTCATAAATGATATTTGAATAATTTCCATTAAAAAAAAAAAGAACACTTACTAAATTTAAAGAGTCCATCCCACGATCTACAGAATTCTCTCCAAGGTTTTGGAATAATTGGACGAAGCCACTTGGGAATAGCCCCTGCATACATTGTAGATTTGAAACTGCTAAACATCAACTCCAATGCTTCAATATATTCCAACGTACACTTGGGAATTTGATTTTCCAGGCACCCCAATCGGCACTCATACAGAACAGTTGCAACTCCTGTATAGGCAAAGTGATCCAGAATTTATCGTTTTTTCTTTACAAAATCATATACAAAACAATCCTATACAACAGGAGTAGATAAGGGTGCCTTCTGGCATCTCCCTTTCCACCAGGCAAACTTTTTCTTAAAACTTTATTTTAATTAAAACAATATATAAATGGGTAATTGATATGCTACAACAAATCGGCTCCCTAACATCTTTCTTTATAATCATGCCTCTATATATCAAAAAAGCAGATGATCATGGTGTTCCAGACAAACGGTCAGGTGGAGTGGGAGCTTAATGTAAAATAAATAAATAAATAAACAAGCAAACATACATACATACATACATACATACCATGGAGCAACTTCATAGTTTGTTTTCAAATAAACGGGTGATATGTAACAGGCTTTGGCTCTGCCCCTAATATGCTTGCAAAATTCAAAATGTATCACCAGCTCAAAAAACCTGTCTATTGTTATAGTTTACTCAGGAATAAGCTGTGCAAACTTCAATAAAAATTACTCCCAACAAATGAATACTGACTGTAGACATTATATACACAATTTGGGACTTCTTCCTCAATGCAAAGTAAAATTTTTCAGATTAAAATTGCAGTCATATGAATAATCATTTAAAGTAAACTCCATGGATTTGACCCATTTAATTATTCATTTTTATTTAAAATATTTATAGCTTGCCCACTATCCCGAGGTCTGCACATAATTCTATATACAGCAAAGATGATATGACATAAACCAGTGGCACACAATGACAATTATACAGACAATTATAAAGAAATGTATCACAGTACAGGTAGTCCTCGTAAAGTGACCACAACTGGGACTGGCAACTTCATTGCTAAGCTAAGTGGGAAATCACGTGACTGCGACCGTGCTTTCCTTTTCTACTGCAGCTACTACAGCTGCTACTACTGGTGTAGTGAATCCATTTCCAGTTACAGACAAAACAATCAGTGCACCACCTCAGGCTCCCTAAAACAGGAAAGCAAAGGGAGAAGGTGGCACCTGCCTCTCCCACAATTCCCAACAGCCCGGAGCCTCTTCCAGCTCCCCTACCTCACCGTCAACTTATCACTTCCTGGCAATTTGCCCCTCCTCTTTGGGTTGTCCCCACTTGGAGGCAGTGGTATTGGCAATGACAACCCCTGTCTCAACCTAGCATGCTAATACACTCACAGGCACACACAAACATGAGGCACACATAAGCATACTTCGCAGAGCACAAGCGAAGGGGGAAAAAAGAAAATAAATGAGTGATTTTTGTAGGCAGTCTCTCCTGTGCCTGACCTGTTTCCCCCATCCTCGCAGAGCAGAGAGATTGGGGAGGAAGGGATTACAAGAGAGTAAGCAGGCACACAATGGGGAATACACTGGGCTGTTTGCTTTCAATCTATATTCCCCGTTGTGTGCCTGCTTATTGTCTTGTAATCCCTTCCTCTCCAATCTCTCTGCTCTGCAAGCGGGGGGAAAGAAAAACAACAGGTCAGCTGCAGGACAATGCATACTGACTGTAATAGTGATCACGTGACTGAAGAGACAGCACTGACATAATTTCGGTCACTGGATGAGGTAGTCAGTAAGCAAGGAGTACCTGTACTCTGTATTCTAACCCAAAGTGCAATTTAATATGCTGCCCACATATTGCATATACAGTGACAGAATGTAATCAATGAAGTGACTGTGACAAATGTTATTTATTTATTTGATTTTTATGGCCATCCAATTGGAGAGTGACTCAAGGCAGCATACAAAGAATGTTAAAAAGAACCACAGAATACAAAGAAGAACAAAAAAGAACAAAAAAGATACAATAGCCACATGCAGGGAAAACAGAAACTTCAGTCACATCAGACTCCATTAGATTGACAAATCACACCAGCTAGTGTCTGCCAGAACAGCAAGACTTTTAATGCCTTCCTGAATGGCACATGGTCCTTGGAGAAAATATTACAAACAGTAGTGTCAATGGCAGTATACATATGCTACAACACCCAGGAGCAATGGTGGACTTTGATCCGCCATCACTATGCCCAATGGATGAGATGCAGCTGCTTTGCATAATTCATTTATAATACAGGTATCCAACTCAGCACCCTCCAGTTATTTTGGTATTTGTCAACACCAGCAACTAATGTACTGTAAACTCCTTAAAGTAGGACACAATCAAGGAAGCAAGAATCACAGAGACTTCAATAAGGAGTTTTAATGCAAGAATTGGGGGTAATATACAGAATTTTAGAAACGATGGTAGGCACCTCCAACATTCTTTTCTTAGTGAGTTTATTAAAGTGGATTCTCTTTGAAAGTTTTGAATCTCTCCATCCTGGGCTTTCTGCAACCCACAATGAACTGCCATTTGTTAGATAACTCATTAACAAACTCTGCCATCTGTTAATTATTTATGTCTAGAATCTCTCATAACGTGGCCATTGGCAAGGGCTTATGAAAGTGATAATCTCTAACAAGTGGACAACCCCAGATTGCCTATCCCTGATTTTATGATATTTCATCTCTTGTTTGAACATTGCAGCAGTCACTACAGTTGATAATAATCACTGATATAATCATGTTTTAAACTTTTATCCCTTATTTAAAAATGATGAATCTTACCTTCCATTGAATATTTAAAAAAAAGGCTATTAACATTTGTCACAGTTTCCCCATCTTCTTCATTTCTAAGTATATGGATTCTCTTAATTAAATCTGAAATAACTTCATTAATTCCTCTGGAGAAAATGGCAACATCACTGGGTTTTACCATTTTTTGCCTTAGTACACGTCTCATTTTTAGCCATTGTTCCCCTTCCCTAGAAGAAATAACAGGTAAGGATAATCTAGGTCACACTTCTTCTGTGAAAAATAAAATCAAAACTTTCAGTAAGTGGAAATGGGATGAATGTAGCCAAACTTTAAAATGTTTCTGGAGGGGAACATTTGTACAAAAATTATTTATTTCATATAGATTCAACAGGAAGTGAATACGGCATTGCTTTATCTGTTATAAGTTACATATTTTGTGTTACCGTAGGAGGGAAGCCAGTTAAGCCTATGGCAGCAAAAAATCAGGAGGAGTCTGGTGGCACCTTTTTTGACTAACAGGTTTTATTAAAAGTCATAAGCTTTTGTGAGCTGCAGCTCACTTCATCAGATGCACAGAGTGGTTAGACTGATGTATAAAATGCTTTATTAAAATTTTATGTTAATATATTATTAAATCTAATTACTGTCATTTTATTAAAATGCCTCTACCCTTAAGTTATGAATCTTGACAGGTAAAGGAACACATTTTTCCCCTTATGCTAGTAAAGTAATGACATGTGGAAAAAATATGCCAGAAGTTTTTTTTTTTTTTAAATCAAGTTCTTTTCCTTGTGATGCTATCAGAATTATGCTACCCCCTGATGTTATTAAGAAGCTGAAATAAAAGTGAACGTGGAATACATCTCACAAATTTGCTTAAGGGTTTTGGTACGTGCCTAGATTCCAGTACATTTCCAAACACAGTCCAAAATCCTTTTATAAAACAGGTTACTAATTTATTTTAGTTGTTCCTATCCTCATGAAGTATTACAAGATCACCTTTAAATCAGTGGCCCATCTCCAAATGCTTCTGCTGTCTAAACGTAGGCCAGGATCAATTAGGGGAAAAATTTTAGTGGTGGTCTAATCATTTTTGTGACAACAATTTGAGTTTCTAGGTTGACTATAGTAGATCTTAACTGAAGACACTTCTCTTCAAATCATGAAGGAAGCTGCATCTTCTGTAAGATTCACATGGCTGCTTTTAAATCTGTAGCTGACTGTCTCTCTGTGCATGTGCCTGTATAGTCACTTTAAAGTGAGTAAACTACTGGAACACTCATGGAATAGCCAGACTGGCATGGCCTGGAAAAAAAACTGAATGGTGAGTTTGCATATCCCAAGGGGTAACCCTTTCCCCAAGTGCCAACTACAGGAATGAACAACTTACTCTAGACAATGGTCAGTCCAACTTCACCGTTTCTTGGCTTCAGGCAGCCTTCAAGTGACATGATGACATTACTAGAAACGGTGGAGCTAAAATTGTTTAAACCATTTCATACCTGATTGAGGAGTCTACATTGAAAATAGGATCATTTCAATTCATTTAAGCCTCTATTTCCATTCCCTTTATTAAAGCAGCCCAAAAAGCCCAAAACAAACAAAAGTCATGCCACCAAAAATCAACCACTTTGCTACTGAATTTCAGCATCACAACCTTGGAGTGCTTTAGGGACCACTATAGGGGTGCTAGGAACTGCATGCAGCCTGCAAACCACAAGTTGAGGAACTGATGGTGAGATATACATACTTGGAAATAATGCTGCTAAAACTCATCTGAGTCCAGGTGCCTGATCATTTTTTTTTCCTGGGAGTAATAAAAGGAGAAAAATAACTAGCCCTTTTTTTGTTTTTGTTTTTGAAGATCCCATTTGATCCTTGTGCAAAACAGAGTATCATTGACTCAGTGTTATTAAATACTGTAACAGATGGGGAAAAAACTGGCAAAGGTTTGGGCTGGAGTTCACAGTAGAAAATTATAAAAAGTAGATCGAGAATAAAAGTAATAAACTTTAAAAAAAAGTATTTAAAAGATCATAAAAGAGGTACAGAGCTTTAGAAGAGTAAATAAGAGTCATGAAGGAGGTTTTCACAGAGTGAAGCTCAACCATTGCATTCTGAGTATGCTGATCCTTGCGATTTCCCCAAACGTGGGAAACCCATTCACATGGGGGGAGGGGGGGAATATCTTCTACATATCAATAGCAATGGTCTTCTTTGGACTAAAATTACTTAATTTGACCAGAATTCTTTTTTCTCATAATAAAAAAATCTACATAATGCTGATCTTCTTTTAAATTTAACTAAGCTTGCATGTTTATTGTACAGTAATCCTAGAAGTTATGGTTGTTTATCTGCTATTAATTTTAATAAGCCTTAAAAATGTCTGTAGGGTGACTAAACTGTAACTGCAGTTCTAACAACAAAGGACTCTGTGGTTAACAAAAATAAATTAAATGTTCCATTTCTAGAATTACAAAATTGGTATCTTTGTTTTAGTCCATACTATTCCATTAAAATTTTGCTGACTTGTTTAAAGCATAGTCCGGTTCTTACTATATAAAGTACTTAGCTGCTACAATTTTATCCTGTGGAAACAGAATAGTACCTATGACTCATGAAGGGACTGGCTTTCTTTTGAAAAACCACACTGCATTAGTAATTATTCTGAATGTTCCCTACAGGCATTTACCAACACCAAACCCATAGGTATATAATCATATTGCAAGTACATTCTTTAACGAAATACACTGATTGAAAACAGATTTAAATGCATCACCAGACTTAAGAAGAACATAAAAATTAGAAGGTTGTTTGACAATACGAAGAAAAAATTGTGAGTGCACTCACGCAGATATAAGTCCTGTAGCTCGCCCCCGTAGATCTCTGTATTCCTGCCAGGAATCCATGTCGGCTCTTTGTGGCATGGATCCTTCTTCCCGTAGAACTTGAGCCACCATGTCTCTATCTGCAATGGACACAACTAGTTTGGGACCAAAATGAGACTTGAAAATTTTTCCATATTCCTGTACGTGCTTCTGCTATGGAGGAGAAAAAAAAAAAAAAGAATAATTCATCCCTCCTTGCAAGAGTGACATGTTTATATAGCATTGTATTCTAATGTGTATTATGATATCAAACTGCAATTAAAAATTACAGCAACCAGTTCAAAAGGAAATGATTACATTTATTTGCTGCTCATGATTCCAAGATGTTATCAACATCCATTTCAAAGTTAAAGTCAGCTTCTCCTTCGAATCATTAGATGCATAGAAGCAGACATCTTTGTTTACTGATCCCAATGCAAAGAGCTCTGGAACATGTAGTTTCCAAGATGTCTGTCATCAAAACTCAAGGTACAATTCCCAATATCCCTGGCACTTGAAAGATACCATTTCAGAATTCAAGTATTATGGGGAAAGAGGATCCAGATGCTTGGGATTAAATTTTAATCTGAGCCAGAGGGACATAATACTATCTCCACAATACTACTAAGCATTACACAGTGGGCTAATTTCTGTTACAAACAAGTATGTATAAACTTCAACAATATTATAACTTCCCACACTGAATATTATTTAAAAATGTGATGTAAAAGCTCTTTCATGTTTCAGAAATTTGATGCAGGCAAAATCTCTCAATCCATAAACATGTGCATATACAGTACTGTGCAAAAGTGTTAGGCAGGTGTGAAAAAATGCTGTAAAGTAAGAATGCTTTCAAAAATATATATTGTAATTGTTTATGTTTATCAATTTACAAATGCAAAGTGAGCAAACAGAAACCTAAATCAAATCAATATTTGGTGTGACCACCCTTTGGCTCCAAACCAGCATCAATTCTTACACTTGCACACTTTGTACACTTGCACAAAGTCAGGGATCTTGTAGGATTAGAGTCAGGTGTATGATTAACCAATTATACCAAGCAGGTGCTAATGATCATCAATTTCATATGTAGGTTGAAACACAGTCATTAACTGAAACAGAAATAGCTGTGTAGGAGGCTTAAAACTGGGTGAGGAACAGCCAAACTCTGCTACTAAGGTGAGGTTGTGGAAGACAGTTTCATGTCACAGCTCATACACCATGGCAAGACTGAGCACAGAAACAAGACACAAGGTAGTTATACTGCATCAGCAAGGTTTCTCCCTGGCAAAAATTGCAAAGCAGACTGGGGTTTCAAGATGTGCTGTTCAAGCTGTTTTGAAGAAGCACAAAGAAATGGGCAACGTTGAGGACCGTAGACGCAGTGGTCAGCCAAGGAAACTTAATGCAGCAGATGAAAGACACATCATGTTTACTTCCCTTCGACATCGGAAGATGTCCAGCAGTGCCATCAGCACAGAACTGGCGGAAACCAGTGGGACCCAGGTACACCTATCTACTGTCTGGAGAAGTCTCGCCAGAAGTGGTCTTCATGGAAGAATTGCGGCCAAAAAGCCGTACCTCCGACGTGGAAACAAAGCTAAGCGACCCAACTATGCAGGAAAACATAGGAACTGGGGTGCAGAAAAATGGCAGCAGGTGCTCTGGACTGATGAGTCAAAAATTGAAATATTTGGCTGTAGCAGGAAGCAGTTTGTTTGCCGAAGGGCTGGAGAGCGGTCCAATAATGAGTGTCTGCAGGCAACAGTGAAGCATGGTGGAGGTTCTTTGCAAGTTTGGGGCTGCATTTCTGCAAATGGAGTTGGAAATTTGCTCAGGATCAATGGTGTCCTCAATGCTGAGAAATACAGGCAGATACTTATCCATCATGCCACACCATCAGGGAGGCGTGTGATTGGCCCCAAATTTATTCTGCAGCAGGACAATGACCCCAAACATACAATGTTAAGAACTATCTTCAGCATAAAGAAGAACAAGGAGTCCTGGAAGTGATGGTTTGGCCCCCACAGAGCCCTGATCTCAATATCATCGAGTCTGTCTGGGATTACATGAAGAGACAGAAGGATTTGAGGCAGCCTACACCCACAGGAGATCTGTGGTTAGTTCTCCAAGAAGTTTGGAACAACCTACCTGCCGAGTTCCTTCAAAAACTCTGTGCAAGTATACCTAGAAGAATTGATGCTGGTTTAAAGGCAAAGGGTGGTCACACCAAACGTTGATTTGGATTTCTCTTCTGTTTGCTCTCTTTGCATTTTGTAAATTGATAAACATAAACAATTACAATATATATTTTTGAAAGCATTCTTACTTTATAGCATTTTTTCATACCTGCCTAAAACTTTTGCACAATACTGTAGATAATCAATATGTATGACAGCATTCTGAAAAATGTATTATTACATATACATAAAAATATTAAAGTAGTTAAATAGCAAAAGTTATCCACATTTAGATTTGTATAAACTGAAACAGAATCTAGTTATAGATTAAACTAGTTATAATTACCTGATCACTACTGACCATTCACAAAACAATTATTGAAAGATCGGTTAACTTAGTTTATTTATTTATTTAAAACATACCAAACTCTGGGCGGCTCCCAACCAATAGTTAAAACAGCATCATTGCACAATTAATATACACATATAACTATTAAAACCACAAATAGTAAAAAAACTGGTACCATAATAAACAAGCAGTCTACCACAAAAACTCTCATCGATCTCACCCTTTCCCAGTGTTTGGGGGAAAAACCAGGTCTTAAGTGATTTTCGGAAGGCTAGGAGGGTGGGGGCCTGCTGAACTTCAGGGGGAAGGACGTTCCATGGGGCAGGGGCTGCCACAGAAAAGGCACACTTCCTAGATCCCATAAGATGGCAATGTTTAATGTTCAATGTGCCCACCCCATCTAATCTGGTAAGATGGGTAGATGTCCTTAGGGAGAGGCAGTCCTGCAGATAATCTGACCCTGTGGCATATAGGGCTTTAAACATAATAACCAGCACCTACCTTGAATTGCACCTAGAAGGAAACCAGGAGCCACTGCAGCTCACACAACAGAAGTGTAACATGGGTAAACCTAGGGGCACCCATCACTGTGTGTACCACCACATTCTGAACCAATTGGGGTGGTCTTCAAATGCAGACCCATGTAGAGCATGTTGCAGTAATCCAAACGGGAAATGACCAAGGCATGAGTAACTGTGAGCAAGGCCTCCCAGTCCAGGAAGGAGCGCAACTGGTACTCCAGACAAATCTGTGCAAAGACCCTCTTAGCCATGGCTGCCACCTGCTCGAGCAGGAGCTGTGAGTCTAGGAGGAACCCCAAATTGCACACCAGCTCAGTCTGGGGGAGTGTCACCCCATCCAGAGTCAAAGATGAAATATAACCTGGGCCTGGGGGGCCAAAAACCCAGAGCCTTGCCAGGGTCGAGTTGAAGCCAGTTCCTCCCCATCCAGACCCTTACAGCCTCCAGGCACTCAGCCAGCATCACCACAGCATCACCTGTCTGGCTAGGGGTGGAGATACATAACTCTGAGTAACTTTATCTGACAGATGCTGAGAATATTCCTCACAGCAACCCTGCAAGGGCTCCTCAGGCTCCTCCTTACCCAGGACAGACCTGGTCACCCAAAACACAGCCGCTGGTCAGCTATATGCAGATGCAATAAGGGAGGAGAAGTAATTACATTTTGCCCAACCTCACAAAAAAGGTCTCACATGCAGTGATGTTTGGGGCAGGGACCCTAGTGGCCACTAGAGCCTTACAAATGGCAACAGCCACACTCCCACCCCTGCCCTGGAGTCACTACTGGTGCCATACTCAAAACCTGGAGGGACACATTTCAGAGAAGACAATCCCTCCTCCGTGCCCAACCAGGTTTCAGAGAAATAGGCCAGGTCAGTGTTTTCATCCACGATTAGGTCATGGATGTGGGAGGCTTTATTACATACTGACCTGGCATTAAGCAGCAGCAGCCGGAGTCCAGAGCCACTAAAACTCTGGAAATCAGGTCTTGGTGCTGAGCACAGGGGGCCAAGAACGCATTATCTGTCTTAAACACTGAGACCACCTTCCCCAAGAGTGGCCTGCTCCCTGTCTCCCGTCATATCTCATTATACCCATCACCACCACAATGCCTTCTCTTCCCTTCTCCCTGCTTTCACCAGTCAGCCTCTCCTCCCTCTCCTTCTCCTCCCCCAAGACAAAGGAACCTATTTTAACATTCACCCACAAACCGGGTAAAGAGACATAGACCTGATCAGAGGCACTTCTGCCTAGCATTCAGTGCCCCCACCTGGTCAGGCTCTCCTTCCTCCCACCCAAACCACATTCACCTTCCTAATTCACTCCATTCAATTCACCCCCCCAAGCACCTCACTCTCACCAGGTGATTAGGGAAGGCGGACCTCTTGTGAGCTCTGCAGGTAAAGCCCCCTCCCTCCAGTCTTTCACCCAAGAGTGGCAGGAAGACTCAATCCCATTTAGCCCATTCCCCCAAACAATTAGTCCATAAGCCACTCCAGATCTTTTCCCACTGGGAACCAGCAGTCACTAACACTGTCCAGTCCAACTGCCTTGGGATCTCCCCTCCACTGCAGATCCTAGGCAACCACAGTCTAAGGTCTCAAACAAAGAGAGAGGGAGGCTCCAAGATGGCCACTTTTCCATGTGACCAGTCAAGCACCAGCCACAGAAAACAAGCTGGATTTTACCCACAACTGCCAGTTCACTCCAGTTCTCACTGCCGCTAATGACCTGGCTAACAGGGGACTCCTCTCCCCTGAAGCCATCCCCTGCCAAAGCACCGTGGCCACAAACCTGTAGTCCTCCAGTCCAATAAGCCTCCGTCCACCACACCCCGCAGTTCCAAAGTGGAGGGCAGAGCTGTTCTGCAAGCTTCCCTGACACATCACTCCTCTCCCAGGAGCTGACCTCACACTGCTCATCAGCTGAAGAGCAGCTGATCTGAGGTGCTGCCAAGCTCCTTCCTCTGCTGGTTCGCTACCTACAAATCCTTACAGAAGAGAAACTATCGCCAGCCATCACTCCACTGCTTTGCTGCCCAGGGAGGTCCCAACGAGGCTGTGCTGTTATCCAGTGGCCACACAATCCGCCATTCCGGCTGCTGTCAGAATGTTTCCTTGTTTCATGTGACATACTGAATTATAAATTAACTATACAAGTCGGGTTTGTATAACCTGCTGTGCTAAAATGTGATTAGTTAGTTTGTGATTGTGACCATGTCTGGATAGTATGATTCAGTGATCTGTTACCCTGACCAATTGACTTATGCTTCTATGACAGTAGCACAGGTAGTCCTCGACTTACAACCACAATTGGGACCAGAACTTCAATCAATAAGTGATGGGGTCATTAAGTGAGTCACACCCAATCTTATGACCTTTTTTGCCGCAGTCATTAAGCAAATCACCATGGCCATTAAATGAATCACGCAGTCATTAAGCAAATCCAGCTTCCCCCATTTACTTTATCAGAAGCCCCCTGGGAAGGTTGCAAATCGTGATCATGTGACCCCAGGATGCTGCAACCATTGTAAATACACGCTGGTTGCCAAGCGCCCGAATTTTGATCATGTAACTGCAGGGACACTGTGATGGTCGTAAGTGCGAGGATCACTTGTAAGTCACTTTTTTCAGCATTGTCATAACTTCAAATGGTCATTAAACAAATGGTTCTAAGTCAAGGACTACCTACACAGCTGTGGATAACTCAGTCAGATGGAAGCAGTTCTTTTCCAAATCATTGCAGCTTCCACAGAAGAGGCTGGGAAGCAATCACTTCCCAAGGATTTTTTTTTGCCCCTCCCCCAAGTTAAAATGAAAAGTCTGCAGGATCGGCATCATGATGGACAGGATCACTGTGGTCTTTCCCATCCACTTCCCTTTTTAAAATTTCTTTTTCATTCCCATTATAGCTGTGGATGGTGACAAATAAAAAGACGTATGCTCAGAGAGCTATTTTTGTAAGGTCACTTTAGAACCATCTACTTCAGAAGCTGGAAAGGACAACTAAACCCCAGTTAGAATTTTAAACAGGATAATTAGTTGAAGCTAATTAGCTCTGAGGCTGATTTAAGCTATGATTAATCCCTCTGGGTTATCAGAGATAATAAACTGAGTTAAGGTGTTGACTGAAGTATCTGCAAGCAGGGTCAGTGTATGTAGAGGTTGGAAGAGAGCTTAAGGATCAACCCAACCCCCTGCCCAGGGCATCCTACTACTAGTGGAGTGTGAATAGTCTTTGAAAGGATTAGGTAACAGGATTCAATTAACAGCAAGAGATTCTCAGAGTAGAAATGCAGGTTTCATTCCTAGTCATATTATCCAAATCTCTGGGAAGCTTCGGTCAAGATGGCCCTTCCTGAGGATTGTGTTTCAAGTCTCTGAGCTTATTTTGTAACAACGTCCATACTCAAAATCAGTTTTCCTACTCTCAAAACATGAAATCAGGATGGGGAACTAGAACTCATTAGATATGTTGTGCAACATGCTAGGTCACTGATTATTGGCCTATTGTTTACTGAATTAAAGCAATTACCTGTGCTGACACAAAGCCAAAAATCAAAGCCAAGGAACTTTATTTCAATCAGTGTCCAGCTTTATATAACAAAAAACATGAAAATAATATAAACTAAAAGATAATCAAATCAAATAATCAAATTCAGTCATACATTGTGGAAAAAAGAAGGCAAGTTATCTGAGTTCAGACTGTGTTGACATTTGTGTAGCAAAAGTTACCAGCAGTAAATTAATTTGCAGAATGTTATTTTGTATACCAATACCATGTGGTAACATCACAGAGAGACCTATTTGGATTTTTTCCTAAAAATGTTTTTCTTTGTTTCAGTAATTGAAGCTTTTTTTAAAAAAAAATAGGTTTTCCTTTTTGGCATTACATAACATGTTGGTCACAAATATACATATTTGGGTGGGTGGAAGCAAGGAAAAATATTTTGTTTTCCTAATCCAACCTATGAAGAATACAGCTCTTCTGAAGCAATGTTGTGTCACTTTAACCAACAAATCAGCCATAGATGTTACAGCCTGGCTTAATGTTGGAGTCAGGTTACTGACAAACAGAACCCTCATTGTAAAACCACTAAACTCCCTCCCCCTTTCACATATGGTGTGATGCAGGGAACATTTTGTATATCAAACTGCATCATTTAAGTACAGGGTTCAGATTTATTTTTATTTTACACTAAATGAACACTAACAGAGTTATATGAAAAAGTTAAGTATACTAATTTATGGAAGACTTTGAACAAAAAAGCTAAACATTAGCACACTGAGTCATACTTGCTTAATACCACTTTCAGCAGCTTCCAATAAACTGTTGAACAACATTTTCTCTACTTAGATGCAAAGTTGTACCAACAAATTTGAAATGATTTGATTGGACATCTTTTAAAATCACAAATGTACAACCAAGCAGAGTTGTCTGCTAATTCAAAAACAGCTCTGGTCTATCTTATCATACAACACTGACTGGTTTTGAAAGCCAAGACTTTTTTTCCCCCTCTAGTTCTGTTGCAGCTTTTGGACATAAGAGGAGAGCTGTTGTTTCCTTTGCAGAATTGTGTCTCTGCAGACTTCTGAGCAGCCTATTTTCCCAGAAACTGTTGGCTCACCTTGCCTCCTAGCTCCTGAACTTGACAATTTCCCCCACTTGAAGTTCAACAACCAATTTGTTTGATGATCTCCTTTACTCCAGCTGCCACAGCAGCATATAATTACTGTAGCTGCAAAATGCTGACATGGTATTCTTCACCATTATAGCTCATGGGGCTGTTAAATGCAGTGAAGGAAAGGTGGCTTGGCATCTTTGCAGATTTCCCTGTTAGCAATTGTGCAAAATGTTTTTTGGACATAGCTAAGTAGATACACAGAAAATAAAAAAGCATGCTAACAGTTTTTCAAATTTGTGTGAAGTGAAATGTGAGGAATATAGTTAAAACATGGACAAATCCATATGTGATTAAAATTTGACATTTTGGGTGTGGTGCTCAGTCATCATCCACACATTACAACAACTGGTTCTTGTCTGTCTTCCAGGAATTTTCTATCTATTGCTGCAAGATATCTTACTGAACCATAATCAGCTTCTTGAATAAGGATATTGTTATGGATATTATTATGGACTCTGTCTAAAGTCACTTAATTTAACAAGAGGGGAAGGAGAGAGGAAAGGACAAAAAAATAATAATAAAGGAAAAGGAGCAACCAGAGCAAGAAAGCAAACAAAGAACAAAGCTCTCTAAAGAATATGGATGTGCAAGGCCTATAGTAACCAGATAGACAGACAGACAACAGATAGAATATAGTAACCAGACAGAACCCGAAATCAACCCAAGGTGAGAAATTGCTTATCAAGCAGAAAACAAATCCTAGCTGAGATGGACTTAAATATCAATGACATCAACAGCTGAAGTAGGAGGAGGACTGCTATAAAAGAGAAGGCTGGACAGGAAGCTGGTTGAAAACACTGTGTATATTCAACATCTGAAGTTGCAGTTTGTTTTTGCCATTTTCTCTCCTTAGCCAGTTGCCTGTTGAGAGTTTGATGAGTATGTGAGAGTGAAAGGTGTGTGCATAAAAGTGCTTAAGTAAAACTTAGTATTTTGTGCTCAGTAAAGCTAGTGGATTAACAAAAGATTCCTTTGTGTACTGTCTGACTGACTGTCTATTTATTTATTATTTTGAATTTAGGCACCACCCATCTCACGAGGAAGTGACTCTTGTCATTTAGTGTGAATTATTCACTCATCCTCAATCCCTTTAGGTTGTTATCTCACTGAAATACATGGATATCTAAACTCCCAACCATTGACCACAGATGTATCTCCAGCACTCTCAAGACACCTACTCCTGGCTGTTTATGAGCTGTGGAGAAAGCAAATGGGGAGAGTTGGAAAAGAGTACCTCAGTGGGTAGTTAAAGGAAGACTGGGTGATTCTGAGATACTGTAGACTATATTTATTTAAATGATTTATAGAGTCGCCCATCTCACAGAAGTAACTCTAGGCTGTGTACAGGTAGTCGTCAGTTAACAATGGTAATTGGAACTGGAATTTCCATCGCTAAGTGATGTGGTCATAAAGTGTGACATCACATGACCACATCGCTTAGTGACGGCAGTCCCCGTTGCCCTTGTTAACCAAATCCCACTGGTCATTAGGTGAGGACCCAGCCTGATATAAGCCATTCCCAGCTTGGTCCCTCCCAGCCCAGCCTTCGTAAGGTAAAAGACTGCCTCCTCTTGAATTCCCCCCACCTGCCTATCTCCTTCCCATCTCTGCCTTTTTGACCACCCACCTACCAGCTGCCCCCACCACCCAGCCCTGCCCACCGCCACTGCACCATGTGCTTCTACTGTACCAGCAGGGCCTTCTTTTGAACCGGTGCAGCAGCGTCTTTTGTCATGCGCCAGCCAGAGCCCGTTCCCAAAAGCAGCCTGGCACACAAAAGGCGGCCCTGGCTGTGCCAGTGCAAAAGAAGGACTGGGCTAGAAGGTTGGTATGTAATGTTCCAATTAGAAACAGTTTTATAGAATTTTAACTAATTACATTCCATTCTTGTTTTTTAAATACAATTTTTTCCTCAGTGGCTTACCTCTATTTTACAGACCTCTATAAAGGATAAGTGGGATAATCATGCTTGTTGAGAAATTTGAGATCTTTAGCAAGAGTTATGAAACGCTGGGGCTATCATTGCCAGCAATAGTGGGGGTGTCAAACACACCAAAGATTCTGGGGGTGTGTGCGCAAATGTGATAGATGTGTGGAAACACCCTTGCTCCACGGCAGCCATTTTGTTATGTAACGGGGAGGGACTTTAGATCCAGATGTGGAAAAAACAGCAATGAGAAAGGAGGGCGGTCGAGGAATTTTAATTCGTTCCCCCCAAATTCGACCTACTCACGTATATACCAGACAGCGCGCGCGTACGCACGCGCACATGCTGCGTCAGCGAATCAGTATCACGTGAGGTTCGGTTTCTCACCAAAAGGAAAATCAGGAGGAAAAAAAAAAGGAACGGAAAAGATAAGAGGGGCTTCGCGATCTTCGCTCGCACACACCCCCCGGAAGCGCCGCGTGAGGAGAATGTGCCGTTGCTGGCGGTTTGGCGCCCTTAGTACCTCGCGGGCGCGCGAAGCGGTGGGGGTATCCTCCCTTTGGCTCCGTGGAGACCGAGAGGGAAGGAAGCCAGAAGAAAAATGGGAGGGCTTCACAGCGCCCGCCTTCTGCGGAGGAGGTGGGGGTAGTTGGTTGTGAAATGTTTAGCCGGCAGCTCACGCTGTTGCTGTTGTTCTCTCCCTGTAAATCGTCCAAATGAAATAACCCAGTATATTTACAACGAGAAGCGAGCTTTAATCTAGTTGTATACCGAAGAACCGTTGTAGGGGCCGGAATAAGCTAAAAGGACAAAATGGTCTCTCACCCTACGAGAGAAAGAAAGAGGTGGGTGGGTGAAAAGGCTGTGAAAATAGGTTGTTAGCTCTCTGAGCAAAGACCAGCAATGCGACTTTTACCGGGACGCTCTTGCAACCAGATTGGATTTAATTTTGGTCAATTAAATTCAATTTCAAGTGGATAAGGAGCTAGAGAGATTTCCGACCTCATCGCAGTACAGAAATATTCTGAGACAACTGAAATAAGAATACAAGTGCATTCCTCACGTTAATACGCTCGTATACGCATCTACTCGGAAGTAACTCCCACTACGTTAGGTGGCGTTACTCCTAAGGAAATGGATGCAGCTTTAATCCAAGCATTCATTGAATCATTTACCCCTTTCCCTCTCTTTTGCAGCCTGGCTCCAAGTAAGGGAGTATGCACATGTAAACATGCTAGCATTATCCTGATTACATTTTAAAGGCTGCCAGATACCCTAAGTATAGGGGTTAACAGCTTCCTATCCTTCACCCCAAGTTATGCTATTCACAATGCCAAAGAAATGAAAGTAAATGTTAAATGTAGAATATTGTTTACAAAATCCTGCTCATGGGTAACATAGGTGCTAGGTGTGTGAAACCTCCATTCCAATATATGTTACGTTGTTAGTAAATAAAATCAGAACTTAAAATCAAACGTTTCTGCAAAATGAAGGAAAAAAAAGGCATTCATCACAACCAGACAACATGAAACCCAGAGTATCTGCTAGATGGAGAGGGAGTAAGAAATAATATTCTTCCCCAGTAATAAAACTTTAGCAATAAGATGTTATGGACACAAAACTTAATTTGGCTTGCTCCTCAGGAATTATTTTGTGGAACCGGAAGCAAAGAACTATATCTATAATTAATCCCCATAATGATTACTTTTCATTAAATTGTACCTGGATTTCATGAATGCGGGCAAAACCATCCTTCCAGAAAAACTCGATGAGATTGGAGAAAGTCTTGGGTCCTGGCATTTCTTTCAGGCTTTTCACTTTTTGGTGGCTTGGATGCTGGCTAGGTTTGAGAAGTCCCTTGTCTCCCTCTGAAGTTTCCACCATCTCCTCTTCTTTGTCCTCTGTTGCTACAGCTGCATTATTTTGCATCTCCAAGGAAGTGCTGCCTGATAGTTTGGGCAGCTGGTGAAACTTATTGCCAAAAACAACAGTATAAACACAATTTCTTTGAGCCTCAATCACCTGTTTGCAATCCATTTTCAGAACTTTGGTGAGAAGAGACATTTTCTTTAAGTTGGACAAAACTTTTGCTAACCTTCAGAAACTGATTTTCATTTAGACTAAGCTTCTGTGTTTGATTTCTAGTCAAGCACCGCTTCTCCAAACTCTTACTGCCTGAGCATCAGTTTACACAGACCATTATTAAAGACTCCCTCCCCGGAGGCTGGAAAAGGCGGGGTGGTCTGAGATGAGACTTCAAGAGAGAAAGCCGATGATGTATTTTGTTTCATTTAGGTCGGATAAGTGCCATACCTAAATACATTATCTTAAATTGCCAGCTTTGGGGTTTCTATTTTACATTGGTTTGGCAAAAGGGATTGAGTTATGTGTCTATTTCTTGCAGTTCACTTGGTTTTCATGTGTCAGTTAATGCTAAAATTTACTTCTAAATTTTAAAGATTGTCTATGTGTAGCAGTACACTACAGAAAAGGCACAAAAAAGATATCTTCTAGTGATATTCATCAGAGCGCTTACTTAAATAATTTATGTATTACTAAATATGTTGTCTGTATCTTGAAGCTAACATATACCTTGTCCTCTTACACAGAATTGCTAATTTTTTTTTACACAACTATTTTGATTTTGTTCATACCATGCTTTAATCTTCTTTATATTATAACGTAGTTTGGATGCTTAAAAGATGAAATAAAAGACAATTTTATCCTATCAAAATGTGTTTGCACGAGGTTCTGAGAAAACCCACTACGATTTGTCACTCCATTCTCACAGAATTACTTCTGACGTGTCCAAGTATAATTCTATTCTTGGCTCATAATAATAATTTCCTTTAAATGGGCAACTTGATGAAGAGGGAATCCTTTGAAAAAATCTCCCCTTCCTCCAATGGGATCTTTTCCTTGGTCTCAATCTCATTTGCTAGTAAAGGGACTCCTTCCATTTGTGGGCTTGGCACTATCCAGTCCAAAGATCTGGAAATCTATTTCTATTTTTGTTTAGATAGTATGTACAACAAAAAGCCAGTTAAACAGTTTTACAACAGAACACAAACTTAATCAGTTCCATAAGAACATGAAAGCCAGTGGTAAAACCAACCTATCATACTAAAAATAAAACTACACAGAAGTTGTACATGTATCTTAACATCTCTTCTAAAAAAGGGAAACACAGTTATAACTCAGAATTCTAATACATGTGAATAACAGAGAAAGTCCTGCAAGCATTAAGGGTTTTATAAGAGGCTATCTTGCAGATACAATTAAGTTCACAGTTAAGGAACACCTTCTTAAACTGAATTTTAAAATAACTGGCAATTATTGCAAATCTTTTAACTTTAGATGACATGATTGCAATACGGTGAGCAACTGGCTGCTTAGCTGCTATATTTTGCCCCAGATAATGCCTCAAGTGTAGCCATATATATAACATTGCTCTAATCTATTATGTAAACCAGGGGCATGGGCAATCTTGTCAATTCATTTGGGAAATGCAGCAGCTAGTACACTAACCATAATTGTGTTAAAGAATGCACTTTCTTTATTGCCACTGCTATCTAGAAATCAAATTATATAGAATCAAGGACACTAAAGAGCTTTTAGGAAGAGTAAAACTGTTTCCAGAATAATTTAAATCTAAATCTCTAGACTTTTTATTGATCAACAGCATATTTATTTTACTTGGTATTACTATAAGTAAAGTTCATTCTAATTCAAGAAATATATTGAGCTCAAATTTCAAGAGTATTGTCCACTTTGATATTTCAAGTAGTTATTAAATCACATAAGGGACAAGTTGGAATGATATGCAACATATAGGTCAAGAGTTCCAGTGAATAACAATCATCTCCCAAGATTACATTCTGTATATGGCACGATAAGAAAGACTGGAATCATTCAGCTACAGTACCACCAAAACATAACCATTCAAACACAATACCAGGATTGTCAATAGCATTATTAGCTGCAGGAGAACGAAAAGGGCTTTACTCTTTTATCTAGTTTCTTGTATATCCACCACAGTGACTAAAGTAGTTTCAAACCCATATCCCAGAAAAAAGCCGACAGTGTAGACATTTCAAAATGGGAAGTGGAATATTTAAAAACCATCTTATGCTACCATCCACAACTGTTCATGCTACCACATAGAATCAGAAAAACAGCAAATCAATAAGACTATAGAACCATTGTACCAGCCCAATCATTCATTAAAACCATTACATTTTGAATGATCTGTAGAAGTTCCAGCTTCAAGGCCTTTCTGAAGGGATGGGCAGGGTAGATACAAACTATAGGGGAAAACACTGCTTCAGGTGCCGTCCCTTCACCTCATGCATGTTGGACATAAGCCTTCCCACCTAGGATAATGTGTGTACTGGAGGGGTCAGTACCTTCTGGAGATGGTCCTGAATTTACTTAGTAGCAAATCCTGTAGGGCTTTAAGAATTAGAAACAGCACTTTGAGTTGCACTGTAAAGCCTATACAGCATCTATAACATATAAAATGTTTATACTGCTGAAATGAATCTCTATTCTGTACCAACTGCAGCTTCCGAGTGGTTTTCAAAAGTAGCCCCATCTAAAACACATTGCTGTAATTATTTTGGTGGCAATAATTACTGTTGTCAAGACCTCAGTTTGTTGAAGCATATTTAGATATGCTGAAGATAATTACCAGAACATAATTAACAATATGCCCATGCTCATATTAAATTGCTGGAACTCCTTTTACTTCTAATAGATTTGTATTAGAGACAAATCCTAAAGGAATGCTATCTTCTTTCTCTGTAACCTCATAATAGTGTCTCAGTTTAGGTCTCGCCCTTTCAATCACTATTCAGGCAGAACTCTTTGAAATCAACAGGAGTTGTGTGTGAGTAATGATTGTTGGACAGCAGCTTTTGTAATTGTTTTCTCACTCTTTGAACTCAACACTTATCAAAAGTTTTTTTTTTTAAGTTTGGCAATTGTTATTACAGGGTTTTATTTTGCTAAGACTGATTACATCCCAAGCTGCTCCCACTAAAGCAAAAGGGAAGGGAAAATTTAATTTGTTTTACTTGATGATGCTAGCTTGAGTCATAGTGACAGTCATTCTTCATGTTTCTCTTTGTGCCTTTTTCTGACAGCTGGGTAACTTTCAATTTAATTACTTCTGTTGTATACATATTTATCAAATACCACCTAGGGAGAATATGTCAAATGAACTCAGCAGTCATGTCAAAATGACATCTTGTCCTTTGACATTTTCTAATTAAGAAAAGAAAGTACACATTTTTAATATGAGAGCATGGGAAATATGTGGTGATGAATTTAAATTCTTAAAACTTAGAATGCTGAAATTGGTATAACATATATAATGTGTAGTAGACTGCATAATTTTCTATCTATTATACTGTAGTGCAAGAAAATAAGTAGTGAGAATGAATGAATCCTAATCCTAGTACAACTATAGAGTTTTTTTGAAGCATGGAGACTAACACTGGTCAAGTATCCTTAGCAGAAGTCTGCATATCGTTAAATATTTCTACCCTTTTTTCATTCCTAGTCTTTCCCAACAGCGATTTCCAATAACATTTTCAATAGCCCTCAATGTTTTCCTACTTCATACTTTCCCCACTCCCCATCCCCACAGCCTGGCCAAACACTACATAATTTAAGACACCAGAATAAAACCAGGGATAGGGGAAAACATTCATTTTTATATTCAGTATTTTTATTCAGTGCTTTCAGGTACTTGCACCCTTATGATTTGCTTACTACAAATATAAATATAAAATACATTCACAAATATTCTTAAGAATCTCTGAAACTCTTAAATAAAAATAAAGTCCAAAGTATTCCCAAGATATAGAATACTGAAATAATTATCTTCAGTTATGAGCAAACTGCTTATTCCATTTCCTCAATTAATTATGAAATAATACATTTTAGTATTTCTTTTTATGGGAAGGAGATATAATGTATTTTCCTTATATTATTTCCTAAAGCGTTTAAAAAGTGGATGAACGTGTTTATTTGAAGATGCCTTGCTTCGTGAGGTTTGATATTCCATGTAAACTGTATCATCTGCTCCAGACATGGAACTCATTGTGCCATAGTGTCGGGATATCTAGAAAATGAGAACATATAATTTAAATGACATTATACCTTCTTTAAATCTATAAATAGACTGTAGCTTTTTTCATGCAAAGGCTCAAATTGCACAGAGTATCTACATTTAAACAGCTGCTAACATGTAGGTACTTTTGTAAACACCTCACATAGATAAAACGTGATTGGAGTTGGGCAGCTAGGGTAAATCATAGGGTTTGAACAAAATATATTCCTAAACAACAAATGATTTCAGTCTTTAGACAACAAAGCTTATGTTGTAAAAATGGAAAGGCTCCTTCAGTTCAAGAGAGGGCTAGTGATAAACAGAGACTTGGAAGAAGGGGAGGGGATTCTGCAAATTCTTTTTTTCCTTAATATTGTTGTGCCACTTCCCATATTATTTTAGAAGATTTCAGGGGAACATTTGCATAGTCTAGAGTAATTATGAAACAGAATTCAGGATACAAAAAATGAGAGCAAGCTCAATTTTAGGTATTCAGGATTACTACAGATTAGCAGCATTTCTAGCCAGTGCTGCCCTCCAAGTATACCTGTTTACATTTTCCTATTAACTAGAAGAGCTGCCATAAATTCCAATGTGTAAAATAACTTATTTGGAGGAAGAAACAACAATAACTTGTGCTATGCTGATGACACTACTCTGATAGCTGAAAAAGCAAAGGTTCTGCAAGCTCTAGCAATAATCAAAGAGCACAGCGAAAAAATGGGACTAAGACCACCAAACTAATGACAACAGGTACAACAACCTGCCTTACAACTGACAAAGAAGATGTTGAAGTGGCAGACAGCGTCTGCCTAAGGATCAATCATCAACAGTAAAGGAACAAGCAGTCAAGAAATATAGCACTTGGTAGAGCAAGTGGAAAAGATATTCTGATGCTGTGATGTGTCTATACCTACAAAGATCAGAATTGTGCAAGCCATGGTATTCTCTGTGACACTTTATGGAAGCAAAAGTTGGACTTTAAAGAAACAGGATAGAAGAGTATTGTTGCTTTTGAACTATGGTGTTGGAAAATACTCCTGAGAATACCATGGACAACCAAGAAAACAAACAAATGGATCATTGAACAAATCAACTTAGAGTTCTCATTTGAGGCTCAAATGACCAGGCTCAAATTATTATACTTTGGACCCATTATGCGAAGACCTCTGAAGAAGGCTCTAATGCTAGGAAAGGTAGAAGGAGAGAGAAGAAGAGGACAACCACCAGCAAGGTGGATGGATTCAGTTACAGTGGTGATGGGTGCACCATTGGAAATCCTGAAGGACCATGTTTGGGACAGACTGTCATGGAGATATCTACCTAAGTGGTCACTAAGAGTTGACACTGACTTAATGGCACATAATAAAAAAATAAAAATAACATTGTATTAGAGTACCATAGAGCAAGGACTAAAAGTTACTACTGCATTTGGTAATACAATCATCATAAGAAAATCCCTAATTTCTGTCTCTGAGTAAAGCAGCAGTGATCATTTGGAAGGCAATGGGGTAAGGTTACATTTGAAAAGTATGCTTTGCTTCTCCTTGTCTGCAGTACTAGCCTCAGTGGTGGACAAGAGCAGAGAAGGTGAGCAGATGGGAAAATAACTTCCCATTTTTCTCTTTCAATTCATCATGGGGATTAATACCATTGTAGCAGATAGGGAAAAGTCCAAGGCTATAAGCCAGCACATTCGCTTGAGTGATAAATGTAGATTTGGAAGAGATGACTGGAACACTACGTTTCATTTTCCCTATATATAAAATCTGATATTTAATTTTTTTATTTACATGACTGCCCAACTTATAAAAGTGACTCTGCAGTCTTGACATAATCCTAATAACTACTTGCCTGAGATGACTTTGAGCCATATTCTCCCGCAACCACCTCTTCCTCAGCATCCATATCAGAAGCCTGTAAAACTTTTTGGAGGAGCTGCTGCTGCTCTTCTTTGGATGAAAACATAAGCTCTTCCTCTTCCATACCTGCAAGCTTAGTGATTACCTGAAAAACAGGAAGAGACAGTGTTATTCTTCTCAATGGTTCATTTAGAGAAATGTACTATTCTTTTGGTCTCAAGTGCATCGCTTATTAGACAATGTGCCTACACTGAGTCTTGTTTGGGAAAATTTAAAATTTGAGGATTTTAGTGGGAAACTAGCTCATACTGCATATGCTTCTAGGGCATGGCTCATACATCAGTTTTTCTTCAAAGCACATTACACATTTTCATGTTATTTTTTCCTTGATTTTATTGTCATTTTATTTCTTTGATAAAAAAAGAAGGAAAAAATGTAAGACCTTTCGCGACAGTATCCTCCACCCTTTGTGGCTCATAACCACCAGATTTTATGGACAACCTAAGTGCCTTTTTGTAAGTACATTAAGTGTGAAAGCAAGATCTACCCCTGTGATGGACATTTCCTATTAGCTTATGGGAAGATACATTATCAGTTCTTGCAAACACTGCCATCACATTCTGAAAAAGGTAGAATAGCATATGTTATATCAGGGTGTTACTCTGGGAAAAGCCCCTTTTTCCAATGGATTATTCATTTCCACAACAGCCCTGGCTGTTCTTCTAGTAATCTAGCTTGTCTATTGCAAACTCTGAAGACTCTGAGCCTAACAGGACTCCATTGCCTCTGGAGACCCCATTAAAGATGATTCATTCTTTGCAGCATGGTGTCACAGTTGAGTTGTTGGACCGGCATCAACACTTTTGCTCTCCCTCACCTGGGTGCAGTGACTATTAGACCAGCATAGGGTTCTATCTCTCAGGAAGACAGCCTATTCTAGAGATCAGTAGCACACTTATGATAGCGGAGAGGTGATGTCTCAAGTTGTAAGGTTTCCTGATACTTACACTTCATGTATTATTCTTCATTTGTAGAAAGGCATTCCTGCAAGTCTTCCAGGTAACCTTCCTATAGGTAATGCTGCACATATTTACCCTACCTTCTTTTTTGATTCTTTTTTTGATTATTCTTTGGTAGTTTTGGATTAGGAACAATAGCCACTAAGATACAACCACGAATGTATTTATTGTGCCAGTTTTCACTGATCTCTCTGGTCCTGTCCTGTAGTTATCAAGACTCTCCACTCCCACCTTTATTCAAGATATCTGATATCCATCCATCAGTATCACTGCTACAGTTGCTTCCATACTAATGCCTGATTTACAAATACCTCCAATAGTTCTTGTGTCTATCAGCTTCAACAGTGACTATAATTCCAAGTTTATCATTGCCATTACCAGTATCAATACAGGAACTTACTTTCTTGGCCCCATCAACTATGTGTCAAACTTAACTGTGTCTCTGAATCTGCTGCAGGGCCAGCTGCAATACATCTTTTGCAAGGAATATATTTTTCAACAACAAGAAATACCAATTTCTTTCTTATTCAAGTAGTTGTAAAATGGGCATGGTCCTTCATGCATGGTTAAAATAAGTTTATCTGCAAACTTTCTATCTTCCTGTAGGTTTTTTGTAGTTTAATTTAGTTTAAATTTTTCACACAGTATAGATTTAAATATGCACTTACTAAGGAGCATCATGATTTTAAAAGCAGGATGATAGAGTGTTCTAAGAAATTCCAGAACTACAACATAAAATGACAAGCTAATAAGGTATATCTCTTAGTTCTTTTGGTACAAGAATCTCTCTTAATACAGCTGAAGAATTTTGGTATATGAATATACCATTTGTCCTCTGGGCAGATCCATAACAACAACAACAACACTATAGCTGTTTCACTTAAAATAATAAACTTAAAATGGACTGATTTGCAGCCAACACAGAATATAATAAAGGTAATGCAAAGTTGCTTTTTTCCCATTTGCAGTACAGCTTAAACACAGAATACCTAAACATTAGAACTTATTAAAGAATTAAAACTTGTACTTTGTTCCCAATTCTGCAAACTACAAATAATAAAATTACCTTAAAGCTATAGCCTTGATCTACTAGAAACCTTTGACGTTTTGTTGAATATGCCATTTCTTGAGTGTCCTGAGAGACCAAAGAATAAAAAAAGGCATTGTATTCCTCTGCAACCATTCCTGGAGAAAAAAAATAGTAATGGAAGATTAGCCCACATCAAAGCAAGTCAAAACTTTGTAGGGTTCTCTTGCCTACAAAAGTTTCTTACTAGCATCCATAATTAGGTATACTGCTAACAACAATATTTCTGCCAAATTTAAAGTTACAGTTTATAAAAAAAAACTTGTCTCAGCTGAGAGAATCATGATTGCTCCCAGGAAATTTCTAGTACACACTTTTTCTTTCCTGTTAATGCAAAATCTAGCTGATCTGGCATATAGCCTACAGCAGAATATATTTTGCCCTCTGAAGGGGAGCAACAAACAGTCTTCTCCATCCTGGGCAGAACTCTCACAACTAATCCCATCCTTTTTCTGGAAAGGTGGACATACTTTCAAACAAAGCATTTTGCAGCCCCCCTCCCCACTTTTTTTTTTTTTTTTTAAGAAAACGTATGGTGTCTATACGTTTTGTGAGTCCTGGATGAGTCCTGAGTCTTGGATGCCTCCTTGAAAATAAAGATGATATAGAAGACAGCATCTCACTTTTTTAAGTTAAAAGAATATTTTAAATTATGAAAAGTTAGATGGAACAGGAAGCCTACAAGATAGCAAACAAATTATCTATCTTTAACTAGCACCCAGATGCCAAATTGAGGATCCCATTTTTAAAGGATAAAATGTATATACAAATTTATCAAATACAGTTTTCTGGTATCATTTTAATGTTAATTTGGAAATGTGTGAATACATTAAATGCATGTTATAAATTCTAGTAAGTTTTTACAACTACCTTTGTTGTAACTAACTGCTGACAGAGACTTAGCTTTGGATCTAGAAGAAGGAATACTGTGCACTAAATCACTTGGGAATTCTTCAGCAAACACTCAGCCAGAAAGCACTTATATGCATTAGTCTTAAAAATACAGCTCCTACTCAAAAAATACAGCTCCTACAGTTGCTGACTTTATACTTTGGTTGGTCAAGCTGCTAATGGAATACCTCAATCAGTCTGTTTCCTTTATGGTAGTGTGGCAAGAAAGAACACTCCTCCAAGCCCAAAATCCCACTGAAAAATAATACTATCATGGTGTTAGAATTCCAGCAAAGCTGCCTTCAAAGTTCAATCAGAACAACCAAAGTCTCTTGAACCTAAGATCTGCTAAGCTGTATCTTTAAAAACCTAAAAATATTAAGTGTCATGAAGAATGATTAGGCAGGAAACAGAAAGGAAAAAATGGCCCCCTATTGAAGTACTTTTTATAATTACTTTTGAATTTTGTTTTAACCAGCGATCTTGAGCTGACAGTGATAAAGCAAGACAATAGTAAATTGTATGTGCTTAGTCAGGTAAATAATTTATATTACTTTCATGCTCAAGTGTTCCATTAAAATTGCAGAATCTTGCAACACAAGCCTCAATTTACCTTTTTTAGCTCTTAGCACTCGACCCAATCTCTGAGCCTCCTGTCTTCGAGAGCCCCCATGGGATGAAATCTGAATTAGAACATTGGCTTCTGGCAGATCAAAAGATGTGTCACCAACCTGTAATACATAAGCACCCTTTAAGAAACAAATTATGTCCAAGTCTTAGTAAGATGTATTAGCTTGTGGCCAACAAGGAAAAACATAGATATGAAAAAAAAAGTTAAAAGTAATTTTACAGATTGCTCAAAATGAGTGCTGAACCACTCCAATTCAATTCAATGCCAAGCAGACCAGCAACCATTACCTTGGAGATGAAGATGGTATTGATTTTGGGATTGTGTTTGAAATTCTGCAGTATTTGCATTCTTTCCCCCTGTGCTGTAGGCCCATAAATGTAAGGTCTAAAAGAGACAAGATGCATACATATCAAGGATTGAATAGTTATAATATTTTGTTCCCTGGATATAGGTATGTAAAACAGTCTATTATGAAGTTATTGTGATTAAAAAGATGAAAAAAATCACAGCAATATGCTTGCACTGTGTAATTAAGCTACTTTTATAGAACTTTCCTTTTTTTGCAGCATTTTTCTCTTGTTTATTTTTAGTTCACTGGATTGTGTTCTCACTCATTTGGAGACAAATCCATTCTGTCAGACACCCCTCCCTCCACAGAAATAAATCCTGACAGTTGTAAAATGTTATGTGCTTGATGTATGCCTCCTGACTCAACAGATCAGTGGGCTGAATATATCTACTAATCCTACATGAAAGGAGAGAAGCAGCTGTTAAAATAAAAAAGGTATTTTCTTCAGCTGAATCAATGAACTTGTACTTAACAGCTGTGTTCTTCTTTCCCCTTTCCACTTGTGTCTGATCACATCTAAATTGCACTTTTGGATTCAATTATTCTGGTCTCAAATAGTTCACTGGGAGCAACAGTGAAAATTATAACTACTTTCGAATTAACTTTTCTTTTGTGACAAAGTAAACAGATGCTGCCAGAGCACGAGGGAAGCATTCAATCAAAGATATAGCTAAGGGTTTATAGCATCAGAACAATCTAAGGTGTTTGCTAAGCCACATTAAATATGAGACGGTTCATATGTCATATTTTCTTAAGTAAAAAAGCAGCTAGTACACTTCAAAATACACACGTTTTAAAAAAAATCAATTTTGTACATCATGTCTGGTAGAATGGACCTCCCCATTCTATCTTTGGAATACACTCCCTCATTTATAAGTCTTTTAGCTATTATATACCACAACCCAATTTTATTCAATACTAACATTAGTTTAATTATTTAATGCTGACATTTTATGGCTCCCAATAAATAAACAGATTTGTTTGTGAACATTAAACAGGCATTCTGTTCTAAAGTGATAACAAAAGTAGCATGTAAATATATAAATTAAAAAATTAAAACCATGAAATACTAGGTACTATGTTATTATTTTATTTCAGGTTGGTAGCAAGAATATGTGAAGTTAAGCACACGGCAGTGGATATGAAATAATGAACTAGAAACCTTCCAAATTTTAAAATCATCTAAAGATAAATGAACACTGAGATACAGAAAGACACCTTTAACAGGTCAGCCTGTCCTTGCATTTAGACATAATAATGGACTATACTTATAATGGAAATGAGCTATGACAAATCTTGGGCTTGAGTAATTGTAAAATTGATATTAATTAATAAAAATAGCTATGAAAGTTTCCGTTCTGTAATCACATATGTACCTAGACAAATGAAATGGCTTGTTACAATAAACTATGTTAATATCCTCACTATTGTTCTAATGCAAAAACTAGTTACGGGTAATCAACAGTAAAAGTTTGCTGTATTGTAGCCCACTCATTTGGAGTCTAGTACCCTGTTCTTTAGCAATGCCTTCCAGGAATTCTTCTCCATAACCAGCCCAGTGATGCTTGTAACTGAAAATGATCAAGTCTGAATTTAACTTCTATAAACAAAGTTCAACCATCAAGCTACGAACCCCCCTTCACACCACGAATGATGACTCGATAAAAAAGGAAGTCTGGACAGATTGGGAAAGAAGTACCATCAATCTAGAGATAAAGTATAAAATAAAAACCTTCCCTATTTCAGGATCATTTATGCAGGGATAAACTTCCTTGAATATTTCTTCATATACAGACTGAATCTTGCAACTGAATAAATCAAGACCTGTATTATGAATCAAGGAATGGAGGGGGGTAATATTTTGCTGATTCAACATAGATCATGAAGAAATCACTGCTTTATCCTTAGCTAGTTACAAGCTTTCTTTCAGGCAATAACCAGAAATAACGTCAAATAAGCAAAATAGTATTAGGAATAGTCTAATATTGTACAACAACCTACAATACAAGTCATTCCAGGACAGTTTCATCTAAATGCAATTTAAAACACTAGATGTTCCATCCAATGTGATATGAATGAACTTTACTCATACACTTGGGATTTATCCCCTTGTTCTCCACTCAGAAATCCTTCCAAATCTGCTTTGAACAGACATGCCCCCCATGGGGGGAAGTGTGCAGGAAATTGCAAGGAGGAAGGACAATTTATTTTCCTAGTAAAGATCTGTTCTCCTGGATAGTAATCATCCGATATAAGAGATTAGCACCATACATTTTATTTATTATGGTGCCCTTTAAAACCAGGCTTTTAACTTCAATGGCATTGCTTTAAATATACGAATACTTTAATACTCTTTAGAAAGTAAACAAGAAATGTCTTCATAAGGAAAACAGAATTTCATGGTGATCTGTTGAAAACATTTAGTCCTTTCCATTATTTCCTCTTGCCTACATTTCTGAGAGATTTGTCAGTCACTAAACAACAGCATTTTGTTTAGCTAAGTATCTACCTGCTGAGCAGTTCTTAATGTCTCACTTTGTTCATTTAAGCATTTATTTATATGCAACACTGACTTCATTTAACAGAATTCCCTGGGGCATCATTACAGTTAATCTCTGTCTAGATAGGCTGAAATATAAGCTTGAAAACAAATCACAAACTGAGAACCTGGAATTGATGGTCTCTCTGAGGCTTCCATGGGCCAAGTATATATGCTATAGTATTAATTAAATAATTTAAAATACCCTCATAGGAGGCTTTCAAAACTATTCCAGATTATAGCAGCCTCCTTGGGGCGACTTAGGTTCAAATTTAGCCTGAGTCACGGAAGCTCACTAGCTGACTTTGGGCTGGTGATTCTCTTTCAACGTCTTCACATAGACATTGTGGGAAAATTTGGAGAAGAAAACTGGCAGGGGAAATATATATGCTGCCTTGTGCTACTGGAGGAAAGACAGGAAAAAAATCTAACAACAGCCAAATGCTCGAGCTAAAACAGCAAACCACTATTTGAAATTATTAAATTAAATTAAAAGAAACCAAAAAAAGGCAGAAACATTACTATGTAAAAGAATCATACTGCAGCACTTTTCCTTCAAGCTTATATCTTGAATTTAAACTCTACCTCTAATGCTAGACTTGAACCATTTCCTTAAATGTAGCTTCTGCCAGCTATTCTGGCAGGGATGGTACCTTGCTCTTCTGTTGCAAAGGTTTTTCAAATGATAACTAATTAAACTGAATATGTAGCATTGATATTTAGCATGCTGGAAAACACATGGCAAATTATTGCATTCACTATATTTTTCTTGTACATAGGAAACAGATGGCTAACTGTAAATATATAACTTAATGGTTCTCAATAGGAAAGGAATTACATAACAACAAAGCCAAGAGAATCTTAGAAGCCTTATTCATATTGCAGTGTTTTATTTAATATCCCCATTATCAATCAATTCCAATGGAATTACCTCTTGAATTTGGATTACATTATCATAAAACAACTTTAAGGACCTTTTCAAAAATTTCCCAACAACAAAACTACCCTTGTTGCATATACATTGTTCCTTTACTTTACAGCATGCAAAGATATTACACAATGTATTACAATTTTGAAGAACAGGAAAGCAGATGAGATGGCTGGACCCCTTAGATGTGACCTCTGGAGACCTTCCAAAAGTTGCTACAGAACTCTCATTCCTAATGTGACAAAAGGGGAAATTACCTGAGGAATGATGTTGCTTTAAGATAACTTCAACTAAGTTCAATTAAACATAGATTTGTCCTGACAATGCCCAATTTTTGTCCCTTTCTGGAATGCAGTCCTCAATATATCATTCAAAGGCCAAGTGCATCCCTCTCCTCACAAAAAATTGTGCATGGAAAACAAATGTGTGATAACTGAGTGCAACAGCCTACATATAACTTGCATCTTTTATACCTCTATTGAGGAATTCTACCAGTGAGATAATTTCATCATTTCTGAAGCAACCTCAAGAAGCAGCTTATTTCTCAAGAATTCTTAACTTAAGAAGTCTTTTTATCTCCAGCTGATAATTTAGCTCCTGTAATTTCATGCAAATGAATATAAGCAGATTTTAAGGACTTAACATGCAAAGTTACAAACCTGGAAGAAGTTTCTTTGCTTCTGACATTTCTGATATTTATTACAGTAGACACACAAATGTCCATCATTCACAAATACTTACTTGCCCAATCTAACCGCATACTCCTTCAAAGCAAACACATTGTCAGCAAAGACTATGATCTTATCATTCCTTCGTTCATGGAATTTAATCAGGAACTGGCAAGCCCTAAATTTGTTTGGATTCATGGTATAGAGCAATATCCGCTTCTTTGTTTTAATAGCCACATATTCTCTGTAGAATTCAGGAGACATTGGGCACCAAACCTAAAATTATACCCAATAAAGCACAGACTTTAGTAAGAACAGCTCAATAAGCATTTACAGCAGAAATGTGACAAGGATAAAAGTCTACAAGATTACACTGTATGATAAAAGGAACAAAATAGTATTTATGCTAGCAGGAAAGATGAGGCAGGAGCAGATATTTGCAGCTTCATTAAAAGAACATTCTGATTATTTAAAAACCCATAAAGGAGAACTATCATCAACTTCCTGATTCTACCCATGGCAGCAACTGACTAACAGGAACCTGTTTCTCCTCCCTGCTGAAGATTCTTCCCTCAGACAGGAAACTCAGAAGAAGCCTCAGTTATGGAGAAAGGAGCTACAACTGGGGAACAAGAAGGGAAGGCTGAAATCATAGAAAATTAGGCAGATCAAGCCAGGATCTCAGTTCAGACTTAAATCTAAAACAAACTACAAATAGAAATTTGTTTTACTTTCAGTATGAACCAGTTCAGAGTCTTAAACCTCAATTTTAAGTTCTCTGAGGAAAAATATTGCTGCTGAAGAATGTATTTGCAGGAAGCACAGCTAGCACTGAGCAAAACACTCCTTACCTCAGCACACTGGACTTTAGCAATATAGCCACTGTTTTGCAATTCCATCCAATTGGCTTCATAGAGTTTAGGCCCAATCAGGAAATTCAAGTCTACAATTTTATCATCTTCTCGGACAAGAGTGGCTGTCAATCCAAGCTTGCAATGGGCCTGAACAATAGTGAGCACGCGCCTGAACATTTTTGCTGAAAGAATCACGTAAGAACCAGTGAGCTCCTGTCTGAAGAGTATTTTAAAAAGATGGTTACGCAGCACAGTGTTAATTTTTCATGGCATAAGTGATATTAAATGCTGAAGCATGTTGAGCCGATTTGAGAATCACACTGGATTGGAATCTTATGTTAAAATTAGATGTGTTTAGCTGAGTACAACACATATATTTACATGATCAGTCTGATTGTTTTGTGCCAACAATTTAACAGTATTCCTCACCCAACTCATCTTACAAATTAAACCTTGAGATTAAATAGGATCAGTTTGGGCAAATCATAAAGTTGGCTGAGCTAATATATAAATCCAAATGCCGTGCACTAGACCATACTGGGATTTTTTGATTCTCCACCAAGGGTAAAAACTGCAGCAATTATCATTAAGCTGTAAGTACAATAAAAGGCATATTTTCGATGCCTTAAAAAAATGATAGATTACAGCATCCACACTAACATTATTGTTCCATTTTACATATATGGTAGATTGGTTATAAACATATACTACTTTTTAAAAAGCATTATTGTCAACATATTTCAGAATAATCGGGGCTCCTATAATTCAGTAATGCAGGGTTTAAACCTGGGCTGAGGCAAAGGGAATAGCCATTGATATAGGCTTTACCAGGTATGGTATGCACTTCATCAAGGATCATCAAGCCCCATTCTTGGCTCTTCAACCATTCCATCACTCTTTCTGCCTCCCATGACCTCTTTGTTGTGTGTCCCAACATGGAGTAAGTGCTGATAGCTATAGAACAGCCAATTGGCTTGTCTTTGGCATCAGAAGTAAATCGGCAGATTTGGCTATCATCGATGGTAGACCACATCTTGAACTGGGCCTTCCACTGCTCCACTGAGACAGCAGAATTACCCAGTACTAGGCACCGCTTACGGACAGTGCAAGCAGCTGTTACACCTACAAGTGACTTGCCAGCACCTGTAGTGAATGAAACAAGAAATTGTCAGAACTTTACATGGAATGCACTATTATCCACAGAATAAAGAGTATAATATTGAGCCAGATGTGTCCCACTTAAGAGTTTTGAAAGCTCTAACAAATTGGTCCCTAACAAAGAAAGGCACCAAACATGGTCTGAAAGCAAATCATGCCACTCTATTGCTTCAACTAAGTAATTAAAAGTTGTATAAACTTTACAGAAGTCAGATGGGAATTCTGTATGAGGTGCTCAGATATCTTGAGATGAGAAGTAGTATGCAAGAGGAAGAAATACATAACAAATATGCATATCCCATAAAATAAATACTATTTTTACCAATATTATCTCAGAATTTAATCTCAATCAGAGAATTTTAAAGAACATTCAACTTCAACAGAGTCAGCTCACCACAGGGCAAGACGATAACACCAGATCTAGCACGGCCATTCCCAAACATTTTTCTCAAACTCTTCTCCTGGTATGGTCGTAGAACAGCTGTGGGTTTCAAGTCTATGTTAATATCTGGATTCACAGAATCATTTCGGAAATCATATTCAGCAAGCAAAGGGTACTCCAGCTGTATGCAACGCTTCTGAAGCTCTTCAATCATTTCCTAGAAATGGAGACAAAAAGGTAGGGCAAAGGGTCTTTTAAAGTTCTTCTATTCACTTAAGGCTATAGAAAGTGCTAAAATTATCCCATAAACTTTGAGAGAAGGATGTCAAGTTGTGCTTGCCCTCTCTCTCTAAAACACACACTGGAGTACTGGATCATCAGTCACAAATCCAGAAACATTTCCCATACTTTAAAGAAATTTTATGAGTCAGAAAAACAATGCTTTACCAAATCTTTAAGCAAATATATTCATTTAGTATTCTTGCAATATTGATATTAAAAACTTCACATCCTCTTATTCTGAAGTTCTTAACTTGATTGAATTGCCACACTATTATCATGTTACTGCCACACCTCATTATTATGTTTAGTGCTTATACTGTACGTATAACAGATGTTCCTAGAATGGCTAAGTGAGAAGAAACACTTTATTCTTATGAACTCATATCTTAAAGACATAGGGGTGACTTGATGCAATACAAAGCTGTATCTGTTGAAGTCATATAGAAATATCCAGAATTACTCTCAACTTCCTGGTGGAGCAGGCAGCCATGAACTATCTGTGATGTTTTGATGGAAGCAGATCAGGAAGGAGACCAGTAGCACTACAGTAGTTTTATAACCATCACAGAAAAAGCCAAGGACTTCCTCCTTTAACTTCCTATTAAAGTTACATACAGGTTGTGTATGTAACAGCCATACTGTCTTTTGTTTTTTGTTTTTAATATATAATTTTATTGAAAAAATTTAAACACAAGAATAAAATTTTATTTTATTTTTTAAATTTTCTTATTCTTGTTTAATTTTTTGAAAAAAATTTAAACACAAAAATAAGACTAATACGAACTAAAATAGAGAGAAAAAGAAAAAAAGAAAAAGAAAAAACTAAAGGTGCAAAGAGAGTAGCAGAAAAATAGAAAAGAAAGAAAAGATATAAAGTGGCTTCTGATCTTATTTACAGCAATTTTAAGTACAATTATAAATTGGCCTTTCTCTTCTTTCTATACTCTATCCTATCTAATCATCAAAACCATAAATCATAAATTCATTTTTTTTCTTTTTTACGCAAAGTCCACAGCGGGTTTCCAGCCAGCAGTAAATGTAGATATTTTCTTCTCTCTAATCAGTCAAGTCAATTTGGCCATTTCAGCAAGTTCTGTTATCTTCACCAACCATTCCTGTTGTAGGTACTGCCAAATCTTTCCATCTTTGTGCGTACAATAATCTTGCTGCAGTTATCATATATAAAAACAATGTTCCATCACTTTTTTCCAACTGTTTGTCCATCAGTCCCAAAAGAAAGACTTCTGGCCTCAATTGTATATTAACCTTTAAAATCCTCTGAATCCTCTGCATGTATTTGAATCCAAAATTTTCTAGCTTTTTTAGACATCCACCAAGCATTATAAAATATCCCTTCTTGTTCCCATTTCCAGCATAAATTTGAAGTGCCTTTGTAGATTCAAGACAATTTCTCTGATATCATATACCAATGGTAGATTATTTTATAAAAATCCTCTTTAAGATTATAACACAATGTAAATTTCAATCCTTTTAACCACATATATTCCCATTGTTCAATCTCAATATTATAACCAAAACTTTTAGCCCACTTTATCATACATTATTTCACTTGTTCTTCTTCTGTTCAAATTTCAATAAAGATTTATGCATTTTAGCAATCCCATGTTCATCATTTGTACACAATTCTGTTTAAAAGTGAGTCTTAGAATATTCAATATCATGAATTCTTTTGTCTACTTTGAATCTTTCTAATAACTGTAAATAGGAAACCAATTGACAATCATGTCCCTCCACCATCAGTTGTTCTCTTGATTCTATTTTGTATTCCTCTTGTCAGAATTCTAGTATTCTCATAGTATGTTAGCCATTTGTGTATGCCTTTTATTTCTTGTGTATAAAATGCTTCGTGTGCTGAGAGCCACAAAGGTCTTTTCTGGTACAACCTGGATTTGTATCTATTCCATATTCTCAATATGGCACCTCTAACATAGTGATTTTTAAAATCTACATTAACCTTGACTTTATCATACCACAAACATCCATGCCACCCAAATCTCAGATCACATTCTTCTAACTCTAAAAGTCTTCTATTTCTCAGCAGCACCCTCTTTCATCCAAACCGAACAAGAAGCTGCAAATTACAATTTCAAAACAGGAAAACCCAATCTTCCTCTTTCCTTTGCATCTTGTAACACCTTATATTTAACTTGTGGCTTTTCCCCTTGCTACACAAACTTAGACATATGCTTTTGCCACTGTTTAAATGGTATATTAGTTGTCAAAACAGGTGTTGTCTGAAACAAAACCATAATTCTAGGCAAAACATTCATCTTTATCACAGAAATTCTCCCCAACAATGACAACTGTAGTTTCTCCCATCTTAACAAGTCTTTTTTAACTTCATTCCGTGTCTTTAACATAATTATTTTGAAATAACATGCAATTCATATTTGTCATTTGTTGTTGTTGTTGTTCAGTCGTTAAGTCGTGTCCGACTCTTCGTGACCCCATGAACCATATTGCGCCAGGCCTTCCTATCTTTCACTGCCTCCCTGAGTTTGCTCAATTTCATGCTCATTGCTTCAGTGATGCTATCTAGCCATCTCATCCTCTGCTGTCCTCTTCTTTTGCCTTCCATCTTTCCCAGCATCAGGGTCTTTTCCAAAGAGTCCTCTCTTCGCGTTAGGTGACCAAAGTATCTGAGCTTGAGCTTCATTATCAATCCTTCCAATGAGCAATCAGGGTTGATTTCCTTTAAGACTGACTGGTTTGACCTCCTAGCAGTCCAGGGGACTCTTAAGAGTCTTCTCCAGCACCACAGTTCAAAGGCATCAATTCTTCAGCGTTCAGCCTTCTTTATGGTCCAGCTCTCACAGCCATACATTACTACTGGAAAAACCATAGCTTTGACTATGCAGATCTTTGTCGGCAAGGTGACGTCTCTGCTTTTTAATATGCTATCTAGGTTTGCCATAGCTTTCCTCCCAAGGAGCAAGCGTCTTTTAATTTCATGGCTGCAGTCTCCGTCTGCGGTGATCTTGGAGCCCAAATAAATGAAGTCTGTTACTGCTTCCATTTCTACCCCTTCTATTTGCCAGGGATTGATGGGTCCAGATGCCATGATCTTAGTTTTTTTAATGTTGAGTTTCAAGCCAGCTTTCGCACTCTCCTCTTTCACCCTCATCAAGAGGCTCTTTAGTTCTTCTTCACTTTCTGCCATTAGGGTGGTATCGTCTGCATATCTGAGGTTATTGATGTTTCTCCCTGCAATCTTAATTCTGGCTTGTGATTCTTCCAGCCTGGCATTTCTCATGATGTACTCTGCATATAGGTTAAATAAGCAGGGTGACAGTATACAGCCTTGTCGTACTCCTTTCCCTATTTTGAACCAATCGGTTGTTCCATGACTGGTTCTAACTGTTGCTTCTTGGCCCGCATACAGATTTCTCAGGAGACAGGTAAGATGGTCTGGTATCCCCATCTCTTTAAGAATTTGCCACAGTTTGTTGTGATCCACACAATCAAAGGCTTTTGCATAGTCAATGAAGCAGAAGTAGATGCTTTTCTGGAACTCTCGTGCTTTCTCCATGATCCAGCGAATGTTGGCAATTTGATCTCTAGTTCCTCTGCCTCTTCAAAACCCAGCTTGTACATCCGGTAGTTCTCGGTTCACGTACTGCTGAAGCCTAGCTTGTAGGATTTTGAGCATAACCTTGCTAGCATGTGAAATGAGTGCAATTGTGCGATAGTTTGAGCATTCTTTGGCATTGCCCTTCTTTGGAATTGGAACGTAAACTGACCTTTTCCAATCCCGTGGCCACTGTTGCGTTTTCCAAACTTGCTGGCATATTGAGTGCAGCACTTTAACAGCATCGTCTTTTAGTATTTTAAATAACTCAGCTGGAATGCTGTCATCTCCACTAGCTTTGTTGTTAGCAATGCTTCCTAAGGCCCACTTGACTTCAATCTCTAGGATGTCTGGCTCAGGGTCAGTGACCACACCAGCATGGACATCAGGGACATTAAGATCTTTCTTGTAGAGTTCTTCTGTGTATTCTTGCCACCTCTTCTTAATCTCTTCTGCCTCTGTTAGGTCCCTGCCTTCTTTGTCCTTTATCCTGCCCATCTTTGCACTAAACGTTCCTTTGATATCTCCAATTTTCTTGTAGAGATCTCTAGTCTTCCCCATTCTATTGTTTTCCTCAATTTCTTTGCATTGTTCATTTAAGAAGGCCTTCTTATCTCTCCTTGCTATTCTCTGGAAATCTGCATTCAGTTGCTTATATCTTTCCCTTTCACCCTTGCTTTTCGCATTCCTTCTTTCCACAGCTATTTGTAAAGCCTCATCAGACAGCCATTTTGCTTTCTTGCATTTCTTTTTCTTTGGGATGGTTTTAGTTGCTGCCTCTTGTACAATGTTACAGACCTCCGTCCATAGTTCTTCAGGCACTCTGTCTACCAAATCTAATCCTCTATTCATCACCTTCACTGTGTACTCACATGGAATATGATCTAAGTCATACCTGAGTGGTCTAGTGGTTTTCCCTACATTCTTCAATTTAAGCCTAAATTTTGCAGTAAGAAGCTCATGATCTGAGCCACAGTCAGCTCCTGGTCTTGTTTTTGCCATCTGTATAGAGCTTCTCCATCTTTGGCTGCAAAGTATGTAATCAATCTGGTTTCGGTATTGACCATCTGGTGATGTCCATGTGTAGAGTCGTCTCTTGTGTTGTTGGAAAAGAGTGTTTGCTATGACTAGCTTGTTCTCTTGACAGAACTCTATTAGCCTTTGCCCTGCTTCATTTTGTACTCCAAGGCCAAACTTGCCTGTTATTCCGATTACTCCTTGACTTCCTACTTTAGCATTCCAATCCCCTATGATGAAAAGGACATCTTTTTTTGGTGCTAGTTCTAGAAGGTGTTGTAGGTCTTCATAGAAGCGGTCAACTTCAGCTTCTTCGGCATCAGTGGTTGGGGCATAGACTTGGATTACCGTGATGTTGAATGGTTTTCCTTGGATACGCACTGAGATCATTCTGTTGTTTTTGAGGTTGTACCCCATTACTGCCTTTCCCACTCTCTTATTGACTATGAGTGCAACTCCATTTCTTCTAAGGGTTTCTTGCCCACAGTAGTAGATATAGCAGTCGCCTGAATTAAATTCACCCATTCCCGTGCATTTCAATTCGCTGATTCCCAAGATGTCGACGTTCAATCTTGTCATCTCATGTTTGACCACATCCAGCTTGCCTTGGTTCATGGATCTTACATTCCACGTACCTATACAATATTGTTCTTTACAGCATCGGACCTTCTTTTCGCTTCCAGATACATCCACAGCTGAACGTCCTTTTGGCTTTGGCCCAGCCGCTTCACTCTTTCTGGAGCTACTTGGAATTGCCCTCCGCTCTTCCCCAGTAGCATATTGGACACCTTCCGACCTGAGGGGCTCATCTTCCGGTGTCATATCTTTTAGCCTTTTAACATTGTCCATGGGGTTTTCTTGGCAAGGATACTGGAGTGGGTTGCCATTTCCTTCTCCAGTGGACCACATTTTGTCAGAACTCTCTGTCATGACCTGTCCGTCTTGGGTGGCCCTGTACGGTATAGCTCATGGCTTCACTGAGTTATACAAGCCCCTTCGCCACGACAAGGCAGTGATCCATGAAGGGGCATATTTGTCATAGTGATACCCAAATATTTTTTCTCAAAACTCATTTTCTTCATCAATTCTGTTTGATCCTCTATTTTCATTTTTTTTTTTAACATCTTTGTCTTCTGATTATTAATCTTAAAACCTGCTAGGGTACCAAATTCTTTTAATTTTCCCACAAATATTTCTATTCCTTTAGTGGATCCCTCAAAACCAGCAACATCTTTTCTCCCACAATTCTCTCATCTTGTGTTATATCACTATTCAATATTTCACAAACTAAAATGAAGAGGAGAGGAGACAACGGGCATCCTTGTCTTGTTCCTTTTTGTATCATAAAGGGTTTTGTTAGATCTCCACTGACAATTGTTTGTGCTTTCTGTGATGTGTAAATCAATCTTAACTGTTTAATAAAATTCTCTCCAAATTTCATATCTTCCAAAACTTTAAACAGGAAAGCCTAGTTTAAATTGTCTAAGGCCTTCTCTGCGTCTAAGAAATTCTATGTGGTTGTTTTTCATTATGTTGCTCCAAGTATTCCAAAATGTCCAACACATTTCTAATACTATCTTTAACTCTCTTTTAAGAAAAAACCCACATTGGTTCTCATGAATAAATTCTTGCAAAATTATTTTCAACTTCTCAGCTAAAAAATCATTGTAAACAACTTATAGTCATTATTCAATAATGATATTGGCTGATAGTTTCTTGCTGAAGTCAAATATTATCCCTCCTTAGTAGTAATGGTATTATTAGCCTCTTTCCAGCTCTCTGGCATCTTTCCCCTCTGTAAAATAGAATTCATTGTACTTTGTAAAGGTTTTAACAATTCATCCTCAAAAGCCAGTAACCCATCTGGTCCAGGCACCTTTCCTGTTTTAGTCCTTTTTATAGCTCTGCAAACTTCCCGTATTTTTATAAGTCCATTCATAATCTGTTTGTTTCTCCACAACCTTTGTTAAATTTTGTTTCTTTAAATATTCATCTATTTTCTCCAGGGAAATTTGTTCTTTATATAAATTGAATAATACTGATGAAATACTTTTTGCATAGCCACATTATCTGTTATTACAGTAGCTCCCTCTTGTAATTTTAGTATCATTTTTCTTTTTCTTTTCGTAATTTGTACACCAACTACTTCCCTGGTTTATTTGCAAACTCAAACTTTTTTGTTTTGCATAATTCATTTTTATTTCCATTTCTCTTATTGTTAACATAGATAATTGACACTGTAGAAGCTTAATTTGTTGAGAAATACTACCTTCTTTGGAAACTTCTTGAATTCTTCTTTTCTTTTTATCTCATCCAAAATAGCTTGTGTTTTCTCTTGCCTTTTCTTTTTGAGTTCACTATTATGTTGTATAAAATAACCTCTTATGAAAGCTTTGCTTGCGTCCCAAACCATTCTTACATCTGTACTTTTATTAAGATTATTTTTTAAAAAATCTTAATTTCTTTTTATAGTCCTCCATTATTGCTTCTTTCTGCAACAGCATTTCATTTAACCTCCATCTGAAAGAACTGGGTTTCCATTTAAAAACAAAACTCACTGGATTATGATCTGAAAAATCTTTGGTAGTATCTCTACTTTATGAATCTTAGTAGCCAAATTCTTCAAAATCCAAATTGTATCTATTCTTGAAAAATATCTATATCTTTCAGCAAAATAAGTATATTTACTCTTTAAATGCCATTTTTATGTCTCCATATGTCAATAAACTCTTAATTGTCCATTAAATAAAAAAAAAAGTTCTGTCTACTTGTGGGGAGATCACTCTATTCCAATCCCCCATTAAACACCAATTTTCATAAGAAAAGCCCATTAGTCTCTTTATAAGCCCTTTACAGAACATTACTTTATCCTCATTTGGGGCATAAATTCCAATATCTGAGTTTTAACCCCATGCAAATTAACTTCCACCCCAACATATCTACCATGCTCATCAGTCAGTATAAGTTCTGGTTGCAGTTGGGGGTTTATATTCAAAACAACTCCATTTCTTTTCTTTTTGTTCCCACTGAAATAAATTCTTCAAATAAATTTTTGTAAAGTCAAATATTTTATATCCTTTTTTCTAATATGTGTTTTTTGTAAGCAAATTATATCTTTTTTAAAAAAAAAATTTCAAATACTGATTTTTTTTTTCTCTTTTGAGGAGTATTTATTCCATTTATATTCCATGTTAAGCATCTGTAAACCATAATCAGGCCAAACATTTAGAAAAGTCAATACCAGTAGCACCTAATTCAGTAGCATCCCTTTCACTTTCTTGTTGCACCTACTGAGGCTTCTGTGTAGTCTCATCCGTCACATCCATCTGTATTACCTCCAATTCTTCTTTAAATTTTTCTAGATATTCTCTCGCTTTCTGCACAGAATTCAGTCCAAACCTCTGCTTTTGGTTTCAGTCAACTGAAAGCAAAAATCGCCCCTTCCAGTTTGTCCCATCAAAATCAAATCTTTTTCTGTTTATCGATCAGAAAGAAGTATTCTTTTCTCTTACGCAGTATTCTAATCAGAATTTCTTTAAGCACAGTTACATCTGTATTAGCAAACTTCAGTCTTGTATTAAAATGCTGCTGCAGAACTTGGTCTCTTGTCTTCTTCCTGACAAAGTGTGCCGGGACATCCATTGGAATGTTTCTTAATTTTGCAGATCTTGTATTTATTCTATAAACTATAAATCAACTTCTGCCTCTATATCCTCTTCATCCTATTCCAAAAACTGATAAGGCTTTAATAACCTTTTCTCTAATATCTTCACCAAAATCCTCTGGAATTGCTCTGAATCTCAAGCAGAATTCTCTTTCCAATATTTTCAAAAGCACTTCCACCAAAAATTAATCTTTCAAAATTACTGTCCCCTTTATCCCTCTAAACCTTCTCACATCTGCTCCTTGTTAAGCTTTTTGCTAGAGATTTAAATCCTTTAAAACTTATTTTTTCTTCCTTCTTTAAGCCAGAACAAATATTGACTCACCAAGTGGTCTTGTCTGATCCTGCCGATCAGTAGATCTCTTTAACTTTATATAGGAATCTTGTTGTATTTTAATGATTTTAATTAATATTTATTCTATTTTAATTAATATTTATTCTTTTTACTGTAAACTTCCCAGAGTCGCTCTACAGTGAGATGGGCAGTGACAAATTTGAAATATAAATAAATAACTGTTGATTACATCCAATAGTGGTTAAGAAAGTGAGGCTTTTGCGAACCTTATGTCCATTACACGCTGCATTGCCGTTGTGAGCCTGATTGAAATCTCTCAACTCCCAGCTGCTCGATCCACAGGTCGACCACAGAAACCTCAGTTCCTGTAGTCTACTCACGAGAAGCAGCTGTCTGGAGTACAGGTAGGTGATCTCGTGATCTCTCACAGAATTCCTGCTCTTTCAGGGATGTCTGGTTCACCATGGAACCTCACCCGGAAGCCAGCCATACTATCTTTTGTAAGCTGCTTAGAGTCAGCCAGATCAGCATAAAAACCACAGGAATAACTAAATACACTTTACTTTGTTAAACTGAGTTATACAGTATAAACATACTTTCACTCCATTCCATAAATCATCTGCCTTCAATTTTCATACCACCACAGAAACTAGAGTCTTTTTGATTAATAGACATATGCTAAGATTATACAACACTACTAAGACAGGTTTTAGCTGTAGCCTGAAGTGCAAATTTAAAGGAGGACTAGGCCTAGAGAAACAAAAGTACTTAAGGAAAAAACATTTAAATTGTCTGACATCTCAACCTATCAAAAATAATGTTTTATTATTTTATAAATAGCTCATATTCCATATGCTTTGATTAGGATAGTGAGGTATCAGTTAATTCATGCATTTACCTGCTTCACTTCAAAAGATACTGTTTGAGTTTCCTCTTCCTCTTCTTCATCTTTGTCCATTTGCTCATAAAATTCAAATAAGTCAGCAGGAACATCTGGTTTATTCTGAGCATCTGCCCCTTGTGAAGTTGAAGGACAGCTGCTGTTTTCACCAGACTTCAAAATCTAAAAGAGATAGATTTCTCAACTGCTTAGAGAAAGATGAGGCCAGACAGAGGCTTGTATTTCATCACTGGGATGGGCAAAGAACACTTAAAGAATGTATGAAAGCACAGCTAAACAGACTGTACAGATACAACAAACTGTAAATAAATCAACCAACCCTAAGGATTAACAGTGGTGACAACAGACACAAAAAGATGTGGCATGTTCATAATGTTGAAAAGGGGTTCTTATAAAATAAAGAGAAATTAGAATTGACAATTGGTCAGCTATAGTTACAGAGTAAAGCAAATAGCTACCACACTACACAAAGGCAGAGCCCATAATTTCAACGTACTGCTGATTTGCTCTTGAACGTTTCTGTTATGAGCTCAGTTTCTTCCCCCTCTGCATTTCTCAGGCGACACTCCCTAATAACTTGGTCCTGAAGAAGTTGTTGAATGACTTCAGGATGGGTGCTTTCTACAAAATACCTAGCAAGTACAAAAAAGAAAAAGAAAAAAAGGACAGGAAATTATATAATTAAATGTTATCATGTTTTAACATTTTAAGATCTTCCTCTATAGAACCATGTGCTCCTGTAGGTTTTTGCACTTCCTTCAGATAATATGCTATTTATCTGAAGAAATACAGAGCATTTTATACCTGACTGTAATCCTTAAAGAGGCAGTGGCCACATTCACACATAAGAAGCCAGAATTCTTGGGTTATCAAATCACAATGTGAATGAGCATACAGTAGTTGGCTTTGGTTATTCTGTTATTTGTATCTGGGTGTTTGTTGCATTTTGTTTTTAATTCCTTTATTTTTCTGCTGCTGTGCATTGTAAGCTACCCAGAATCACTTTGCATGCAAATTGCATGGCCATATAAATTTAAATAAATGAATACAGCCACATCTCATATTTGTTGTTTGCTTGTACCCATCTGATTCTGTTTCATTCCTCCTGTCATATGTAGACCTCGGCCATCAAAAGGTTGCTCTTAACAGACAAGTTATATTTGCATATATTTCTGACCCAATCATATCTTCTTCAGTAAATAACTTATGAAAAACCAAGATCGTTCACTGAAATAGCATCAAAGCCAAAACTAATATCAGAACACACTTGGAAATATAGTATTCTAGAACTCAAAAAAGAAAGCAAGTAACTGATTACCTGTTATGCTTCAGGACCAGCTTCACCTTTCCATAACTAACAGTACATAGCTACAAAACAATAATATTAATTAGAAATAGACAGACAAAGTCTATTTGTATTACACATAGAACTGGATGTCTACAGAAAACTTCCATCAAGTTATTTCACAAGGCAGGGAAAGCAAAACCAAATATTTGGCTGCAATCCATAACAAAGAAAGAAAGCCTCAGATATTGGTTTAGACCATATAAAATACTTTCTTCCAACCTAGCACTCTTCAAATGCATTACACCACAATACCTATTACTCAGATGGGGACAATGGGTGCTGTAATATAATATTTCTGGATGCCCATAGGTTGGGAAAGGCTGATTTAGCAAAACTTATCATAAGAACCGCCTAAAGCATGTTTTGCCACCTGTGCCCATATTTCAGCATCTACTGGCAAAGTAAAAACATTTACTACACAATGGACAGGATTCACACTATGTTCTTCTAAAGGATATTGGTAGAGATGAAGAAAACATTAGGGAGGTACCAAACCTCATAAATTGTCAAAGTTTGCTTTTATAATATGATCAATGTAGCATTGTAAAATCCTGGCCAAGCTCCATAACAGCAAGTGGGAGCATCAGCTTATTACCATGAAAAAACAAGCCTTTTCTGTCATTCATGCAGTTCTTGAATCAACTTTCCTCTAGTCGCATACCAGTTGTTTGTCTCCCTTAATTAAGCTCAAGTAAATGATCAAACGTAAACGCTAAAGTAAATGGCATGATTCTATCATTTCTTTTCCAAAATAATAACTCTTGCCATGAAGCTGTGCACCACAGCCAAGCATGACAGAAGATGTGGTATCTTGTGTGATGTTTTGTCTTTTTTTTTTCAGCGTCCAGCTCTTTATATCCTGAATATACAGATAAATAATGAATGACCATGTACCTTAATAAACTGAATGATCCCATCTGGCACCCCAGTCTTACTCAGCTTTTGTAGATATTCGGTGATATCACTAGTTTGCAAACCCACACTGACAGCAGCATAGAGGGAGTAAGCAGTCAGTTTATATTCATGGACATGGGTAGGCCGGCAAACTGGCTCAGCAATGGCAACAAGAAAGTCCTGGGCATACTTGTACACAGGAGAAAAGGCTTCTAAGAAAACATGGCCATCAGGAGCCTAGAGGAGGAGAGACAAAAACACTGAGCACAACCAAAAGAACTACAACTACCAAAGCTGTTAAATATGAGGCTAGGAGAAGAATTTAACTCCTATTCAATGGACCCATTTTGTAAATGTATTTGTATTTATGCTTCTCTAGTGGTGGGGTGAGGGGACCTGTGGCCTTTAGATATTATTGAGCTACAGCTCCCAGCATCTCTCATCACTGGGTATGCTGGCTGAGGTTACAAGCAGAAGCAGAACAACATTATTGTCAAGGACTGTGGGTTTTTGAACTGAGCTATAAAAAAACATTGCTCTGAAAATAAATGGCATTTCCAAACCATCTGAAGAGTGACATTTCTCACAGAACCATCCAAAGAATGAATGAGAAAGTATTTTGATGTAACACCCTAGAAAATTTATGCACCAAGCAACAGTATTCCTTCTGCCTGCATGACTGACTTCATTGTCATTAATTCTCTCTCTCTCACAAACACACATATATATATCACACAAAAAAATCAGGCACTTTATCATAATAGAAGGGCCTAACTTACAATTAATATTCCTTCCGGCTCCTTTAAAATAGATGAATATTTATAATGTGAAATACAGAGAGCGCTAGTGTGTCACATGAACCGAACAGGCATGGAGATACTACCTACAGGGCCACATGTGAAAGCTAGCAGGCTGGGAAAGGATGAGTAGTTTCTTTTCTCTGAACAAAACGCCTAAAAGGACTTACCACCCACAACGGGCGTGAGGAATGGTCAGCTTTGAGCAGCATCTGGTTCCTGTAGTCTTTTGCACCATATTCATCGACTTTGGTCCCCGAATCTTCCACTTGCTTCCCTGCAGCTGATGGAACTGCTTCTTGGGATTCTTTGCCTGTAAGGTCATATTCCTCTTCCTCTTCCTCCTCATAGTGGCGTTTCTTTGATTTCTTCTTATCTGGAAATTCAACCATGTTAAACACACATGCAGTTCCACAACTGTTTGGCCTTCAGCCAAATGACAACATGAATGGAGCCATTTCCTAATGAAAAACCTTGAGAGAAGTCAACTTATTTTTACTGGTATTAGAAGTAATTGTTCCTATAAGTAGCTAGGGACGACTTGAGGTGCACCAGGTTGGGGAGAATTGCTTTAGCTGTCCCAAGGCTCCTTCCTACTTCCTATTCAAGGAGAAAAGGTACAGCTATACAAACTACCACCAGATTTCCTTGAGATTATGGCAAAGTTAGGCTTACCATTCTGACAATCTTTTTCTCTAAATAAACAGTATCTTATTCAAGGATTTATATTCGCAGAGCTATACTTTGCATATGAACAATTTCCATGCAGAAGTGTCCACAAAGCCCCAAATTTATTTCTTATTTAAAGCAAAAGGAGGAGAAATGAGTGTGCAAAAACAATGTCTTGCTTTAAAGGGAGAATAAACAATGTGAGCATGTAAAGCACTGATTCATCACGAACAGGGAAACGCTGTTTGTCATCAAATGCATCACTGCCACAAAGCTGTCTGAATATGTTTCGTAAGAATAAGAGAACCGGCGTTAGGCTTAAGGAAGGCGCTCAGGAAAGCCGGCGGCGCCAGGTTGGAGAACTTCCCCGTCAAAGGAGAAGCAACGTCCCGAGGACGAGACCGGCTCCCTGAAGAGAACCGAAACAGCCCCCAACTCCAAGGAGAAAAAGCGGAGGAGTATGCCACGAAAGCGCCCACGACTTACCTCGCTCCTTCTTGCCCATGTCGAGGGAGCTCCCGCGGCGCAGCACCACCCACGCCGCCCGCGGGCATCTCCCATTAGCTCCGCCACTTCCGGAGCAGGAGAAGAAAGCGAATCCGTTTGCGCCTCCTCTGTGACGTCACAATGGGACGCGAGGAGGAGGAGGGGACCGACGATTGTGCAACAGCTGTGGGCGCGAAGGACAGGAAGGCCTGGCGCGATATGGTTCATGGGGTCACGAAGAGTCGGACACGACTTAACGACTGAACAACAACTGTGGGCGGGTCGCTTTCCCGCTCGGCAACTAGTGGGCGGGACAAGCCCTCCCAGGAGGCGGAGCGAAAACTCCGAACGGGGAAGCAGGGGTAGGAGTGGAAGGTTGGAAAACCGTCACGGCGGAAGACGTATGCAAACAGCTTCCGTATGATTGTCAAAACGACAACGGCGGGTCTCCGGGAACGGAGTTCCAGTAGAAGCTTTTTTTTAACTTTTGCAACGTCATCGCATTCAAGCAAGTTTTATTCGTTTAATTCAATGAGGTCTACTTCTGTGACGGAAATGGATGTAGGGCTGCAGACATAATTAACGGTTGCATGTTTTTTCCCCCTCAGCTGACCAAGAGCCATGAAACTCGAGAAGTGGGAACGAGCACCTCCCACCTCAAGTAGCTCGGACTAGGCTTCTGCGGGCTTTTTACTTGTGGCAGAATACGAGTTATGACAATACTAAAAAAAAAACCTTTAGCTCAGCAACGTAATTTAGGGTCTCTTCGTTAGGCGTTCTTTAAAAGTGGTTGGTTGCAGCTCTGATTTGTCTGAACATGTGCCCACTAGTCCAAATCCCTCGCCAAAAATAAAAGGTAAACTAGAAAAGTAGGCAGTGTTTGAAAAGTGATGGTATGTAGTGGAAAGTTCATCTTCAGTTTGCCTTTGGGTGGATCTGGGATAGGCTATGTTTATCAGGTGCCAGACCAAGTTTTTAAAATTCTAAATATACCCAAAGAGCTGAAGTTGCTTGGAATTCTTGAAACAGTGTTTCTTCTCCCTTGCTTATGTATCATGGCTTGATGCTGCTTGCTTCGAAGTGGTATATTTTTGTGGAGTCCTTGGGGTTCTCTGAGCTTGGTTCTTTTCTTGCAAATGTTTCATTACCCGGCTAGGTAACATCTTCAGTGCTAAAATGGGATGGCACTGAAAATGGGATTTAGCACTGAAGATGTTACCTAGCCAGGTAATGAAATGTTTGCAAGAAAAGAACCAAGCTCAGAGAACCCCAAGGACTCCACAGTTCAACCCTGAGCTACACATATTCACCTCTACTGGTATATTTTTAATAGCACAATAAGGTAGCACGGAGAAAGTTATTTGGTAGACAGTGTTGCCAGGGCACCAGATAGGCTAAGTTCATACAACATGTTTAACCTGGATTCACACAACATACTGAACCCTAAATTAAATAGCCTGGTTTGCCTATCAGACTGAGCCACAAAGCAAACCGGTTAAAATTAAAGCTTACCAAGTTGTGTGAATACAGCTGTCTTTAACTGACTTGGGTAAGCATGTTGCACAAGCCCAACCATATGGAGACAGTCTGAAGTATGTTTTACTTTAAATTTTCTTAAATATCAAATTCAGAAGCTGCTCTACCATTTGTTTTGAATTATTGACTGCTACCCTAAGAATAAAGGATCTTGTTTTATTAGCACAAGCATTATAGAAATATCAGCAATTTAGTTTGAAATACTGCTTTACCATTTCAGATATAGCTGAGTATAACAGACTGCATATTTTGTTATGTTGTATGTTGTTTAGATATTCTTGTAGAAGTGTGATATGATAAATAGTTCTGTTCTAATATTACAGACATTTAGATCAGCAAAAGATTTTATAAACTGTATACAGAAGTGCTACATTAAATGAATAGTGCAGCATATTGATTGAGGGAATGAGACTGCAATTCAAAACCCAAGTAAGGCAAATTGGAGTCAATGAAATTTATTTCCAAGTCAATTTGTATAGGACTTCACTTTGGAAACAGAAATTGGTTCAAAATTCACCTAATGTTTGTAATCCATTCTGAATTGCCACTCTCCACCTGCAAGTAATCTAGTTTGCAGCACTGTTACAAAAATTCTTGAAGTATGTATAAACTATAGTTAGTATATTGAAGTATCATGTAAATGCTAAATGTTATTAACACACTTTTTGAAATAGAAAACACACATTGGAAATAAATATTTGTTTTATTAACACTTAAAAGTGCCATTATCTATAGTCATTCCATAAGCTCATAAGGTTACATCCAGTATACCTTTGCACCATAACCTTTCCAGAATGAAATAACATGGAAGGAAAAAAAATCTTTCTTGTATTAATTCTTGCAGGTCCTCATGCACAATCGTTCTGAACGAAGATGTGTACCAGCAATATACACATTTCATAAAAAAAAGTCATTTGGTCAAACACAAGATAATAAAACATGGCTTACTTTATATTTGATAAAGACCCCAAAATAAAATAAAAAGCCATTTACCAGCAAGAAAATAATGGATAAATACATAGTTTTTAAAAAAATTAAAAATTATACATTTTGTACAAGCACTATAACAAAGTCCTAATGTGCATGAACAATGGAACAAACCACACCATACCAGGCCATTAGTACACTCTTAAAAAAAAAAAAGAATACCAGTTCTGTGTTGATTCTTAATATCCCCAGTGCTCTATTTACCAACCTTTTAGTTGGTACGTCTTAATCATAACACAAAGATTCTTTCAACTAGGTTGTCAACTTAAATTTAAACATTAATTGGTATTCTGCTAGTACCTTCAATATGCTTTAATTTTCCCAGTACCAGAAAACAAGGAAAGATTTAAGATCAAGAGGGAGACATAACATTCATTGTAACAAAAGGGAACAGGCAATAAAAACATCATCTGACTTTTCTAAGACTGGTTATGTGTCTCAATTTTCTCAAGCAGCTATAAATTCAAAGATTGCTTTCAGCTTTGCAGAACAGTATTACTATTCTCTGTATCAAGGAAACACTTTTTAGGTTTGTTTTTTAAAAAAGAGAGAGAGAGAGAGAGAGATACAATCCTTACAAGACAAACCAAACCATTGTCCAGCCAGAGTGTTTTAATATACAATTCATGTCCAATTCTGGAAATACAAATACATTTTGAATGGTTAAAAACAAAAATTAAAAAAATATTTTCTGAACATCAGCCAGCTGAAAATATATTTATCTAGTAAATTATCTCTCAAAGCTTTTATATATTTATCTAACTAAACGCGGTACCTTTAAAAAAATTATTTAAAAATGTAGAAATGAATCTGTGGAGTCTGTCGGAAAGAGAAAACACAGTACATAGAAGGTATTTTTATATACCTTATATTTGAAAAGTTAGACACCTTTGCCACAATCCAAAGTCTACAGAGGCTTTGATGAGTGCATGAAGTTTCATTGTAAGCAGTGTTTCCTTAGTCGCTCCATACTTCTGAAAAGTTTGCATGCACTCTCCTCACACATAGGTGAAACAGTTTGATATTTGGCCAATTTTCCAGTCAAATAATGGTCAAATACTCAAAACTGTGAATGTGAAAATTCTGACATTAAAGCAGGAAAGAGAAAACTCAGTTAATTGCTACTTTAAACCAATTATGTCACTATTTGCCAATATTTGGTGTGTTCCGACAGTATGAAGTGAGCTGGGAAATCCCTGTTCACAAATAATTCCGTTTGTGTGCAGGTGTGTATGTGTGTATGTGTGTGAAAAAGAGAGAGAGAAAGCTGCTTAGATGCAACCAAATTGCTGGATTAGATCTATAATGGGGAACTAGCAAGCAACGCTAATGTCCTGAGTTCCTCAACCAAGATAAAGCCAGAAGTTGACATACATTTATACTGAATTAGAAAATCCTCATACATTCAAGACAGTAGTACATTGCACACATACATTTTTTGCATACACTCCATAACAGTTGGTCAGAGTATTAAATCAGTGTACAAATTAAACATTTTCAAAAAATGTGCAAAAGAGTCAACATCGATAGAAAAAAATACCATTGTGTACATACATTACAAACTGTGCCCAGCATTCGAACAGAGAGTAAAAACATTTAGAGAAATCAAGGGATTAAATAGAGAATTTGACAGCTGCATAAAAATGTACATTAGATCAAAAGGATAAGATTTATATATTATTATTATTCATAGCTTTATTGAAAAATGAGTCTGCCATTGACTTCCTCATATATAGTGACACTTGCTAGAGGTATGACAGTATGAATGCATCAGAATTGTGGTAATCTATTTGTGTTTTACAATTAAAAGTATCAAGTTTTAATCTGGTGATATTAGCAAAACAATCATACAAAAAGCAAGCAACATGAAATCGAGATCTTAGACCCTGTTCCAAAAGGAAAGCACAATATTTTTTCTTAAAATTGATTATGTGCCTGTTGGGTGCACATGTGCATACTTGTGTGGGGTTGCATGGGGACGTATGGCATGTGAAGTTAATGAAAATGGGATAATTCTAAACAAGTTTACTCTGGATATTCCCATGATTGATTCTGAGCTTTCCCAGAATACAGAACCAGTAAGCGTCTTAGGAAAGTAGTTCTAATTTGTCCTCCACCGCAGAATGGTAATTCTCAGTAATATAAACCATCCCTCCCTTGTAAGTCAATCATTTATATTTGAATAGGTCACAATGAAACACCCTGGGAGAAATTTACTAGCTTTTCTGTGTTTACTTCTTGTTTAGTAAGGGGAGAAAAGGAAAAAAAAATACCGTACTAGAGAGCATTTACGTAATTCCCCACCTATTCCCAAAGGAATGTAATAGTTTTGCTATGTACATTCTCATTTGAGATATGAAAAGTCTGCACTTTCAAGGTAAAAATGCTGCTAAGATCCCAGTAGCTTTGAAATCTCAGCTTTGCTCACTTGCATGCGTGTCTTCAATGTTCACTGTCCTAAGACATCAAAGAGACTAAGGCTCTAAATTGTTTGGAATGATGAGAGACTGAGTATGTGCAATGCTTTAATTTGCTATGGCACAAGGAATACTTTGGCTCATTATACTAAGTCTCCTTTTCCCCATAAGCTGTAAACTTATTTTCAGAATGGAATAATCTTTGATGATTTATACCAAGGGGAAAAGATAGTACAGAAATACTTAGATGGAAGCTACAATCCATCCCTAACCCACTTTAATCTTATGTAATGTGTGATGCCCACCCACAGAAGGGAAAAGGGCAGAATGTGAAACAAAATACATTATTTTTAAAGATAAGTTGTCTTTTAGAATAAATCTTCTCTAGGCAGAATACAGCAAAATTTAAAGCCAACAAAATAAAGAAAGTAATGACCAAAACCAATTCAAATTAAAAATGTCAAGTACTTGAATGAAAGCTTTAACATTTACCCTGTATAATTTAAAAGGACTTTGATACTAGGCCAGTATTCTCTACTTATCATAAACTACACTCAGCTTGACCTTTTATGCCTGGGATTATAGCCTTGTCAGGTCAACCAAGAAAACAGCCAAGTGGTGCTCTGTTCACAAAGGAAGGCATTCCTGCTCTCTTCTTGTGCTGCAGCCCTTGTGTCGCCTCAAAAATAGACCTTCAAAACAGGGAATCCTCAAGAACGAGGTCAGGTAGAATATGGTAAAATGTTAATGGAGAAAGGAGCCAGAAATAAGACTCACAGAAAAGAGGAAGAGACCCTGGAGGTGATCTAGTCCAATCACCTCCCCAATGCAGGAATCTAGGCCTATCCTCCCCAAGCCTGTGCAGCAGTCTTTTTGTTCCTCTCAAAGGAATACATTTAGTTTAAAGTCATTCTACATTCCTTGCCATGGCAATAACCACATAATATTATCCACATTGTTAAACTCAAATTAACAATAAAAGCAAGCTTCTGCTCCACATTGAGATTTCATTGCAATTTTGCATTAAATGTGTCATCAAGAACAGGAGCCATACATATAGAAATGAACTTTCTGTCCAACCCTACTTTTTCAGCTCTAGAATGTGAATGTTTTGTGACTCTGCCATCAAGTTGATTAGATATGTTTTCATGGGCTATGACAAAATACTGTTCTCTGTGGGATACTTTTTTTTATCTGAGATTTCCATTTGGCTTCAACTGCTATCCATCTACCAGGAATGGCAGAGTGTACTCAAAGCAGTGACTGACTTTACACTGTACAGCCTGACAACCTGGCTCCATCCTCTCTTATAACATGCTGCGGTTTAGATATTACTTATCTTCAGAGTTAATAATCTGCCTTCTTACTAATGCAACATATGTTAGGAGGGTATTGTAAGGACTGCTTAGATTTCTTTCACTGAAGAGAATTTGTTTTCCAATTTAACACTGGGAGTTCACTATTTTTTCAAAAATTATTATTATAATAAACACACTTGCTTGGACAGATGCTTGCATTCAAAATTCTTTCTGCATAAGCCAAATGCACAATTTCATGATTGATTAGTCTGCAACATTTCCATTTCATTTTGTAATTATAATCACTAAAGCAGAATGGCTGTGCTCACATACAGATCATATGCCAGGTGCACATTTTTCTGCAGATGTATGACTGTTTTCACATGATCAAAGGGGAATCAGCATGATCACAGTGTGTGAATATTGTACAACTTCAAGTATACCTCTCCCTCATGGCAAAACCATCCAAATATTAATAATCTTCATTATCTGCTACAGAATCTGTCCAAAGGTGTCATAAGACCAATGGATGATATGAGAATAATTTGCCCTAGAGAGATGACAAAGCCCTAGAAAGATGATTATTCTGATAGGGCCTATGTATCATCTGGAAGTACAATCTAACATACTGAGTATACTTAGGAGTTATGGAAACCACAGTTGAAAGGCCAATGTCAAGTACAACATGTTTATGCACAGACCAAAGGTTAACTTCATAAAAAAACTCAAAATATTTCTTTACTTTTGAAAAGGCTTCAGATTAATTTATACAGACTGTATTATAACAAATTATATTTTTCATTCTGATCTAATTTTTCTAGTTGCCACATAAAGTTAGATTTTGGATAAATACCTTCACTTCTGTAACTATTTTTCCCTTGAGGAATGGATATATTTTTAACTTCTGTACCAGATCCTCTCTCCTGTTTCAACAGGAATCTACATGTTTAACACTGAACTAAAGTTAGCCCAAGCTCCCTAAATGGTATAACCAGTAGTACCTGGGGTTGTAAGGATCAATGCATTTTGTGGACTCCAAAAGGGCTGCATTTTATGATCCCAGGATCCCTTTAAATGTCACAGAGAATGGTGTGTATCATTGTAGGATTATGTGCTGCTTCACTGGCACCTTTAAAAATATTACTGCTCAAGGAGCCACTTGGATTGCATGTGTGTCTGGGACAGCCCTAGTAATAGATATATTCAGCACAATTTAGAAGTCACAGGAAAGTTACTAACAGCCACTAAACTAGATAAATAGTGCTTTCAGCTGTATTTAAGAAATATAAAAGCTTTGGTTTCAGTGATTTGCTAATGTATGTATACATGCTAAGAACACACACGAAGAACAAACCAGTACTGGTATGTTGACAGTAATACTTTTGCTAATAAAAAAAATCACCTTAGGGATGTACATTCAAGCATATAAAGTCTGTTCTCCCTACAGGTGTAATATATTTCAAAGATTTAAAAAAGAAAAATAATTAATAGAAATCTTGACCAATTTTCTTAAAATTCTGCAACTGTCACACACTGCTGCAAAGCTGGTTGGAAGCGTTGCTCATGCAACAAACTTGTTACTGAATTCTGCATTAAATCTGGACAATGGCAGGAACGAGCTCTGTCCTTGTTAAAGCTACATGGCAATAACAGAATAGAAATACCTTATTTGAAATCACATCTGATTTTCCTATTCAGAACCAATACTGTCACTTTCTTTAAGCAAATACTTCCTTAAAAGAAAGTACCACTAGAGCCATTCTCAATTCACCTGAGCTACTGATTATTCTAGTATTAAGTAATTTGCATCTATGTAGTAACTTCCTTGTGGCAGAATGTACCAGTTCTAGGATTAAGAATATAATCAAATCTAAGTGCTATTGACATCTCCATTTGAAATTAGCAAATTTGAATAATTTTAACAGTTTAGTTTAGATAAAGTACTGACATATTTGGATTGGATAAACTATTGACACTACCAATATTTTTAAAAGCAAGGCTTGCAAGTTTATATATGGGTATAACTCTGATAAAATTATTGTTGTAAACACTCCCTAGTTAATTTAAAAGGAAAAGGAAAAAATGGTGGTGCTACTTAGTAAGTGGTCCTGTGTGATTTGAACCTTTACTGTAATTAATATGTTAAGAAAATAAAATTAAGGCATACAGATAAAGGCACTCAGATGTGTTTGAATGCTTTGTTAGTATAACAAGGACATTTTATTCTACTGTGTGTATTCTTAGGGTATTAAGGAGTAAAGCTTATGCTAAAAATAAAGATTTCATCAGGGAGACTGTCATGATCCTTTTTTTTTATTATTAGAAAGCCATCAATTTATCAAAAAATTTCTTAATCTAAATTCTGTATATCTGAAGACTCTGGCTGGACTTCATGCCAAACCTCTCTGTCAATTTCAAATTCATGAAAAATATCAGGCTTCAAGATGTAAAATACAAATAAATTCATCACATTAAAATGCCTAATTTAGTTTGTGGTTTAGAGAAGTGCATGTTGAACTCCACGTATGCTAAGAGTATCTAAGGCTGTTAGGATGCTACTGCTCCAAGATATATCTGTGATGGGTGCCCCATGCTGCATGTGGACAGAAACAAATGAGTATTTGGATTTATGATCTGCACAACCTTCAGGATTGTAACCTAGAAACACAGCAACTAAGTATGACCCTACATTTTTCTCTGAACTTTAGTCATGCTTCACAGCTGTGTCTGAACCATGTGCAGTTTCAGCAATTATCTCTAATGCAGTTGGACACACATTTAATCTTGCTCAAATTGGCTGAAAAGTAATTTATTAAATTATTTTTATATAGCAGAAGAGCCAGCTACCCATTTGTCTTCATTTTTAAGACAAATGAAGGTACGATTATGTGAATTTGTAGCTTATGTTTACTCTGCACTGAGGGATATCAATTTTCCCTTTAGTGCTTCCACTTACATATTAGAATAATCCTTTGAGGTGGTATATTCCCACATCATTTTCTCATAATTATTTTAATAATATAAAGAATATATAGACTTTGAAATATTGTCAAATAGTCTTCATGAGAAAGCAGTCATTTGCAAGCTTTTGTTTGATGTATCTCCCTATACTTTTGAAATTCTAAGAGTAAAAGACTAATAGAGTACAAATCACTGCAAACAGGGCACCATTTGGATTGGCAGTCTTTGTAGGATTCTTAATACTATCTTAGATATTCAGGGACATAAGCAATTATTCTTTTTGATATTAGCATTTTCCTTCTAGCTACACTGATATACTTGTAAATGTCTTGTTAAAAGTCTCTAGATAGGAGACTTTTACCTATAATCACATAAGCTGTCCTCAGCCTCATTTGATGAAGTCAAAGGAAAATGTAATGAAAATGATTAACATTTTGTTTGAACTGTAACAGCAAACTTGCTGTCAATCACTATTGCTTTTGTTTTGTTTGTTTGTTTTGGAAACTTTAGTTACAAATTCATACCAAGCACAGGGCTTGGACTTGCAGTTAAGTAATTACATGCAAAATTGCTAGGAACTGAACACCTCTCCCTTATCCAATTTGCTGCTTGGAGTAAACCATTAGCATCTGAGCAACCCCCCTCCATTACAGCTGGGATTAGCAACTTGAGTTTGGCAAGTATTTATATAGCTTGCATGGCGTTAAGCTATAGTTAAAAGTTTGGAAATCCACCTTATCCATCTTTTTTAAAAGCACATTTATATTGCCATTGTCAAGACAAAACACAATATTGAAAGAAGGCACAAAAAGTTATCAGCCTTACTCTGTTTTTCTTCTCTCTCTCTTTCTCAGCCACAGTGTGGATTTGAGGAGCACAAAGTACCCTACAATCTGGGCAAGTTATCTACAATTTTGGATGCTGCCTACCTTCAAGATATTCCTTTGGACACTACAAGATTTTCAAATTCTTATGCTGCACTAGACATTATCTTTGAAGATCACATTAGTACCTTTTGGTAATAGAACTACCTGGACTAAAATTAAGCAAATGCTTAAACAAAGCACAAAATAAAATGGAAATGTCATCTGCATTCTCTGACTCCCTGTTGTATCTTTAACTCCTTAGAATAAAAATAGTAGAGACTGAAATACTGTATGCTAATTCAAATATAACCATACTTAAAATAAAGGTTTGGGGTCACTGTAAATTGTTCTGTATAGACATTATATGGAAAAATATACACAGCAAAATAAATCTTACAACCAAAATCCCTCAGGTGTTTTGATAAGGAATATAATTTAAATAGCACATAACTTTAGAAAGGCAGAGGACTGTTATATCACCAAGTTTTTGCTTAAAGAACCTCCTATACCTCATCCAGATACCCAAACAACTTGATCACAAAACAATTCCTGTTTGGAATATATTAAATTCTGATTGCCTAAAGTTCTGATTCTTTTCTTCTAAATGATTAGTAAAAAGTTTTGCCTCACTTTTACATTTCTTATTCTACATGAATTTAAATACTCCAATAACTTTTTTTACTCCTTCACATAATACTGAGTGCTGTCATACCCAGCTACTCCAGATAACGGTAACAATTTTAAGGACGTTGTTACTTTTAAACGTTTTAGAGTTTCAGAGGTTTGCAAATTTCACATTCCTTCTCTCTTTTGATTCACAAATGCATGATCTGTTCTTACGCATTTGTTCAATAAATAGCCAAAAGAAACAAGCCTTCCCCAAAGTTCTTTTAAAGTCAGCACTTACTATTTTGAATAAAAAGCATATTTTACACCTCAAACCAGGAACAAGAGGAAGGCAACTCTTACATAATCACATTTATCCTCTGTCCCAGATGTTACCACAGTATCATACAACACTGGAACATGGGGACCTGCTGATAATAATCAGGTTAGGGCTGCTCAGACTCCTAAAAGAAGCTCCTAGTATCATTGTAACAATTCACTGCCCCAAAACATCTCAGGCTTCAAAACTCCAAAAAGGAATGGTGGGATAAAGCCCATCCAAGTGAAATCTAATTATACCAGAAAAGCACCCTAAACAGACGGTTATTTACATAGTGAAAGAGCAAGGAGAGGCAGCCGGTGATTCTATTCTAATAGCATCAAGTTTATGTTTTGCAGCTGAAACAGGACTTGTAAATTCTTGTTTAAAAGTATATGCTGATTAGTGTTGACATTTTAGCTAAAGACTTCTGAATGGAGTTTGATTCCTGTCCCCCTGCAAAAAATAATATAAGGCTCTGCATCAGATTTGGAGAAAAAAATCCAACAGCTCAATCCTATGATATTTGCTAAAAAAAAAAAAAAAAAAGGAAGTATCACCACATTCAGTGTAACTCATTCCTTACTGCATTTAGGATTGTTGCCTTAGATACTACCTTCTGAAATGAGTGGAAGATTCATTTAACATGGTCCTCAAAATAATCTACATGAGCAAGGATTTTATTTCAACAATCTTGAACTGGTGCAACAGCGCTGTTCAGAGGTCACTCAGAGGCTGGAATGATTGTCTGTCTGCTGGATTTTAAACATTTCAAAGCCCTGTTAATTCAGCAGAGCACAAAATTTTGATAAAATTGTTAAACACATATACACAGCTTGGTAAACATGGGAGGAGGACTTCTCTTGTGATCTCTCCTTTTAGTCTACTAGTGGACCAAGTGATGCACATTTGCATGTTTTACATAATTTGCATAGCTACAGCTTGATGGAAGTTTAACAAATTCAGAATCGTACAGATCTTCCTTACAGGGACCAGGAAAAGACAGCCTGAACTCAGATGTGGGATAGCACAGCTCTGTACAGAAACATAACAGACTGGGGGCTACAGGAAGAGAGACATGACTACAATGATTCTTTTTTACATGTTATTGGAATTGTAACCACACCTTTAGGAAAAAAAAAATCTTGACTTCCTTACAGAAGCATTTCTGTTATTTTTAAGAATCAAAAGCCTTAGAAGACGGTTCAATTAATAGGTTGTATTGTTCTTTTAGTGGATTTGCTGTCAATTTTGTTCAATCCACATTTGGTTCTCCAATTACAGTTCTCTTACTACTATAGGCTACTGCATATGTAATGCTCCATCTATGCTTAACAACAGATGGTCAACTTCCAACAACAAAAAGCCATTAAGCTGCAGCTTAGCACTGCAATCAACAGTGCAGCAACACCAAAATGTGTAACAGCAGGATTTTTATTTGCAAAATCCTTTGGGGGTTGTTGGTTTTGGGATATTAAGGTTAAAATATTTCCATAGTTCTATAAACAATGGAAAAAACACCTTTCTATTTCTTGGTGATTTGCTGTTGAAATTAAATTTCAGTTGGGGGAAGGGTATGGATCAGGGCTGCCTACTTCTGCCTCAGCATGTCTAAGAGACCCTTTCCAGAAGTGTAGCCTTTAACTATCTGAACTTACTTTAACAATAAATAAGGACTATAAACTCAGGTTACCAATTCATGATTAAGGTGTTGGGAGTATAACTATGAATCATAAGTGACACACACATACAACTTTATACTGTTGTATATGTAATTGTTAGTCAGGTTTTATTAGCATCATCACAGTATCTATCTTCAGTATATTCTGACTTACTTTGGATATTTTGCAGAAAGCCTAGGAAACAATTAATAGTAATGTTTAGCAACACCACTTCTGAAAAATGGAAGTGGCTTTCCCATTTTCTAGTGACTTTTATTGTTTTGTGATATACATATCCTAAAGGGACAGTAAGCAAACACACATCCTACAGTTTCTCATGATATTGTATTCTGTTGTATTAAGATGTCCAAATGTGGAATGACACAATTGGGATAATAATCCCAAATCTGATTATTCCTTTTTTTTTTTAATTTAAATCTAAAGTATAACATCTAAATAAATTAAAAAACAATTGGGACAGAAAAAATACCTCATTCTTCTTTCTGTATTATTCCTTCTCCTTCTTCAGCTGGAACTGAATTATATGGTATAGATACACATAGGAGCTTCCAGATCTCATTCTACCAAGCTTGCTGTTCCAATGCATATTAATATGGCATCTGCAACCCACAAAGTTAAATTCTACATGGTCAACACAATGCAAATTAGCCAGATTATGCAAACGAGGTTTGAGGAATAAATAAAATATGCATCTCGGACACAGAATCCAGTTCAGCAGCAACAGAAGGAGTAACTATATTTTTGACACTGCTACCCATTCTACCCTAAGTACTTTACGATAAAACTCACAGTACAGAAAAAAAAAATCTGGATCTTACAAAATATTTTATGGAACCAGAAGATTAGTTGGGACAGAAGAAAGAATGTGGAACAGGGAATTATGAAGAACGAAATAATCTTCATCCTAGCCATTAGAGACTCCTCACTGATCAACTCTGGTCTCCAACCTTGAAAATCAGTTTGTTGCATGATATGTGGACATTTGTTAACTTTAGAGAAGTCTGATACTACAGTGATCTGTTTATCTATGATTCTGGATGTATAACATTAATGCACTAGCACTATTAGACAACAGACCTCTTATCTTCAAAGCAGAAAACACTTATTTGGTTTAAGTTGTTGTGCTAATATGATGGTTTATTTTCCAAAATGTACCTTGCTCAGCAACCTGAGATTCTAGCTTCTAAATGAGTTTCCAGAATCACAGATGAAACTTATTTCAAAGCTGAAATATAATTGAGAGTTCTTTGTTATCTATTTATACACTGCAACCACTGGATATATACTGTTTTTCTGTATCTGCTAGTGACAGGTATACCTTCCCTGCCTTGGGAATTAATTAGCAGTGCTTGCCAGGGAGTAGGGGTGGGGAGAACCTTATACATGATTCCTGATGGTCCAAATAAGTTCTTTACCTCCTTAAATAAGGAATGAATATGTACTAAAGTGCTTTATGCAAACCACATCAGTACATTACTGAAACAAAGGAGATTCTAATGGGAAAAAGTCTGCATTCTAAATATGCAGAGAGATCTTAACAATTTTATATGAAAGAAAGAATCAAGAGAAATAACTTCTCCCTTGTCTTTTTTCAACTCTGTATTAAAAAAAGTGCAGTAAAAAATGCAGTAGGTGAGAGGGATTGAGGCAGGCCATCAGTGGTAATGTGCAAATGTATGTCTCAGCAGTTCATCTGCAGATGGTCGCAACTTTGCCTCAGTAAATATCCGCTTTAGAAAATCCCGACCGTGATCTGAGACGTGAGGTGGCAGCTGGGGATTGGTTGGCTGTGTCGCAATTTTAAAGATGGCAGCCATTGCTTCAAATTCTGCCCAGGGTGGCTTCTCAGTGAGCATTTCAACAACTGTGCAACCTACACTCCTGCAACAAGTAAGAATGAAAAGCAAGTTAAACTCACGTAGACAATCTGGAAAAGATAATCAAAATATAATGTGTTCTCCCACCAGAAGAAAAGCTTTTTACATCTCTATATAAGCTTATCTAAGATTTCATTTAAGTGGAACCAGACTTGCTCTTTCAATGTTACCAACTTCATATGTTTCTATTGGAAGAAGGGGCAGGGAAAACAAAAGTGAGTTGATTCAACCAATTTCTCATTCATTTTCATTGCAGTGCACAGAGCTTTCACCACTCTCCTGTTCCCATCCTCTGGAACTGCAGGAATAAACAGAACTGGAACACAGAAATAAGCAGGAATTTTTGAAAATTCTCTGCTTCACACTGCACTGGAATATTCTTAGGAGCAGAATTCCATTCACCATAAGGTTAGATCCAACCTTATACTAGCACAATTGTTCTGCATTTCAGCCAGATGAATTACTCATTTTCAAGTTATAACAACTTAGTATTCTGTTTTTTAAAAATCAGAGAAGGTTGTATCCAGTTTAAATATTGGCCACTCTACTTTCTTTGAATTTCCTCTAAAGCTCCAGTAACTCAAATATAATTTTATTACTGAACACACACCATAAAAATAGCAGCTCCTTCAGAATTTATAGTAGAAAAGACAATCACTGCAAGGTAATAAGAATTTATAAACATCCTGCTATAGAATCATAGCAAAACAATTTTTATATCTGAATAAATTCTTAGTAATACATTACTATTTGTTTGAAAGCCACATTGTCCTATTTTCTCTAAGGTCATAATCCTGCACCAAGGCTGTGCCACTTCTTACTTCAAGCTAAGTTCTCATAAGGCATAGCCCAGACCCTGGTCAGCAGGCCTACAGAGGTCCGAGCTTTCGGCTGCTGCTAATGAATGCCAGGTCAGTCAAAAATAAGGCCCCCCTTATTCACAACCTTATTGGGGAGGAGCAGGCCGACCTGGCATGCATTACCAAGACCTGGCTGACACCAGAAGGGGGTGTTGCCCTTTTGGAATTGTGTCCAGACAGTTTAGGTTTGGCACCAGCCAAGACCCCAGGGCAGGGGAGGGGGTGTGGCAGTGGTCATCGAGGAATCTCTGCTGGCCTTCAGGGGCTCTGCTTCACAAGTGGCTGAATGTGAGACCCTGTTTCTGAGGTTGGGCGCACAGGATCAGTTGAGAGTGTTGCTTCTGTACCAGCCTCCCTGCTGCGTAGCAACCTCCCTGCCTCAGCTGCTGGAGGCCATCTGGGGGTTGGCAGTGGAGTTCCCCAGGCTTATGGTCTTGGGGTGCTTTAATCAGCCGTCCCTAGGGTTGGCCTTGGAGGCAGCTTGGGAATTCATGGCTAACATGGTGGCCATGGGCCTATCCCAAGTCATCTATGGCCCGACTCGGGACAGTGGTCACTCTCCAGACATGGTTTTCTTGTCAGAGCAGTGGCAGCGTGATCTGGTAGGGGATTTGATATTATCCCCTGTCATGGTCAGACCACTCCCTGGTGGCCGTGAGATTCTCCTATGCTTCCCCCCTCTGCAGGGAGGCAGGACCTATTCAAACAGTCCACCCCCAGTGACTGATGGACCTGCAAGGGCTCCAAAGGGAGCTGGGGGTTGTTCCTGAGGCCTTGCTGCACGGTCCAGAGGAGGCCCTGGCTACTGCAATGCGCTAGACTACTGTAATGCACTCTACATGGGGCTACCCTTGAAGAGTATCCGGAAGCTACAGCTGGTCCAGAATGCAGCCACGCGGGCTATTTTGGAGCCTCAAGGAGGACCATATAACACCATTGCTCTGCAAGCTGCATTGGGTACCACTTTGCTTCCAGGTCCAATTCAAGGTGTTGTTTATCACCTTTAAAGCCCTACATGGCATGGGACCAGGTTACCTGAGGGACCGCCTCTTCTCCATGACTTCAACCCATCCCACCCAATCACACAGAGAGGGCATGCTCTGGACCCCCTCAGTAAAAGAGCTCCGACTAGCAGGGTCCAGAAGGCGGGCCTTCTCTGCTGTAGCCCCCGCCCTTTGGAATATCTTTCCCCCGGAGGTGAGATTGGCTCCCTCACTCCTGGCCTTCTGGAGGGATTTGAAAACCTGGCTCTACCATCTGGCCTGCGGTGGGGAGGGAAAACATCAGGTGTGGGGATGGCTAGCCCCTTAGAGGTCTCCTGGATTCTTTCTTTTTTAGTAATTGTTTTGTACAGGTTTTAGGTTTTATGTAATTGTATATTTATTTACTGTTTTAATGAGTTGTGAGCCACCCAGAATCCCCCATTAGGGGGAGATGGGCAGGGATAAATTAAATAAATAAAGAGGTGGCGGTCTTACCCAGTTATCTGGGAACGGTTTGATCCTGTTGGCCCTGAGGAAGTAGACAGGGTCCTTGGAGCTGTTAGCATGGCTATCTGTATTTTGGATCTTTGTCCCTCCTGGTTGGTCAAAGCCACCAAAGAGGTGACTTTAGGGTGGGTACTGGTGGTGGTCAATTCATCCTTGCAGGAGGGAGTGTTCCCGAAGCCTTTCAAGGAGGCTTTGGTCTGCCCCCTCCTCAAGAAACCATCGCTAGATCCCACCTTCTAGACAATCTTCATCCAGTTTCCCACCTTCCCTTTCTAGGAAAGGTGGTAGAAAAGGTAGTCGTGCGGTAGCTTCAGAGAATCCTGGAGGAAACAGATTATCTGGACCTCTATCAGTCAGGGTTCAGGCCCAGTTATGGGACAGAAACAGCATTGGTCGCACTTTTGGATGATCTCTGGCAAGAGCGGGATGAGGATAGTGCATCCATCCTTGCTCTTCTTGACCTCTCGGCGGCTTTCAATACCATCGACCATGGTATCCTTTTGGGGTCGGCTGCAGGAGTTGGGGCTGGGTGGCAGAGTTCTCTGCTGGTTCAGTTCCTTTCTCCAAGGGCGAACCCAATCGGTGTTGATAGGGAGCGAGAGGTCCAACCCACGGCCCCTCCTTTGCATATATATACAAACATTTATCTGACATGACAAGTTTTCTTCCTACGTAACTGATAACTAAACCTGCAAATATAATTTACTTCTGCTTTTTAAAAAAAACAAAACAAAAAAAACAAAACTTCCCAACTTTACAGGGATTTTTCTTTTTTAAAACAAATGAACCTAGCTCTAAAAGTATCTTTATTTCTCCAAAACTGGGCAATAGAAATGTCTACTGTGAAATGTGATCTCATTTTCCTGAATAGTACAAATTTACATCTGTGATTTTCCTAAGTGAGTCAACAAAAGGAGTGAAATCTGCTGAGGATCAGGTGCCAAGACAAAGCAAGTCCCAATTCAATTCTTTGTTTAGTGTACAACCCTAACCACAGCTATTTCATGAAGCTGAACAAATTTTGCTAGTAACATTGTTTTGCTTTGTAATGTTTTCACATAACTTTCCAAACAAACTGTATCAATGGAGTCTCTTAAATTGCATGAATTTACAAACATGAAACAGCTCTGAGCAATTGCCTTTAATTAGAATAATATAAAACTTACCAAATATCCGCTTTTCTCCCATATCCTTCCCCACTAATCACTTCCGGGCTCATCCAGTATGGAGTTCCTGTGGCAGACTTCATTCCTGTACCAGATAGGCAAATTGTTTGAAGCCGCTTGCTGGCACCAAAATCGCCCAACTTAACATTGCCTGCAGAGTCACGAAGAATATTTGCTCCTGAAAGAAATGTAGACAAATGATGTAGTGACAGTAAATTGCCCCTACTCTGGATTAATAATAGCTATTGCTGTGTAATCACATGAGGCCAGTAGAATCATACAGGAAATAATTATATTTTTTGTTTAACTGATACTGTAATTCCATGGGTGTACAAATACTATAGACAGACTGAATAGCTTAGCTGGTGTCTTGGAGATTCACCCACAGTTGCAAATAGGCAGAGGACAGGAGTTTCAAAGTCAGTACAATTCCATGTAAAACTATAAGGAAGGGTTGTGTCTGTACTGATCTTTCTTGGACAATCCATTTCCAAAATACATCATTTTCTTCCAGATTCTGGGCTATACATTGATAGCATTTTGTCTACTCTATATGTTCTTTCTGGATTCCTATAGTAAATACTTCAACCACTGGAAAGGAATCAGGATGAGTAAGAGGAAGAAATAATTTATTGTCATTATGATTAATGGTATAGAATGATTTGCTCCCACAGTGTCGGAGATGGTTCAAATGTTTTTTTTTTAAACTGATTTTATTGCTTGAAAAAGAAAATCAAAGAAAATGGAAAAGGCAATGAATAAGAAACAGAACACAAAATACCTTAAAAACCTCATAAAACTAAAAAAAACCCACTAACAAACCATAGTTGAAAAAAATATGAACAAACCCTTTAAAATGACATATATATTTTTAATAAAATTACAGCTCAATTTTTAAACAACAAATTAAACCCTGACCACAAAGAATCATACTGGACAATCTTTCCATTAAGCTGATAAAAAAGCTTCCATTAAGCTCAATTCAAAATCTGAAAGCACACACATTTCTTCAAACCAAACTTTAACACCTCAAATATTAAAGTCTATCAAATAATACATACGTATGTATGTTTCAATTCAAGTGTAGTAGATCCAAAGCTCTTCATAAATAAATAAATTATAAACTTTGCCTGGTCTTGCCTGTCTCCCAGCTGCAGCCTTACCTGAAGCAAAAGGACCTGCAATAGTAACTCATACCCACATTACCATTTATCTGGAACACTGTAATGTGGTCTACATGGGGCTGCCTTTGAAGACCATTCAGAAACTTCTATTGGTCCAGAATGTACCAGTTGTTGAAAGGTAGTCACCGACTTGAGCATATTACACCTATGCTTCAGCCCTGCACTGACTCCTAGTTATTTAACTTTAGCTCAGACCACCAGTTGACTCTCAGTGGGTTATAATCAGTAACTAGACAACCCGTGACTCACTGGGTCATCGTTTCAGAGATATTTCCTTACCTAAGCAAAGAAACAGAATGACCAAGGGCAATAAAGCAGTGGGAGTGTAAGCAACTTCCTCACTGACCTCCCTCCCCCTCCCTCCCTTTTCCTTGGTCAGCAGCGGGAGCAAGAAGACAGCGAAGGTCAGCTAGGGCGGCAGGGGCCATGGAGTGCAGGGGGGCAAAAGGGCATAGATGGAGATAAATGGGTGGGGGCAGGTGAAGGACCCCTGCAGTTTTAAGTGCAGGCAGGCTGCCAAGCGCCTGAATTTTGATCATGTTCCCACAGGGGTGTTGCAACGGCTGTAACTTCAGGGACTGGTCATAAGTCTCTTCATTCAGTGTCATCATAACTTCGAACAGTCGCTGTACGAATGGTTCTACATCAAGGACTACCTGTAACATAATCTTGCTAGTCTAAATGTGTTTCCTTTCCTCCTTCTTTTATCTTCATGAGAGGTGGGGAGAGCTGTCTCAGATGCTTTCACAATATTTTATTGGCCTGGGCTCAAGTTTCATTTATCTGATCATTGCCTCGGTAGCAGATCTTCCCCCTGTCCTTCAAGCCCATCCTCATTATTCACTACAGGACACAACCCCCGCAGAGCCCAGAGCACTGGTATCACATGCTTATATTCACATGTAATTGGACCACTGATTCTGGTCTAATGGAAGCTTCCAAAGGCAGCCCCAGTTAGAGTACATTGCAGTAGTCCACACAGGTGGTAATAATAAGGGCATGAGTCATTGCTGCAAGATCTTCCCATTTCGAGTAAGGTTGTAACTTGCACTCCAGCCAAAGCTGGACAAAAGTCCCCACCCCCACAGCCTATGCTTATCTGAGAAATAAAAATGAAAGGAAACCCATGTTTTCTTATTACATGCTCCAAGAAGTTAATTTGTACCACATCAGAAGCTTTTCTAGCATCTAATGAAACATTTATTACTACTTATGGTGGGGGTTTTAATTATGGTTATGTATGCTTATTTTGTTGCTGTTAACCACCAAGAGTTCTTGGAGATTATTTATTAGATTTATATAGCACTATAAATATTACCATTTCAAGTTTCTTAGATTGAACAGCTAGAATATCCAGTAATAATCTAATATTGTATAATCTAATATGATTAAAGGCTTTCTGACCAACTAATATATACATTATATTCTAGTAAAACAATTTTTTCTACCACACTCACTTGAAACATCTACCTATTAACAGTTTTGGAAAAGTGCAGGAAAGGTCTTCAATAAAATGCTATTTTCAGTAATATACCCCCCCCCCCCAAAAAAAACAACCCAAAAAACTATTCACAGATTTAGGAAGAAATATTTACAATTCATCAAGCAGACTTATAACAATGCCCCCTTCAGTACCTTTAATATCTCTATGTACAATCATGTTACTGTGCAAATAGTGAACTCCTTCCAGGATCTGGCGGGTATATTTCCGAGTCACATTCTCTGTGAGAGCACCATATGCCTTCAGCTGATCTTTAATTGAGCCCTACAGTCAAATAAAAAGATAATATATTAAGATAATGGAAATTTTCTAGAAGTCCACTATATAAAAACTATAGCACTTAAAACATTGTTTAAATCTGCAAATGCAGTTCTCAGAAATCTCTCCATCTCACCTTAACTTACATTAGCCCTATATCCAGCCCAACAGATGTGCAATTTCAAGTCAGGGAAGATAGGATTTAAAGTTTAAATCCAGATAATTACTAGAACAGATATCTGTTGGCTCATACTAGAAAGATAACAGAATGGTACAACTACCAAACTTGTTTATAACAGTAAAAAGAATAATAGTTAAGCTCTAAAAACTTAAAACTATTTGCTTTGCTTGATCAGGCTAATTTCTTTTAAACCTCAGTTAGATATGCCTTAACATCCTACTATCAGCCCAGCTTATTTTCACAAAGAAAGAAATATTTAATATGGTTCTTCACACTTGTATGGAAATAAAATTCAAGAATTAAATATGCATCTTGTTTAGACAATAAATATGTAAATAGCAGAATGCAGATAGCAAAACACTTTGTGGGGTTTCAGAGGAGATGTTGACCTGTAGATGCTAGTGTGAACAGAAGATATTTATAGGAACCAAGTGCAAAAGCATTCTTTCCAGATTGGTGGTATACAGTATCTTATAAATCACTCCATTTGCAGACTTGATTTCTGTATATGTGTATGTGTACACTACAGAAAGTTACTGTCTACATGTGGATCTGTGGCTTACCCCTGGCATATATTCCATGAATATAGAAAGTGTTCCTTCAGGATGGTCCCTTAAGCAGCCATAATACTGAACAATTCTTTCATGTAGCAGATTTTTCAGAAGCTGAATCTCACATTCAAGGGCATTTACTTCCTAAAAGTGATATATCAGAATCAGAGCATATTTGAGCACTAAATCATACCAAAAATACTTTATTCAACTTTTAAACTGAATAATTTAAAAATCATTATTACTAGCTCATTATTACCAACCACTACAAACCATTTTACTATTTTCATAATGAAATGAACACTTCAGTTTGGAAAAAATATATATAAAAGGAATAAATTGTCACTCATCGAAAAACTATGATCTAGGGAAACAGCTTCCACAAATCTCTTTAAACGATATCAAAGAACTTGCAGTGCTCCCATTAACTGCAATGAGAATTGCACAGCAAGTAGTTCTCAGACGACCTTGTTTAAATTATCTGTCCTGATTTACGAGAATGATCAAATTACTGTATGAATTATGAATTTTACACAAACCCTAAGTGTTATTGGTAATACTGTGGGATTGAACAGGTCCTGTGCAGCTTATACACTTGGTACTGAATCCAACATTACATGTCCAAATACCACAAAGTAATGAAAACGTACTTTACAATTGTCATTCATTCAGTTTTCCAGTTCATTTTTCTCTCAGCAGTATCATAGTTTGAAGTGTAAGTTAAAAAAAGAATTGCCCAGCATATCTGAGCACACGTGAAAGACTCCAATTCTGTATTCATAAGTAACAAGAGAACTATTAATAATTAGCCTATATTGAAAGGAAATTTCTGAATATTTGACATTGTTAGAGAACTAACGGATCTGATTATTGATTTAAGTTGCACAACTTAATTTGTAGGCCTTCCATTAACCCTTCTTTATTTTTCAAGGGAAGAATCTTATGAGTATTTCCATATGAGAATAGTTTTTACTCATGGAATGGAAGGGCAATTCCACCCCCTCAGTAGAGTATGATGAAGTCTTGAAGTCTGCTCTGAAAGGACACCTAACATTTTGAAAACAAATTGAGAATAAATTGGGGGGAAAAAAAAGAGAGAGAGATTCCATTAAGCAGAAGGCATCTGTTCATGTCAACAATGCATTTCACTCATGAAAAAAAGCCAAACCATGTCACAGACCCCATAGATAAATACCATCACTCTTTCAGTGAAGTTTGTGTAAAATTCACATTCCATAATAGCTTTCCTTAACTTCTTTTGATTTTGCTAATATTTTTAGAATCGTATTTTTTTAAAAAAAGTTCACATTTTAACCATTTAAATAGAATCTTTAATGTACATGTACATATCAAAGCAGCTGAGAAAAGATTCACATTTTTCCCCCCAAAATTCTTACCTTACTAGTCTCTGGGCTGTCAGGATCAAACTCAACTTGTTTAACAGCTAGTTCTCGTCCTGTGTCTGCATCATAGCATAGATAAACTCTACCAAATGCACCTTGGCCGAGTGGTTTACCAAGTACCCAATTAGTTGGGGCACGTGGAGCTGTAACAAAATGAGAGAAGTCTGGTATATCCTATTATACAAGGGAAAAACACACCCACACCTTTCAGAAACTTTTCAAGCAAGCTGCCAAATCAACATATTTCATTTTAAAATGTAAACATTTTCACTTACCCTTTGAATAGGCTTATAATTCCTGTTTTTGGTAAGTTAAAACAATGCAGCAGAATCAAAAATAATTCATATATTAAATTATAATCATTATCAAGTGACTGAATTAATCCAACAAATTTTATATTGTTTACTTTAATACAAAGGAGAAGTGAACGTGCTTAAACATTCAGAATAAACCACCATGTTTCATTAAGCATCATCTCTCTTGAAGATTTATCCATGACTTAACTACAAAGTATTAACTAATTACCTAAGATTGCTTTGGACTAAAAAGGTACTCAATAGACCCCAAAATGAAATAGTTACTTTACTAACATAGGCATAATATATATATTTTTACAATTATGCCTATTATACTGAAATTCTTTATTCCTCTTCAAAAAGCTATGCAATAACAACAATTCCTGACCTGAGGACAAGGAGTAATTATAACAGTGTGATATATTTCTCTCTCCAAGACCCCACCAGCATTTTCTTATGAAAAAGGATTCAATGATTTATTTTCCAGTAGGGTCTCTTTTATGTTTATCAGGTTATCCAGCCTTCTGTCAATCTGAGTAAGCCTCAAAGGTTTAGGGGTACAATAGTAATTTATTTCGGTAGATTAAGAAAGAAACTGCCCTGACTGCTAGGGAGGAATGAGTAAGTCTAAAAGTTATGGAATTGGAAGGAACATCAGTTTGCTCCTGAGATTCACAGAACAACACGGCAACGCAAAGGAGCTCTATATTCTATTACAGAGTTTAATCATATAAAAAACTACTTTGTTACATTAGCATATTATCATAGTAGTGTATGATTCTTACTGATTTAGACTGTATAATATAATTAGTAATAATACCTACATCTTTAATATCCACACCTCCTGATCTTATATACTAAGTATTATGATTAATGAGCAAACCTAATTACAAATGAATACATTTTATGTTCATAAACTAAAAAGTGAAACTGAAAAAGGATTTAGTTTTCCTAAAATGTTCTTTCTTCCCCCACTTGTTCAACAAAAAGAGGGAGGAGGAGATTTTAATGTCCTCCAATTGTCCAGAAATGTTATATCACTAGCTTTTATACTACAAAGAACACTGTTCCCCCAAAGTTGGAACTTCACACTCCTAGTAGTCCTATTCACAACCATCATCACCGCCTTCCATACAAAATGAACAGGGTATTAATCTGCAAGTTACCGTATTTTTCTGACTATAAGACGATACTTTTTTCTAAAATCCTTACCCTAAAAATTGAAGGGCGTCTTATTCAAGGAAGTCAGCCGAGGAGAGAATCGCGCGGTGGCAAAACTGCCCATACCTTGGTCTCTGCGAATGGGCTTCCTCCTATTGCTAGCCTCCAATCACGAGTGAAATAGCTTGTCTCCCAAACAGACTTCCCCCAATCACGAGCCTGATGTAACTGACGTCAGCTGATGCTGAACAAACCAATTAGAGGGAGTCTGCAGAGACGAGCTATCGGCAGTTTCACTCGTGCTTGAATGTAATCAGTTATGCAAAAGAGCATGGAAATAGAGCTGCAGAGAGACGGTTTGGACCTCCTCCCACCAAGTGTAGCAGGTAAATGTTAACTAATTACTAAATAAAAATGTGTTCTGCACTATCTTTAAAATATTGATTTCTTAATTTGGGGTTGGAAAAATGGGGGTCGTCTTGTACATGGGGGCATCTTATTGTCGGAAAAATACGGTATTATTGTGCTACATTTTCCAGCCATTGCTAATGTGCAGTTAGAATGCAGGAACATATTAGGACAAAAAAGTAAAAAGAACTATAAGGCTGTATATAAAACCTAGGAATTTCCACAACTGAATTATAATTCAGATGAGGAGTTACAAGCCAACAGATAAAAGTTTTCTCCTTACAGCGGCTAGGAGGGCTGATGTCCATCACTGTCAAAGTGGGGTTTTCTATATCACTCCCTCTTCTCCGCATTCGTCCATCTTCATATTCTGGAGTGAAAATGCTGCTCCCACTGCTTGTGCTCAATGAATAATCAGTTGGGCTGAAATTAACTGGAGAGCGTAAGCAGCTTCCTTGGGTCCTTCTAACCCTTGGAAAAGTTTTACGACCTGCAGAAAATTATAAGTAAATCCAACACTATAGTATTATGAAACATGTGTGGGAGTGTGAAGCAGAGGTGTGAAACATGGACTCTCATCCCCAGAGGAGCAGACAAGAGATAAGAGAATGAGACTGGCCCCTCCCTGAGGAATGCTAAGAATGTTTGTAGTGTGACCCTGGGAACTGCTCTCAGTCTGAGAAGATTCTGTGAATGGATTGAAGCCAATTAAACCTTGCTGGATTGAATCTGTATTGTCTCCTGGAGTTTCCTGGGCTAAACCTGACACATGCCTGTTATCAGTACCTTCTTCTTGAAGCAACTGACAGTAAAAGATCACTAGACAGAATTGAAAACATATTAACAGATCTTAGAGGCAATCACAAATAAACATTATTTACAAGTCACCCAATAATAAGAAATGCATGTGATAACCAAACAAAATAGATACCTTTTTAAAGGACCATAGCCAGCGCCTTCTCTTGGAAAATAGTTTTCCATTTTCTAAACATGAGCTATTTATTAAAATATAATTCCATAATATTTTTTATTGGCAGTGAGAAAATAATAGCCTTGCTGATCTTTTAAATACCATACTTGATGAAACTCTAGGGATCTACTTTAAATAGATTTAAGAAAGGACAGCATTCACAAGGGACTGAAATTAGGTCCCATGAACAGAAATCCGCTTGTGAAATGCTCCAGCAGGAAGCAAAGAAGGTACTCTGGTATATTTCTCCTTCTCTGTACAATCTACTGAAAAGCTGCTGTAGCAGGCTGGAGAAGTTTCCAGAACAGCATAGGACATGGCACTAGAAGTTGCAAAGAGAAGCACTGAAAATACTTTTGACTTTCTTTTACTGTGGACCCCTACCAGATCTTCATCTTTTCCATGATCTTCCATGGATGGAAGGGCACATCTGGTTAAAACTGGAAGTATCTGGGGGTTGTTATTTAGGAAGTTAATGTTGAGAACTAGAAGAAGCAACTATAAATTTTCCCAGATAACTAAATGTCAATATTTGTGATCAAATTTGTATTATGCTAGAAGGCTTCCAGCTCAATTTTTGGATGTTTATGACAAAGTAAAGCCTCCAAGGCTGACAGTGATGCATCCATCAGCTGAACAAGAAAGGAGGGGATCTTTGCCAACTTCTCTGCAACTCCTTGCACCATCTCCCATACTACAGTATTCCAAAATCTATCTCAACCTTGTGAAACAGATTCTGATGCTGCTAAACACACTTTCCCTCCTCCCTATTTTGACCCCAAAAAGTTGTTGAAGACCTGGCGATACACCATAGTAATGGCACAAGAGAAGACCAATTTGAGGGGCTCTTTTTAGGTTCTGGGGTAGTTTTGCTAAGAACAGGTTATTAAGCCTCCTAAAGACTTAAAAGAACTACTGTGAATTTTATCTTGTGGTGAAATAAATGAAAATATTATGCTGCCCAAAACTGACAATTTATTGTCAATGCAATCAAGTAAATTTTTTGCAACTGCAAAAAAATTCAGCAGCAGGCTGTATGTGGCCACAAGTAACATGTTTCCCTCCCCTGTTCTATGACAACTCTAAAAAGGTCCTGCTAATCATTGTTAGTTCCAAAACAAAACGACAAAGAAAAATTTATTAATTCAAAATTAATACACAAAAAATGAAGCTGTCTTAATTGACAGTAAAGCAGACCATGAATTTGAAAAATATAAACCAGGTATGTTAGGTTACCCACAACTCACCATCATTGTATTCTTGATGCTGGTATGAAATATGATACCGAGGATAAGTTCCACCTTTGACAAACTTTTCAAATATTGGGAGGTCATAATCTGAAGAAAAATATTTTTGCTTTGTTCCGTTAAGCAATTTGAACTAGCCAAGACTAAATAAAAAGCTTTATGTATCACCCCCAATTTCTAATCAGGAAAACATAAAAGGCTGTATGCCTTTTTCATCATATATGTGTACATCATATCTATGTCATTCCTAAATTAGAGGCAGAAGACAGATCATATTCATATTGCTTTTTAGAAACAACATAGTAGTTATTTTAATGTGTATCTTATGCCACAGAAACATCTTTATTTTATATTCATATAACTTTGCTATTATAGACTCCCCACCTATGAATAATTTAGACCCCCATACACAAATTTCATCATTTAGATCCCAGTTTGTCCAAGGAATATTGTTTTATTATCTTCTTGGTACGCATGATGGATTCTGCTCATTCTCTTTGACTTAGAGAAGGATATAATTATCACATCTAAAGCCCACTTTCTGCCCTTTTAAAGCTTTCAAAAAAGATTACAACATAAAATCATCCATTTTAAAAACTGCTCATACATCTTCTACAGTTTACTATAACCTTTTGAGGTTTCAATATATTTTGATCCACTAGATTAAAAAAACTTCAGGTTCAACTGCAAAATTCAGTACAACTTCATAATATAGCACAATCAAATTCCATCTTGATTTGAATAGAACTTAGTCAAGCACCTGAAAGCTTGAAACTTTTAAAATTCCCACTGCAGTTCTAATTGTGTAGGTCACAATGTGGTCAATATTCTGTATGTTTAAACTTATGTCTACAGAGCTAGAAAAGTAGTGGTCATAAATCCAAAGGACCTTGATAAAATTGGAGTTATAAATATATCCACTAAATATGAAGGAACCAGATCAAGATCATGATTTTTATCATCTCAGCAATTATGAATTTGCTATTTTCACTGAAAAATTGGATTTTTATCTCTAGCACTGATTTATTTTTCAAAAAAGGTATTTCAATTTTTTTCTATGATTATATGGCTGTATTAGTTACACTGCTGTATTTGCTACTATAGACTTTGACCAAGTCAAATTAAACACTACTCCTGCAAGAAGTTGTAGGTACTTAACATTATAATATAAAACTTTGTAACAATAATACTGGAAACTATGTCCATTTGTTTTTATCTACCAGAGAATTCTTGATGGTTATCTGGATAGCTCTGAGCTCTTGGCATCCGGGATTTAGGGTAGTTCTCTCTAGAAACACAAAACATTGCAATATTACACTCTTGATAACTAAGAGCCTCCTGAATACAATAAGATTCTATGATTTGCAGAGTACAGCAGAAAGACAGATTATAAATGATTCTCACCCATCTAAAGGGCTGTCAAGTGAAGGACAACTTCCTGAGCCAGAATTTTCAGGGCTACTCAGTGATAATGGATCCAACATCTGGAAGAAAAGCACAAAAAGTGTACTGTCAAACTTCAGTTAGTTCAAGCCACATCAATAAATAGAATTGAGAATTAAATATTAATCCAAAATTTAAGGAGACCAAAAAAACCCCTTAAGCTACTAGACCTGCATGCAGCAGATCCTTTATCAAGAAAATGCTTACTAAGTCTCTTTCTGGAATGAACTCGCCCTCACTATTGATACTAGTGAATGATCCATTCCGTGCCACATGATCATCTGGAATGTATCCTGGAGGAGGAGAGCTGCTGTCACGAGTATAGCCTGTTGATTTTTTTAAAAACGGAAAAAGATTATAAAAAACTTTTACTATCAAGAATTACTCTTGTTATTTTATTTAAATCAAATAATATGCCTTTCCTCTGAACTTTCAAACATTTCCTATTTTCTTAGATTATACATGCTGTGTAGGCAAACAACATTAGTTCAATATAGGACAATTTCAAATATAAAGAAATACAGTATGCATTTTCTGTATCTGAACCAGATTCTAACCAATCTCTATAAAGCTCTTTTCAGTTTGTAGCTTTCTCTTCAATAATTTCAGCTAGCACCCCAACTAGTCTGCCTGCTTCATTTTTGTGGCTTTCACATGAGTGAGTACCGTATGCAAATTATGGGCAGGACTTGAAGGGAATTAAAAATGGAATTTGAAAAAGTTATAGATATCAAGACTGTGTCACTTCAAAGAAAAGCATTTACATAATCTGTAGAGGAAAAAAAGGACAACGGCTGATGCGTATTTTTAAACACACAAACAACTGCCTTATACCTACTCTTTAATTTCATTTAGTCAACCTAAAAGCAGCATTTTCCAGGTGTTAAAATTCAACTACAGAACCATAAAACATTTAAATATGAGAGATACCATGTTAACAAACAAAACTGGCATATATCAAAAACATGTAAGTATCAAACTATAAACAGCAAAATGTACAAAACCAAGCAATATACATCAGGTAAAGACTGTCTAACTAAGGTAAGTTCTTTAGTAGATTTCTTTACTAGTTCAATAGTTTAAGAATCTGGGAATTACATTTTTTTCTTGGAAAGAGAGGTATATATACAGACCAGCATCTACCACTTTTAGCTAACTTTTCTAGTTCATTCACCTCACCAGGAAACACCTCCATTGAACTGAGAAAGAAACCTTTCTCATTAGAAAAGCAGGAAACACTAACACCTGTCAAAGGGGCTCAGAATTTCTCTGCCAGGTAGCAGCTATTGCAAGATTCCCTTATAATCTTATTCTTCCCTTCTAAGAAAAAGAAACTGAAAGAATGTAGAACATAAGACGACTTCTGCTGGATCAAGCCTATGGCCCAGGTAGCTGAGCATTCTGGGTCACTTAGTGACCAACCATATGCATTTAGGAAACTCATAATCATGGGCAGGAGAGCAACAGCCCTCTCATCTGTTTTTTCTTAGCAGCTGGTATGGAAGGCATATGCTACCAGTGATTCAGAAAGTAATAGAACAGCCCTAAAGCTTTCTTGCCAGTGATAGCCTGATTCTCCTTAAATTTCTCCAGTTCCATTTTAAAGGTAGTCTAAATTGGTGACCATCACACCTGGGACAATAAATTCCAGTTTAAATATGGAGTGCATTAGGTTTTCAGCTGTTGCATAGCACAGGACTACACCGCCAAGCAACCACCTTCCTCACTTATCTGCCCAGCAGGAAAAAGAAAGCAGGAGCATGCTTTCAGTACTCAGCTTTCCTTCATAATTTGGAATGAGCAGGGACTAATACAAATTTGCTAAAACAATCCTTATTCCTCCTGTAACTTCAACTGTTTGACTTCTTGTGCTCAGCAGGTAACACTACACTGAGTGCAGTAATCATAACTTCAAATCATAACTAAAATCTACATATATTATACATTACTGCTGACAATACATGAATTCTTCTTTCATGCAATGTTGCAGCTTAACAACTTAATATTGAATTATTTCAAAAGCTTTTATCCTCCATCTCTTGCATTTACCTCTTGACTGACTGAAAATTTATTACATTTATATCCCACCCTACTGCCAAGGAAGTCAGATTGAAATAGCTCTAGAAAATAGTTAAGCTGAGAGGCAGCAGCTGTTCCAAGTCACCAGCTGAACTTCATGACTTGGCAAGTATTTCAAATTGAATTTCCATCCTACAACACTATTTCAACACCCAACATGGATGAATGGAACAAGCTCATTTTCGCTCAGTTCTTATATTTCTAAACATAACTTTGTTCTCTTTTCCCCATCACTTTACGAATTATTTTTTTAAAAAGTCAATGGGAAAATCTGAAAGTGTTTTCATGCATATTTCTCCTAGTATTAATATAGCATCATAAAATTCAGGACCTGTGCAAATATCCATTTATAACCATCCTACTTTGGGCCTATATTCAGGAAATGTGAATTAATGATATTCACATAACACATTATATTGGTAGAGAGAACTAGGATTTAAAATTATTCCCATAATGAGAGATTTTGGATGTGGCATTTTGTTCTTCTTGCTATAATTTTGGTATTACATGAATGTACTTTTAACTTGTTCAAAGTTCCTATGAGTTTTCATTTATTCAAGGTTCATACTGTGTATAATCATTGGTTTTTGTGTGGCAAGTTTTGTAGTTTGCTCTTTGCAAATTACTGTGGCAGCACCAAAAAAAAGGGTAAATGTTTCATAAATAAATAAACAAACCACCACCATTTTAAAATTAAGTATATGCAATCTTATTACCTATTACAGAATTCCTATTTTTCTTTTCTGTTACTCTGAAAACTGTATCATCCAAATCTTCCAATGATGACAAGGGATCCATGTTATTCTAGAAGGAAAAGCATGATTATTTATTTATGCTTTCAAAAAAAAATCTCTACCCTTATAAAAGGAAGCAACATTTTGGCACAAATATGGATGACATACTATGCTCCATTTCCACTAACTGACCTTCTTCCAAAGATGATAATGGGAGGAGGAAGTTTCTCTCCCTTCCATAGCCCTCAAATTGTATTCTGAAGGACTGAGGACTTCTGATGCAGATTTTATGAAGCTGGGGACTGTAGATAACAGGGCTATTGAAAGCCCCAGTGCACAAAGTTCCACTTTGATGACACCGGATTTTTCCCCAAATGTTTCCACACTGAGTTTCAAAGATATTATAATATGCTATTATCTCCCAAGTGCACACATTCCAAAATGTTAAGATTATAATGATAACAAGAATGAAAGGTTAAAATGTATTAAGAGATATTATTTAGAAACTGGAGAAAATAAAGTTTCTGGCCCATCTGAGAGTATTTCTGTATGCATCTCACTCAGAATGATAGCAATCAACAATCAAAATATAACTGGTATATAATTTTTCCATCATCTTTTAAATTGTTTTAGTCTTTGGCTATAATCTTTCTCTCCTACTGTTCTAACAAGGCAATGATTAAAAAATAACATTTGCATCCTTTAAAAGCAAAAATGTGATATTGCATAATGAGTTCTGTGACTGCACTTTATATTCCATTAATACTCTATGAACAAACAGAACTCAGTTCATTACATACAATATTTAACATTATATCATGTATACACGCACACACTTGGATTTTGTAAGTTACAAATAATGTACACATGCGAACAACTAAACTGCTGAGTTAATGTGTAATAGAACAAAGAATGTGAATTCATGCAGACATTACCCAAAGAATAATTTTAACACACATTTATTTTACGAATTGGATCCAAAATTACTTGTCAGTGAACACAAGGGCTCTCTGTCTTTCTGGAACTAGGATCCAAAGAAAAAGGCTACTCCATAAAGAAAGGGGACAGATGGCAATTTTTCAGAGGGAGCAGGTTGTTAGGGGTCACAGGCAAACCACAGAGGAAAAGTGTTGTTCAACAATATACAAATTTACACAAAGCCTTAACATACCTGTGTGATTCCATGAGCAACAAGCAGTATCTTGAGGCTCTTCATGTGAACGCTGCGATCAAGGAGCTCCACGGCTTTGTCCAGATCATCCTGGATAGCTAATGGAATTACCAGCTATACAAAGGAAAATATCCACAAGATTACAACACAAGCTAAATACAAATAATGTATACATACAACAGTTTTTGTGGCCTGAAAACTGACTGTAGCAATACCAACTATCTTCCATAATTAGTATTTAGCAGAACTGAGGGACAGCATTATACAAAAAGGGTAGAAAGGAAGTGTAAGAAGGATATTTCATGATGACAAGATAGCTAAGCAGGATCTGTAGTCAGTGGAAAGATGTACAGTGGTACCTCGGTTCACGAACTTAATTCGTTCCGCGACTCTGGTCGCGAACCGAATTGGTCGTGAATCGAATCAAATTTTCCCATAAGGTTCAATGTAAATACGGTTAATCTGTTCTGACCCCTACAAATTTGGTCGCCAACCGATTTTTGATCACGTCCCGAATCAAATTTCCCTATAAGGTTCAATGTAATTACAGTTAATCCATTCTGAACCATATGTTGTTTTTTTTTAAACCGCAAAACTATGGCACAAAGTACAGTACGAAGAAAGAGAAAGCTAACCTTGCTCGACGCGACTTCTGGCGTGGAGGACAGGAAGGCGGGTGGGGAGGCGGTTACTGCTTGGAGGGAGAGTCCCCCTCCCTACAGGAAGCCGCGACCACGTGTCACGGGAGGGAAAATGGCCGCGGATCCCGTTCGTAACCCAATGCGGAGTTCGCGAACGGAGGCAAAATTTTGCGACCAGAGCTGTTCGTGAACTGAATTGTTCGTGAACAGAAGCGTTCATGAACCGAGGTACCACTGTATAAGGTATTAAAAATTAACCAGATTTTTGCATTTTCACATATCCCAACTGCTACTTGTTAAAGATGTGTATGTTATTATGGCTATAGTTTTTGGAATTTATCAAGGCATAACAGTACTTTTTTTTACTTTACATAATATTTGAGTTCCTGAAAAATAACATAAACTTCAATAATAAGCATATATGTTAATATTTATATAGTTTGGCATTTCATTACTATTTCATAAACTAAAGGTGGGTATTATATTTAGAAAAAGTTTGTGCCTTCAAGTTAGTGTTGACTCCTGGCAACTGCTTGGACTAGTCCCTGCAGTTTTCTTGGCAAGGTTTTTTGGAAGTGGTTTGCCATTGCCTCCTTCTTAGGACTGAGAGTGACTGGCCAAAGGTCACCCAGCTGGCTTCATGCCTAAAGCAGGACTAGAACTCATGGTCTCTTGGTTTCTATCCTGATGCCTTAAATACTATGCCAAACTGACTCTCATTAGAAAAGGTTACTGAACGCTAAACTGTATCTGAATTAGTACCAACCAAAGAATGAAAAATACAGATTTAGAGGAAGGCCAAGCATCCTGAGGTAGCTAAAGTGGTAAATAGTAAAAAGGAGGGAAAATATGTTTCTGCCAACCTTTCTAGGAATTATTTGAAAAGGTATGGTATTTCTAGCATCTGGCTAGATACAATCAGAAAGATAAGATGAACCACTAGTTGTTGTTTTTCAATCTTCCCTTTAATTATTTAATAATGATATACTATTACTGACAGAAATCTCAACTTTTAAGATTTTGTTATAGAGAAGGTTGTTGCTTCAGTGTTACAGCGATCATATTCTGCAAACTCTAACCAATTCACAGGTTTTATATTTAATAACATAAATTTTGTTATTTCCCAATCTTATCTTTTAAAAGAGTTGTATTATATTACTCTAAAAATAAAGATATAAAATTAAAAGTTTTTTTGTTTTGTTTTCCTGTTTTCAAAAACATGCTGAAAATCTTATTATATCAATACATTATTTGATGAGATAGGACTCTTTGCAAAGACTGATTATTTTTATAAAAGCATAAAGCCACAGTACAAATGACACAAGGTGGAATGTAACCCACTGCAAACCTAAAAAGTGTCCCAGAGTTTCAAGCAGTTCTGTCTCCAACTTTTCACTGTATCAACATTATAAAGAGGAATCTAGAAACCATTGTTTTACCTCATTATTGCTGTAATACAAATTCATGGGCTGTCCAAAGGCAACTTTAGCTTTTGATGCAAGATCTTCTAGCTTGATGGGTCTAGAAAACTGTAGGATTCTGTAAAGTATGATACAATTTTATTAGAAATAATCTTCTGAAATGAGTTACAAATTATAATTCTGAAAGTCAAACATTTCCCAAAATTAAACCACATTAGTTGAATTCAACTGGAGTAGAAACCCGAGCTCTTATTCCTTTCTTTGCCTCTATAAAGGACTAAACAAAGGAGGCTAATCCTATGGCACTGAAAGGAGAAATCGCAACTTGAATTATACGTAGCTAATGATTACTGGTGGATACAACAGTATCTCAAAATATAGCTTCAACCCAGCTGTTATACTTCTTCTGCACAGTGCAGTAATTAAATTGTACCTTGTTTCTTCACTTCGTAAGAGGTAGGCTAATGAGCTAATTGGCTGTAACAGGATTATTTTGCTAGGCTTATATAGATTTTCCAGCATTAGAAAGCCACCCTATAAAGTGATCTACTGTATTTAAGAATTGCAACAGGCTCAACAGCATGAATCAGTATGAAGTTAAATTAAATTTTAATTTGCAACATTTTAACTCAGCCAAGAATTTTAGTAATTAATTTCTATGATAAAAGCAACATACATTAAACTTATATGATTTTAAATTTGATATGGAACACAAAATACCAGCATTTTAAAATATGTTTGCCAGAATAACCTGAAGCTACATGGTACAAGAATAGAAATGTGATAATTTGAGTTAAGTTAATGATTAAATAAGCCAATATACATCCTATGTAATTATCCTAGAAAACACTGTTTAATGAAGACCACCAAGCAATCCTACCCCATCAACATCTTTGAGTTTATTTGAAGAATTGTTGGATGACATGAGGACACTGCTGATCCTACACACACACACACACACACACACACACACACTCCCTCCCTCCCTCCCTCCCTCCCTCCCTCCCTCCCTCCCTCCCTCCCTCTCTCTCTCTCTCTCTCTCTCTCTCTCTCTTTCTTTCTTTCTTTCTTTCTTTCTTTCTTTCTTTCCAGGGAGAAAAATAAAAACTTAGAGATTACATTATGGTATATTGTTTCATCTGTTCGCTAAGCAGAAATACAAAATCAAACAAAAGTCTTCACATATTTACACTTGGGTAGCCCTTGGGTTACGACCACTTGCTCAATTTTATTCTATTTTTTATTCAAAAAAAAAATTGTTCAAAGTTACAACAGTGCTGAATGAGGGGGACTTACAACCAGTCTTCAAAATTCCAGCTGTCACAGTGTCCCCACGGTCATGTGATTGCAATTTCCGACATTCCCTGCCAGTTTCCCACAAACAAAGTCAATGGGGAAGCCGGCAGGAAGTCAATAGTTGCTCCTGCTGTTTTCACCCATCCACACTTCATAGTGCCTGCCCGCAGCACATCCCCATTCCCCAGCGGCAACTGCCTGCACTCCACAGTGCCTGCCTGTAGCAACCCCCACACCCCACCTGTGCTCTGGAGTGCCTACCCGCACACCCCCTGCCCCCCGCGGCACCTGGGCACCCACCTGCGCTCCAGAGCGCCTGCCCATGGCACCCTCTGCTGCCCCACAGGCCTGCTTGCCTGGGACTCCCATCTCTTCCTGTTTAATGACCTGCACAGCCCTGGGGTTACGACAGCAACTGGGACTACTGAGACTGCTGTCGCTAAGCGATGCAGTCATGTGACATCATGCTTTATGACCACATCACTTAGCAATCTGTCCCAATTGCCATCATAACCTGAGGACTACCTGTACAGGATTTTTTAAAAAATATATTGCTTATGTTTTTTAAACACTGATGTTGGTTAGGAAATTCTTGATTTCACTCTCTTAAATTAAGTCAAGATTCTATAAACTTATGAAATACTGAAAACCTTTTAAAAAGTGCTCATATTCAGAAAATAATAACAGAAATATGGTAAAATGAATTCTTGTTTACCTTTTTTCTCCTCGATGTTCAAATTTGACTCGTACATCATTCTGTAAGGGAATTATACAAACTTATTTACTGTGGTCAGTGACATTAATAAAGATGTCTTTCCTACAAGCTTATAAAAAATACATATCTGGAGGCAAGGATTGTATGTGAATTTTCCCAGTCATCTGAAGCATTATTATTTATCAAGATTAGGAAGGGATATATGGAAAATAAACTAGTATGTAGCAGGCATGTTTAAAACCTGTTATGTAATTTTAAAATATTTTTATGTATCTTTAATTTCTAAAATGTACACACCACAAATCAATGTAAAATTATAACAAGCATAAGCAAAGATTCTTCACTGTGCTGGGCAAACACATTATAGGGTTACCTGTTTTTTGGGTGAAGATAATTTTCCCTTTCCCATTTCTTGAAGCGGCAAAGCAGGACGACTTGCCTTATGAAGGACTGCCAAATCCTGCATGATTGAATTCAAAGCTTGCTGCTCATCTATTTAAACGAAAGTATTTGAAAACCATAAAGAACTAATCAATTAAGGAATATCAGTAGAATCTAAAGATGGTTTGCAGTGTTACTTTTAAGAGCATTTATAATATAGATCTCAACAGCCTGATATTACATAACAATTCTAGTAGTGTTCCTTCCTTTAATTCTATTTTATTTCAGCAACAAATGTATTTTACTCTATTCATATATTTATGTGATTTAATTTTAACTAGCATTTTGTGTACAATTTGTCCTATAACACATCTAGAGGGCATCAGATTTGAGAAGGCAAACCTATATTATTCCATTTTCCAGTGAAATACTGAGAACTAAAGGCAATTAATTATAACATTTAGATGAAAAGTGGAAAAAAAAATGTCCTCATAAATTCCAAAGTCTCACACATTTTTGAAGTCAAGGCCAGATCCTGAAAATAAGTTTATCCTTACCCTTACCCTGAAGAATGAAATCTGAAAGACATTGCTTATTCTACAGTGAATAGTTTATGGAGTTTGGGGAGACCATTATCAACCTGCTCTGAGTTTCCCTCATTTAAGAAACTGATTTTAAATAGAGGTACATGGAGATTAAGATATGCTACAATAATCCCACACAACAGTGTAATATTGGCATGTGATTTAATAAACCATTAAAAGTAGTTTAATAAGCCCATTTAAGTCTGTGAAAGTTTCACATTCTAGTGCAAGAGCAAACCAATTAAAAATATTGATCCCCACCTTTTTAATATTACCCGTCACTTATTATTACTTAAATTCAGTATTGGATTATTAAATTCTCAGGCACACATTTGAAATTTTAGTAACCTCAGGAACTCACCCATAATTGCATCGAGCAAAACTGAATTTCAGAACAGTGCTCCCATTAGAATCCTTTTATTGCCTAAACAAACAACAAGAAAAAATAAACAACAATATGAAGAGAAAAAGTAGTTCTGAAAAGGCTACATTTTCAGGTACTGCAGAAATCACCATTGTTCAGATTCAATAAAACACCACCAGAAGAAGAAAATGGAAGGAGAGACGTCTAAAATTAGCTATAGCTCAGCCGTAACTACTTTTACCTCCAACAGACGGATCATGAAAAGCTATGGCTAAATACTAGCATAGGAGTACCTTCTTTGCAGTATATGATAAAGCAGAATGACCAGAAATACAGTACAGAGCACTAGAATCCCACTATGTTCTATATGGGTACAATGTGCCTATAGGAAGGCCTAGATTTCAAATTAATTAATTAATTAATCAGAAGCTGGAGTGCAGCAAAACAAAGTTTTTATTTGATTGTTATATACTGCCCAGAGTCACTTTTTGTGAGATGAGCAGCTATACAAAGTTGACAAATAAATAAGTTCCAGCCTTTCTACAAACTCTGAACCATATACACATGGCAGCAATCACAGCATCCAAGACAACAAAAACTCACTGATTGAAATATCATAATAAAAATCCATATATACAAAGAATCTGGCATCTATCAGTACACCTAGTGCTACATCCTTACCAATCAACTATGGAAAAGCTTGACATCCCTTTAATATGTATTTAGCTTTGCAGTGACTGGCTACATGCAGTAAGTATTCATGATGTGTCTCTCTCTACAAAGCTTCTCCATACCACTTAACCAATAGTAGAACGGTAACTCCCCTCACCTTGCTGTATATGGACATATTTTCTTACATATGGACACGCATACATCATCTTTACATGATGGCCACTTAATTTTTCCGATTGGTCTTGTTCCTAAATGTGTCTAGAGCAACATCAGACTCTCTTATAATTTTACACTGATTTACAAAAACACTAAGCAGCATGTGTCTTTTTTAATGAGCCAAATACAGAAGACAGAAACTCTATGGACTGAGGCTCTGCTCAGATAAATGTCATAGCCCAGAGGAGATTGAATTCCTCTTTGAAAAGCAGGTATGTCACCTATGAATCCTCCTTAACTCATCTTGACCAATGCTGCTTTTGACCAATGTTGGTTGGGCCCACCACACACAGTAACTCCCAATTATGGAGAAAATAGCCACAGTAGTTTGTGGGCTCCAGGTTCCTTCTTTTACATCTTGTCATCTTATGGGACCTAGGAAACATGCCTTTTCTGTGGTTGCCCCCGTTTTCCCCCCTACCCAGATATACAACGGGCCCCAACTCTTCTTGCCTTTTTTTTGTTTTTGTTCAGTCAAGTCGTGTCCAACTCTTTGTGACCCCATGAACCATATTGCACCAGGCCTTCCTGTCCTCCACTGCCTCCCTGAGTTTGCTCAGTTTCATGCCCATCATATTAGACACCTTCTGACTTGAGGGGCTCATCTTCTGGCGTCACATCTTTTAGCCTTCTTGCCTTTAGGAAAGCCATTAAGACCTGCATCTTCCCCCAGGCCTACTGAGAGGCCTATTGAGTGGGAATCCCCTTGTGGTTGTTTTGTTAGGTACTTGATCACCATTTTATATTTTATATTTATATACTGTCTGTTGTTACATGGTTTTTTAAAAAACAAATTATTTGTTTATGCTGTACACCACCCAGAGTCACACTGTTTGAGTTAGGCAGCCTTATACATTTAAAAAATGAAGAAATAATTAAATAAATCCTCTCTTAAGATAACCAAAATTTACTGTATGCATGGGTTGACTTTCAAGCTGATACAAAAGCTACAGCTAGAATGCAACAGCTGGACTGCTGGAAGGAACACTGTTTAGAAGCTGTACTTTAATTATTTTGAAATAACTGAGTGGCTACCAATACTGTATGATATTTAAAGCTTGCAACAGCTTGGAACCTTGGTATTTGAAATGGTGACTTTTCCCCAATCTACTTAAGTACTATGATTAGTGTCCACCAGAATTTTGCTTAAAGTAAGAAAGAAGTATGTTTCAAGTGTGGCATTAAAACTATGGACTATTCTTCTTTGGGAAGCCAGACTAACATCAAAATTAGTTTTATTCTGGCATCAAGAAAAGCTAGCCATTCTTAGCTTGATTTGAGTGGTAATTTTGTTTGCTTGTTTGTACTGAAAGTATCTCAAATCACTGATATACAGCAGTTCTCAGATAACAGAAGGAAAGAAATTATTCTTCAGCCATGCTTGTTGTTTGGTGGACTGCAATTAGAAAAACCACACTCAACATGAAACTCCCAAATGAGCATCTAGTTACAATATATGACTTCACAAGCAACTCTTAAGAATTCTTTGTCAGCACCCCTTTGAACCCCCTGCTCAGAATGTCATCCAAACTGTACTGTTCAAAGCAGCAGCATGCTTAGAAGACTGAAGGAACTATAAAACAACCATACCAATTCTTCAATAGCTAAGATTGTCTTGTCATTCTAAATAGGAGGTTCTGAGGAGTGATTCACAAAGCACACCTCTGAACTGTTTGTCCAGTTGTATGAGAAAAGCTGCTTTCCTGTAAGAATATTTACAAAACTGTTGCTGTCACACCAATTAACTATTATAAAAGGAAAAAAGTAGTTCCCCTCCCTCTCTCTCTCACACACACACATACTTTCAAACAGATTCACTGCAGACTGCTGCTTTAAAGCATTTGCAGTTGGACTTTAGCACTAATAAAGCCAATGGTTATGATATGGGATTATGGGACATGTGATTCAGATCTCCTAGAAGTTCCTAAATTGTTTATCCCTGATTTAGAAGATCAAGGTAATCCAGAACAGATCAGAAATAAGCTGCTGGAATAGAACTATCTCATAGATCATATACAACACATGTACTGTGCTTATTCCTGTCTTATATTTTGCTTTTTTGAGTGTTTTATGTCATGTAACTTTCCAGTGCCAGTTTTCCATTAAAAAAAATTTTTTTTTTAAGTAGTGCTAAAATCAAATACATGAGGTGAATGGCATGAATACACGTAAAACCTTTGCCTTTACATACATACATACATACATACATACATACATTTTACCAAAGATAGTATGTGCTCAGGAAAAAAAAAACCTATTTGCCACATACCCTTCTCTTATGTTATCCCACCTTCATTTATACACATAAACTTACTGTCCTTGTAGATGCCATTAATTTCACAAACACTAATCATTCTTATCTGTGACCAAAGATGCTGTCTTGAGGATTGAGTGCTTGTATGCTAAGTTGGGCCACAGGGAGAAACTCGGATCCTACTCAAGTGTTAGCTCACCTGCTGCTCAATGAAATCCTTGTCTGAGCTCCTAGATACGATCTTAGGGCTGGCTTTTTAGTTCTTTTACTTTTTGGTGTTGGGTGACTTCAACTTCTATGCCCTGGGGTTCTGAGAAGCCCACAATTTCGTTGCCTCCAATGAAATCATGGGCTTGTTCCAAGTAATCTCAGGCCTAATCTACATTGTATCTTGTACTGTACAAACAGGATATGGAGGGCTTTGTGTTTAAGCCCTTTGGCATGGTCAAGTTCTTTCCTGGTCTAGATGAGACTACCAGATGGAACCTTGTAAGGCAAACAGATAAATTAAAATGGTCTAACCCAGGCATCTCATGGATCCAGATATACTGTAGTGGACACTTGAATGTATTCCCAATAAACTAGTAGGCAGTTCTTTGACTATCTTGTTAGTTACTGGAAATAATGACCTGGTCTCACAAACACATTATTCCCTAGTGGACATTCCCTGTTCATTGATCATGGATAGCTATTTGGTTTACTGAAAAATCCAGAAATCAAACAACAGAAGAGACATCTAGAGCTCTGGCAGAAGAAAACAAGCTTGCTGAGCAAAGGTACAAGCCCAATTGTAGGTCTACACTGTGGAAATAAGGAAAGCAAAGCATTCACAAGTTTGCCTCTTTACTCTGCTGGCAAGTTGTCAGCCAGCAACCTTGTTTAGAGTTGTAAACTCCCTTTTAGGAAAGAACGAACAACTAGATCTCCCACATGGCCACTGTGCTCATTTTCACAACATTTTGCCAACATTTTTTTTTTATTATTATCAAACTTCTATGCCGCCCATCTCCCCCAATGGGTGACTCTGGGCAGCTCACAATAATAAAAAAGGAAAAAAACACGAGTCCCTCCAACAATGGGGTAAAATCTATAAATAATTATTAAGAAACATATATTAAAAATGTCCTAAGAACCTCCTATAATTGCTGAGATTCACTGCAGTCTTAACTGTTTATGGGTGGAAGTGGTACTTAGGGCAAGGTCTCACAATATTACCTAGCACTCCTGAATTTCAATGAAGTGGACATGTCCTTTGCTATCTGTAGGCTGGATTTATGTCCCACCTGCCCCCTTCAGGTGGCAGTTGGAAACATGGTTGGGTGGATCTAAGAGATGTTCAATGCCTCTTTGAAGGAGGGTGTGCTGCATATAGCCTTGAAGGAGATTGTGGTGCATCCCCATCTTAAGGACCCCTCTCTACATTTGGCTGATGTTGACAACTATCACATAGTCTACAATTTTCCCTTTGGGGGTAAGGTTCTTAAGAGGGTGGAAGGGAGCAGTTACAAAGCAGACTAGAAGAAGCCAATTATCTAGGTCCTTTCCAGGCAGGATTCAGACATGGACACAGAATGGAAATGGTACTAGTCATGCTAGCAGATGACCTTTGTAATACTCCCCTTCTAGCCTTTCTGAAACTCTCAGCAGCATTTGATACTATCAACTATGGTATCCATCTGTGAGAGTTGGGAATTGGAGGCACTGTTTTGCAGTGGTTCTGCTCCTTTCTTAGTGGGCAATCTCACTTCTGTAGGAGAGGAAACATTGGCTTGGTGTCATTCACTTGTTGAATGCCATAGGACTAGGTCCTCTTTCCTCTGTTACTTAATATCTACATGATGCTGCTGTGAGAAGTAATCTGTCAGTTCGAGGGTACAGTATCATTAGTATGCTAATTATCCAGTCTACACTGCTACCCTGGCCCATACCAGCAGAGCTGTGGAAGTCTTGTCCCAGAGTTGGAAGCCTCTTAGAAACTGGATGGGGTGGAACAGGCTAAAGGTGAACCAAACAAAACAAACATATCATTTGTTTATTGAGGTGCCTGGTTGGCTCGTGTTGCCTCTCTTGGGGGAGCCACTACTACTGAGGGAGCAGGTCTGCGATTTGGAGGTCCTTCTGGACTCACAGCTACTTCTGGATGAGCATGTGGAAGCTATGGCCATGGGGGCCTCTGTCCAGTTTCAGCTGCTGCATCAGTTGCAGTCCTACTTAGGTGTGAGAACCTTGCAATGGTAACTTATGCTTTTATCCTGCAATACACTCTATATGAGGCTGCCTTTGAAGACCACTCACAAGCTTCAACAGGTACAAAATATTCACCTCTATAGGTACAAAATACTCAGCTATATACTGGCAGGTATTAACCACAAGCAGGACATTACACCTGTACTTAAGGCCTTGCTTTAGCTGTAGATAGCCTTCCAAATACAATTTAAAGTGCTAAGTTTGACTTACAAAGCCCTATATGGCTTGGCATATACCTACCTACCTACCTACCTATTACATTTGTATGCTACTGATTTCACTACAGCTCATGGCAGCTTACAACAGTTAATCACCACAGTACTGATATAATAAAAGCAATAACACATCCTCAGAAATATAAACATTAAACATCCATGGTAGAAGAAATAAAAACATCACAATAAGAATGACAACACCCTAACCTTATTATAACCCTACTGTAATAACAAATAGAATACATTACTATAAGAATATACAACCAATATTCAATAAAATAACAGTAAAATTATGTTCAGTTCTCAAAGGCTCTCCAGAATAATTCAACCTTACCTTCTTTGTGGAAAAGCATCAAGGTGGAGGTTAATCTAGTATTTACAGGGAGGCTGTTTCACAATATTAGTTCTCTAACAGAAAACCACCTGGCCTCCTTTATCACCCTGAAATGTGGGATTACTAGGAGATACTAAATAAGCTGCTTCTACTTTGAGGGGGGAATCCTGAAGGTACCTTAGTGCCAAGCCATATCTGGCTTTATAGGTTAATACTAGCACACTGAATTGCACTTATACAGCTTTTCAGCAACCAATGCAAGGCCTTGTGCATGAGTATAATATGCTCGAGTTAACACCTGCAGCAATGAGGCTGCCACATTCTGTACTAATTGTATTTTCTGGGTAGTCTTTAGAGGCTGCCCCATTTAGAGTGATGTGTGGTAAGTCCAAGATCATCTTTTTCAACCAGAATTTACCCACTCATATGTTCGTCTTAGGAGAGGGTCTTGATTATCCCATACTTTTGTAAAACCAGGGGAATGAAGCCAGTAGAGGATGCTTTACCATAATGGCACCAACATTATGGAACAATCTTCCTTTGGACACACAGTGCCTTCCAGAAAGCAGTGAAAACCAAGCTATTTCAAAGTGGCTGAATGGTTGATGGCCATCTTGTACGTGTACTGGTCCTTATAAATTGTGATATTGAGATTATTTATATGTAGCTCTGAGATTATAATTAAACCTGTGATTTGTTTATGTCAACATGTTCATTCATTACTTTGTTTACTGTGAATATTTAATTGTTTATATAGTTACCACAACCATTTTATTATTGTAGCTTCTTTTATTTTATTACTTTATGTGGCTTACCACATTTGATTTGGTTATGTTGCTTACTGTGGATATTTTCACTGTTGATTTTATGTAAACCACTGTAAGTCTGTATGGATTTGGTGAAATAAAAACTGAATAAATTGAATAAACAAACTCCTGAATGCTGCTTCACACAATACATCAGTTATATTAAAAACAAGCATCTTTTATTAGTACAACAAAAAAAGTAATGCAGCTACACATACAGCTAGATTGTGAACCAATCTTTTCTTAATTTCATATCACATTTCACATGCACATTTCAAACAGAGTAGGGGAGGTACTTGTATAATCAAGTAAATAAACATCTAGTTCGCTAATTGCAGTAAGCTATTATTAGTTTTGGTTTAGAATGTTGTATGAACCTAGCCATAGTAATTTATAAACGATCATTTATCACCTAGCAGTCTGTGATTTACTCAGCAAATTTTGATTAAGTAAATCTGGCTTAATGCAACATGTTTAACCAGACATAGACAGCTTTTCTCAAAGAGACTGCACTTCCTTGGGAAAGCTTTTTCTAATGTAAATTGTAGAGAATTAGCATTTTTTCTCATTCCACTTACTGATATTTTTTCTTATCCTGTAGGTTGCAGACAAAAACAATAATGTCAGTTAAAATTCTTGTATTTGCTGAAATATATATTTGCAATGCAACAGTGGAAATCCACCCAGATAAAGAAATCTACCAAGGTCACATCAATAAAGCACTATATGAATGTCAAGAAATCACAGCTGCCACCAGAGACTTTCACTGCTGTAACTTCTCTAACCAACAAAGAAAAATGTCTAGGTTTCAGAGATGGCTCACTTCCATCAGCAGAGAGGCCAAGTGAGATGACATATATTAATCAGCTGTTTAAAACAGGAACCCCAAAATCTCTGAACAAGATCTTACTACAGATAAGATAAACTTGGCATCAGTTTTCCATGCCCTCATTATTTCCAGACTGAATTGTTGTAATAATGTAATGCACTGTATATCAGTCTACCTTTAAAGTCAAACTGGAAACTTCAATTTGTCCAAAGAGAACTGTTAGCTATTGTCTGGCATCAGGAGATCAGACAATGCTTTTCTAACTCTACATCACCTGCACTGGTGGTCTATTTGCTTCCTCTCTCAATTTCAAGTGCTGTGGGTGTCTCTTAAAGCTCTGAGCATCTTTGGCAGAATTGTACTTGATGCTGCACATAGAGACATGTCCAAGTATTAAAGTCAGCATTGGAGTTGCAACTACAGGCATGCAGGCCCAAGAAATATAATGACAGAATTCACTCTCAAGGGAGATCTCCCAATCTTCTTATCTTTCTGTTTTTCACCAGTAGGTAGGTATATTTTAACAAATAATTAAAAAGCACAGCAAAGCAAACAAAAAAAATAAAACTAAGCTGTAGCTTTTTTTATTTGTTAGTTGTCTGTGCTATAATTATTTAGTATTGTGGACATCAATATTTTACGCGATTGTATAATTACAATAAATGTTTTATATACTTCATATTGTTTTTTTAAAAATCATAAAATAGGTTCAAGAGTAATGGACAGTTGTTATACTTATGTAAATTAAAGTTTTCAATTAAAGAATTTTTTGCTTTTGCATATTCCTCATCAAACCATGATTTGGATTTTATTGTAGAGCCACGTTCAGTTTTATAAAATGATGCCTCTTTAAATGTGATAATTAATGAGCAATATAGATTATGATTTTTTTCAGGGGATTTTTTGTTTATGTACAAATTTACAAAAAGACAACATTGTTCTTTCCAGCTTCTGTGTCCCTTTTATTTGTATATATTTAGGGGGCTGATGACTATTTAGTACAAAAGAATTATTAGTGTATAAACATAGATGCAGATTTAAAGGAAAGTAGTCATTAATCAAGGATATTGCAACTCTAAAATTAACAATCATATTTATCACTCCTTGGGAGCCTGTAATATAATCAATAACACTCTCTCCAAGGGCACCCCAGAAGATGTAGTCTCCAGGAATATTACTCTCCCGGGTGCCATTCAAGATTATCAAATCTAAGTAATCATCAGTGTGACCATGCTGCAAAATTGACTCCTCTGTCTCTAGAACTGCATATTAAAGAAGGACCTGCTTCTAGATTCAGAATAGGGTAGAAGTGATAATGTTCATAAAGTATATGGCCATTTATACCAATCCTGGCATTCAAGTCTCCAGCTAGTATCACTAAAGCCTTTAGTATCTGTTCTATTAAAGATGTAACATACATTTTTAATTCATGACATTTTTCTTTCACTTGACTTTGAAATGGCTGGGGAGGGAGGTAAATATTAATAACAATAGTACAGTAAAGTTTGAATTAAAGGCTTATATCTACAACAAATAGGTACAAAATCTCAGTTTAGGCACTACTTATTGAATCTTGTTTGATACACACATACTGTATATAGTCCTCCATTTCACCTCCCCATTTCCTAGAATGAGTAGCTTCATGAGATTGTTCAACATAATTATCAAGCTCAACCATCTTCTAGCAGTTGGGAGAAAAAGGAGCAATAGGGTTGACTGTCATTAGGAGTTCAGCTTGAGCTTTTTGGTCTCCTCATTTAGCTGTGGCTCCTTCTGTTCTCTCCATTTTTAGGGGACACAGAAGAGGCACTTAAGAGACCAATATCAACCACTCGAGCTATTTCTCCCACCTTTCCTCCAAGAGCCCAAGGCAGCTTACATAGGGATCTCTATTTTATTTGGAGAACAGGAACGCTGTGAGGTAGGCTGGATCAGGACAGAGTTACTTGCCCAAAGTCATCCGTTGAGTTTCTATGGCTAAGGGTGGAGTTGAATATGAGTCTCCCTTGTCCTAATCCAGTTCCTACCACATTGGCTCTATACAACTAAATTGATTTAATATGTTGCCCAGATGCACTTGATGTCCATAAGGTTTGATGGGATTTTGATAAAAGTGATGCATACCCATATAGAGGCATCTTATTAAGAAACATAGATATAGAAACCAGTAATTTTCAGGGGGGAAAAAACTGAGGAAAGGGAGACAAATTTCAAAAAATACATCTTATCACATGGAAACACTGCCTAATCCATGAAATTTCCTGAGTTTGAAGTGCTATCACAATCAGCAGTATTTATTTTTTATTATTTTTCATGGATTTCTAAAACTAGATTTTTGCTTAAATTAAGTTGTATTATTCTTTTCTTGATTTGGTTTACTTTCAAATACAGACCATTTTTTCAGAGTTTAAGCATTTTATATGTAATTTAAAATGAAAAACACTGGAATAAATAATTATTTTCCCATTTTTTCCGACCGTTCAAGGAAAAAAAAAGATTTCAAGGGAAAAATATTTAAAAATCCCCTAAAGTTTTCCAAACTTCTTTTAAACAAAGGGCTTTTCCATCTCAAAGTGAACCTTTTCAAATGACTTGAAGAAGAAACAAATTAATCACAGCTCATCATATATACCTTAAGAAACTAATATTAACTAAGCTTAGTTTCAAACCATAGTGTATAAAGCTTGGTTTTCTAAGAATAACCACAATTAAGTTTTACTACAGTGCCGGGTTTGGATAACAATCAATTGTAATTAATTGGAAGTGGAAACCATAAATGTCTGCTTCCAACTATGTGAAAGAAAGAATGTAATGCTTATGATTTGTTATGCTGTACTAAGACACAATCAACTGTTTTGTGAGATCATGTGATAACTGACAAGTCACATCATCTTCATTACACTGGGATAATAATATACACAAGCTTCTGCTGAGATCAATATTTGAAACAGCTTTCCAAAGTCTTAGGATCATAAACTTCCAGAAATCCCTGCCAGTATTCACCTGCAGAGCATCAAGTTGGGGAAAGGTGCTGTAAACCATGTAAGCTCCTTTACTTTTGTAGTTGTTTATTTGACTAAGCTAAGTAGGAATAAGCCAAATTGTACTGGCTTCATTTTCAGTTTTGCAACTATATCAATAAAGGAGAAGCAATATAAAAGAAAGTCAGTATAATGTTTTTAAGCTTCCTCAAAATCATAATAAAATACTACAACGAGGAATATTCTTGTCTGAAGAAAAATAAGGAAGGTATACTGTTTAGCAGATATTGCTTAGAATGGAAAAGAGGACTTGAATATATTCTTGCATATATTTGCTGTTTTGAAGTACAATGTTAACAAGTTGCAAAGGGGCTGTTATTCAGACTATTCACAGAAAATGTATGAGTATAAATATGGAATACATATTTTAACATGATTTAATTTTTATGGTAGAAGATAATACTTATAAAATAGAACTTAACACAATTAATTCAATGCCAAAGAAGAAAAAAGGAAGGGGAAAGAAATGGTCAGAAAGCTATAGAGAAGTGATAAAAAAAAAAAGATCTGCGCACTCACTGAAGTCAACTGCACAGCTCCCACTGATAATTAATCATTCTGGATTGTATACAACTACAGCAAAGCTTATATGAAGCCATAATTTAATCTGTGAAGTTTCTATCTCAGTACTTTACCTGTTTTCTGAACAAAATACTTACAAGATTGTTTTTAATTAAATATACATTCAAACACAAGGTCATGTTTAGCACAACACAGGAACTCAGTCGGAGCCTACCAATTTACGAGCAATGTTACTTTTTTTATTTGCATTCAAACACAGAATTAAGACCATTACATTACACATATTTTACTGATAACTTTTTGAAATCCAGTTTCATCTGCAGAATACAGAAATTTGTTTAACTTTTGTATTCCACAGATGAACTGAATTGCAAAAAGTTATCAGTAAAGTATATTTTATCTGATAAAATATGTATCAGAACAGTATAAGTATATTGTTCTTTATATATATACATTCATACAAATAAATAAGGGGGGGTTGTTTGTAAGCCTCCCAGAGTCATATAGAGTATATGAGATGGGCAACTGTATAAATTTGAATAAATAAATAATAAATAAATAATAAATAAGGGGAGGAAAATGGAATAGCCAGGTGAAATAGGGTGACTAGCACACTTTAAGCCAAATTCTTTCTTCTCTGAATATTCAATATTATTGTTCCTTTTCTCCTAACCATAAAAAAGGTTATCTTGAATATTGCCTAAATTTGATAAGGGACTTAAAGAGGATAAATAAGTGCAAATTAAATCTAAAAAGGCAGAAATATTGGAGACTAGTTAAAAACAACTTTTTTTTTTTATTTGCGATTCCATCTGCTCTAGAAGAAGTTAAGTTTTGCACAGAAAGATTTAGGATGCTTTGATCTTATGCTGTTCTAGGAAACAGCAATGAGGAGAGAGGAGCTTGAACAATTACATGGTGTGTGCCCATTCCTGGGCGGATCTGATTAGACAAGTTACCTATACCCTGGTTACGCTATGACTACTACCATCTACTCTCCTCAAGGAGTGCCTGAAAACTTTTCAGCAACTTTACAGCTGCAAAATATGGCAACTGAGGTGCTTATCTGTACCTAGTACAGTATTGATATTATATTGCATACTTATTAAAAGACCTGTAGTAGTTACTTACTGCTTCTGGACTAAATCTCACATGCTGGTTTAACCAATAAAACACTTTACAGCCTGATTATCTGAGGAATTTACTGTTTTTGTAGAAACTTTTGGATGTTACAATCTGCCGGGGAGACCCTTCTAAAAATGTTCCAGCTTGTAGAGGCCTGCTTATGATAATTACCAAAAGCAGTATCAGTTACCTTATAGCTAACCTATGAAGACTATGTTATAAAACTAAGTCACTTGACAAAAAAAAACCCCTACTTTAAAGTGCATAAATGAAATGTAGATATGTGTATTTATTCCAGATAGTTATCAAGTGTACCAACATGCTATTTTTAAACTGATTTTTCTTATGTATGCTTTTAAAAAATATATTAAAATGAACTTCCAGTAGCCTCTTTTACCATCAGAAAGAGAGAGAGAGAGAGAGAGGGAGAAAGAGAGAGAGAGGGAGAGAAGGGAACCTGAAATATAAATATCTTTTAAGATGTGGTCAGCATCTCTAGACTTTGATCCTCAAACCAACAATGTTGTGGCAAACTTGGAAGAATTTGCTTGCCAAGCAAAAGAGGAAGCCAGAGAAATTCCTTGCATGTATTTCCACATTTCACATCTCAGGGCAAAAGAAGCCCAGTGTTCACTTTTCTATTTACAAATATGCAATGACAGGCAATGCTCATAATTTTGGAACTGATCTATCAGGCAGTTGTCCTCAGACAGAACTGCATGCTTCAAATGATATATGGAGAAAGCAGTTAAAAACACAAATCATAAATAGCACAGAACAAATTATATAAAACCAGTATTCACTGGCAGTACCTTGTCAAACCACTTAAGCAAATATAACCTTTTCTACTTGTAATCTATTTTCCACAATCACTCAGTGAAACTTTGTTAGTCAAGATCACCATCAAAACTAACCAGAATACAGTTCTTACGGATAGTATCTTCATTATACACCCAAATTACCTCTCACAGTAGCTTATAACACTACTGAACATTAATTCTAATGGTTTTATGTCTTGTTTTTAAATTTATACATCAAGCTCTAATCCCTGATCTTCTTTTGTGATGGATTAAAAATTCTTCCTCAAATACTCAAAACCACCTACAGGTATTTAAAATTAAAACTTCATTTCTTGGCCCAAAAGCCCACAATTCGCAGTATATATTATGTATAAATCAGCACTGTAGTGAAGGCAGGGAAGACACACTGGGACATAGTCCAAAATTTAAAAAAAATAAAAACAATAACAATAATAATAATGTTATCCTCATAAAGATGGGGCCACTTACATATACAATTATTAACTGCTGACAGGCAAGTGTATACAATATTTTTTTTCTCTTCTATCCTGGAGTGGAGTTTGATCTCAAACAATTATGAAACAAATATGTACAAGACATAGCTGGGCAGCACTCTAGCACCTATATTTATTGAGAAAGAAGTTCGAGTGAGCACAGCAGGACTTCTTCCTCATACCCCCAGAACTGCAAGTCAGCTAACTCATTTAATCCTCGCTCCTTTCTTTTTAGGCAATGCAACCGAACCTCTTCTTCTCGATCTTTTCCCTCAATCACAACTCAAACGCCTTCCCTCCCCGGAATGCCGCGATAGTCCTTGCAATCAAAACCTGCGTCCGATACCTGCGAAAGCGACACCAGTCCACAAACAACCTTCCTTCGCGCCCCTCAGCACACAGCCTCCCCAGGCCATCTGCTCTGTTCCGCTCCCCGCCTCATCAGGCGCCAGAATCGGTGCCCCCATCCCAGCTCGTCGCGCACGCACAGGCTCGCAGAGGCACTCCCGCACCCCAACGTACCTGTGGGGCAGAATTAAGGCGCGCAGGTGGGGGGAAGGGGAGGAGGAGAATCCCCCAGGCTGGAGGCTCCAGGCCCGAGCCACCGAGGGGGTCCAGGTTCGCGACTTTCACCGGAGACCCAGACGCTCCTGGCCCTGCCCCGGGTGAGACGGGAGGATGGCGTGAAGGGGGAGGCGGCAGCAGGCCCAGCGGCCCCTCGCCCCACAGGAAAGAGAAAGCCGCAGGTTGAGGGAGGCGGAGGCAGAAGGGAGGGACGGCTGAAGGACCCAGGCACTCCCGCGGGCGAGGGGCAGGGGGAAGGATACCGCGGGCGCCCCCCACCCCGTGGCCGTCACCTTATCCAGCCAGACCTCTCTCTCTCTCCCTGCCCCCCAGCTTTTCCTCTCAAGAGCTCCGCCTCCCTCACGCAGAACCCGTGACACCGAACCCGGCGGCGACGTCAACGTCACCGCTCAAGCGCGCGCCTTTCCCCTCCCCTTTTCCGACACCACGGCTTAGAAACAGTGTTTTCAAGAAAGAGGAAGGAATAGCGCGAGGCGAGGAACGGGAAGCCCGCGGCCCCTGAGAGCGCCTTGAACTACAACTCCCAGCAGGCCCGGCGAAAGAGCGAGGAATGCTGGAAGTTGTGGTTCAATACCTTGAAGAATAGAGATCCCCAACTCTAACCAGGAGAATGCGTGGCCTTAATATACATGGGATATTATGTATACATAATGCATAAATACATATTATATTATGAAATATATAATGTATAAATTATATGGCATAATAAAGCATTCTGCAGTCACGGTTTTCTCTGAACGCGAGCGGCAGTGCTGTGCTTCCTACAGTCTCTAGTAAAAGCTTTGCGTCTTAGAGTTAACGCATCGATATGCACCTTCCGGGTTCCTCTACGGACGGCTTTTGGAGTAATGCTGGTTGAGCTCAAATAATTTTTCTGAGCAAACACCTGATTGTGCACCTTTAGACTCTGAATCTTTATTGGCTTTTCGAGTCAAAATGATCTGAAACACACCTCTAAGTAATTTCAAACATATTTTTTCTTCTTCTAAGAAGCGGAGGTCATGAAAACAATAATTTTAAAAATCAATCATTTTAACATAGCTACTTTGGTCAGTGTTCCCAGCGATATGCCACCTTGACGTAGGGGATGGACTCAGACAATGACATAGTCAAGATCCTGAAGGTTAAGCATATTTCTGTGACAACAGGGATCAGAGTAATGAAAGCAATGGTCTTTCTAGCAGTGATGTCTTCGAATTATGAAACTCGAGACAGGGTTTAGCGGTATTATGGTCTCCAAAAAGAACTATTCAGTCGGCCCTGGACTACTGTAAATAAAAACTCACTGCTCCTTTGAGACAATGAGCAGCAAACAGAACTTCACATATTTCAGACATGAGATGTAAATAGATGCTGAACAGAGAAAAACTATGCTTGGCAAGGCTGAGGGAAGTAGAAGTGGATGACAACAGATAAGTGGATGCCCAGGGTTAAGACCACAGAAATGCCCTTGGAAGAGCTACACTATTACAACAGGTCAAGATGACTAGCATTTATCCCTGCAGTTGTCAAAAGTTGAGCCCGATTCAGTGGTGTTTATCTCTCACACCTGTTTCCAGAGAGGCAGCCATTTTAAGCTTTTGCAGCCAGCGCAAGAATCTTGTGGCATCTTAGACTGATGTGGATTATTGCCCTTGATTTCCTGAAATGTAGTCCAACATTCCATACCTTTTTCAATGAAAGGATAGCAGCAAATATACAAGTCCATACTTTTTTAAACTGTAATTTTATTACGTATAGAAATCTTAGCTTTTAACAAGTACAAGCATATTTTTGTACGTAATGCAACAGTGCACAAAATGTCACAAAGGCATCCATTCCTAATTACAATGATGCCAAAATGACAAGTGTTGTGACATTATGCTGCAAGTTCTACTCCCACCAGATACCCGTGCTTCTTCATACAACTGAGATTCCAGATACAAGATTTGAGGAAGGGTTATTTGAGGGACTGCCTCATCCCAATTACATCTATCCGTCCCATCAGATCCAGCACAGGGGGGCATGCTCCAGGTCCCATCAGCCAGGAAATGTCATTGGGTGGGGCCAAGGAAGAGTTTTTTCTGCCACGGCGTCCACCCGGTGGAACATCATCCCCCTGGAAATCAGATTGGCCCCAACCCTGCTGATCTTGCAAAAGACCCTCATAACATGGCTTTGTCAGCGGCATGGGGACCCAGGAATGTGGTGGAGTCAACACAATTACTTTATTGAATGCTGTTGGTAGGTGTGATTACCTTGGCTGTGAATTGTATGAATTTTTATGATTTTTTAATATTCTTTTGTATTGCCCTTTGTTTTCAATTCTTGCATTGTTTGTTTTTACATTGTTATAACTGTTTGTAAACTGCCGAAAGTCATATATATATGAGATGGGTGGTTATATTAAGTTAGAATAATTAATAGATAACAAATTAATCTGACATAAAGGGCATTCGTTAGGAATGTATGTAACCTTTTAATTTCAAGTCCATCTTTATTCTGCAATATTAACTAGATTTGATTGCCTGGCTAATCTAAATCACAATCCCAGCAATGGATTATGATGGTGATGACGATCACTGAGGATGGGTTTAAACTAGTCCAGGTTGAACTACACCACCACACCATCTTTCTCAAATAGCAAAAATAAAAGTGGGCATTTAAATGATCCAAGCTCTTTAAAATTTGAAATAAGATCTGAACTGTAATGATTTTGATCTGCCATCTTTGTTATTTTGCCTCTGGGTCAGACAGCTTCTGTCCAATATGGTGGTGGTCATAGTTTTAAAAGAAAAGTCCACAAGTTCAAAGTGCTATTAAGATTTTCTTTTGATGTATCTTCCCCAGAGCAATAAGAAACTTTTTGGCTCAGCAATCTGACCTAGAAATGGGAGCTTGAATCCAGCTAGCAGCTATCCAGGTGTTGAAAAGGTAAAGCAAAATGCCTATGCTCTAGTGTCTTGCTGATGTTGAGAGATGATGCTATGGGCAAAGTCTCCAATACTGCATGGTCCAGGGCAGTTTCTATTTTAGAGTTACATAGCTAACAGGATTTTGATTCCCTGCATTGAAACAACTTCACCAAACTGGTTGCTAAAAATGCAGAGAATTAGTTTCCACCCATGGGCATCCATAAAAAGAGGGGAGGCAAATTATGACACATGAATCATGACATCATAATGCAAATGATGTACTGGTGCAGGTACAAAATTGTAGCAATCACATGATGTAATGGCATGTCATTATTTTGACATCGCTATGATTTGTTAAAAATGCTGCTGTCTCCATCTGGAATACGCTATGCTTTGCCTGTATTTGTAACCACAAATTAGGCAGCCATTGTTTAGCTTAGCATGTTGAACAAACACTGCCAATGAGGTCAACTCATGGTTAAACTGGGTTAATTAGGTAGATGATAGCTAAATTAATCATGGGTGTGTAATACCCAATCATGTATGTTCAATGTACAAAAATAAATGGTATGATTGTTGGAAAAATAAACGCTAATCACTTTCCACTGTGAAGGGCTTTTGTCCTGTGTAAAGAACACTAAAACATCCAATAATTGTTTCCTTCCACTTTAATTGTCTCAGTAATGACAAGGAGGAACATATCAGTAAATTGCATATTCCATGGACTTTACATTTCTAAACAAAGTCTGTCAAATTCTCTTCTAGTAATGTTCTAATAAAGATTTTTAAAATACCATGTATAGTAATATAAGCAACATAATAATTATTATCATTATTCATTAAATGTATATGCCACCCGACTCCCAGCGACTCTGGGCAGTTAATAATAATCTTTATACAGTGACAAAGAAGCTTCACACAAAGAGTAGAATCACGTGTAGTTAAAAACTGTCCACTGAAATTCAAAATTATACTTCAAAATGTAGAACTTTGGTTGCATTTCCAGTTCAAGATTTTGCTAGTTATCTTTTTAAAAGTGCAACCAATACTGCTGCAATTATTCCCGTTTACAACCATTATTTTTCCCAGAGTACTAGTTCAGATTTTATTCAAATCCTACCATATATTGTCGAATACTGTAAAGATAGTTGCACAAACATACTTCAGCCCTCTCCCAATTAACTTTAAAGAAGCCTTTTCCAACTTGATCACCTCCATATATGTTAAGACTCCACCTTATTATCCCCAGCCTGACAAGGTATAGCATGCAGTTACGACTCACACTGTTCACATTGAACATGGAAGGCAACTATGAACATAGATACAAATTGCCTATTTCCTTTATAATGAAACTTTAGGCATTCTGATTTTCATTGTTATGGCAAGAGTTACTGATACAAAGCCCTTAGAGTGCCCAGGACAACAAACTGTCATATTCCAGTAGTCATTTCATTACAAAAAAAAATGTGTTTTTATTCTGAGGCAGAGTTTTTTAAAACTGCAGTTAATTGCTGAAAAATAGCATTTCCCCAGCGACACAAATAAAATGGAGACAAACCCCATTTCTTTGAATTATAGTTTTGACTTAGGTTTTCCTGAAAGCAAGCTTCTGAGTGCTCTGGCATTATGTCCATCTGGTGCAGGGGGCCAATTGTCATGATCTATAAGAAAAGATAAGAAGACTTAGTTGCCTCAGAAGGGAAAACCAATGCTATTTGCTTAAGTTTGAAAGATTTTTTTTCAAAGAAAAAACACTTAATACAAGGCTAAGGAAATGATTTAGGGTCACTTTTATATAATGTCAAAAACAGGAAAAAATGCATATATTTAATTTTCCAGAATATTGTTGTGACAGAATGAATCACTGTCATTTTTTTCTCAATAAAGATAGTAGGTTCAGGCATTGTGCTAAGTCACGATCCTGTTTGCTAGGTTTCAGTTAAGAATGTTGTTTGAACCCAATCACTGAGGTTGGCACCTTAGTGTACTGTGTTCATCTAGCCAGTTTTGTTTTAACCAGTCAGGGTTAAACAAACCAGGACTTCGCACAATATGTGAAGCCAAGCTGTAAGTTCTGTATGAAATATAGGGCTACCTGACAGATATGATAGTATTTAAGACCGTTATTAGTTATATGAGGGAAGGATGGGACTGATATCAGCTGGGACAATTTGCAGACAAAACATCCTTAAAATGTTTTCACATGATGGCAACAGGTCCTTCCCTCAAAAAAATAAAATAAAATAAAATAAAATGGAAACAAATGGCTGTAACACAAGCCAAAGAATAGCTGATTCCAAAATTGAACCAATTAGATGAAAGTTGGCTTGGAGGGAAAATAAAACAGAGATGTGAAAGATGAGAGATTACATCATTATCAACATCAGAAGGTAAGCGAAAAGTAATGTAAGGTTTCAACAAGCAAACTCCCATCACAATAATCTAGGCCAGGGTCCTATGACAGAGAGGAGCATTTAACAAGTCAGTCAAATAAAGGGGAAGTAGTCCTTGTGTGCCTGTACTAAAGAACAATAGCACTTGCCATTCCAGAAGTCTAAGTGAACCTAGATTCCCTTCATTAGCAGAATTTAGCCAGGAAAGAAAATAAATTAGAAAGTAACAATTTGGCTTTGAGGGAGCAACTTGGTATAAAATTCCACAGAGCTGGGGAATGAAATGTGGATTTAAATAAGGCCTGTCAGACTTTCAACTCTTTCACGCTCAGTGCACAAGTATTTCCTGAAACAGTAACTAATGATATATAAACAAATCAACTAATCAAACATCACCTGATCTTCTTTGTGTTCTGTTTTGTTCTGTATAAATATATAGGCTACTTGGGGCCCATATAATTATCCCTTTAGGTAACCCCATGGCCCACATCATTATTTTTAAAAATTGTTTATTACTGGCATGAAGAAAATTTGTAATCAACAAATCAGACAGTTGGAAGGGACCATAGAGATCAGTGCAAGATCCTAATGCCTTGATCTGTTACCCACAGGAAATGGAGAGAAATGGGTATTTTCAAAGTCACATTCTTCATATAAGAAGATATATGCCAAGAGTAGGTAGGGAAACAATTAGATGATTCTGTACCTATACCACCATTCATGTAAACATATCAGTAGTTTATCCTGTAGCATGATTATTTTAACATCTCTAACAAGACCTTCCTGGTTTAGCCAATCACGCTGGCAGGAAGACCAAGACTGAACCTACAGGTGGTCCTCAAGTTATGACTGCAATTGGGACCAGGATTGCCATTGCTAAGTCATAAAGTGTGATGTCACGTGATCACATTGCTTCGTGATGAGGCAGTCCTGGTTGTCATTGTAACCTAAGACACACAGGTCAGGAAATAGAGGCAGTCCCAGGTAAGGAGTGCAGAGGTGCTGCGTGAGGGTGCTGTGGGGGGTGGGGGAGGCCCAACACAGGCTGCATGCAAGTCGAGGTAGGGGTTCTCAGTGCAGCACAAGCTCAGAAAGGCAGAGGAATGAGGGAGTAGGGTGCATGTGATCCCAGGGAGGCCGTGGAAAGAAGGTGTGGGGTGCATGCATGCAATCACAGTGAGGCCAAAGAAAGAGGGCACGGGGTTGCATGCATGTGTGCGAGCAGAGGGAGGCTATGGAAAGAGGGCACGGGGTACATGCATGTGATCACAGGGAGGCCATGGAAAGAAGGCACAAGGTACATGCATGCGTGTGTGCAATTGCAGGGAGGCTGTGGAAAGAGGGTGTGGGTATCTGCGTGCACGTGTATGATCACAGGGAGGCCGTGAAAAGAGGGCACAGGGTGTGTGCAAGTGAAGGGGGGAAAGAGGGTGCAGTGCATGTGAGCAAAGAAAGGCAGGGGGAGGCTTACCCCAGCGACTTGCGACCTTCCTTGCCGGCTTCCCATTGATGTTGCTTGGGGGAAGCTGGCAGGGAAGGTTGCAAATGGCAATTGTGTGACTGCAGGACATTACAACTGGTCGTAAGTGAGAGCTGGTTGCCAGGCACCTGAATTTTGTTCACATGACCACAAGGGCACTACAATGGCCAGAACTTTGAGGACCAGTTGTAAGTCCCTTCATTCAGCACCGTTTTAACTTCAAACCATTGCTGAACAAATGGTCGTAACTCGAAGACTACCTGTACAAGCTATATGCACCAGCAGAAAACTTGCTCAAAATAAATCCAGATTATGTTGACTTATCTTTCTGTGTGAATGGAGTGTTTAAAGCTTATAGAAGCGTTATGGGCAAATTCAGCATTTAGTAGGCCGCGTGAAAGCTTTTGAGTCAGCAATTTTAGCAGGAGAAAGCACATATTCTGGAAAAGTGCAATATGATAATTGCTGGATCAATCTCTTAAATGAAGTAGAATTTGATTAAGATGGAGGAACTTTAAAGATAAAGTAGTTTTTAACGTCAGGGCAAAAGCACCAGAAGAAAAGGAAAGGAAAGCAGACACCCTCAGGAGTAAATATTCTGTGGCAGTTTCCATATTTTATCTTGTGTCTAGGCCTTCTCTTTTGAAAATAGAACTATTTTAGAATTCTAAAATTGTTAAGTTACTATTTCACCACTATTTTTAAATCATTTTTTTTAACCTGGAATTTTCCAAGAACAGCTATATAGGCTTTGTCCACCATCAATCTTCACAGTTTCTCCAGTTATAAAGGAGGCAGCTGGAGAAAGCAGGAAACACACCAATGAGGATACCTTAAAAAGGAACAGAATATTGACTGTTATATTGTCCACTATAGCACAGTCCCTTTCAGACGTGCAGTTCAGGTTTCACTTATTCAATTGCTGGATTCACATATTGTGATAAGCTGTAGTTTGGTGGACTGGCTCAGCTTACATATTATGTTAAGGCATAAACCATGGGTTATCTACAAAGGCTGTGCTCACACAACACACAAAGATGAACTAAAGAAATCACAGTACAGCTTAGTGTAATGGGAGAACCTGCCGAATAAATGTTGAGGGTAGAGTAGCACGTACAATCCAGCTTCTTTCCCTGCAGTCAACGCAGATCCTGATGCATGTCTGCAACATTCATACACTTGGATGTAAGTAAGCATAAGCAGATAGATACTGCAAAATGCAGATATTATACTCTGCATATTATATATAATATAATATAATATATCTGCCAGCACCATCTTGCTATCTTTTACATATGTATTTTTTGAGGGTGTAGAGTCCTAGCCACATTCCTGAAAGGGAATATTAGTTTCATATCCAAAGGTAATTTGACTACCAAATTACTGAATCATTAAATGTTGTTGCTTTCTTCTATGGCTGAGAAAACAAACTATTTAAATCAAAGAGAAGTCAGACTATCTCTGTTGCTTGGCATCTCTTTTCAGCATAATCATCTTAAGTTGTGTGATTTAGATATTTATGTTTAGGCAATGCTTAGCACATAATTGGTCCTAAATAAAAGACCAAATTTCATATCAACATCACCTACGGGTGTGCGGTGTTTGGGATCGAAAGGGGGAAAAACTGCTTCAGAGCATGCAGGGGGCACATAAAGCACCTCTTAGCAATTTGTTACACCATAAGTTTTTTCTCACGATAGCGTGGCTGCTGTGGAAGGCAGCCAGTGATCCCCAAAAAAGATGCAGTAGCTTTATGGAGTTGCTAGCAAGTGCTCAGCAAGCAACCCTGTATGCACTAAAGCACATTTTCCTCTTCAAATCCAAAGAACTACACAGCCCTAATTACCTAGTGATATGCATTTGAGTAGTGGTTAAGGCACCAGGGTAGAAACCAGGAGACCGTGATTACTAGTCCTGCCTTAGGCCCAAAGCCAGCTGGGTGACCTTGGCCAGTCACTCTCTCAGCCCTAGGAAGCAATGGAAAACCACTTCCAAAATCTTGCCAAGAAAACTGCCAGGAGTCAACACTGACTCGAAGGCACCCCCCCACCCCCAAAAAATGCATTTGCAAATTGCAAATCATTGCCATATTCCATTCCTACCCTACAATATATGGCTGTGCGCTTCTTTTCATGCCCCTACAACAAGATGGCTCAGCTAGGTGGCAGCACTTCGGCTGATCTCAAAAATGAGGTGAGAGCTAAGCATAAGCTGAATTATTGGAAATAAAGCAGTAAAAATAACTCTCTCTCCATTTTCCTCGGGTTTTTTTTTTAATCTTTGCCTTGCACATTCTCAGTCGGGAAACTGTTTTTTTCATTCCTTATTTTTTGATAACCTAGCACTGAGCAAACTTCAAGTCCTTCATTGATGCATTGGTCTGTAGAGAGATTCTGGCTAGCCTTTCTCCTTCAAAGACATTTTCCCCTGGAGACTTCATATATTGTCTTCATCAGGAGGCAGCACTTGACTGACTTTGTCTCAGCTTGGAAGCTAAGCAGGTTCAGAATTCGTTAATACTTAGGTGGAAGACCAAAATTTCAGGGCTGTAGGCTAGACTGGGAAGTCTAAAAACATCCCAGAGTTGTACAAAAGAAAGGTGGGGTATACATTTAATTTTAAAAATGGGATAACAAACTAGTTCCATACTGTTGCCCCAAAATCCAATAGTTGTCAGAAGTCAAGTTCAACTTGAAGGAGATTTTTACCTTTTTTATATACAAGATGCCCTTTGGACCAAGCAAAGACAACACCATTGTGTTTCCTGCTACTAAGCTGTAAGATAAAACTGGTATCTGGAAGGAATTTGCATTTAAGTTTTGTATTCTGAAGCGTCAACAAATATAAAAAAACCCATGAAGTTTCAGTGCTCTTGATCCTTTATTTCAACTAAAGGACAGAACAGAGTACTGGACTAGTCCACAAAACAAGCTACGCACATCAGCATATCAATCCTATCTAGTAGGAAGGTTTTCATAATTAAGGGTTATGCAGCTTTTACCCTGAAGCATAAACAGAGATGGCCAAAGAGAGATGCAATGCTGAATTGTAGAATCCAGAGTCTCATGCCCAATTTCTCCTGCCAAGCCCTCCTTTTTTCTTTATTTTTGCAAAGCATGATTATCTTCCCCCTTTGTGGATAAATGAAGCAGTTCTAGCTATTTTATATATTTGGTATTTTATCTTTTATGGCCAATGATAATAGTAAAATAAAATGCTGTGACTTCATAACAGGCTTTTTTTTTTTTTTTTTTTTTTGAGGGGTATGTGTGTTAATGCCTTCTTCCAGGATGCTTTTTCAACTTCTTAGTCTACCCCTAAAATTGAATGGCGGTCTCACTTCCAAGTACTAGCCAGGTCTAACTCTTATCAGTCAAGGTTAGCTAAGGACTGTCATCTGCTGTGGCAGGAATTGACAAAAATTGGGTGCCCTACCTACATTTTCTGCTATTGCCAAGTAATTCTTGGAAATAATACCCCCCTTTGAAATCTGCTTTAAATATGCATACCCCTGTTGTTGATTTTTAAATTTTTTATCCCATCTTCATTTTTTTTTATAAATAACTCAAGGCAGCGAACATACCTAATACTCCTCCCTCCTCCTATTTTCCCCACAACAACAACCCTGTGAGGTGAGTTGGGCTTAGAGAGAGTGACTGGCCCAAAGTCACCCAGCCAGCTTTCATGCCTAAGGCGGCACTAGAACTCGTCTCTTTATTTCTAGCCTGGTGCCTTAACCAGTTCCTATATCTTGAAAGACATAGCAATTTTTTTTACAGAGTTGTCCCCTTATTCCCCTACTTTAACCTACCATCTTGCTAAAAAGATCTTTTCTTCATTCCACTTCCTTATCTATCCCAAATCATACTTCATATTTCATATGCAATTGTCAGATTTCAAATTCATAGCAAATGTTCAATTTCACAGTTCTCTCAAAAATGAAACAAAGAATCTGGATATATCAAGAGTAAAACAAACCATTTAAAGGTGGCTTTCATCAGATAAATACTGACCTTTTGACATCTTTTTCTAAAAGGAACATTTCAGGCTGAATTTAATTTCACTTAATAATTATACAGCTACTTTGTGTTTTATTTAAAACACATATCTGCTGCAAAGAAGCAGTATATTTTCCAGATAAAAGGAAGCTATACTACTGATTAAATGAGTGTCACTGTTTTTAAAGGATATAAAATGCTGAAGTTCTTTAGAGACCAGGTGCTTCTTTATTGGAGTACAGTATATGAATGTTTCAGGATTGGGATATCTTGTAAAAGAGGAACTGTCATGAATCTATTATAAATATATGTAATGCAAATACTGTACATAGTATATATACCTTCAACAAATCAATATCCCGCCCTTCAGAGAATGCCTTGCTTTAAATGAGAATGGATTTGTATCATGCTGCCAGTTCTTTCTTTTCAATACTGTTCTCCTTAACAAAATATGCACCTTATATCTAAAGCATCACTTTATGTAACACACATATAGTAAGACTTCAATTTAATGGCCCATTCAGAGGAAAAAGTATCCGTTAAAGATAATATGAATATGCATAAAAAGCCCATCCAGGGAGATGTCCAGACTCAACATTTCTCTGATGTATCTGAGGTGTATTCAGTGGTATACATTAAATCAAGGCTTTATTTTACTCATTGACTAGGTTCACATAACTTGCTTGGTTTTGGTTTCGTGTACTATGTCAATAATTGAGAGTAAATATGTTGTGCAAACCAGAACACTTATTCACAGCAAAACTGGTTTGCACTGAACTATAGTAGTAAAAATGTACTGCTTGAAGAGAAAAAAATCCAATTTTTAAAAATCAACTGAAACCCCTTAAGGTCAAAATGTAACAGTTAAATCAACATATTACTATACCTCTTCAGGAAGTCCTAATCTCTTTGTAGGAATATTCTCACTATAGTTTATAAACAATTCTTCACCATCTTTGTAGTTTGCAGCAGCAGTTTCTGAAAATATAACTCCCTGCAGAGAAAGGACAGGTTCACCATTAAGATTCCGTTACTGTTTTTCACAGCAATAAAAAGCCCAAGCACTTTTGAGATTCACGATTTATAAACTCTGAATATCGGTAATTAAAAGAAATGACATGGATTTATTTATCAACAAGCAAACTGCACTGGCAAAGGAAGAACTATACACTTGTGAGTAAAATGCTGCTTAACTTAAGCTCAGTTCCTGGTGTCTTCCTGGACATATCCATGCAGTTTTCTTTGCAAGGAGAAAACTGTTGCCTTCTTCCAGGTTGGGTTCCCAACCCCCCATCTCAAGTTTAGCCTACAACCTTTGGGATTTCTAGGTAGCCCATCCAAGAATTAACAGAGTCTGATCCTGCTTAGCTTCCAAGCTGAGACAAAGTTTGCTAGGTGCTACCATCTACTGAGAAAACACTAGTTAGTGCAGCCATAATCTCCAAGGATTTTCATACAAAATCTTGGGTGACTTTAAATTTGCTTGTAATGCACTCAATGAAAAGAACTCAGTATATATCAAAATTCTAATATCACGTGCTGTGCTTCTATCTACAAGATTAATTCAGAGGATCTCCATTTCACTGAACAACTGACAATCGCCACAATATAACAACAGTATCACAACATGTTTTTGGCTATGAAAATCAGCTTTAATGAGATAAAAATAAAGCAATCTTGTAGCATCATAAAGTTGAATCAATTTATTATGGCATAGGTTTGCAGAGTCCATTTCATGGTCTGAGGGTGAGAAGAAGAATAGAAATAGAGGTCAGAGGTAATTACTTTTACATAATACCCAAGAATCTATAAGCACACATGCTTTATAAAAAAAATCTCAAGAGTGGTTAAGGGAAAACTAGATTTTAAGTAATCAAGTCCAATGTTTCCCATATTAAAGAAAGCAAAAGTATCATTATGAGCATATGAATAAAAAAGATAAAAATCCATATGGAGGATTTAAGACCACCGGATCAGGATTTCAAATGCTTATGTATCAATTGTTAATTTTCACTTACTTTTATGTTATTGTTTTTGCCTAATGAAGAGTCCCAAGGAATTTTAAAAATTGTGTATCATTTTGTGATTTTGAGTTGAAATAATAAAATATTGCCCTAAGGTAAATCCTGAAATGTACCTTCTTTCTCCTCTACTGAGGAACACAGAAATTATTTTATATGATTGTACCAATAATCAGTATCCTCCATTCCATGCGCGTGCGCTCGCTCTCGCTCTCTCTCTCTCTCTATGTATATATATAGAGAGAGATATTCATTCTATTTAGGGCTTGAATACTAGGGAAGTGCGCATTTGAGCTTCAAGCTCAAAATACCCCATTTCAAGTTCAAAACATCCCAGCTGTTTGGGCATTTTAGAAGTGTTTTGAATTCTGCTTTGAGCTCCAAACACTTTCCAACAGTTTGTTTCAAAATTGAGCTGGGATATTTCAAGTTTGAAATGGTGTACACATCTGTATGAAAAACTGTATTCTCCATGCCAATTTAATACTGCAATACTAACATAAAATAATTACTATATTTAGTAATACCTATAAAACAACAAAAGGATATCTACATGTTTTATAGAGAACTCTGAAGAGCAATTTCATCCTCAAGCTCCCAATGCTGACACTACAATACTACTGTATACATTCTTCCTCAAAAACTCCATTGAATTAGGAGTATAGATTACAGCCTACAGTCCCCTTCTCAACCTTTGATGATTTAGCTATAAACATCTTAGCAGTTCCAATAAATATTATCAGCAAAATCTCCTAACCTGTGAAAAAGTTCCTATCTCCATCCCAGCAAAAATTAGGCAAATAAGAGTATTATAATCAGCTGGAGCATTTGGTTCCAGTCTCTTGTCTAACCACTTATTTCAAAACCTACCGGGGCAACAGAATTGATCCTAACGCCACTGCATGCCCACTCAATGGCTAAACTTTTGGTCAGGTTATCAACCGCAGCTCTTGCTGCTCCACTGTGCCTGCAAAGAAAGCAAAAGAAAAGGCCACCTTAACTTCCCCCCACAGATTAACCTAGGCCACACTGATATTAGATGCTGTGATTACAAAATACCTATAACAATACTTAGCTATCTTAACTGGGTTTAAAGTCTGAGAAGCTATCCTCCTCCCACTAATTTCAATTAATCTTGGTACCACAGGGCAATTGTCATAAATAGTTATCAATTCCCACCCAGAGTTTAGCAAGCCAGAGTCAGGATGGTTGAAAATTTCACCTTTTTTGTTTCCTCTAGGATAGTTATTCCATCCTAACTCAAAGCTCATATTATATAAATAGTACCCAATCCACAACTCCAACTATAATAAAATTGCTTGCTCACCTTTATGGATCTCCTAAATACAAATATTTCTGAATGCAGAGATTTTGGGGATATCAGGCATAATTTTCTCTTACAGCTGGGATTGTTCTCAGTTCAGAGTTAGAGGCCAACAGAATATTCTCTCCCTTTCACCTTGTGTATTACATGAAACTCCTCCCAGGCAAAAAATGTGTGTGTGCATCCGTGTATGTTAATGTTATGCAATTGGGAAGCTGGCAACAATTTCATAATTAGAATTCAATTAACACAGTCCCCGCAGAGGAGTCTATGTAAAGACAAATAATCAATATTTAAACTGATTGATAATATATTCCAGATTGAAATATCATGTCAATCCATGATATGGTTTCATTTTGAACATGATTTAGCTCCAATGATCATGCACTCGCACAATGTGCAAACCTCAGTCAGAGATTTCTACTATGTGGTCTATTTCCTACATTAACATTCTTTGTTCATGGGTGAATATCCTCTAACAAACCATGAGTTTACAAGCAGTTGCTGTGAGCTATTTGTGGGATCTAAGCTCGAGGATCATAAATATGGACAAAAGTGCTCAATTCTCTAAGATTCCTATTACATCTCAGGAAATATATCTAGAAACAATGAATTAGAACCAGCTATTGTTCCATCTGTGAAATCAGGAGCTGGCAATCTCTACCCTCTGGGCTGCACATGGTTCTCCAGAACGTTTGGCATAGCCAGTTCTGCTTTTCCTGATCCACCAATGTAGCAGATGCTGTTCATTTCTTCAGAGCTATCTGACATCCTGATTTCTGCACTGAAGAACTATACAGTCACTGGGCTTTGCAGAAACAAGGCCATCAAAAAAAAAAAAAAAAAAAATTGGCAGGATAAAATACTGATAAAAAAGGGAGCCACATAAGGAACAGATTTAACCTTCCCTGTGTAGCAATTTCAAGCTGCAAAAAAATATTGCAGGAAGCAGGGAAGTGTCTTTGTGTCTGTAAATATGTATCTCTGGGTTTAAGTGAAAACAAGCATGCATTTTGATATTGGTAACAGCTTACGATAAGCCAGGAAACCCTTTCCACATATTAGCCACAATATTGACAATGGCACCTCCATGATCCCGCATCCAAGCATTGTACACTATATAGAAACAGAAGAAAAAGAGCAGTAATTAATACTGTGACATTTTTATTTACATTTTCCTAATAGGTGAACAGAATGCAGTCTCAGTCTGAGTTGGACAAAAAAAATACAAAATCTACAACTAAGTTTATCAATATGATGAGGGGTTGTGTTATATATATATATATATATATTTATTTATTATTAAATTTGTATGCTGCCCATCTCCCCCAATGGGTGACTCTGGGCGGCTCACGGTAAAAATCAAAAACCTCATCAACAATTAAAAATCCCCCAAGAATGGTTAAAATAAATAATCCATTAAAAATCAAATCTAAACAAACAACCTTGTACATAAATACTAAAGACATTCAAGATGACGAGGGGGGGGCAAGGTCAATCACCCCACAAGCCACCTCCACTGGTGCAAGCCCCCATCCGGCCCCCAGGCATTCTGGCACAGCCAGGATTTCACCCCTTTCCTGAAGGCCATGAGAATGGGGGCACACCGGACCTCGGGAGGTAGATTATTCCAGAGGGTGGGGGCCACAGCAGAAAAGGCCCTCTGCCTAGACCCCACCAGCCGAAATTCCTTGACTGGTGGGGTCTGCAACATGCCCCTTCTGCTGGACCGAGTGGGGCGGGCTGAAGTAACCAGGGTGAGACGGCTCCTCAGATAACCTGGTCCTGTGCCATGAAGGGCTTTAAAAGTGATGACCAACATCTTGAATTGGACTTGGAAGCAAACTGGCAACCTATACAGCTCACGTAACAGCAGTGTTATATGTGCCCTCCTAGGGGCATTCAGAACTGTCCACGCCACCACATCCTGCACCAGCTGTAGCTTCTGGATACTCTTCAAGGGTAGCCTCATGTACAGCACGTTACAGTAATCCAACCAGGAGGTGACCAGGGCATGAGTGACCATGCGTAGGGCCCCCTGATCGAGGAAGGGGCATAACTGCCGCAGAACACGAAGTTGCGCAAAGGCCCTCCTAGCCACGACTGCCACCTGCTCTTCTAACAGGAGTCGTGAGTTCAGGAGGACCCCCAGATTACACACCGGGTCTGTTTGGTTTATCACCAAAGATGATAAACTCCTGGATCTTGAGGCTCCCCATACCCACAGCCACTCTGTCTTACCAGGGTTCAGTTGAAGCCTGTTGGCCCCCATCCAGGCCCCTACAGCCTCCAGGCACTGCGAGAGGGTAGTCACAGCATCACTTAGGTCACCCAGGATGGAGATGTATAATTGGATATCATCAGCATACTGATGATACCTCATCCCATGGTGCCGGATGATCTCACCCAACGGTTTCATGTAGATGTTAAATAGGAGTGGCGAAAGCACCGAACCCTGAGGCACCCCACAGAGTAGGGGCCGCGGGTTGGACCTCTGGCTCCCTATCAACACCCATTGGGTTTGGCCTCGGAGAAAGGAGCTGAACCAGCACAACACTGTGCCACCCAGCCCCAACTCCTGCAGCCAACCCAAAAGGATACCATGGTTGATGGTATAGAAAGCCGCCGATAGGTCAAGAAGAGCAAGGATGGATGCACTATCCCCATTCCGCTCTCGCCAGAGATCATCCAAAAGTGCGACCAATGCTGTTTCTGTCCCATAACCGGGCCTGAACCCTGACTGATAGGGGTCCAGATAATCCGTTTCCTCCAGGATCCTCTGAAGCTGCTGCGTGACGTTTTCCACCACCTTTCCTAGAAAGGGAAGGTGGGAAACTGGACAGAAATTGTCCAGAAGGGTGGGATCTAGCGATGGTTTCTTGAGGAGGGGGCGGAACAAAGCCTCCTTGAAAGGCTTCGGGAACACTCCCTCCTGCAAGAAAGAATTGACCACCGCCAGTATCCACCCTAAGGTCACCTCCTTGGTGGCTTTAACTAACCAGGAGGGACAAGGATCTAAAATACAGGTAGCCGCACTAACAGCCCCGAGGACCCTGTCCACTTCCTCAGAGCCAACAGGATCAAACCATTCCCAAATAACTGGGTAAGAACATTCCCTGGGCAACTCCACCGGACCTGCCACATGCTTGGCCTCCAACTGAGAACGGATCTGAGCGATTTTATCCGTCAGGTGTTCAACAAATTCCTCTGCACGGCCCTGAAAAATAGTCCTCCGAGCCCTCCCTCCCCAAGAGGGACTGAGTGGCCCTAAACAGGGCTGCCGGGCAATACTCTGAGGATGCAATAAGAGTGGAGAAATACTGGCGTTTCGCTGCCCTTACCACCACTAGGTAGGCCTTAATAGCGGCTCTAACCCATGTTCGGTTGGACTCATCTTTAGTTTTCCACCAGCGGCGCTCTAGACATCTCTTAGCCCCTTTCAGCTCCCTTAACTCCTCCGTAAATCATGGGGAGTGCCAGGGGCGATGGGCCAAGAGAGGCTCTAACCCATGTTCGGTTGGACTCATCTTTAGTTTTCCACCAGTGGCGCTCTAGACATCTCTTAGCCCTTTTCAGCTCCCTTAACTCCTCCGTAAACCATGGGGAGTGCCAGGGGCGATGGGCCAAGAGAGGCCGCACAGGTGCGATCCTGTCCAAGGTCCCAGCCACCTCCTTATTCCAGGCTGCAGCCAGGGCCTCCGCTGGACTGTGCAGCAAGGCCTCAGGAACAACCCCCAGCTCCCTTTGGAACCCTTGCAGGTCCATCAGTCGCCGGGGCGGACCTTTCAAATAGGTCCCACCTCCCTGCAGAGGGGGGCAGCATAGGAGAATCTCACGGCCACCAGGGAGTGGTCCGACCATGACAGAGGGGATAATATAAACCCCCCCCCCACCAGATCACACTGCCACTGCTCTGTTTAATATCATAACAATGGTATTAAATCCAGATATTTGCCAGATGACACAAATAACTATGTATGGAAGTTCATTCCCTACATTACCGAAAACATATAAATCCACTCTGCTGCTGTCTAATCCACCTATTCTGAAAACAAACTGTAGTGAGGGGTCTGAGAACTCAAGCCAGGCAAGTTATGTTAGCCAACTTTCTCATTTCATTCCCCCTTTCTTTTATAGAACACCACCTTTGAACCTTACATAAGAAGCTGCCTTATATTTACTAAGACTGCCCAACTGGCAACACCATTTGAAGATTTGTTCAACTTTACCTGGAAATATCAGAGACTGACTATGCAATCACCAGCATGCATAGCAGGTACTCCAGCACTAAGCCACTCCAAATAAAGTGAAGCAATGATATGTTAATGTAATTAGCATCATCAGCTGTTTTGGTAAGATATTCTAGCCATTTTGTAAGATCTAAACCCAGAAAACAAGACACAAATATTCTGAACAAATAAACAGATTGTTGAGAATAGATTTTAGCAATTTGTGATCTAGTCACCAAAGCAGTTCAAATTCATATTAAATTGAAACAACATGGTTTTAATTATAAGTCCAAGACGATATTTACTATGAGGTATATTTACTATTCTCTGTCAGAGATGCAGTCTGAATATCAGTTGTGTTATAATCTAACCTAACCTAATTGGCAAAACATGCTAAGCACTACATAGTTAGATTTAGCATGTCTTAGCTCCAACCATTCCTTCAACTGTGATTAAGGTGCAACAGCCAAATATATATCAGCTAACAAGAATGTGACCAGCAAACAATTCTTTTCTGTCATGGGACTTATGGATAAATCTCTTATTCATGTTGCAGGAGTGTGCTTGCTAAATTCATACATCACAATAAACCATAAATGTTGGTTGGTTGATTCTGGCTTACATTATGACATGCAACAAACAGTGATTAAGCAAATTAAGGTTTAATGCACTGTGTGAATCAAGTAATTGTGTTCAATGGAATACAAAAGTAATAATGCTTCTTTTTTTAAAAAAGACTAGCCTTTAACAACCTAACAAATGTGCGAAGGACTCAAAATGGTATTTTCAGTGATAAAAAAAGAAACAGTGTGACACAGACAAACAAATCATATCCAGACTGAGAATATATAAGGCTAAATATAAAAAATCAAGGCATGGAAATGAGGAATGCAAAGCAATAGTGTTCAAATTGTTTTATAAACAAAAATTCAATTTACAGTTAGCAATCACCTGCTTTACAGCAATAGAAAGTCCCAGTCAAGTTGGTTTCAATAACAGCATGCCAGCCTTTTGCACTTATTAGTTCAGCTGGGCTAGGAAACTGTCCTCCTCCATTGTTGATCAAAAAGTCTATCCTACCATGAAGATCTAACGTCGATTTCACCAGTGCCTCTACCTACAAGGAGAAAGAAATTGGACTGACAAGGCTGATGTTCCATTTGCAGATTTCTGTTCGGCATAAAACTGTCTAGAAACTTATATAGGTGGGGATTTTTTTTTTTTAATGGGAAAATCCTTTCTACAAAGTAGTTCTGGGTAATAAAATGTTAGTGTTAGAAATCACAACACGGCAGTTAAAAGTATCACCTAGAACATTCTATAGTGAGGGAATTCCACAGCAACCCGAGATTTCATCAGAATGACAAAATCTGTGTTGTGATTCAGCTATAGTATGTCTGCAGAAGGATAAGTTTACTTTCACCCTTAAGTGTAATTTATAAGGGAGAAATAAGAGTATTAAAGTCAAAGACAAGGCAGAATGGGTCTGCAAAAAGCTGATGTAAGAGTGAATAATTCCCTCCCAAGACCAAAACACTGCAGTATTAAATACATGTACCCAAGAATTTGGACAGATGTAATAAAAGAGAGGAGTAGAAGAATGATTCTATTCCTAAAGTTCTGCCCACTCAAGCCACTCAGTTTAAGAATCCTATTTTCCTTTACCTCTTTTTCCTTACTTTCTTTGCACTGGAATACCTAATTATCCAGGAAAAAAGGTAGGAGGCAAAATAGGGAGTCAAATGAAAGTAGGTCAGTGTTTTCTGAAACCCATTTTCCTCTAAGAAAAAATGGCTGTAGATCAAGGATAACGAGAGAAAGAGACGTTTGCTTTTTTTTTCCTAAACTACACAAAGCCAATCTGCCTTGTTTTCTTAAATCTTTCATCAGATACTGCATGCCTTCTTGCATGTAAGCCTTGCTATTTGGATAGCTACAATTACCCCCTCTTTGATGTTACTCTTCATTCTTTAATGTAGTGCCTGTATTGCACTGTTGCTATTACACAGAAAAGCATTTCTCCTGAACAAATCACTAGAGAGCAAGCAGTTGTCCCTCATGAAAGAGTAGCAGGTAAATTTTCTCAGAGGCAAAGGAAGACATAGCAGAAAAGCTGCATGAATTTTCATCTGGACCATTCATAAAGGAAATTAGTAATAGTCAGGTGTAAGTGTGTTGCCAACAACCAGGAGCCTAGAACTGGTTTCTTGGTGAAAAATATGATGTAACATTTGAATTTGCTGTCAAAATACAATATGACTGGATCGTTGTTGTTTTTTTAATGAATAGCTTCCATCTCCCCAGGTTCATGCAGGTCTCTAATGCACAGAACTGATAGGGAGTATGAGACTTGAGAATCACTGACTATATTCAATTCAGCCAAAGACCAACCCAGAGCATAAAAATAAATATTTAGAACCACTCTTCATGCAGATGGCAAAATTAGGAAGAATAGCAACTTATCACAGAATAAGAAGTATACTTTATAAAGAAGTCCAAGAGAAGGTTCAAAGGTAAAGTGTGCAAAATGTTTCACAATGTTGTTTCAAACTGTGTTGAGCTTAAAAAAAATTGCAAAACATCCCACTTCAAATGCAAAACTGCTCCTTTGAGCGTTTTGGAAGAGTTTCAATTCCAGTAATCAGCAGATTCTTTCTTAACCTTATAGGTCTACTCATGCTCCTATGTCTGCTCCGAAGAACTGAGGACCCTCCAAATTGAAGGATTCACACTAATGATATCCTTATGCAAATAACCTAAATTGGTCCAAATAATATCATCTGCATGACATCAACATGCAAATGACATAAACTGTAGTAACAATTTGGTCTACTGCATGCATAGTCTTTTGCATCAAGGTCCTGCAAAATGTGTTTTCACTGTATACGCCTGGCTACCAGTGATTGAAAATTGGTTATGGCATTTGATCAAGAGGCCTATAACTTTAGCAACTCTTTGAAAGGGGACCAATGGCAGTGGTTTAATAATTATAGGTCCTGTCATTTCAGATGCATACTCCAGAACAAGCCTCTGGAAAGAAAATACCATGTTTACACATGACAACATCTAGTAACTTAGTGTCTCCTTTCCTGGGAAAGATGATCAAACCCAGTCACAGTGGCTACAATATAATAATTTATATGTAACAATTTACTGGATGTAGAACTACTGTACTAAAACCCACAGCCTGTAATGGTGTATCCTTGACAAAGGGAAGCTGGCAGGCAGTGCTATGCTGTGCTTGGAAGCCCTGTGCCAAACAAGCAGAATTATTTATAGCACACTGATGGGAAAGCTTTGTTAGAAAGTAAGGATACCCTTGTGGGTAGAGATTAAAACTTAGCATTCAACAAGTTTTTTCCCTAGATGGTTTATTTGAATCTGCTGTAACAGATTACTCAGAGAAACAAGAGCTGCTGACAAATGTAGGCATATAAAAAATAAAGTATTTTAAGCTGTATAAAGGAGAATTTAAAGAAGGGACACTGATTCCTTTCAGAGTGATAATGTTATCTTAGTCCCTTGAGGGAGACATCCTTGTAGCCACAACCTCAGGATTCAAAGACCCCCTTTTCTGATTCTGTCATAGAAGTTACACACATGCCCGATTCTTCTGATTAAAGTGCACTCAATAGTAACATTCTTCTCTCTCAAGTTCTAGGCTCCTTGTTCTCGGAAACAATGACTTGGATTAGCATGTTATGTAAAATAATTCTCTGTGATCTGTAAATCATAGCATATGACTTAGCAGACTGTACTAATTTGGAAAATCACAATTAAACTAAGCATGACTTAATGTGTTGGGCAAACATAGGTAAAAGTGAGTTCTAATATTGTGCTAAGCCATAGTTTGCTTAAGTATTATTTACCAACAACGCCACAAGATGCTAAACCACACCAAGCAAAATGTGTTGTAATATGGTATATGAACCTAGGCAAAATCTCATCAAAAAAGCTTTTTTTATCTTATTCTTCTTTGCTGAAACTGATTCTTGACTCAATAGATTCTGGTTTTGGGTTCTGTTCATTTGATGGCTCTTTTCTGCTTCAATCTTCAGGATACACTTTGGCCTAGCTTAGGATCATTTCACTTTTTGTCATTTCCAGCCTAATTCTCAATTTGTTCATTCAACAGCTCTGCCATGCACTAGACAGGAAGTTCAACTAGAGATCACAAAATACTTTTAAAATTGCACAGTACAGCTGAAAATTGTATATGGTTGGAGGTGAAGCCTAGGCAAAAGCCTTATACTGATGCAGATCACTTATCACATAATCCGATACTGCTTGCATAGACTGGCAGTACAAATGCTATAAAGTAGTATAACGCTGAGCCAAAATCTTTTTTTTTTTCCTTTTCTAAAATCAAAGCAATTGCCAAGTTATAATTTCTTTTCCCAATAAATAAAACTTCACCGAAAGCATGGATCCTCAACATGATGTCCTTGATCATTCTTTTGATATCTTCCAAATTTCAGCACTGTTAAAGGTGGATGTTACCCACAAAACACATAGGATTAAAAAATATATATTTAATAAAATATAAACTATCCGAAAATTTACAAAGCACCTGAACACACCCTCCTAATCAATGTAAAAACAACTGGAAATAGCAACACTTGCCATTTCCAGCAAAGGAACTAGTATTTAGATCATTTCTTTGGTTTAATTTTTCAATGTTGGGATGAAAATATCTTTATTTCACTGTAATAAAGAAAAGAATAATCCAGTGAACAATACACTAATCAAATATGGAAGACTATTATATTTTTACCTCGTCTTCTTTGCGAATGTTGCACTGTATAGGAGTCACGTGGGCAGAACTGGTGGAGGGAATTTCAGCAGCTAACTCTTTTGCTGCAGCTTTTAACCTGTCAAGTTTACGTGAGGCAATCACTACATTACAACCTGTCAAAACAAAACAAGAGATATTTCAATAACAGTACAAACTGTACAAAGTTTCTGCCAGAATTAAACCAGATCTCTTGCTCAAGTATTAAGTCTGGACTAATCATCCCTTCAAGCGTTACCTGACTTGGATTATCTTGGACTATCAAGAGCTTTCTGCTGTTTGGAAATCTACAAAGAAAGAAAAGATGAAAGTATTGCTCATTCTAACCTGACATTTAATTTGTGAACTGCATGCATCTCCTAGTATTAGAGCTAGTTCTTAGAACAGCACAAATATCCTGAAACCAGGCGAGTCCATTACCAAAACAAGAGGCAGTCCAAAACTATCCTTCCCACCAAAATGAGTAGCTTTAAGCCCTTTACACCATGCTGTTTGAAGAAAATGGGGCAAGAACTTGAACCTTGATTTCATTATAAATAGGGCTTGCATTTGATAAATCCTTTCATAGTGGCTTTTCAAATTTCTTACAGTAAATCTTATCAGAGTCTGTGTCCTTCAAAGTCTATTCACGCAAGTTTTTTGCCTGATATCTAGGGTGAAATGTAATGTTACATGAGCCAAGGTTTGTTCCCATGAGTGGACTTGCTCCTCTCCTCCCACCTAAATCTTCTTCAAAGAGTCTCATTTCACCACAGTATACTGTATTTTGAGGGCTTATGTCAACAATGTCCTAGGCCAATATATATTAGTTCAATATTAACAGCAGCAGAACCTCCTGACCCAAAGAACCATTATATCTTGTCTTAAAGAAGGGCATTTTGTCTTTAAGATCTGAGCAATTTCTTGAAAAAGGGGAGCAAACACCCATTAGTTCCAATGTTGCATTAACAAACAGTTATTATTGTTAGCCAACCAGAGTCACTGGTCTGAGATGGGCAGCTATATAAATTGAATAAAAAATAAATAAAAACTAATACTAATAATTTCAAAAGCATGTTAGAAAATCCTAAGTCACATAGTAAAAACTGCATAGTAGGATCTTCCTAACTATGGTTTATAGTTATAGAATCACAGAACTGAGAGTTGGAGGGAACCACAAAGATCATCTAGTTCTACTTTCTGCGATGTGCTGAAAAACTAATTAAACGATCCTCCAAACTTGCTGTCCAGATTCTTTTTAAAAACTTCCAGAGATGGGGAATCCACAACTTCAATAGGTGGACTGTTCCACTGTTGTACAGATCTATAATACCTACTTTAAATAGTAGGCTAAGCCAAAACCAACTTATTTAAATTATGAGTTATTGCAGTGTGCGAACTCAGCTTCTGTGATACTCTGTAATATATTTCCTCATATTTCATTCCACTAAAATATATAACATCTTCAATAAAACATGAATCTGTAATTTTACCATGTGCTTGATCTGATACCCAAGCAACACAAATTGCAACTTCCTAGTATAACCCATGAATATTTCTCAAATGATATAAGCATTAGAGTTTAGACAGTGTTCATATAACATTAAGTATAACCCAGTGATTTTCAAGCTGGAAATCACATGCACTGCAACTCAACATGTCAGTTATCTAGTACCTATGAGTACAGTTTAATTATTCAGAGGTTTTTTTGCACAACAGAATTAACAGAAAACATGTCATTATCTCACCTCTCTCCAATATGATTCTTTGTCAATGTTTTTCTATGGTTATGTCATTCAAATCATCATATCCAGTTAACACTAGCTGGAATTTGACACTATAATTATTTCTTGGTTTCAAATTCTAGTTAATACTAACTTGAAATTGCAGCTATTCCCAGATCAGATGACATATCATCAAGCATGGTTAAGGAGCCATGCACATCAAGGGGAACAGGTCATGCATGCATTTCCATTAACCAAATATAGTAACTTAACATGTCAGGCCAACCAGGCTTTTTAAGAATTCACAATCTGCCTTTTCAGTTAAAATAATTTTCTAGGTTTACATACAACATTAGGTCAAAATGTCAGTGTAGAGAATAGGGAAGATGATCTTGATGCAGATATGCCTATGTAAAAGGGACTGAAATATTTTTTAAGTCCAGAATGTCCAGATAACATTTGGAGGCAGCTCAAACAGACATCTCCCTAGTCCACTGGAGTATAAGGTGGAGGAGTTACAGCACAATCAGACTTGCCAGATTCTGTTATTATAGCCAATCTCAATAAAAGCAGTTTTAGCCTTCTTGTGGAGCTGGTTTCATGAACTGGTCTACCTAATGGGCTTGACAGTCAGTGGATAGTTTATAGCTCACTGTTTCACAGGAAACAGTGTCCAGTAAATAAGAGGGCCAAGTAGATATTTTGTAGGTGAATACATTCAAAAATGTTTATGTCAGCACTAAAGAGAAGGTCCCATAGCAATTCTGAAGTAAAGTAAAATTCCCAAATCCAGAGATCAAAACATTAATTTGAGCCACAATCCAGTATTTACTAGATTACTAAACTAAGTAATCACACAACACATGAAACAGCAGAAGCACAAGCAATGAAAGCAATAGTGGGGGGAGGGGCACTATATTAGTTTTTCAGCTAGTAAAGGGCAGGAGAACTGTTTAATCAAAAATGATTTTACATAATTATCTTATGGCAGGACACTGCAGTGAATACCCAACTATATTTTTCTTCCTAAAGAAGGAGAGAAGTATAAGTACCTAGGCTTTCATTTTCATATTAGTGATTGTTTTCCCAAAAAACATTAACAACAGTTGCAAATCTGCTCCAGGAATCTGGCAAAGTGGATTGCTTAGTTCCCATAATCTTACACATGCTAGCCAATAAGTGCTCAAAAGATGAAAAGCCAGTCTGACCAGTTTGCTTCCAGCAAAGAATTCCCTCCCCAGGTTGAGTTGGAGGCACAGGAAAAACATGTCAGTATCAACTAAACAGAAGGATGAGTACATGTGAACTTAACCTCCACCCATCTGTCAGTAGCATGAGCAATTTCAAAGTAGTGCTCATCATAAAGCCAAACCGCAACTAAATCACTGATCTAGTTCACACATACAGTTTATCTAGTTTCAGCTGTGCATGCTGCATGAACCCAACCAATTGTAGTTTATTTGTGAGCCCAAGAAATCAAGAATAGTATATTTGAGAAGAGTCCACATATACTTTCCAAATAAAAATAACATTTATTTTATCGAAATAGAGCAGAATGCCAGCTTTTGATACAATTGCCACATCATCACTAGGTCAGGTTGCATCATAAGCTGACACAGTTGGAAATTTAAACATGTTTAATGTTTGATTGAGCAAGTGGAGAGGGGAGAAGAGAAGCAGAATCCTAAGGCACTGCACAACAATGATAATGTTTTCTTGAATTTTCTTTAAAGCCTACAGTATTTCCTTCAGTTATGCACCATTAATATATGACCAACCAACTCTGATTGGTTCTCGCTCTCTTATTCTGAGCTGTCTTCAAAAGGATTCCTCACCCAAATGGGCAGAGACTCAACATATAGAAAGGGACAAAGATGGTGGGAAATATGAGGGCTATATCCCACAGGTCAGCAGTAACACTAGTTGGGGCTGTTGGGAGCTGACACGCAAACAATCTGAAGGGAATCAAACCTTCTCCTCCTCCTAGTCTGTTCCCTTCCCCTCAGCAAAATCTCTGGGCCCGCTCTATCATAGTAGCTTCATGGCGAGCAACAACTCATCAGGTAAAGCATTCCCAGACACACCTCTAAGATGGGGAACCTGCACCTGTTGAACTCCTGACACTCTTGTCTAAGTCACAAAGCTACAATCAACAACCCAGAGGAAGGACCCGAAGGAGCCCTAACTTTAGCAGCCACAGCTCCACCCTTCTCCACCATTCCCATTCCCCCAGAAGTAGCGGGATTACTCCTCCCCACTCCCAGCTTGCGGAGGCTAAGCTCTCTTCAGACGACCTTTCCCCACCGAGGTGCACCAGGTCAGCAGCGATAGCCTTGCCGATGCCCGTGCCCCCGCCCGTCACGATGGCCACGTGACCGCGAAAGAGTCCAGCCGCTAGAATCCCTCTTCCGCCGCCGTTGCTAAACGCCGCCGTTGCCGCCATCTTGACAGCTCTTAGACGCATTCTACCTCCTCCGCAAGCTATTCATATTCACCCCCCCGAGCGCCCTGGGTCACGTGTCTAGCTCGTCTCCAGCCGCTCCGCCCCCTTTCCCTCTCTTTCGGAATCGGAACGGTGCCGCAGGAATACAGTACTGTAGCAGCGTTCCTCGTGCCACGCCCACTCGCTTGCGACGGAGGGAGTGGGGCGTCCCTTGCTCAATGCAACCCAATGGCACGAGGACGGGATTGTATCTTCTGTTGCATGAGAGGAAGGGAAAGGGGGGGGAGTCGCAAGAACACAATTATCATTCTTCCCCCTCCCCTTTTTCCTCGCAGCACAAAAGGTCTGTCTCCGCCTGGTTCCTCTTCTCCCTGCTAGAGACGGAGGAGGGGAAGGCAGGACAGATCCCCCTCCTATTCTATTATATACAATTCGCGATCCCTGAGCAAAGCCTCACCCCCCCCCCCCCATGGTATGAAAGAAGTGGTAGGGAGTGGTGGTGGAGTACTAGGTCATACATTTCGCCGCTGCTCTTGAGTTTCGCTTCCGGAACTGTCCCCCGGCAAAGCGATGCAAAAACCATTCTTTTTAGGGCAGAAGAGCCACTCGAAGCGGAGAGCGCCCGGTCCGTCCCCCCCTCGCTGAAACGGATCGATCCGGCATCTCTCCCTCCGACCTGTTTCGGAGGTGCTTCGTTCAAATGCGATGGGAGGAGAGGCTCCTCGCCTTTCCAAACTACCTTGACCTCGCGGGGGAGAACGGAGCAGCAGCAGCACAGCGCTACCTTCCCGCGAAGAGGCGGAGGAGCAGAGCATCCTCCGTCCTCGGCGCTCCGGATGCCATCCGAAGGTGTGCAGTGGGGCAGTTTCCCAGCCTTCTGCAGGCCTCGCTAATCTGGCAGGAACAGGTAAGCGTGGGTTTGATTAAGCAGAATTGGGACTTTCCAGCATTAACCGACCCTGCTTCTCCTCCATCCTTTCCCGAAAGCCTATTAAAACAGGTGAAAATCGGGAATCTCTCACCTGTCTGTAGTCTGCAAAGCCTACAAAAAGCTGGTGGTAGCAAGTGTGGCTGGGTGATTCGCGTTAAGAGAGAATTCCCCTCCCTTCCCTAACTTGGTGTTCTCCAAAGACATTTTGACCCAAACTCTTGTCGTGCCCCTGATTGCAAGGTTTTGCTTTCTGGGAATGATACCATAATCCTTCTATCTTTGACCTTTCAGATCCAGTTCTGGTGAAATTATTTTGAAGCAATGTTGAATGTGTGTGTCAGGAATTTTTCCAGGAAACCATTGAGATTCTGTGGGTATATCTGAAATCAGGAGATGAATATCCCTTTACAAGTTTTGGGGTCTATAAATAACATTTTCTTGCCCACAATTGTATATCCACCTTTCTACTGAGAGCTCAAGACAGCGCATTTGATTGTCTTCCCACAACAACAGCCTGTGAAGTTGCCCTGAAAAAAAGTGAGTGGACCAAAGTCATTGAGTGGGATGTAAACCTAGATTTCCTCAATCCAAGTCCAACTCTTTAAATACTAAACTCTTTAAACCCTACACTATATGGCAATAGGGAAGAATTCCCTCTCCCCCTTTTATTCACAGCATTCCCTGCAGCAAAGCATAATAGCTACTGTTTCTCTTTCATAGGGAGTATCTTGGAAATGTGGTAAAATATTTTGAGCTTTTAACGGGGGAAGAGAAACGATCATGACAACAAAGTTATAAATGCTGTTCCAAATGTCTCTTGATTTCTGAAGTTGATTATTGTTGATAAATAATTAGAATTTACTTCCTATGCTTTAGGATGCAAGAAAAGACAATGAATTCTAATGCCCTTCTAGGCATTAGCCTGTAGCTGTGAAGATGCATAAGGTTTACCAGTTGCTTACCATGAGCTGTTCCTGTGTAAAGCAGGATATATAGATAGGTACCGCCTTGGCCAGGGTGGGAAGGAACTATTTGCATAGTGAAAGAAACAACAGTTGGCCATCTCTCACTCCCATGAGTCTAAGTCACACAATTGTGACTTGCCTGGGAATAAGCATACTGAAATTTCATGTACATAAATAGACAAAACAGTATACAATTAAAAAGCCAGAAAAAATGGGAATTCTCACCTCAGAATCTGTTTTATTTAATATAAATACTGCTTGACATGGGAATTAGCCAATTCACTGAGTTCCTCAACTATTTCTGCCCAAAGGACCCCTTCAGTTGCTAATATGGAAACCACAGATATGTGCTCATTCCTGCAATACCAGTGGCATTCCTCTTTCCTTCTTCCTCTACAGTCTTAAACAGTCAGTGTGAGGAAGTCAAGAACAAAATGCTTCCTCCCCACCCCATGATCTTGCTTGCAGATTTCCGGTTTCCCAGTGAAGGAAAACTAATGATTTTGATTAGGATTGCTAGGAAAGAAAGGAAATTCTAATTCCCCTTCCTTTTTGGTTATATCAGGCAAGGTCATGGAGGGAAAGGAAAGCAATGAGGTCTAGAAGAGGAGGAGGAGGAGGAGGAAGAGGAGATCAGCAATCTGTCCTTCTGGTTAGCTATGAGTCTAATCAGCTGTTTGTTCTTAGATTCCTTGCTCCTTGCAAATCACACTTTTTGTAGCCAAGGGCCACATATAGGCTGCTTAACATGCCAGTGGTATATACACCCAAGCTATTAATAGCTGTAAAGCTAACTCTGCACCCCACATGGCAGCACACATGAAGTATATTTGTGTAATATGTTCGCCTATGATTAACCGAATTGTTATTTACTCAATTAGCCGGATTTTCTGGATTTGCATGACACATTGTACCGTATACCAACCACATGGGTGACGTTTACACAATCTGATTGGCTAAACTGTGGTTGGCTACTTTGTAGTTCAGGGTGTTGTATGAATCCAGGCAAGTGCTTGATTCTGACAAGTCATGCCTGCTTCAGGCTAAGTGTTACCCAGATGCATAGGAACTGCTGCTTATGTAAAATGTAAATGGTTCAGTATGCAAAAATAATAACACTTTATACAGCATAGATCATTTTTAAAATCACTGAATGCGATTTTTTTCTTATTTTTTTCATATTTCAAATTTGGTCAGTGCCCATCTCATGAGGAAGTGACTCTGGGTGGTTTACAGTAAAAACAACAAATAAATATTAATTAAAATTCTATAAAAATAATATAAAAATACAGTAAAAACCAAATGCATACATAAATAATAATTTCTTCCAAGGTGCTGCTGGTAGAAAAGATATTAACATACAGAAGCATCTTCAAGGTGTTAGCCACCCCCAGGGTTGGTTGCCCCTTTCCTCGCCCCATGCAAGTTGGCAAAGCCAGGTCTTAACTGCTTTCCGGAAGGTCAAGAGAGTAGAGGCCTGCCTCACCTCTGGGGGGAGGGTATTCCATAGGGCAGGGACCACAGCAGAGAAGGCTCTCTTCCTGGGCCCTGCCAGACGACATTCTTTCGTCGACAGGGTCCGCAGCATACCGTCTCTGCTTGACCGGGTGGGACACGTCAATATAATGGGGGTGAAATAGTCCCTCAGGTAGCAATCTTTCAGTCATCATCACTAGCTTGGGCTAATGAATCAGTCCTCTCTAGCTTAGAGTCTGTGGGACAGAGTGGAACCTCTGTTATATTTTCAAACTATATATCCTCTAAAATTCTGAAGTTTTACTGAACATTGTGGATTTTTCAAGATAGCAATAAGTCAAAATTGATGATGCCCCCCAATAGCTATATCAATTATCTGATAGTCCTACTCTTAAGTTTATTCTGAGGAAAAAGTCTTGTTCTGTTGAATAAATGTATTTTAAAAGTGTGCAGTCAGCCACCCGGAAATGAATGGAACTGAGCAGACTTAAACACATTGTCTGCTAACCTGATTGACAAATTGCAATTAGTCACCTTGCCAGAGCTTCATCTGAATGGAAGCTTGCTGAGTTATCCACAGTCTGATTTACTCAAGTGTGCTGCACTTCCAAATGCTTGATAGTATCTTACTCAGAAGTTGGTCTAATGAAGTTTAATGGTACTTACCTCCAAATAAGCAGTTCTGTTGCTTTGTTTCTGATGCAGGTCAACATAGTTGTACTGTCTCTTGACTTCCACTGAAGTGGATTAAAAAAAAATACAAGACTATTTATAGATTTGAATTACATAAGTTCAATTTTCCACTTCTTTCGTATTATTAAGTATGCTCATTTAAATTTTAATTTAATTGAATGGCAGGGCTTGAATATTTATGTCAAGCTAATTTTGCTTACTACTTGAAAGATGTGTACTTCTGTGTTTTTTTTTCCTTTTCCTTTTTTTTTTTCTTTTTACCTATGCAATTAAATAAAATTTAAAAGAAAACAGAAAAATGATTTCATGGTTTTTTTTGTCTACAATGATGCTTCAGGGGTGAGAACTAAACCCAAGAGTTTGAACTCTGAGTACAGGAAGGCAGATGCAATATAGGTATAATGTAGATCTCCTGTGATTGATTTCCACAACTGGAATATAAAGAGCTACCAGGTTAGGTGCACCAATCTGGGTGACCACTGGATGGCAGCAAAGGGTTAGAGCAGTATTGTCCAAACTTGGCCACTTTAAGATGAGTGGACTTCAACTCCCTGGGACTGGGGAATTCTGGGAGTTGAAGTCCACTCATCTTAAAGTAGCCAAGTTTGGACAACACTGGGTTAGAGCGTTTGGTATGAGTTGAAAAGAAACAGACACGATAGAAAAGCAGGAGGAGTTATACCATATGTTATAGGTCTGCAAGCCTGCTCAAAAATCCAAGTGAAGTAATGTGGTTACAGTATACTGAAGAGGCCTCTGGGTTAAAATAATTGGAGGAAGGAATAAAAGCCACCCTCTCGCTGGTATCTATTATCACTTAATCAGCCAAGGAGAAGATGCAGATGATGCTTTTCAAGTGTGACTTGCAGATCACCATAGAGGCTTGGACAAATAATGGTGGAAGATTTCACTTCCCCTGACATCTGCTCAAAGCCAGTACTGCTAAGCCTGGTCCTGGAAATTCCTGACTTGTTTTGCTGACAGCTTCCTTTTTTAGAGAGTGGTAGAAAAAGTTTAGGAATCCTTCACTCGATATTAACTAATAAGGAAAACTTGAGGATATTGGGATTCATTGTTTTTATACCATCTACATCTAGGGTTTTATCTAGTCTTACCTGCTTATCCCATTATACTCTAATGCAGTGTTGTCCAAACTTGGCCACTTTAAGATGAGTCCACTCATCTTAAAGTGGCCAAGTTTGGACAACACTGCTCTAATGTGTTCTGTCTTCTTGCCCGTCATGTTGTGATGATGCCTATCAATCTCAGTTTATTATTTTTGTATGCCCTACACATCTCAGATGGAGTATATAACATTAGTCCCAGGAGAAACACTAATCTGGGTGAGAAAAACTAGGTCTTTATCATTAAGAATGCTAGTTCTGCTGGCGAGCTGCAAGCTCCCATAGCTTGATGTAACTGATACTTTTATAGCTTAGGAGCATTAAAAAGAATTATTGGCATTGCCCTGCATTAAACGTGCTTCTACTATTCTCCACAGCATTGTATCAGTGAAATAAATTGTCCAAACTTGCATTGCTTTGCTATTTGTTATTTCATTGGTTTATATTTAATTTTGTAATTAACAAGTTTCTCGTACTTCATTGGTACTGTGGGCCAGGTCATGCACGCATAATATAAATAGATAATTTGGTTTTTGAAGACTTTCCAATAAAAGTTTAAGCTGACTCCACTGAAAAGTATTAGGATTAATTGATAGAAGATGCAGGAACATTCTATCTTTTTTTTTTAACTTAGAAAGGCATTCTAAAAATAGGTCTTGAACTGTGAACTAACTGTACTTAGATATACATGCACATTAAATTAAATAAAATTAATTAAATAAAAATACTGAAATTCTACTGTACAAGTTTCAGGTATAGTAAGTAGTTCATTTTGCAGGCATTATATGATTTTATTATCTATTGATATATATTACTATATCAACATTTGAAACTGTTGGAGATATTATCATTTTTCCCCTTGTCCTAAACCCTCTTATTCTTTTGTACAAGAGGCCAAATAGATGGCAGTAAATAGCTGGCCTTGGCTCAAAAAGCTAAGCAAGATCAGACTTAATTAATACTTCAATGAAAATCCCAGAGCAAGAGGCTAGATTTGGAAACGGAAAAAACATTCTAGAAGTCAACAGCAGATCACTTCTGTACTGTTACCAAGATCACTACATGGACATGTCAGTGAAGACACCGGGTGCTGACTTTTATTTTTTGTACTAGGATCTCAATAATAGGCAGTTTTGGGTTCCAAGAAATGTAGAGGGCTTGTTTGGTTTCACAAGCATCCTTGGGCACAAATTAGACTTAAGAAGTGTTATTTAATTCAATATCACATAGTGATGGGAATCACACATCTAACCAAGTTATAACATAGTTTATTTGGCTTTTACTTATGGTTATTCAATAATTCATAAGCATAAATTCAGTATGAATTCAACTGACTCCAAAAAACTAGCAGTATTTAGAAACTCACTGTTAGCACTGTTTTAAATTGTTTCTTTGTGCTGCTCCAAGATTCTCCTGCCACCCCACTGTTGAAACCCTTAACATGCTAAAACTCAGATCATCCAAGAGCGCTTTGAGGCATTAATGGTTTAGCCCAGTCTTTTCCAATATGATGTTTTCCAGATGCATTAGGATTATTCCTCCCAGGATTACCAAATTGTGGAAGCTGAACCTCATCACATCTGGAGGACATCAGTTGGAAAGACAGCTTAAGTCTTCATTGGTAATTGCTGAATTTGGGGAGATAGATGTTAGACATTTGCAAATTCACGTTATATACACACACACACACACACACACACACACACACATATATATATTACTTATATATATTACTGTTTCTAAGGTTTTCTTCTCCTTCTGCCAATGCTGAACCTTAGCTGAAATTAATTGTGATACTGGTTTAAACAAAGGTTCCTCATCTGTGAAATCATTTAACTGCCCCTTTTTACATCGCAAATTGTCTCAGTAGTTTTTTGGGCAATCACAACACGCCCACTGCATTTATATTAACATGCTTATAATTTACCAAGATTTTTATAAAGAATATATGCAGATTGCATTGTGCAATAGGAAGTTCTTTAAAGAAATAGCAAGAACTTCAACAAAGTCCTCTGGAAGAATTCTGCATAGTAACAGTCGATTCCCTATTTCTAAAAATTCCCTGTTTTCTCAGCAAACCCTCCCTGGGGTTTTTGGAATAGACAGGCTACTGTCTGTCGCTTGTTAACTAGGTTGCTGCTGCTGGTGTCTCTGCAGATCATCTCTTCATTCTCATTCCTTTCCCTGAAATCCTAATCCTTTTATTTTCTCAGAGACAGATTTATACAGAAATGTATATAAAAAGAGGTGTCTATGCAGTGATGCAGGAATGGCCATATGAGCATATACAGTGGCTGGAGGATGTAAACAATCACACTTGAAGGGACTGAGGGCAGCAAGGAGGAGGGTGATAATGCAGAGTGGTTAGAACTGTGTCACACACGCAAGCAGGGCCACAATTTTTCTCCTTTCAAAAGGTGATTCCTTCCTCCAGCACCACCCCTTTTTTTTACCCCGAAAAACTGCATAAAGCTGATTTTAGGGCTTATGTCAGAGTTTTCATGTGTTTGCTGCCTGTAAGTGGTGGGAAGCCATACTGTCATTTTTGGGCAATTATTTATAACCAAAGGGAGGATTTGGGAGGCACTTTTGTCTTACAGCAGTGTTTCTCAACCTTGGCAGCTTTCAGAGGTGTGGACGTCAACTCCCAGAATTCCCCAGCCAGCTTTGCTGGCTGGGGAATTCTGGGAGTTGACGTCCACACCTCTGAAAGCTGCCAAGGTTGAGAAGCACTGCCTTAGAGCCTCAGGTTGCCCATCCTGGCACTAAACAGCGTCATGTGAACCTAGCTCTTGTGTGCCCAGGTTCATTGGAGCAGAAACTGGAAAGCTGATGTCTAGATTAATATCCTGAAACAGACCAGTCTCTACTTCATTAAAAGTAATATCACTTTAAATTATTTCTTAAAGAAAAGCAGGCTATTTAAAACAAATACATAAAAAGAAATAGACATGTCCACATATAGCATGTATATTTTGGTGGTAGTTAATATATGCTTCTTGGTATATGAAGACAGTTTTATGTATTACTTTAATTCTGCATAGAAATTACCTCCATGTTGAATAATTTAGTCTAGTTTTGAACTCAGATTTAATAATGGTTAGAAAAGACTAATAGAAACCAAGAATCTAAAGTTAGTAATGAGTAACTTAAGTCTCCCTCATGTCAGTTTGTTATAAGCACAAATAAATCCAGATTAGTCCATTTATTTCAATGCATGAAAGGGGTTATCAGAGAGGTTACCTCCCCATCATTTTACTGCAAATATTGGACTCAACTGAATGTGATTTAAAATAAATAAATAAATAAATAAAAATCCATGATAGAGATGAGTTTCAGAATGATAAATGAAGGCATGAATAAAATTAATCAGTTCAAATTAAATGTACTACAATAAAAAGTTTATAGATCTCCAAATATGTATATAGGAAATACAAAAAAACAGTATTCGGTACTGTATATATATTTTCCTACAAGGAAATGCTCAAAGGCTAAAGAAAAAAAACAGAATAAACATCGGGAAAAATATGGAAAAGAACAGAAAGGACAAAGTGAACTTCTGAAGTGTAAGTTGACCAACATTATATTAGTGATCTTGATTTTACTTAACTGGAAACAAATGATCAGATTATGAAAGTGTAAAATGTGTCTTTTATCATACCAACAGCAGTTCAGGAAGGAATTGGGGCAAGTTTTTTTTTTTTTAATAGGATGCTTGCCTCCCCTTTCCCCCTTTTATACCACCTCTGAGGGAACATCGTCCTTTTGGCTTATATTCCTTGTTCAATACCACTGTTGCCCAGTGATGCAAGCAACACCCCTAAATAATGCTGTTTTCTTGTCTGGTAAGCTTACACTTTTGCACATTGCACAAAGGATAATATAGTTTGTTTGGTTTGGGCTTAGCAAACTAAAGCTCAGTATGCTGTGTGAACTAAGGGGGATGATTCAATAAACTGTAGTCCAACAAACCACACAGCATTTGAACCAGGCCAGTGAGTGACTTGAAATCTCTGTCTCCTAGCATAACTTTCTTTTTCTACTTGGCCATACTAAAAAGGTGCCTTGTTTTGAAGGTGCTGTCTGTTAACCAAAATGGCTTTAGCTGTGGTCAAGCAGAAAAACTGGGATTATACATCATGCTGAGCCTTGATTAGCGAAGTCATTATTTGTTAAACCAGCCGCATTTGGCTTGGTTCATACAATACATTAAGCCGTAAGCAATGGCATACCATTCAGTTGCTCTGGTGATCTTCTCTTTTTCTGCTTGCTGTGTGCAGTGTTCCCCTTCTGAAACAAGTCTTTAACTTGACTTGCCAATGTTACAATGCTTGATAAGGTAAAAATAAAATGTCCTTAGACTCAGCATTTCCTCCTGATGAATTCATGAACACATCTATGTAGATTTCTTTACAAAATACAGAAGAAGTTTGCCGTTGCTTTGTGAGATGGTTTTCAGCTTCCCAGTTTCCTAGAGACCTGCAACTTCCTGCTACTCTGCCATCCAAGAACTAACCAGGTCCAGCCCAGCTCAGCCTTTTGCAGAACGAGCAAGCTCTTTACATTTCTTGGTAGTGAAGTGAAATAGATAAATAGGCTTTAAGGAGCATGATCTCCAAATCTAGTTTTCATAAACACTGTTTATTCACTTAACCAGAACACTTTTAATAGTCCAATGTAAATTCTTGTATGTATGGCTACAGTGTGCTTTTCTTATCAGTTACAAAGACGAGAAGAGTTTTAGAAGAGTTGCAATATACTTTTACGATAAGAAGATTAAAATACCCTGAAGTTGAACTTGATTTCTGGGAATTGCACTGGGACAACCACAGTTTTCTTGGCAATGTTGGAGAAGTGGTTTGCCATTGTCTTCTGATTTTTTTTAAGTTTTCCATCCTAGCCTGGTAGTCTCTCATCCAGATACTACAAATAACATGTTCATCTGTTCCTTTCTTACCTAAATTCACCTGACATTTGGGAGGGAGGGAAGAAAACTCTCTGGCTATCTTAGAGATAAAAACTCAGTTCCCACCTCACAACCTTCTGAAATGACCCCCGCCCACCTAGGGCCAGAGACTATTTACAAACATTCTACAACTCAACATACACATTGTACTCCACAAGTGGTTTTTAAGCCAAAGTAACTGTCTTAGTACAACATGCAAAGCCAAAGGGCTTTGTGTGATATGTCTGAATCCAGCAAGAGTGTTTACTTTAGATGCTGATTTAAATCTGTCTCAAGGGTGCTCATTTTATTTTCCTAATTGGGTCATGTTTCCTGAGCTTTTTCTCCCTTTTTCTCTCACTTTTAGGATCCAGAGCATCCAGTGTTCATTCAGTTCTGGGAAGGAATCTCTACTGCTAAATTGAACACATCCCTTTTCCAATGATCATTTTGGCTCATAAGTGAAGAGAAAACTTACTTTAGAAGATAACAGAAAACGTCAACAAGATGCCCAGTGAGAGAGTTCAGAGTAACTGTGGGCCAGAAGCCCAAATTTTTGGGGAGAGCAAGATAAGGATGCAAAGCCCTCCTTGTAACACTTCACACAGGGCTGTGGCTACAGCTGTGACCTTTGAGGGAGAAGCCAGCACTGAAAAAAGGAAAAAGAGGAGGAAAGAGCCCAGGCCAGAATCAATCATTGTTTATCGGTCAGGGACTGAAAACAAGGTGGAAGAAGAACAGGCAGAGGAGGACGGGGGTGAGAGAAGTTCTGAGGAAGGCTCCAAATTTTTGGGACACACTCTAGGAGATGGTAAATGCCCTGGAATAAATGGTTTAACATTTGTTATGCATGTTTTATTTCCTCCTATGGATGTGAGTTAGGGAAGGAAATGACACCTTTTTGCTCAGTTTTCAAGTGTTGATTTACCAGTACAGTCTACAGTTAGGTACACACATTGTGTTAAGCCATGGTTGCTTGTAGCCACCATCTGAACAAACTGCAGTGCCTGAATTCATACATGGCTAAACCATCGTCCATGGTTTGCAAGCCACTATAGCTGTGTTTGCACCTCATGCTTAGCCAAAACAGGTTTCAGACTGTTGTGCAAAGCCAGCCATAGATTCTTTGGTCCCCAAAATTGTCTGTTTCCTAAAAAATGGGGGAAACATGGCACATTGTTTTGCTTGTACATTTTCCATTCAAAATCTATTGAAAAATATTCCTTTCCAATTCTGTAAAGTGGCCTCAATATCACTTGGACTGTATTTTTTGAATCCATATTATCGTAACAGGTTAGCCCGGACAACAACCTTTTGCAACCTGATGTGACCCAGTTACTCTGAGACTGCAGTGCCCCAAATTCCCAGCCTGCAGGCTCCTATTTTAGTTGAGTTCAAGCATAATCCTAAACGGGGTTTTTTGGCTTGGTCCAGTGTTTGCATTATCTGCCCAAAAGGGGTCTTTTGCTCTCTGTCTACCCCAGTAGATAGATGAGACCAAGTAATCAACTCCACGGGAAGGCTAAAACCACTATTATTGAGATTGGCTAGAATGACAGAATCTTGCAAGTCTGATTATATTGTACAACCTCCTGCTACTTATAGTTCAGTGAGTTAGGGAGGTATCTGTCTAAGCTGCTTCCAAATTTTATCTGTCTCCTGTGGACTAAAAATATTTTTCATCCCTCATCGCCCTAGCAACTGATTTGGCATATCTCCATCCGAGTCAACTTCCTTACTCTCTGTACCGTCTGAAAAGGGTACAAGGGATAAATATTAGGGTCTAGTTTGGAGTAACAAGAGAGAAACCTAAGCCAAGAACTTTGCAATCCAATAATTTGTAGACCCTCTTTATTTTCAGTAGCTTCTGCATCTCCATGCTGCATAAGACTGAGCTATGAAGTATTTGGTTTGCGTGTTTGTTTTAATAATACTACTATTTTATGCAAATATTATTTTATTTTATTTGTATAATCTATCAAACCACCTGAAACCAGCTGGATTCTAGGTAGCTTACAATAATTAAGTGTTGAAAACAAGATACAAATCAAAGATTAAATTATGAAACTGACAATTATAGAATTAAGAAATGATGTCACAAAGGCCCTCCTGAAGAGCCATGTTTTCACCAGCTTCTGGAAATCCATGAGGACAGGGCCATATGAGTTTCAAGGGGTGAGCTGTTCCACAGGAGGGGGGCTGCTACAGAGAATATTTGCTGTCCTGATAGGTGGGGACCCTCAGCAGGTCCTCCCTAGTTGTCCAGGTATGATGGGCAGAAACTATCTAAGTTTGATTATAATTTAGATTGTGATTCAGGAATCTTGATTTAGACACCACAGAAGGGCCTTCCTGGGGTCGTTCAGCCACTGCTGTTGCTAAGAGAAGCCAAGGGCTTGAGCATCACTGTTGATAGACGCTGCTCAATCATGAGAAATCAGAATGCCAAAAATTCTGGCCTATTATGGGCAAACTAACTCAATAGACCTGCCTCCGACTAAACATGTCTAACAGTTATGTACTGTCCCTCAGCGAAGTAGAGACATGAGGTTAACACAGAATGAATCCAAAGCCTTTGAATGAGAAGCACAATTCTCCACCACATTGGTTGAACTGCCAAGCCATGTTACTATGTGTTCTGGCTTCTCTGTGCCATGCAGTTAAGTTCCACTGGTGTTTGTTCAGATTTTTTTCAGTCCAGTTTTATATATTTGTCAGTGCCTTACATTATTCTATAACTGAAGCTTATGTTAATTTTCTTACACAGTTTCCTAATTAAAACGAGTTGAAAATGCAGTTCTATTTTTTAAAACAACATATAAAAAACTATAACCATTGAGGGACTAAACTAAGATAAATTCATTGTTTTAAACAAAACCTTTTCTTCCTGCTAATCAGTTCTCTTTCATCACTATTTGGATTGATCCCTCCCACTCTTCCTTCCAATTTGTTGTTTTCTTTTACCATTTCTTAAGCCAACTTTCCTCATCCTGGTGACCTCCAACTGTGATGGACAACAGCTCTATCATACATAGCATCATGACCGTCATACCAAGCTAGCATAATGACATGACATGGTTTAGTGGCTTGATATATGTCCCTGGATCAACTTTCCAGGTATGGATGTGACTGAAGTTATTGTAGTAAGCCCCAATTTACCCCATGCCAAGGAAGGATTTTTTGAATCCATATTATCATAACAAGGTAACCTGGGCAACAACCTTTTGCAAACTGATGTGAACTGGTTACTTTGAGACTGCAGTGCCCCAAATTCCCAGCCTGCAGGGTCATATATTAGTTGACTTCAAGTATAATCCTAAACTGGGATTTTTTATCCATGGTCTGTTGAACTATCTAGAATGGTGTGCTTCACACAGATTGCTAAGCCATGACAGGCAGGTTCACACATCATGTTATGCCAGAAAAACATAACCTGGAGAATGCCAGGTTAGAGAAAGCTGCATAAAATGCAGCAGAATTTCTTGCAAAACAGCTAATCTCTGCTTTGCCTTTTGTCTTGTACTGATCTAGCTCTTCTGTGTTCCCAGGTTCATGGGCTATGCCTTTAGATAGCAGGTATGTCACTTTAACCGGAACCATCACAAGAGGAAAGAAGAAAGGGCAGATGGTAGACATCCATGTTACACTCACCGATAAAGAGCTGCAAGAACTGGCTCGGTCAAAGGAGCTTCCAAAAACAGAAATGCCTGAAGGAAAAAAGGCCTGTGAAGTTGGGATGGATAAAGGCCCCCATGTTCTTCTCTGGAGCCTTGCCTGCCTCCCTATTATCTTCATTATGTCCTTTGTTGTTTCCTTTTACTACGGGACCATTACTTGGTACAATGTCTTCTTGGTGTACAATGAAGAGAGGACCTTTTGGCATAAGATCACCTTCTGCCCATTTCTAATTATCTTCTATCCTATCCTCATCATGGTAGTTTCTTTCTCTTTGGGCATTTATGCAGCAATAACTCAAGTCTCTTGGGCCTTTGGAGACTGGTGGCATGCGGTGAGGGATATGGAAAAAGGATTTTGTGGCTGGCTCTGCAGCAAGATAGGCCTGGAAGATTGTTCTCCATATAGCATTGTTGAGTTGCTAGATTCAGACAATGTCTCAGGTAGTCTGTCAGCCAAGGGCTCGGCGCAGGGTGAAGAGGTTTCAGCTGTCTGAGTCTCTGCATTAAGGGTCTGCCTCTTATGAACATACATAAACTGATTTTTTTGAAGCATGTACAAAAACCCTGATGCCAACTCAAGCATTCAGATACAAGACCACACAAGGGATCGCCATTTCTGCATAGCATGTCAGCATGAAATACTTGTTTCCATTTCTCTGGAAAATGATATTTTCGTAGAAAGCTGATGTGATCTGGAGAAGGATTCTAGCCTGGCTACATTCTATGATTTGCTAATATTTAACATGATGTGGTTTTATATCACTTCAGGTGGCAAGGAAGAGATGCATGTTTGATGCCTGGAAAATCTCTCTGCACATTTAAAAATTAAGAGTAATTGAGAAGGCTGAATTGAAGCCTTTTTTCTGACCAGCTTATTTCCTGGATGCAAGGATTTTTATGAGATCACATGTTTAATTCCAGACTCCTACATGGAGTGAAATAGTAGCAACCCATTTACTACTGGATTCAGCAGTCTGTATGAACTAAGGGATCATGAAATACCAGTATGCTGGTGGAAAAGCTCCCGTTCCTTGTCAGGATGTATATGGTTAGTTGGTTTATGGGATTAGCTACTCTGATCAATTTCTGTTGGATAGAATTGAATCACGTTGTACAGGGATACTAGAGTTGGGCTGCGAAATTTGGACAACCATTGGATAGCAATAAAGGGTTACAGAAAAATATGTTTCTTTGCTGCCATCTAGTGGTGTTCTGCATTTTTGCAACCCAATCTTATTGCCATTGCTTCTGTGGGAGGAGAGGAGTACAAAGGGAAAATGGGTCCCAAAGTCTGCTGATTTTTCAAAATAAATCTTCTAGTGTGGATATTCTGGTCCATCTTTCAAATGATGGCTGACAGATGCTGATGGATGAAATGCATTTAAAAGAGAGTGATTCCCATAGTGCAAGAACCCATAGCTTGAGTCAGAAATTAGAATTACAAATATGATTTTCATAAAAGCAGCCAGGAACCTGAATGCTGTAACGTATACAAAGATGTGTGGAATCTACTCCCCATTTTATCCAGCCTCTTCCAATTTCAATTGCCAGTTGAATTTTAAGGCAACATACTCTTAGTTAGGGGATGTCAGCTGTTGCATCTGATTTAATATGCGGGCAGAAAGCCAAGGTGAATTTAAATTAAAGCAATAATTAATTAAAGTAAAATACCGAGATGAAATCAATGCAATGTACTTGGGATGACACAGTGTCCAGAACTGGAATCCCCAACATATGAAGTCTCCAGAGGTGGGCTTCTGATGCTCATCAAGCTTTCTGCCCATAGGTAGCAGTTCTGATGCTCACCAAACCTTTTGCCCACCAGATTTTTAAAAAATGATTTGATTAAAAAAAATGAGAAGCTGGCTACAAAATAAAATGTCATCTTGCTTTATCATCTACATTTCTGAAAGCCCTATGGGTTCCAAATGGGGCCTATATACTAATCAAAACAGTGGGCAGCTATAGTCCGTTGCTTACTCTGAAAGTACACCCACCTACCCAAAACAAAAAGAGAGCCACCTGCAGGGGCAGAGACAAAAAAAATGGTAGGTGGGATTTTGGTAAATCAGTAACTAATTTATCCCTTATGGCATTTGTGTATGGACAAGTCATTTTTCCAGCAAACGTTTTGTGAGAGGGCCTCCCTCTTTCAAAACCTAAGTGTACCTACAAGATCCCCCAAAATTAGCAGTCATGGGATAGATCATGAGTACATGCCTTATTGACTGTCCCAATTACATAATATATGGAACTGATGTCACAAATTGCATAACATATTCTATCTAACAATTTCTATGGAGCAGCTACCATAGAATTTGGGGCTAGTTATGATACAGCATTTACATATATTATACATTTCCTTCTAGTATGTGCATTATTGGGCCATCTTACTTCAGAATAGATCTGTTGTCTTCTGTGAAGTAAAGAATACTGTGCCCAACTGGTGGTGCTATTGTATTAGCCTTTTTAATGTCTGTCTAAACCGTAGAGTCTTTCTCTCATAACAAATCTTTAGTTGCTTACTACTATAAAGTGCTGGCAAGTCTAACTATTAAAAGCCATGCTATGATTGAAAAAGCACAATATTCTTTCCTCCTTCTGTGCACACGCTTTGATTGGGTGTGTACTGATGTAACATTATTGGAGAAACATCCTCTTAAAACAAATTTGCCACATTCTGTTCAGACAAACAATTTTCTCAGGAACGATTTTTGGCAAGTTTGCAAAAAAAAACCCCTTATCTGTTCATAGCACTGACTGGCTGATGCCTGTGATGTTATCACTCCATTCTTTCCATGATTGGAATAGTTCGGCAGTTTTTATAAAAGAAATGCTTAAAACACAAATGGTGATGAATAAACTTTTGAAAATAAACATAATGTGCTAGTAATTTTTTAAAGTAAAAAATCTTGCTGCAAACATGGAAGCTGTAATATTAATGACTGAATAAGCATTAAATCCATTGGTATTCATTACCATCATTTATAGCAGGCTTCCCTAGCCTATGCCTTTCAATTAAGTTGGCTGAAAGTTTTTGCTATGGCATCTATTTTGAATGTTACATCTGTATCACTCGTTATTTTGCTGGAATACCCCCAAGAGGCTTAATAGCTGAATATTTATAGTGGGTGATTTAAATATGTATTTCATAATTTTGCCTTGGGGGCGTGGGTCTCCTTGTTCTTGAACAGTGGACCCAAAGTGTACCATTCCCCCTTGCTATGCTTATACTAAACTGCTTTAGATGGTAGTTTGCATTTATGCTATCTTTCTGTAACTTCTTCCTGCTACACTTGTCTTCAGATTTATTTATTCCTCCCTCCCCCCATACTTATTTAAATATAATAATCTGCTACTAGAACAAAGTCTTCCAAAACTTTGGATTTAATTCCGCTTTCATTACATTTTCAAGGGCTTCAGTAGTATTAAAAATGAAGGTTAAGTAGCATCAGGATGAACAGGAACAAAACCAGGCTTCTTTGTGGCTACTTCAGAACCAAAAGCATCTGTTGCTTTTTCTATGAAGAATGTCATTTGTAAAGTAAAGTAAAAAGTAAAGTAAACACAGTAAAGTAAAAAGGCCCCTTAATATAGGGATGTGCCTATCTAGACTAGCCTTCCAACTTTTTCTTCCTCATCCTCCCCCATTTGGAAAGGGGCGGGGGAATGGACCCTCTCCTCCCTTTAAAAAAAAAAATTAACAGGAAAATAAATTAAGATTCAGGAAGGATAATCCCAATCCATTTCCAGAGAACTGTTACTCCTGAGAAATTTAACCACATGTTTAATTAACTTGTGCTGGATTTTCTGGACTCCATGCTGATTTGCAATAAATTTTGGACTTGGGGAAAACATAGACTTCTTTGTCCAGACCTGAAATTATCCTGTGGCACATAAAGTAAAATAAATATATGCTTGGTAAGTGTTGGTTTTTAAAAAATAATTTAACCAGGGAGACAAAGGCAGGTTGCAGTTTCTTCTGAATTAGAATTTAAAATGTGCTTTCCTCTGTAGGCTGAGTGCATCTTTAACCATCTGTATTCAAATTCTTTTTAGGCCACTGGCATTGCACAGGGTGTAGGAATGGCAAGGAAAAAAATGCCCTAGTCTGAGAGATTTGTTTTGGGGTTGAATTTGAGCTTTCTACACATAAAGCAAATGCCCCACCACTAAGCTACACCTCTTCCCCATAACGATCATCCACAAATATCATGGAATTTTATTCAGCTGTATCTTGTGTTTCCTGATTCTTATGTGCGGCCAGCCTTTCCTCTAAACATCTTTACAAATCTCAGAACATAATTACTTCCTTGAAGGTTCCTTGCTGTGATTTATTTATTTCAATAAAATGTCTCTACCACATCAAAACCTGTCCACATCTTCATCTGTTTATGTTCTTTCCACTCAGAGCAAGCTTCAGTTAGACTGTCAGTGAATGCATTGCTTCAACATGGAGGAAGTGGCTTATTTAATATTACACAGAATCCATTCATACTGATTCCGGCCACAGCTGCAGCTCTTGAAATGGGACACTCTTTCTTCGGATACAACTAGAAGTTCATTGTTTTTCATTTCCAAGTTTAGCATTGGGTACTCTTGCTTCAGTCACTTCAGACCTGGGTGCAGCAAAGACCGGCCTTATTATTATTTATCACTTTTGTCAGTGGAAATGAGTGAGATTCCCTCAAAAGCCATGGCTCCTTGTCACAATTTCTAAGCTTTGTATAGGTGATATAATCTGTAAAGTAGAAAATGCTGTTTAATACAGTGTATTCCTCCTGGCAAGCATATACAGTACAAAGCCAGAATGACGTTTGTTTCACTTTTTGCTCAATGTCTTGTATTTAGCTTTACAATGGCCCAGTAGCATCTTGGCTGAGCCAAAAAAAAAAAAAAAGTTAAGCAGAGTGCATTAACAAATCGAAGGCTGTAGTCTGGATTAAGGAGTTTAAAAAATTGCTACAAAACAACATGGATATGTTGACCTGTAGCAACCCTACCTTTGGTCCCTAGTTGGACTGTCTGTCTCCAATTGGTCACAGCAGGTGGCAGCTTCTGAAAGCTACACGGGTTGATCTAGAGAGACTTCCAGGGAATACAAATTAGCCTAAATTAGGAAGACCCCCCTCCCCCCAAATAGCCAAGCATTTCTGGACTACTGTGAAAAAAACATCCTGGATGTGTCCATGAAGTTGCCAAGAACTGAGCTAAATTTGAGAAAGATTTTTAATGGTATCTGCAAAAAACTAGCAGTGCAAAAACGACACATGAACACAAATGCTTCCATGACTAAGGGCGTGAGATGACACACTTTGTCATTTGTCCCCTTGTTCCTACCAAAGCCAGCACCGCAGATGCCCACGGAGGTTTTGCCTTGCATCCCAATGAAATCAATTAATCAGACAGTGGTATCTATTTTGCATGTGAATTCACCAGTTTCAGTGGTCTGTGTGATGACTATTACATATTTAATTGGTGTCTGTTACCAAGGATTTCCAAGACATGGTAAACAAACCCATGAGAGAGGTCCTACCGGGAACGGCACTGACAACTAGACGTCTGAAACACTTGTATAATGTTATGCCAACAAGGGTTGTGGAAGCTAAAACATTACTAAGGTCCCGAAAGATTTCACAAAACAAACACTGATTGCGATTAGTACGTAGATTAATATGGGATTCTGATAGAGAAGTGATCAGATTTTGTGAGTTATTAAATTTATGAAGTTGTTTTAACTATATATCCAGACATGAGAAGTCGAGCGTTGGCTTCACTATGAGAGATCCGTCACCGCTGCTCTTCCCCGAAGTCTCCAGACACTGCCTTTCTCGCCGCACTACCCGGTCCACCTTCTCCTAATCCTGGCGCAACCATCAGGCGCCGCTGTCGGCCTCATTCTCAATCTGGAGGAAGGCGGGTCAAGTTTCGCTGCCGTAAAGCAAACCGGCGCCGCACGGAAGACACGCGGGGATTGTGGCGGAAGAGCGTGAGCTTTTGCAGGATGTCGCGGGCAAAGGTAATGTGAGAAAGCGGGCTTAGAGCTGGAAGATTGCGGCCAGGGCGTTTAATGTCTGCCTTTTGGCGCTAGAGGCGGCTGCGGGCGGGCGGGTCTCACGAGGGGAACTACTTGGCACGCAGAGTCCTGGAACAACTGGCCGCCCGCTTTCTCTGCTGGCGCTGCTTGATGCGATTGGTTACCGCGTAACCATCACCTTCTTTGTTTTGTACTCACGGCGCTTAGCGATTGGACTTTTCTCTCCTGTCCTCCCGACGTAGAGCGTTGTGTTTTGTGAATGAGAGCTTGCTAAACTTGGAGAAGAACTAGAAGTGAATGGGCGTAAATGGATTTCTCTGCCAGGGAAGTTGATGTAACTGGTTGCAGGAAGTCAAGTGAGCAAGAACTATTTATTAAGCGTAAGGTGGATGCCCAGGAAGTTAAGTAGTCCACGTTGCAGTTTCTGCTGTTAAATGACAGATGGTCCCTTGATCATTGCTGGGAGTCAGGTGGAATAATAATTAGAACAATAACAACAACATTTGCCTGTCCCAGGTCCTTGGGAAGGACTCGATAGGTGGATAAAAATGCCAAATACAGTCTAAACATCTGGCTGACTATGTGACCACCACCAACAATAACAACAATATCTTAAAGTCCAAACTCAGTGGCAGAAATACCATCAAGGCAATTAACACCTGGGCAATTCCAGTCATTAGATACACAGCTGGAATAGTGGACTGGACTCAAGCTGAACTAGAAGCCCTGGATAGGAAGACCAGAAAAATAATGACAATGAATCTTGCCCTTCATCCATTCAGCGACATTGACAGACTCTACTTACCAAGGTGCATAGGTGGGCATGGAATGTTGCAAGTACACCAGACAGTTGAAGAAGAAAAAAGGGCATTAGAAGAATATCTGAAGGACAGTGAAGATGCCCTGAAGCTAGTACACTATGAAGGCTTACTGAATACTGAAGAGACCAAACTGGCCTACAAGAAAAACCAAATTAAGAATAGAAAAGAGACACAGCAAAGCAAAGTATTACATGGCCAGTACACACACACACACACACACACACACACACAAAACTAGCAGGCAAAGCAGATAACAACAAGACCTGGCAATGGCTAAGAGCAGGAAAGTTGAAAAAAGAGATGGAGGGGCTAATTCTGGCTGTGTAAGACCAAGCCTTAAGAACAAATGCATGCAAAGCCAGAATTGAGCTGCAAAGAAGCTGAAGAAACAGTGGACCACCTAGTCAGTTGCTGCAAGAAGATCTCACAGACTGACTACAAACAATGGCATGATAGAGTAGCAACAATGGTGCATTGAAATATCTGCAAGAAATACCACTTGCCTGGAAGCAACAATTGGTGGGACCACAAAATAGACAAAGTGATAGAAAATGAAGAGGCTAAAGTGCTCTGCGACTTTAGGATTTGAGCAGACAAGCATCTACCATACAACACCCAGGCTTAACAATTGTTGACAAGAAAGAGAAAAAAGTCTGGATAGTGGACATTGCAATACCTGGAGACAGCAGAATAGAAAAGAAAGAACTGGAGAAAAATCACAAAATATAAAGACCTGCAAATAGAAATAGAACTGTGGCAAAAGAAAGCAAAGCTAGTACCAATAGTAATAGGCACCTTGGGTGCAATCCCAAAACACCTGGAGCACCACTTGGATACCATCGGCATTGACAAAATCACCATCAGTCAATTGCACAAAAGGCAGCTTTACTTGGAACAGCTTACATCCTGCAACAATACCTTTAATATTATTAAACAACAACATCTGCCTATCCCAGGTCCTTGGGAAGGACTCAATAGGTGGATAAACATCTAGCTAATCTAAAAATCTGGCTGACTGTGCAAACAACAACAACAACAACAATAATAGAAGATGTGAGAGAGCCAGTTTGGTGTAGTGGTTAAGGCACTGGACTAGAAATCAGGAGATTGGAAGTTCTAGTCCTGCCTTAGGCACAAAACCAGTTGGGTGTCCTTGGGCTAGTCCCTCTCTCTCAGCCCTAGGAAGAAGGCAAGGGCAAACCTCCTCTGAAAAACCTTATGAAGAAAACTGCAGGGACTAGTCCAGGTAGTTGCCAGGAGTCAACACTGACTGGAAGGTGTGCACGCATGCGCGCGCGCACACACACACACACACACACACACACACTAATAGTTGTAGGAGGCATGGGGTAAGTGACCAGTTCCTGGGAAAAGTAGGAAAGCATGGGATTGGAAGGATGGTCTTGGGCCTTAAATGAATGGGTTGGAACTGGATGAGTCATCTAAAGGAGCCTTTGGGACAAGCTAGCCTGATGCAGATTTCAAAAGAGCTTGAAAACTTGCGTGTGCTTTTGTGCCATTTTGATCCTTTTAATAAAGATTCTACCTACTTAAAATAATATGGTAAAATGGCCCTTAATGTTAAGGTGTTGAAGCCATAAAGACCCAATCCATAGTTTCCATCCAGAATCTGACCACATGGAAGCAAGAACCATTAAGGTAATTCCAATTATCATCTCAGTGATGAGCTCCAGTGGAGTGGGTATTTTTTAAAAGAAGGCTGGGCTGCTCCAGAAAATTAGCCAGGATGCACTTTGCTCTTTCTTCTGGCAAAAGTTATCTTAGCATGGCAATTGCAGTACCAAAACTTGATTAGGTTCAAGCATGAAATTAATCTTAGGGTGTAGAGTAGCAGTCAGCTCGAGGGGCTTTGTAATATTCCAACATATTGGTGCATCCATTTTGGAGAATCTTTCTGGTTGAAAACCAGTTTTAAGCAGCAACTCCATCATATATTTGAAGGAAACTACTTTTAAATCCTGTCACTGATGAGAGTCACTGTTTTATAGGGAATTTAATTTGTTTAATTTGTGTTCTAACGACTGTGAAGGTCACTTACTGTTTGAGCCAGAACAGTAACTGGGATAAACTGAGACTAGAATTAGCCATCCCATGAACTGTATAAAAGAGGAGGTGAGATTTGAACTAGAGTCTTTAATGCTAGTGCTCTATTGCATTATACTGGTTATATTAGTGTATAATTTTGGTCCCCTTAATAACCCATGGTTTAGGATGGTCAACAGAATTTAAAGAAAAATACAGGTATAATATATTAAAGTTGAGCAAAAAGCATCACTAGAGTCTATGAATGTTAAGCAATTATTTCTTTAACAAGTAAAGATAAGACCTTTTTAAAACAGAACATTATTCACTTTTATGAAAGAGAAGAAAGGTGAAATGTTTTGCAAATGCAGCATTTTCAGATTCTGTCTCCCCCAGGCCTTTATATATGTATATTTCATTTTTGTTCTGTTTCTAGTAAATAATTCTTTGTGGGCCAAACATTACAAAAAATTGCATTGGGATAAGGTCATCCTAAGAAAAGAGAAAGATACCTTGCAGGCAGAGATAAAGACATCTTTTATTTCTTCCTCTGTAATTAAATGTTCCATGTTTACTTTTGCTGTTTCACATTAAACACTTTATTCTGGTGGCAATAAAACCTATTCTGCAAAGATAATTGAATAAATTTTTATCCTCCTTTATAAATATTTTAGTAGTTTATTTTTCTTCGCTGTTTTTCCAATACAGGTAAAATTTTGAAACTACTGCATAGTTTGACAGAACAATTAGGTTAATGTTTTCTCAGAAGTACATCTCATAGATTCAGTAAGTTTACTTTCAGGATAGTGCATATAGGGCTATAACTTTCTTGGCAATGGAATTGCCAAACTCCACTGAGTAGTCCTTGTTTAGCAACTGCCTCGTATAGCAACCATTCGCAGTTACGACAGTGATGGAAAAGTAACTTTACAACCAGTCTTCACATTTACAACTTTCACAGGTCTGTAAAGCAAAGGAAAGCTGAAGTAAGATCGTAAGCACGGTTGCAGTTTCACTTAGTGACCACTTCACAATGACCAAGTTGCCAGTCTGAATTGTCACTAAATGAGGACTACCTGCTATGTGCTTACATTATGTCATCTATTTGTCATTAGTCTTATTCCAACCTTGTTTGTGCCTTTTTTCCCCCCAAGATGGCTGTGGTGCTGTGCATGGATGTTGGTTTTTCAATGAGCAATTCTGCTCCTGGAGAAGAGTCTTCTTTTGAACAAGCCAAGAAAGTGATGACAATGTTTGTGCAGCGACAGGTAAAAGAAGGACACCTATAATGCTATAAGTTGCTATAAGCAGATAAATCACTGCAGACAGTTGCATAAGTTTTGCTTGCTTCTTTCTGTGATATCTGGGTTCTGATGTAACTAACTATGCTATGTATTCCCACCTCTGGAAGCAGTCAGCCAGTTGTCGTAGAGAGGTCAAGGGACTCTATCACGGATGCCACGATGTTGGGGAAACCTTAGTAACAGTTCTTAGAGGGTAGAAGACAAATTGGAGAAAAGGCTGTCTTCAGCAGAAGCTCCACATTTCTTGCAGTGTCTAGTTGAAAGTATGTATATTAGGGAGATGTGGCACAGCACAACTGTTGTTACGCACACTATGCACACTAAGTTACGGTCCAGCACTTGAAAGCCCTGGGCCAAACCTGGCTTCAAGTACTGGGGGGAAATCGGCATTTGCAGCCACTTGAGTGGGGGTGCCTGTGTCTCATGAACATTTCTTCTTCCATATCATTTATATCTCATTTCTCCAAGTCATCTAAAGTGGAAATATACACTTGCTCAGTAAATGAAACCAAAAAAGATACCATCCTTCACATCCTAAAAAACTGATTTTGTTTTCATTAGTCTTTTGATGCAGTGAGGAAAAAGGCAATGTGTTGTTCTACAGTTCTTAGGCTGATGAGAGCTGAGTTTTTTAAACACTACTTCTGCCGATGAGAGCAGAGTTTTTAAATGCGGTATTATTTAGATTCAAAAATCGTTTCAACATATTAACTCTCCAGCCTCTCAATACATTGGCAGTTGAGCATGAAACTTTATATATAATATGATGCAGATAAGGCAGGAAAATGATGCTGTAGCAATTAAGGGTTTTATTGTAAAGTCCCTTGCATTTGCATGTCATCTTTCAACCATCCGTAGGTATTTGCTGAGAATAAAGATGAAGTTTCCTTGGTTTTATTGGGCACTGAGAATACTTCCAATAGTCTTGCCAGTGGGGACCAGTACCAGCATATCACCGTGCACAGACACCTGATGCTGCCGGATTTTGATTTGTTGGAGGACATACAAAACCTGATTCCGCTTGGCTCTGAACAAGGCGACAGTATCTTTTCTGAATGCTGAAGATTCTTTTCTAGCAGGCATTTGTATGGAGAGTTTTTATTGCTTGAACAAACAGGCTGAAACCCTTAACATTAAAAAGGCTGGAGGATCACCAGGCTCTTAGTTTAATAGACATTGATATTGCTTTATTGCATTGTTAATAGAATGTTAATTTGTAACATTTTCAGTCCAGAATTCCGTGCATGTTCTTAGACATTCACAGAGCCTCCTATATTTGGGAGATTTGTCTCATTAATATTAGTAAGCAAACTTGGTATTCTTTAGTGCATGGTCATCTGACTTTTCCTTTGATAGGGAGGAAAGTACATCTAGAGAAAGGTATTCAATACAGACATCACGGCTCCTTTGCCCATGAGCAAACTCTGGAACATATAGCCTGTCTTCTGATACTGAATTACTAAACATTTGAATTACATTTCCCCCTGTAGAATAGGGAAACAGAAATAATAATGGCTACATACAGGCAGAAGATTTAATTATTCTCTCCATCTCAGATATCTCATTCTTAAGGCCTACCTTACTGTCAACTAACATATGTTGATAATTTTGCTTACTTGAAAGATACTAGCTATGCTTTCCCCAGTGTCAGTGCCAGCTGAAGGATGATAGGAGCTGTAGTCCAGCAAAGCTGGGGATTGTGAAGCTGAGAAAGGTTGCACTCAATAAATGTTGCATAAAAATGCTGGCCAGCATGTTTTGAAATGTCTCATTTTTAAAATTATCTTTTCTTAACATACTGAAGTTCTTGATGCTCTGATTGTGTGCATGGACTTGCTTCAGAAAGAAACAATGTAAGTATACGGCTGTATTTAAGAACTGCGAAATGTGGTTTTGAAAACTGCTTAACAGCATTCTTCTATAGTTAAAATATAAAATGAGGCAAAGTGGAGATTGATACAGCATTTTATATTTGTTAAGAAATTATACATGTTATTGAGCGATGCTGATCCATCATCACAAAAGGAGAGATGCTTGCAAAGAAAGCAGAACTTCCCAGGCATTTTACCAGGCAACTTAATACATATGTTTACTTTGAAAGTTGCCCCTCAGGTTAAAAATAAGTCTATTTGGTCAATGAGGACAATGAGAGTTTCCTCACAATCAGCAATTCCTCATAATTGTTGTTCATAGATCTGTGTCCATACCAATAGAAACCCTGGAAGTGGCTTGAATAACAATAAACATTTTCATTTTTTAAAACATAAGCTGAACATGAGAAGTGCTGCTTTTACAAAGTGAGCTATCAAGTTAATGTATTACCCAAAGGATCAGCAGCCATGTGCTAACATTTGAATAGGAATTCTGGAAAGTGAACTCCAAATATTTTTGGAAGTTGTCAGGATAAGGAGTGCTTGTTAACCTCAGTTCAACTATCTTGATTTACAATGAATAGCTGTTAGTACATTGTTCATGTGACAGGCTGTAAGAGCATGCACTTCTCCTGTTGTTTCACTAGTTATATAATTATTTGATGATTTTCACTTTTCCAGACAATGACTAACAAAAATCAGGGAATATGGTATTAATTAAACATGTGTTACGTTGACTGTGATTTTTGTGAAACCTATGGGCTGACATGATTAAAAGCCTAAGATCACTTTCTATAAAGAAGCAGTCACGCTATTTTAAGTGAATAATTGTGTTATTGAAACAATATTTTTTTCTACTTTTTAGAGGGAAAAAATATGACAAACTGCACATTGAGGTTTTTACTGATCTTGGTGGTCCCTTCAGTGAAGATCAACTGGATATTATTGTAGCTAACTTGAAGAAAACAGGGATCTCGCTTCAATTTTTGTAAGTGAAGAAAGAACTGTGACAAATCACAACCAGAAAAGAATGTATCCCTACTCTTAACTTAAGCATTTGCAATGTTTTTACTGTATTCTTTCCAATTCACTGCTGAAAAGAGATTATGCACAGGGAATCAGAACTATGTGTATTTGTCCATTACCAGATAACTCTGAAAATTCAACAGCAGGATCAAATTTGGTAGTGGTGGGGAAGGTGGCAAAAGAAAGACTGAGTTTGAAAATGGGCTGGATTCAGCCAGGGGTTGGAGGGGAAAAATGTCCCCCAATGTGTCTCTAGGGGAGAGATTGCTAGGCAGTGGCTGTAATGGTATGTGAGAAAGACCTTGAGAAACAGAGCAAAGAGATGCTGCCTAGGGAAAAGTCAGATAAGAGAAGACATAGCCCGCAGTTGCACAGTGGGTGGAGAAAGAGGCTCAGAAGCAACCTTCCCTAACTTCTCAGGCTGTAAAAGACGGCGGGAAATTTGTACTTTCAGACTTGCAAGATTTTGATAATGTAGCCTTATAATAAAGTAGAATTAGTTCATCTGGTTATGTTTCCTGTCTGGTCTACCTGGGGAGGCTGACATCAATCTTGCAAGTCTCAAAGTACAAATCTCCCACCATCTCCTTTACAGCCTGAGAAGTTAGGGAGGGTCCCTTGTGAGCTTCTTTCTCCACCCATTATGCAGCTGCGGGCTATGCCTTCTTTTATCTGACCGCTCCCTAGGCAGCATCTCTTTGCCCTGTTTCTCAAGGTCTTTCTCACATACCATTACATCGGCTGAGAATGCTGCCAATTGTTCTGTTCTAAGCTCTCACTTTCTTCCTCGTTGACTCAGTATAGAACATATGCAGCTCACCCTATCTTTCCAGGTGCACCTGTACACACTAACTCACACAGATGCAACAGAGGGGGAGAACAGAAACACACATGCAGAGAACACATTTCTTTGTTACATAGAAGAAAATACAGATACTTCTTATGGCCACTACTAAAGGGTTTGGAAAGCATTCAAGAAAACATGCTCTGTATGCTTTTCCTGTCTTGTGGAATAGATACTGCAGTTTGCCATAACCAGTCCCAAATACAATAAACAAACAAATCTTGAATCCAGGAAAGTTGATCTCAGCAAGTTATTTATATATGCAAATTAAGTGGATTTCCATATATTGATTATTCTGCATACCCTTACTCTGTTTTTAGTAGAAATACGAAGGGGGAAAGAGTTATGGAGAGCATAAACTTTGGCTGGGTTTATTCATCATGCTAAGCCAAATGTGATTTGTTTGCTTATGGCTTAGCATACTATATGAGTTGTTGTAGTTTATTCAGAAAGCCATAGCGAAATAAATCATGTGTTTAGCATAATGGGTCAGCCCCACTGTCTATTTCCTGAGCGCTTGAAATGCACGGTTAGTTTTCAGAACAAACAACTCAAAACTATCTTTTTCAAATTATTCTTATTAAAATGAAATTTAAGAAATATAGCTGAACTTCAGAAAATTAACTGTTCTCACCTAGCACTACACTTTTGTACTGTTTTCTCTGGTTGTACAGAATGCAAGCAGCTGTGGCTATTACTATAAGCCTGGAAGTAGGAAGTTACTGGGAATTGTTTCTGTCCCTAGATTTTTAAGTATTAGGGGGGAAAAAGATAGGTTGTGACTCACCCACAAATATAAGTATGCGAAACAAGTTCTTTTAGTTCAAATTATGCTGATAATTATGTTCACTTAATAACAGTATTTAGATTTTTCTAATCCTTCAAAAGAGACAAGGTAGCTGAAAATAATAGGCAGTTGTATTGAATATACAGAATTGTAGTGTCTGCTCAGAAAAGACACACTGTGGCACTTAGTTCTAAGTAAGCACGAATAGAATGGTAGCCTAAAAAAGCAGATGGGGAAAGAAAATGGAACTCATTCGGGACTATGCTTACTTTCGATAAGTCAGTGAGATGCAGTGGGTCAGATGACCATTTCAGACAAATCAGGGATACATCGGTCTTCTTGGACATGGATTTAATTTAAGAGTTTGGAAAACACAAACTTGATTTTTTATTTGCTAGCTGTTCCTAGAAAATCAGGACTGACTCTACATAAATTGCATCTTTTTATTTTTGCCTCTGAATGGAGATTCCCATTCTTGGGAATGGGGAAGACACAGCATTTTGGGAAGGGGAGGGTTAAATGCTTTACCCCACATCATATTTTTGATGAAGCTTATCTTACGTGAAGGTGTGTCTAGATAATTACTAGTCCACTCCAGGGATAAATGGCTGTTTATTGGGGAATCTAAGGGAAAAGATCAATTCTACTCTTTTCCATTATCCTTCTTTTAATATATAATTTTTATTAAAGAAATTTTTAAAAGGATAAAAAGAATACAAATTTTGAAAGAGAAAGGTAAAAACAGTAAAGAAAAATAACAAGCAAAAAAAAAGTGCAAAGAAAGAAATAGAGAAAAGACAAAAAGAAAAGAAAAAGAAAGGAAAAGTTATTAAGAAGCGGCTTCCGGTCTTCTTAAAAGCAGTTACATTTATATTTTACCCACTCTCTCTAAGGCCTTTTCCATTATCCTGAACTGATCATGATGGGGCATTCTCTGTCTCACCAACTGCTATTAAGAGTGTTTACTATAATCAATAGATTTGTTATTGGCATTAATGTACAAATTACAACAAAATAGAATTTCAGGGCAGTACCATAGGAAACTCTGTAGAGGAAAATATGTCCACTTTTATGAATTCTTTAAAAGTTGCAAATTATTAAGAAATCAAGGGGCCGTCATGTGACCCAACTAATCTGGACAGTTTTCATCCAGTCTCCCATCTTTCCTTTTTAGGGAAGGTTGTAGAGAAAGTGGTTGTGTGGCAGTTTCAAAGGGCTCTGGGTGAAGTGGATTATCTGGATCCCTTTCAGTCAGGATTCAGGTTGGGGTATGTTACTGAGATGGCATTGCTTGCACTCTTGAATGACCTCTGGTGGGAGCGGGATGTAGGTAGTACATCCATCCTTGCTCTTCTTGATCTCTCAGCAGCCTTTGATACCATCGATCATGGTATCCTTCTGGACCGGCTTCAGGAGTTGGGGGTGGGTGGCACTGTGTTGTGCTGGTTTTCCTCCTTCCTCTGGGGTCAGTTCCAGTTGGTGTTGATGGGGGGGGGGAGATGTCCAGCCCATGGCCCCTACTTTGTGGGGTGCCATGGGGCTCAGTCCTCTCTCCCTTCTTATTTCACATCTACATGAGGTCGTGGCTTGGGGTGAGGTATCATCAGTATGCTGATGATACCCAGCTTTATATCTCCACCCTGGGCTGTCTGAGTGATGCCATGGATGTCCTGTCCCAGTACCTGGAGACTGTAGGGGTCTGGATGGGGCACAATAGGCTTCAGCTCAACTCAAGCAAGACTGAGTGGCTTTGGGTGCTTGGGCCTTTTTGTGTCAAGGTTTTTCCACCTCTGGTCCTGGATGGGGTGGCACTGCCTCAGATACGCTCAGTGCACAATTTGGGGGTCCTCTTGGACTCAAGGCTCCTGCTGGTAGAGCAGGTGGAGCCATTGCTAAGAGGGCCTTTGCACACCTTTGCTTTGTGCACCAGATGTGTCCATTTCTAGACCAGAAGGCTCTGCTCATTGCCCTTGTGACCTCCTGTCTGGACTACTGGAACATCCTCTACGTGGGGCTGCCCTTGAAGAGCATTCAGAAGCTCCAGCTGGTGCACAATGCAGCTGCATGGATTGTAAATGGTGTCAGTTATTTGGCACATGTAACACCACTGCTTCGTGGGCTGCATTGGTTGCCAGTGTGTTTCTGGATACAATTAAAGGTACTGGTTGTCACCTTTAAAGCCCTTCATGGCTTGGGACCGGGATACCATAGGGACCATCTTCTGTCAGTTGTTTCTGCCCATCCAGTTCTGTCCAGCAGGATGGGTGTGCTCTGAGGCCTGTCAGTCAAGGAATGTTGGCTGGCAGGGACCAGGAGACATGCCTTCTCTGCTGTAGTGCCTGCCCTCTGGAACATCCTCTCTCCTGAGGGGAGGATGGCCCCGACCCTGTTGGCCTTTCAGAAGGCCTTGAAGACCTGGTTATTTCTTGGCTGCTATATGTATTTCATTTTTTTTTTTTGTATTGTGTTTTTAACTGGTTTAATTGATTTTGTGATTGTTCACCACCCAGCTTGTTTGAGATGGGCAGCTATACTAACTAGATAGAGTGAGTGAATGAGTGAGTGAGTGAGCGAGCAGTCACGCTCCCCATGACTAATACTGTAGCAATACCTATCAGTGTGGTTTTGTTTGCTGTGACTTGACAATGACATTTTATTTTTAAGGTAAGAATAAAAGATGCATACAAATCGTCAGTTTGCAATTTTCCTTCTAGGTTTTTGTTTTTTGTTTTTAATAGAAAAGTTATTTCACTTGTTTCCTGAGGAATCAGGGTTGTAAGTTGAAATTGCTTTCAATTGCTTCCTTAGTTTGCCATTTCCAGTGGATGACGAAGACAGAAGTAGGCATGTGTCTGCCGGTGCGCATGCTAGCAGGAACCATAATCCTTTTCCAGGGAAGGCCCTAAGTGAACAGCAGAAGGAGGGGCTCCAGATGGTGAAGAATCTTATGTTTTCATTAGACAGAGAAGATGGTCTGGAGGACATTTACACTTTCAGGTAAAACAACATTCCTCCTGTTCTTGTGGAAAGAACTCGACTATTTTGGGGTATGTTTTCCTTACTCAAGGTTTAGTAGCATAAATGAAAGTTTTCTTCTCCTCATCCTAAGCTATGTTACTTGTGTAGAAAATAATACCTAGAGTTTCCTTCTGCCTTATCTGCTATGCTTCACTTTCCTCTCTTGCACCTTATCATTTATCTACTTTAACTCAAGTTGTTTCCAGACTGATGGATCCTGCGACTGGCAAGCACTCATACAAAAGCCCGTTCTTGTTATAAAGTTGTCAGAGTAATTTTATTGCAGTTGTTGGCCAGCCTTGTCTGGGCTTGGATGCGAAATGTATTAGGGCCCAATTACTATTTGAATGGGGGATCACTAGGAAATATCAAAGCTGTAGAATAGGTTGGGAAATCAAAGCCAAAAAACATGACAAAAAGAGCAGAAGGAGGCAAGAGCAAACTACTTCCATGCTCTCACCAAGAAAAGCATGCGGAGGTGTCTATGGAATTTGTCAGGACACAAATTCAGTGCAAAGGAGATTTTACCTTTTGGGATAATTCTGCCTGACAGCCTTCAGCTGCTTCTCTCCTAGGCTAATACTGGCTGAAAATGGAACCTTAAAAATAATCATCCAGCGTTCAAGCTTTGGCAATGAGGATGACCAGGTGTTCTGTCTGGAAAGCAGTTGCTATGGTCCCCTGGTGGATTCCCTTGCTTCTTTATTCTGCCAACCTCTGCCAGGAAAGGGTATGGTTTCTGTTTGCACGAGCAAACACCCAGCTGTCACAGAACCATAGATTTGGAACGGACCGTAAAGGTGATTAGTCCACCCACCCCTTGTTCAGTGCAGGAATTGGTTGGTCATGATGAATGTTTCATTACAGCAGTGGATGGAGAAGAAACATTACTGTTTCACTGTTCTTGCTGTCCCTTGAGCTAAAATGAAAACTGGCAAGAAAATCAGTTTCACCCCAATGTTTTGCTGGTCCATTGGTAGGGGGAACCCTCCCCCCAAATCCTGTCATTGGGTAGGAGGAAAAGCTAGTAGCACTCTTATTAGTTTCACCCCAGTTCCTAAGTATCCCAGAACTCTAAGGTGTTGCAAGTGAGCACTGCAGCACCTGAGAGTATGCTATGAAGTACACAGAATGGTGTAACAGTAGCACTGCCACTGCCTTGCTGCATTTACATGGGATAATCCTCTATAGGACAACAGGCAGAGATGGGCACTGCCTCGTTGCATTTATGTGAGAATGGTAGAAGGGAAAAAAAGTCAATTTCATGAGCCCACTGGTAAAGGAAAGAGGCCATTTCTATTCTTGGAAGGTGTCTTCTGAAGAGGGAACAGACACTCAGCAGCCCAAGGCAAAGTGGCCCTGGAGGACAACTGGCAGCACTGGTGGAGAGGGGATCTTCCCACCAAAGTGTATATTGACCAGATGGAGTACAATAAACTGAAGTGCAGCAGGAGGACTGTTGGGCATGACGTGTGCTGTGGGAATTGAGAAAACCTGGCTTTTGTTCTGAAACTAGAAAAGATGGGTACAAGTTGCTTTTACAAGCAGAAAGTGTGGAAGTGCCCTTTGTGTTCAGGAGGCACGTGCCACTTGAACTTCTGTGTTGATTGAGACATGAACTGTAAGAATGTAGTGGAATGTCAAAACCCTTATGTGATGTCTACAAATTTAGTACGTGCATTCTTACACACAATTTGATAAGTGGAATCTGAATGTGTGAATAATTTCTGTGGGGAGGCATTGCCTTTGCTGCCATATGAGGATTTTGTCTGTGATTTCTGTCTATGATAAATATGTGGACCATGACCCAGACACTAGTGAGCAGGTCTGAGAAGTGATTGCATGATCCCCTCTGTATGAGATAATCTGAAAGGATAATATTTAGACCATAATTTAGGCTGCCAATGGTCTTGGGACTGCAGTGGGTAATAAGTCTCTGACAAATAAACAATTCTGTGGAAATGGGCAAACAGAATTGCTCATTGTGGAATTGTTTGTTTTTAATTGGGTCTTATTTCCTCCATGTTTGCTCATTAAGGGAGAGTCTGGAGCGTCTTTCAATGTTTAAGAAGGTTGAACGGAGACTTATGCCATGGCCCTGCCAGCTCACAATTGGTTCTAACTTGTCTATCAGGATTGTGGCCTACAAAGCAGTAAGTGACTAAGACTCGCTTAATCCAGCATTAGCATAGCTGGGCACATGCCAGCATAGATGCCAAGTAAAATGGGACTAATATCCATATCAAGGACCAATTAGTTTCACATTCAGACATTGCCAGAATAACTGATCTGAGTGAATGCATGTTCAAGTACTAAATGGAATAGCTGAGACAGCTAGAATGTAGACATTTTTCATATTATCAGATGAAAACTCATAGTCTGGTTTCTAAATGTCATACTAATTTGGAGAAATCAGCTTTGGGGTTGAAGAAATTATTAGGAATTAACATTTTCCTTAATTCATTTGGTAAACTTTTTACATTTATAAAAATATACATATATTGTATTTAGGCAGTGCAACAGAATTTAATAGATCTACTCTGATCTCTTGTAATCATTGGAAGTTAGACTGTTAGATAAGGTCATTCCATCATTCTGTCACCTGCAATTCCAGGCAGTACAGTCTAATAGTTAGTTGAAGTTTGTTTTTATTATAAATTAAAATTAAACAATGTCTTCCTCTTAATGTGTGTCCCAAGTTCACAGAGGAAAAAATGAAGAAATCCTGGGTAGTTGTTGACGCCAAGTCTCATAAAAAAGAGGATATACAGAAAGAAACAGTGTATTGTTTGAATGATGATGATGAAACAGAAGTTCAGAAAGAAGATGTTATTCAAGGTATGGCTTCAGTGTTTTCCAGGGAAGGCTGTGAGCCTCTTTATAATCCATTCATTTGCTCAGTTCAGACAGAATGAGAACATGTTTTATTTTGGGAAGTATAGCCCTGTCTGACATTCTGTCAGATTTCTCTTCTAGGTCTGGCAATAACTCCCAGCTTTCTGAAAAATCTATCCTGTAGTTAGCTAAGGGCAGACTCTTCACACTGACATGGTTAGATAGTATTTATACATACAGGTAGTCCTCACTTACCGACTGCCTTGTTTAATAACCATTCAAAGTTACAATGGTGTAAAAAAACCCAAGTTTGAGACCAGTCCTCACATTTATGACCGTAGCAACGTCCCACAGTCATGATCACCATTCGGGTGCTTCGCAACTGGTGTGCATTTATAACCGTCATAGCATCCTGTGGTCATGTGATTGCCATTTGTGTGCTTCACAGCTGGCTTCCAACAAGCAGAGTTAACGGAGAACTCGAAAGCAAAATCACAAGTTGCAGTCATGTGATGTCTTGCTTACTGACCGTGGTGGCTTACTTAATGACCAAATGGGAAACGATGCCATAAGCCTGTTGCAGTCAAATTTTGATTTTCTGCTTAGTTGCTGATAGAATATGCACAGAATAAGCCATAAGAGGTAGCTGCTGCAATTAAGGCATGTTCATGTAACAGTTCTGTCTGGCTTGAGAATCTTAATTTCCAGCCGTATCAACTTCTGTCCATAAACTTTCTCCTCTTTCTTTGCCTGCAGGAGAAATAGACCAGAAGCTTTAACTTTTGAACTCACTGCAAATTTTCCATTATTGGACTACTCTAGGTTATTCTAACATGTTTAAGTTTTGTGGTCTAAGGCACTGCTTAGATACTAAGTTTTGCTAACCAGCCAGAGTGAGAAATTCAGACTTATTGGGAAGCTGCCCTGAGTTTGAAAGCAGGAATTTTCAGTCTCTTTTTGGACAAGAAGGAGGGGGAGAAGACAGGCACAATAGCTCCCGTGGGCTCATTTTAAGTTGGCAGATGATGTTATAGGATCTAATAACAAAGAATGGTTTATCATTAGATTTCAAAAGGCCTTTGTTGGTTAATTTACTTGTAGTTTGTTTTTGGGGTTTTTTGGTTTAAGCATTAACAAGTTGCCCAGAAAACTGCCTTTCACCAGTTGGTTTGGTCAAATGTACTGGAAACGAAGGGTGGGTGTATGCTGGTACCCCCTCACTTTTCTGATCTGCTCCTCTTGTTTGCAAGGTGCCTTGAGTAAAATCTAACATTTTACAAGTGGATTTCGCACATGCGACAAGAAACCATTTCCCCCTCTCTTCCTCTCTTGCAAATCTCTGGGAGATTTGGGAGACTGCCAGAAAAAGCTTCTAAGGTATATGTGGAATGCATACCAGAGAAAAATCATCCCCTGCCATTTGTACTGATGGGAGGAATTATGTCAGTGGGAAAAGCTAACTGGATTTCACCATTTACCACACTGGCGTAAGCTGGTCCAGATTTTTTGCTTGTCTTGTTTAAACATAGAAACTGAATGCTGAAAAGCTGGACTCCCCCCGCCCCCCCCCCCCCGGCACAGTAAAGCAGCATATGTGAGCCTGTTCTTGCCTCTCCATATGAAATTGTTTGCTCTTGTTTTGTTTGCATCTCTAGTTTCTTCAGAGTGCCCTCTTGAGACATCGGAGACATTCCCAAGAGTGTTTTAGATATTTCACAAAAACATCTTGGATCTCCAAGGGATTTAGGTGACAGGTATCAATTTCTGTGAAACCGTGGAACCCAAAGTTGCAGCCACGCTGTTTTTCAAAGCTAAATAATGAAGGAAAATAAAATTTAGAAAGAAATCTACATCCACTCAGCAGGTTCTTCGTTTTTTCATGAGACACTGGCTTTTGTTCTATAAATTTCTCAGTGCTTCTCTGAATCTTCTGCTGATTTGTTATGCTACTGGCTCTAAATTTGTGCCAAAAAAAAAAGAAAGAAAGAAATTAGTTCCTTTGTTTTATTGGCAGAATAAGAAGGTGAAATGATTCACACACAAATTATTCTAAGCATGGAAGATGGTTTCATGTGGCTCATGCCTGAACCAAAGAATGTAATCTGGATATGGAACAAAACAGGGCTGCTTTGTTCTGAATATGGAACCAAATGTGGTTGTTTGGGGCAGAAATATTTCAGGGAAGGGTAAGAGTGGGGAAAAAAGCCAAGGATGTTGGTAGCTAAGAGGAGGCAGGGAAGAATGGAAGTCAAGGCCCTGGAAAGAGTGGAGTGGTGGCAGGATATGCAACGTTAGGAACTGCTAACAGGAGAGAGGGGAGAAAGCACATCAGTGTTGCCCTACTTACCCTATAAAATCATTGTGGGATCCCTGCAGGTTTTATTTGACCCAAACACAGATGTTCCAGGTTTTCTTTCTGCCAAACTGTGACCAATCTTTGGCAGAACTTTTGAAATGTGATTGTTTTGCGCTCGAAACGAAACTCATTTTCCATTTTGTGTGGCATAAACATTAGGATGAAATATAGTAAGCCAAAATGAGCAGATGTACGATTTGTGACAGAATAGGTTAATGTGATATAGTTTCCAGGAAGGGGAGAATTAAAAATGGCTTTGGGATACGTGCACATAATTAAATATACAGAAGGCTTATTGTGCTTTTAAAAACCACCAACCGCCAAAACCACCATGTAGAAGACCATTTGCGCATTCATTCTGAAGCCAGTCTTCTTTCTTGTACCCTTAATATTTTAAGTTGCAGTAACTTGGTGTGTCAAGCCTGTACCTCAATTAAGAGAATTTTGATTCAGGCCTGTGGGTGTGCATAAAAGAAATTGTGTTTGGAAGATCCTTGCCACTAACAATATTCTCTTGCCATTTTGTTCTCCTACCTTTGCTCTTTTCATTTAGCAGAAATTCAGCCCATCCCCATCCCAGAGGGCTTTTCCTGGAAGGCTAACTCATCCTATTGTCTACCCCACTGCCCATTTTAGGTTTTCATAGAAGAATATCCACTAACATCGGAAATCATTCTTCAATTTTGTAGGATTCCGGTATGGGAGTGACATAATTCCTTTCTCTAAAGTAGACGAGGAACAGATGAAGTACAAGACTGATGGGAAATGTTTTGCTGTGTTGGGATTCTGCCGATCTTCTCTGGTACGGCCAAAACTCAGCTGTTACCCAACTGCGTAGCTTATGTTTAAACAGGCCAGATAGATTGCTACACATGAGTTGCAGATTATCTGATTTGTGTCAGGGATAGTCCTTTGAAATTGGTTCTTGGTTTGTATCACAATGAACCCTCATCAACTTACGTGATGTGTATGTATCCTTTCTGCACGTATCGTGTGTGATGAAGCTGGCACCCTTCTTTTTTTTTGTCCCAGTTAGAACTCTGTGGATGCTGTGACGAAAAGCTTAGAACTGCAGAGTGAAACTGCGAAGCCCAGAGGCATGGTTGCATCAGTTTGCCAATGCTCATAGTTTGAATGCCCCATGTGTCTCCCTACTAGAAGCAGTAGTAAAAGAATTTACTCAGATTAATAAAGGAAAAAGAATACAATCAGAAACCATACAGATCTGCGTAATTTTCGTATTGTGTAGCATTTGTAGAAGACAGCCAAAGGTGCTGCAAAATTTGGATACAGAGAGAGAGAGAGAGAGAGAGAACAAAACACACAGCTGTTCCTCACTTGCCCCATTTTGGCCCGGGCTGCAGGACAGACCAGACCCCTGACGTCCACAGATGTCGCTGCCTGTGCAAATGCTCAGTTGATGCTTTCCACAGTGCTTGTCAGGTTTTACGTGAGCTCCTTATAAACACAGGTTTAGTGCTCTTTTGAAAGAGTGTTAGGTCAGTTGTTGAAACATGGGTTAAGCGCTCTCTTGAGTGCAGGCCACAGAAGGTTGATTTACATGGGGAAAGAGACCCAAGTTCCACCAGTGTATGTTGCTGGTTCTCTCACTATTGAATTCATAAACCAGCTATCTGCAGTTTTTGCCAGCAAGGGATTTCATGTGGCTGGTTTTTTTTGTTTTTTTTTTACTGTTTCTATTATTTCTGAGGACTTGCACACAAGTGCTACAACTGTTGCCCTGGCCAGTGAACACTCACAGGATCATATCAGTTCCTGTGACTGTTTGTGCAGTGTACCATGTCACCCTTGGTTTGGAGTGTATGAGTGTCATTTTACCTGATCCATTCTGACTTTGACGGCACTGGGTGTTGTTATTATGTATGAGCCAATCAGAACTGCATGTTCTCCTTAACTGTTTGCCAGCTACTTCTGGGGGCTGCCACAAGGTCAAAATCAGACTCCCTGATTACTTGCTGCTCGTACTTTCATTCCCTTTTAGCACTAGTTTAGGACTGATGTAGTAGAACCATTTACCCTAAAAGAGATTTGTTTAAACCAGAAACCAGGACACTTAATGCTGAAGCATACATTAGTTTATTGCCAGCGCTGAAGGCAAAGAGAGACCCAGAATAGACATGTGATTGGATATAGGAGCCAGGTATTTCATTGGATAACTCATCATGTGCCTAGTGAGGTCAGTGAGCCCATTAGGGTGTAGCTCTGATGTAGCAGGACAGGACTTCCAAGAGAATAGGGGATTTTGAAAGAACAAAGTAGTTCTAAACCTGATACCATATACCAAGCCTGTGCCTAGTTTTGCTTGTGAAGATGTATTTGGGCTAAGGGCTTTTAACTTGACCCTCAAAGTTCTCCTTCACTGAGCTTACTCATTTGTGATGTTTCTGTCTTGTTTTACCCTGCACCCCACTCCATGCCTTCTACCTCCTACGCAGGCTATTTTGGAACACAGGTTTAGGCTGTTTCAGAAGAGTGGTAGACTCATGTTCAGAAATAGTCTGAGAGCTAACAGGCATGGAACACCATCAGAAGAGCTCCTTCCCACCATCTGTACTGCCTCATGTGTGGTCCTCATTTAATGACAGCAACTGGGACTGCTGGAATTGCCATTGCTAAGTAGCGCATTCACATGGTTTTTGCAACTTATGACCATGTTGCTAAATGACAGAGTTTTTGATCTCAATTCATGATTACAGTGCGACCATTCACAATTACAGTGGTGATGAAAAAGTAACTTTACGACCAGTCGTTGCATTTATGTCCTTTGTAGGTCTGTAAAGCAAAGAAAAGCTGAAGTAAGATATAAGCACAGTCATGGTTTCACTTAGCAACTGCTTCGCTTTATGACCAAGTTGCCAGTCCCAATGGTCACTCAGCAAAGACTACCTGTATTTAAGCAAACCTCATGGAGTAATGGCTAAAACAGAAGCATTGGATTTTGTATAGAGAATGAAATAAGGCTATTATCCTATGTACATTAGCAAGTTAATCTCCTTTGATCATTTATCTCTTCATACATCTATTTGCTGCATTTATATACTGCTTTTTTGCCAGAGTACCAGTCATTGGACAGTTTTGTCTGAGGGAAAAAAAAGGCTGTATTAAGATATTAGATGCTACCTGAAACTTGGAAATAACATTTCAAGTTTGAGAGACATTGGGAAAGGTAGACTATTTCCATAATAATAAAATCATGCTTAATTATTATTTCAGCATCTGATGTCAGGGTTGGATAACTTTTTTCTGCCAAAGAAATAATTCTGTGACAATCTTCCTCCCCACCCCCACCCCTAAATATTTAAATACTGAGAAATTGTTTCTGAATAATAACTTGGGTTTTTGAAATTTGGCAATTCCATTCATAGTAGAAGCTTTACAAGATTTATAGCATGGGTGAGGAAATTTCTTCTAGTGGGAGGTCATACTTTTAAAAACAGCATAGTTAAAGGATATCCCCAGAATAGGTAGGGCCAAAATTGGTCCATTTTGGAAGGTTCAGAATGGGAAAATTCAACTTGTTTCATTTTGTTTTGTTTCATTTCAGAAATGAATTAAAAGGGGAAACAGGGTTCTCAGCTGAACATCTTGGATTCACCCATTCTGGGTACTCTGGAGATAGCAAAATAGGTTCTGAGGGTTACCCATCTTTGGTTTACAGTTAGCAGTTCTGTCTATTTATCTATCATCTGTCTGTCTGGTATTGTCATGCCAGCTGCTTAAAAAGACTATGTATAGGAATATAATGCACTGTTCCATTTGATCTTTCAAATGCTGAATTGAACTTTTTAAAACTTGAACTGTTACCTTAAGGAGCACAGAATCATAGCTAACTTTCTGGGAACATTCTAGATCCAGAGATACCGATATATGGGGAACCAAGTCCTGAAAGTCTTTGCAGCAAAGGATGATGAGGTGAGATGAACCAACCTAAATGCTGGATAATTAATTTATCATTCATTGTTTGGCTTATTGAACAAAAGCTGAGTTAATGTTTTCCCTTTAGTTTTGCAAAATGAAAGAAAGCTCAGTTACTATAGGAATAATGAGAACAGCATGGATTTGAAAAACAACCCAAATCCAAACCGAGAGCTAATAACAAAAAAAAACAAAGAATATTTATTGGGAGTGTGTGTGTTAGAGAGAAAGAATATATATGTTATCTAGAGGAGAGATGCATTTTAGATATCCGTATTGCATAGTTCTGCCCAAATGAGTATTTGTTCGTAAGAGATTAGTCTCTTTGGGAAAACGTTATAAATAGTGTGAATAGATGGTGACCGCATGGGACTGAAATTGTCCTTTATTGAGGGTTTTTTGTGGCTCTTTTTGTTGCTTTAACTTTTCAGCCAAAGCAACTTTGGGAAGATAATTCCCACTGTGTGTCTGAGTGTGCTCTTAACGCTATATAGTGCCCCCCTTCTTTTGAAAGATAGTACAGTATGCTCTAAAGATAGTATCTTGCTGAAATCTCTCTTGATTTTGTGACCTGACTGTGCCATATAATGGTTTCCTGTGCTTTTGAAGAGGTAAAGGTGAGCTTCAAGTCAGAAGTTAGACTTTAGTTCTAAGTAATAATGTGTCTTCATCTCTTTGATTCTTTGTTAATGTTCCAGTTGCTAGGTTTTAATGATGCTAAGATATAACTATGTGGGTCTTTTGACAGGCTGCTGCAGTTGCTCTTTCTGCCCTGATTCATGCTTTAAATGAGTTGGACATGGTGGCTATAGTACGGTATGTTTATGATCGGAGATCGCACCCACAGGTTGGAGCAGCCTTTCCGCTAATTAAGAATGAATATGAGGTAACGTTGATGACTGAAGGGTATAGGAATATAATTCGTAGCAATAATGTTTATGAAGATACAGTTCATAACATCTATTCAATCGCCTGTCTTTAGAGCAGAGCAAAGTAGGACAAAATAGCATGAATTGCAGAAAGAATGGAAAATGTCAGTTTAATATTTTCAAAAGATTTTAGATCACACTTTGGTCTGATAGTTAAGGGTTTACATTTTGAATTTGGATCAATTTTCACAGCATTTTTAAAAAACCTTTATGCAGTTGCTTTGTCACTGAAATAAATTCTGCATCACTCTGAGGCTTGTGTTACACATAACATTCATCATTAAAGAATAATGTAGTTCATTTTTGTTAGGAGTTTTGTTTTTCATTTTCTTAGTACAATATGTGAACTCCACCCATTATGGCTTGACATTATGTATGAATCAGGCCATTATGACTCATTCAGCAAACCATTATGACTCATTCAACAAACCATTTTTATATCATATTATAGTACTGTGCAGTGGGTAAGTCCAGCAAAAATATTTGTATGGCTGTGTCATCTCTGCAGCACTTACATTTAACAATGGGGGATATACTAAGAGTTGGATTGGGTAGACTGGAAGTGCATAACATTATCTATCTATCTATCTATCTATCTATCTATCTATCTATCTATCTATCTATCTATCTATCTATCTTTCTATCTATCTATGGTTCAAGACCAGACATAAAAGTAAAGTACGGCAAATACAGTGAATAAAATAAATAAAATAAACCAACACCCCAAACAGTTAATAACATGAAGGAGGCACCAGGTGGTTTCTAAAAGCCATGGCTTTCCACAAGAATTTTGCAGCCTTCTTAAAGGTTTCTGAGAAGAGATCACACAAAAGGAGAGCAGTAATCTTCTAATCACAGGAGCAATTAAAATTATTGGGGCTATGAGTTTTGATTGCCATTGAGTATATACAGTAACGGGCATTTTAATAGCACATGTAATGCAGATTCAACTCCATGTTTGAGTGCAGGCAAGTGCAGCTTTTGCATGGAAGGTTAGTCTGTCTGCCAGTTGTCATCCTAATGGGTAGTGCCCCAATTTGTGCTAGAGTAAAAAGTCTCTAGGGGCAATCCAAAGGGCAGGGGCAATTATGTCCTAGGAAAGGTAAGAAACACTGCTTCTGTCAGTATAAATATCTAAGCCTTGCTTCAGCTAGAGTAAAATTATTCAAGGTGGCCACTAATGTCAAGTTCTTTTGATGCATAATATCAGATACGAAAACAAATGGTTTAACATTGTATGAAGTATTGAATACAGGAACAAAAATCTCTACATGTTGAGAGAAACTGGTACTGGTTATAGTCTTCAAAGAAAGACAGCATACATCAGGATGATGATGATGATGATGATGATGATGATATTTTGATCCTGCCTTTTTTATATATAAGTCAAGGCGGCAAATGTACCTAATGCTCCTGACTCCTATTTTTCTCACAACAACCTGTGATGTGGGTTGGGCTGAAAGAGAGAGTGACAGGCCAAAGTCACCCAGCCTGTCTTCCTATCCTATGTTGCATGTTTAATTAAATAATAATTTAATTTCTATTGTTTATTTTTTTCAAAAAATCCACAACATACTTTTCATTCCAACTGCATTTTCTTGCCCTTTTCTTCCGTTTCGTTCTAGTGTTTGGCATATGTGCAGCTACCTTATATGGAAGATTTGAGGCACTACATGTTTTCCTCCTTAAAAAATAATAAAAAGTACACCCCAACAGGTGAGTTTGTGCTTTAAATCACATGCTTAACAGCACAATCCTATTCCTGTCTACTCAGAAGTAATTTCCATCCAAATAAACCCTGCCTACCCCAAAGTACACTGGATTGTTGCATAATACTGTCTGTAATCTGTGGATCCTTTATGCAGGTGTTTCTCAGCCTCTTCAACTTTAAGACAGGTGGACTTCAACTCCCAGAATTCCTCAGCCAGCATGCTGGCCGAGGAATTCTGGGAGTTGAAGTCCATCCATTTTAAAGGTGAGGAAGTTGAGAAACACTGCTTTATAATGTCAGAAATCATGACCTCTCAATATACATTCAGATGTTTAGATTATTTTCCAGAAATTTTTGTTTGGTTTTAAGCTTTCCATCCTCCCCAGTCTTTTCACTCAATTAAATGAATATTGTACCTACTTCAGCTGGGGTGAAAGGAAGCATTGGCACAGATCTTGAAAATGCCTAAGGATAATCAGAGTAGTTCACCATATCCCTTAGTTGCTATGAAAATGGAACCAGCAAACTAGCAAGGGGAGGGCACAGAACGTACTGTGCAACAGTCTGCTCTTGATTTCTTTCATCTGATTGAAAGAGTCCTTTGTTGTATTTGTACAACAAATGATGGGCTTGTGACACAGTGCATAGTCTGATATGCTTTTTCCCTGTGAATGGCTTGCCTGCCTCCATTGTCCTAGATGGCATAGAATTTGTTACATTTCCTGTCACATTAAGACTGGTTTTGGGGGGGGGGGGTGTTTGTGTGTGAGGGAGCAAGAGAGAAACTGAGAGAGAGAGAGTTATTAGGAGCACAAGGCATTGAGTCATCTAGTTATCAATCCAACCTTTTCTTTGTAGTTGGGTCCTTTCTATAAAAATGTTGCTGATATCCTCTACGTGGAAATGCACTTAGAGTTCAGGAATGTTCTGTTATGATCAGCAGTTTGAGAGTGAGAGTGAACTAAACTATTTTTTAAAGAGGATGAAAAAGATTGTTCCTTGTCCTAAATGTAGTTGTTATAAACTGCAATCCTAAAGTAAAATAACGTTAAAAATATATTTAGGAGTAAAAGCTGTCAGATGAAAGGCAAGCAGGCATCTTTACCTAATGAGAGAAATGGAAAAGCTGTGACCAGAAGAACAAAGATAAGCTTCTGAAGATGCTTGACATTAAAAGAATTTTTCTATTTGTACTTAAAAACATCATATAGTGAGATACACATGCCAGAAAAATAGGATGAAACTAAGCAGGAAATGTGACATCTTTCAATATTTCTACAGAGAATCCTAAGAAAATTGAGCTTCATAAGCTAAACAGGGGTGGTGTCAGGAATATCTAGAAATTGCCTGTCAATTATGGTCATTGTATATATTGTATATATTGTATATTGTATATTCTCTTTTCGTACATTCAATACTGCCTATTTATTACCTGTAATAGAGTTGACTGTACTAGAACTGGGGAGACACAGGTTCAAATCTCCACTCAGTGGTAGAAATTGGATGAATTATAAATCAATTACTCATTCTCAGCCCACCTCGGTAGGATTTTTGTTATGGAGATAAAAATTGAGAACCAAATGCTGTGTATGCAGATAGCACATTACTAGTCTGAACTTGTTAGGACTAGGGGGAGGGGGAGGTGGCAGTTGGGTACTATTTGTACTTTGGGAGAGTTTTCTCCGTTCCCCAAAGAAAGAAAATACCTGATATTTCATGATAGCTTTCCTAACCAGGGCACCCCTCTAGATAAACTTTGTGGAGTTTATCTCCCAGAATTCTCCATCCAGCTTGGCCATTGCTGAACATTCTTGAACTCCACGCATCTGGAGGGTATTCAGGTTGGAGAACATTAAGTCAAAGTACCACTCTTTAGGCAGGCCTTTAGATGCTAATGATTGTCCTGTATGTTCTTTGCATTTTTAATGCTTTGTTTTTGTCTTATATCTTTATCATTCCTACTTTGGTTGTGTCTGTGCTATGAACTGCCTCGAATGTTAAATTTGAACACAGAGACAGCATATAAATTGAGTAAATAAATATATAAAATGGCAGGAAAATCTGTTGTATTATATTAAATATTTTCCTATCTATATTTGATAATCCAGAGGATCAGCTGCGTGCAGTTGACTGCCTGATTGAATCTATGTCTTTGGTTTTTGAAGAGGAGAGTGAAGGGACCATTAAGGATATATTTAAAACCAGCAAATTCCCAAACCCTCTGTTTCAAAGGTTATACCAGGTAAGTTGACAATCTATTCCGTTTTCTAAAACCTTTTCTCATATCAACCGGATGTGTTATCTGGCCAATTTGATTCAGCTTGTGTGAACTGGTTATTGATTTTTCCCCCTTTGTAACTTGGCAGTACTGTACTGGGGCCAGCAGCTGCCCAACCACCACACTACACTGTGTGAGTTACCCACCATATTGTCTTCCTCGCATGACCTGGGCCAACCTCACTCAAGAGAAACGATGCAGACCCTCACAGTTCACTCATTTTCTGGGCTCCCCCTTTTGGATTTGTGAAGAACCAGGTTCAGTCAACAGAAAGAAAACGTTGCCCAATAGAACAAAAGAATGACTTGAACTCAGTGGCTGGAAAGGTTGTTAGACAACTCTCTGAATAAGGGCGGGGAAAGAAAGTACATTGGTACAAAACTCAGGTTGGGGAATTTCTTTCTGGGATTCCTCCCCACCTCCATCTGCTATGAGGGTGGACTTAGCATCATGTTTGAATCAAGTAATAGCGCAACACATTAAACTGTTTTAATTTATGTTTACTGAAGGACAAAATTTCTTGGGTTGCACAACACACTGTATGATAAGCAGACCACACAGGCTAGGTTTTCACAACTCACTAAGCTATTAAAAAAAAAACTAATCAAGGTTAAAACTGATGAAGTTCATTAGTCTGATTATTAATGAGAGGAATACACCCAGTGGAGTCAGTGGCAAAGGTAAGGCTTTCTGTTTAAAATTGTAGGAATAAATAAGAAGCATGACAACAACAATGCTAATATCAGCAAAGGAATAAGAATAAATAAGAACATGATTAATATCCTCAACCACTAAACCCATCAACCCCCTCGGAACACCTTTGCATATATCAAATACCCAGGTTAATCTCTAATCCAAAATAAAAATAAAAAAGGGGAGGGACCCACTACTTCATTGGAACTGGTTCCTACCCAATTTAGATTAACACCCCTGTTCACAACAGTATAAACTATAATGGGATGAAACAAGTTCCTCTATGTAAGAATGTATGTTCATTATTGCAGTAAAAAGTGCTTATGTTTTATTGAATTTATAGTAATTTTTTTGATTGTTGTGAGCCACCCAGAGTCACTGAGAGTTGGGTGGCATACAGGTTTAATAAATTACTATTATTATAATTTCAATCAGTTTACCCTAGATTCTTTGTAGTTTGCAAATTAGCAATGTGGATTGAGGACAGAGTGCTGTATTTGTATATTTTCTTGCATCAGGAAACAAATATTATAGCAGTTCACATAAGTTATGTAGCATTTCTTCCTCCAATGCTTAATCCATTGAGTTCTGAGTAGAATAGCCTATACATATCCCTTCATTATTTATTCCATCTCACAGGAAAATAGGAAGGATACATAGAATAATTCAGCATTTCAGTACTGCAAGGATTGGACGACTTCATAGGAGTTATCATAGGGAAGTTGGGGGCTTCACGGGTGAATCTAAATTTGAGAGGCTTTAATCATTCACTTTTGCCTGATCAGGAAATACATGACAGACCAAAATTCTAATATTCCAATATTTTCATTCTGATTGCATTTGAGTTTCTGTCTAATGTTTTAATATTGATTCCATAAAAGTTTAGGTAAAAGAAATGCTTTAAGTCCCCTCTTGAATTTTAACAAGGAATGGGAAGTTCACCCTTCAATGGCAAGTTGTTCCATAGTTGTATTCATTTACAGGGCTAGATTATCAGGCAGCTATACAGGTTTCTACACAATTTTGAATAATCTAATGTGGACTCATCAATGAGAGTTTGATTGTTGACATGCTAACAATAGTGACCATGAATGTTTGCAGTATTTTAAGTATTTCGTCACAAACCTCTCATATAATACCATCTAGTTTCAGAATGTAGTCAAGTTCATATCTGTACTTGTCCTCCACAGCAAATCTCATTCTGTGTTCATGAAAAAGTATCTTCCATCATAATAAGAAAAGTGCAGAATATACCTTTGATTGATTGATTGATAGATCCATTGATTTACTGATTTGACATTGCTTCTTCCCTTGTGATCTTCCATTAGTGCCTGCAACATAAAGCTTTTCATCCTGAAGCACCTCTGCCCCCCATTGAAAAACACCTCCTAGACATTTTGGAGGCTCCTCGAGAAGTGACGGAGAAATGCCAGGCTCCCCTACAGAAAGTAAAAGCCCTTTTCCCCTTGAAGGAAGAAGGCAAAATGAAAGAGCAGAAGACAGCTCAGCTCATCTTCAGAGACAAGTGAGTCAGCAGCAGTGCTGCAAAAATGATTCTTTAGTTGTTTATAATCTTTCACCTCCTCTGGCACTTCTTTCGGTAGAGGGCACAGCATTGCCTCTTGGATGGCTGGGCTGGCCACAAGTGTTTTTTCAATAACACTGTGTGGAAAGAAGCTCTTTATGTTCTAATTGTGTGTAAAACTAGTTTCTGTCTTTTGCGTCCTCAAAGACTTAATGTCAGCTACAGGTCTTTAATGCAACAATAGCAAGTGGCAGCACCTGGTTGAACAGGGCTGGACCTGGGTAGGACTTGGATGAGAGACCACTATGGGATTCTAGGGCAGTAGGTAGTAGTCTGGAATGTGAAAAAAACAAAATCCCAGAAAGTTTTGGCATGGCAAATCCTATATTTGTCCCACAAATGTGCCTTTTATTTCTCTGAAGGAGGTCTGGAAGCCTATAGATCTCCAGCAATGGTCAAGCATCACTGGAATTTGCCAGTGGCATTATGGGGTACAGGTTTTCCCACTGTGGGATCAAAACGCAGGACACAAATGCAGAATAATCAAGGCTTCACTGCAGTGTTTATTGAGCAGTACATACTGGAGGGGGACCCCACCAGAAGTTAGTGGGAGGCACTCCCCTACAGGCAGAATGGATGCTCTGATATTTATACAGTTCTACAAGAAGGGGAAGGAAAAAAGAACGTATACGCATACACATACATATTCATATGATGATGCAGGCATACCTAAATAAGCAATAGTTCTCAAGTTACTCTCTGCCCCTCTGTTATCTGCTAGTAAAACAATACTGTCACAGAGAAGAAGAAACAAATTAGTTCAAGGTGCCAAATGCCAGGAAGAAGGCATCCTCCCTCAGGGCAGATGCCCAGGTTGCTATGGGAATGTTTGTGATAAGGAGTTTACAACCGGCCTGGTTCACATCAGCTTCAAGGATGCTTCCACATGCCTTTATGTTTCAATCTTATTAAGGCGATCCCATTCATCTGAGGCCTCTAAAAACTTGTCTTTTTCACCTAAAGGTTCGTTTTTCTCACACCACAAACAATAGCACCTTAAATAAACATCTTAAGTTTCTTTTAGGCTTAATGCGCTTTTTTGAAAATCCACCTATCTGCTTAAACATAGGATGGAAATGTTCAGACCCTAGCTATAGGCAGGATACCCATCTCTGCTCTAAAAAGATCCAGATGCTAATATTGTAAAGAGCAGTGATTAAACTTTCCCTCAGAGTTGAATTGAGCTTGTGCTTCTTAATGAGCTTATGCCATAGTTTTCCATAGAGTACTTCAGGGGTTTAGCCCAGTTCCACAAGAATAATGAAGGATCAACACATTCTGGAGACAAAGAATTTTTTTTCCTCACAGGAAAGGAAAATCTGGCATGAAAAGGAGGTCTTCCATCTCCATATCCTGTACTAGAAAAAATATGGGACCAGGCCACAAGCAGGCCCTTTGTTGCCATAGTAATATGTGTACATAATGTTCATTCCTTCTGTCTAATAGAGAGAAGGCACAGATAATGACATTAAAATTGCATCTTGCTAAACCCTAAGGCTTGTTTTTAGGAAGCAGATTTGGATGTTCTTGAAGGTCATCCAGTGCAAGAGCATATTTCATTGGGAGTTTTCTTGTAAGAACTGACAGCTGCAAACTGATGTTTAACAAGCTCTTAGGTATGCTAATCTAAGAGATGGTTTAGAAGACATACAGGGTTTCTGTGTACAGAAGTGCTTAGTAGCTATCAGTTTGAAGATGGGAACTAGCAAATTACAGTAGAAGGGTAAATAGATTTTTTTCCTTAAATATAAAAGTTCCATTATTGCTAATGTCAATTTAAACATTAAAAAAGAATCTGATGTGAATGCAAAGTACCATTAAAGTATTCACATATATACGCATGTCAAGAAGAGGACATATTAGCAAAATACAGAGACAATATTTTATTTTCAGGTACTCAGGAAAAGCAATCTGTAGCCAATGTTGTAGTTCAAGTGGACATCTCATCATTCAGGCATCAGATCTGATTCCTTCTTTTTCTGAATAAGCTCCCTCCTGATTGAAACAAGGTATAATTTGGAAGGAGCTTAAAAGACAGTTGAATGCCTAATACGTACCTTCTGAAACTGTTCTCACAGTAGATGTGTTTCCTACATAATTTAGTCTAAAAAGAATTTCTTCAGATTGATGGCCTTATCTCCTTCCAGTAATGAAGATGGGCCCAATGCTAAGAAGGCAAAAACAGAAGATGATGAAGCCAATTTTAGGATAGCAAGCCTCTCTGAAGGCAATGTGACCAAAGTAAGTATTCTTGGCAAAGACTCTGTCATAGAAGAGGTTAGATTGGCTACTGTGTTAAAGGTGTCTCTTCTTGATGAGGCAAGCAAATACCAAGAACTGGATGATAGGCAGTCTCTCATATACAGGTGAAACTCGAAAAATTAGAATATCGTGCAAATGTTCATTTATGTCAGTATGGCAACTCAAAAGGTGAAACCAATATATGAGATAGACGCATTACATGCAAAGCGAGATATGTCAAGCCTTACTTTGGTATAATTGTGATGATTATGGCGTACAGCTTATGAAAACCCCAAATTCACAATCTCAGAAAATTAGAATAGTGTGAAAAGGTTCAATATTCTAGGCTCAAAGTGTCCCACTCTAATCAGCTAATGAATCCATAACACCTGCAAAGGGTTCCTGAGCCTTTCAATGGTCTCTCAGGCTGGTTCAGTAGGAATCACAAGCATGGGAAAGACTGCTGACCTGACAGTGGTGCAGAAAACCATCATTGACCCCCTCCATAAGGAGGGAAAGCCCCAAAAGGTAATTGCAAAAGAAGTTGGATGTTCCCAAAGTGCTGTATCAAAGCACATCAATAGAAGGTTATGTGGAAGGGAAAGGTGTGGTAGAAAAAGGTGCACAAGCAGCAGGGATGACCGCAGCCTGGAGAGGATTGTCAGGAAAAGGCCATTCAAAAGTGTTGGGGACTTTCACAAGGAGTGGACTGAGGCTGGAGTTAGTGCATCAAGAGCCACCACACACAGACGGATCCTGGATATGGGCTTCAAATGTCATATTCCTCTTGTCAAGCCGCTCCTGAACAACAAACAACGTCAGAAGTGTCTTACCTGGGCTACAGAAAAAAAGAACTGGTCTGTTGCCCAGTGGCCCAAAGTCCTCTTTTCTGATTAGAGCAACTTTTGCATCTCATTTGGGAACCAAGGACCCAGAGTCTGGAGGAAGAATGGAGAGGCACACAGTGCACAATGCTTGAAGTCCAGTGTGAAGTTTCCACAGTCTGTTTTGATTTGGGGAGTCATGTCATCTGCTGGTGTTGGTCCACTGTGCTTCATTAAGTCCAGGGTCAACGCAGCCGTCTACCAGGAGATTTTGGAGCACTTCATGCTTCCTTCCGCAGACGAGCTTTGTGGGGATGCTGACTTCATTTTCCAGCAGGACTTGGCACCTGCCCACACTGCCAAAGGTACCAAAACCTGGTTCAATGACCATGGGATTACTGTGCTTAATTGGCCAGCAAACTCACCTGACCTGAACCCCATAGAGAATCTATGGGGCATTGCCAAGAGAAAGATGAGGAACATGAGACCGAACAATGCAGCGGAGCTGAAGGCCGCTATTGAAGCATCCTGGTCTTCCATAACACCTCAGCAGTGGCACAGGCTGATAGCATCCATGCCATGCCACATTGCGGCAGTCATTGCTGCAAAAGGGGCCCAAACCAAATACTGAGTACATATGCATGCTTATACTTTGCAGAGGTCCGATATTGTTCTATTTCCAATCCTTGTGTTATTGATGTCATGTAATATTCTAATTTTCTGAGATTGTGAATTTGGGGTTTTCATAAGCTGTACGCCATAATCATCACAGTTATACCAAAGTAAGGCTTGACATATCTCGCTTTGCATGTAATGTGTCTATCTCATATATTGGTTTCACCTTTTGAGTTGCCATACTGACATAAATGAACATTTGCACGATATTCTAATTTTTCGAGTTTCACCTGTATTTCTAAGGCCATATCCAGTGGCCTCTTTGGTCATTTTTTCCATACAGTCATCCAGTGTAATGATTGAAAAGGTGTTGTAGATTATTAGCCCTCAACTGGGTAAGGTGAAGAGCATGTGAATGGTCTCCACATGATGTACCTTGGGAACACACTTTAGATTTCAGATGCAATAACTTTGATCTTTCCAAACTATCATCTTTCCCCAAATGTAAGTTCTCTTTAAAAAAAAATTTAAACGGTGTATTTACAAGAACATAAAGTAGTTCCTTAAATAACTCAGCCTTCTGTGGATTTAGGGCCATCAGTTATATGCTTCCTCAGCAGAAAGTTCAGTGTAGAGTTGGGATTGTGGCAAATGCTGTTCAATATAAGGAAATACAAACATGATGCATGTTGTCTCTGAAGACCCAATTTCACATACATGTAAATGGCTACAGGTATTGATGATTCAGTATTACATCCTGACTCACTGTATTTAAGCAACTGCCTTAAATACTTGAAGAAGCTGTTGCTCTTCATGTTTGTGAGCTTCCTGATGTGTCTGCTTGGCCCCTGTAAGAGACACAATGCTGGGCTAGATGGGCCGTTGGCCATTCTTAAATCCTGATGGTATGATGATCTGTCTGTCCATTGCATTTGTCCAAGTTAGAAGGCATCGTTTCATGAGACTATCATCTGTACTAATATGTGCTTTTTTGTTTGTTTGTTTTTTTGGTGCCTTCAAGTCAGTCTTGACTCCCGGTGACTGCCTGGACAAGTTCCTGCAGTTTTCTTGGCAAATTTATTTGGAAGTGGTTTGTCATTGCCTGCTTCCAGGGCCGAGAGAGAGTGACTGGCCAAAAGTCACTATTTTGCTCTCTATTAAAAAACAAACAATTGTTCCCCATATAAGAATATTTTAATTAGTCCTCATTCTTGTTTGAAATTAGCCATTACTTCTGATTGGTGGAAACTAATAATTTTTTTGTTTTGAATGCTTCCTATATGTTATCTTATAGGATGTATTGCTTACGCTATCAATTCTATCTATGCATACAGTGAAATACATTATTTCCCCTGACCTCTTAATTCCTGTAGGAGCTATCTATGACGTAAGTCTTTTCTTTGCGTGTTATAGTTTACATTTTGGAATTTCTAGGTTTAAAATATCCCTAGAAAGCCGCATGGATATTTGCTATTCTTATATTAGATGACTATTCTATATCCACTTGGCTGATATGTTTGACTTGCAAGTAAACGTAAGTCAGACTGAATAAGTAGCTGGTACTTTGGGGAGAGTTGCATATATGAAAGCAACATGAACTTTTCTTATTCTAACTTTTAGAGAATATGACAATTTCAGGTGAGGGCATCATATTATCTCTTAGGTTCATCTTACAGAGCTGTTCCTTTCAAATCCTGTTTTGACCAAGACATTTCACTTTATGAGTGTCTAAAGACCTCTTCGATTTAGCTAGAAAGGAGAAAGAACAGATTAAGCTTTGTCTTCCATTAAAATCGGGTAGAAGGATATGAAAGCCGGGGCTGAGGATGTAACTCTTACTGAAGTATCTTGTAGGTTGGAAGTGTCAATCCAGCAGAAAACTTCAGAGTATTGGTGAGGAAGAAGAATGCTGACTTCAAGGAAGGTAAATAGAAGTTCATTTATTTGATTGAAAAACATTGACATTACTCCTGGGATCCAGGTGTCCTGACTCCAAAATTGCCTTCTTTAAACTAATCAATCAGGCTTCACTTAAGACCATGCGAATTGTGTTAAATGATACTGAGGTTTAATGGAGAAATATTTCTAAGTCGAGGCTGAGTCATGCTGGTATGTTCTAACCGAGTTCCTCAGTGTTAACTATTCTTAATTGATTCCCTTATTTTTCTTATCATCAGGAAGAAATGAGGAGGTATTGGAAAAAGTATTGGAAGTATTGGAAAAAGTGTAACTCTTAAGTATAATAAACTTATGTTACCTATTTAGCAATATCCATTTAGAATTTAATCCTACTTTTAGTAGGATTTGCCTATAGCAGGTTTATATAGGACTACAATTCTAAATTTCTACTTTTATATTAACCATGCTTTTCTGTATACTCTACATTTTCTCTGCTATGGTCTTATAGAGATGTAATAGTACTATACATTATAAAACTTTTTAATACCCTTAGATAAAAATTATGTGCTTAGCAGAGGAAGATAGTATACAATTTACCATTTCCTATACATTCTTATAAATTTACACTGCTTTTAGTATATGGTAAATGTGACAAATATGAAATGGCAAGGAAGCACACAAGAATGAGACTTGTTTCACATTTTAATGAGGGTAAATTTTTACAAAACCTTAAAAAAGAAAATCTAAACAAAACTAAAAATTCAAGGAAAAAAAAACACAACTAAATTAAATCTCATTCTAAGTATATAAAAAAGACCTCTTAAAGAAGAGAAAAAAATGAAATATACCACGCTATTAAAATTATATAACTGTCTTCAGTTTTAGTATTATGATTCAATTTTTTAAAACAAGAATTAAACTGAAATCATAAGGAATCGTATTGTCTTGCGTTTCGTTCAGTACAAAGCCAATCCAAATGTTGGGAGCTATGATAATATTTTTTGCAGCAGTCCAAGCTCGATATATCCAAAGTTCTTCATAGACCAAAAGATTCTAGATTTTTGGAATATAGTTTAACAAACATGGACACTTTTTAATGTTTAACTATCTTCCAAGAACTTGGTCCACCATAGCAATAATATCTAACAGATAAGTTACAAGTGGACATGCCCATAACATATACATAAAAGCTCCTTCAAATATATTACATTGTCAGCATCGAAAAGATGAGGACGAACCATTTTTAAACATTCTTTGAGAGATTCAGTAGATTCTCAAGAAAGTTTTTGGTGAAAAAAAATGAGTTTTTAGGTCATGAGAAACATGCCTACTATTCCTTAAAACCTGAAGATATTGATTGGACAATATAAGATACTCCAACTCTCTATTCCAAATTCCTTGCATAGTATTCAAAACTTATTTTTGTTTTTCTAAAAATGTTTGGTAATAATAAATTGTTGGTTTAGTTTCAGTAAAGGCCTTCTGTAACATACTCAGAAAACAAGGTATATAGCAAATGTTTTCACCATGTGTATTGCTATTCAGCATTTCTAGATAAATTATATTACTTTGATAAAATCTAAAATGTGACTTAATAGTTAATTAAGGGTAATGATTGCATTATGCAGACTTCTTTTTAAAAAAAGATATTACCAGCCAACTGTAATTAAGAATTGCTCCAAAGTGTTGCTTTCTCAAGAGACAAAAACTCACATTTAAATTCGCTGCCTAAGAAGGCTCAAGGATGTCAAACAAACTTCAATGCTGGAAAAGTAACCAAACTCCTATTGTAATTCAAACCAACAACTTGCCAAAATTACAAGGGTATTAAATAATAACTCTCAAGCTGAACCCACAATGTTATATAGTCAGTATTGTGTCCATTCTGATGCAAGATTGAGGCTAACAGATAAGCTCAATGGTATTGTTTAAAATTAGAAAAGTAAAAATAATGTTACTTTTATAATGAGATTAATTTATGACTGTTCGGTTTTCTGTGTATACAAAAGCGATGGCAGACTCTTCTAAGCTTTTTTTTCAATTTGTCTTTCCATCTGACCCACGAGAGTATGTAAATATGGTATGCTGCTGGAACTACTGCTATTTTAATCAAATCAAGCAGCAGAAATGTGGTTCATTCAAACATAGGGTTTAGTATGCACATACACAAAAGCTTGGCTAATGAAATAAATAGAGCATTAGGATGATTAGATCTCCAAGACAAGGGCATTTTTAACATGAATTTATTAAAGTAAACTCAATAATGGGGAACTGCTCAGCTGTCTTGGAAGCATTTGATGGCTGTGCTTGAATGCCGTAGATACCTAACACCAATTTACTGACAATCTACAGAATGGTTCGTAATTACAAGGAAGCTTCTGTCAATTGTGCTCACCTTCTCATTAAGAAAAAGATATTGGTGATATTCTTCATGGCCCTTATTCAGTATATGAGAATTTTACTTTATAAACAGAGAAACTTAGCTTCAAATAAAATTAACTAAATACATTATGTTAACTTCCTGTGAAAACTTAATGTGTTTTCATTATTATCTTAATTTAAGATGCAATTAATCCTGTTAGTTTTCTTCTGATTTATGCCTTCCCGTTTTATTTTATTTATTTATTTATTTATCAAATTTGTCACCGCCCATCTCGTTAAAAAACGACTCTGGGTGGTTTACAGAGAAAATAAAATCAATGAAAAATACAGTATAAAAATAGTCCTGATTAAATAATAAATAAATATATTCTGAGAATTGATGCTTTTCTGTTTTATGTGGAAAGAATGTAAAAAGAGTGGATACACACACACACACACTTACTTACTTACTTACTTACTTACTTACTTATTTTAGGCTGAAATCTCCCTTGCACATAACTTGAGAATACTTTTTATTGTGTAATGTATTTCTGGTGTGATTCTCTTCTGCTTTCCCTCTTGTGCACCAGCTTAAGTACGGCCTATTGTAAACTATTGAGAGACTTTGGCAGTTTATACGTTTCCGGTTCCAAAATTCGCCATGGATTTCCTAGGTCCTGACTCTCTGAGATGGCCCTGAAGGGTAGTGGTGTTGGGTGGATTGGTTACACCTGAAGGGCAGAGAGTGTTTGTATGGCCCTACAACTGTATATTTGTGATACAGAAAGAAAATGGGATAAAGGTCAGGCAACAACTGCATTTCTAACTTGCAAAATGTAGAAAGCAGTAAAAAAGAGGGTAGGAAAAAATCAAAATCATAGCCCCAGACACAAAACTGAAACCTGAAGTGGGAAAAGGAAATATTACACATTGCCCAGATTTGTACAATACTTTGAACCATAAATTAACCACAGTGTCCACACTTACCCTGGCTGTATTCTAACCTGTCTTGGGGTAGAGTGGATAGCAGGTCCTGCATGTTTGACTGTCTTTTAATGGTTGCTTTTCTTCTGATGTTTGTTTTTTCTTTTTAAAAAATTGTATGATTGCTTTTACTGTACGCTGCCCAGAGTCATCGTAGAGTTGGGCACCTTATACATTTCTAAAATAAATAAATAAAGCAGTCATGCGGTAGCCTAGCATGTACATTGTTGTTAAAATGCCATCAGATACAGTCTGATGCCAGGTTGAAAATAGTATGTTTCATAGCTTTAAAAGCCATGAAAATAGGTCAAGTGGAGCAGAACGAATTGGGGGTAGGCTAAGAAGTAGCAGTAGATTAGCATGATGTAAAAAGCAACTGCAGAGGAAAAAAGTGCCAGGTTGGAGGATAGGCAGTGGAATAAGGTGAAGGTAAAGAGTCTCTCAAGTTGAACACCAACTCTAGTGACTATATGAATGTGTCTGTGTTGTTTTCCTGGGAACGTTCTTCTGGAGTGTTTTCTTTTTTTCTTTTGCTTCCCAATCTAGTTCCACCTGTTAACCAGTTCTGACCCTGCTTAGGTTTTTCAAGGTCAGCCAAGGTTAGCTAAGTAATGCTGCTGCTTATGACACTGGAATGAGAGGAGAGATAAATTAATGCACTGAGTTCTATGGCAGCCCGGGAGAAAGTATACAGGTAGTCCTCGACTTACAACCACAATAGGGACCAGAAAATTCATCATTAAGTGGTGCATTTGATAAGTGAGGCATCGTGTGACTGCACCCGATTTTCCATCAATTTTTGTGGTGGTCATTAAGTGAATCATGATCCCCATTGATTGTGCTTGTCAGAAGCTGGCTGGGAAGGTCGCAAATGGTGATCATGCGAATCCCGGGACACTGCAACCATCATAAATACATACCAGTTGCCAAGTGCCCAAATTTTGATCATGTGACCACGGGGATGCTGCAACAGTCGTAAGTGCAAGTACCAGTCCTAAGTCACTTTTTCAGTGCCATCGTAACTTTGAATGGTCGCTAAACAAATGGTTGTAAGTTGAGGACTACTTGTATGTGAATTGACTTCAGGGAGTAGTATCTTATAAATACTAAGAAGTGATGATAGATGAGCTGTCCTGGACTCAGTTTGAATCAGTATTTATGGAGCTTTCTCAGCTACTGTGTGATGGGAAAAAAGTTGCCAAGTTTTTTTAGAGAGTATTGTTTTAATAATTTTGGCAAATGGTTGCTAGTGCCATTGCTGAAATTTGATTTCATATGACCTACACCCACATGTCACTGTGTCACCAACCTTGATGGAAATCTGTTAGCCATGCTGACTGACTCAGTAAGTAATAGCCCATCACATGTGAAAGCCCTTAATTAAGGAGGGCTGTCCTAACATTTTTTTTTGGTGTTGGGCAATTTTTGGAGCTAAAGACCAGATTCACACATTCCTGGTTTGCCAGGATCTGTACCCCAAAAATGGTTGAGTCCATGAACATGTAAGACCCAAAGAGAGAAAGTAGGTGGGAACAGAGGTAAAATGATGGAGTACCAGTTAAACTTTTAAACCCAGTTTGAGGAATCTTTTTTTTTCCTGTCAAGAACTACTTGGACATCTGTTAAGGGGATTATACCAATGATGAGCAGCCTGAAACAAGAAATGGGTGGTGCTGTTTTCACTTTCTCACACACATCCTTTCCCTCTCTCCATTTCTAAGAACCATGCTTCTGAGGGAAGGTTAAACAGCTCTTACTAGAGACTTGAGGCCATCACTTGTAGATGGTTTTGGAAATTCAGCTCAGGGCTGCAGCTTTCTCTCCCCTAGTGTAATACATACAGAGCCAGGGTTTCTACATGGTATGTTTCATCTGGCATGTTTAGAGTGTGTCATGCATAGATAGCATATGGACTCTGAATTTCTGCAGAGAACCTATGAACCCAGTTTTGGCTTTGTACATGAAGGATATGGCCAAGAATGTATTAAAAATGCCCTCACAAATATAAGTTACAAGGTAATGTTAATCATTGAAAACAAGCTTTAGAGTAGTTGGCTCACCATTATTGGTCATCTTTATTGACAAACCTATGGTGACTTTCAGCAAAACTGAAAAGCTAGTTTGATTTTAAAAACCCTCTTCTTAATCTAAAACATGAGGGATAGAACTTCATGTGAAGAAAATCTACCTACTGGGCTTTCCAAAAACGGAATTCAGCTAGGAAATTATGCCTTTAAAAGTCTTTTTCCTTAATCATGAGGACTGACAGTTGAAAGTACATTTTTCCTCTGCATAAAAGCAAAAGTAGTTGGTATGCTATTGAGAATTCAGCATGTGCTATGTTCATGTTAGCCCTATGAATATGTGACATACAGAATCCTGCCTGCAGCATTTTTTAAAAAGTCATTAGCTTTCCAGAGGAAATAAGAATCAATTATCTCCTCGGTAGTTCTTCAGGCCTGAAGTTGTCAGTGTCTACCACATCTTTTTCTTAAGCTGGCGTCCTCAAGACTGTTTTACTTCAGGTTTCTCTCCCCTCCACCCCCAATAATTGAATGATTTGTCAGTGCTGTAACTGCATTGCACTGGAAGAAGAGGTGAAGCGGCTACAGGTGAACCTGTCCACCATCCACCTTAACGGGGAAGATAAAAGATTCTTAGATTGGACACAGGAAGTGCTTCTAAAGGGGCAAGATACTAAGAAACCTCATGTGAGTAAGAAAATCAAAGATTGTTAGGCAGAGGGAGTGGGGAGATGGAGGAATATGACACAAAGGCCCTAGTCTGTCACAAATAAATGAATGGTGGAAGAAGAAGAGAGAAGACAGCGTCATAGCAGAAGAGGGCTTAAGACCAGTAGTTGGATGGATGGCAGTAGTGGTGAGACTTGGAAGAAGAATGAAAATAAAGGATTGAATTGGATGTGAAAGGAGGCAAGAAGAGAATTGGAAGGACTTAGAGGAAGCCAAGAGTGAAAGTAAAAAACAAATGTGTTAGAAAGGACTATTAACAACAACTACTTGAACATGTTCCTGGTGTTTGAACAAGAGGGCAGCCAGAGACAGCAACATAAAACATTGGAAGTGAAGTGGCCAAGAACTGTGGTGGAGTTTGGTAATTCTCCTAATCCCTGACAGCTAGTTGAAAGGCTGCCACTCTTACTATGGCTGCTGAGGAAAGTGAAGAGGTGAAGTTGATGCCAGCTGGGAATAAGCTGTCAGCCCATATCCCTGTGATTAGTGGGAATCAGTATGGGAGCACAAATGATAGCTTCCTGCTTGCCATGGGTCTCATGGGAGTGGTAGGGCAACACAAGAAACCCTACCCAACTATGAAAGAGCTGTGTCAGAGACTATGGGAAGCAAGTGGGGGAGGAGAGGATCAGTGGATACAAGAAGAGGCTGCATAGCCCAGATTTCAAAGGAAACATTTCAAAGAGACTCTGCTTTAATTGGCTTGCTATAAGTCTGCCTGGGAAATTACTCCTACAGTATTCAAGATAGTTGTCAAGCCCAATATAGTTGGAAAATCCAAGAAGCAAGAACCATATAGATTTCAGAAACATCTTGAATACTAGTTAGGGGTAAAAATATAATTGTTTTTTTACAATACAAGGAGTAGTAATTTTACTTAGTGTGCATTTAAAACTAAGCATAGTATGGATAAATCAGTAAAATAGAATGCAAACCAGTATAAACAAAAATTTGGACACATTGTGCAAAGATCTAGCTCTCTGGGGAAGGCTATAATGCTGGGAAAGGTGGAAGGAAAGAGGAGAAGAGGATGATCAGTAGTAAGATGAATGGACTTGGTTACTGTGGTGATAAGTACACCATTGGAAGAGCTGAAGGACCAGGTTAGGGACAGATCATCACGGAGAAAAGCTATGTAGTTGCTAAGAGTCGACAACAACTTGATGACACATAAACAATAAACAAACAAAAGTTACATAATCAACCCAAGACAGTCCCTCATTCTAGCACAATCATAAATCTATATCAAATAATGTTAAGGAAAATGCTTTTGGCGTTGCTAAGGTCATCAGTTTGAGTTGATGTAGAAAAGGCCTCAGCTGCCTTCACCCATCCACTTTACTGAAATGCTCAAAAATGGATTGAGGTTTCTATTGAAGTCATAGAAAAGTATTTCACAGTGGATTGAAACTGTCAGATTGCTTTCCCTTATTTATTTCATATAGTGAATTATACTGTTCCAGGTTTTAGTTCCATAAAGTAGCTACAAAAATGCTACAGTATTGCTAAGTGGATGTGGGCTAAGTATTCAGAAAGGGAGAGAGTTGTTTCAATGGGGAGGTCAGTGGATCAAAATGAACTTGAAAATTCATTGACAATTGGGAGTGCCTTCACAATAAAAACTTCTATACTTTCCTGATGCCTGGGGTTTTAATTTAACACATCACTGAAGAGGCAGCACTCTAGAAATAGGGGGGAGGGGGGGAAACAGCAGGATTTCATTTTTATTGCTGCGATTTGTAAGAAATTATAATTTATGAGAGGATCATTAGGTATTGTGGGGTGGGGGGAGGATGAACCTCTAAAGGAAAGAATCTGACACTGCTGTAAAGGAAGCAGCATTGGTACATCTTGGCCCAGTTTCTTTTTGACGCATGACAGTGTAGCTGCAGCCATTACTGGATCACATAAAGTGTTACAAAATAAATCAGTGTTGTGGTTCCTGAATTAACATCCAATTAATATGGATTAATATGTGCATGTACTATATTGGTTCTTCAAATGGTGCTACAGTGAATTCTAGGGCTTCCTCAGAGATTTGGTTTCCTGTTTTGTCCTCTGACCTCAGTGATGGACAAGTGCCCTAGAATGACAGGTTATTATTGAATTTACTTATTTACTTATGTATGTATTTACTTATGTGCTGTGCTTGTATGCTGCCCATTCACAGAGGGTGACTAACAATGTCAGCATAAAGTAAAATAATACCCCAAGACTTCAAAAATTACACAATCAGAAGATAAAAACCAAACATAGAAATACCATATGTTCTCAAACTCCACCTTCACTTATAACACACCCTCCTCCTGTGCAAGATGGAACAGAATAAGTCTTCAGTTCTTCACCATTTTCCTGAAGCCCAAGAGGTAGGGTTGCTGGTTTTACCAGAAGATTGGCAAGGAGAAATTAAGTAGTGGTATGTGCCACTTTCCCTTACGTACATGGTACATAGAACTCTGTATGATTTTACATTTTCATGTAATGCTTCAGTATTATGATTTAGAATTAAGCAGACATTTATTTTAGTAACTGAAAGGTCATACTTGGATCATACTTTGTTTTACCCTGTCCTTGGTGAGACACTTTCGTTGAGTAGGATTATTTTTCTCATGTTCAGTCCAATTAACCTTGAGAAACAGATACCCCTTAGCTTTGAGGTGGTCTCATCACCTGTTATAAACAAAGACTCCTTAGTCTTGATTGTCTCATTTTGGCAGGATTCCTCAACCCTTAACCTTGATGGTCTCACTCTTGGCCGATGGGCAAAGCATTTCAAGATAAGATAGGCTTTTTTAATTTAAATTTTTATTGAGTTTCAGAAAAATGTAAAAAACAGAAAAATCAAAAAGGAAAGGAAAGAAATAACAAGAGAGAAAAGGACAAAAAAAAAAAAGAAAAGTAAAGTAACTTCCAACTTTCTTTGGTACAGGCATAGGTATAAAATACATTCACCTCTTACTCCAATATCTAAAAATTCACATAATAAAAACTCTCCTTTACTCTAATATTCAAAAAAATTACAGAATACAGACAGGGAGGTATCTGTCTGAGCTACTTCCAAATATTATCTGCATGTTGAGGACTTAAAATATGTTTTGCCCCTTGTCACCCTGGCAGTGGATCTTGCATATCTCCGTCAAGGTCATCTTCATTACTCTCTACATGGGCCCAGCTGAAACAAGCCATACTCACACCCAGATAGAGTCTTCCATTTCTTTTGTGAGGTGCAGCTCGTAGGAGATCAGTAATGTAATCCAGCAACCAGGTCACGTTCTCCTTCCAGCTAATAGGAAGAGGACTAGGCAGCAGGGAAACACATTCCTCCAGAGTGATTCAGATGATGAAAAAGTCTCTGCATCAAAATCCAGCTGGTGAGCTCACAGTTTCAATCATGTCCTATACCTGCCAACCCACACCATCTATAGCCTGCACAATACCTTCCCATCTGTTCCACTGCTGATAGTCTTAGGCTTCTGTAGGACAGAGGGAGAAGCTGCCAAAGTGATGAACACCAGATTGAGGCTGTCCAAAACTAGGGATAAGGGCTAACAAGCACTCCAGAACCCAGGATAAAATCCCTGGGCCCAGGCCAGATCTGCAGCTCAGATTGTTCCTCCCCTAGTCAATAGGCCACAAAGGACCCAACAACTCTGCTAGTGCACTCAAGTTGAATTCTAATAATGCCATAGCCTATCAGCTGGGAATTAATCCAACGTTCCAGCTCACCGAATGCTTCCAAAGACAATTTAGACCCCTGAACTAGAGGATCAGCTGTAGTCTGTCCTATCCAATGTATTCTTAAAACTGCATCCCCCATACATTCTGGTTGTGGCACGATGATGACTTTTTTTCCCCCACCAATACCAATGTTTCCTTGCACTGTGCCTTGCAGGCTCATGTTGAGTGTATTGTAGGTATTCTGTGAGTTATAATGGGGGTGCACTCTAGAACATGGCCCAGTTCCTGCAGTACAAAAAACCTTCAACTTTATTTTGTATCAGTGGATTTCACTAAGCAATTAAAACTTGGAAAATATTTCTGCTGTAATGCACAGTATGGAAAAATGTGGATTGTTTGATTTGTTACATTATGACAGCTATATTTTTCTTTTGAACTGTGGGAGTTCTCTAATGGTATTTGGGGGAAAAGAAAGGCAGAAGTCTTAATCATAATAAAATAATTGTGAGAAGTAGATTTCTATGGACTTATGTATACTTATTATGCAGTTAAATTTGTTGTAGCAATTAGAAGGATTAAATTTATTCTTTAAAAGGAAGGGAGCCAGAGCTATTTTATATACGTCAAGATAGCATGTTTCCCCATCAGTTTTGAAACTCTGTTGTTTATTTGACAAATGTAAGAGACCAATATAAAAGCTAAAATTCCCTGGTTTGTGGATAAAAAATAGTTCTTTTTCCATAGGATGACTCACAAGTGCACTTAATTGTTTAGGGAAATGTCTAGATCTGTTTGGAAGCTTTAACTTGCAGGATTCAATCTGGAGAGCCATGAACAAAGCTGGCTAGGCGAGTCTCTAAAATTAAATTAAATCCTTGGTGAAGGTCTGTCAGTATTGCTTGTTAATTGGTTGCTTGGTCATTCTAAACAGCTGCAAAAGCTGAGGTTCAAAGGAAACACAGATATCATTCCAACTCCTGTTTCATCTAATGATTATGTACAATACTGTCTACAGGCCAAGATTTGGAAGATGTCTTCCTCACAGACCCATCAATTGTTATAACACAATACTGTTTTACAATTAATAGAACTAACTATGTGTTCTGTGTTCATGGAACTTGGCAGGGTGCAGCAGGCATAGCCCATCCTATAAAGAAAGAGTTAGTGCTAATAATCTATTTTATTGTACAGAAGCCTATTTTGTTTATGGTATAACTTCCCTGTTATGCATGCTTGCATATCTAGATCTAATTTGTGAAATAAGAGGTACTTGGCACTTATACTGGACATTTTCTGCTAAGTCTTCTGATGATAGGCCCAAGGTGATAGAACTTGTGAAGTGCAGACTAAGTTTTAGAAATTAATGATTACTTATTTTGTACAACTCAAAGGTATAATATTTAAAAAATTACTCATGCTTGTTGAAAATAGATCTAGGTAACCCTACATTAGGCTTGAAACAAGTTTGGGAGCCAGATTTAGATTTAATTGAATGATGCAATATGGCTAGTCCTTAAAAGGCCTGGGGAATTGCTATGTGCTTAAGTGCAGGAATTAGATCTTAAGATCTTCCTGCACTGGCATTTAACCCCTAAAGAATCTCACATATAATATCTGACTACAAGGTGCTAGAAGAGTTACAATCAAAGAGAGATTTTCTTCTCTCTTTGGTGAGAATGTGATAAAGTCTCAGCATTTTGGAGGGAAGTCTTTAATGAAATGATAGCAATAACCAAAGGGTTACATTCTTACCAAATTTAAGCTTATTACATATATTCGGTGGAAGAAATAAAAAGCTATAAAGCAGGAAATTTACTGTTTACCTGCTTTTAGCATTACAATCAATGATCGCTTACCAGTGAAAATATTTGGATCATCTTTGACTTGGAAAATGATTTGATAAGATTTGTCTGATTGCCCTGCTTGAGGAGGTCTCTGATAAAATTCACATCCTTAAAAACAAAGTGGGAAACAGGAACACATGCAAGAGGAGGTGTCCAAAAATGGCAAGTTGGGAGAAGTGACATCACAATGCAAGTCCTGCCCCTACAAAAGGGACACCCCTGATGGGGAATCATTATTTTATTGGGATTGGCAGGATTTTATAAATGACATAATGAGTACTCAACAGGAGACAGGGATAATTTAATTCATTTGATATAGGATTGTTTTATGTAGAAGGTGTTGTGTGTAATGTATTGTAATATGAAGACACTTTAGAATAATATATACACAAATGCCACACAGATACATACTTATATGTCTACACAAGGGCATGCTTAATTAATCTAAAACAGCATTTACTTTATTAGTATCTTTTCTGCAAAGTAATGTTCCTTGAAGGTATGTTTTCAAAGCAATTCACATTTTAAGCTGCAGCAAGGAATTCAGATACTTCATGTCATGTGAGATTAATAAATTGTAATGGAGCTTTTAGTGCTGCTATTTCATACTCTTATGCCTTAAAGGAGTTGCTGTTAAAACAGTGATTTGTTTTAAAGAATGCTTTGAGTCTTAGGTTGCTCAGATTGACATGTATTTGTTTTAGGTCAGTTACAGAGGATATACCTATATTCTAAAACATGTTTTAAATGAGAAAAACCCTAGTAAATTATTCAGAGTCTTATCTAATAGGGCTGTGCAGTGATTCAGGTGAAAAGGCAAAATGTGATTTATACTACATGGGTGCACGTGTAGCATCTGTTGGGGAACACCTTAAACATGTACTTCTGCGCCTGTGCGTGCTTCAGGTCTCATTTTGCCCTTTCAGTTCCGATTAGCTGTACTGCCCTGTTATTTAAGCCTTACAAAAAGATGATTGTTCCTTGCTCATGTCACAGTATAAAAATATAAAAAAGGAATACGTGTCTGTTTGGTTCAGCATTCTGCTTTCTAATAGTTGTTGGGCAAAAGGTCATTTATTCATGTTGGGATGAGGTTTTGGGTATTTGATAGTTGAATGCTTTGGACTGGAACTCTCATGCCTTTGATTCTAACAGACCTTCTGTTAATGAAACATTTCCTGATCTTAGAATAAAACTCCTATCTTCCTATTTTTCTCGAATCCTTTCCTCACTAGTAGATTTCTCGTAGATATTATGTGACCTATAGGAATAGTGTAGAATACAATGAGATGGAGTGGCAAATTTAAGGAAGTGAACAGAGGAGAATCTAGATCCAAATAATTATCTGAATGCTAGCATATTGAGTGTCACAATTTTGGCTGGTTTTATAACTACTTTTTTCCTAGCTATTTGCTTTTTTATGCAAATGATCTCTTCTCTGGTAATGGCTCTCCCGCTGTGACCTAACAGTTCTTCATAAATCAAGAAAGATATTGTTTAGACCTTGCCCATTAATGATGATCCAGGTTAAATAGCTGTCTTGTTGTTTATATGCCTTGCAAAAACCACACCCAGCTCCTTCAAAGGATGGTCAAATACATATGTGTAGGCAACAGTTTTGCGGGTCAGATCATTTGGGATTTTGAAAGTATGTGGTTCATGTTCTCATCAAATAGATGCCTTGGGGAGCTTGTCTATTCATAAAATGCCTGCCATGGTGGGTGCAGAGAGTAAAAAGCATGTGTGTGTGTGTGTGTGTGTGTATACACACACACACACACACATACATACACACACACACACACAGACACACACATACATACACACACACACACATATACATACATACAAGAAGGCAAATTTGTGTTTGCTTCCAGATGTCCGCACTGGGTTGCAGCTCCCAACATTTTATTTTTTAAGAATCTCAGGTCATCTGGGGCCCAAAGCCATTATTGGAAGTAACCCTGATGCTAGCACAGGAGCTTTGCTTTGCAGTTTGTTAGCTTCTTATTGATTTTTTTTATTTTAAAAATCTAAAATAAATTAAAATCAGATGAAACAAGGAACCTATCCATGAACACAATGACACCCTGGAGCAGCTTGTCGGCTATGTTTGTGAAAAAGATATTTAGGTAGGTAGGTAGATAGAGCTATAAAACATCTGAAAGAGAGAAATAAGTTATTTTGGTTCCCTAATTTGACTTAACAGTTACGTATTGGCAGATTTATTTCTGCAAAACATTACAGGGTTGTGATAGCACATCAACTTTTTTTCATATAAATCTTTTTCCTTAGAGATACAGCTCGTGTAATTACTTAATGGCACTGATGGAGAGTTAGTTTTGCACTATTTGCACACGTCAAATCTTTTGCTTTTGTTGAACTCTTGTCCTCCTTTGCTTTTGTCACCCTGCAAATCACACCACCTACCCAACTGGTGGTAAAAAAAAAAACAATTTATTTATTGCTTACTTACTTACTTACATTTATATGGCCTTCCACTCAACACATGCCTCTGAGTGGCTAACAATCAATTAAAAATAACCAATGATAAACAAAGACAATTAAAGAAAAAGTATCACACTCAAAAATTATAGAACCATAGCACCAAGATGAGCTCACCCCACAGCTAATGTTCAGGGAACAAGCAGTCTTCAGAATTTATGAAAGGCCAAGGTTGGGACTATCTAAATCTTGTATGCTGTTCATAGGGCAGGTACCACAGAGAAGACACACATTCTGGGTTCCATTAAGTGACATAGTTTAACAGAAGGGACCTGGAGAAGGCACACTGTGTCGGACATCATGGGACAAGCAGAAATTATTGGAGAAAGATGGAGCTGGGCAAAGGCCTTCCTAGCCATGGCTCTCAACTGCTCCTTGAGCAGGACTCTAGATTGCACACCAGTTCAGTCTTGGGAAGGGCTAACCATTCAGAGCCAAAGTTGGCAAGTCCCCAGATCTGGGAAGACCCCAACCCATTGCCACTTGGTCTTGCCATGGTTGAGTCTGAGCTTGTTCCTCTGCTTTCAGGCCCCTAAAGCCTCTAGACACTGCAAAAGCACCTTGATGGCATCACTTGTCAGCCTGAAGTACAGATGCATAGTTGATCATACTGATGATACCTAATCCCATGCCATTGGATGACCTTGCTCAGCAGCCTCATGTAGATACTAAATAGGAGTGGAGAGTCAGTAAAGTTCTGTGGAACCCCACAAAACAGAGGTTTATGGCTAGATTCCCCCTACCCCCTATAATCACCAACTGGTATTGACCCCAAATGAAGAGCACTGCAACACTTTGCCCCCAACTCCCAATTTCCTGAGTTGGTCCAGAAGAATACCATGATCAATCATACTGAAAACCACTGAGAGATCAAAGAGGAACAGGATAGATACACCACCCCCACTGTGGTTTCTCCAGAGGTCATCAGCAAGTGCAGTCAATGCTGTCTCTTTACTATAACAAGGTCTGAATCCTGACTGAAAGGGGTCCAGATAATGGACCCTCCAGGGCCCTCTTACGTTGCAGTCAGACTGTATTCTCAACAACCTTTCCGCAAAGGGGAAGGTTGGAGACAGGATGAAAGTTGTTCAATACCATTGGGTCTAGGGATGGTTTCTTGAAGTTAATGCTTGAGTTATCAGCATTGTAATGCATTGCACAATTTGCATGATATTCACACTGATTGTGCATTCCAAATGATATAGCTTAATTTTATTATTCTTGTCTTCTAGTTAGTCAGCAGCTGATAAAACACATTTTCCAGTTTTTGGAAAACAGAGGGCTTCTGTATTATATGAAGAGCATTGATTGCATAAAAGTTTTCAGAGAGGACGCTATTAAGGTAATACGGATGTGAAAGCCATGGTCTTTTCTGGAAACCCGGGGATGAAAGAGTTATGTATCTTTTTGGAATTGAAAACTGATGAGATGGCATCAAAAAGAATGCACAGAATGAAATTGTTATAGTATACTGGAGATATAAAAGACATTACCGTGCTCTGTATTTCGATCTTAGGTTCACTATTCTGAATAGGTCAAGCTTTCTTGAAATTTTCAATTACCTGTAACTGTTAGATAAAAAAGAAGTTTCATCTAAAATAATTTCATAGTTCAAGCCACCATAGAAGCACTGCCGCTTTGATCAATGCCATTTCCTTTGTGATTCACTGCATACAAGAAGCTTGAATCTAAGTGGGGGCAGATAAATGTCTGTGTGGTGGTTTGAAATTCTCTTCTACGCCCCCTTCATTCAGAGTATTACGATGAATTAAGAATATGGTGTCTCTTTGGTGCCAAGCTAACTTTTATTTCTCTGTCTTCTTCCTTTGCTGTTGTCACTGTGTCAGCTGTCAGAAGTGCAGTGCTTTAATGATTTTTTGGAGGCATTGAAAAAAAAGGTGGAAGACAAAAACTTACCCGATTTCTGGGAGATTGTGATACAAGGTATGTCAAACGTTTATGTTATGCGGTGGAAGATGAAAGGATTCACATGTAAAACTTATCAGAAATGTGAAGAAAGCAATTCTTCTATTCAAAATAATTGCACAAATGCAGACTCATTCTGTTTCCTTATATATAGTTTGGGGTTCCTGTGTGCACACACACGTGCATGTGGAAGGCATTCATTTTTAAATACAAGATGGCAGGTGTGCAATGAATTTGATGAAAGGAGTAGGTACACAATAGTGATACTGCTATTAGTAATTGTAATATTGAACCCTGAACAATCCAGACTGTTCCATTCTGCAGGTAGAAGGGGAGTGAGCAGAGTTAGTCTTGGAATGCTTCACTGATTCTTTCATCCCCCTGCTGTCCATTTTCCCCACTATTCCAAAGGGGCTTGAGCATATTTTCAGGGAATGTAAGGGGACTGAGGGCTTGGTGGAGCATAGGCAATTGGCAAAGAACAATTCCTCTGCTGTTCAGCCACTAGATCAAAAGCTTCTCATGGACAGGAGGAATGATTTCATCCCTAGAAATCTTTTGATGCATTCAACCCTTTTATTATCATGCTAACATATTTGCATCAAATATTCCATGCAAGCACCACTCAAACAATATATTATACTGTGGAATTTTTGGGGCATAGTGAATGAAAAAGGATGATGTCATGTATAGCCAGAATGTTTTAATAATCGTAAGTTATACTTACTTTGTTTTTATAGGCTGCAGCTGAGATGTTGGTGGGTTGGCTGCTCCTCCCCCCCCCCCTTCCCTTGCATCTGTCTGCACTCCTTTATACAATCATAACTTATCTGTTACGTTTGGCCAACCACTTAAAAGTATTATTGCATGCTCTTTGTTCCCATGCTTATTTGGACTTGTGTAGACATGTCCAAATGGAACAAAGAAACCTTTTTCAGAGATGTAATGCAGAAAGATTTTATAGAGGTGTGGCAGATTTATGCACCATGCTTCAATCAAGTGGGGAATAATCGGTCAAAAGAACATTTTGTGTAGGCTAATTTTAAACTGGTGAATAATAGCTCAAACATTCAAACCCATATAGCTTTGATTTTTAATATGCACGTACATAAAGTCTTGTGCATCTCAAAAAACAGAAAGCCACTCAGTTTATATAAATCCTTCCCAGCTAAAGGACTTTTATATTAATGCCAAATTAAAGAGTATGAAAAAAAAATATTTGGCTAAAAACATAAGACAGTCAGCCTTGGCTGTACATCAATCACAGGGGCTAAATCATAAAGTAGAGAATGCCAGTATCCTGTGCAAGCTAACAGATGTTTCCACAGAATTATTGGAAAGGCAATCAAAATTCATAAACATCTGGTTAATTTGTATAAGGAGAGAGTTGCCATCTACATGTAGAGTTGCCATCTACAACATGGTTGGTGGTTGATTATGACCATTCTCTTATATTGAACATGGGTCATGACATTTGTAGCCTAATTTAATTTTGGATTGCCTCCAAAGAAGTTCGCAGCTGGGCTAGAGAAATGTTAGTAGTATCCACAGTTTCACACAGCAGTAGTGTGAAGTTCTTTCATCACTAAATAGCGCTTTTGAAAACCTACATTCAAGATGTGTATATTGTTTCTAGGAGTCCTAAAGTAGAAGATTAGGATAAGGAACGGGAGGCCATATGGAAATGGTAGAACAGAGATAGGAGAACTTGCATGCAGGGAAAATGGTAGGCTGTGTGGGTGAACTAGAAAATTTAGAGAACAAAAGGAAATGAATCAGACCAAAAGTAAATGAATCTCAATCTTAGGGATGAGAAAATCCCCAAACATCCTGCATGCCAGGCAATAAGAGAGCTAGTGTGGTGAAGAGTTTAAGGTGTTGGACTGGCCTTGGAGGGACCACGTTCAAGTCCACCCCACAACCCCGGAAAGGTTGGACCAGTTACTTCCTCTCAGCCCAACCCAGAGTTGTTATTGTGAAGAAAAATGGGAGGAGGGAGTGCTGACTTGAGCTCCTGATCAAATGGCAGATACAAATCAAAGGAAGGAAGAGAGACAGAGAACATGTAATAATACATTGGCTAAAAAGCAGAAATAGAATTCAAAACAGTGCACAAGTGTCAGTGACTGGGCCCGGATAAAGGGATAAATTGTTTAATCCAAGAATGGAAGTTCAGGGATGTTCTTGGCTACATGCTTGACTGAGATCTAATTGACCAAATAATGCAGTAGAAATGCTGTGGAAGATACATAGATACTAGTATGCAAAGCATGAGGGTTACCCAGGTGGTATGTCCAGGCAGGTGACCTGTGTTGAGAGTGGGAACGTTTTAGGATTAGACTGTTTTTCCCCACTGTGTTTTGGATTGGCCAGTTGGCAGGTTCTCACTGTTAACTGGCTGCATAGCACCCAAGCAGATATGCAGGGATTTGTTTATAGTAGTCATTCCCTGGAAGTAATTATCTTTTATTGAATTAATGAAGGGAGTACATCAATGGTTAAAGTCCAACCTATCTTTCAGTCTTCTAGGGCATTGTGCTTGTTCCTAGCAACCTTCAATTCCTGAAATTTTACTACTTTCTTGAAAGCAAGGGGATGTTCTTTTCCTTCTTCCTACCTTGGCCCCTCTTTCCTTGCACAAAACCCAGAGCTGGCCCTGCCCTTGTTCCCCTTGAGCGATTTTGAATCTTAAATGATCTCAGTCTCATGCCTTTCTTTTCAGATCTTCCTGTTCACTGGCCCTCTGTGAAGCCTTTGTTTAAGCTGAAATGGTTCCCTAACGTTGCTTCAGTATCAGTCGACGTATTAGTCAGCATTCTTTTCCCTCAAAAGTTAGATTGTTCATAAATATTCCATTACAGTTAAAGCAGTTCAAGTAATGGATTACTTTGGCTTTAGAAGGAAACAAGTCATTCTTCCTTAAGATCCATGTTTAACAACAAAAGAAGTGAATGACAACTTTACTGGAGTATAAGTATCTTACTTTTAGTAATTTTTCTTTGTTGACTGGGGAAATCTTTGTTAGCTGGAAATTCCCTCAACAAGGCTGCATAAATAAATTAAATAAATTGGCACATGACAATCTTTTTTTATTTTCCAGAGTTGGTGGACTCAGCATCTTCCTGGTCTCATTAATAGCAGTTTATTGCTTATTTATTTATTTACAGTCCATGACCAGTATTTAAAAGAAGATGATATAAAAATCCGTTAGATATAAAACAGCAATATAAAATAACAGTAAAATAAAACATATACAGAAGACCCTGAAGCAATTAATAGTGTACATGAGGCACCAGATGATTTCTGCAAGCCATGGCTTTTGTTAAAAATTTAGCAACAGTCTGGGAATGGAGCAGGAGAGGGTGGTTATGGAGCTGTAATGGAGGTGGGAGACTCTGGTTCTATCAGTTTGGAGATCTAGATCCCAGACCTTCTACTGAAGGGCAACTATAGCTTTATCAGAGGTGAGACCAGCTAATGCTGAAAAGAAAAGTCACAGTAAGCCAGATCGATATTGGTTTGTTTCTTAAGGAAGATTCAAACCTATTTGGTAAAGTGAGATGGACCAAAGTTGCCCCCCCCCAAAAAATTTTTTTTGCTTCAGCCAGTTTTATTCTTTTTAATCCAGATATCCTGGATTGAAGAATAGTTCTGTGTAAGACCAGACTGCCTTGCTTTCAAAAATATTTTTAATGGGTTATGTTTATTTAATAGTTGAATTAGGACTTTATGGTACTTGGCCAATATATAATAGTGGTGTTGTCATATGAATGTCAAAAAATAATTTTGTTTTATGACTATGAAACTTTGGCCTGATATGCTTTAGTTAGTGTGAAAAAAATGAAGGTAAATTATTTGCTTACTTTTAGAAGGAATTTCATTGATCACCAATGAAGAAGCTGAAGGAAGCTCTCTAACAGCTGAAGATGCCAAAAAGGTATTAGGATTAACACTCTTATGTCCAAAATATATAATTTGCAACAAGCTCTTAGTAGGTATGGAATATTATCACCACTTAGTCCTGCAATGCAAACGATCCCATCTTTAATCCTAGTAATATCCATTTCTGGAAAAAAAGTTTTACTTTTGTATTCCCCTTACACCAATACCGATGTATGTTCCTGCAGGATGTGATGGAAGATCCCTATCTTCTGCTATTCTGAGTCAACTATATCCTTCTCACTGTTATCACTTTTAACTAACATGCTATTTTCACTTACCCATTTGCCCATTCATCATCCTATTCCCTTTTTTATAGCAATATTCTGTTGTGAAAGTAACCCTGTGCAGGTTCAAAAATAAAATCAACCATGCGTGCAGCTTTCCTGCATTTACCTTCTTAAGCAAACTGCTGAGAATTCCAACTTCTTGTTTGTTAAATCTTTATTGTTAATATATTAATATATTTTTTATAACAAGGCAACTGGAAAAGACCTATAGATCAAACTGATAAGAGCTTAGAGGATAAGAGTCATTTATTCATGCCAGCTCTAGATCAAGGGGGGACAATATATGGGCCACATGCTGCACCCCCAAATCTTTTTTTTTTTTTTGGCAGGCCAGCCATCAAAATTTGGCTGCAAAGCACTGAATGGAGTATCTAAGATCTGGGATCAATGTAACACACATCAGTAAAAAGAAGAGCCCGTTATTACTATAAATAGGGCTTGCATTCGATACACAGCAGTTGCTAGAATTCTTTTGTCATTCCTTTCATACAGGGCCTTAGTGTCCTTGGAGGTCTATTCTTGCAATTTCTTGCCTAGTCCAACAAGATTAAGATTTTAGACCCAACCATAAAGTGATATTGGGAGACTTCTACTCATCTTCCTGGAGGAATTATTCTGGAGTCGCACAAAACTCCATCTTATCTCCCATGTCATTTAACATCTATATGAAGTTACTGAGAAGGATTGTTTGCAGGTTTGGAGCTAGTTTTCATCATTATGCTGATGATTCTCAGTTATGCTTCTATCCTGTGAGCTTAGGTCGAACTTTTCCAGGTCCTCTGAATGATTTCCAAGTTGTAAAGGACTGGATGTGAGAGAGCAGATTGAAATTCAAAACATGCAAGGTAGAGTTGTTACTGGTTTTAGGCTGGATTTAAATGCCTGTTCTGGAAAAAGTTTCACTCTCCCTTAAGAATTAGGTTTGTAATCCTGATATCCTCGATCCAGCATTAATGCTGGATAGCTACATAACTTCAGTGACGAGGTAGAGGCTTTTATCAGCTTCAGATGATAAACCAACTGTGTCCCTACCTAGAGAAGAGAGATTTGGTTTTGATGACTATTGTACCCTACTGGTAACCTCATGGTTGGATTATTGTAATATAGTGTTCATGGGACGGCCCTTGAAGATAGTCTGGAAGCTGCAGCTGGGCCAGAAGGTGCTCTTCCACAAAGGCCCTAACCTAATCCCATGTTGAAACTATTTCAGTGATTGCTGGTTGTGTCTGAATCCATTTTGACTTGCTCATAGTAGTATATAAAGTGTACACTATTGTGTTGATGTGGTTTAGGACTAAGTTTCTTATAGTACTTCCTAGTTACATGCAGTCTTAGATTACCAGTGGGGCACAGTTCTATGATTTGTGTTTACTACTGATATTTGAACAAGATCATTTAGTGCTGATGAAGCATTATTAGTTGAACACAGCCTACTCACTAACGTGGTGAACACTCCAATTGTTTCAACCCTGCTGGCCTTTTGTAAGGTCTTGAAAAATGGTTTTATTATTGAGCCTGGGGCCCCCTGTGTGTGACTGAGCCCATATCATAGTTGTATTAATTGTTGTGCTTGTTGGTCCTTTATCTCAGCTGCTATATACGTTACTCATTGGTTTCTTTATAATGCTTTTATCTTGTTTTTAATCATTGTTAGCTGCCCAGACTCAAGTATTTGAGAGGGATGGCCATCCAAAGTGAATGAATAAATGAACAAACATGTGAACCAGGCCTTGAACTTGTGCATAGTTAAATCAGGCTTTAGGTCAGCTTCTGTTCAGGTCATAGGCCACATTTCTATATGTACCTACCCTCACTTAAATCCACTTGACATGGACATAGATGTATAACACCCATCTGAAGCACCTGTCATTGAAAGTTGCATGTTGTACTTAAATGTGACCAGTAAGTCTATGCGTGTTTTGAAAATGGTTCGGAAGAAGTGCTTCAGACCTCGTGTGAGCATAGTACCCCGCTAGTATTCATTAAGTAGACCAACTTTTTTCAGATTTCTGTGGGAGCCTGAAAAAAAGAGGCTGATGCTTTAAGAAATTATGTGACTTTTAAAATAGCAACACCCTTTTTTTCACTCACATGCAAAAGTCTGACAAAACTGAAGCTGCTTTTCTGAACAACAGAAGCAACAGAAACAACATCAGAACCCCATCTTCAGAATTATTTCCAAAGCATGCGCAGTCCTAGTAAGCAGCATTTGTAAAAAGCTGATATAGGTAAATACTTTTCCTGTGACCCATGTTCTATATCAGGCCTCAGTCTTTTTCACTGAGAAGGTAGTTCTCATTAAAATTAATATATATTTTTGAAAGAGCAAAGATAGGAAGTGTTCCACGGTTAGATAAGAGAGGTGTGCCAAGCATTTTCTGTCATTATCTTGTGGAAAGTGATGGATTTCAGCATGATTATTATACATAATTTTATTTTTCTATCAATGTAAAGCAGATTTTGTCAGGAAACAGAAAAAAAAATAAACTGCTGATGCTTAGTGCTTTCTTGATTGAAAATAAAAAAGTTTAACATTGTTGCTAAGCAATTTCTCATCCTGGGTGACTTTAACATTTCAGTGATATATTGTTTACATCTAATTTAGTGCTGTGGTGCCACTTTGGAGACCTCAGAGCAAATATGTGATTTTCAAAAATAGATTTTACCTTAATTAATGATAAACTGGGATTTGCTCCAGTGCAAAAAGGTGTTTGAATGTGACAGTTTACTTTTCCTTCAGTATTGCCTGTACAATAATTGTATTACATCCACAATGTCAGAGAAAGAGGAGCATCTAGGCATGCTGTATCACAACTGTGCAATCTTTTTTACTGCATAAATCTTTCCAAATGTGGGTTCTGTTTTGTTGTAAAAGGCTGCAGAATCCATGCAGCCTAAAAATGAACATATTGAATATGGAGTTTGCCTGCAGTTTAGCAAAGAAGCCATATTGGATACTAATACAAATAAAGCCACTATCAGGTTCCGTCTGACATCCTATGTGTGTAGTCTCATTCTTAAAATGTGATATGTCTTTCTCCTGGTTCCACTTCTACTGCACATTTGCTCCGGGGTTCCCTTGCAACAATTCTCTCCTTGCAGGCTGGACTAGAAGTAATACAAAGAAAGAGAATTCAAGATCTCTATTAAACAGCATTTTTTAGAAGTAAGGTTAAGGTCACAACACCACAATTCCAGTGAGTACCCTACTTTCAGACGAGATATCTCTATATACATCATTTAGGGCAGCAAAATTCTTGTCCATTTGCTTCTGCTTTTTTGTTTGTAGAGGGCTAAAATTTGCCCCTTTTGTGAAGGCAGAATAGTTTGTATCTGCTCCATTTTGCTAATGGTCATTCCAATTGATATTAAAAGGAATTCTCACACCAGCAGTTCTACAGATAAATATGGCAGAGGGCTCCAGGTGGAAATCTGTGACATCAGTGGTTTCTGAAGAGACACCATAGGATGCAATCCGTCGCATATAGATGGTAATCAGAAGCACCAAGAGCAGTACTTTTGTGCTAAACTAAATTTCTGTTTGTATTATAGCTGGGAGATTGGGTCAAAACAAAGCTTGTGCTAGAAAGAAAGAAAAAAGACATGTTGGTACTAAGAAGCCAAATACTGCTGATCATTTTTGTGATGTAGAATTAAGTGGTTGATGGACAATAGACCGGCATCATATGACAACTTTAAGAATAAAGCTATAATTAGCACTCAGTCAGTTACAAGTATTTGATAGCATATTTGCTGTTTCTAGAATTTACAGTATATTTACTATGGCTCCTACACTTTACATCCTGCCATTCTATATTTGATAGATAAGCCTTTTGGGGGTATTAATAAAATCAGGAATGTAGTGCCTGAGGATGATAGGATAGAGGAGAACAAAAGCTTTGCCTTGACCTCCTTAGGTCTTTGCTTCCTTGGGTCACCCATCTCATACAGAGGCAATTATCTCTATTGGGTGTATTCTATCCCTAGAGGTTCTTCACACAATCTAAAACTTTCCTTTCGTTCTTTAATTTCTTCCTTCTTTCTTGTCCTTCTGTCTATGCCCAAATAGATGGCTTTTTCAGTAATTGTGAAGAGGCTAAAAGTGACATAACTGTAGTGTGGTATGTTTACTTACTCAGAGAAGGATACTCTATGGAAAGTGCATGTAGGATCATCACCTTTATTATCAAAAACCTACATTACTTCCTAAAAGATACGTATTATCCAAAAGGATGACATCTGTTTTTCCAAATCTTTTAATGTTTTGATTCAGAGATTTTCTTCTCCTTTTCTGTGTGGTTCTTGCTATTGATAAGGGAGGGGGGGAGAGAGATGAATCTTTAATATGTTGCTAATTACATGCAAATGAATTTTGTTCGTAGTTTTTGGCTCCCAAAGAAAAGCCCATGGAAGTTTCACCAGTGACAGAAGAGGGTGGTGATGTTGATGATCTGGTAAGTACTTTAAAGTGGTGTTGGCACTGTACATGTGCCAGATAATGACAAAGACAGTCAGAAACATTGCTCACCCTTCAATGCCACACAGCATTGGCTGTCCTCTTGTCTCCTGATTGGCAGATCAGCTTCTTAAACCAAAGCTTACCTGAGTTTGGGGCCCTACCAGATTTTAATCAGGGAATATGAAAAGGGAAATTCAAATTGTAGAGAAGGCTCCCAAAGGACACGTAATTCGGTTGTGCTAGAAGGTGAGACACTTTGCCTGGATCTGACCGTGCATAAGTGCTTTGCTCATCCTCAGCAAGTAACAAATTACAAGGCTATCATGTTTGAGCAAATGGCATTCCAAAAGAGCTCTGATTAGTTCTGTTGATGGAAAGATCCTGCAGCAGTGGTAGCAGAAGGCACTTTCCTTCCAGCAGGACCGGTTCAGCATTGCATCCATCAGAACAGCTATGTGGCAAATCGGTAGGAAATATATTGGAGTTTCTAACTAGAACAGCTTCTCCTCTCTCCCACTTTCTCCTCTGGCTCAGTGGTTTTAGGAGGAAAGGTCAGATGCTTCATTTCAATTGTCTTATAAAATTGTACTTGGATTCATCCCCTAATAAGCAGATCCAGGAATATGGACACCTAAGCACAAGTGCTGTATATAGCTGCATGGTAAATCTGTGTGCTAGAAATCTAACTCTATCTTCTATCAAAGAGATGGCCTTTTGGTGAATTTTGCTTTTTAAGGAAATACATTTTAAAAGAGGACCTAAATCTAGATATTTGAGGCTCATTGTTGAATTATAAGCGATGGAAGCAAGAAGGAGCAATATATCTATTCTTGTTGTATTGCACATTTTAGAAAACCATAACCCAGTTTGTCTCATGACATCTTTCTCAAAGAAGCAAAAATTATTCACTGTCTATTCTATATCATTTGAAGACTTTATTGCCAAATTATGCCTATCATATTATATAGTTTCACCATTGATGGAGTCAGTATGTGAAAATATAGAAGCTCCTTAAGAGTATAGGAACTGGCCACCCTAACTCTAGAATAACATCTAGAGTAGTAAAAATAACATGGATTAACTCTCCCCTCATCAGGTAGTTAGTTACAGTTTGTCTCTACCTCTACGTGTCATTTCATAACTCTTTTGATTTATAGTATAGTTGATCTACTTCCTTTTTTCTTTTCTTGGAAGCACACACAGCAAGGTAGGTCTGTATAGTAATCTTTTCCAAGCTGGTTTCTAATACATGTATTGGTGATTACTAGGCTAGGGAGTACATTTTATAGAAAATACTTATAATTTAATATACAGATTTAGTGTCCTTGGGTATATAGGTATGTATAGATATAGATCAAAGAACAGTAGAAAAAATATAATTAGTATATTTTGTGAACTTAATGCTTACTCTATGACAGCAATAGGGTTCATGCTTCTGTTAAGTCTTGAGTCACTGCATGTAAAAACTCTCCTTGACACTTAAAATAATGAGCCCCAATCTTAGTAAATTGACCTCCTTAGTGGAAGAAAGGCAGGATTTTAAAAAAGAAAAAGAATACTTATTTTTTAAAAAAGTTATTATTACGCTTTGCCACAACTGATGGCCTATTTTCAAATCCTGTGTTTTGTTCTTTTGCAGCTGGACATGATTTAAATAGTTGAGCAGTATTTGACAACCAGTACATGTGAAGATAGTGCTCAGCTCCAGAAAAGGCACCAGCTCCAAAGAAATTGCTTGCAAAGTGTAAATCTTGGTCAGCACAAGCCTTGAGGAAAATTGCCAGCGCAAGCTGTAATAATCTACTGACTCAATTCTCCTTCGCTGCCTGGAGAGGATGTGGTATCAGAGTGGAATCTCAGTGGACTTTATATCTAGAAAAATGTATGCATTTTTAGTATACTGCTGAAATATTTTGAGTTTGGAAGCATTGTAAATGTTAAAAACACTGATTAAGAGTTTTAAAATATATTCTAAAGGTTTGTACCTGTAAATTGTAACCAAGTAAAGTCTTTAGCATTATCCTGTTTGTACATACTCATGGTTTTGGTGGGCCATCTTAATTCAACATATTTATTTATTTGTTTATATTTCAAATTTGTCACCGCCCATCTCACCGTAGAGTGACTCTGGGTGGTTCATATACTGGATCATCCACAATCCAGTTTTTATGTTCAGGTTCGTTGCCTATTCCCAAGGGGCCATGGACATCCCCACAGGGAAAGGGTTGGGATGGAGTGGGGGGGGGGGGCATGACAACCTGTGCATCAAGGTATCGTACAAACAATGTGACTTTTATGCATCAGATGTCATGACTCAAATATCTTTATGTGGTGATGTCATGATACATGTTGTCATTTTGACATTCTGTGTGGTTATAGGTACCTATGCAAGCTCCATCTATAGCTTTAAGTGATTATTGCAAAATAATTTGCTTCTTTTAATTAAATATGTTTTCCTATATTATATTCTCCCATAAGAAAAAATATTTGATTGTGAGGGTCTCACACATGATGCTTCATAGTTAGTAAAGAGAAACACATTCCTATCAACAAAGAAGATTGGCTTTAGGATACAGGTAGTCCTTGGTTAATGACAGTAATTGGGACCGGAATTTCCATCACTAAGCAATGCAGTTGTAAAGTGTGACATCACATGACCACATCGCTTAATGATAGTAATCCCAGCATTCCCACTTGCTGCTGTTAAGCAAGGATCACAGGTCGTTAAGTGAATCCCAGGGGGCTCGCAAGCAGGCCAGCAGGCAAGTAAGGCATGCGGCGGGACTGGGGGTGGCTGCAGCCGGGCAGGGGAGAGTGCACGAGTGCCTGCAGGATACCTATTTAATACGTAATAAATAATATGTATCAGGCTGCCTTGCATGTGAGCCATCAGATGAAAGTTCCAGTTTCCAAGACACATGGAGGCTACCAGGGTTGATGATAATGATCTACCTTTGGAGGCGTACATCAGTATTTCACTAATGTCACAACTTTGAGAAGGTAGGGACTGCTTACCAACCTACATACGGAATTCTATTCTATTCTATTGCCTGAACAGGACTTCTGTTTTTGTTCCAATGCAAACACATGTTTTCCAGTATAATATACATGATTTACCTGTATATACAAGAGAAAGGTAGCAGATTTATTTTGGTTTTTTAAATTGTTATTACAGTATTAGTGTTGTTGTTGCTTATTTGTGCCCTATAGGAAGACTACATTAGGTTCAGATGCTTAACAGAAGATTTTTTTTTTTCTTCTGTGGAAAGCTGTGCATTCTTTTCCCACACCCTTTTTATTTTTCCTTCTTTCCAGCTTTCCCACTTCCTCCTTATGGGGCTATATCCTGACAGTAGTTTTTGTCCCTTGAAAATCAACAAAGCAGATCCTTCAACAATGAAGACATTTCATAGAATTAAGGAAAGTTTTACAGAATAGTGACAGAGAAATAGTTTATGCCTAATATGAAGATCCAGGAAGAAAACCTATGTGCTGAGATTTCCAGGCTGGGCATTGGAAAGTATAGTCCAGAAATATTGAAGTTCAAGACTCATCTCTAGAAATATAAATCTACCAATGCTGCCACAAGTTCCTGTGAGGCTGCGCAAGTCACCCCAAGAGGAATGTACCAAGAAGTAAGAGACCTAAAGCAAGACGAAGTGTTGTGTTAGAGCACAGTAACACAACACTTCATCTTGCTTTAGGTCTCTTACTTCTTGGTACATTCCTCTTTGGGACCAAAACATAAAGTTTATACAGGACCCTTGCTCTTACAGGGAGCTGGTGAAGGACCCTGTGATATATAGAGAGTGGGAAAACCAGGAAATGTCCAGGACAGTACAAATCACAGTATCCTGGACTCAGATTAAGGGAGAAAGAATTTTAAAAAAGGATCCACCAATGGATTCTTACAGCCATCAAGGTGTTATCATTGGCTGTGCTTTCTAGAGTTTCTTGGAGTTGCTGTTCAATATTTTGGGATGCCGTAGGTCCTCTATTCCACAGTTACAGCTTAGTGTGTTTTGTGTATCCAGCAAATTGTCTACTGAATTGAACAATGCTTTATTTTATTTATTTGTATTTCAAATTTAGATACCGCCCATCTCACAAAAAGTGCTTTGGTGTGGCATATCATAGAAATTTAGAAGCATCTTATGTGCTTACTTTAGGATAAGAAAAGGAATATGGAATAGCCTATGTTCTTTTATTCAGATTGGAACCAAGCAAAAATAGTAGCATTTTTCTCCCTAATCTTGCCAAATTGACAACAATTAAATACTAAAATTGTCTTTTATGTGCTTCTTGTAGCTACTTTTTGATATCAGACAAATCAATGTGTCCTACATGGCACTCCTTATGGTCTCTAACTGTACAGACCTTTTGATGAATGTCTCCTATTTACAAGTGCTTTTCCTGTCACATTTTTCTTGCCCATCCATCTCAACACACTGCTGCTTTACGTTTTATCTTAAATATTGCTTTACAATTTATTTCAAATATTTCTTAAACAGGGGCAATTCTGCATTCAGGATGTGACCCTACGGAGAGAGAGAGAGCATTGTGCCACCATTTGGAGCCTGTTGTTTTCCCATATATTTCTCTGTTGGCCCTTGAACAAATGCACATGCTTAAAGCCTTGAAAATAATTTCTTATTATAGCTGGAAGTAGATCCATGACACTTCGGCTGCTGTGATGTAGAATGAAGAAATGTTAGGAGTTTACTCACTGGGCTTCACTCCATTCACTAGCACCCTGAAAGCACTGGAATTGTATTATTGGCTGGGCAATGGGGCTGTTAACACCCCGAGAAGAAATGCATAATTGATATTTACCGATAGAACTTGGAAATTGTCACGCTTATCTCACATTCAGCAGGCTGCGGGCCATAGCATATGGTTATAGGAAAGTTGCCTCTTACATTCAGAACAAATGGCAGAAACCCTTTTAAATTAGATTCTCTGTTTTTATGAGGTTTCTCAAAGGAAGATTGTTTGTTACTTGTGTTAACGGCAGTATCAGTAATGGTGTTTGAGCAACTCAGCGTGTTAATGCCTAATATCTCAAGCTATAAAGCGGGTAGTGGGAGCAAATGTTTCAGCCTTGAGCTCTTATGGATGAGCTGCAAAGGCCCACATCTTCTCCAGGTGAAAGGAAGGGTTGGACGTATGCTCAGGCCCATTCACATGTGTTTGCTATTGCCTGTTTGTTTACTGGTCTTATTTATTGGCAGACCTTCTGAGTACAGTATGCCTGTAACTCTTTTGGAACTGCATGAATGCCCAGAATAAAAACAATCTTCTCTGCAGCAATAGAAATAGACTGTGTTTCTGTAGGAAGGACACATGAACTGCAGTGGCTGGCGTTGCCATCCAGAACTCAGCCCAAGCTGAAATGAAAACGCAAGAGCCTGGCAATTCTCTCAGATGTCTAGGGTTAATTTTATTTTCTTGTTTAGCAAAAGTAGTGAGGAGACTTCCAAAAAAGCAATGGTTTCACTCCTGAAACATTTTGCTCTATCCAGCAGATGTCCTTATTGGGACCATCCTCACATCTCTTTACACACAGCATGGACATGTCCTGCTAACTATTTTTGAATGGTTGTCCTCATGTTGCCTTCATCTCATCCCCAGTCATCAGTGGAGGCAACTTGAACTCCGGTCTAGTTCTTCCAGTTTTCCCTCTTCTCCCAACACAATTTTTGCCATTGATATGGACTAGAACATTTCAGTGGTGATGTGGTTGATAACACAGATGAGGATCTGCCCAGCTCCCACTACCTACTTTAGCCTGCTGCAGATACGCCTCATCCCCTCTGTCACTGGGAACTGTCTTTCATGGCAATTTTGACCTGCAAGAGAAATTAAAATTCTTGGTGGCATCTTTCCATATAATGCCTGACCAGTGCTTTCTGAAGAGCTTATGAAGTCTTAAACTGACTCTTTATATACCCAGGTTTTGAAAGAGCGCTAAGCCCATGTCCAAAATAGCCCAGCTGATAGATGGAAGTATGGAATCAAGCAGGAGGAAGGTCAGGAGAGTTCCCACTTTATCCCCCACCTCTTTCCCAAGCTATTTTTGGACATGGGTTTAGTGCTTCAGAAGAGCACTAGACTTGCCTAGCACCCTTTCAGAAAAGCACCAGAACTGTGTTCAGAAATAACTTGTCTGAAAGGCCCTTCACTTCAGCAAGGGATGCTTGGTGGGAGGGAAAACAAAACCAAGGGGATCCACCCATTTCTTTCCTTAACTTACTCCACATTAAAACTGTAAAAATAGCATAAGGACTGAAGGACAGCAGTCTATGAAGAAGAGCCCATTGTGGTTGACTTCACAATATTCAGCATTCCATATAAACTGACCAGAGCTCCTTTCAGCTGATGAATGAGGGAGCCCAAAATTGGCTTTGTATTAACACTGTATCTCCAGATCCTCATTGCCCTCTTCTAGCAGTTGTTACAGAGACAAAAGAAAAAGAATTGGGTCACTCAATTTAAAAGCATGGTGGAATGGTGGCCAGATGCTTTGTGCCTTGACTTCAGTTTCAGCAGGGAGGAAAAGAGAGCTACTCAATTTAAAAGTTAAATGAAATAAAAATAAAGCATCATGGCTCCTTGACTTCAACAAGGAATGGGGGCAGCTAATTTGCTGGTAGAAGAAAAACATCAGGAGAGTTCTCACCAACAGGGAATAATCTAACCCACAGTTCTGGCTCAGCACTGCAGCCTTGTTCTTGCAGCATTTTCTCTTGTGGTGCAGCTGAGCCAGAAATTAATAAGATTAATTAATTAATAAGATTAGCAGAGCCCCAGTCACAGAAAGATGCAGCAATGCACCCCTGATCCCAGATCAGTTCAGGTGTCATAAAGGGGTACAGCCTTCTCGTGATGATTTGATGAAGAGTTTTCCATAAAGACCCTTCAGTGACCAAAGGCCAGATATTCTTGATTAGGCCATCCAGCTGCCTTGATCTGAACTCCATGGGGAAAGGATGCAATAAAACTACAGTCCGTAACCACAGTCCATAACCACAAGAACTAACTAAAATAAACAATTTAGTAGGGGAAAATAATACTATAATATAAAAATCAACATTCATTGTCTCACACAGTATCTACCTGCTTGGGGGGAAATGGCTTGTACTTAGATATAAGCACAGACTAAATAATTTCATTTAGAAAAATAAACGGTTGAATTTGATGAAATTCTTCAAAATCAGTAATTTTAGAATTCCTATTCTTTAACATTAATAACAAACCATGCTTGTGTAATGTTTTCTTACTGTGAAAGGTGCCACCGTGAAATAAGAGTTTCAGATGCTTAACTGTTAAAAAGTTATCTTGTTCTTTTATGGTGAAGGTGGCTGGAAGTCTAGAGTGATTTTGGTGTCAGTGGGTTACCTTCATCCTAGATCACTATGGGATGAAACACTGAATAGCTTTCATCCACTGTATGAATAGCACTAAAACAGTAGTTAAGGTTGGTTTCCAGGAGGACCTAGTCTAGCCTTCCCAACCTGATGTCCTTCAAAGATGTGTCTGACTTCAGCTCCCATAATTCTGAACCAATATCTTTGGAAAGTACTAGATTGGGGAATGCTGCTTTAGCTTATTTCTGTCATTCTCAGCTGTCATGAGGAGACAGATTGACTGTCTGCTGAGACAAATAGACTCCAACTGTGAGTCATTAGCCCACCTTTTGAAGTAGGAATATCTTCTGGTGTGGAAAGGACATATAGATTCTATTCCCAGAATGTTCTGGTGATTGCAAGCATAGGAAACCTAACATAGTATCACAGAGCAGATATTAACTTCTCTATTTAATCTGGATGTAATAAATTCATTTAAATTCTTTGGCAGCCTCATTTCTTCTTTCAGTTGCTATACTTTGAACTCTTTTTCTTGAACTTTTTAGCTTGTCCTCTTTATATTTTTCAGTTGTCAAAACATTAAAATAATGTATACACACACAGAGCTGATGTACAGGTGAAACTTGAAAAATTAGAATATCGTGCAAATGTTCATTTATGTCAGTATGGCAACTCAAAAGGTGAAACCAATATATGAGATAGACGCATTACATGCAAAGCGAGATATGTCAAGCCTTACTTTGGTATAATTGTGATGATTATGGCGTACAGCTTATGAAAACCCCAAATTCACAATCTCAGAAAATTAGAATAGTGTGAAAAGGTTCAATATTCTGGGCTCAAAGTGTCCCCCTCTAATCAGCTAATGAATCCATAACACCTGCAAAGGGTTCCTGAGCCTTTCAATGGTCTCTCAGGCTGGTTCAGTAGGAATCGCAAGCATGGGAAAGACTGCTGACTTGACAGTTGTGCAGAAAACCATCATTGACCCCCTCCATAAGGAGGGAAAGCCCCAAAAGGTAATTGCAAAAGAAGTTGGATGTTCCCAAAGTGCTGCATCAAAGCACATCAATAGAAGGTTATGTGGAAGGGAAAAGTGTGGTAGAAAAAGGTGCACAAGCAGCAGGGATGACCGCAGCCTGGAGAGGATTGTCAGGAAAAGGCCATTCAAAAGTGTTGGGGACTTTCACAAGGAGTGGACTGAGGCTGGAGTTAGTGCATCAAGAGCCACCACACACAGACGGATCCTGCACATGGGCTTCAAATGTCGTATTCCTCTTGTCAAGCTGCTCCTGAACAACAAACAACGTCAGAAGCGTCTTACCTGGGCTACAGAAAAAAAGAACTGGTCTGTTGCCCAGTGGTCCAAAGTCCTCTTTTCTGATGAGAGCAACTTTTGCATCTCATTTGGGAACCAAGGACCCAGAGTCTGGAGGAAGAATGGAGAGGCACACAATGCACGATGCTTGAAGTCCAGTGTGAAGTTTCCAGAGTCTGTGTTGATTTGGGGAGCCATGTCATCTGCTGGTGTTGGTCCACTGTGCTTCATTAAGTCCAGGGTCAACGCAGCCGTCTACCAGGAGATTTTGGAGCACTTCATGCTTCCTTCCGCAGACGAGCTTTATGGGGATGCTGACTTCATTTTCCTGCAGGACTTGGCACCTGCCCACACTGCTAAAAGTACTAAAACCTGGTTCAGTGACCATGGGATTACTGTGCTTGATTGGCCAGCAAACTCGCCTGACCTGAACCCCATAGAGAATCGATGGGGCATTGCCAAGAGAAAGATGAGGGACATGAGACCGAACAATGCAGCGGAGCTGAAGGCTGCTATTGAAGCATCCTGGTCTTCCATAACACCTCAGCAGTGCCACAGGCTGATAGCATCCATGCCACACCGCATTGCGGCAGTCATTGCTGCAAAAGGGGCCCAAACCAAGTACTGAGTACATATGCATGCTTATACTTTGCAGAGGTCCGATATTGTTCTATTTCCAATCCTTGTGTTATTGATGTCATGTAATATTCTAATTTTCTGAGATTGTGAATTTGGGGTTTTCATAAGCTGTACACCATAATCATCACAATTATACCAAAGTAAGGCTTGACATATCTCGCTTTGCATGTAATGCGTCTATCTCATATATTGGTTTCACCTTTTGAGTTGCCATACTGACATAAATGAACATTTGCACGATATTCTAATTTTTCGAGTTTCACCTGTAGGATCACATACATTAATCTTTTAATGAACTGGATGATATCCTTGATTACTTTAACACTGTATGAAACAAAACGCATCCAGGCTGCAAAAAAGCCTCACTAGCTACAATTAAATGAATAACAACAATAACAAGTATCTTGCTAATCTGTATTCTGTATCAGCAGAAGTTAAAACAAATGCCACGCCATTTAACCCATTTAATGCATGGCCACTATCGGCAACATATACAAGAATTCCCAACAACCACAGCCAACATGTCCAATTGGGAAGAATACTAGGAATTACAGCTCAGCGATATCTAGGGGACCACACAGGGTTCTTAATGCATTAATTCATGTTGTAGCACTTACTAACACACAAACACACAAGAGCTTTATAACATTCCAACAACCTCCTACTTTTTACCAAGTCTAGGTACTTGACTTTGGATCTTTTTTGTCTCAAAGGCAACTTTTCTGCAAGGGTAATCTATGACATGGTGATAGTGGGCAGATTTTTTCTCTCTCTCATTCTTTTCTGGCATCCATTTCTTGATCTCTCTCACTTTTTGTTTTCATCCAGATTGTTGCTGGAGAAGAGAAAACTCATTCTTCCTGGGGATCTCGGCTTATTCCTTGAAAGGCGCTTTTGAAAGCCAAGTCTTGCATGAAACTAGGCCAGAGCTTAACATGCCTCGAAGCTGGCTTTCTTCAACCTTAAGTAGGACTGAACACTTCTGGAAGGATTTGGATTGAAGAAACCTGCTCCTACCTCTTAGCTTGCTGGATTTGTGAGGAAATAGAATGGAAGTGTCCTCTCTCAAAAATTGAATTCAGCCTAGGGAAATTCTAATGCAGAATTGCTGTTCGTGCTGCAGGTGTTCTTGATCTGTTCTTATTTATTCAACTGTGGAGTAAATCCAATGAAGCCAAATGCACTATATTAACAGCACTTTTTTTTTCTACTTTGAAAGACCTGCACTGGTTGTCAGGTGTATTTTGGGCACAATTTAAGGTGTGGATTTTAAACTTTAAAACCCTGAACAGCTTGGAGTCAGACTAACTTAAGGACTACCTGTCTTGAACTGAAGTTACGTGGGAATTAAAAAGACCTTCTTTTCAAAAGACCTTGTGCTGGGCAGAAAGAGAGAGAGAAGGCCTTCTCTTGTGCTGCTTCCAAGCTGTGGAATTGTGCTCAGCACACTTTTTCTGCTTTCACAAAAGTAATCAATATCTTTCTCTTTAGTCAAGCTTTTTCAGACTGAGTGATTTTAGTAGTGCTTTTATGAGATTTTAATTGTTCATTTTTTAATTGTTAGCTGATTTTCTGCCTTCTGTAGGCAGAAAGAGAGGATATAAATGGTAAGGATGAAATCATGCTAAATATGGGACATTGCTCAGAGAGATGTGATAACAAAGAATTAATCCAAATAATTAATTAACTAACTAATGGTTCAAAGAGCAGCTGACTGGCTTCAATTTCATTCATGACCCTTTCTTGGAGAAATTTTAGCTAGGAGATGCACTTGTCTGACTGATCCCATGAACCAGTGATTGAAGATTTCAGTTGCTTGAGAACTTAATGCAAAAGAAAAACAGGAATGCTCCGTAGATCAAGCTACAACTGGTCAGATAACAAAGGTTAATTATTTGGTCATCTGCACTCAATTTTTAGAAATACTTGGAGGAATTAATGACACTGGCAGGAGGAGAAAAGCATCAGTGATATGTTTCATGTTCCAGAGCAGGCCAGCACAAGGGATGACCCACCATACGAAATACAACCCAGCAGTTCTATACTGAAGTTTGCCAAATGCTTCTTGTTTTGCAGCAGATTTCAGTACCACCTGGTGCAAGGTTAGTTGGTTGCATTCAACTTGCTAGTTCCAAAATTCTTCAGACCTGTTTAATGTTGGCCCTCATGCAATCTAACAACAACAATAACATCATTATCACTGCCTTTGCCTTATGTACATGAAACTTGGGGTTGGTGTGGGTGACTTTGTACCAATCACATAATCCCTGGGATTATGGCAAGGAGAAAGTTCATGAAACCAGTAAGACTGTTGAAACTTGCTTTGATAACTTTGACAGAGTGGTTGAATACATTTCCTTAATGTGGAACTTGTACTCTTGTTTTCTGAGATATCTTTATCCCCTGTATGAGACATGCTAATTTGGCTTGGATAACCACAGGTGAAGGAAACACATGGACAGACACAATTCAGAGAGACTTAGGGTGCTTCCATTCTGCTATTCTTCTGAATGTTCAAACTCTCAAGTTATTTCCATATGAGGGTTCTGAGCTAATATGAAAGCAACTCCAAATCACTGTTTCCCTGGTGTCAGGAGTTTTGGAGAACTAAGCTGATTTATTTCCAGCTTTTCTTTTTGAAACCCCATGGCTCTCTTTCTCTCCTTAGAGGGAACTCTTACTTCATCCACCTGCTACCCACTTTGCAACTTTCTTCAATAGCCCAAAACAACAGACAAGTTTACTGTCTTCTTTTTCTTCCACGCATGTCACATGTCAAAGTGCCAGGCAACAGTATTTGTTTCCTCCCTCCTTTGCTTCCCTTTTTGTGTAGAGCAGCAGCCTGGGAATTTTTGTTGTCTAAGAACCCAACAAAGAGCAGTAGCTCAGAGCAAATCAGTGATTTCTTTGTTCTCAGCATTTCAAGTTAGCAAGTGATAACAGTAACAATTGCCTTCAGACTGCCTCAATAAGTTAGGCCATGAGAGCTAAGGTGCTCCAAAAGTATATTTAATGCATTGCCTCCACCCTCAACAGTCAGATGGGAAAAATAATCTATTGGAGTGTTACTACTGTGAATCCTTCTCTTGGGGTTCTCACTCTTTAGGAAACTGGGACATAAGAAATACATATAATAGTGTATTCCTTTCCTTTTCTGCTAGTCATCTTGGGAAGAGACACTGAAGATCTAATTATGAAGTAGAAATTTATAAAAGGCCTGAATGAGCTGGTTAGAATCTACAGCCACCCAACCCTGTTCTGGAAATGTTTCTATCATTGTCCATGTATTATAAAAACCAACTGTCTGGTCAACAACTTGATAGAACTCACACCTTGCTGCTTTCTTAAATGGAAAACCTGAAATATGAGGGCTGATCTGATCTAAATGCTTTAGTCCAACAATGAAATCCCATGATTAACTTTACTGATTGAAGTACAACTAACAGTTTAGATCCAACATAAAGTCCAATGCAAAAAGATTGTTGTTTTTTCTGTTTGCATCCCTGTTTGATATTTTTCCTAAAAATAATTTTTTTTTGTGGTATTCATTAAAACATGTATTGATTTCTCTGTTTGATGACTACATTTGGAGGCTACCTGACTTCAGAACGATATCATCTGTTTTTCTGAGCCATTTCACTTATGTGTCAGAAGCAAAACTGGTAAATAGTAAGTGATTATTTGCAAGAATTGTGTTTTCTGGCAGCTTTTTTTCATGTTCTTTCAGTTTCGTTGGAATGTTTAAACAGGAAGAAATGATACTACTTTGGAAAATCACCACTCTACTAACTCCTGCTCTTATAATGTTGTAACACTGTGAAGTTTTCAGATTGCTCTGGAGGGTTCAAAAACTCTTACCTAATACTTTTGTTTTTCATTGATATTTCCACATTATTTTTCCCCATAACAACAACCCTGGGAGATAGATGGTAATTATGCCACATGAATTGTAGAATATGCTGGCTGATGGAGGTCCTATGTAGAGGGACACATGGATGCCATGACTTACAAAACAGACATTTGCTGTTTTTGTGGATGGCAGAGATTCATTGATGGGTAAGGCTTTGGCGAAGTCCCGATTTGATGGGATACTTCTTTTCCATTGGGTCTACATTGGATTCCTTGACATCCAGTTGGATGGATGAATAATATCCAAGCCTAATCTCATTTAGTATCAACAAGGAGAAGCCTTAAGGAGAAAGCTATTTGCATTTTTGAACCCTGTCCTTAATTAAATCCAGATGCTAAAATACAGTAAGAGACTCAGAACAAGGCTGAGTTGCACATTTCACTTCCTGAAAAGGAATGGAATGGCTTATGTAAAGTTGGTGACCATTAAAATTACCAGTGGGACAGAGCCACGGAAAGAGAGGCAACAATTTGATTTGGACTGGGATTGTGGAAAAAGCAAAAGGGGAAACCCATTTACATATAGAATCATGCTCAATGTTGTTTACCCCTTCAAAGGGCATAGCTGCATATCCACACTTACCATTCAAGCTGCTGCTGTCCTGAGCTCCTGCTGGCTTCACTCTAAGTTGGTTTAAGAAAATCTGTCCAGACCAAGATGCTTTGGCCACAGCTTCCAAGGTATTCCGCCTAGACTGCAGCCTCCTATGTCTTCCTATGGGGTCATTCCTCTGCTGCTGTGCCCTCCCACCTTTCTATACCAGGAAAGCAACAGCCATTCACTTTCCTTCCTGTAGGCAGGTCTTCTTGGATGTACGTATTTTAATATGTGCTTGCACATATTAGTATGCGCATATGCACAAAGTTAAATTTATGGATACAAAATTATGTGAAATTTATATTTACAAGGTTGCAGCATCAAAATGCAGATGCCTACAGACCAAACAAGCAGTTTACATTTTCTTCTTTCCAGCATACACTCTAATGGGCTCTCTATCCCCAATTCCCCACCCCCTGCAACAACACCAAGGTAAGAAAATAGTGTGGTGGTTAAGAGCTTCCCCAAGGGCTGCAGCTAGCCCTTATGATGCCTTTGGGCGAATTAGAAAAAGGTGACCCTGGAATGAAGAAAATGGGAAGCAGACGTATGTCACTGCATCCGCCACCTTGCTAGCAAGCAACCACTCTCCCTGGGGAGAAGTTAGCCAGACCAATTGGCCAAGCTGCCCACCCTCTCTCTTCTGCTGGCAGTCACTCACTTTCTGTTGCTTTGACAAGAAAGAGGAGTGCCTGCACTTCGCTGGAGCCCCTTCAGGGGTGGCCCCCTTGTGCAGGGCATAAGCTGACCAATCATACCGAGAAGCCATGGCTTTGCTTTGGAGGAGAAGGCTGCAGGTTCAGAACCTGTTTTTTTCGGTCATCTGAGGTCAAAAGCTCTCATCCCCTGAAAAGCCCATATAAACCAATGGGCTACTTAAGGAGAAGTTAAGGCTAATTTCTATGCAGTTTTGATTGCCTGCAAAAAAATGGTTCATATTTTTGCCATGTTAGACTTCTATCAATCAATACAATCAAACACTGAGTTGGCAATACTGCTACAGCTCTGAATATCTCTAGTCTGCCTTTTGCCAAGAACTCTGCTTAGTAAGGAAACCAGTAGACATCATGAGATTTCTTGCAATTAAATGCTTCTAGATCAGTGAAGATTCCTCTTTTCTAAGTTAGAGGTTTAATTAATCAAAACAGCAAATGGATTGCAAGGACCTCAAATGCTAGTGTAATTAACTCATTCATTATCCTGTTCACTTATACAGTGACAGTTCTTAAAGGTCATCATTCATTTTTATGCCTCACTTCATCCCTCCCATATCACTATAGTTTCATCCCTATTGTAAAAGTTAAATGAGTTTTTTGTTGCCATATAAACTTCTTCAATCTGGAGGGATCACCACTGAAGATGTTATCTTTAGCAGCAAATATTTTGGATTTGACACAGGTGGAAAATGTAAATCACATTGATGAATTAATGACTGCATGCTGACTCAGTTCCTTGAACATCTCATGTTCATCCATGCAGCCAATTACATTCTGATGCGATGTGCAGAATATGCAGGTGATTATTTTTGGTGGTGCAGGTAATCAGTGTTAAAATTAAGTTCTAATCACAAGGCTATTTAGTTTGGGCTCTGAGAGAAGACAGAAAAGTTTGTCTTGTACTGTGTTAAGCCAGGGACTCACCTAGACCTATACTTCTAAGTGGAAATTCTAGAAAATAAAGTAGAGGCCTATAGTAGGTGTGTAAAGCATACGCTTCAAAGTTGTGCTGTGACTTCTGGGCCTAAGAATGCATGGTTCCAAACTTCATGTGATTCCTGGTCTGTAAGAATACTCTATAACTAATAATAAGGGTAAGGATTTTCATCAAAACTATTGCTGGAGGAGGATACTCTTTTCCTTGGATGCTGTAGCCTTTGTGGAAATCATTTCTTTCTCCTTACCTAGGATTACATTTTAAAAATTCCTCCATGACAAATAGAAATTATGCAACTAGTATAACACAGTGGTTGTTTTCCTATGATGTTGAACCATAAACTGCTACCCATCTTTTAGCTATTATAAGAACTCAGCCCATGTGGTTAATTTTTGATTCAATATATTGTGAAAAACCAGAAAGCTGAGGTAATTGAGTAAATTGTGCTTCAGTTAACCATGTTACAGAAATGCAGACCTTGTGTAACTTCTTAGAATTCTGCTTTCTTCTTTCTCTTCCTGTATCCAATTTCTAAACCCATTAAGCAGAGTTCAGTTTTGTTTTGCATGTTGCAAGCAGAATCAGCAAGTTGATATAGAAGTGAGTTTCATCTGGTTTTGTAATTCCAAACAGCTAGAGAAAGAACACAACTTTTAACCATGGGAGATGGATTTTGTAAGTGTGAGAGCCATTTGCTCTCTGGCTGGGTATAACCAGAGAATAGTAGTAGTTGGAAACACTGCAGCAGCAGCAAGGGAAAAGGAATTTTTCTCATGTTCAAATCTATTATCTACCTTAATCCTGTCTGGGCACTAATTCTATTGTCCTCCATCTGAACCCACTTTAGCTGTGCATCAAAAAATATAATTTTCCAAGAGAATATTTTGGAAGCATTTTGAAAACACTAATCCTAGAATAATTTGCCTAAAACGTTGTTGCTTTAATTTTCGCAATGTAATACCCCAAGAAAAAAATTACCATTTTTTTTTTTAATCAGTGAGAAACATATAACAAATCCACTAAAAGAAGTGGACTCTCTGGAACAGTTTCCTGTCAACCTGTTTTGAGTAAATATTTCTGAAAGGGAAAAGGTTAAAGATGTGAAAAATTAACAATACAGTACAAAACGTGAAGATAAGAGGACAATCTGTGTAGAACATGGCTTCTAAAGCTGGAACGATGCCTCCCCATCTCCATAGCCTAGCAGATATACAAGGTCACAGTTTTTTGTTTCCCTAACAGTTATAATCTAAACTGTTAGAGTGGCAATTCTTCAGCAATTAAGTTACTAGTGGACTTTGGTTTTATTCCAAAGATGATGACAAGCTCTTCCTTTTCTAAGTACAAATCAGCTATTATGTTGTAAGAGCAAACAAGAAGCAAAACTAATGGTTTGCTTTGTGATCTTTGCAGAATATGCAAGAATGTGTCTTCCACACCATCAAATGAGGCACCACAAGTGAAGGTTAAAGAGCTATCAGTGACAAGAAAATTCCAGGAGAGATTTATGAATTTCCCCAGTTGAAATGTGCTGTCTTTATTGCCTTTTTCCCCTGCCATGATTTCTCTCCAAGGTATCAAAGCTGCTTGAGGTTGTCCTTGGATGTGGTCAGAATAATGGGGAAAACACTGTCTTGACATCAGGACAGCTAAGGATGGCTTAAGAATCATTGTTTTGCTCATGAGCTGGAGACAAGATGTTGGACATAGCATGGGGACACTACCACAGCAGAACAAAAGAAATTACCAAAGTTATGTTTAGGACTTGGTTAGGTGCAACAGGAAAAAAAAAAAACCTTGGATATGTAGAATGTATGTCTCTGGGGAGACTGTACCCAAAACTATCAAAATGTTGCTTGAGAATCTCCCATAATCGTGTAAAAATACAATGTATTCCTTGTGGCCCATTTTACTGCAAAATTCTGGAGTCTGATCAATGTCTTAATTTTTCTCCTTGTCAAATGGTTGAAAGGAAGCCATAACATAAGGGTTCAGGGTCATAGAAAATAATTATTTTCGCTGTTAAATGCCACAAAGTAAGGAGTAGGGAACAATTCTGGTATGCAGTAGCATACTCCTGGATAATACCCTGGATAACACTTCAGGTCATTGCGGAGACTCATTTCCCCTGATTTTGAGCCACTAATTGGGGAAGAGTGGAGGACCTGACAATAAACTAATTGTTGCATGACTTTACATGATATAAAACTGCTTCCTATGACTCTCCAAATGGTGATGCTCACACCTCTAACTCTGAATGGCAGAGTGCAAGAAGATAAATATGCAAAATGTTTTTGAACAAATGCATACAACTGAAGCAGGGCTGAGTGCTTTAATTGGCTTTATTGATGGACAGGTCAAAAGGAAGTTAAGACAGAGCTAGGGGAATGTGGCACCTTAAAAATGCTGCTGCATAAAATCTGCTGCTAGTCCAAGGCAGCATGGCCAGTGGTGAAGGAGTCTGGGAGCTGTAGTTCAACACCATCTGGATAGACACAACTTCCCCATTCCTGAACTGAAGCCAGATTAAAATCTCTCTCGCATCTGCAGTCTCATGCTTTGCTTTATTACTTTTATTTATTTGCAAGAATGTGGTAGGCACTCTGGTTTCTAAGCAGGTTTCCGTCATGGTTGGTACAGTGAACTGGATGTAGGACAAGTGAAGCTCAAGTAGGATTACATAGGTGCAATAAAATAAACTGCATTCATCAATGTGAATGGATATAAGGCTACCAACATATGCCAGGAAAAACTTACAAAACGGGCATTGGTTCTCCGTGCCCTCCCTCCCCACCAAGGCATGTTACATAAGGTGGCAAATAATTTCAAATTGGGCCAAGGCAAAATGGCCAATTGCTATAGAGGTTCTGCACACACTTTGCATGCAGAAAGTTTCCATTATATCACCCCATCACATCACTGTTAAATAATGTTATGTCAAAAAACTGGGAAATTACTGCTTAAAATAGTGGTAAGGAGACATAACTGGATGACAAAGAGGCAATTTAGTGAATAAATGCAAAATAAAATGTCTGTATGAACCAACTATCCTTTCTTTCCTTGACTCAGATTATGCAGGCATTATCCCCACACCTATTTGTATTTGCCTTTGTACTGAACCTTATAACATTGTCATCAAAGTCAGTTCTGTAAAGTCCTTTGTGACTGATGCATATTAACACAAAACAGATTTTAATTGACCAGGGGTAGCAAGACATAAGTAAGGATGAAATAGATTTCACAGCATAATTTCACAGAGATGTGTGTGGCGGGGGGGGGGGGGGGGATGTCGTTCTGTGTTGTCTTTTCTTTTTTGTATAGTAGAAAAGAGCCTTCACACATGGAAGAATATCAGTCAAGAACACTTTTCTCATTCTTGAATTGGGAGCATGACAGGAAAATGACAAATTCACACGGTCAATGAAGGCTTAAGTCACTTCCTCAAGAGGCTTATTTTGGAGGATAATATTGCAGCTCTTTCCACCAGCCCTCTTCTTCTGTCCCAGAGCTATCTGGAAAGGTGCATCTGCTCTGACTGAATTTTTTTTCTTGAATGCACAAATTAAGATTTGCAGAAACCAAATTAGTCATTTGTATGGCATCACTGAAGCAACGAACACGAAACTGAGCAAACTCCGGGAGGCAGTGAAGGACAGGAAGGCCTGGTGCGATATGGTTCATGGGGTCATGAAGAGTCGGACATGACTTAATGACTCAACAACAACAAATATACTGTAAAATGTTGAGAAATTTTTCTTAGTGTGACCTTTGTTAGTGTCCTCACAGAAATTAAAATAGGCATATTAATCAATGCAGAATTGTATATGAGATATAAAATTCTACTGGGAATAGAAGGATAGATGCCCGAGTGTGGCATCAATGCAACTTGGCTAACTATCTGTCAAATGTAGCAAAAAAGCCACTGGAAAGCTGACTCAGAGCCAACACACTGCAAAGAACATTAGCTGAAATTTTAGCAGCAGAATGAAGTTTGTAGGGTAGAACTCATACTGAATATTGCAGCCAAAAGGAGTAACCGTGGACAGTTTAGTCCAAATAATCTCAGAAAGCTGGCTCTCATTCTCGCTAACAAGTTCTTATTTATGTGATTTACCATTGGCATGAGCCAGAGAGAGAATGAATGCATGTGAAAATCAATACCAAGGGGGGGGGGGGGGGAGAAAAAGGGGATGGAAGAAGAAAGCATCAATAAAAAAAATAATTTCTTCCATGAGAAAGATGTTGATGAAACTCTCCACTCTGGATTACCTATTCCGTTAGTAACAGTAACAGAGACATGAAGAAAATTGGGCTTAAATGTGGATGTGGTTCCCGGCTTGTGCTTGATCTGACACATTGTGTAACCTGCTTTTTGTGAGTTATGTCTCATAAGTGAACAGATTTAACTGAGAAGAAATGCAAACATTATTATTAGCAGGAGCACTTCTGCACATTTCTTTCTGTGCCTCATATGATAACTTGCTCTCTGCATTAAGAAGACACATTACACTTCCAAAGTTAACAATGTTTACTGTTTGGACATTGAGAACAATGTCCAACTTTGTCCACTGTTCTCTCTCTAAAGCAGATGACTGTAGGAGGACCAAGCAGGACATGAAGGCAACACCTTTCTCCAACTAGCTTCTCAACAGCAGGTCTTCAGAGTGGTTCTGGCAGCAACCAAAATGATGCTCTTGTGCTATCCTTACCTACACTACTGATAATTTTTTATTCTCATATTCAGCTAGAGTCAACAGTTGACCTAGGCATATAGCAGACCACTTAAGCATCTGCCATGACAGCTCTCATTTCCACTGAACTCATCAAACAGCCAAAATTGAGTTTCACACTCATGAAGGATCAAACAATTGCCAGAAAAGGCAAGCAAATATTTCAGCTTTCCTTCTAATGATGCTCATTTCTGAATGCTGACATTAGGTTAGTCAGAGCCTGCTTGAGCTTCAAAAACATTCTGCAGTAATTGAACAATTTTAAGTTTTTGGATATGTGACCACAAGAGAAATAAAAACCTTTTATATTTCTATTAATGGAACCATCATGCTTTCTACAAAACTATGTAACAGTTTGTTTCTTTTACAGCTTTGAATATTTTATTATGTTTATTCTTTAAAAAATGCAATGCTTTTTAAAGAATAAAAAATGGGAAAACCATTCCTGGAGAATGTTAGTAGTAGGAAACATAAATTAATTTCAAAATGCAGAGGACAGTCAGAAAACACCATGAGCCAATCAATGCTCCCTCCAGTTGACCAACTGGAGGATACAGTAATAACATCAGTGCCCCCTCCTCTGAACTGGGACAAGAAAACTCCCCTTAACCCATTCCATGGGCCGGGGGGAGGGGGAGGATAAGAAATTGCAAGTACCTTTGCTCCATGTTTTCAGTATATTGTGGGTATTTGTCCAGACTACTTGCAAAAAATCTGAGCAATTGCTATGAGAAGACTGTACCCAGGGTACAAAGGTACCATTTCTTCTCTTTCTACTCAAAAGTTACTGTAAGCTGTGAACCAAAAGAATATTATTTTGCTATTTTTGCAACTGGGTGCTCTTCACAATAGCTGTAGCACAATTCTTGGTAACAGCAGAGGTGGATAATGTGACTGGGACTCATTTAGCTATATTGATTAAAGATCCTTGCAACTCTTCTCTAGTATTCAGCCAATCACGTAAAACCAACAAGGCTGAAAATGACAAGAATTCCATGTTTATTTCTCTATTCTTGGGTAGTCAAAGAACCAAGCTGTTTCTCAATTTTTTCAGATGACTGCCTTGAAAAAAATACATTCAAAACTGAAGCAACACTGAAGAGTAGGGTGGGGGAGACAGTAAGAGATGTCTTGAATTTAGGTACCAGAAGTGGGTTGGTGGTAAATATTCCTATCAAAAAGATAGCCAAACCACACACAAGCTCATTGTTTTGATGTGTTGCATAAGAAAACACTAGCTTCATTGCCATTTCAAATATATCGCACCCAAAGCAGAAATAAACCAACTTGGTTGTCAAACACTGCCAACTTTGGGCATGTTCACATAACCTCTGGACCTTGGCCCTCAAACCTTCTGCAGCAGTTTGGGGCTGCCACTCAAGAGTTTTCACCACTGTTCCCTGAGGCTAAAAAGGCAGGTAAAATAGGAGCAGGAAAATTGGGGCACGAGCCAGCATCTTACCCTCCATCCTTTTTATTTTCTTACTGTGTTAGCTTTCCCAGCAAGGACAGAAGAACTTGGTGATGTCTGGAGGCAGGTCAATAAGGCATCATAGTGCTTTAGCCTCAGGAAGAAGTGGGAAACCCTGGGACCCTGATGAGAGTTCCCACCAATAGGAAGCTGTTTAGCCCACAACTCCAGAGGAAATGCTACAAAGCCACCTTCAGCAGCTGAAGTTTATCAGCTCAGTTTATAAAGACTTCAGGCAGGTCTAGAGCTGCTTTCAAAATAGTGCAGAAGAGGAGATTGAAACACTGACCCAACTGAGAATTCCTCCTCTTGTAAACCATCCAATCAACCAATACCTTCTGTACTGACCAGATTGAGGGCAGCTAGAACAAACAAGGTCATCTTCTGGCCCCAATCAGAGTTTTGTCCAAGGTATCTGAGAAGGAACAGAAGGCTAACCAAAATATAGCTCAGTTGTTTTTTTTTTGAGAAGAGAGAAAATGTTTAACAATATTTGAAAATATTGTGAAGAAAGGAGAGTTTAAGAAGGGTAGAGGGCTGGCTGAAAAACAAGAGAAAAGAGATCCTGGATTTTTACCAGCCAGCACATAATCCAAAGATTGAGTTTGTGGAACTGAAAGAAAAAAAGGGGGAGAGGACTTTTGGGATGGATTTTGGAGGATATTGGGGAGGCTCATTAACAATATCATTCTCTTTTCTGTTACTTTTATTTGCTAATGCTACTTGTATATTTCTTAAAAAGTTGAAAGGGAGGATAAGGATCATGTTTATAAACTGAGTTTGGAGAATTCCTCAGGAACAGGTGCTCTGTTTTGAAAGGAGGATCTGTTACCTTGAACAAAGCAAGGCCAAGGTCTTCATGGTCAAGGTGTCCTTCAAGTTTCAGAAGGTTACAAAATTCTGTCCTGAAATGTTCATTTCCAGGACTGTGAATCCAGGCCTTGTTTGAATGTGACAACAGAGATGGCTCTAGAAGATAACAGACCTACAGTCCCATTTCTAGGGCTGGCCATACTCTGAACAGATTAGAGAGAGAGTTCCAGGTTTATCTTTCCTGTGTGTGTGTGTGTGAAAGAGAGAGAAAGAGAAAGAAAAGCAAGCAAGCAAGTTCCTATCCTGAACGGTTATGTCTGCAGGGGATGAGAGGTCCAAAGAGCCTGAAGGTCATTTCCACCTCTCAAGGAAGAGAGCACATCCTACTTGTAGGACTTTGCTGTGATCGCCTTGAAGAGAAAGGCTCCCCTAATTTTTTCTTCCTATGTGAGTTTTTCATTGTTTTGCTACTTGGACTTCAGCATTGCCCAACTCCAGGCTGACTCTGGGTAGCTCACAATATAAAAACAACATAAATATAACAAATAAATAGAAAGACAGTAAGGGAAATAAACAAAATGACAAATCCAGACAATTACATCAAAACATATGTGACAAGCACCTCCATCAAAGGGTTCAATCCACTCTACCCCAAAATCTGGGGGAAAAGCCAGTCTTTAAGATCTTCCAGAATGCTGTCAAGGAGGGAGCTGTCCAGATCTTGGGGAGAGGGGATGTCATTCCAGAGGGCAAGTGACGGGACAGAAAAGGCATGCTTCCTGGGTCCCAAAAGATGACACTGTAAGCTCTTACTGGCTGGGCAGAAACCGAAGAATAGGCTTTAGATTACTCAGATAACTGGGCCCCATGCCATGTAGGGCTTTATAGGTGATAACCAGCACCTTGAACCGTATCCAGAAGCATACTGGCAACCAGTGCAGCTTGCAAAGCAGGGGCGTCGTGTTGGCATGCTGAGGCAGGCTCACCACTGCTCACGCTGCTGCATTCTGAACCAGTGGAAGCTTCGGAATGGCCTTCAAGGACAGCCCCATGTAAAGCACATTGCAATAGTCAAGCCATAAGGTGATAAGAGCATGAGTGACTGTCTGGAGGTCTGCCTGATCCAGGAAGAGGTGCAATTGGTACACCAGATAGAGCTGTGCAAAGGCCCCCTTAGCCACGGCTGTCACTAGCTCTTTGAGCAGGAGCTGTGAGTCCAAGAGGATCCCTGGACTGCACACCATTCCTGGATGGGAAGTGCAACCCCATGAACCCAACTACAGGTCACTCCCCCGGCTATCTTAATGGTCCAGCAGGGGTCCTGGGCCCAACAAACAGGTGTCCAAACTAACAGCACAGAGAATCCTGTCCACTTCCTTAACAGTCACCAATTCAAACTCATCCCAGATTACATCACCAGACCAAGCTTATTTGTAGAATAAGCCATCATGGCCTGATTCACACATGACACTAAATGATGTCATCATTTACAAAATATACTTGCTGAATTCACATGATAGTTAGATTGCTTTCTTCTAAAAAAGAGAGAGAGAGAGAGAGAGAGAGAGAGAGAGAGAGAGAGAGAGCCTTCCTACTTAATATGAGTATTTTTAATCTTTTATGGAAGTGATTTCCTGGTCAAAAAGAAGCTAAAATAAGAAAGACTGACTGCTTTACAGGAAGTCCTCTAAATTAACATACTCTTTTTATTTATTCTTTTAAAACGATAACTCAGGATAACAGCCAAAGCAAGGAGGAAATTTTGAAGAACAAGAAAGAAAAACTTGAAAAAGAACTTTTGTTTTGGATATGTTTGTCTCTTGTCTTGGTCCATAATATACACTTTGTTGTATTCCCCAGGCTGGAAGAAAGACTATATAATCTTTTTTGCTTAGGCAAATTCTGGAGTTGGAGGAGGCAGAGGGGAAAATAAAGGAAACCCTTGTATCCTCTATAGCACCCCTAGCAATAAAAAGGAGAAAAGCAGCATTGTATTGTCCTCACTGAAATGCTGAAAATAAACTTACAACCTTTCCTAGCTAGCAGCTTAGGAAGGAACCAATGACTTCAAGTTCCTCTTGAAGAGGCATAAATATGAACATTGCCCCTAGCACCTCTTCCACTACTTTAGTTAGGAGAAGCCATTAGTATATGTAAAGTTTATGAACCATCACAGATAGAGTAGAGATGGAGACATCTGACCTTTCAAAATTCTCTATCAAATTTGTTGGCAGATAAATCAGCTGGATAACTTCTCCACATTTCTCTAAGGGAAGGAAAAATCAGCCAACAATTTCTCAAGGGGTCCAATAAGGAGGATGTCCTTCGTGATGTCTTCTCTTGAGTTTATCTGAAGCGTGAGAAGGCAAAGGAGGCTGCAGACTGTTGGAAAGGTTATTGTATGCTTAAAGGAGAAGCTTTCTCACACATCCCCAAATAAATGCAAGGACACCTGATCCTACCCATGCGAATTTCTCTGAAATGTTTTTGAAAGCAAATTCTGTCATCAGGCTGAATGAGAATGGTAGGAAACATTGCAGGAGAATTTATCTGCCTGGTACTGCTAACAACATTTTGGAGAATGCAAATGAAATACCAAATTATGATCTTCTTAAAAGGTTAACACATTTTACAGAGCATTTAACTGGTCACATGTGAAAGCCCTCTGTTTCTTCACAGCCTCTGACATGAAGCTCCTGTTCATCATCTTAACAAGACAAAGGGTTTGATATTTATAGGAGAGTGTTCCTGTGGGATGGCACAAAAGTCATGAGACTGCCTGTAAAGTGGGGGCACATAAATCCATTGCAAGGAAAACATGCATATGCAGACGTATCATTAGAACAAAATAAAAGAGACAGTGTGGTATCAAGAGATAGCATGTCTACTGAAGCCCACGAAGAACCTTCAACCTCCTTCTGCTCACAATTAATCATATTAAATCCTTGCAATACTTTACTGAGAAATCCATTCTCTATCTTTTGGGAACTGGCACTGTGTTCATTGCCAAGAAGTTGTGTCTTCCCACACTAATTCTCACAATGCCCCTTGAGGTAGGTAGTATATTATTGTTCCCCTTTTCCCAGAAGGGAATGTGTTCAAGAGTGCAGACAATGCTGATGTCTGAACGAGGATCAGAAGTTTAAAGTTGATTATGGAGTTTGCCCCTTCCTTCCACAGAAAGGCGACTGTCTGAACTTCAACATTTAATCTGTACTGCTTAGTGAAAGACTGTAGGTCTGAGTGTGACACACAGGTACCTAACTTAATATTGTATCTACTGATCCCATGCAATGGTGGACGTGGTTTCCTTTACCTAAAATACCATGCTCATCCAAACATGGTGATGAACTATGATGAAATGTTTCCAGTACATTCATCTGGATGGGCAATGGATCATTATTCCGATGGGGTTCACACATCTTGCTAAGCCATGATTTGTTTACCCATGGTTTATTTAATAAATCACAAAAAGCTGGGTTCACATATTATAAAACATTGTTTGGGGGTCACACAGGAAGCTAAGCCAAAATCAAACAAACCGGTTGTGATGTATGAACCAGATCTAGATTCATAGTAGTATCTGTCTCTCTCTAACTTGGTTCACAGATTTTACAAAACTATGGATTGTTTAACTAAGCTTTATTGGATAAACCATAATGAGATGGCTTTGAACAATATATTTATTACCTTTCAGCACCCCAAAATAAATACATTTTAGAAATTGTTTTTTCTTTTGATGGCCAAATCCTATCAGTGATCTCATAAGAGGTGTGTGGATATGTGCATGTGGGTTATACAGAGGCACATATACATCTATACATACGTATGTATAGATTCATATTCCAAATCTGAAAATAGCAAGACAATCTTTTTATTGATAGAACATGCTTGGGAATGTTCTGGAGTACTGGAATAAAGGTTTATTAATAGGACCAGATTTTTGCCATTTGCAGAACAGCAACATACAATTTGTCAAAAAGTGCTGCGTGTTATCTCCCATTAAAAGGTAAGGAACCATCTTACCCATATGGAACCTGCCTGCCCTGTGAGGACATCTAGAGTGGGTTTGTTCAAGTTCCTGCCCTGCCATGAAGGAAGAGGAATGTTGGCTTCTGAGTGATACTCCCCCCCAGTTTGGAAAACACTGCCCCAGAGATGAGCCTGGCATCCCCTCATCTGTATTAAAGATGTGGAAAACCTTCCTTTTTAGATAGGCTTTTGGTGCTTAGCTGTGTCAAGTATGTGTTGTAGCTGTGTTGTAATGGCTGAATTAAGACAATTGGGATGTCACCTGTTTTATATTGCAGAGTCTTAGGACTGGGCTGTATAGATTTTTTTGGAAATAAATCAATATACTATTTATATAATGGGTCTTGCAAGTGTTATATGATTAGCTATAAACCATGGCTTATGAGTCACAATGGCTTCAATCACGCAACATGCTAAACCAATACCAAACACAGGACTTTATTGCTTTGATAAATGAAGCAGGTCTCTCTTTCTCCCTCTCTCTCTGTGTCTCTGGTGCAATTTGCACATAGTAGTTCACTTAATTATACATTACTGAATAAACCACAATTGGCTGAATGTGAACATTCACATTCAGGACATAAATCAGCCTCCCTGAACTTGGACTGATGTGCAGACCTCAGCTCTCAGAATTCTCCAGCCAGCATGGCAATTGCTGGGAATTCTGAGAGTTGAAGTGCAAACATCTGGACGATGCCCAGGATTAGGAAAGGTGTCCCAACCACACAGGTTGGCTCTGCATATTGCACCAAGCCAAAACAAACAAGCAACAAAGAACCCACCATACTTTGACTAAGCAAGATGTCTGATCCCAGGCTGCGGCCTCTCCTTTATGAACTGAGTCAAAGCGGTATTCAATAGCTTAAGCCAGCAGAAAACTACACCAGTAACCCCCAGGGATCTCTAGCCTGTTATAGGGGTGGGCTGTCTTCACGTCCATCTACTGGTCAATTTCTGCAGGCCAGACCTTGTAGTCCTGTTAAAAAGAGCCATCCCAGACATCTCTGTCAATTATTTATTCCAACTTTGTTAAATAATTGTGTGGTTCAAAAAGTACACTTTCCACTCACCCATGTTCTTCAAGTGGCAATAGTGCTACAAGCCAAGTATTGTAACTGCTGCCTCCAGAAACTGTTTCTGAATGTCAGTTAACTGCTCTGGGGTGTGCTATTTCAGAGATGTAAGGACACAGCAAAGGTGAGCCTTCACAGCACTGGTGATCTGAGTTACAGGCCACAAGTCTCATTCTCCCACAACCTGTGCAAGCTCAAAGACACTGGCTGGACTCATGATCAAACTAAACCTGGTTTCCTTATTTCAATTATGGTTTGTTGAATAAACCACAATTGGCTGAGTTGGCATAATATGCAATGCTAAAAGCAAACAAACCACCTTACATTTTAGTACAGTGTGTAAACTCAGCCACAATCTAAATCAGGAAATTCTAAATGCACGCTTCTCACATTCAGTGGTTCTCAAAGTGTGTAACTGTATATGTCTTTCCAGCAAGAAAGCAAAGCTGGTTTTCCAGATCTAAGACAAAAACCAGGTTGGTAACACAGTCTGCATTGATTGTTCTTCTCAGCAAAATGATAATCTAGACATGCGCATTGTGGTTTGTGTGTTTTGGGGGGGAGAAGGGCAAGTGACAAAACAATCATTGTAACCCTGTGATGTAGCCATCAGCACTTTTCTATGTGTCATGACATTGCACACATATATATAAGGGAGAAGAAGGGGGGAGAAGCTTGCACTGCAAAATCTCACCATACTGTATTTATAAAACCATCACATTCTGCAAATGCCTCTGTGTTTGCTGGTAGTTGTTTTTTTTAAAAGATTAGATCTGAAGAAAACCTGTAGAAACTAATAGCATCACAGGATAAAGAAGAATATATTTACGACCTATTGACCTAACCCCTATCCAATAGGATGTTTTTCTACTTCTTCTATCCCTGAGCTCTTTTTTCTTAGCGAGGTTCCCATATTAGAAGTGTGCTGACTGAGAGCAGAAAGGTCAGGAAATGTTGCAGGTCTCAACTTCTGGACCGGGAGAGTAGGTTCTTTGTTCCTGTTCTGTATTGTTCTGTAACTATTAAACTAAGCCACAACCACCCCAGTACTTAATGAATAGGACTGATTTGCTATAAGCACTGGATTGCCGTTAGATGTCAGCAAGGAGACAGAAAATAACAACTGAATCTTTAGTTGGACCTCAAAGGAACTAGTAACTGAAAGTATGGGTATTCTGACCACTAACGTATGCTAAGAATGGAATTAATAGGAACTAGACTGTAAAGCAGTGTTGTCCAAACTTGGCCACTTTAAGATGAGTGGACTTCAACTCCCAGAATTCCCCAGCCAGCCATTTTGGACAACACTGCTGTAAAGGAAACAAATCTCATTAATAAAGACGACCTGTCCAGTTCCACCATCTGGATAGTACTACTAACAGACTTAGTCAACGATTGTGATTCTCCACTACCTCTGCGGTCTCCCCTCCTCCTCTTCCCCCTCCTCCTTTATTATCATTTTTTGGGGGAGGGGGGAGGGTCAGAGCTTATTGGAAGCTATAGATCAGACTTTTGCAGTTTTGTGATCCAAAACATCTATGGTTCTATAATCCTTTTTGCCTGCAATGCAGCCAAGACAAGGTAACAAGGATTGAAAAAGATCCACAAAACCATGAAATAATTGGTACAAACATCATACTGTGGATCCAGTGGCATAAAAAGCAACTCTTCTAAGAAAATGCTGATGGCATCTTAGATGTAATATAACTTTTGATAAAACTGAACAGGGTTTTGGTCTGTGTATTATATACAAAATATTTTTCTCTTTAGCCTGCCACTTAAGATAATATTTAAGATATTATTTCTGAAGCAGAAAATTACTTCCTGTATGGTCTATTGGGCTGAGTTTTTAAAGTTTCATTCAATATTCTAATATCCCATTTGAATTCAGTGAAAGATAGGTGGGATGTGTAAGGATAAAAATTCACAGTGTATTTTAAAATAGTGATGTTCTTACTATTTTCACGGGGAAAAACAATTCATTAGGCTTAATGACATTATAGATATTGGTGACCATCAGATTAATTAGAATCAGTATCCTACAGTATCCACTTCCCTAAGGAGCTAGCAAAAGTCCTTAGTGTCCATTTTATCAACTGTTAAGAAAGGATAAATCCTTTTGATTCCACTTTAGATGGACCATTGCATTTAACAGCACGTTTTTGCACAAACACTACTACCAATTTAATTGCTTTCTCTGTGGTAAACAGTTGAAACTGTATGGAAAGTCTTCTTGAATTAGCAATAATAGCTTTCTGTGATGCCATTTTTTCCTTAACTGTCAGAAGGCATCCAGAGAACAAATAAAAAAAAAATTATTTTTTTTTGCAAATTTAGCATTTTGTAATGTGCTTTAGTACTTTTTGACATGAATTCCAGTAAACTACAGCTAGAGGGTTTAATTAAGAAATACTACTTTGGGCAGCTGTTCCATACCCTCTAATAATAAATCCCAGATCAGCTCAAGATACTTCATTATCGCAATTTGCCTTTTGGGGGTTTTGCTGTAGAGCATCTTCATAGATTGGTGACACAGTCTTCTAAGAAATGACAAGCAGCTTCAAGTCTGCCTAACTGCTACCCAATGATCATGTTTTGTTTTTTCCCCCTAGAGATACAGTATTCTTATAGATTTCAACAAATACCAGACATGCACTGGTATCCATATATAGCATTCTCAATGTTGTCTCTCAGTCTATGGTGGGACATACTGACTTTGTTTGATCAGTATGTTTATTACAAAAAGACTAACACGGCTAGTAATCCATCCTCAGCAATGTTTTACCCAGCTCCACAGAAGAAGGCTGTTATAATGAAGCATTTGCTCCTTACTAGGAAGATCTTCCTTCTTACCTTGGCCCAGGCTGACATTTGGGATAAATGTACGTGGCTGTTACCTGGATGACTAGAAGTCCAACAGCAATCATGAAAGGAGCACGATAGTAAGATTGATTTGCAGTCCTGTGGTGTTAATATGCTTATTTGCAGGGATGGCCAAACACTAACAAAAGAGCAACGAATACCCTATTTTACAAAGAGATTTATCTTAAACCAGAAGTGAGAAAAAAGATTCCTTCCCCATGTTATACAGATTTTGCACCTATTTCACTGTTTTCTATAGTTCCACTATTTTTTTCAATACAATACAGATCTTTTCTAATAATTTTGAGCCCTGTTAGATAAGGACAGCAAATGCTTTATCCCCCAATACTTGGAGTACAATTATATGCATCTTTATTGAGAAGCCCATTGAGTTCAATGAAACTTGCTTTTTCAATGAGCAGGGCTTAAATCTTTTTGGAAGGGGGAATTATGCAGAACATTTCATCCACATTTGTGTATGTATATGCGTACTGATTATTTCTCCACAGTGAGAAAAAGTAGTTTACAAGTGATAGAACTCACTTTCTGATCACCTTTTCTCGTGTCCAGTTGTCATCTTATGCATTTGGATATAACTTCTTTTAACTTCAGTTAGTGGGTTGGAAGCTCTATAGTGGTTGAACCACAAAGGAAATCCAATGATCCATCTCATTACCATAAACAAGCAGATTATACAGGCTAATTCTAGGTCTATAGCTTGAAATGTGATGACCTTGTTTGTTTCAGGACAACACAATCTGAGAATTAACAAAAAGTTGTAGTATTTCATTTTAGGCATACGTCACTGTGCACAATATAGGGTTGCATAGTTCACCTTTTAGCACGTCCATTGCCTTAAAGGATCACCCAGCTTTTTGATCTGATGCTGGGTGATTGTTCTCCAACACTGGTCTATCTGCACAGCAATGGCTGAATGATGCCACAAGACAGTACAAATCATTAGAGTGGAAACTCTATTTTCATCTATGCAACAGCCCTTTTCATATGTGAATACCCCCAAAATAAAACAGTGGAGATTTTGAGTTCAGGTCTGATATTATGGGGCTCCCCTGTTGCTTTCATTATGGTAGCTTAGATATATATACTATCAGTGCCCATTCCTGCTGAATTATAACCACAGTTCGACCAGGCAGTCATTTGGCTAATATTAAAATGGCTTATCATCTCCACTGGAGGATCAGTGTGGCATAGTGGGTGAGGAATAGCAAGGATCAAGGAAAACTAGGATCAAGTCTCCACTTGATCATAAAGCTCACCAAGCCAGTTGGGACCAATTACTAGCTCTCAATCCAATCTCCTGTATTGACATATGCAATAATAAATAGATTAATCATTTTATGGACTGTGGTCAATCTCACCTTTAACAAATTAATCTGTTACAATACCTGTAAATGTGCAGTAATTTTAAGAAGTAGTTTCTTTGGAGGGAAGGGTGAGAACTGGCAACCCTAGCAGTAGCTGAGTGGAGACGCCTTAGAAGCTAAAGTGAAAGCATTGTAAAAACACTCCTCCCTTGCACCACTGAATTGCCACCACAGTCCTGATTTAATTTCCTGATTTGAGCAGCAGGTTAAACTAGACAGCCTTTTGGATGTCTTTCAAGCATACGATTCTGTGACCAGCTTTGCAGCTGATGTCTCGCTTGAATGATATTGCACTGGTCCCTGTAAAAGAGGCCAGTTTAGAGTGGAGAAACTTCAGTGCTCCTTGCTCTATGTTTCACACAGACCATGCTTATGGGCAAAAGAATGTGTCTAGGCCACCTCATATTGAAACCCATCCAGACCAACTGATTCTCTTTAGCAGGGTTAACGAGCCTTTTTTTCGGGCAGTAATACAATCTAAACTGACTCTAAGGCAACATTAAAGGGATCTCACAGGCCAAACTCTACAATTGTGTTATTTTGGGGGGAGTTGGGAAATGTTGTAAATATTGAGTTTTCCAAGTGGTAAATCACAAGCTACTGTATGTCCAAGTGTTCACATGTTGACTTTAACATATCCGCTAACCTAATAAATGAATCAACTTGGGTGCGTATGAATGTATGTGTGTGTATGTATATACACGCACACACACACACACGCATGTGTATGTGTGCATCTACACAGACACACACATGTATATATATACACACACACAGACATACATAGATGGTACATATTTATCATAATTCAAGGCAGCTTGCAGTGGCACTTGTGAAGTTATGTATAGAAAAGTGAGTATCTTGATCAATTTACTCAAGAGATAACTACAGGCATAAGTCATTGATACCAAATTAAGTAGGATGGCTTCCTTAGAACATTCTGGCAACTGTAGCTTAGTGAGAGTGATGAAGGCGCTTAGGAAACTCTGACTTAATTCACAGAACTCCAGTCCTAGGCTGTATGTCATGATTTTTAACTATGGCTGGTAGAACAAGACATAATGGCCTAATCTGCACATACGCTAGGCCATTGTGTGGGTTCATGCATCACCCTAAGCTTAAGACAAACAAGTCACATTATGGCCGAATGCAACGAGTAAACCCAGCCTAAATTAGCTGGTTAGTGCAATCCTGAGCAGGTTTACTTCGAAACCCCGTCGGCCAGAAAGGAGTGTGTAGAGTTGGTGCTTAGACCCAGAGGGTGGATTAATCAGGTCTCCAGCTCCACTTGTGTACAACATTCTTGATAAATGACTAAACGGAGAAGACTGCAAAACAACCCAAATGGCTGCCGACTGAAAGCCAGGTAGATACACGTTTTTTTTAAAGCAAGACAATCATAGGGAATTGTACTACAGTGAAAAATGAATTGGTTTTGCAGAAAATGGTTGAAAGGTCAAGTAGAAAATGTGATAAGGGAAAAGCCCATTTCCACAAATATGTAAATCAAATTTCCATGATGAATCATTCATCTGTAACTTGTGCTTTGTCAGTTGTTTAAATGTTTGTGGTTCAAGTGGAGAATTCCCTCCCTGTCTCCTCACACTCCTTCAAGGAGTGCTAGATGATTCTACTTGAAGAGAGGAGTAAAGCCAGAGGTGGTATGTGCTATGTGATAAAAGTCTGGGCAACGTTATTCACGTCTATAAAACAATAGCAATCAATTAATTGCAATTTCAGTTTGAACATCCTGTGGCACACAAACTAACATATGCCACAGAATAATTTCTGTATTTGAATACTTGAGCTTCTAGTTAATACATTTTTAAAAATACCCAGACATACTTCCTTCCTTCTTTCTAGTATGCATGTATTTGTGTGTGCAATTGTTTAAATTTTTACCTAATCCATTGTATATATGACAAATTAAACCTTTCTTCTCCCCCATCCCCCATTTTGAGGGCTCTCTCCTAGTTCACTGTTTGTGGTATATATTGCACTTCTTTTGACAGCTGAACTTTAACCCCTTTTCATTGTGAGCGGCTGGTCTGCCTTGCCCCCCACTTGGCTGGGGAAAGGCCTCTTGTGCTCCTTGTGCCACTTCAGAAGATGGCAAGGGAGAGGGCGGAAAGCCCACACGCCTCTTGCTTTTGAGTTCGTCTCCCACTCTGTTGCATTAAGGCCTCCTAAATACTTTAGCTTAGACTGTTGTGACTCTCATGACAAGCTCTCTGTTTGTGCTAGAATGGCTTCTCTGTTCATGAGGCCTCAGATGGCTGAGTATATGCAAGATGGTATAAGCACAGTGATGATCAGACAAAGTACCCGTGGCATGACCAGCTCCCCGGGCAGCACTGTCTTCTGGAGTGGAGTTGCTGGCTGCACCATTAGTGGAGGATGAATGGTTGATCTGAGAGGAGGTTCGTTGATTGCTCCTAGAGCCTGATTTTTGATCCTCCAAATCCTTCGTTTTGTCATAGTTCAGAACTTTCCACTGTTGATTGACTGCTTGCCACCTTTTAAAAATCCGGTAAACTGAGGGTCCTTCATGTATTATGAGACCTGCAGGATAAAAGAGTATATGGGTTGGGAAAGAAAGACAAGGAAAGAAGACTCAGAATCTACTGCATTTCTCACTGGCTGGCTTTTCCAGCATGCACGGCCTGGGGCAGCCTTCCCCAGCTTGAGCACTCTCCAGATGTACAGACTTCAACTCCCAGAATTCCCCAGCCAGCCATGCTGGCTGGGGAATTCTGGGAGTTGAAGTCCACTCATCTTAAAGTGGCCAAGTTTGGACAACACTGTTGTAAATCATATTTTTTTTCTTCAAGCTGTACCCAACAAAATATCTCCTGGCATTCCTAAGCAGGGCAATTGTTCTCCAGTATCCAATGTTCAGAAGAACAATGTTTCTACATAAAGGAAGCCCTTTATGTTCAATTCAGCCATCATTTTTGGTAATTCCAAAAAGCCAGCCAGCCAGCCAGCTATAATGGTAATTCCAAAAGAATGTGGGCCAGGAGGAGGGCATACTTGCTTCAATTTTTAAGGATATTGCTTTTACCCTTCACTACATTATGGATTTACTGCTCACGTTGGCTTTCTTTAGAGAAACATATGGGTCACAAGCCTAAAGGCTTAAATGGATTCCCACCCCATAGTCTATAAGTGAGTATATAACTTACAAAATGAGCCCTTTCAGAAAAAAGTGTTCCAGGTCATATACAAATAGTCCTCGACTTCAAGATTACAATGGCACTGAAAAAAGTGCTTATGAACAGTCCTTGCACTTACAACTGTTGCAGTTTCCCCATGGTCACATGATCAAAATTCAGGTGTTTGGCAACTGGCATGTATTTACGACAGTTGCAGTATCCTGGGGTCACATGATTGCCATTTGCAACCTTCCCAGTGGGCTTCTGACAAGCAAAGTCAATGGGGGAAGACCGATTTGCTTAATGACCATGACAAAAGGTCATAAAACCGGGCGTGCCTTACTTAATGGCCACATCGCTTAGTGATGGAAGTTCCTGTCCCAATTGTGGTTGTAAGTCAAGGACTGCCTGTAGCCATTTTCCTACCCAGCTATTTTTAAAAACCAGTTGGTCATGAAACATGAGTCTGCTGCATAGGCATGCATCAGGGGAATGACAAAATGTGACCATAATATCATAACCCAAGCCCCATGACACAGATACTTGTCGGATGCAAGTCTAAAAAGCTGGTATTTGTTAGGTCATGACACACATTTCATCGTGTTTTGGTTATCTTGGTTATAGGGGACATTGCCAATAAAGGCTTAGCTAGCCTGAACTAGAACTGGGAGAGGGGATTAAGAAAGGAGAGAGAAAAATTATAGTTGGACAGCGTAAACATACTCAACTGATTCTCTGAATAAATGAGAGACTAAATATAATACCTCCCTGCACATATCTAAGATACTAAGCTAATAGGAAAGAACTAACAGGAGAGGTCAGGAAATAGCCTGAATATAAAAATTACCTTACTTTGCAGAGCTGGTAATGAGATGTTATCTTATTATTTATATATCTTCAACAGAAACTGAGGAGGGATTATGCTACTTCCAACTAAATAAGCTTGGTTTTGCACGCGGTTAGTTTAGAGAGTTTAACTATTTGTCATCAGAGTAGTTCCCCTTCCCCCCCCCCCCCCCAAAAAAAAGATTCTCAGAGTTTAGTTTCTCAGGTCAGAGTTTGATTGCACGCTGTTTTTTTTAACCAATTCTTATGTTGTTACATCTACACTCTTGACTTCCATCTCTTTCCTTCTGGAATAAAGAGTGATTACATAACTAACAGACCGGATTATGCTTTCTGCATATGTAGAAACAGCAGGAGTAAACTTCTTTCCAAACACAAGCTCTGTCAATGAGCTAAAATACTACATAATCAGATATGTTTAAAACATAATTTTGTGTACCTACCCGAACTGCTGCCCTCTGATGTGCTGGACTACCTGGAGGTGTGGAAAGTTGCAGTCTAACCTCTCCGGTATTGAATATTTATACACAAGAAAGCAGGAGACGACAGGGTCTACAAATGAAGTTTACTGATAACAGAGAGACTAGCTGGACTTATCTGGGGCAGGCAGGACAAAGAGGAACAGCAGCAATAGTCACCTAAGAAGCAACAACCTTAATTCTTCCCAGTGTGCAACTCCCAACAGTTTGCACCCTGGTTTCATAGCAACATCATCTTAACTCCTTTCACAATGCACAACTTCAGGATGCTGTGGCTGTGCGTGCTATTTGCTACTTCTGTACTTTCAGCTTCATCTTTCGTTCCAGTAATGGGTCTAAATACCACATCGCTGACTATGCGCAGCATTATGTGCAAGCAACTCAAAACACCCTCAGTGATGCGTAGCGGCAGGGCTTGTAGAAAACGTGCATCCTGAGAACGAGGCAGAGAATTTGTTAGCTGCTTTGGACTACTAAGGGCTATAAAGCAGTGCCTGGTAGCAGCTCTGAACGATCATTCCGTTTGTATAAGCTTCATATCTACAGGGAAGGTGATTCTGCAAGAGACAGATGCACTATCTCAGTGAGAACTAGGACTGAGTCTTTAGTAGAAATGTTTCCGTGAAGAGAAACAACGCAGCAGTTGCTAAATACATCAGATATTGTGGATTCCAGATAAGAAATATGAGCTATATTTCACAAAGACATGTGATATCATCTATAATTTCCTATTTTGCTGAATAGATCCAACATGTCTGCATTTTAGGAAATCAGTTGTTCCCAAAATCCAAACACTGATTTCAGGAGCCAAATACTGATACTGAGGCAAGATTCTACCTACAAAATTAATGAAAGCATTTTTACAGATTAGTTAAAAGTTTGATAAGAAATTGTGAACTCAGTTATTTAAATTCAAATATAAATATAAATGTAAATAAATATAAATATATAAATATATAAATAAAAATTCCCTCTCACCCCTATGGGTGGCATGTGTGTCTTATTTATTTATTTATTTATTTATTTATTTATTTATTCAGCTTGTATGCCGCCCATCTCCCCCAACGGGTGACTCTGGGTGGCTCACAATAAAAACACAGTTCTCTCCAAGATGGCTAAAAACTATAAATAATTAAAAACATAGTAAAAATACCCTAAAAAACCTCCTCTAATTTTTGGCCCTAAAAAAACCCTGTAAGATGCTGGGGGAGGGGGACAACCCATCATCCCACCAGCCATCTCCACAGGTGCGGGCCCCCCTCTGGCCCCCAGGCCTTCTGGCAGAGCCAGGATTTGATACCTTTCCTGAAGGCCATGAGGGAGGGGCACACCGGACCTCAGGAGGCAGGATGTTCCATAGGGCGGGAGCTGCAGCAGAAAAGGCTCTCTGCCTAGACCCCACCAATCGAAATTCCCTGACTGGTGGGGTCTGCAACCTGCCCCTTCTGCTGGACCAAGTGGGACGGGCTGAAGTGACCAGGGTGAGGTGGTTCCCCAGATAACCTGGTCCCGTGCCATAAAGGGCTTTAAAGGTAATGACCAACACCTTGAATTGGACCTGGAAACAAACCGGTAGGAACATCTGCACAGCGTATGGGCTAGACCCCCCCAAGTCCAGATGGGAGATTCCACAGAAGGTCGTGGAGAATAACAGGGCTAAGATCCTGTGGGACTTCCAGATCCAAACAGACAGGCAGGTACTGGCTAATCAACCAGACTTCATGGTAGTAGACAAAGACCAGAAGACAGCGGTAGTGATAGATGTAGCAGTGCCAAGTGACAGCAACATCAGGAAGAAGGAGCATGAGAAGCTGGAGAAGTACCAGGGCCTGAAGGAGGAAATAGAGAGGATGTGGAAAGTCAAGGCCAAAGTGGTCCGAGTGGTGGTAGGAGCACTCGGGGCTGTGACTCCTAAGCTGGGAGAATGGCTCCAACAGATCCCAGGAACAACATCAGAGCTCTCTGTGCAGAAGAGTGCAGTGCTAGGAACAGCTGAGATACTGCGCAGAACCCTCAAACTCCCAGGCCTCTGGTAGAGGACCTGAGATTGAGGAAGACACATACCACCCATAGGGGTGAGAGGGGAATTTTTTATATATATATATATATATATATACACACACACATACATACGTACATACATACATACACACACACACACACACACATACATACATACATACATACATACTCACTCAAGAGTCTGCTTCAGCAGATTATGGGTTAGATATTGAAAGTTTAATTTATTTTCGGTCCTAAAGTGAAACATAAAGAATGGTTTTTGTTTGTTCCTTTGTTGGTTTCACCTTCTAAACTAAGCATATGTGAATTCCATGCAATTAATAACACAGTGCTGATGAATGGGTTAGTATATGAACTAAGCACCTGTTTTCCCAGATAAATCAAGTTTCAAAATATTTACTAAAAGTGCAAAATATAACTTTCTTCTCCTTTGCCGGGATCCAAATTACTTATTGATTTCCTAGCACTGAGCTCAGGAAGCTGTAAAATTAAAAAGGAACAAGCAATGAACTGGGTAGAAAGATGGAAATAATAATGCCAGTCAATATATTTGCACGGTAAAAGATGAAGATTTAGTAGGGAAGTCTATCAGTTTAACAGTCATTACCGAGAAGCTCAAGGATTTCATCAAAATAAGCAGCTTTAGCAAAACAGGGCTCAGATTTCACCAAGCAACTGTGGGTTTTAATACTGAAACTATGTCCAGTTCTTTCTTCACCTTTTGCTTCAGTTATGGATATTTACCTATATCATCTGTCTCTGTCTCTGTCTCTCTGTCTCTCTGTCTCTCTATCTCTCTATCTCCATCTCTATCTACCTAACTACATAACTTCAAGTTAACCCTGACACAACCATAGGGAGTGGCAACTGTAGGGAAGTGATTCACCACTATCTTCTTGCTGAATATTATTTAACTTCCTACATTAAATTATAGCTCCAAGGTATCAAGGTGGTCTCCCATCAAAGCTCTAAACAAGTTTGACCCTGTGAAAGTCATCCCAGATGCCCAGCTAGAACAAGCAGGCACCTATATCAGGCAGCAGCAATACAGGAAGAGGCTGGAAGTGGGTGAATACTTCAGTGAAAACTGTGAAGACATTTCATACTGTGCAGGAGAAGGCAATGATGAACTACTCCTGTATTTTACCAAGAAAAGCACATGGTTAGCAATATAAAATGATTGATGATATAGTGTCAGATGATGAGTTGCTCAGGTTGGATGGCAGTCAACGTGCTACTGAGGAAGAGCTGAAGATCTTTTGGAGTACTAACAGTGTTTATGAGGCAGATAGATTAAAGTCTTCTGGATGTCTAGTCATGGATATTGCCATGCAGGAAAAGAAAATCCAGAGCTGCAAGAAAGAATTACAGTGGGAATATGGAACATAAGAAGCACAAACATGGGAAAGCTCAACACAGTGAAAGATGAGAAGAATTGACTATACATTAACAACTTAGGCACCAGTGAATTGAAATGGACGGGAACTGCACACTTTCCATCAGAAGAGCACAGTATTTACTACCCAGAACATGAAAAATAAAGAAGAACTGGCATTGCTTTCATAGTCAGAAAGGATACAGCAAATACAGACTTGGGTACAATGCTGTCAACTAAACTTTGTGGCAGTTGATAGCCTTTAATATGAGTTATTCAAGTTTGTTCCAGTCACTAATGCAGGAGAAATGTTGGTTGATGAGTTTTATGAAAAGTTCAGTCTGAACTTGACAGAACACACAAGCAAGATGTGCTGCTTGTGATTGGAAACTGGAATGCCAAAGTAGGATCTTTTGGGGGGTGCCTTCAAGTCAGTTTTGACTCCTGGCGACTGCCTGGACTAGTCCCTGCAGTTTTGTTGGCAAGGTTTTTCAGAAGTGGTTTGCCCTTGCCTGCTTCCTTGGGCTGAGAGAGAATGACAGGTCCAAAGTCACCCCGATGGCTTCGTGCCTAAGGCGGGACTAGAACTCCTGGTCTCCTGGTTTCTAGCCTGATGTATTAACCACTGCACCAAGCTGGCTCTCTTAAAGTAGGAAATAGTTAGGAGGAAAATGTAGTTGGACTGTACAGTCTAGAAAACAGAAATGAAGCAGGGGAATGACTTATCAGTTTCTGCCAATCCAATGATTTCTTCATTGTTAACACATTCTTCCAACAACCCAAACAAAGCCTATATACATGGACATCGATGAAGTACCCAGAGATCAAACTGATTACTGTATTGTTGAAAGAAGGCTATAACAGCAAACATGAGGACAGGGGCCCACTGTGGTACCGATCATGAACTGCTTATGTGAAAGTTCCAAGTTAAGCTAAATAAGAGGAAAGCCTGTCAGTTTCCAAGATATGATCTTGAACATATACCCACAATTTTCAAGGAGAACATCAGGAAATGCTTTGAAGTCCTGAACCTCATTGACAGAGAACCAGAGGAACTGTGGAACGAAATCAAAGAGGTTGTCAACAATGAATGTAAAAAGACTCTAAAAGTTCAAGAAACAAAAGAAAGCAAATTGGATTTCAGAACCAATGATGGAAATTGCCAAGAAGAAAAGAAAAGAAAAGAAAAGAAAAGAAAAGAAAAGAAAAGAAAAAAGACAAAACCAAGAAAGACAAAGATCTCAGGAAGGAACTTAACAAAGAATTTCAGAGAATGGTCAGAAGAGATGGGAAGCAGTATTATAACAATATCTATAAAGACATTGCGGATGGAAACAGACATGGAAAAACAAGAAAAGTCTTCCAAAAGATCTCCAAATTTCACATGCAAGCAAAATAATGCTTAGAATTATCCAACACAGATTAGAGCCCTGGATGGAAAGGGAGAGGCCAAGATGTTCAAACTGGCTTTAGAAAAGGCCATGGTCAAGAGACATTATTGCTGATGCATGCTGGATCCCAGAGCTGATGCATGCTGGATCCCAGAGCCAAAGGATAAAAAAAAGTATGTGAGTCACTGATTATAGAAAGGACTTGGTGCCAACCATATTAAGTTATAGAATATGCGCTGGAAAATGAGAATCCCAGAACATGTGAAACCTATTTATAGGTCAGGAAGTGTGAAACCCATATATAGGTCAGGAAGTGACAGTCCGGATAGAACATGGTGAAACCAGCTGGCTCCAGATTAGCAAAGGACAAGGCTGTATACTCTCCCCTTATTTATTCAACCCATATGCTGAATATATATTCAGGGAAACTGGATTGGAAGAAAATAAGTGTGGTTTTAAAATTTGAGGAAGAAACATCAATAACCTGCGCTATTCTGATCACACTACCCTGATAGCTGAAAATGCAAAGGATCTGCAAGTCCTAGTACTAAAGTAAAAGAGCACAGTGAAAAAATGGGACTAAAATTAAATATAAAGAAGATCAAGCTAATGACAACAGGTAGAACAACCAGGCTTAGAATCGACAATGAAGATATTGAAATGGTGGATAGCTTTTGCCTTTTAGGATCAACCGTCAACAGTAAAGGAACAAGCAGTCAGTCAAGAAATATGCCACTTGGTAAAGTAGCCATGAAGGCCATGGAAAAGATATTCAAATGCCGTGATGTGGCTATACCTACAAAGATCAGAATCATGCAAGCCATAGTATTCCGTGGGACACTTTTTGGAAGCAAAAGTTGGACTTTAAAGAAGCAGGATAGGACTCCTGAGAATACCATGGACAGCCTAGAAAACAAACTGATGGATCATTGAACAAATCAACCCAGAGTACTTACTAGAGTCACAAACAACCAGGCTCAAATTATCCTACTTTGGACACATTATGTGAAGACCTACCTCTCTGGAAAAGGCTCTAATGCTGGAAAGGTGGACGGAAAGAGAAGAGGATGACTCAGAAAGAGAAGGTGGATAGACTCAGTTACAGTGGTGATAGGTGCACTGTCGGGAGACCTGAAAGACCAGGTTAGGGATAGATCATCGTGGAGAAAATCTATCTATGTGGTCACTGAGAGTAAAAAACAAGTTGATGGTTATCAATCAATAATCAATCAATATGCTGAATATATAATGAAAGAAACTGGATTGGAACAAGATGAGCATGGTTTTAAAATTTGAGGAAGAATAATCAATAACTTGTGCTATGCTAGTATTCTGTTAGCTGAAAATGCAAATGATCTCCAAGCTCTAGTAATGAAAATCAGGGAGCACAGCGAAAAAAGTGGAACTATTATTAAATATAAAGACTAAAGACAAGAGGTATAGCAACAAGCCTTAGAATTGACAGTGAAGATATTGAAGTGGTGGGTAGCTTCTATCTTTTAGATCAACTGTCAACAATAAAGGAACCAGCGGTCAGACTAGCACTTAGTAGAGTAACCTGGGAAAAGATATTCAAATGCTATGATGTGTCTATACTTACAAAGATCAGAATTGTGCAGGCACTGGTTTTCATTGTGACATTCTGTGGAAATGAAAGCTGAACTCTGAAGAAGCAGGATAGAAAAAGTATTGACACTTTTGAACTTCGGCGTTTGAGAAGACTCCTGAGAATACCATCCATTGACCAGAAAACAAGCAAATTTATCATAGAACAAATCAATTCAGAGTTCTCATTTGAGGTACAAATGATCAGGTTTGCATTGTATTTTGGTCACATTATCTAGCTCTTTTGAGAAGCCTACAATGCTGGGAAAGATGAAAGGAAAGAGAAGAAGAGGGTGACCAGCAGCAAGGTGGATGGGCTCAGTTCTAAAAGTGATGAGTTAGAAGATCTGAAGGCCCATAATTTTTTTATGACTGTGTATTCATTACTGAATTTTGCAGCAATTTTTTTGTTATTTCTTTACTTACCTAGTTATTTTCTGGGCTTATAGGCTGCTTCAACCACTAATGAGTCTGAGCAGCATACTTCCCACCCCTTATGATGAGGTTAAAAACATAAATCTATAAAATAAAAATAAACACTGTATCACCGGGATACCCAAAGGTAAAATCCAATTTCAAAGGGACCAATATTCCAACAACCCAACTCCCAAAGCCTGTTGAAATAGCCAGGTTTTAACCGCCTCCATGGAGTTGGCAGAGGGCTCCCAACTTTCATGTATATCACCAGAAAAGCTGTGATTTTACATACAGAAATCTGGCATGAGAAGCTTGATTTGGGAATTCATATCTGTATCTCAATTCACATGTCAGATGCAAAGCATTACCCAGCAGCACTCATCATCACAGAAAGTCTGAAAAGACGGGAACGTTCAGATTGCATTTTATATATTGATGAGGAGAATTCAAAAGATGATAAGGAAAGGCCACCAATCCGAAACATCAGTTGTGCATCAAACCTACTGAAGCCACAGGCTGATGGCTTTTGTGTTGGATTAAGTGGATAAAGGTTACTAAAATGCTGATACTCGGCTATGCTTCAGCAAATGAAACTGAAAGCTTTTTTTTTTAATTTAACGAACCTTTTTAACAGTGCAACTGATTTGTGTCAAGTCAGAATGCCCTCACCTACCCTTAGCTATTTTAGGCCAGCTGACTTCTTGCTAACACTTTTGTTACTTGTTCGGTTGGCAGGTACAACAGACAATACGTTCAGTACAGATCAGGAAGAGTCCTTTATCACACTGTCTACGTATCAGTTACTGTATGGAGTACTCTGCCATGGAGTGTGTTGATCATCAATTGCTTGGTGGCTTTGATTCGCATAACCTATAAAGGGTTAATCTATCAAGGCTCACTGGTCATTGTGACTAAGTGCAACCTCCAGGGAAGCACTATTGCCTTCACATCTTGCTGTTGCTCATGAATTTCACAGACAGAAATTTCGCAGTGAAAAATAGAATGCTGGATTAGATGATTCAGCCCAATTCTTTTTATTTTCTTGGAACCAGTTCTATATTTGTCAGGTGGATTGTTTCTTAAAAAGGAAGCCTTTTTCCTAGTATTAACCTAGAAGAACATTTCTTAGGAGAACGTACTCATTCTTGGCTAACAGTGAATTGGGAAAATAGATAAATAAGTCATTGTGGAAACACAGGTTATGTTGGTAGTGATATTTTGACCAAGTGATAATATGACCAAATTTGGGAAATTATGTGATGAAGATTTTGCTTGGTATTTCATATTTGAATCATAACTCTGAACTCATAACTAGCATTCAATATGCTTTTCATTTAAGCAGTGGATACATTCTTATTTTTGGCTAAAATCAGATTTAACTAAAAGGTATTGATTCCTATTATTACTCCGCAACATACATATATATTAGAAAATGTGTTAGTATGGTAAGTTCCTTCCGTCCCTTACTGAATTCTTCTAAATTCTGGAACAAATAGAAAAAACAACTAAAACTAATTCAGGAACTGAATTATTTCTTTTGAAAAACATAGCATTCTGTTCCTTTAGTTAATTTTCATATTTTCTATTTCAGTTCTACTAATCTGCCCCATCGCAAATAAAAATAATCTAAATTGGGGATTGTTGGCATCTTTGTATGAATATTTTTTTTTTGTTAGATACTTTGTGAGTGAGCTTATGTGCTGTTGTATAACGGTAAAATAATATTAAGATTACTTTTTGTTTTAACAGCATTTTATCAATTCTCACAAATATATAGGCACATTGGGAATATGCTGCCATTTCCATGTATGATCATACTAGGATCTGCTCTAAGTCATCAATACACAAGGGGGCAATAATAGAGTTTCAGGAGAGAAAATATTGAATTTATACTACTCATGCTCTTCCCTTTTGAGTAAGCAGTGTTGTATCTTCAATTAGGAAATTAATGGGGTAAGAAAAGAATGTATAGCTCATCTGGTTTATGCCAATACAATTCACTATACTTCTCTATAGTTTTCTATTTTTCCCAAATACATTCAACAGAAGTGAAAAACTAAAACCTCAGGATAAAAACAAACATTCACAGCATTCTGTAAAAGAAAAAGCAATAAGAAAAAAAAAATGGGTTGGGGAACAATGGAAGTCTCCCAGTGCCTGATTTCCTCTTAGTAAACACTCCACAATATGGGGGACTGGGAGGAATGAAGCAGATGAAGAGAATTTCCAAACCACCTAAAATTTGGTGAGATAATATTATTATTAATATGAAGAAGTATGAGGTACGCATGCCAAAGAGAGCCCGTACAGTGGTCGGTATAGTGATTAAAGGCTCCAGGCTATAAACCGGGAGACTATGAGTTCTAGTCCAGTTTTAGGCATGAAGCCAGCTGGGTGATCTTGGGCCAGTCACTCTCTCTCAGCCCTAGGAAGTAGGCAATGGCAAACCACTTCTGAAATCTTGCCAAGGAAGCTGTGAGGATTTGTCCAGGTAGTCATCAGCAGTCAAGAATGACTTGAAGGCGCATAGAAATAAAATCTTATTATGCAACTATCCATGTTATATCTACAGAAGCTGGTCCCTTTTTTAAAAAAAGCAAATACACTATTTTTTGCTTTAGTTTTTTAAAAATTTTTTTAAAGGGACCAGCTTCTGTAGATATAACATGGATAGTTACATAATAAGATTTTATTTCAAATATGCACATCACAATATCATTTATGTTTTTTTTTTTTAAATACTTGAATCTGAATTAAATTCACAGGGAATCCTTTGAACTTTGGATGTGGATTTCCTTCCACGTAATTCAAAATGGGGCATTTTATTTCAGCATACTCATGGATTTAACGGCCTTATTGGGGTTTATTTATAATGAACAGCATTCAACCCTGTCCTGGTGTAACCAGCAGCTTTTGAAGCTGTTTCTCTGTGTTATTTTTTTAAAAACATCTCTATGGGTATTTTATTCTCTTATTTCTCAGACCTCCTTACACACACCACACACAAAAGTTAGGGGCCGTCTACACCACAGTTTTATCACAGCCCTGTACTTTTTAAACAAGGCAGACTCACCAGCAAGCACCATTACAACAAAGCCACCGTTAGTCTTGATCGAGAACCTGAATTGTAAATGTCGAAAAGACAGCTCTTCCATTAATTACCCTTCGCATCAAGCCACAAATGATCAAGTGCCACATATCAGTTTTAATTGGCTATTGATCTCTTCTTCTATTCCCTGCGGTCAGATGGTGATGTCTTCGGCTTCATTGCATGACTCTGGTTTCACTCAGCAGTCAACAGCCCTCAGATCATTGTTTGCCTGAAATTCCCAGTTTGAGACAGATTATTCCAGTGGGACATTGGAAGATTCCTGTTGTCCATGTACAAACATTTGTCTGTGCAGTTCAGTGAGTGGCAGTGGCTCTCCAGGTGGGAAGTCTTTCCCAGCCCAGGCTGGAGAAGGTAACAATTGAATCTGGATTTTTTTTGCATGCAGAGTAACATTATTACTCTGGATTGGTCCTTCCATTAGATAGAGTGCGGCAACCAACACAGGCAGTTGCAGCTCTACAGTTCTTCCTCTTGAGCCAGACTGATTAAGAGCCACTCTGGGAGGAAAGGGTGGGGCTGTACCTACTTTGAAAATCTTTCAAAAGTGCTTTGGGCATTGAGGGAGCAAAGTACCTCTCTGCTCTTTGCTAAAGAAGCCTGCCCTTTTCCAGGCTTCCATGTAAAGATGTGGCTGCTTTAAGAGTTGCATTATTTTTAAGCAGACAATTTCTTAAAGCAGAAGCCTGAAAAAAAAAAGGGGTGGTGGTGGTGGCTGCTTTAATGATAACCAGAGAGATACTGTGCCCAGTTTGTACAAGGTCCAAAGCTTTTTTTTCCCCCAAAGCACACATATCCCTAGGACAGAGTTGTTCTGCATTCCCTGAAGCAGGGCGAGCTCTAGGCTGAGGAGGCACCAGCCTAGGGGCACCACATTTTAGGGGGTGACAAAACTGAAAAGACTTCCAAAAAGCAGTAACGGCATACTCTGTGAGCTGGCACACCCGCTTGAAGGTTAAATATAATTTTACAGAATTGTTGCCATATGAAAACAATGGATGCTGATGTAATTAAAATTACTTACTATATATAGGGTGAAAATGTCTAAGAAAAGAAAACAAAATGTCTGGGGCTGAAAATCATAAGTGTAAAGCTCAAAATCTCAAAGAAAAAAAGTACCAAGAGGACGCCTTTTTGAAGTTCCTAACAAAATCAGAAGATAAGCCAACCCATGGGGGTGCCAGAGTGTGACTTCGCCTAGGGCACCAGCACAGCCAGCCCTGCCCTGAAGTAACCTGCTGGTAGCGGACCCTTTCTCCTTGTCAGTGGTGAACAAGGGCATCGGCAGAGGGAGACAAAGAAGTCAACTGCACAATTGAAGCTCTGCCCCTTTTTTGTGTGTGTTATTCACAGTTTATTACAGTCTTAGACCATTTTTATGTGTGTGCAATGCTGGCAACACATGTTTAAAAGGCTTTGATTGTGCAGTTGTGCCCACCAGCTTGACTTTTTCACCCTCCCCTGCCTGCAATGCCCCTGGTGCTGAAGTGTGTTTCAGCGGCCAGATTATTGGCCCTTCTACAGGGAATAGAAATTCTGTTATTTCTTCAACCTGACAACTTACTTGGCTCCGTTCTGATTACGGTTTCTATGTCCTGCCTGACTGCAGAAACAGACGCTGTTGTCCTCTATTAATCTCCCAGTCTTGTCAACCCAACTGCAGGGTTAGTTTGTGGTCCAGTTCTGAAATAATGTTTACTGTGTTATGTCGCCTTTCCACTCAGTTTCTGGAAGCATGCTAAAGTCCAACAGTCCACTGACTATTTTGCTGAAGAAGGAACACCCAGGAAGACTAGGTTACTGGGACTATTTGGGAGCTGAGGGTGAAGCCCTTCTGCTTCAGATGGCTGGAAAAATAGTGAAACAATGCACCACTACATAATTTTTGAATAAAGAAAATACAGGGAAAAGAAGGAAGCTGGGGGGGGGGGGGGGGTCATTAAGAACACTCCTGTCAGGTTTTAAATCAGCCCCCTTCTATTAGCAAGGCAAGAATTATAGCTATCCTGCTATTTGAGCATTCATTGTACGGAGAGTGGGGGTCTAAAAACATGCCAAAGAAACAGGGCAGTAAGAAAGTATTATTTTTAACGCTGCTTGTTATCCCTGGCTGTACAGTATATGAGCTTTGATTCTTGGCATATATACATTCAATTTAATTTTGTGTACATACATGTTTTTTATATATATATATATAATCTGCGCTCAGTCGTTACCGACTCTGCAGTGACTGCTTGGACGAGTCCTTGCAGTTTTCAAGGCGAGGTGTTTCGGAAGTGGTTTTCCAGTGACTCTTTCCTAGAGCAGAGCCCAGCTGGCGAGCGCAGGAGGCTGGGTTTCTGTTGCTTCGCACCCTTTTTCGAGCGAGCGCGGTTTCGCGCTTACCGGCAACTGCTCCTGACTCCTTTTGCAAGGCGCTGCCAGCATTTTTCCTCCCACTGGAGTGAGAGTACCCATTTATCTACTCACGTGAGTTTTCGATCTGTTGGGTTGACAGGAACTGGGGAGGAAACAGGAGCTCACCCTGTTAACGCGAAGGCTGGACTCGAACCGCTGAAGCGTCGACCATTTCTGGCCGGCAACTTTCAGCGTCATTAAGCCGCTGCGCCACCGCGTCCCCTCTACATGTTATATGGTATATACTGTATGTTGACTAGTTACATTTTATATTTGTGTATATGTGTGACCAGCAAGACCTGTCCTTAAGGAAGAAAGCAACTGACCATTGTTTCAGGTACAGAAAGGTAGAGAGCGTGACAGAGGCCAACTGTTCAATGGGAGAATGTGGCTGCTCACAGACTGAATACCTTGCAGGATGGGGCTGGAGTGTCTCACTTTGGACTGAATTTTCTTAAAATGGCTTAGAGTGAAGCCAGCATGAGCATAAGCGAAGAGCAGCTTAAGTGGTAAATATGGATAGGCCCTAAAAATGGAACAGGGTGGTACGATTGTCAGAAGCACTTGCCGGAGGATATCTGTGACAGATATGATTTGTAGAAAGGAAGATCTATTTCCTGACTTTGCTCATTAGGGACAAATTGGCTACACTGAGAAGCGGATCTTTGCTCTCTACGGTTCATGCCTGTCCCAGGCACTCGAGGGCAGGTGTTTGTGACAGCTACACCAACTGCATTCCAATGTATCTTCTTCATTCAAAAAGCTGTCTGTACTTACTTTCTTTCCATACAATCTCCTCTTAAATGTGTCACAAGAGGAGCAAGCTCCTGTTTTGTAGAGCCGGTACATAGGCTCTCATCCAGCAATGTTCTTTCAAAAAAGGTCCTCACCTGAGGTGGCTCCATGATATGCCACAAATTTTCACTGTAAATTTTGTTATTTAAGACCATGTATATATTTTTTTAAAAAACTTTCTATTTCATGCACTATTTGCTCCAAATGTGTTTACAGGCATTTCCTTCCCAATCTGTTGCTGCTTGTGGATGGAAGGAATGGAAATTTATTTTCATTGCTAAGGCAACAAGGCAATCGTTCACTTTCATAATTTTCTACTTTGAATGACAGGACCCAATTGCATGTGTATCTTGGTGCACAGAAGTGTCAGCTTGTCATGTGGGAACCCCCTTTTTATACAGTGTTTCCTTGTGGAGGGTCCACTGACACATTGCCCCACATTTCCACCCTAATATGTACTCTATAAACCTGCTCTTTCACAAAGATGTTTGACAGATTGCCATAAAAGATAGTTTCTTAGGGGATGTTTCCAGTGTTAATTTAATCATCACGGAGATTCTGTGTCTGATGTTTACATACAATGACCATCTAAATAAACTCTGAGGCCTACATTTTCGTGGATCAGCCTACCCATCATCCCATTTTTTTCTGCATTGGCTCCCTATCAGAAAGGATAAGGAAGATCAGACATAGTTAACTTGAGAAAGGATAATACATGTTGTAATGATCTGCTTCCAACTGAATGAGTTATGGATAGTGTTACTTGAGTCTTCTGAATTGGACAAGCAGACTTTCCCTTAGCCCAACTGGTGTGATCCAACAGTGTTGCTGACCAAACAGTCTGTAATTTTCAAGAAAACGAAGAGGTGGAAAACTGAGTTTGGGTCCTGTAAATGAACAGCATTTTGTGCTGTTTGCCCCCTTGCTCTCTGGAGTTCCGATGTAAGAACAGTGCTTTGTCTGGCTCGTGGAGATCTGCCCTATTTTTACTTTTACCCTTAACCTGTATATTAAAGTAAACTATAGAACGCCAAAGATTTCTGCTTCACTTTTTGCAAAGGAAATTTAACTAGGTAAGTACTGGGCCACTGGAATGCTTTACTACTTGTAGAATTGGGGTGAGGGTAACAATAAAAAGAGATATAGGATCCATCCATGATCTTATCCAATATTTCAGAGGGATTAGAGGCATATAAGTAGTTGATGAGCTTTTCCCAGCTATTATAGGAATCAGGTAGTAGAATTCCATAAAGAATGAGTACCTTTGGAAGGGCCCATTCTGCATTGGGAGTGACAAGAAAGGAGTCCTTATCTCTGCAAACGTAACATGCATTGACCACTACAATTATTTTAAGAAGTCCGCTTCTCATGCTCAGAATAACCTCCAGTACATCACGCAGGCATGTGAGCAATTAAGAGTTTTCTAGGTGCTGCAGACTGCACATGAGAGTCTGCAGCTCTGCCTGCTTTTGTTAATATCACGAAAGCAGTGTTGTGCTGGAAGCTTACCATTTTGTGATGTGTGTGCAACATCACAACACAAAAGGAGTAAGTCTTTGCCTGCAGTGGGGCAATGCTGCTTCTGTCCGTTTGACCCCCATGCCCACCCCGTCGACACTGCTGAGCCTTTGATGTCCTGCATCTCACCTCTTGGGTGTCTTGAGAGAGTAAGAAGGTGGGTTACCTGTGATATGCCCAGGCAGGATCACAACCATTTCCTAGGGCTTCTTGATGCTGACCTGAAGCAATGGTCCTGCTGACCAAATGAGATTATGTACACTGCTTGAGACTTTCTATACCCCAGAATTTCTCTCCTTTTTGTATAAAAACCATTCAGAAGTATAAAAAAAAAATTCAGAAATGCATGTCCCAGAATTTGGCAATATGACAATTAGCAGCGCACTTCCCCAATTTTCTAACACTGCCATTAATTCTTTTATATACTAGCCTGTTAAGCACTTAGCCTTGATGCCGCACGTTCCCAAACTTCCTTGTCCATTGGGACATAGCAATGAATGTTTTATGTTTCCTGGAATTAGAAACAGAAGCAATGAGCTATAACTTGAAATTAAAACACCTTGCTATGAGGATTCCACTGCTGGCAACTATAAATGGAACAGAATGTTGGGATGCAATTTTTTCTTAAAATACCGTCTTATCTCTTAACAGCTTGTGATAATTTTTTAAAAAATCAGTAAATAATTTTCTGCTGCATCTCTATGCCAGGTAAAACTTTACTGCGTGATCCAATTTTCAATGTTCTTCAGAAAACATGTAAAGGTTGCAATCAAATGAAAAGGAAATTAAGAAATCACACCCAGTTCTTAAATGCAATCAAAACATACTTTTTTTTTTGCACCCCCCCCCCCCGGAATTAAGGACTGGCTTACTTTGCTTCTAAGGCATCCAACTCCCCGGTGAAAGGAGAATATTTACTTCCTGCTGACAGATGAGCTAACCAGCTGCTTCCAGCTTTTCCTCCTTTATCAAAATTACGTTAATCATGTTACTTCCTGGCAGCCACTAGCCACCCACTTACTTGCTCTGGGTTCCTATCAGCAACCAAACACGCACACTGCAGCCTTTGCCTCTTTCCATTCCCCGCAGAACCACTGGAAAGAGCTCGTCGTCCTCCTCCTCCTCCTCCATGAGGCTGCCATGCTGCCTAATGGGCCAATCACCTCAAACAGTTGGTGGCAGGCAGCAGATAGAGGAGAAAACTGCTCCCTGTGCAGCCTGCCTGATATCCCCGAAACTAGTCTCACCTCCACGTGAAGAAAAACACTTGCCAACATTGCAAGAAGACTCAACTGCTTGCTAAACCAGCTTTTATACAGTAGATGTAGCGGAAGTATGCCATCTTATTTGTTGCCTCTTGTTGTTCTGTGGTGGTACAAAGAGTTAGCTGGCCTTGCCTTTTGCTGTTACTTTCTTAATTCTGCAGCCTCCAGGCTCCCAAAAAGCAAGGCAGTTGTTAGATATTAGTTTGCATGAAAATGGCCAGATTCATGCTTAAATGTGGTTTGTTTCAGTAATGTGTGGATCCAGTCATTCAGATCAATCTGTATCAACCACCACAGGAGAAAAGGAAGGCTGAATGAACCCAGTGAACCCAGCCACTGAGTTAAACTTCTCTTTGGCAGAAATTCATGTCCTCAACAGAGGGGAATATTTCCTGCGCAGAGGAGGTACAATAATCTTAGGGATCAAGATAGACTGTGCTTCAGTTATATCATCTGTGACAGTATCAGAGCTTGTACTAGTAAGGTGCCGAAGGAGTAAAATTAAAGCTCTCCTTAACCAGAACTGAAGAATAGAACAGAATTTGATTTCCAGGATCAAATATTATTGGATTCATTCTGACTTTTACAAATATCTTTCTATTGTCTAAAATATCAGAGGTAGAAAAGACATTCCCCCCAAACAAAGGCAACATATCTAAGCTTTTCTGTGTGTAAAGATAGGGGTATAAACTAGAATAACCACTGCTTTGAATCTTATTTTATGGAATTTAAGAGAGAAACTATAAGCTATTCCAACTACTAGGGGCTATCCACTTTGGCCCTGAATTGATAAGCCTAGGTATATCTCATTCTAGGGAAGATTTTTAGATGGCCTACAATGGTTGACAAGAAGAAGAGCTGCCATGTAGCAGAGGAGTTGGCTGGTCTGTTTTAATCAAGATGTTTTACAAAACAGGGCAACTCTGGTTAGCTCTAAGGAAACCATCATATATTTTCTACCTTCTCCTTTTCTCACCGTCAGAAGCATAAGTAGCAATTGCTCTCCCCAGGGCCCTTTTAGAGAGGAATTCCACTGGCTATGTCCTGGGCTTTGAGAGATTCTTTCACCCACCTATACAGACAATGTCCATGAAGCCATACATTCCATAGCAGATCTGGAAGAGCAGGTCTTGGCGCTGCCACTTAGCAGACGGACTGAAGGTCGACCAAATAAGCCACGAGATGCTGGCGATAAGGAAAAGGGAACCCAAGATGGCTGCTGCTATCTGAACCTTTTCGATGACGGTCAGAGAAATGGCCTGCCACTGTGAAAGGTCCCAGGCAACAGGAAGGCAGCAACAAACAAGCCAGAAAGAAAAAGAGATATAAACGGAATTAGTTCCCGATTCATTGGCATCAATTCACATTAATTAACATCCAATAACATTTCCACATGGATTTTTGTAAAAGACTGTAACAGCTCTTTAAACAAAACAGACTATATTGTTATACAAAAGCTCCCAGAAGAAAGGGCAATTCTGAATTTGCTACAGCATCTGGAAAAAGACAGTATTAATTCCTGCCCTGGTGATCCCTCTGGCATTAGTGCTCCCTGTCCTGTCCTACTAAACTTGGATCACAGCCATTTTTCTACAGTTCTATCCTGCTGTTTCTTAAGGGTTGGTTAGGAATTAGTTGAACCCCATTTTAAAAAAAAGACTAATAAAAAATGAAATGTCAATTTTGATAATAATTGCAATGATTTTCTTGCATTATATTCTGATATATCTTATTAGTATTCATACCTCTTCTGTATCACCTTGATATCCCAGCATAAAGCACTGGTTAAAGTTATTTTTACTAAACAAACAAATATATATTAGAGGAAATGAAATAGCATTTGGGACAACCCCTGGAGATCAGATTAGCCCTGACCCTGTTGGCCTTTCGCAAGGCCCTGAAGACATGGCTGTGTTCCTAGGCCTGGAGGTCAGAATGTCTGTTGGAGCTTGTGAATTAATTTTGTTGAAATATTTGTATTATATCTGTATGGATTTTTTTTTAATCTTGTCTGCCAATTATCTATTTCTTATTTTTTGTTGGCTTTTTACTGTTGTTTTAAAATTGTTGTTAGCCACCCAGAGCCATTTCTTTGAGATGGGTAGCTATATCAATTGAATAAATGAATAAATAAAATAAAGTTTTCTTCATTAGCTCATCTATTAACTTATGTGATATTTAATTCTGAAGAAGAGTAAGAAGAAGAAATCCACCTCCTGGGTATTTTAGAGAAATCTTGCAGCCCAAATATACCATTAAAGCATTCATTAACACAGGCAAAAAAATACCCAGTTTTGGAGTACTAATGGGAGAGCGTTAAAAAAACAACAACAACCCTCTAAGGCCCTAAGCTGAAACAATGGCAGTTTCTCTATCCTTGACCTTTGGCTTCTTTGCCAATCTACCATTCTGTCACGTACTGCCTCTTTTCGCTTGTTGTTGTTGTTCAGTCGTTAAGTCGTGTCCGACTCTTCGTGACCCCATGAACCATATTGCGCCAGGCCTTCCTATCTTTCACTGCCTCCCTGAGTTTGCTCAATTTCATGCTCATTGCTTCAGTGATGCTATCTAGCCATCTCATCCTCTGCCGTCCTCTTCTCCTTTTGCCTTCCATCTTTCCCAGCATCAGGGTCTTTTCCAAAGAGTCCTCTCTTTGCATTAGGTGACCAAAGTATCTGAGCTTGAGCTTCATTATCAATCCTTCCAATGAGCAATCAGAGTTGATTTCCTTTAAGATTGACTGGTTTGACCTCCTAGCAGTCCAGGGGACTCTTAAGAGTCTTCTCCAGCACCACAGTTCAAAGGCATCAATTCTTCAGCGTTCAGCCTTCTTTATGGTCCAGCTCTCAGAGCCATACATTACTACTGAAAAAACCATAGCTTTGACTATGCGGATCTTTGTCGGCAAGGTGACGTCTCTGCTTTTTAATATGCTATCAAGGTTTGTCATAGCTTTCCTCCCAAGGAGCAAGCGTCTTTTAATTTCATGGCTGCAGTCTCCGTCTGCAGTGATCTTGGAGCCCAAATAAATGAAGTCTGTTACTGCTTCCATTTCTACCCCTTCTATTTGCCAGGGATTGATGGGTCCAGATGCCATGATTTTAGTTTTTTTTTAATGTTGAGTTTCATCTTTTCGCTTAGGTGCCATCAATAATTTTAGTGCAGGGACTGCAGGAATCATTATAGAATTGTTACATGGACTACAATGGAAAATCAAGATTCTTAATTACCTCTTCCCCATTCTGCTAGACACAACCATAAGATAGTGTCAGGCCCAGCCCAAGAACAACAATGAAACAGTCCAGTCCAGTCCAGTCCAGTTCCTTTATTAGTTTACACCTTGCCAAACTAAATCCATACTAAAGCAACTAGTGGATATACCTTGTGAGATTCTAGGGAGTGGCTATCCTGAACTTCTTTTGCTTCCCGCACTCCTGTTGCGGACTCAGGTGCCTCTCGCCTCCTCCTCTCTCCTGGAATGCAGCCCCTCCTTCCTGATAGCCTTGATCTCCCACATCCCTCTCCCCCTTGTAGATACATTCCATTACAGATAGGGGGTGAAAATTTCCCTTTCCCTCCCCATGTTTCTAGTAGGACTACCATATCTGAGCTGCAGATGGCAACAAAGCAATTAGAATAGCCCTCACCTTTTGCTGCCATCCAGTGGTCACCTGAATGCTTGCAGCCTAGACCTGGTAGCTCTATTTCCAGCCCTAAGACAGCCTTCCTCTCTCACTGTGAAGGAGAAGTGTATACAGTGGTACCTCAAGATACGAATTTAATCCGTTCCGTGACTCTGATCGCAAGTCGAATTGGTCGCATCCTGAAGCAAATTTTCCCATAGGGTTCAATATAAATACAGTTAATCCGTTCTGCCTTCTGAATTTGGTCACACCACGAGGCAAATTTCCCCATAAGGTTCAATGTAAATACGGCTAATCCGCCCTCCGAATTTGGTCGCATCCTGAAGCAAATTTCCCCATAAGGTTCAATGTGTTGCACGGCTAGGAAATTCCCCAGGTGCGCTTTAGTCAGTTTCACCACTCGAGCCCTAGCGCAGAAAGAGGAAGTGCTAATGAAAGGGCCACCTGGCGCCTCTTCACTAATCTGAGCGCGCGGGGGAAAGGCTTTTGTCGCGCGCACCACGCCAAGGGTTATGGACAAAGGAAAGAGTGCGGAGTTGAGGAAGAGGAATCAGTGCGGGGGGGGGGAAGCTCCCGCTCCCGGCTGTGCGCGCCACAAAAGTCTTTCCCCCACGCGCTGATTGCTTTCACTGGGCTTTTGTCGGTGCACCACGCCAAGGGCTATGGACAAAGGAAAGAGCGCGGAGTTGAGGAAGAGGAGCCTTTCCCCCTTGGTGCACTGACAAAAGCCCAGTGAAAGCAATCAGCGCGCGGGGGAAAGGCTTTTGTGGCGCGCACAGCCGGGAGCGGGAGCTTTCCCCCACGCTGATTCCTCTTCCTCAACTCCGCGCTCTTTCCTTTGTCCATAGCCCTTGGCGTGGTACACCGACAAAAGCCCAGTGAAAGCAATCAGCGTGCGGGGGAAAGGCTTTTGTGGCACGCACAGCCGGGAGCGGGAGCTTCCCCCCCCGCACTGATTCCTCTTCCTCAACTCCGCGCTCTTTCCTTTGTCCATAGCCCTTGGCGTGGTGCGCGCGACGAAAGCCTTTCCCCCGCACGCTCAGATTAGTGAAGAGGTGCCAGGTGGCCCTTTCATTAGCACTTCCTCTTTCTGCGCTAGCGCTCGAGTGGTGAAACTGACTAAAGCACGCCTGGGGAATTTCCTAGCGGTGCAACGCCGGCTGACACATTAAACCTTATGGGGAAATTTGCCTCGTGGAGCAAGCCTCCTTGCTACCGCGATCTTGCCCACAGGAAGCCGCGACCACGTGGCAGCAGGGCAAATGGCCGCGGATCCGGTTCGTAGCTTGAGGCGGAGTTTGCATGTCGAGGTAAATTTTTGCGGCCGGAGCGGGTCATATCTCGAAATTTTCGTAAGGTGGGGCGTTCGTATCTTGAGGTACCACTGTATATTCAATTGTCAAGGCAACAAATACCATCTTCCCAGTATAGGTAGTCCTCGCCTTATGTTCTTTCGGTCAGCAACCATTCAAAGTTACAGCAGTGCTGAAAAAATGGATGTACGACTGATCTTCAAAGTTCTGGCCATTGCAGCTCCTCTGCAGTCATGTGATTGTGGCTTGTGATTACAACATCACAGGGTGCCGCGATCATGTGATTGCCATTTGTGACCTTTCCTGCTAGCTTCCCACAAGCAAAGTCAATGGGGAAGCTGGCAGGAAAGGTCACAAGTCACTCTGGTAAGTCCCTCCAGCTTTCCTGCACTTGTGCCGCGTCCTCAACCCCATGGCCTTCCTGTGCTTGCATGGCACTGCAGTACTGCCTCCCCCACCCCCCATAGTACCCCCATGCTCCTTACCTGGGACTCCCACCACTTCCCACGCATTGCTTAGCAAAGGCAATCCCGGTCCCACTTGACATTGTAACCCAAGGACTTAAATGTATCTTAAATGTTTCCCATCAAGCTAACATACAAGGGATACAACTTTGAGCTTACAACTCAAGAGTAATTTTCTATTTCTTTCAGTGTATCCTGTTCATTTGTTTATTCCATTTTCACAGCATATGCTTCTTTGCTTATTTTTAATCCCAATGGTAAACCAAGTTGTTGTGGTAGTTTTATAATTAGGCGACATTGCATTCCTCTTTAAAGTTTCAAATTTCTCTCTACCCATAATCTTCTAGGCCCAGTGAAGTCTGGTTATACTATTACTCTAACATGCTGCTTCGATTTTCTTGAGTTCTGCTGTTTCTTATCAGTTCCTTGCAATCAAATCCATCTTTTATCTAACACTGACTGAAGAATTTATTAGTTAGAAGTTAGAAATTTTTATTGAACAACAACAATGAAAGAACTTTGATCTAGGACATCTGAAACAATCACAACTCTTGCATTTAACTCTGCTTAAAATAACTTTCTTGTGCTTTGCCTTCTGCTTAGTCTAATCAAATGAAGCTTCTACAATCCTTTGTTCTCTGACAACTTGTCCCATAGTTTATAGGATTTTTGGATCTCTCTCCCTGGGGTGATACAGATACTGTCACTGTGGACAAATGCATCTGGATCTATCCCAACCAGAAGCCCTGGATGACTAAGGAAGTCCAGTGTCTCCCGCGTGACAGGAACAATGCCTTCAGGTCTGGTGATGGGGCAAAATACAGTGCTGCTAGAGCCAGTCTGAAGAGAGGCATTCGGCAGGCCAAGACAGATTATAAGAGGAAGACTGAGGATCATTTTCATAGCAACAACATGAGGCAGGTGTGGCAGGGGATTCAACAAATTACCAACTATAGACCGAATAATGTCATTTCTGCTGACGGGGATGCTTCATTGGTAGAGAAGCTGAATCATTTTTTTGCCCGTTTTGAAGTGGAGCCGCCAGAGGCAGCTAGAGTACAGCCATTAGTCCAATATAGCCCCTACCTCACCGTGGAGGAGCACGAGGTGAGGAGTATTTTGAAGGCTGTGGACCCTAGAAAGGCTGCTGGACCTGATGGCATCTCTGGCTGGATGCTTAAAGACTGTGCTGATCAGTTGGCTGGGGTTTTCACCAAGATCTTTAATCGGTCTATATCCTAGTCCACTATTCCATCCTGTCTGAAGGCTTCCATCATTGTTCTGCTGCCAAAGAAGTTCCCTATTAACAACCTCAGCGACTACAGACCAGTGGCACTCGCCTATCATCATGAAGTGCTTTGAAAAATTGGTCTGTAGGCACATCATTTCCTGCCTTCCGCATACATTTGATAAACATCAGTTTGCATACAGAACTAATAGATTCACAGAGGACACTAAAGCCATCACTCTCCACACTGCTCTGACTCATCTGGAACAGCGGGGGACCTATGTGAGGATGCTTTTTGTAGACTTTAGTTCTCCATTCAATACAATCCTTCCACATAGACTGGTGTCTAAACTTATGGATCTTGAGCTTCCATATTCAATCTGTTCTTGGATTTTGGACTTCCTGTCTGGCCGCTCCCAGAGGGTTAGATTAGGCAATTATATCTCCTCAGGTCTTACTCTCAACACTGGTTCACCACAGGGCTGCGTGTTGAGTCCCTTACTTTACACTCTTTATACATATGACTGTACCCCCACTCACTTCAGCAATATTATCATTAAATTTGCAGATGATACAACAGTGGTGGGGCTTATCTCCAAAGGAGATGAGTCTGCCTACTGGGATGAGGTGGACCGGCTGCTTTCGTGGTGCGGAGACAATAATTTGGCTCTTAATATCAATAAGACCAAGGAGCTTATAGTGGACTATAGGAGGAATAGATTAGATGTCCAGCCCCTGGTTATCAATGGAGACTGAGTGGAGCGGGTGGCCAGTTTTAAGTTTCTGGGTGTTACCATAAAGGAGGACCTGACCTGGGGCACTCATATTGCAGCCTTGGTTAAGAGGGCCCAGCAGAGATTATACTACCTGAGACTTCTCAGGAAACAACAACTGAATGAAAAACTGCTGGTGACCTTTTACCGCTGTACTATAGAGACCATTTTAACCTACTGCACCTGTGTATGGTTTGCTAACTGCACAGTGGCAGATAGGAAAGCGCTCCAGAGGGTTACCACCACTGCCCAGAGGATCATTGGTTGCCTTCTCCCCTCTTTGGAAGAACTTTATAGTTCCTGCTGCCTTAAGAAAGCTCAAAACATTCTTAAGGACCCATCCCACCCGGGACATTCTTTTTTTGAACTATTACCATCTGGCAGACAGTACAGGATAATGAAAACAAGGACAAATAGGCTGAAGAATAGCTTCTATCTTAGAGCTGTAACTATACTGAATTCTATCGTATAGTGCAGTATTAATGCAGCATCGGGGGTTGTGCAATATGGAATGTGAAGGTTGTGTTTTATGTGTGTTATGTGTTTTACGTGTTCTATGGTTTTTATATTTTTAAAGCTGCACTGGGGTGGCATTTAATTTCGTTGTACAAGTAGTACAATGACAATAAAGATTCTATTCTATTCTATTCTATTCTATTCTATTCTATTCTATTCTATTCTATTCTATTCTATTCTATTCTATTCTATTCTATTCTATTCTATTCTATTCTATTCTATTCTATGAAGCTTCTACAATCCTTTGTTCTCTGACAACTTGTCCCATAGTTTATAGGATTTCTGGATCTCTCTCCCTGGGGTGAAGAGAGACAGAGAGGCCCAGCCCAGACCAAAAGGGGGAATGTCTAGGACATGTTGGAATAGGTTGCGAAGCCACAGGATACAAAGATCTGTACCACGACTGGAGCCGCTGTGACTATTTCCATCTCTTTGGGATTGGCTTGACAACAGCTTAAAGGACCAAACAGTACGAAAGAAGGTGCATTTTTTATCTGCATAGGAAAGAGGTTAGATTTTCCCTCTCTTTCCTGGTAAGATTCCTCTGTTAAACATCGAGACTAAATGTTTAGCAAGCTTTTCTTTAGGTTGTTTCACTCTAAATTGTCCCATAAACCTTGCTCATTCCTCCCCCTCCTCCGATGAACATTGGGTTACAGAAGGTACAGAATGATTCTTTGACTCTTTGGCATACATCTGGACCCAGTAATAACCTTTTGTTCTTTCATAAACCTTCCAGGCTGTCATGCAGATGCCCAGATAGCTTGCTTATTAAGATTATGTTCTGATTAGTTCCACCAGAGAGAAATGCAAGAACATTACCTTTCCCACAGAGGTGGGTTTTTTTTAGCTATTCAGGTTAGAAAATGCTCACTTAATTTGAGCACTTCAAGTTAAGTGACCACTTCACTGAAGTAAGGAGGAACTTTCCAGATAGGCTTTGCCTCCTGTGCTCCATGGCTACGCAAGGCTACTGGGAAATCAAGATTTCTTAAGACATTATGAAGTTTCCTTGGAAATCACTATGGGACCCACACAATTGGTTTTACAGTATTTGAAGTGGGGAGGAGGGGGGTAATTGTTTTTTAAGTGGAAGCATTGTGCATTGCTCTAACCCAAACTCATTTTATCTCAAGCTGGGTATGTTTACAGTTTACAGTTATGCTAGATCTCGGGCATAACAGATTTCGGAGACTGAATCGGTAGATTTCAAAATACAAGAAAGTATTATTTTGATCCTAACCAATGCAGCCTAGAAGGAGGGCTTCAAGATCATATTAAACCCCTGCTGTTATTTTTGTTGGTTTAGAATACTGTTAGGATGGATGGATGGATGAATGGATGGATGGACGGATGGATGGAGATAGATATAGATATAGATATAGTGGCATCTTAAAGACTAATCTTTGAATAATGGCATATATAGACTGAAACAGTCTAGAGCCTATTCTATCCACAGAAGCTAATACTTTCCTTCCCACCATCTAAATTTTAATGTATTAAATCTTTGTGTAATTTGGCAAGTTTCTTCCCAAAAGTCATCATTACACTGTCCAGCAAAGAACAGGGCTGAAAAAAATAAAAACAAAAAACCACACACTACCCTACCCTAAAACTGTGAAAAACTTTGTATAAAACTTTGCACAAGACTCCCAGCACCCACCAATCTGAAATGTGCAAACTTTATTTCACACATGGGGCAACTTCATCTGCAAATGTAATTTAATTCTATTTAACCTGCCAAAGCTGTTACAAGCACTTTCTATGTGCTTTTTAAAAAAAATCCTTTCAAGAAGATGTCATCAACACGATCCCCCAATTCTTTCAAATCTCACCCATTCAGATTTCATCCCCTCAGAAAAATCGATGGTGCCTGCACAGCCCGTCCAATTCTACTAACCAGTGTACGTATATGAATGCTTAAGTTTATAACCCATCCTTCTGGTGCTAACATACCACTCAAGGTAACTAATAACAACAATCAGTAAAATAGAGGGAACAAGAAGAAAGAAAAGCAGTAAAAACCGAGCAGCTAAAAGAAGGCATCAAGTGAATATTATATGTCCCGTAAAACAATCCTTTTTGGAAGACAAGGACCAAAGTCTCTTTGGAAGGCCTCCAGCATTAAGCAATAAGGCAGGATGGGGAGCTTCCAAAGGGCACGATTCAGCCTCTTGACCTGTTGGAGGGCTGCAGGAGCTTGTTCAATCATGTCAATCCCCAAACCATGGAACAGGACCCAACCATTTTAGTCTGATTTTCCCTCTTTTTAATTTTATTTTATTTCAGGTCAGTGGGAGTAGGAATAATTGCTATTCACAGGCTGCCGCTGCCACCACCACCGCCATCATCATTATTATACACAACAACGTGAAATCCCAGCTGCCAGTTCTTTAGCTGGTATTGGCCTTCATTTGCATCAAGTTCTTCCCAAGAACCTAGGATGTTGTAATGTATCAGCATAGTATATGTGTGGATGATGATGATGATGATGATGATGATTAATCACACTGATGACATTTTGTTGCCAAATTTCAGCAGTATGATCTTGAGGTGCTACCCTCCTGAAACTCCAGGTAAATCCATTTCTCTTATCCTACCAGCTAGGCTTTTCATATATTTTGGGCCAAGTTAAATCATTAAACCTTCTGGGGAGCTCCCAAGATAGTCTAGCCATGACGTTTGATCTAGATTTAGCTCTGAGTGGAATGAGAGAGTCTCTGAATCAGTCCGAGTTACATTAAGCATTTTCCAAACCACTAAATCAAGGCCAAACTGAGCTGCCACACACACCCAATGAAAAACCTTCTCTTTACCTCTTTTCAGCCTCAACTGTTTGCCTTTCCATAAAATGGGCTGATCTTGGAGAAGAAGCTCCACCACCTTGTCTTTTAGCCTTACCTATTTACATTTATCTTTCTGTTTGTGTTTTGTCACTAATGATCTCCATTGTGGCAATTAATTTTATGAAAGGATACCTTTCATGATGGCGTCATCACATTGTTTTCAAACTTCTAGAGGCACCAAACAGGCCCTCAAAAGATCAGGATTGGGGGAATCAAACATAACCCTTTTATTTTATTGTTAAATTCCTCTCTCAAGTTTTTTTTTGGGGGGGAGGCGGCATTCTTAATCTTTTTTCTCTTTACTTTAAAGCTAATTGCTTAGAGCTGTTTATTCTGTGGAATTAAAGGAAGCGGGGATAAGGAGAAGCAAAGGAAAATTTCGATTACAGTATTCTGTAAATTAAAATGTTGATTAACACTACAATAAACATTATTAGTAGAAAAGAGGTCACATTCATTTGATCTCATCGAATATTTGCGGACTCTTACTGGTTGTTGACTCAAGCCTTTTAATGGCGTTCTAGTTCAACATGACATGTTCCTTACTGACAATAACACCAGTTCTCACGCAACTTTGTGTTCCTGCCTATATTTTCCCTCCATGAGAGATGGTGTGGTATAACCCACAGAGGACATATAAGGGAGACGGTTTAAATCTGCTGTTGAAAAGAGACCCCACACAGCCACCAGACCTCCCTCCCAGGATTATTGTGATGACCCAACGGGTGACTGCAAACATATGTTTGCTTTGAACTCTTTAGAAGAAAAGTGGGATGCAAATATAATTCATGAAATGCATGCTGCAAATGAGGCAGAGGGCTGCTTTTTTTCATTAAGAATGTCAACTTCCAGATCCTGAGACGCTAACTCTGAATTCAGCAGGGATTTGTGTTCTGAACAAGTTAAATAGCAATAATATTGCTGAGGCCACTATTCTGGGGAGAAAGGCAGTTGCCTCCACACTGTGTGCCTCAGAACCAACTGGAGTATGTCCCAGGAGTCCCTGTATTTTGGCTGATTTGCAGATTCCAATATATCAAACTGCAGTTGCTATAAATTAAATTGGCCGGAGCAACACAACAGCATGTCTCCTTTCCACTAATTCACTGCTGGCTTCCAAGGGAGCTCCCCGGCAGTGGCTGGAACATCTGCACACAGTGTTTAATATTTTGTTAAAATATTAGGGGATTAGCATGTTTCACTGTTTATTACAAACAGAAGGGAATATCTGCAGCTCAGGGTTGAACTTTGGCTTCTTGGTGCTCTCTGAAGCTTGGCTGTTTTCTTGCAGATGTTTTATTATCCGGCTCGGTAACATCATAAGTGCGAGGGAGAGGGGGATTTGCTGGCTGTTTATACAGACAGTAGCTGTTTATTAGCACAAATCAATTAACGCTCTCAGATTCATAAGCAGATTTGAACATGCTGCTGTTAGGGACGGTGGCGGTCATAACAGCAGCAGGAGTGTTTGATTTGAACCCTCCTTTGCCCTACATACAAATAATCAGAATGCATACCACAGCTTTATCCCAATGAGGAACCTCCCAGACTACATGCTCCATCATCCCCAGGCAGCCATGATGAAGACCATAATCTACAGCCAGCATGACCCAGCAGGCAGGAAATATTTGTTCGGTGATAGCGGTGGTCCCGATTAAGTGCCCCGATTTCAACTGGACAAAACAGTCACAGAACTTAGAAAGCAGTAAACAGAAAATAAATGGTATATCTCTTTATTTTATATTGTTCCAGTTCCTCTTCTCTTTATTATCTTTTCACTTGACACTGTTGTGACTGACTGTTGAGAAATAGCTCTTTTTAAAATTATTATTATTATTAGATTTTTATCTCACCTTTTTTTGTGTGTGTGCGTTGCAAAAATATAGGAATTGACCAAACTGGTGGTGTTGGTTGGTTGGTTAGTTGGTTGGTTGGTTGGCTGGTTTGGGGTTTGGCCACTGGGGAGAAGGCAGTTTTTCTCTTGTGTTATTTAAAGATAATCTGATAATTTGATTCAAAATGTTAAAATGCTGTTTGTGGCTGAAGGGTAGGAACAACTCTTGATTGAATCTCAGCACTTTGCTGGTGTTGACAGCAGATCCCAAAGGCAAAACATCTGGCTTACTGGCATTACGTATTGATATCTTCTGGGCTAATCAAGTCAAGGGGTCACTCAAGCTAAGATCATGTTCTTTTGGAATAGCAATTTTCCTTTTCCCTCTGCCCTGCGCTGACATCATCTTTCCAGGATGTCTCTGCCACTCTTTTGTTTCCTCCCCATACTAACATTATTCTCCATCTCAGGAGAAGATTGTTGCTTTCTTCTTCTCCAGATTTTTCTCTTCTTTGTTTCAAATGGTATAATTGTGATTTCTAGAGACAGCATGTGGTCATTTGCCATCTTCTCACCACGGTCTCCCCATATTCCTGGCTAAGCAGCAATGAATGTTCCAGAGCTCATAAAGCCTCTGCCTTCCTTCCCTGCCCCCATTATCCCCAAATCCCTTTGTGGATGCCCGTCATGGAATGGTCTCAAGCTGAAGTCACACTCCTGAGCAAACGTGGGAATGATGACACCTGCAGTTGTACTTCAATGGCATCTGTCTTCAGATGGCACCATATCAGTGGAAGCTGATCAGATTTTAATGATTCGGGGTTTTTTAATTATACACTACACCCTAATTTTAGATTAAAAAATGGTAGCTTTATATCTGTGGAACAAAATGCGGGGTTAAAATTGATAGGACTTTTTCATACAGTGCTTGGTTCTGTATTGGTTGTGTTTTGTTCAGTGATACCTAGCATGAAAAACCCAATCCAGATTTTAGTGACGGGGGAGGAGAGCATATTAATCCTTTATTCTGCTCTCCCGGCTATGATCTAAACCTGAATCAGAGTTCTTTCACGCTGTCTACTAAATGCATACTGGTAATGCTTCGGGAAATGGATTTGGAGAATATGAACAGATGATACTGCCTTCAGCTCACCTCATCTCTGCTATCCCAAATGTGGCTTATACTTGTGCCTTCTTGCTTCACTGCAGAAGTACTGTGTTTTGACTTCTGCCACAGTAGAAGAGTAATTGGTCTGAGCTGAATCTTACTGAGATAAGTTTAGAGACAGACACCTATCCTGCTTCTATTGGCCACCTACAATGGGCAACCCCCTTAGTTCTCAGCTGCTGGCCTTTTGGCAGCAGGAAAGTCAGGACTCTACTAGTATAACAATCTCTCCATTTCTCTTGCCAACTCTTGGTGGCAGGAGAAATAAGGGGAGAGAAGAGGAGGATGGGCCTCTTCTATTTCCCCTACTTCTCTTGCCAGCATTTTGGGAGGCAGAGTTGGGGAATCCACCAATCGGTGACCTTCAGCAACCCATTATTACTGATGCTCAGACAGAACAGATTCCAGCTTCCAGCATCGTCCCCAAGCTTGAGGCATGGTCTGAAATCCAGACAGCAGGGCTTGACTCTGCTGACTTTCCATCCAGCATGAACAGTTTCAGTCTGCAGTGCAGAACAGTCCTCAGTCTCTCCACCCTCTCAGCCCCAGGGCCTGCTGCTTACAATGGATGGAAACTTTTTTATGCACCAAGAGATTTTTTTTTTCCATTGCAAACAGCAGATACTCGGATTCAGACCTTTGCAGGTTGGCAACTGTTCATCTAATTTTTACTATGGACCATGTGTCCACTGACTGATTAAAGCTACAGTTGACAATCTTGTAGAGGCAAACTCTTTTGTGTTTGCTTGGCAAAATATTTTACTTTAAAATATCCATCTATTTTTGTCCATGGTTACATTTATGTGCTTTCTAAAGAGTAACTAAAATGAACAGTCCATTTCTTCAGTACACACTCATGTATTATACAATGAAAAGCCACATGCACGTAACCAACAGTGCAAATACAGGAAGCAGGGAAAAGCCAAAACAAGGAAAGGAAAGGACTTTGGAATAATCTCTAGTACCTTTACCTGCAGAGGGTTCTTTGTGCTTATGGCAATGACGTGATACTTGTAATAACACAGCTCGCAGCTCCAGCATCCCCTCTCACTGATCCATTTGATCAGGCAAGGTTGATGTGTACATTTCACTGACCCGTCACACCGACATGGACTCAGCAACTCGCCCTGCAAAGAGAATATTAAATACTTGTGAAACCCTCCTTTCTTTTTTTCTTATGGAGAGAGTAGATTAAGCATTCACTATAAATATTTAAATATATAATATATAAATATATGGGAAAGCCAGTTTGGTGTAGTGGTTAATGCACCAGGCTAGAAACCTGGAGATGGTGAATTCTAGACCTGCCTTAGGCACGAAGCCAGCTGGGTGACCTTGGGCCAGTCCCTCTCTCTCAGCCCTAGGAAGGAGGGCAAGCCACTTCTGAAATCTTGCCAAGAAAACTGCAGGGACCTGTCCAGGCTGTCTCCATGAGTCAACACTGACTCAGAAGCACAACAAAAAACAAACAATTTAAACACAATGAATAAAAATGATTGTGTTTATTTACACAAGGGATAGTATGTTTAAGGGCCTTTCCTCATGCTGAACTGAAGTGCTACCACCCATCTGTGAAGTGGCAGAAAACTAGACCAGCATTAAATTCGTTGTCCTGTCCTGACTATCTCTGATCCCAGTCACTGCCAGTCATGCAATTTCCCTCCAAGGTAATGGATCACAAAGCCTAACAGATTTTACCCCCCTTCAGGCTGCCATTGGACGATGTCTGAATAAGGGAGAAAATGCTACTAAGGATGACTTAAACCTGTTTCGCTCGTTGGCTGGGGATAAGACAGAAGCAAGGTCACAGGTATATGGCAAGAAATGATATTGCTGAGGCATATTTGTGCCATGGTTAGGTTCAAGTGGGAAAAGGCCATTTGTTTCCTGTGCTGTTCCTCTTCCTTCTTCTTCTTTTTTGCTCAGCCTAACTACACTTGGTTTTCTTGTCTCCGTGCAAAGCAAGCATGCAAGATTATGGAATTGAAATTGAAAGGATCAACAGTATCCTATCGGGCCATACTTTGAACATTTTCCATGTGATTGCCCACTGCATGAAGACAACAATTAAATTCATAAATATGAGTAAGCCATGATTTAACTATCAATCCCAGGGTGTAGGCTAATCTGGGAAGTCGGGAAAAAAAAAAAAAGTGGAAAACCATTTCTCAACTGCTGCCAAGACATTTCCCCACAGCAGACTAAATCATGGTCTACAAACTATAATGGACGGATTCTGGCAACATGCTAAGCCCAAACTGAACAAACACCATGCCACAGTCACTTATAACTTTCAGTCCTGTGAAGTATTACTGTATTTTTTTTTACTGTAAACTGCCCAGAGTCACTCCACAGTGAGATGGGCGGTGACAAATTTGAAATATAAATAAATAAATAAATAAATTAACAATCTTTCCATTTTTCCTGAAATTTGGGGAATGTGAGATTATTTCTTGGATTCATATGATCAGCAGGGTCAAGTTCACTGAAAAAAAGCTCAGATACTTAACTAGCACAGTTGGACTAGGCCCTTAGGCTCAAACTCAACTCAAGACTTGTTACATCCAGAACACAACACAGCAATCGAAGTATTTTTTTTTTCAAATAGCCCTAGGTCAACAAAAAGGTGCAGTCCCATCTAACACCCCCTGCAGTTTCTTTATTCCCATCCTTCCCACAGTTTAACACACTTTTTGGTTTGTGTTTTTTGGCCCTGAAACTGGATGAGTATTGGTTGTTGGCATAAGTGACATCTCTGCCCTGAAAAATTCTGGCACTAAACTCTCCCAAGCATAGACTTCAGAAAACCATCTCCATGTGACTAGAAACACTATCCTATTTAGGTCAATGCACTATATTCTAGTTTTAAAAAGACAATGTATCCTTTTAAAGAGTTTATTGATGACTCTGCTGCTGATCATAGACTTGGATGGAAAGCCCACAGACCCAACAGTATTTCATTCCCTTCTGTCTATGATGCTACAGGCTTTTTACTATAGGTGATTGGTGGTGGTCCTCAGTGCCTTTGTTTAGACAGATCTAATCTCTCACCCACTAACTCTCTTCTGTATCACAGTGAACGCCACTGCTGGAAGCTATTATACAGTTATTATACAGGTAACTACATCAGACTATTCAGGCCAGTGAGCTAAACTACACTGAACAGGGAATGAGCTGTCATCTTCAGTCACAGCCAATAGCTCTGGAAAGTTATCTTCTGGAACATAAATAATGGCAATCAATTCAGCTGAGAGTTAATTTGGTGAGAAATATGTGATTAGGGTGTTATTTTCTGGTACTGAACTCTCACCCTCTGGGCTGTTTGATTAGCTTAGTTAAAACGCTCAGACTCTGCCTTTCCAAATGTGTACATGGCTGCTTGCAAATATTAGACACATGTATAATAAAGAGGGAAGAAGAAACCAATTTATTCTTTCAGAGTTTTTACCTTGCTAGCCAAAATCTCTGGCATGTGGAAAACATGTCACTCGACTGCAAAGAGGGAGGAGGGCAGACCAAATTCTGGAGGAAGGCTGCTTCACAGAACTTGGGCTATTGCCGAGAAGCTCTTATTCAGCAGAGTGCCAAGAAGTTATCTTAGCCATTGGACTTACACAGGGGACAAAATGTAAGTACAATGGAAAGCCTGGCAATCTCTTTGGTATCTTCTATTGTCCTTTCCAACCTGTGAGAGAAAATGCAGGGCTAGATCAGAAATCCAGCCAAGCTGCTTGGCATTCAACTGAGATCACCATCAAGAAATGCCATTAGTATCCATTGCACAGTTCCAAGTTACAACCAGGCTATAATGAAAAACTGTAAATTCTGCCATTCCTGGTCATAGAAACTCAAAAACTCAGTGATGAATGGTTCTGCTATCGGAGACTAAATGCACCAATTTGTACATCAGAGATCCAGCATGGGAATGACTATATAGGCTAGGTTATATTTTCCTCAGCATGGTCCACCAGCCAGATGGGATTGCTATATCTACCAAAAGAGATGGAAAGGGATAAACCCACCTGACTCCATCCATAGTACCACCAGTCTGGATGGGCCACTGGTGAGGAGGCAGCTCTTGAAGGTGGCAGAAGTTTAAAAATGGCTCCTACATGACTATGTCACTTGAGATGATGTGCTGCCTATGTGCAAAGGTGAATAGGAGAGGGGCAATTTGTCTGAACAGTGTCACTGAATGTGTGGGGTTGAGGTGTATATATATGTGTACACATATGTATGTATGAGTGTGTGTATATACATCAACCCAGCAATTCCAGTAAAGTTGGTGCAAGGCAGGAAAGGTTAATGTTGTTAAGCTAAATACCTTGGAAATGGCAGGTGAACAGGGATAGAGATCTTGGGAAGAGATAGGTGTGTTGGTTCTAGGTTAACCCCCCTTAGCCCCTAAAGGCTATGTCATGGGAAGGGGGAATAGAATGACAGAAAAGAGGGTAGTTTTGGTGAGAGGGCTGAAAGCCAGTTGAGAAAGACCCCAAATGTGGGTTGAAGGAGAACAGGAAGAGAGGAGGAGAAGAAAGGAAGGACATTTGAAACCAGCAGCCCCTCCCCTTGGCTGGCAGAAGGACTACTTATGAACAAGAAGTAAAGGAGCAAAGGCAGGAGGGTCTTTGCAAAGAATTCTGGTTCAGCAGCTCAGGAAATGTAGGGAGTCAGAGGAGCTGAAAACTCAACCTGTGAAGGAACTGCCCAGTGGATTTGGCTAGGGCAGAAATAGGGAGAAGGACTAGCCCAGAAGACAGTAAGAGGAGAACAGCTATGTCATGCCAATGCAATTACAGTGAGCCCATTTGCCAAAGAGGAGGGAGAGTTGGATAGTTTCAATGTGTACTTGGTTTTAGAAACATCCTGCACCTTTAGGGAGACTGTTCAGTCTACTGTGAGAGAAAAAGACCACCACCTCTGAGCACTGAATTCCAATGCTCAGCATGGTTTAGAGTTCTTATGCCTAATCATATCTCTGCTGCTTCTTAATGATAAAAGTAAAAACTATAGGAAGTTCACCACTAATGGTGGGATATTTTTTTCTTCATGAACACCCTAGGAAGGGAGGGAGAATCCCTCCTTCTGCTGGAAGGTTTATCAGCAGGCTTGATAAGAATAAATTTTGTAAGAACTGAAAAAGACCCTGCTTAGGAGAGTCTCTGGAAGAATTTAGCTTTCAAATTCATGACTGGCTTCTGTGTTACAGCCAGGGGGTAGTGGTAGGAGGCTACACACACATCCGTACACAACTATTATTTAAAGTTTGGTTTGATGCCCTTCAAATAAGGAGCTCTTGCTCAATTCAGAGATGTTCAGGATATTCTCCCTTCTCATACCAAGGTGCCCCAGTGCCCAGGGGCACATCACCCCTGACTGAAACGTTATTAGCATGCATGAAACTTTGAGGAATTCTGAAGGGATCAAAACCGAGACCTCAGCCAGAGGTTCAGAGAGAACCAATAACACTATCTATCACCTGAAGTAATTCTTCAGTTCTCTAATTTATTGGCACTGGTGTTTCATCATCTGCAAGCAGCATGTGTCTTCACGGTTCAGTGTAAACACTGCAACGGTCTAGAGAGCAGAAGTGCCATCGGGCAAACTAAGCAATTTTGTTTAAATGAATATGAGGAGGAATGTGAACCAGATCGCAAGCAAGAGGTGCAGCGTGATTACTCTGCCGTGAAAAGAAGTTCTAAAATTTTGCATTCCTAGATTTTCCTGAACATGAAGAGTGGCCTCTTGCTTATTACCAACAAGAAAAAGAAGGCAAAAGAGGGCAAGGGCTTTCACAATATTTGCCTCTGCTCATTTAAATGTATGGGTGTACATTTAGAATTAAGCACTATGCTGTAGTTCAAATGGAATGCAAGACCTTTCACCATAGTGGGGAAGGCGGCATTCTTGCACTGTGTTTGGATAGCAGATACACTGGCAAAGATAAAGGGGCCCTGGTGGACCTTTGGGAAGAACAGGCCTAGCAAATGCCCCATTATGCCAGGTGTTGGCATTCTCCAGGCAGGCAGCAGGAAATGGCTTTCCAATGGGCATAGTGCAAAGGGTGGGATGCAGTATAGGCCAATTGTGCATATGGAACTATATATGTGCACAGATAGATCTCGGGTCATCTGGATTTCCTCCAGAATTCAATTAAGGGATGTGAACCGTCAGCAGTCCTGGTGAGTCTCTATTCTGGCCAACGTTTTATGATCTGCTTCATTGAAAGCTTTTAAATGGCTTACAATAAATTCCCAGTAAAACACAATAAATAACCAAGATAGCACTGCCCATTTTAAAGCCATGATTCGTAGATCATTTTAAAGAGCTAGATATTGATGTCTGACTTCAGAGCAAAATATTAATTCTTTGCCAGAATTGAAATCCTGGGTTTAATTCTCTCTCACCCATTTTTTTCTGACTCTCTTGAGCATTGGGTAGCCTCCATAGCTCACTCTACAACTGATATCCTTCTGCACGTTCTCAGCGGTACTGGATACTGGAATTGTGAATTCCTATTTCAAAGCTCAGTCCAAAAATGAACTTTTATTCCATTCTCTAACACAAAGGTTTTGTTGTTAAAAAACATGAGCTTTTCTATCTGGAGCCTATGCCAGGAAGATCCTTTCTGGGCTTGTTTTCAGCTGCTCCAAGAGGGTTTCCAATTATTTCAGCGAGGAACAAAAAGTCCTATGGCACCTTTAAAATTAATAATCCTATTGCATCATAAAATATTTTGTGATCCAGATCCAACAGCATCATAGAACCAAAGAAGCCTCCTAATTAATCTGATGGATATGTATCATTCACCGATGAGGATGAAGATGGGAGCAAGTAGGCAGGATAACTTTATACAGTGCAGTTTCTACATAGTGAAATTGATGCAGAGAAAGTTCCTGAATTTTATGCCCAAAGCTTTGATAAACTGTTTGATGGATTTATCTCAAGAACAAAAAATCTGTGATTTGTGGTGGTAGAATGGAGTAACAAAGCCTTGAGCTAGGAATAAATTGTAATGAGTAGCTTTAATGATCTCCACAATGTATGAAAATCCATGCTGACTTTATAAAGAATGGCAAGTGTAATTGGGCCATTTTCTATGCTAAAAATATAACAATATGGTCTCTCACAGCACTTTTCTGCTGCCAGTAACCATTTATTAATAAAGTTTCATCACTGAATGTATTCTGGGATAAATGCAGGCTTTTCCCCACTTGCACCTAACCACAGTACAAACATGTCTTGACAACACCTTTCTTCTGCCAGATGCTGTTGATGCTTTATCCCGGTGCCTGGAGGCTGTGAGGGTCTGGATGGGGAACAACAGGCTTCAGCTGAACCCTGGCAAGTCTGAGTGGCTTTGGGTTTGGGGGCCCCCCAGTTCTAGGACTATACCATATTTGGTGCTGGATGGGGTGCACTCAGACTTTGTGTGCAATCTGGGGGTGTTCCTGGATTCGCAACTCCTGCTTGAAGAGCAGGTGGCAGTCGTGGCTAGGAGGGCCTTCTCACAGCTTTGTATTGTGTGCCAGTTGTGCCCATTCCTGGATCAGGAGGCTCTGTTCACAGTCACTCATGCCCTAGTCACCTCCCGACTGGACTTCTGTAATGCACTTTACATGAGGCTGCCCTTGAAGAGTATCTGGAAGCTTCAGCTGGTGCAAAATGTAGTGGTGCGGACAGCTATGTGTGCCCCAAGAATCGCACATGTTACACCTCTGGCCTGCAAGCTGTATTGGTTGCCAGTTTGCTTCCAGGCCCAATTCAAGGTGCTGGTTTTAACCCTTAAAGCCCTTCACAGCATGGGCCGGGTTATCTGAGGGACCACCTCTCCCTGATTATATCTGCCCGTCCCATCAGATCTGGCAGAGAGGGCATGCTGTGGGTCCCGTCGGTCAGGGAACTACATTTGGCAGGTCCCAGGAGATGGGCCTTGCCTGCCGTGGTACCTGCCTTATGGAATCTTCTCCCCCTGGAAGTGAGGTTAGCTCCATCCCTCTTAGCATTCCGTAAGTCCCTCAAGACCTGGCTACATGATCAGGCCTGGGGGTCCCAAGGGACCAGGGAGATCTTGCAATGGCTCCCTTACTGCAGCTAACATCATCCTCTCTTATTTTTGTGCTTTTTATAGTTTTTATAATTAATGTTTTTATATAATTATTGTTTTTTTTAAATTAAGTGTTGTATGCCGCCCAGAGTCACTTTCTTGTGAGATGGGTGACCATGCAAATTTGATAAATAAATAAATGTCCTGATGTAATGGTATATGGGAATGACCTTGGGGGACAGGAGGAAGAGGCACAGCCTAGACAACCATCACACAAAAGGTATTTCAGCCCACAGAAGGAAAAGGGATGCTGGAAATGTCTCAGAAGGAACTCTCCCTAGTGTTCTGGAAAGTAAAAATAAAGGAGGGGAGGAGGGCTTTCAGACTTGCAAGATCTGATTCAAGATCTACAAGCGATTCAGGTAATTGTTATCTGTACCTGTGTTAAAATGATGTTTTGATAACAGCATTCCATAGCAGCCACAAGATATGTAAAATCTGTTATGCCTTGCCAGTATATTGGAGGTAAAATCTGGCAATCAGTAGCAAGTGGGCTCAGAGCACTGCTTATTGGCAATTTCAAGCATTTATTTATTTATTTGTATTTATTCATCCCATTTCTATAGCTGCCCATCTCACATATGTGACACTGCATGCTCCCCTTCCCTCAGGCCCTTGTCAGCTTTAGTGCCATGCTGCTCTTGTCTCCCTAAAGGGCTGCACTGGTGCTCTATCAAAATTGCACAGTGAATAAATGCAAGAGTGCTCGGCCAGAAATACAATTAAGGGTTTCAACTCAAAGGCTCTTACTGGTTTAAGGCAAACTTAGAAAGTGATGATGGACTAATACTATCCCTTCATCTCCCCTTTTTAATATATAGTATTTATATGCAGTATTTTTAATACTGCATTTTACAATTAAAAACTAAAAGCTTTCCTTTTTTAAAAAAACCAGCCAACATTTGAAAGTTTGCTATTGAGGTGCTGAGAGTGGCCTGATTCAACAACAGGCAGCGTCATATGGGACTATCGTGCACCAAAGGACAAGAGCCAGTAGTGGTTGTGATGGAATGGTTTGGTGAAGGCCGCACTCAGGGAGATAAGCATTTCCTTAGCCCCCAGAATGAGTGTGGGAAGGTGAAGAGGATGAGACTGGTACCACCCTAAGGAATTTGCAGTGTTTGCTTGCTGGCTTGGGAAGTTTAGATTCAGTCTGGCGAGATTCTGTCTTGTAGGTGGAAGCTAATAAATGCAACAGAACTGTATCTGTACTGTCTCGTGGAGTTCTTTGGGCTGAACCTGACAGTGGTCAGAGTCAAGGGCAATCTGCAGGGGGGCCAAGAAGGGGAAAAGGACAAAACAAGTGTTGTAAGGGTGTGATGCAAGCTCCATCCCTTTTGTACATGTGTTGTGATGTTGTATGCATACATGTAAGGGGTGGTATTTGATTCATGACATCTGTGCGTATTTTGTCATTCGGACAAAACTATTCACCTGCAATTTTAGCCTTGTTAAGTGATGCTGCATTTGAACAGAAACCAACAATCGAATTCTCTACAGTGCAATACTAAAAGGTGAAATGAAAGTATTGGTTATATATTTCATCTGTGGAAGGAAGAATTGGAATGTCCAATTCTGGAAAATCAATGGGTCCAGATATTTAAAAATGTGAAATACACTTCTATGGTTTGAAAATGAAATTAATTCATCAGAAAATATTATTTTCTGTGAGAAATTGCAAGGGTAGTATCACCTTAGTGTAGTTGCCATTTTTGTCAGCTGCTGCTAACATAAACAAGTGACAGCCTTTTTGCTGGAGAGCTAATACCATTGCTTGTTTATTGCAGAGCTCGTCCAAAGGATCAATCCACCTGCCCCAGTCTAGATATTCTTCAAAGAAACATACATTTGCTGTACAGAGACTATGACTGAGTTCATACCTCATATATGGTTTGTTTAAAATACCATTCTTTATACATGGAATCAAAGATATATGGTGCAGGAAACTTGCTGAAGCTAAGCATATTTTAGAAGTGAAGGATCATTTTTATTATACCAGGAATCAACCTGTCATAGAGACATAGAATTGGAAGGGGCTATTCTAGTAGTGGTAAAGCACTCACACACAATCTCTCAGCAACTTCTTAAAGCAGCTTTGTCTTTTCCCAGGATGCATCAGCTGCAATGTATGGCCAGGAAAAGACATTCCTGGTTTTAAAAAACTGTCCTCACATGCTCTGAAAAAAATTTCCTCTTTAGAACCTGAAGGGCTACACTGCCCTATTATCTGTGCATTTCCATAATCTAGTCAAAACACGCAATAAGACTTGTTTTTGACCATACTGACTTGTCTGAAGATGTTTACAGAGTGATTTCTGATTTTCTCAGGTACTGATGTTAGACCAACTGCTCTGTAATTCCCCAAGTCTGTCTTTTCCTCCTTTTTGAAGATAGGGAATTCATTTACTCACTTCCAATCTTCTGGCATTTTATTCATTCCCCAGACTTTCTCAAAGATAACGGATAGAAATTTGATCAGGCCACCAGCAAGTTCCTTCAGTGCCTTGCAGGACAGAAGGGAAATCTGAACTCATTCATAGTCAGTAGATACTTCATAACTTTGTTTCTGTCAAGCTCAAGCTTGAATTCTACTCAACTGGGTGCGGACAATCTCTTGGTAGAATGCATATCGTTTCCTAGAGAAAACCATCCTAACCCAGCATTTGCTACCCAGTTTTTGGCTTTTCCTTTTATTTGGATGCACTATGAAACTTCAGATTAACAGACATTCCCCCACCCTCAATTTGGTGGACTTTGAATGCAATGGATGAAATTTTCACTTGACATTCCCCTAACATCCCAGATATCCATTGCAGCTGAAGTAGTCCAGATGAGGCATTTAAAAATAATAATATAGTTTTTAAAAAGCTAAAATTATTTTATTTGTGCTGTTTTATATCATTTATGTAATGACATGAGTCAACAAATGTTGCAAACCAAGTTATTCACATCGATTTGCATCATTTATGTCAAGAATAGCAGATCATTTTGTACCTCCCTTCACTTTTTGAAGGAGAAAGTTGTCAGTATGACAAGTCAGGGGTTCCCAAAAATCTTGCTTCAATTTCAGCGTGGGACCTAGAATAATTGACCATATAACACAGCAGGAGAACATGTTTTCTAAACTGATGCCCTTCAAATATGAAATAAGTTCTTTTTAAAAGTGGGTATGTTTCCTTGTTTTAGGAGAATTTGCTATTATGTGATTGATCATTTTTGTCCAAGAATTTGCTTTATGCGAAAAAAAATCACCATTATGTGATTTATGCCAGCATAATCAATTTGTGCCAAAGGTCTGGAAATATACCAAGACATCTTCCCCGCCAAAACCACTTGAAAGTTTTCCCACCAAAAACGCTTTCTGCTCTCAGTCATGCATTTATCATCATGTTATGTATCTTTCCTCCCACTTTCATACCTGCAATAGCTACAGCTGGGTAGGGTTAATGCCGCCATCAACATCTTGTCCAACCCCCCAGATAAAAACAAAAAAGGCCTTGCTAAGACTAGAAACAAAGGTTGACATATTATGTCATGCCAAAGCTGATGAAGGATCCTCAACCATAGGATGAACTTTTAACCTGGGTAAATCTACTGTGTGCAACAGAATGCTAATAATATTCCTAATTGTATGATGCATTCTATCTCTTTGCTTGACATGATAACTACGTGCATTAGAAATCCAGCTGTAGAAAAGATTGAGAAAATGTTTTCACTGTATGTAGAACATGACACAAGGAAGAAAATATGTTCGAATGAGATAATGTTTAAGAATAAGGCTCTAAAAATTTATGACCACTTTTGTCAATACATTTGAGTTACTCCCCAACCCCCCTTTTTTCCACTGGTTCAGTGTCTCACTTATGAGAATTTGCTTTATGTGAGGTTTAAAGGGGAACATAACCCTAGCATAAAGCGAGGGAAGCCTATATATGCCTTAATATCTCTAACTTGCAAGACTTCAGTTGTTCCATTTCAAATGGGATCACTGATGCATATTTTAAATGTTCAAAGGCTAAAGTTAATGCTTTCGACATACAAGCACCTTATAATATGCTCCTTATCAGCGATGCTTTTATAATTTCAGCAAATTGAACTTTGCAGCTACTTGTACGGGAAGCTGTTAGCAAAGAAAGCCACTCACTAATGGGCATTTTGGAAAACATTATATTGGCAGAGTGCTGAAAAAACCAGCCAAAGAAAATTTCAGAAATGGATACTTCTTAAGGACCTAGGATGCCAGCTCTCCATATACAAAGAGCCAAACGAAGCAGCTTAATGCCTCCCCTCTTTCGTGGAAAGCTGGAAAACTGTTTGATAATAGAAGACAAAGGTTCACGCTGGATCCTCAGTGGGAGCCCAGCCTGCATTCTCTCATGCTTGGTTTATGTTCCCACTTTCATAATGAATTATCTCAGAAGACAGAGCAAGAGGCGGCGCGCGAGCTGCTTGGGTGGCTTCATCCAAATTTTACAGCTATGAGGAGGTCTGCTTTTGCTTGCACTGTTTCACTGCCCTTGAAAGCAGCACAGCTTCTGCTAACACATCCCAAGAGTGAGAGGATGGGAGGGAAGTGAGTTTTGCTCAGCTGAGCAATGGTGAGTATCAAATTTATGATGAGGGCCTCTGATAGCAGCCACGAGGAGGCTTTGAGTCCTGGCTTCTCTAGTTGCCCTAATGCAGGTGCTGGTTGATGGCTTCAATAATGCCAAATGCTGTTGTGCTGTACACACTCACCTTTGGCCATACTTCACTTCTTTGGATTTAATAGCCCATGTTTTCAACAGGAAGAGCGGCAGAGTATTTGGTTGGTTTAAAAATGTATGGCCCACCCACTATCCTAAGGATCTCAGGGAAGGTTGCAATCTTTACAAGATACAATGAAATAAAAACAAACGTATTTTAAACAACTAACACAACAGTAATACAGAAGTACACATTGGTTGCCAGTTCAATGTTCATACACCCTTTGGCCATATGTCAGGTGCAAAAAGGACCAGACTGAGTGGGGTGGGAAAGTTCTCCCCTGACTTGATCCATGAGGTCTTTCTTCTGGACCCTGGAAGGTGAGGATGGGCAATCAGGAAAAGATTGTCTCCAGTCTATTTTTGTGGCAGCTGGGAGGCCTCAAAATACGTCTGTTTCCTGACCGACTTAGATATCAGGACTATTCACTTAAAAAGGAGAATGAACTGATGCAGTGAGAAGGTGACTAGGTCATTTGTGTCCTCTGAACATAACTGTTATAAACCTCTATATCGCTATTTGAGATAATCCCTACTACCATTCATTGATTAAAGTGGTGTAATGAGGGGTATTATAGCAGCCAATCTGAGTCCATTGTCCTACTGGTTTAATGGACTAACTCTGACTAAAGGCTTTATTTTTGAGCTCAAAATCAGCAAAGTGAAAGTGAGCCAGGATGCAGTGCAGGAGGGAGGAGAAGGAGGTAGATGAGTACATTTGTAAAATTGGCAGCAGATCTGAGGAGGCCTCTGATATTCTAGCAATGCAAGGCAGGCCATCTTGGCAAAGGATCACTGCATGACTGAACTTTTTATATGAAGCTGTTGGAAACGTGCCCGGAGAATTTTTCCCAGGCAGCAAGAAATACTACAGAAGTGGAACATTCTTTCTTTAAAATCATCTCTGGATAAAGAGCAGCATAGCTTACCCAGGGGGAGAGACTGGCTGAACATGCCAGTGGGGCTCATAGATTTGTGGGGCTCATAGTGAGAATTTCTTGATGCAGTAACAGCAACAAAAGCTTAACAGAAATGGCAATGACAACAACTAAACGTAATACAGACATGGATGGGCAGACAACAGACTTCTGCTGATTTTTTGACGAATGGCCAAATAAGTGCCATCCTGTGATAGCACTCATCAACTACTTGCAAATATTCTCCTTTTGGCAAGACATTAGAAAGGAGGGTAGGAGACCCCAAACATTTTTTTGGATGAAACCTATTATTTGGATTTATTTCAATCTGGATGCAACCTTTGCTTGGATATTGCCAAGTCTTGATTCCCTGATGGGGTGATATCCAAAAAGAGAAAAGTGTTGGTTCTCCTTGACCTTTCCGTGGAATTGGATACTATCAAACGTGGCATCTTGTCTGGCTGATTCTGTGGGACGGGTGCAGGTACCATAGATGATACGGTGTTTTATTTCTACCTACAATCATTTCAAGAAAATAATATTGCAAGATTTTTGTTTGGCTTCATAGCACTTTTGCAACAATTCTCCCATACTAGATAAGCTACTAAAAGGAGTCATTCCAGAATTTAGAATAAGCATCACAGATATAATAATAATACTCAGATCTATTTATTTTTGTCAACTGAGGTTGGTGATCCTATGCAGACGATGAGTCAGAGCCAGAATTCGGAATGGAGTGGGTAAAGTTTTAGTTCAAGCTTTATTTATTTATTAATTAAATCTGTATGCTGTCCGACTCCTAATGACTCTTATCATTAGACACCCAGGTAGCACATGGTCGCAAGGAGTACTGCTGGCCTCTTTGGTAACTAAATGGTTTAATCATATACTTTACACAATTATGTTTTTGAAGGTGGCTCAGAAGCTTCACTATTGTTTATTGTTCAGAGTATGGCTGCCAACATTTTAACTGGTACAACCAGTTTTTTCATATTATATCAATTTTAAAAGAGCTGCACTGGCTCTGTGTTCAGTTTGGAATCCAATGAAAGATACTGGAATTTACTTTTAAAGCCGTAAATGTCTTAAGATCCCAATTCTTAGAGGAACACTTTTTTGCTATGTTAGCCTACCAATCATTGTGAGATTTCATTTCTTTTAATAGTAATTTTATTAAACATTACACTTGCAATGATAAAAAACTAGTACAAGCCAAAAAATGAAAAGAAAAAAAGAAAAAAATAGAAGGTGCAGGAAAGAAAAAAGAAAGAAAAATAGAAAAGAAAGAAAAATAAGAATATAGTAAAGGAAAAGAAAATACAGGTGAAACTCGAAAAATTAGAATATCGTGCAAATGTTCATTTATGTCAGTATGGCAACTCAAAAGGTGAAACCAATATATGAGATAGACGCGTTACATGCAAAGCGAGATATGTCAAGCCTTACTTTGGTATAATTGTGATGATTATGGCGTACAGCTTATGAAAACCCCAAATTCACAATCTCAGAAAATTAGAATAGTGTGAAAAGGTTCCATATTCTAGGCTCAAAGTGTCCCCCTCTAATCAGCTAATGAATCCATAACACCTGCAAAGGGTTCCTGAGCCTTTCAATGGTCTCTCAGGCTGGTTCAGTAGGAATCGCAAGCATGGGAAAGACTGCTGACCTGACAGTTGTGCAGAAAACCATCATTGACACCCTCCATAAGGAGGGAAAGCCCCAAAAGGTAATTGCAAAAGAAGTTGGGTGTTCCCAAAGTGCTGTATCAAAGCACATCAATAGAAGGTTATGTGGAAGGGAAAGGTGTGGTAGAAAAAGGTGCACAAGCAGCAGGGATGACCGCAGCCTGGAGAGGATTGTCAGGAAAAGGCCATTCAAAAGTGTTGGGGACTTTCACAAGGAGTGGACTGAGGCTGGAGTTAGTGCATCAAGAGCCACCACACACAGACAGATCCTGGACATGGGCTTCAAATGTCGTATTCCTCTTGTCAAGCTGCTCCTGAACAACAAACAACGTCAGAAGCGTCTTACCTGGGCTACAGAAAAAAAGAACTGGTCTGTTGCCCAGTGGTCCAAAGTCCTCCTTTCTGATGAGAGCAACTTTTGCATCTCATTTGGGAACCAAGGACCCAGAGTCTGGAGGAAGAATGGAAAGGCACACAATGCACGATGCTTGAAGTCCAGTGTGATGTTTCCACAGTCTGTGTTGATTTGGGGAGCCATGTCATCTGCTGGTGTTGGTCCACTGTGCTTCATTAAGTCCAGGGTCAATGCAGCCGTCTACCAGGAGATTTTGGAGCACTTCATGCTTCCTTCCGCAGACGAGCTTTATGGGGATGCTGACTTCATTTTCCAGCAGGACTTGGCACCTGCCCACACTGCCAAAGTACCAAAACCTGGTTCAGTGACCATGGGATTACTGTGCTTGATTGGCCAGCAAACTCGCCTGACCTGAACCCCATAGAGAATCGATGGGGCATTGCCAAGAGAAAGATGAGGGACATGAGACCAAACAATGCAGCGGAGCTGAAGGCCGCTATTGAAGCATCCTGGTCTTCCATAACACCTCAGCAGTGCCACAGGCTGATAGCATCCATGCCACGCCGCATTGCGGCAGTCATTGCTGCAAAAGGGGCCCAAACCAAGTACTGAGTACATATGCATGCTTATACTTTGCAGAGGTCCGATATTGTTCTATTTCCAATCCTTGTGTTATTGATGTCATGTAATATTCTAATTTTCTGAGATTGTGAATTTGGGGTTTTCATAAGCTGTACGCCATAATCATCACAATTATACCAAAGTAAGGCTTGACATATCTCGCTTTGCATGTAATGCGTCTATCTCATATATTGGTTTCACCTTTTGAGTTGCCATACTGACATAAATGAACATTTGCATGATATTCTAATTTTTCGAGTTTCGCCTGTATATAAAGAAATGACTTCCCCCTTATTCATAACAAGTATAAACAATTTTAGTAACTTACCACCTTCTCTTAAAATACAACATATGATCTCTTTTTCCCATATCTCATCTTTTATGTATAAAGAAATCCTTAAAAACTTGTAATTTCAGTCCTGATCCGCATCTGGACCTTTAGTCCATTTGTAACTTTCCCAAATCAAAGTTCTAATCTCCCTTTTGCTGTTTATCCAAAAAAAACCAACAACCACATTTTAAAAAAAAGAAATCCTGAAACTTGCATTTAAAACTTCTTTCACTAAGGATTGAAGGAAACTCACACGTTTTTTTCAGACTTGTCAATCCAAAGGTTCCTAATAAGCAGCTAACAAACAATTTCTGAAAGTGATTAGAAAAGGAAATATGTGAACCCTGTGTCCTTTTGAAGGTGCCAACTGTGGTTTGAGCAAGATGGCTATTCCTTTGTCTCCCAGACCTCTAAACCCGCCAGAGATCACTGTCTCTTCACAAGAGCAACCGTCTGGAGCACTTGTGGGCGATCTGAAATCCTCTCCTTATCTGGAGAGGAATTACTAAGAGCTGTTCTATTCACTGACTCTTCATTCCACCATGGCCATTGGCTCCACTTTTAGCAGAGCTGTCTTCAGTTTGCCATTTCTTTCCCAGAATTTGAATTTTGAGATCTTTTGTTGAAGCTTTTTTAATGAGATGGGCAGTGACAAATTTGATATATAAACAAAAATAAAGCTGTTCCTCAGGTGACTTCCTTAATGGAAATATGGTATAAAGTAACAACAAAGAAGAGATCATTTTGGTACTGACACCCTATTATGGAAAGCTTGCTCAAAGAGGTGTGCCTGGAGCCTGTATTTAAGGCACCTCATTTAGAAGTATTTGGTTTTGGGGTTATAATTTGAAAAAAAAATCAGTTTTCAATATATATTTCCATTACTATTTTATTTTAGCCTTAATATAGTGATTTTACTTAATATTTTATGATATATGGGCTGTTCACAATCCTAGAACCTATTGGATAAAGAGTGGCATAACAAAGTTTTAGAGAAATAAGTAAATAGTAGAAGATTGTGCCCCAACAGAAGATAAATTACTTTCCACAGGAGAGAACATTGCTTTATTGTTGCTCAGATAAACTCTTTTTGATAGTTTGATAGAAGATTGAGGTCTAGGATGTCTAAAAATAAATGTCTTAACTGTTAAGATGGCTGTGTCTTTGGGGCACCAGACATGCCCTTTTAATTAAATCTATGTGCTGATAAAGCCAGCTAGGGGAAAAAAAACAGAAAGATGTTTTTAAAACTCCCATAGAAGCAAATGTTAATGATGTCTTAGGTCCTAGTTCTTCTCCTGACAGTGCAAGAGTAAATTGAATTTTATATCTGTTTCTTCCCAGGTCAGTAGAATTCATTTCTGTGACCTTACAAAAAGAGAGTTCAGGATGTTTTTTGCTCTGAGTTGGTTGAATTCCATTTTCTACCACACTGCCTCTTCAGAGAGACTGTCTTGTAATGTGTGCTTCTTTGTGGATGCCTCTGAAAACTCAACACATCAGGGCGAACACTTTCTAACATTTCTTTTAGTACAGACGTAGGTAAAATCAGTGGGCCACTCCAACCATCAATACCCCAAAGTGCAGCATAGTTTCCTGCTATTTTGAAATTGGAAACATGTAAAACCCATCATATAAGACCTAAAATTAGACTTAATATAGTTGTCTTCTCCTTCTTCTTTTTTAAAAGACACCCTCCTTCTCCAACCCAGGAAAAAACTAAGGAATTCTGGCCTGACCCACAATCCATGTTCCTCCCATCCATTGTAGCCTCAACCCTCTAAGCAATATTAAATGTTTGGCTAGCCTGTTTTAGTATGATCTCAAATATGGGAATGGAAAGGCTGGAGGCAGCCAAAAATACAGTGAAAGAAGCCCCTACTGAAAAAACTGCTTTGTATAAAAGATGTAATCGCCGTCTTTTTGATTTTTGTGGTAAATGGCACATACAATGACTTGAGATCCTTTTTTTTTTCCAAACAGGGAAAAGAACGTTTACTGATAACAGACACAATGATCTAGGAAAGGAAAATAGGGGAATAGTTAACTACATGCTTTTTTTATGTTTATTTTTCCCAGTTGTATTTATATATATCCAATTTATATGACTGATTATAAAATTTATCTCTAACTAATCTTCTTTTAAGAGACTTTTAGGTGCATGGACAGAAAAGAAGATTTAAGTGAACACAAAGCTGCACTTCATTTGTACGTGGTGATTTATATCTGCATCTGCATCTATATCTACTTCTATATACAGATAGTCCTCGCTTACCAACCACTTGTTCAGGAACCATTCAAAGTTACGACGGCGCTGAAGAAAAAGACTTACAAACAGTCCTTAAAGTTGCAGCTGTTGCAGTACCCCCTATTTGCGACCTTCACAGCTGGCCCCCAACAAGCAAAGTCAATGGGGAAGCCAGCAGGAAGTTGCAAGTCACAGTCACGTGACATCATGCTTAATGATCCACAGTGATTCACTTAACGACTGCAGCCAGAACTGACATAGTAAGTTGGTGTGGTCATGTGATAGAGTTGCCAGTCCCAATTGTGGTCAGTAAGTGAGGACTACCTGTAAATGCAACTACAAAAATAATGAAATACCACATTATAGACAGAGTGGCCTTTCTCCACTGCTGAGCTGAAGTACTCTTCATCCATCCTGAAATCAGCAGAATACAATGCCACCTGTCCCCACTGCTGATGCCTATCCTGCCTCTCTTGCCTCTGTTTCAAATCACTGCAACCACCTGACTTCCCTCCAAGGTAAGGAATAAGAAATTTTACATATGTGAATTTTACATATAGGAAGCTGCTCTCTGACAGTGTCAGAATGCGGGGGGGGAGGGGGGAATACTACTTTAACACTGGTATAACTGAAGATGATTACAGCCTCTGAGCTCATCCTGATAGCTTTCTTTGGGTCAGGAAGAAAGTATGTTGACAGAAATTGTGCTGCTCCCACCTCAGCAATGAGGCTGGGTAATGCTGCTGCCCTCGTACTGTAATATAGTACAAGGACAGCATTATATAGTAGTGTAGGGAAGTTTCATGGCAGTGATTGGTAAATTTTTCTCCCGCACCGCATTACCTATTGGTGGGAAAACAAACTTCTGAATTTCCTGCTCCTTTCCACATGCCTCTTACAATTGGATGAGAGGGGGAATGCCTGTAGTAGACGTATACAACTTACTTATACCACAAATACAACCAGGGCAGTTCCAAGGCCCTGACTACATCATCCATCGGCTCCTTTCTAGGGTGTCCTATACCGGCCACATTGCAAGCTTTTTTGTCAGGAGAAGATGAAAAATATCACTGGATCAACTAAAGCCAACTCTAGACTGCCTGAGCAGAGTGCTAGGGATGGGACGAAGCCAACATCATGAGGATGTATCCCGCAAAAAGGGTTAATAAGGTATCTGCCACAGCAAGGAGCTTTGTTTCACTCATGGATAAGCAACTAGGTGAAGGCAACAGCACTGGAATGTGGCAGGAAAAAAATATGTTTGCTAGAGTATGTTTGGGCTAGGGTTACCTGCAAGTAGAGAAAGGCTTGGTAAAGAGGAAATGTATAGCCAGCCTGATACTTGGATATTAACTTGGCTGGAGCCCGAGGATTGTATGTTCTGTTGGATTGGTGAGAATCCAGGTGCCTGATTCTCTTGATTTTCTTGTTGCTAGTTTTATTATTATGGTAGCTGCCCAAAGTTGTGTTTTGCAAGATGGGCAGCCGTATAAGTCTTTTAAATCAATCAGTCAATGGATGTTTGCCTTCAAGATCTCAGGCTGTTGTTTTTCATAATTCTTTATATTTAATCAGTTCCCTGGAAGATGCCAAAGGACTGTCTATCTGCTATTAAGCAGAGGTCTGTCTTCTATAATGTAGAACTACTCTGTTGGTATTATAAATATGGACCATCTTGACTCCTGTGAATCAATTTGCCCATATATCTGCCCCTTAAATGTCATCTAATGAGGGTCTATGATTTGACAGGAGAAACTTAAAGTTCCTTAATGTCCAAAGCCTTCAGAATGTGCCATTGTTAGAGAGGAACAGAGCACTTTCAACCTTTGGATTTAGATGCTAGAAAAGAGAGCCAGCACATATATGGACGGTAATAGTGGAATTCAGTGGGGAACGGCAACCCAATTTTTATCATTTTTGCTATCCGCTGAAGTCTCCCTCAATACACTCTTCACGTATTATAAATTTGATTTGTAAATAATATTACTATGGCAAAATTATAACTTTCCAAGATTGCATCATAAAACATAAGCTAAATTTTGTAAAGTTTCCCTTGCATTTGGGGAAATGAGGAGAGCCTATCACTACATTACATCAGCAGCATTTCAGTGTGGCTTCTTCCCTGACCACTTGTGTAATGTTGGAATGCAAGGTTCCTGGGGAGATTCAAATAGTTTGATATTTGTCATGTCACCATCAAGCCAAGATGGTTTTGCCTGAGAAGTAACTGAACTAGGGACATACATTTCTAATGTAATCATTCCGCATTACCTATTAAGGGGTGCCAGGCAGAGCCATTTGGCAGAAGACCTAATGCAGCTAAGAAAAAGATACAGACCACAGAAATGGAAACACCTTCCATAAATATAAAAACATGTACAGGAAACAGAGCCTCATTATTTGAGCTTGCCCCTCAAGCATCAACAATACTCTGTGCCACTCCCTAACTTCCTCCAGACTACTGGAAGCCTTTCTTGACTAGAATTCCCAATCATGCTGAAGTGTGTAGAGTTTTAGAGCATGGCTCTCTGTTCAGACCTTGAGATGAACATGCAAAGGACAGGGGAACAGTAAGCATAATTCTGGTGGAAACAGCTGCTCCATCAGTACTGTACACTATTCAAGAAATTCATGGAAGGTGCTTGTGAAACAGCTTAATGATAGACAGGAATATAGGCAAAGAAGAATGCTGATTTGGCAATGCTCCTTCTGTATTCTTAAATATTTTACAAAGCAACCTATCTTTATTTCCAAGCTTGACCTAGTTGGCCTGAATCCAAGATAATAACACGGAGAAGCAAGTACACCACAATGCATCTGAGCTGCAATTTATATCAGAAGAACACAACTTTGCTGCTTCAGTGTGATATGCTGGAAGGTGGGAAAAGACTTATTTTTTCTTTGCACTCAATGTCTGTAGGGCAGGATTGCAAGAGTGGAGAGAACTCTGATAACTTGCCCACACTTTTGCTGGGCAGCAATTAAGTTAATGTTAAATAAGTTAGTAAGACGAGATGAGCAAGTAAAATGAACACGTTAACATCTCAGACAATTCAAAGGATGTGGAGAAACTCCTTACATATTATTTCTAATTATTTTATGCCTATTGCATTTAAATCACAGTTTAGCCAGCTATACTGTACACCTTCCTTCAAGAATAACCAAAAGATGAAGTTTTTTTTTCCAACAATGCTGGGTACCCCTATCTTCCAAAAAGATGATGCACTCAGTTTAGGCCTATAGATGAGCCTCCATCCAAGACATTTATCTTAAGTGACATGCTCATCTCCCTGACCCTTCCTGAAAGAGGCAGCAAAAGTAGATAGGTTCTCACCTCTGTGTAGAGGGTACAGTGGAGGATCTTCAGTTTTTTTCAAGCTCTTCCAATTCCAATATTTACAGCTGATGTTTACAGATGAATTCTTATATGCATGTTAAATCTGACAGCAACATCAAATGGTGCCTTGCTTGTGTTGAGCGTTTAGCACAGATAAAAAGTTCCTAACACTTTTCATCACTTCACTTACAATGCCTCTCCAGGATTAGGCTTACCTATCAAAATAAGCCTCTGTTTGATTATTCAAGATTTAGTGAATAAACCATAGTGGGCTGGTTTCACACTGTACATTAAGTCATACACCATCCTTTACAGATCACATTGGCCAGGTTCATACAACACGTTAAACCAAAACACAATCAACCTGTTTAATGTGATATGTGAGTAAGTCAGCTGCAGTCATCATTCCAATGCTGCATAGTCAATATGGAAGTGTAAAACAACTAAACAATGCCATTTAATTGACTATGCCAAACTTTGTGCCCATTTTGCAGATATTTAGGTATTTATGAGCATCATGCCATATGATCCTTAAACATCCCAAGCTATAGACAATATTTTATTATGGAAAGTGGACTAACTAAATGGAATAGGCGTCAAAAAGAAATAAATTACCTTTCAAGCAGAATGATTTGCTGCTCTAATAACCAGAAAGAAAGCACAGACTTAGTCTGTGAGCAACACACCTCTCTGCTGGAATGCATCCAAATCCTTTCCACCACTTCTAAGCACCTGCTTGGTAAGCTGGTCCCCTTCAGAAGCCCATTGGAAGGATTTGGGGAATCATGGTGTCAAAAGCAATCTCTCTGCATGCCTTATTCAATTACTCCACCCTGCCCCTCCTCTAGTTAAATGTGAGTTATTATAAGCTAATATAATGCTAGGCCAATGGCTCCGGAAGAATGAGCTTCCATTCATTATCAAGGATAATGGCTGTTAAAATCTAGTCCGGTGTTTCCCAACCTTGGCAACTTTAAGATGGGTGGATTTCAACTGCCAGAATCCCCCAGCCAGCATTCCCAGTGTTGGGAAACATTGATCTAGTCAAATCAACACTACCTGGCCAAAGACCATACAACAGATGCTTAGGGCAAATGCCTACCACAAGTCTCCTTAAACAAATCTTTTAATTACAGAGTAGATGATGTTTGAATCTGAAACACTAATAGAAGATATACTACAGAGCTTGCTTAGAATTCATATACTTAAAAAGAGGAGATGCATCATCAGAAGGAGAGCAAGCCCACGCAAGCAAGAGGGGAACATTGACTTAGGTATGGAAATTTGTTTAGATAATAAATAGCAATACAATATATTAAGGATTGTCATACTGTTTTATGTTTTTTTATGTTGTTAACTTGGTGATCACAGCAGTACATACAAAACAAACAAACAAACAAATAATAAAAATAAAACCTCATCACATTAAGGGAAATTGGAATCTAGTTGCAACTTCAAGACTCCTGCTCTCCCTTTTTATGGTTCTTTATCATCCCAGCAGACCTGAGCAAAACAGCCCTTCAAACATGATAGTTTCAACATGATAGGACTGGATACACATTCACCTAAAGAGATAGCTTCCCTTGCAAAGAATTCCCGGATTTAGGTGGAAATAATCCTAAATCTGCATTGATATTACAGATAGCCCCAGGAATAATTTTGGCAATAAAGAAGTATGTTTGCACTACTGTAAGCAAAAGCAAAGTTGTTTATTTCCCCATATTCACATTCACAAGTTTTTTAGCACTGTTTGAAGTTACAATGGCACTGAATGAAGAGACTTACGACTGTTCCTTGTAGTTGCGGCCGTTGCAGCGTCCTTGCAGTCATGTAATTGTGATTCGGGTGCTTGGCAACTGGCTCGCAATTACAATATCATGGCATCCTGAGGTCATGTGATTGCCATTTGCAACCTTCACTGTTGGCTTCTGAGAAGCAAAATCAAGCCTGTGTGAGATTTTGTAGATTATATGTCATAAGCCTAGACCTTTTCAAGAAGCTTGATAATTATCCCAGAATTTGACAATTCTTTTTTATTTATATATCACATTTATATTGCTGCCCATCTCACACAAGCAACTCTGGGTGGCGTACAATAATTAATTAAAAAAACAGGTGAATAAAAACAGGCATATAAAAAGATAAAATTTATTATTAAAATAAAAACATTATTACAAATTTTTTAAAATGTAGGTTTTAAAATATATAAACCCTACTGAGAGAGCAGAATATCAGTTACAGTGGAGCTATTTAAGAATGACTCCAATTCTCAAAGACCCTCAGGCCTGATGACACAACCAGGTCTTGAGGGACTTCTTAAATGACAGCAGGGAAGGGGTGAGCCTCACTTCAGGGAGGAGAATGTTCCACAAGGAGGGAGCCATGGCAGAGAAGGCCAAATGCAAGTCCCTGGCTGATGGAATGCATAGCTGGGTCTAATGGCATGGACTGATGTGATCTGGGAGAGGCGGTCCCTCAGATAACCTGGCCCCATGCCATGAAGGGCTTTAAAGGTCAAAAACAGCACCTTGAATTGGACCCAGAAGCAAACTGGCAGCCAGTGCAGCTGGCGAAGCAGAGGTGTAACATGTGGTCTTCTAGGAACACACATAACTGCCCGTGCCACTGCATTCTGTACCAGTTGAAGCTTCTGGATACTCTTCAAGGGCAGCCCCATGTAGACCGCATTACAGTAGTCCAATCTGGAGGTGACTAGGGCATGAGTGACTGTGAGCAGAGCCTCCCAATCCAGGAAGGGGCACAATTGGCACACAACACGGAGTTGTGCGAAGGCCCTCCTAGCCACAACTGCCACCTGCTCTTCAAGTAGGAATCGTGAGTCCAGGAGCACCCGCAGATTGCACACCAGGTCTGTCCAGGGCAGTGCCACCCCATCCAGCACCAAATATGGTATAGTCCCAGAACTGGGAGGCCCCCAAACCCAAAAGCACACAGTCTTGCCAGGGTTCAGTTGTCCTCCATCTAGACCCTCACAGCCTCCAGACAGCGTGATATAAGGATAATTCTTTAAAAGAATTCTGGCAGGAGGGCCACCTGGACAGCAGAGCCAAGGCTGGACCTATCTTTAAGCAAAGGGAGAACTTGTCTCAGATAGCATGGGAATGGAGAAGAGAAATATGGCCAGTGACCCGCCTTGCCACTCCTCATCTAGTTTGCTGCTTTAAAATCCAGTGGAATGACTGCCCATCACCAGTTGCTTTTGAATATGAAATGGGAATGGGCACAATTTAGGCAGAAAGTGAAAAAGGAGCAGAAATTTTTCACTACCAAATTAAAAGTTGAGAGGCTTCCATCTGGGTTCCTTCTGCTTTAATCAACATGGCTACATTGAGACTAAAGATACTCCCCCCCCCCAACACTACTGCTTAGACTCAGTTAATTATTTGTTTTATAGCAGCCTTCTACAACCAAATTTCCTCCAGGTAATGCCCAGGTAGAATGGAGTCATAGCCCAATGTGGCTGGAAGGCAGCACACTGAAGAAAGTCATACAATCTAGAAAATAAAAGAGATGCTTGTTCACATTAAGTAGATTGCCTGCTTAATTGTCTTTTTATTTCTTGAACTTTAGTGCTTAATAAGTGTTCCCACAATATATTCAGGCCAGACGCTGCTAGTGCAGTCACATCACTTTACCAATGATTCTAGCAGCACACATTCACATGTACCTGGTATCTTATGAACCCTTCTACCAGGAGAGTACAAATCATGCTTCATGACATCATCCATCACTTCTCTACTAGCCAGGTGGGCAGCAGTCAACGTGGAAAATACAGGTTGAGATAACAAGAGAGAAAGGGAACTGGAAGCACTTCAAGCCCCCACTTCAAAGAAAAACTTGAAACTCCCACCAACAAGATCTGATAGCCAATCCATCTTCCCTTCCCCAATGTGGCTGGGAAATGCAGACGTGCATGCTGAAAAACCCACCAGTATCTTCCTACAGAAGTGACCCAGGAGCAGGGACATAAGTAGAGATCTCTGGGCCCCCAAGACTAACCTCACGGTAGGGCAGTTAGATTTTTTCATGCCTTTTGGTTGCCCTCTTGCGGCCATCTGTAGTTTTGCGGCCCAGACACAGTATGCCTGTTGTCTCTCCCTCATATCTTCACCAGCAGGCAGAAGCAAGAAGAAGCAGAGAGCCTCAGCAGCAAGCACAGGGGAAGCTATCAGGACCAAGAGTTCCACTTCTGGCACATACTGCTCTCTCATACATACACACATACATGCTGCTGCTGCTGCTGCTATGGAGGGGACAATTGACTTGGGAATGACAATGGAGGAGAAGGTAGCACCAGAAGTGGCAGATCTTCCTTTAGTTGCTCCCTTCTTGCAAACTGCTGTTGTGGTACAGCTCCTTTTGGGGCTTGGGGCTTGGACTACAGAAATCTGAACCACCATAAGACCTGACAGCAAAGAATTAGAGAAAATTCTAAACATAATAATACACTATTGCTCTATTGCGATGCATTCTTTTAAAAAAATTATGGGGCAAGTGAAATAAAATCACCATAGAATGACCTTACAGAATCAAGGGAGAATCTGCCAATTGATGCATGATGTCTTTTCTTAAGGGCTTCCATTCATGCAATACTTATAATGAATGAAGTTACTGCATAGAGACCCAACCTTCTTTAGAGCAGTACATGTTTCATTTCTTACTTCTCTTTCCATGAATACAGGTCTAATGCCTCTTAAAAAGACAAGATAAAGTCTCCCTTGAGTCAAGCTCAGCTCCCGGTGATGTTTTCTTGGCAACTATATGGAAATGTTTTCTTGTTGCCTTATTCCAGGAATGCATCTTAAGCATGATTTAGATTGACCCATGGAAAAACCACAGCACAGTGTTTCTGTGAAAATGGATGAGAATAAGAAAACCCACACCCCTTATACCCAAGACAGCAAATGCCTTCCACAGAAATGCCTCCTTCTGTGCCACCTTTATTCTTCTGCGTGCTTCTTAGCATAGAGCAGTGTTTCTCAACCTTGACAACTTGAAGATGTGTGGACTTCAACTCCAGAATTCCCTAGCCAGCTATGCTATGCTGGCTGGGGAATTCTGGGAGTTGAAGTCCACACATCTTCAAGTTGCCAAGGTTGAGAAACACTGGCACAGAACAACCAGTGCGTAGAAGCTTAGATGCAGAGTGTAAGGATGAGGAGGAAAAATCATTTTGTGTGGACGCTGGAAGCAATCTAGGAAATGTAGTAGGCAACTGTCATAAGGCTCAGTAGCAGGTCCAGTAAAAATACTACTGTTGCAAGCTAATTTGTACTGCCTTTTGCAAGCAGCGAGTTCTTGCAGCGTGCTTCCATCCTCCTCTGTAGAGCAAGCAAGTTTCCATATGGGAAATTAATCCTTCGAGCACCTGAGCTGGAAACTGATCAGAATCAAAAGCAAATTAGGAAGCACTGATTAGGATTAAAAGACAGATATTGGGAAGAAGAAGTTAAATTCCCCAAACGGGAATAGCAGCTTTTGCCCAAATTACATTTCCTGAAAGCTTGTTATTATGTATATACACTTCATTATACTATATATCAATCATTCAATATTCTGCATGGCTGATTTTGGACCAGGCATTTCAAAGAGAAGTACAGATTGCTGACAAATGCAAACTGAACTTTATTGTTGGATCACAATGATTGCCGTGGAAAAGCACAAACGCCAGGCTGTTCCATTAGGATTCTGTCCAAACCCCATTTTGAATGGGAGACAATTCCTTCCTGCATGCTGGCAAATATGATGCTAGGATGGCTAACAGCTCAGGCAGGACATATGTTCTGTTTGAAAGCCCATATGCTACATTGATCAGGTCCTGCCCTAAAACTCTTCCACGTACCTACACAGAGAAGCAACAGTCTCAGTCTTGCCCAACAGAAGCCTCTTCATCTGCTGTAACTTGGTTAAGATTTGAGTAAATTCAAGAACAAAAATCTGCAAGATTTTTTAAAACTTTGTGCTGATCATTCAGTTCCTGTTGAATCTTGAACCTCAGGGCTAAAGTTTACACTGTGTTTGATGTATCAATAGAAACTATGACTTTGGGATCTTTTTTTTTAAAAGACACTTTTTTTAAAAAAAGGGGGACATGGGAATGCCTAGATTGTGTGTCAAGTATAGCTTGTAGTGAAAGTATTTCATTCTCTCCTGCTCCCTAAAGTAAAACTAAAATTGCCTTTGAACTGACCTCAACTTCTGGTGACCTATATGGTTTTCTTGGCATGATATACAAGTGGCTTGCCACTGCCACATTCTAAGGTGTTTCTTCAATCTCCCAGTCCACCCTACATCCTGGACATCCTAACCGGTCCCTATCTAAACACTAATTGGAACCAAACCTTCTTAAATTTCTAGATCAGCCAAGTATGGTCAGGTGCAATTGTCACCTGCTAAGGTCCTCCTTCCCATAGCCTTGACAAAAAGTTGGTATTTACTCAGAAAGAAAAGTCACAGTTTGTTTCCTTTCTCCACACGTAGCCACCTCAGAACATCCTAAATTTGTACTTTTGCTTAGACAAATGGAAAGGCTTAGCTAATTCAGTATCCTTTTATCCATCTTAAATCGCTTGCTGTTCAACGTCATTGTATGAGTCGGATTATAATATCGCAAGAGAAACGTCTCTCTGTGGTGACAATTCATTAAATACACACATTGTTGATAATGGGAAGTTTAGATCCATGCCTACTCTGACCTTTTGTGATAGTGTAAGACTTGAGAAGCTTACATTTTATCACCACATAATGCTATGCTAACCCAAAATTCAGCTAAACTAGCCACATTAGGTCTAAGTAATCTATGAACCCATCAACCTATTTGCCTTTCAAAGCTCCAGTTATAATAAATCTCCAAAGAACCTTAGGAAGGGGTAAGAGGCAAATATGGGGAATGAGTTGATGCTCTATGGAGCAAAATATGCAACAAAAGAGTGAATTCTTGCCATCAGTTCTGATGCAGGGACAGAGCGTTCATAGCAAGCCTTTGCTCCCAATAGCTTTATGGCCAAGTTTTCCCCTCTGAGATCTGAAGTGGAATTTTAATTCAAAGGGGGAGGAGAACCCTAAGTCCCCATCAGGCAGCTCTTAACCACCTTCATCCATTCTGCCCAGTCCAGCAATGCCAAGGGCACGACAGCTGAATTCTTTTGTTTCCTCTTCATCCTAGTTATATTATCGGAATAATAGTTGCAATACAAAAGGGAATCTGGGATAAGGGAAGGCAAACAGGCCTGGCCCATTTCATTTTGCTCAATAATTGTTTTATTCCCGGGAAGCCCTTCTTACTACAGTATAATTTAATGGAGGCAAGACAAATGCACCTATTCACCCTCCACTGCTTCTAAACTTACTCAGCTGATACTACAATGAGGAGCTTAACCTTAGCATAATTGAATTGAAATAGCAGTTCTCAGAGGCAGACTGAGATATGCATAATAAATAAGCAGGACACTTGCAGTGGGGGGGGGAGGAGGAGGAGGAGGAGGAGCTGTAACTGTCCAGTTTTGTTTTCTCTCCTGAAATGGGAGGCTAAATAATATATGAAATACAGAGAGGATCTGAATACTGCATGGTGAGGTTAGTTCTTTGCTGGATAATTTTTGCAAGATTTGTTCCAATATTTAATGATTGTGGGATTTTTGCCCAATGCAGCGCTCCGTTGAGAACTGTTCTTCACTTCTGTGTTGTTCTTTTTCAAAATGAAAATTAGTTCCCCAAGAAAGAGCAATAGCTGCCAACTCCATAGTGTACCTTAGACAAGGTACATTTAGTAATTTGGACAAAAGTTTCACATCTCCCACAGTACAGCCCAGATTTACAATTTCTTTTGTTTCACAGAAGTGTTGTGTCCTATGTGTGTGCCCGTGAACTTCTCACTAAAACAATTCAGCCCTTAGGGCCAATTCTCATTATTTTCCACCCAAAGATGGGAAGGGTAGGGGTGATGAATGTTGTCATCTTTCTTGGCGGCAAAATGAAAAACAAAAAGGTCTCAGAAGTGAATACTAAGGGCAAAGGGTAGGAGGTAATATTAAAGGAGTGCAGAAGTCAAGTATAGAGGAATGAAAACTGGTGGGAAGAGAAAGAGGAGAAACCAAAGGGCATCAAAAGTGCCAGACCAGAGCCTGGAAAGTCATAATAGGAGGACAGATGACAGGGCTCCAGATAAGGACTCTCAGGCCAGGGAGCCCCACAATTAGTCTTTTTGAATGCTATTGTTGCTATTTGGTCCAGTGGTTATGTTTTGTACTGTGTTTTTAAATTATGTATTTGAAGTATTATAAGACGCTCAGAGTCTTTTTGGAGTTGGGTGGCCTTAAAAATCCAATAAATAAAATAAAAATAGAGAAGAAGCAGCTTGTACAGATAGCAGTGTGTGAGTGGTTTGTTTTGTTTTTCCATGAAAACAAAGAAGAGCCAAGAGTCCTGGTCTCTTTACACTTTTTGAAAAATAAAGTTCTGTTCTGACTTTAAACACAGTAGTCAATTTACCTCCAGATATTTTATGAAAAAAATCTGGACATAAATCTGTTGGAACAGAAGTCTGTCCTGCAAAACAGACAGTAAAACAAATTGGATTTATAGCAATCTGTACTTCCGTACTCTGTTTTTCCTGAAGCATTTTGCTGGTTGCAAAGATAGAATGTCAGAGAAAGGTGGGGGCAGAGAAAATAAAAGGAAATAAGCAGCAGTTGAATAGATGAGGGATAAATGAATGGATTTTGGATTTGATCCTGCCTACGTCTAGTATTTAAACTCTGACAGGCTTCCTTAAAAGGAAGGTAGTCCTTGAGAGAAAAACAAAATTGTTGGACTAGTAAGTGGGAGGCTCAGATTAAAATTCTACTGAGTCACAAAGCTCAGTGAATGATCTTGGCAATGTCTACTTTCCTAGTAATGTTCAACAAATATAACATCTTGATGCAATAGGATATATTCCTTGCCCTCAGGATCATTTCCAGTTCATTCCTCAGCCTTCTTCTCCTGGTGTTTTGCAGCAGCAATTTCTTCCTCTTTCCTTCTCTGTCCCTTCCCCTGCTCTCCCCCAATTGTTCCAGAAGCAAACCCAGAAAAGATGGGGTGTCTCTGCGTTCTTAACATCTGCCTCTTTCTGGAACTTCTATCTCAACTGAAGCCATCCATTCGTTTCCACAGAAGGTAATGGGGGAAATTATATAGAGAGCTTTCTCAAACTCATATGGCCGTGTGTTGGGGAAAAGGGACATCCTTTACTGAATGTCTACTTGGGTCACTGTGCGAACAGGTTCATAGGTGGGTGAATGTCTGCATCACTGTATGCACTGGAACATAACTATGATTTCATTTTTTTATTTAGCTTGAATACTGAACTTTAGCCTCCCTCACTTTTTCATGGCCATGTTCAGTTTGAGAACACATTCTCCCACATACCTCTCACAATCACATACAACCTTCAGCTTGTGACAGGTGAGCCACACTTAACTGTCCATAGAGATACAGTGCAGGCTTACCTATTCCTTTCTAAGGCTGTTAATGGATAAAGGAGTCCTCCAAATAAAATTTGGAGTGATCTTTTCTTCTCTCTTTCTTGTTGTTCTTCATTGTTGCTGGCACAATTACACACCCCATCATTGGAAATTTCACAAATTAGAAATATTGCACAACCATTTCAATCATCCTCTTTGGAAAAGTATCTCTCTCTTACAAGGCTAACTTTCCTCATTGTTTTAAATTGGAAATAAATGGAGAAAGTCAGAGAATGAAATTGATACTATCTTATGTAAATGAACATGCCTGCAGAAGATTATATTTAGGAATCTTTTTTTAATTTGACAGCTAGAAAAGATAAAGTATTTCCCTGTGTATATGTTTCCCTTTCCCATTTATATAAAATTGTCAGTGGTGCAAGAGCACTTTTGGCAGACCCACGAGGCCACATTGATGCTTTAGACAAGGGGATTTCATCAGAGAACTTCCAGAAGAGTAGCAGTGTTAATTCCTTTATGGAAAAAAAAAGGAAAAAGCCAAGGTTTTCGTGGGCACATTTATTTATAGCCAAAAGTATAGAAGGATCAAATTACACAAGAATTAAGCAGAAAACTGTAGAAGTATGCTTAAACCAGGAATGCTAAAAAGAAAAGAAACAAAACAGAAATCAAATCCAAAAGTGTGGATTATTCAATTTATAGAATGATCCTGATTTTAAAGAAAGTGTTCCTGTATTTCAGGTTTGCAAAAAAAAAAAAAAAATGTCCTGGGATCTTCAAGCAGCTCGCCAGCATCCTTATTTCCCCTAGAAATAGAGATGGAGAGGCCAACATCCCATCTCCCTCCACCCTGTTTTTTGTTTGTTTTTGCATTGGGGCAAGTTGGGGAATGTTCAAGAGAAAATGATTGCCTTGAGATTTGCAGAAGCTTAATGAACCTATTTCACCAATTATAACTCCTTATCTACCTCCCAAATGGGCCCTGCTCACTTCTAGTGTTGACCCTCAACATGCCACCCATACCCTGGCGCTGCCTGAAGACTAACTGAAGTTGCACATCCCTCCCTTCTTTGAACAGAGGAAAGCCCTCTCCTGAAGCCTGGTTGAACAATTTGTGGAAGGTGATAATAGGAAAATAACTGAAAATCAGATGACCAGAAGGCAAAGTTATGAGAACGAATATCAAGCCATCTGTCTAGTCATTCAGGCAAATGGGTTAAATGGCTTTAGATTCCACTGACTGTACCCAAAATGCCTATATAGCTCCTAGATATCTTTCCAGAAAGTAAGAAGTAATGCTAAGTAATGATACCTTTACTGGTCTAAAGCTTAGCAAAATAGGCAAAAGATTCACACAAAAATGTTAATACAGAAAGCATGTTTGAAGACTGGTTAACCTCATGAACTTGCCATGATGCATTAGAAAGATGTTAATGTTACAGATTGGATTGCCTTCCAGATCTGTCCCTTTAGGTAGCAGTTCCACTCTTCCTAATGTCAAGGCCAATTTCTCCTGCACCAAGAAGATGGATTTTGTGCTTGTAAATTTCTACATTAATCTGCTTTATGTTTCTACTGCAAAATATACTGTGAAATGTGATGTACTATGAGACTAAGAGATAATGATTTAGCTCTTCATGTGTTCAGTGTGCAAGCAAAGTGTTTAAAACTACTAGCTATATTTCAGCCAAAGGAAGCATTTGTAATGCATTTTATTTCAGTAGGATATTTAGACCTTAACTTTTTACTCATTAGGTTAAGATGGAATAGTTAACAACAAAGTGCTGGATGTAGCTGCTCTTTTAAAAATGTCCAAGATGGCTGAGGGCTCTCTACAACAATTTAGTATTAGAACAAGCTATTAAAGTGTGGTAATGCAGAACATCTGCTCCCAGTTTATTCTGAAGGGAGGCAGAACCTGAGCATTTGAAAGATATAGATGAAAGGTTGGATCAGAGGAAAGCTCAGGGTCCTAGCCTTGGGAAAACCTCTGTCTATTGGTGATAGGTTTATGAACATATTTTAGGGAGGGCCTTAAGACACACACACACTGGTCACTTTATGTGTGGATTATTGCGATGTGTTCTACATGGGGCTGACCTTGAAAACCAGTTGGAAGCTGAAGCTGGCCCAGAATGCAGTGGCATGGACAGTGATGGGTATGTCTTGGTTTGCCCATGTAATATCTCTGCTCTGGGAGCTGTGCTAGTTAACAGGCGGCTTCTTGAGATGCTGGCTATTGCCTATAAAGCCCTTCATGGCATAGGGCCTGGTTACTTGAGGGACTGCCTGTCTTCATAGCTGCTGTCTGCCCTATACAATGAAGTACTGACACTTGATGGAATCCAGGAAGTGGCCCTTCTCTGTTGTAACACCTGCCCTCTAGAATGACATGCCCCAGAAATTCATATCCCCCCTGCCCCGGTTTATTTAGATGAGCTCTTTTCCCAGGCCTTGTGCTAGAAGAGGTGGTGAGCCCCTTGCGGAGGTGGTGATTGTTTTCTCTGGACATTATTTTTATATTTTTTTTCCTGTGGATTGTTTTATTTTAAATATTGTATACCATATACTGCCCAGAGTTGTAATGAAGTTTGGGTGACTTATAAATTTAATAAAATTAAAACTGAATTGAAATGAACCAGGGAAGGCAAGAGCTGATGGTAATGACTGATGGACAGCACTCTACAGTTATAAAAAATGTGGCTATCAGCTGCAACAGTGAGATGACTTTGAATACAAAGATCTTTCAGCTTCGAACCTGGTCTTCAGCTTCCCTACATAGGTGCGTTATACAGATACATACCCATGCAGCATATGCTGCAAAACATATATATTTCCTTATGGGATACTCCAAAAGGAACTAAATCTTGTGAAGGCTTGTCAACAATAGGCATAGAAAACAGCTTTGGAGTTTCAGGATTTCATCGGTCAGCTACGTATAGAAGAACAAGAGCTGGAGGGTATCACACTGAAGCAGCACTTAGTATATTTCACACATTGGGCCCAAGATTCTGGTGATCTGTTAGGAGCATTTCTTATGCTTTTTTTGATTGAAATGAAACAGAAGCTGATGTGTATATTAACTTCCTTCTGAAGAATAATGTACAGTATTTGAAATGGAGCCGAGAACAAAGAAAGATACTGTAGGCATATTTGTCTCGCCTACTTACCTGTCTATATCTTTTTGTGAGCAGAGGTATACAATGAGTTATTTGATTAATTTTTTCCAGCTTCGGAGGGCTACAGAAGACTACGATGATGCTTTAATAACACTGATGGAGAGCTGAGATTTTTGGTTCTTTTTAAATTTTATTTTATAGTGGCTTTAAAAATAAGATAGGACATCACATTTATTTTCTTCTTATTTAAAAATGTAGGCTATTATTCTTCTTCTCATTTATGTACCATCCTAATCATACCTTGTGGCCAATTTTGGGTGTTTTGTGACTGAATGTCAGCAGTGCAAATGCAATCGGGGGGGGGGGGGTTCTGAAAATGTGCAAATGGGGGTGCTGGGGAACTGTATGAAGGCCTACGGTCTGTGAGCTGCCCTTCTGTTCTTTATAAATCCCAACAAAGAGTCTACTCCATTACTGTAGGCCTTGTTTGCCTCCATTACTGCATCCCTGTGAATCCAAGATGATTCTCATATTTTAAAGGGATATTACCCAGAAAAAATAATATTTCTTTTAAATAAATACAGTGGCTTAAACAGTAAGTAATTTAAAAGACAGAAGCCCATTAGTAAAGAGGAAAGGAAAGCTAGAATGAAAGCGATAAAGACATTTACTTAAATAAACACTATGACAGAGCACTGTAGTTAGGTTATGATATATTATTTTTACCACCTGGAATAGAGAAGATCATAAACTTCCCCTCATGATTCCATCCCAAATACATTTCAGACCCACTGAAATGAATGGAATTGAAGAATGATATTTTTTTTCTGGAATTGTGCTAAGGTGTACATTATACTAAATCACAATTCCACATATTCAAAAAAATAGCCTGGTAAAGATTATACTTATCTGATCTGTTCCTGAAATCAGTGCACATTTCAATAGTCAATATGGATTTTTTCTGTTATTTCTTTATTCAATAGAATATGAAATTGCAGCTGGAAAAGCTTATCTTCATAATCAAATTTGCAAAAACCAAAAATTGAAGGAAATATTAAACTCTTGATTTAATGGATCTCAGTTTAGCAGACACTGGATGCAACAGACAAAATATGTCTATGCACTGTATCCTCCTGCTCATTCATAATATCCCATATGGATTTAATGGACAGTCTGCTTTATCATCCTTCCGTTTGTCCATTAAATGAGAGTTTGCTATAGAAACATATATAGGAAACTACTTTATAGCCTGTCAGACTGTTCCTCCAAATGTACTATTTATACTGACCGTAAGCATCTCTCTAGACTCTCAAACAGGAGCTTTTATAGCTCTTCTGAAGATGTAAAGGAATTTAAAAATTGGTTGAGGTGTGTCTCTACCACATAAGGAAGGAACAATACTGTAACATATTGAGCCCAACACAATAGTCAGATCACGTACCAATTACAGTGGAGACAGTATGGCGTGATTGTACTGTACTTAGAAATAGTAATCAATGTAACATCTCCATTCATTCTTTCACAGTGCAGGAATGTTCATATGAAATATGGAAGATAACTATAGTTCATTTCATACAGCTAATTAAACCACAGTGTAGCTTCTTTGGTTTTGATTTACAGCGATTGTGGCTTGTAAATCATGGGTTATATATGGCTTAGCATATTATGTGAATCCAGCTAACTCTGTTTATTCAATAAACCATATTTAAACAAACCATACGTAGTGTGGCATCAACCCAGTCTGTACGAATTAAGAATCCCATGGAGCTTCTTTTCCCCTTTTTATGGATTCTCTGTAGTAGAGGAAGAATGTTGTCAAGGGAGAATACAAGTAGAAAGCATGGTTATTCTGACTCCCAGTATAATTCCAGGATTGAGAATGAATGTTTGTATGATAGAAGCATAATCCCCCTCCAAAGAATTTTGTGGCACTTTAAAGATTGTGTATGGAGGACTATCCGGTATAATGTTACTGTACATATGGAGAAGTGAATCCTACATTGGAATTGTCTTACTCTCTAGGAAGTGTTTTTAGAAATGCAGTTTTAAATTATTTTAATAGCCAGAAGAATGGCTGGCATTTTAAGTGCGTGACAGAAATTTTCAGAACTATGGACTGCCACAAAAATTCTCTAAAAATCACCATTCTCCCTAAAACTACCATTTGATACCTTAAGCTGGTAAAGATCCAATATAAATTGAAAGGTGGTGCCACCCTAGCCTTGCTGGTCCTGTTAGAACCTGAATGGTCTTTTTGATTATGTGGCTGTTCCCAAAAATTCTTATGAGGCCTTTTAACTTCTATTTGCAGGCACAAGAAGTTGTATCTGCCAAATGGGACTGTGCATCTCTGTCTTCAATTTCTTTAAAAAGATGCATCTCTCTGCTTAGCAGACCTCGGTGAGCAAATGTTTCCAGATGTGGCTGATCATGTTTTATTTAAATGAGACCCACACGGTCCTTTAATACGCATCTCCAAAGTGTGCCAGCACGGTCACACTCACTGAAAATGGTAGCAATGTTCTTATGATATGAAGTTTCATGGAAAGTGAGGAAATAAAATGCATAACTAGCTTTCAGTCCACGGCTAAAATCAGTTGGTTCCCAAAAGCCATCAAAACTCAAATGTTTCTGTGGACAGGCATCCAGGATAAAATAATGGTAAGAAGAGGGAGGAAAGACGAAACACAAAAGCAAGCACTTGCAACCCACTCCTTTTCTGAGATTTCTTCTCTCTAAATACTGTTTTCCAAGAAGATCCAGCACATGAAATCTCAAATCAACTTATCTACAACAATCATGAGAATATGCAATACAAATCTGCACCCATCTCCAGACTATAAATGTACCTTCAAAAAAAAGTCTGTTTAAAATTGAAAACAAGAAAGCTGTGCTTTTTAAGGAGCACTAACCCAAGTTGCTGAGCAGAAAAGCCAAGATTTAAACTGAACTGCTTCTTACTTGACATTTATTTCCTGTATTTATATTGCTGCTCATTAACATGTATTCCAGGTAGCCTACAGAGTAGAGCATAAAATATAATGCCATCTTTTAAATACTGCAAGGCAGAGTAACAGGCATCCTAAGACACCTTTTCTGTTGCAGAAAAGTAGCAGCAGAAGAGTATGATCATTTAAGGTCATTTAAGGTCTTTGTAGATAGAAAAGGTCTCATGCTGTAAGTGGTGATGCGTGCCCCTTGGCCTTAAGCTTGTGAACTCTGGCCTTGAAGAACTTTGTTAGCAAATATTTTTTTGCAGCAATACCTAATTCTGGAACTTCTTTCTCACAAATTAAATTATCTTCATCTTATTTTTTTTTAGACCAAAAAAACTCTACATTTTGTCAGACTTCTAATTCTCTGTAAAATCTTGTTGCCTCCTTGTTTCAATTTTCAGGCAGCTCTTAAATATTACAGTATTGTAGCAGCATTTTCTGGATTGGTTTCTTCTGGTTCCAGTGATTCTTGCTTCTTAATTTCATTAGACATTTAATCTGGAGCTTTATTGTATGTTGTCCCAATGCTTGGAAGGTTGAGGGTGTAAATTACGTCAGGTACAGGTAGTCCTCACTTACTGACCATTTCTTCAGTGACTGTTCAAAGTTACAATGGTGCTGAAAAAGGATACTTACAACTGGTCATTGAAGTTCCAGCCGTCACAGCACCCCTGCGATCACGTGATTGCAATCTGGGCATCTGGCAACCGGCTCGCACTTACAACAGTTGCAGCATCCCATTGTCATGTGATCACCATTTGCAACCTTCCTTGCTGGCTTCCCCCAAGAAAGTCAATGGGGAAGCCAGCAGAGAAGGTCGTAGGTTGCTCTGGTAAGTTGCTCACACCCTCCCTCACCTGGCAGCAGCCACCCCCAGCCCTGCTGTGCTTTCAGGCCACTTGTGTACCCCCACCCCACTTGTCAACAGCCACCCCCAGCCCCACCACACTTACACTGCACCTTACCTGCCTGCCTGCTTGCAAGCCACCTGGGACTCGCTTAATGACCTGCGATCCTCACTTAACGATGGCAATGGGGAGTACTGGGATTGCCATTGCTGCGGTCATGACACCACGCTTTATGACCACATTGCTTAGCAATGGAAATTCTGGCCCCAATTACCGTTATTAACCAAGGACTATCTGTAATGCAGTGTTCCTCAGCTTGGACACTCTCAAGATATATGAAGTTCAACTCCCAGAATTCTTCATCAGAGCCATTACTAAGAATTCTGGGAATTGAAACCTATAGCTCTGAGGATTCCCTGGTTAGGAAAGGCTGATGTAAAATATTACTTTGATAAATACGTACTCTCCATCTGTGTGTGATTTCACTTGGCATGGCGAGATCTGCTATTAGAACAGAGTACCCTGTGTGCAGTTCTCTGCTTCCTGGCCTTCTGTAAAAATGAAGCAAAAACATATAAAAGATACCATATTTAGTATCAGCGTGGCTGGGAAATGCATCTAAAACCCTACAGAAATGTTGCTTTTGGCAGCATCACTATAGAGAAAACAATTAGAACGGCAGCTCTTGAAAATCCATTGCCACCAGAGTGTCGCAACAATTCCAAATGTCAACACAGGCTGAGACCACCCAGCTGGTCATTTAAAATCACTCTGCTAGCAACAGAGAATTGTGTGCACCGGACTTCCACCAATTCCCTCACGACTCCAATTTAAAAGGGATCAGATCGCTTGCTTCTGTTCTACAGTGGTCAGAGGGCAGCACACTTTTCCTGTATTGTTCTTTCCACACCACGGAGAGATGCTGGGTCAGCCCATTTTATTACAATTGCCTTCCTGCTTTGAAGAGGGAGTTGCATGCCAGCAGCTATCTGAGATTTTCAGGGCTGACCTGCTGACCTGCTGACCATTCAGGCTTTATCACTGGACAGATGGAGCATTAGCAGAACGTGGACATCTCCTCTTTAAATTAAATCAGTTTTTACCAATCAGGCCAAGAAAACCCACATTCTCCCACCCCAAAAGCAGGCAAGGAAGAATTTCTGAAATTCCGGATGGTGGGGTGGGGTGGGGGTGAGAAGGACCTTTCACTGTGAATGGCCCCGTGCCATTTTGGTTAATCGCCCAATTATATAGGAGATATGAGGATCAGGTTTTTGGTGTGCAAATGTACTCTACTATTGAGTTATGTTATGATATGCCACTTCAACAAATGGGGTTATTAGTTGATTAAAGCTCTGCAAACAGCTTTCCACTGCTTTTTTATATCATCACAATTGCCACAAAATACTCCCAATCCACCAAGGGAAACAACTGTTTATTATATTTTGTCATCGCTGCCTTTAGATGTTGATTCAAGCCACGGTGGAAGCCCAGGGACTGAGTACCTTCCATGAACTCTGCAGTCCTGACATTCAGTTTGCATTATATTTGCCTTCATCACATTCTGGACGTCTCCTTTACACTTGTGGGCTATCCTAGAAGCCTGCAGTGGCTCACTGAGTAAAAGAAAGCCTCTGCTGTTCATGTTAACCCCTCCCAAATAATTGGGACGGAGATCTTCACTTCATCTTGCTCTTTGGGAAAATTCACTCTCACTGAGTAGTTTTGCAAAGTTGCTGTTTTCTAACTGGCTGGGCGGTATTTCTTTTCTTTTTAATTAGCAACTACAGTGTTGTTAAATTTAGTATCGCATTCCTTCTGGATCATGATCACACAGGTGACATTGGAGTTTTTTAGCCACCTTACATTCTTACAAATGTTGGCTACCGTTTTAGCAAACAGCAATCAATTATTAATTTCTCTTTGTATAAAAACTTGTATTTTTAGTGCTTCCAGATGTTCAAAGGGCTACATACGTGCTGGATTTGGTTTCAGTTCTTGCCACAACAGCATAGGAAATATAATTTTCCAGTGCTATATTAAGAGAACATGAGCCATCAGACCATTTTTTGGTAGAAGTTAAATCTGAACTGGCACTTTCTGTGTATAAAGAACTCCTATTCCACGTTGTTAGATTTTTCTACAATTAGGGATAGTTTGGTGGTTAAAAATGATGTACTTTCTACTTGCATCAGTTTATTTTCTAAGATCTGGCACCAAAACAGCTTCTGGGTCTGAACCTTGACTCAAATTAAGATCGGTTGCTTCCCTTTTAAGGCAGGATCATTCCTGGAATGAAGAATCAGACTCCAGTATATTCCTAGCCTGCTTTCATTGGCTCTCCTTCAACTGTCAATGCCTTAACATAATTGAGCAGGAGGGGAACAGCATGGAAACTTTAATTTAGATCCTCTCTCTCACATATATTCCACCGCAATAACAGACTCTCAGCATCTCACATCTAACACAATTCCTGCCCTATATATCACTGCAACTGTCATAGCAGAAAAATGGTAATTAAACTTTTAATTCTTTATTTTCTGTATTTCTGAAATTACTCTATAATTAAAACTAGGGCTTTTCTACTATGCCAAAAATGCCCAAATGTTTTGACATTTTTGTTTAATGTAACATCTACAGTACTCTAAAGAAGACTCTTTACAAGTCCATCTAACTATTTCCTAACTCTTGGAGTACCCCAAAAAGAATTTTCCTGCATTCTAGCCCCCTTACTTTTCAATCCATATATTAATTCAATAATTCTTTCTCTCATGTCTTCTGTTCATTACTCACCACCAGTGTTTTCTGACCTAAAGGCTGTAATAAAGGTTTGCTGCTGTTGTTCTGATATTTCATTTTTTAAAAATACTAATTGCATAGTATTATTATAACCCTTAAAAAAAAAAACAAATCAATTCATTTTATTTTTATTTTTTGCCCTTTATTGTTTCATCCCTCCCAACCCAGTTGCCTCTCCCTTGTTCCTGTGTATAAGGAACTCTCTGGGACTGGTCATTCTTGAAAGAAGCACATCTTCCAGACAAGGTATTTATTGTGCCATTGCATTCATTAATTCACCAGATATTATGGGGGGGGGGGGGCGGGGGGGAGAGAGATCACTGTCTTTTACTTTATGTGTTTCCCACCAGGGCTTCTTTTTCTCACTGCAAAAAAAAAAAAGTCCATTAAAGAGGACAGGACAAAGGGCTTTCCCTGACTGCTGAGCTCAAGCGCTAGCCATCCATTATTGAGTCAGCAGAAAACGCTGCCAGCATGACACTGACTGCCCCAACTGCTGATCCCTATTCTGCCTTTATGGTATCTTTTCTAACTTGCTGCCAAATGGTGCTGCCCTGATTTTGCAAGAGCAGAGACTGGCGATTCCTCCAGTTATTATGCTGCTGCTGCTGCTCTGCTGCTGCTCCTCCTCCTTCAACCTGTCAGCAGGAAAAACCACCATCGATCATGGTGCTGCAGGAGGAACTGGGTGGACCTGCTGCAGGACTCATCATAGGTCCCCCTCTGTGCCACTGTTTCCACACCTCATTGTGTTATAATCTGTGCTGTATAAAATGGAACGAGGTAGGAAAGGATACTAAACAGGGCTTCTGGGATTCTCTCCAATCCCTTTAGTGGCTGCAGAAGGCCTCTGTACTTTCTTCTGAGTAACCAAGCAGTGTGTTGTGTGCTTCTGCTTTCTCCTCATGTGTTGCCTGTGGGTCTTTTATGTATATGTGCACTGGGATGCACAAGCAGGTTGCATTATGATCTGCTTGGGGTCATGTGACCAGAAGGAAGGGGGCTTAGAATGGAGCAGTCAGCAGCAGTCCTAGCCTCCGACCGGTGGCCTCTGCACTGGGGGAGTTTTTCTGGTTGTATTTTGGCCTGTGGCCCCCAGCCAGATCCAGCCCATTTTCTGAACCTGATCCTTCTTTTGCAGCTTTGCCCACCATGCCACAGTCCGTCACATCTTGCTGGGTTTTCAGAGAACTATCTGTTGACAGACAGAGGCCCAAGCCCCATTACATAATTTCTGTCTCACATTTCACTGGTTTGGAAAGAATAATAAAAATAACCCCAAACCAGATTGGAACCACACAGGGAACTGAGTCACAAGCAGCATTTTTACTTAAGTTTTTTCTCTCCCTTCCTCCTCTCCCCTCTCCCACTTTATATAGGCAACAGATACCAACTTCCAGATTCCTCCATGCTCTCTATTCAGGAGGCAATGTGAGGGTTCGTTGGTCCTCTCATTCCAATAATGTCATTCTTTCAGCCTTGCATTAAACTAGTGAGGGCCACAGAGTTAAAACACTTATAGTACTGTTGGCTAAGCAGGGTTGCGCTGCTGTCCAATTCTGACAGACTACTAGGACAGCTCTTTGGGGAGGCAACAGCAGCATGGAAACAGACAAAGCTGACGGTGGATCAGCAGAAAGGGGGGGATGCCGAAACTACCAATAAGCAGCTTTCTGACCTCACACATGTGTGCGTCATGTTTTTGTCTCTTATGTAATGGGTGGAAAAGTGTAACAGATTTAAATACCTTGTGGCTGCTGTTAGATGCTTTAAGACCAGTCCAGTTAAGGTAGATTTAAGCCTGTCTTACTAATGGGCTTGGGACCTGATGAAGGCAGAGTCATGGGGACACGGCTGAAAAGGACATGCTCGTATCATGGTTAGGTGCAAGTGGGCGAAGTCCCAGAGTCCTGAATAGCGCTGTCACCTTTCCAAAATTGCTTGCTGTCATATAATTCTTACTGGCTCCAGCAAATCCTGTCTGTTTCTCAGCTAAACCTATTTTATGTGCGTTCAGCTCATTACCCTTGATCCTTAGCACTCCGTATACTGAGTTTTACAGAGAGCATATCCTTATGCTGTGGCACACTGAACATTTGCTTCTGCAGGCAGAATACTGCAGTTGGCTAAAAGCTAAACAAAACCCCCAAATAGCTCTTTATTTCTAAGCATCTGCTAGTCTTAATCTCCTGACATTGATCCAAGAAAAATCTCGCTTCATGAATTGGTAATGAGGAGGTAAGTGCTCTGTTGATCAGGCACAAAAAAGGAGTCACGTTGACCCCTCCTGCCCCCACCCTTGCCTTTGCCTTAACTTGAGACTTGATTGCTTGCTCCTTCTAATCCTTGCCAAGTGAACTTTCATCACATTGGCAGTTGGAGGGAATAATAATTTAAAGGCTGAACATACAAATCTGCTAAGCTTTCCACAGGACACACTTCCTTCAATCTCCTCCAGAACTTCTAACAGGAAGGCAGGCAGGCAGGCAGGCAGGCAGGCAGGCATAATTGCCCTGCTCCCAAAGCAATCATTTCTGAATGTCTGAAGGTTGAAGGACAGCTGAAATGATACAGACCGGGGCTATAACAATGTGTAACACACCTAGTATATTCATAATAGGTAACAGAGTAGTTTTTTAAAGATGATTAAAATGCTAAACAAAATCTCATAAATATATTGCAAAATAATATATTATAGAATAAGAATATTAGCATTTTTATAAATCCTTGCTTAGGTGAATCCTCCCTCTTACTTGATTCCTTTTAAATCATGTGTCTCCTTTTCTGTTGTTTTAGAAGGGTGACTTCATCAAATCAAGACATAGATGTCTCCCAACATTATCTTCTTTTGAATGATTCTCCTGATTACAATTCTGGATTTTCTAGCAGTTTCTTTGCTAAATCTTGTGAATGCTTCAATGTAATCTCCAACTCTTTATGTCCAGTTCTATATATTCTTCCATGTAGTTTCCTCATTTCTTGAGGTTTCAGTTGTCTCACTTCAGTCTCCTTGCATCTGTTCAGCACTCTGCTGCCAAAATACTTCATATCACCCTATATGATGCCACTCCTTAAATTCCTCTTCCTGTCCACCCACAGATCTGTCCTCTTCAAAGCCTTCTTTGGACTTGTCCCCACTTTTATTTTTGCTCTAACATCCCAATACATAACTGCTTATGTTTGCTTCTCCAGCACAACCTGCTGTTTGAAGATCTGTTCCTTGAGAATACTCCAACTTGTATCCCAGGACAATCTGGTGTCTATGTTCCTGGCATCTTCCTTAGTGCTGCCAGCTTTTGTACCCCACAGAATTAACTGAAAAACTGGTCTGCATCATCTTTATGTACATAGGTCCATAAGTATTCTTAGAAAATAAACATGTCAGGGGGCTGCTGCATGGTTTTTTTGATTAGAAAGGTGCCCATCTACTCAGAAAAAAAGATAAAAACAGGTACTACAGCTTTCAGAGCTAGGAGGTTATATAAATGTCAAGGAACATCATCACAAATTCAGCTTCTTATAAATGGAGGTTGTGCGTCTAGCAATATATACTGTGACGACCATTTTCTCAGGACCATATAGTTGACAATTTGTGAGTACATCCAAAACATTATTAAATCCAGTAATGTCACTATGGTTTCCAAAATTTCCTTATCCTGCTGCATCACAAGCTGGTCCATAAGCTTCATCCTGTCTTCCAAAACACCTCTCAGATGCCCGATTTACAAATCCTTCTCCCAAATTCATGTTTTCCTTAATGCTATTATATATTTACTTTTATTTCCTATGCCTTACTGCAGCTTTGCCTATAACTAAGTGTGAGTAGCTGGAACTACCACATCTTGATTTCCTGATTACCCCACTTCTCCTTCCCTCTTCTTCTGTTTCCTCTGTGTTGAATATTACACAGCTTTTAGGGGCAGAGATTCATCCTCTACTACTCTAACATACCAATCCCACTGATAATGGTTTACACATAAATATATTTGACAGTAACTTATTGTGTGTGTGTTCATATATATGCACACACATCTATATCTCTATCTATGTCTATGCCTATGCCTACACCAATATCTAATCTATATCCACATCTCCCTTAAAATGTCTGCTTTAGCTGCTCAGACTCAAATTTGTTGATACTGACACAGGCATAATTTAAATAGTGGCTATCCTAATGAAAAATAGAACAAAATGGATAATTTACTCCCTGGAGCAGAGAGAAAAATCTATGAAAAGACAAATCCTGCTGAGAACAAAGATTGTTTGTTAAATTGTTTGACTACTGTTGTTTGGAAATAATGCATATATTATGCAGCACATGCTTGGGAAGCACAGAAATGACTATCTGGGGATATCTCTACAAAGTAGGCTATGGGCTTACTGTAGACTAAAGAGAACCTTGTTTCTTATTGTCAAGAAACAACTTTCTGCATTTGTCATAGTGCAGAAAAGTCTTTAAATTTTGCTGGTGGTTATCTTCATTAAAGAAACTTAAACTATTTCTGGATGGGGGGAATGTCAGAAACATTCATGGTGGGGAACTGATATTCAACACCAGGATCACCAACTTTTCAAATGGCCATTATCGCTGTTCTTTGAGCAGACATCAACTTACTATGAAATACCCCACCAGTTGATTTCTGTATATCATTACTATTTCAAGGCAAAGGGTTGCTTAAAGGTACTTATTTTTGTCCAATGAAGTTGCTTATTCATTTAGATGCTCAGAATCAAGTTTGTTAATACAGATACAGGCATACTGTAAGATTATCTGCTGACAACCTTAATCAATGTAAGTCCTAGTCCTTACACATTTTGTAACACAATTTGATTTTAGAACTAATACCTCATTTGGCTGATTCAATCTCCTTTGAGGTGAGGACCTCTCCCTTAGATTCAAATCATTAGTATAAGGTCTTCAAAGTCAGAGATTTAGACAACCTATTCTTGCAGAAAGAACATGTAAGTATACTTCCTTACTTAGAGAGGACATATTGCAGAGCCTGTCAGCAAGAGAGTGGTGACTAGAGGGGCCCAGGAGGAGAGCCTTCTCTGCCGTTGCCCCCACCCTTTGGAATATTCTCCCCACAGAGATGCGGCAGACCCTCCCAGCTTTCCGGAAAGGATTAAAGACCTGGCTCTGACAGCTTCTGTGGGGTGACAAGAATCTTACCCAATCCTGGGGGTGGCTAGCACCTTGATGACTGCCAATTTTAACATGTGTCCTTGGATCTATTTATTTTCTGTTTATTTAAGATTATTGTATATTGTAATTTTAATTGATTTTAATTGTTCTGTAAACTGCCCAGAGTCATTTCAAGGAGATGGGAGGTGACAAATTAGATAGATAGATAGATAGATAGATAGATAGATAGATAGATAGATAGACAGATAGATAGATAGATGCATGCATACTGCATAAAGATGCTGTAGTTTATCTTCTCCTATAAGTCAGAGTTGGGAAGAAGGCTGTCCTTGCTGGGTAGGGCTGACCTGCTCCTTTCCAATGCCTCCCTCTCCTTTATGCATTCTTTAAGTGCACAGGCAACCAGCATTGGACACAAATGTTGTCCAGAAAGAATGGCTGTTTACCAACCTGTGCAAGGAAATGGCCAAAGGCCCTTAGCTTTCTTTCATCAGGAGCTTCTAATTCTCCAAGTAAGCACAACAGGGATGTGCCAGTGCACCTTCTCATTCTATATTAATGCCTTAACTAGAAACACACCTTTCTATTTAGGAAGGCTGTTTCGGGAAGCCACAATCCCAGCAGGAGAACCTTTCAGTTTAATAAAAGCAGCTCACTGAACTAAAGACAAGTGTTGGTGTCATCCTTTAATCATCATACACAGTACATACAGGAAAGGATAATAATGGTGTACTTAAACTCCACCAGTAGGATAAGCATGAAGATATCAAAATGATTTAAGATTTTTTTCCCTGTACCCTCCTTCTTCAGGTCTCTAGAGCAAGAAATGCACATACATCAATACATACATAGAATCATACTGTTCTTTTTTGTTTGTTTGTTTTGGAATATATAACATTAATTGTGTATTATTATTTGTGTTTATTAATTAATTAAATGTATATTCTGAGAAAAGTGATCAGTTTCAGATGCATCTGAATAATATTGATTTTCTGGTTCCATTTCATCAAGGCATTTCTGGAATTGCTTTAGTTGCCTTGATGAATGACCTAATGCTGGAAACTGGATGGGATGAGTGTGGCTATGCTACTTTTACTAGCCCTCTCAGCAGTTTTCAATGATATCAACTACGCTATCCTTCTAGACTATCTTACTGGCATTATTTTATTTGGTTCTGGTCCCTCTTGGGCCATGTCCAAAAGATAATGCGGGGAGTAATCAGATTTTCTATTTTTTGTACTCTTTAAGCTTAGCAGCTTAGTGGAAGCAATCCATAAATTACTATCCCCACCAGTAACCTCTGCTTCTTGCTTTTTCACCTTTCTAGCAAGGCTCTAAACAAACAAATAAACAATCTTGATTGTTCTGGAGCTGCTTTTCTTTAAACAGTCCCCATGTGATTGATGCAGTACTTTAAACTCCCAAACACAGAGGCAGGGACAAATCATACAGATCTTGCTTCCCTCCAGAGATGATGCTCCACCAGGTCTTTTGTTGCTGACGTCTTCCCATTTGAATTAAATCAAATGTTAACTTGGTTGCACAGCCAAGCACTTATAGGAAATACCTCCCATCTGACTAACATAATATTTAATTCTACAGTGTCTTTCCACGAGACAGTCCAAGCAGAAGAGGAGGCGGGGAACCCCAAATCCAGGGCTGAGGAAGAAAGAAAGGCCACTATTTAAGGAAGTTAGAAGAACAGCTTCTTCCTGGTTCCACAAGTTTATAATCTCAAAATAGAAACTTGATAGATAAATAAGAACAGGAAAAATAAGGACAAAGGTGAATAGTGAAATAATTCATCATTATTATTAAGATTAAAAATACTTAATTTTATTTCAATACTGAAATAAAAGTTCAATACTGGGGTGAGGAAGTTCCATCAAAGATTTAAAAGAACTAGCTTATCCTGGGTTTTAAACATTTCTTTAAGCACATATTTCCCTGTTTCTGATTACAGCAGCTTGATCATTTGGTAAAGTAATTTTAAAATATGACCATGAAGACACCGTTAAATCATTTTAGCAGAGCTATAATATTGTCAGCTCACCGAGTAAACCTGTCTACCATTCTGCTTTCAGGACAATTTTTAAATATACTGCATTAGTAAGATAATTCTGCAATGTGCCTTACAGTCAGAAAACAACGGGTTCTGCGCTAATCACACCCAAATCCGTGGTTCTCTACCGTATTGGTTAATTTTAGCCATAAACTTGTTTGTTTATTTAATCCCAGGAGTCATTCAGAGGTTTTAATTTTCAAAAGTTAGGAACCACATGTGGGGAATATTGTACATGAAAATTGTAGCATGCTTTCTTGTAACTTCACAATGATGCCATGTATGTTCTTTATGCATTAATGTCCTATAACAGCTGTTTCCTTAAGACTAGCATCCCAAACCAGGCATTAAAAATGGTATGGTCTATGCCAAATAATACAAGTATCCAAATCAATGACACCTGACCTATGCAATGTATTCTGAAGACAAAGACTAATAAAGAAGACAATATTGTCTTGTGCCAGTGGAGGAGATCACACATAGATCAGAGGTCTTTATGGTAGCTATAAATCTCACCACAGTGCAGTAATATGAGAAACAAACAAGCTTACTTCAGAAGCTGAAAATCCAGACAGAGAAATCCAAGATCCAGGAATCAGAGCTAAGTATAGTCTCCTGCCAGTCCCAAATGCTTCTTTTATAGTCCTGACTCAGGCAGTCCTATTTTCCTGAGTCATGCCTCTTTTACTCACGGAGTCTCACTGAACATCTTTGCTCTACTTGCTTGATCTTTCCTCATGCACAAGAGCTGAGGATCTCTTCCCTTTGTCTCTGAAATAGCTGACTCAACCTTACTGCCATGCTTTTGCAATAGGGGGCTGACTACCTGACTGCTCCAGACCTGCAAGCTCATCCTGCAACAGGTCCTGCTCTTTCTGAGCCTCATCTGCAGATATCTGAGAGCCTGCTGGTTCCTGACCTGTGAGGTCAGAAGTTGTCAATCCTTGTTCTCTGTCAGCCTTACCAGGTAGACAAGATAGGAAACACAACCAGATGAGCTAATTCTGTTTTTATTGTAACCCTACATTAACAGAATCTTCCAAATCTGAAAGTACAATTCTCTCCCCTCCGTTTCCTTTACACCCCAAGAAATTAGGGAGGTTTTCTTCTGAGCCTCTTGCCCCACCCACTATCCAGCTGTGGACTATGCTGTCTCTTATCTGACCATTCTGTAGGCAGTGTCTCTGGGCCCAGTCTCCCCAGGTCATTCCCACATACTATTTCATCCTCCAATTCCAAGTATGATTTATCAGATTGGCCCATAATAAATAATATGGAATTATATAACTTCTTCCAAATAAATACTTGTTTTGCCATTGACAAGTCCTCCCTTCACCTCATGTATGCAGTCTGAAAATTGCATTTAGCGATTTTAAAAATATTGTGATGGTTTTTGGGCCTATCTTGTTTGTTGCTTAATACTAGTCTCCACTGTGGATTTGATATAGGAATGTGATTAATGTTCTTTTGTTTCTCACTGTTAATGGTTAGAAGTCCTTCTTGTATACAGAAAAAGTTCTTGGAATGCTTTGCAACATCTTTATTATGTACAAGTGTAGATTGCTATCAACTAAAGTGTTAGCAAACTTTATTTTATTTAACTTGCACTAAATAAAATTGGTTCACAGTTCAGGTTTAATTTAATCAATCTGACCTATGGCTTAAACCTGGAAGTTGTTTTCAATGCCATGGGTCTAAACATGAAGTGACAGCATGACTTGCAAGGGTCTCTGACATTTTGTCATTATTGACACAGTTCATAATGATGGACAAATACATACAAAAAGGGCATGAATAGCTATCTGGACTTTTCATCTTTCAGGAGATTGGGGTGATCTCCTTTTTGACAGGAGTGCCTTTCCTTTTAATCTGAGGAGATGTATTAGGTGCCCCAAGACTCCCAAATTCCTATAGAGATCAAACAGGTAAGCGAAGTTTTCATTTTCCTCTTTATGCATCATATGTTATTTGCCAACATACAACAGCACTACCCTTGGCTCTGTCCCCCCATGCAGTTTTATACACTACTACCACATCACCTTCCCCCTTCTTTGCATTAGATTTTCTTCATTTTATCCACAGCCATAAGCCATCACTGAGCCTGCTGGTTTTAAAGTAGTCTTTCATCCATTAAGTCAATACTGTCCAAACAGAGTTTCAAAATTATACAAACCTCTGTAACAATTTGTCACCTCTTGCCATGGAGTGAGGTTAGATAACCTATTGTGGGCATGACCAGAGGTATGTTTTGGGATTATCAGGAGGGGTGGGCATGCCCCTTCTCCCCTGATCATTGGTCAGTCTCTGAGAATGCCATTTCTTTCCTAGCATTTGCCATTAGCATTTTGTTTCCTGGATTCCTTCCATACCCATCATCACCTCCCCACTCCCATTTTTGAAATCCACTTTTTTCCAGCCTTCTAAGAAGACAGAGAAATGCACAGCAGACTTCCTTTATTTACCTTGGGAAAAAGAGGGGGTGATGTTAGTTGTGTAATTCCATATTAACAATATTCTGAAATGGCATCAGTAAGGATCCAAAATAGACACGGGTGCTTCATGGTTATTTTAAGAAGAAGCTTTGACAAAGTAAAAACATTTTTTTGGAAAATGAAGCTTGATTGCTTCATGAAGCTATATTGTCATTTTGAAAGCTGAATTTTGCCCTGCCTATCCCTGACTTTGTAATTATTTTCACTATACTCTTAAATCTTTTTTGTTACAAGGAAGACTCCAAGGAGGGGATGGGAAAGCATGACTGGGAGCAAGCCAACGCTTTGATTGACAAGCCCATCAGTTAGTGGAATAATGCATACTATTGTTTGCATTGCTGGCTCCCAATATTACAGGTTTTGCAGGGTAATTATGATTTCTGCTTTTTTCATGAGTTGTCGCTCTTCCAGTCCAGACATTTAAGCAGCAAAACAGTAAGCAGCAGACTTTGCACCAATTATTGCATATTTAACATGAAAATGCTATTGCACCTCAGATATATTTGCTCATGCTCAGCACACTCATCATGCCCAGCAAACAGGCCCCAAGTTAGAAACTTCCCTACGCTCACATTTTGAACTGAGTTTTTAGATACTAACGTTTAGTTTTGATCCCACTTATTGAAGCTTTCATGTCCTCAATCTCTCAATTTTTTTTTTTTTTTTTGCCTTCAAGTCCGTGTTGACTAGACAAGTTCGTGAAGTTTTCTTGGCAAGATTTCAGAAACGGTTTTCCCTTGCCTTCTCCCCAGGGCTAAGAGAGAGTAACTGGCCCAAAGTCACCCAACTGGCTTCATGCCTAAGGCAGGACTACAACACACACTCTCCCAGTTTCTAGCTTGGTGCCTTAAACACTACACCAAACTGGCTTTTATTCTCTCAATAAAAATCAGAATACAACAAATAGTGACCTTCCTCACACAGTGTAAGTGACCCAGCCGTTCCTCCTCTCCCAGTTAGTTTTGGTAGCACGTGAACTTGGATGGCTCAGTTATCAATTCACTGTCCATGTTTTTAGGACTTTCAGCCATTGCCATTGTCACTTCTGTCCCCCTTCTGACAGGTTTATTGTTTTTTTCCTCTGGAAAGATTTAAAAAAACCTGTAGTAGCATGATTGAGATTGGCACTATTGAGGATAGGTGCAGGGAATGGTCATACACATCTTTATTTCCTTCTCACCTTCCTCCCTGGGACCTCCACTTTTGACAGTCCTCTCTAGGACTTTGTCCCAAGCCTTGGGCTAGGTTGGTGGTAGAGCCCCTATTGGATGGATTTTTTGTTCGCATGCTTATGACTTATGAGTCATTTATAATTTTTTTTATGGTATTGTTCTTGCTTTTTAAATTGTAAGCTGCCCAGAGTTGTAACGAATTGGATGGCCACCAGATTGCATGCATGCATGCATGCATGCATGCATGCATAAATAAATGCCATCAGGAACAACAATTAACCCTCAAGTAGTTTACACCCACAAAATCCAGATCGATTCTGGGTTAATTGACTAGGCCAGTTAACTTAGTTCTGAAGTTCATATGACATTCTTCTTCCCTACCCATGTGACCCAATTAAGTATGTTGTGCAAACATGGCCAGAATGTTTTGCTTCTCTATTAGCTAACATATTTTGAAAAGATATAGCTTCTACAAAAGATATGGTTTAAGTTTCTTCAAACTGAGATTGACAAATGTTGCTGAACTCCACCTGCAAGCATTCCTAGCAGTTAAGGTCTGCTAGGACTTGTAGTTTAGCAATATTTGGAGGGTCACGGATTCCCCACTCCTGCTTTAAGCAAGCCTGCAGACCTTTTCAAAGCCTTATAATGGAAAGAATCTCTCCTTACTAGTCAACCTTCTTGTTATCAGTTGAGGAAACAAAGCACGGAGATTGCTCAGCAACAAAAATATTTAATAACAACAGCTACAGTATCAGTGTAGGATAGTACAGTTCACAAAGGTAAAAAAAAAGTCACATAGTTTGTCTATAGAAATTATATCTCAAGCTAACAATTAAATCCTTTAATTTGCTTCAGTCTCTACTTTGTTTGCAAAATCAATGATCAAATCAATCAGCTGGAGGCATGTTGAAAACAAATGAGAAAGACCTGATTAATTAGTGCCTTTTCCACTGCTCGATAGTTTTGGGATGACATGACAAGAAATATATTGGAGCTTCTCTCATGTGGGAGGGACCACAATGGCGGTAGTGCTCAGGAGACAATACTCACCCCAGTTGTTGCTGTGTATATGTCTTACTCCAGTTTTTTCTCTATGATCAGGCACAGGTTCCAATCACTGCTCCCTTATTCTTCTGCATCTAGTACATTCTTTTTTCTTTCTTTCTTGTCCATCAATTGCTTAGAAATACAGAGATTGAGAGCAAGCCTTTTCCCCTCATCATCTCCTTGACCCTTTGCTTTTTCTCAAGTCAATTTTATAATTTGATCCATTTCTCGGTCAGTTTCACAGTGTCCCCCCAAAACTTTCCCTGGCCTGATTTTTCTCTGTGACAGCACCTAGTTGACTTTGGCCAACCCCAAAAATGCTAAGAAGGTTTGGAATGGAAGACCATGTGGATGGAAGACCACTATGAAATCTCAGGGCTGTAGGCTAGTCTAGGAGGTTGAAAAATAACATGAACTTGAGCTCTTAGTACAGAAGAGCAAAGAAGGTTTTACAGGTAAGATTCCCATAACTGGAATATAACAATTGAAGCATACCATTTAGTCAAAAGGAACAGAAGCAGTAAAAAGGGAGCAGGAGTTGCACTGTAGGCTAAAAATATTTCATTCCTGCTTAGAAACTCAAATGAATGCATTTGTCAATGCCATAAAGAACATCGTAATCATCTGAGTTAAAATAAGTTGAAGAACAAGTAAATGTAATATTGGTGGTGTCTTCCATTACCAGGCCAATGGAGAAGATGTGGATTATGCTCTCCAAAAGCAAACTGCGTATCTCTCAAAGTGTTATGAAGTTGTAATGATGAGAGATTTTAATTGCTCTAACATCTGTCGGGAGACACACTATGCCAAGTGTGGTCCTCATGAGGGATTCCTGACTAGTCTTGCTGCAACTTTCTCTTTCAGAAGACAGAGGAAGGCAAAAAGGCGCAGCTGTCCTTGAGCTGATACCCGTCAACAGAGAAGACTAAGAGCCGATCCACACAGCTACTTTAATGTGCTTTCCTTCCGTCTGTGAAGTAGCACAAAAGTAGGCCAACATAGCATGCTCTGTCCCAACAGCCAATCTGCCTCAGTAAACAGATGGGTGTGGTGCTATCTACAGTTTTAATGTGGGACAAGTAAACGACAGCGATTGGGGGTTGCAATTTCTTTCCCCCAGCATTCCCAATCCTACTCAACAGCTTTGTAGTGGGGCAAGGTTGGATGATAAGATCCTAGAAATCAGACACCTGGCACTCTTCCTCCATCAGAAGTCACTAAATGCCAATGTTGACAGTTTAACATTCAACAATCATGCTGAAAGTAAAATGGAAGTCCTGTGCCACCTTTCAAGTTGTCCAAGTAATAGGCCACTGGCATGAAGGTGCTCTGCAACAGTAGGCTGTAGTTTGGGCTAGTTATGAACATATGTCTAGCGCTGTTCAGGAGAGCAGTAGATTGCCTTTGATTTTTCTACATATCAGTGTGTTCTCCAACTCTTGCTTTCACATTATGTGTCCAAAATATGTAAGTTTTAACTTCATTACTAGTTCTTTCAGTGAGTAATTTAGTTTTACTTCATCTCACGCTGAATGTTCCGTTCTTCTTATGGTGCAATTCTGAACAATTTTCTCTAGGCCAGAGGCATTCAAAGGCATCCGTTTTTCTTTGCTCAAGCTTTTCTGATGGTCCAGCTTTCATAGCTATAGGTTACAACTGAGAAATCATGACCCTGACAGGGCATATCTTTGTTGTCAATACGATGTCTCTGCATTTTATTATTTTGTCTAAACTTTTCATAGACTTTCTCCCAAGTAGCAGATATCTCTTTATACTTGCTCATTGCTTTCCTGCAGGATCTGATTAAAAACCCTCCACCTGGGCCAGTTCATCTTCTCATATCAAGTTGACTTTATTCTGTGAAAATCCATTGGTTTGGAGGTGGTTTTTGGACGCGGGGGGACAGAATGCTGTAATGGGTTGCATTTCTTTTTCCAGTGGATCATTTTTAGCTGATCTTTTTACTATAACTGCCCATCATGGATTACTGTTCTAGGACCCAATTGAGATGTACAAGGCCTTTAAGCATTAAAAAGTAACAATTCATGAAGGGCATCTTTACTTTTGGATAATAAATTGATATAATATTGATGCTCTTATTTATATAATACAAAAATCTGAAGTTGACAATGCAAAGGCCAAGACCTGAAAAATGAACTTCTGGTTCTCCTGTGGCTCTATAATACTAATGAGCTATATTATTTCAGTACAGCTGCAGCTTCTCTTCTGCATGCAATTTTTAACTTCCTGCTACTACCACCATAAGTACATTTTTGGGGTCCCAGGTTCCTATAATAATCTTGGAACAAATCTTCCCTGTTTCTCTCTTCTAGAAACCCTATGAAAGCATCAGGAGGGCTCAGAAACAGAGAAAGACATAAATAGAAATGCCAGGTGATCCAGCCACAGACCAGTGAAGAAACTGAGTTAAAAATGATGGCTATAAAGCTAGAAGAGAACGGGGGGGGGGGGGGGGGCGGACTGGGATTTAAGAAATATTTAAGAAATGAGAAAGAGGATGAACAACGCCCATAGTAGCAGGAGGTTCCTCTCCTACTGAAGTCCTGAAGCTGCAGTTAGATGGGCTGAAAGGTAGAGGCCATTAAGTTGGCAGAAGCAACAGTAAAGCCAGTAGCACCACAGAGCCTTGAAGATCTAAATGCCTAGTAAGCAAAGGCTGGGCTGCATTACTGGCTCATCTCCTTCCAACTGCCCTGCAGCTGGGTTGCTCAAATAAAGGAGGAAGTTGCTGAGCCCTGTTTTCTGTAATAACAGCTCCTCCGGTTCTAAGCAACAATGACACACTGTGTCTGCCCTTAATTTAAAATATTTTCAGCCTTATTTATACAATTTCTGCATCCATCCTGCACTTCTGAGCAGCTGGCCCAGACTCTTTTGAGCGGGTGGGGGATCCTTTGGGATCATTTCTCCCTTCGCTCACCTACCAACCCTGTCAAATCTGGAGTGGAGAAGTGTTACTGTGAAGAACAATTGTTAATTGAGTGTCCTGTATTATTTTGGTTCCCTCTTCTAGAGGGTAAGAAATTCTCTCTTACCTATTAATAAGCAGGCTGTGAAATAATGGATCTAGAATACATAATTAGTTCATGCTTCTGGTGATAGATTATGAGTCAGAATATTCAACATAGTTTCTTCCTTTCCATGTTTAGTTTTAAGATACTTAATATGCACAAACACCTCAAACTGAGGCCAGATTCATTCACTTGAACCCACAGTTTTCCCTTTCTAATGGCACCATTATATTTAGATCAGTAAACAACTTGCCCTTCTTGAGGATGGTAGTTAGTGCTGGAAGGGAGAAGACAAAATGGTTAGCCAAAGCCACTTTCCCTGAACAGTGCCAGCTGTTAAGCAATTCTTTTTATCTAAGCTCCCTAATTAGAGAAGAGCCTTAAATATATTCTCTCTGCCATGTTAAACAAGCTAATTATTGGCCAATATCATCTAGGATGTTTTTTGTTTCTCTCTTTTTAAAAAAATATATCATATTTTAAATTATCATAAGAAGAAATGTGGAGAATTTTACAAAGGATAACACCCAACTCAGGATGATAGAAAAGAATATATTGCTAGCAAAACATCTTTCAATGGGCTTCATTTTGTTAATGATTGTTTATATATGGCAAATGTGACAGATGCCTACAAAGGCTTTGTAACTTCCAAGAGGTACAGTGAAACAAACTGGGTCTTCAGGATAAATCTCAGTGAGATACTCCCTTTTGTCAACTTTCCCCTACCTGATGATTTTAAATTGTGTTAAAAATCTAATCATCCCAACCAGTATAGTCACTAGCTGCACTGGGCGCAAATTATGTGGGTTATAATCAATCCACAGTTGGAGGGAGGTCATTAGGTTCAGGAAGGTTGCCTTGTGTGGTTGCTACAAATTATTACAAGCTTTCAGAAAACAGTTGATTTTGCTTTACTGAAATTGCTAGGAAGGCTATTAACAAATTGATCAACTACTTTGCTCAAAACAGTTATTAGATGTTTGTTAGGAAATGTTAGATGAAGAACTACTGAACATACTTATTTAAAAATAATAATCCATTTGGAAATGTAAATAAAAGTTAAGATTACCAGTTTGCAAGAGAAGATTCAACAAAGAATTATACAGTGCTTTAAAGACTAATAGTTTTGCTATAGCATAAGCTGTGGAAAAAAGCTCACTGACAGATACTTGAGGTTAGCAAGTACAGAAATATATAGTGAAAATAAAAATAATTGGTCAAAACAATCACAGAGTGCAAGAAATCTGTATACTTCCACTGATAGCTCTGTTCTGATGTGTTACACACTGGGAGTTGGGGATATTTCACATTATTTACATATATTTTACATTAGCAGAAATTCCTTTCAGGATTCCTGCGTAAAGGATAACTATCATAGGCTGCTACTGGTCAGGCTGAACTTCCTGACATACACCGTTTTGTGTAGCTGGGCAGCCCACCACCAAGGACTTCTTCCTTCAGACCAATTTTGGGAAAGCAGAAAGGAAAGGTCCTCCTCAGTTCCTGACAAGAGTCTAGAACACATGGCTGATTATTTCTGTCTTCAAAAAATACAAACCAAATAAAATATACTAACAGAATTTTACCCTGCAGCTACCCTGAGCACCTCACTGCACACAAGCAGCACCAAACTAGAATTTTTCAGCTCAGTGCTGCCAATCCAGAAGAACAAAAAGCAGAGAAGAAATTAAGCAATTGGAAGTAACATTTATTAAGGGTTGAAATTTACATTACGTTATGATCTTAAAAAGAATTTTTATAAAAGGATGTATCATTGGTACATGATGCTGGAGAAATTATCCAGAATGTATAAAGGTATTCCAAATGTATGTTGGAAATGTGAACAACATGAAGGGACATTCTATCATGCTTGGTGGACATGTAAAAAAGCTAAAAAAATTTTGGATTCAAATACATACATTGATAAGAGGATTTTAAAGATGAATATTCAATTGAAGCCAGAACTTTTCCTTTTAGGATTGATGGATATACAGTTGGAAAAGAGTCATGGAAGATTATTTCAATATATGATTACTGCAGCAAGATTATTATATGCACAAAGATGGAAAGATTCAGCATTACCCACCATGGAGGAATAGTTGGTGAAGTTGACAGAAGTTGCTGAGATGGTCAAACTGACTTCTTTGATCAGAGAAAGGTCATTATTGACATTCATTAATGACTGGAAACCCCCTATAAATATTTTGTGTAAAAAAGGAAATGATTTTGTGACTTACAGTTATGATAATTAGAAAAAAAATGGTGATAGAAAGAAGGGAATTATGATATAATCATATAGAGAGAGGTTTGATTAGAATTGTATGTATAAACTGCCTAGAGGAAGATTGGGAGCCATTTCTTTATATATATATTTTCATGTTTTCTGTTCTTTCATTTTCTTTTTCTTTTCTCTACCTCCTTTTTTCTTTGTCTCTTCTTTTCCTTTCTTTTCTTTTTCACATTTACTATATTTTTTTCTTTGAATGTATCTCTTATTATATATGTAAAACCTTTTAATAAAAATATTTTAAAAAATGAAGTAACCTGTATAAAGATTAATATATACAGCCCACCTTCCCTTAAGCCCTAAGAGCAGAGAGATACAGATGTGAGTCTGTGAGTTCCATGCTTGGCAAGGTTTGAACCCCATAGAATAACATATGGCTACCTGAGCCTGATGAGTCCCATAGGATGCAATGGGTTATGCGGTGTATCCTGGTGGTCAACATACTTATAAAGATTTTAAAAAATCAATCAGGGGTCTTATAAAGGTCCAGTGACTGATGGAGCTTTAAGGGAAAATAACACTTTGATACTCTGTTAGGGTTTCCCAATCAGTAAACTGCCTGTCACCTTTCTGGAGTAGGGAGAACTTTTCAGTTTTCACAACTCCATTTGTGACAGAGGCTCTTTCTTCCTGCAGTGGTTAACATGAGAAGGAAGTGTTTCAGCTGGTCTGTGAGTTCAACCTGTAGGGCCCAAGTGATGATAGGACTGTGCCTATGGTTACCCTAAAGGCCAAAGTTGCTAGTAATTACATGTGCATTTTATAAAAAGACTGGCATAAGGCTCCCTCCCACCTTCATTGAGACTGTCACATGCCGGAAAATAAGACTTAATCCTCACTTCCCTTCTGCAATCCTGATTAAAATTGCCTTCTTCCCAAGCTATTTTGCTCCAGCTGTTTACCTTGAAAATGAAGGTGCAGCCTATTTTAGGCCACATCATTAGAAGCATCATTTCCAAATTATGCAAAGTTATACTTCTGCTCAATTCTACACTGGTCAAACTTCAGCTCAAGTAATATGTTTTGTTCTCATCATTTAAAGAATGATTCAGGGGAACTGGAGCAGTATCAGAAAAACCCAATAAACACAGTTAAGAGTCTGGAAATTAAGTGCTGCAAGGAGAGAGTAGATATGTTTAGCCTTAGGAAAGAAGTAGACTTCAGCTGGACACTGGCAAAACTCCCCTAACAAAATGAGCTTTTCAACAATGGAACAGACTACCTCTGAAGCTGATGGATTCCCCTTTGCTCCTTCTGGATGGCTATCTGTCAAGGGTGCTGTAGCAGCAACTTCCTGTGCTACCAGGGAGTTGGATCAGATGATGTCCAAGGCCCTTTCTACCTTTACATTCTATTATTTTATGTATGCAAGGTGAACAAATATTTTATTATAGTCCAAAACCAGATCAATAAAGTTAAAACAACCAAATACACTCTGAGAATACAGCAAAATCTCACAAATTAAGTCAATTACTTACTTCTGATGCTGGGTCTGAACATAATGAAGGCTTGGGCACAGGAGTTAGCAATTGTATAAGTTATTTCAGGGCACTTCTCTTTTAGGAAAAAAAATTAAATTCCACTGGTCTGAACAACCAGGCAGTTGATCTATTAAAGGTTGGATTAGTTGGGAGCACAATTCCTTGTAAAATCTCCGCCTCAGAAAGATATGTTCTAAGGTTTCAATTTCATCAGAGGCAGAGGAGCATCATTGTGTGAAAGGGGTATGATTGCAAGGCAATGAATAATGGCTTTTAAATCACAGGAAGAAAGATCCCAGTTGAAAGCTAGGAGAAATTTCCTATCAGAGTATTTTGGCAATAGAAACAAGTACTGGTAGCGATGGTGTGTTCCCATCACTGAATGTGTACAAGCAAAGGAAGGGCAGTTCTGTACAGTAATAGAGATCTTTCATCTGGATTCTTGCATGAAGCAAGACATTGGACTTCATAACCGGAATGTCCTCTTTCAATACTATGACCCTAAGACACATCAAGAAACGATGTAACTGATGAAATTTCAAAAGATCACTCAACTGTACACATTTCCTCTAGAAGCCTCTCATTTCCAAGCCATAGTATGGAAGCCTGGCAAAGCTCATGAACAAAACTCTTGAATTTAGACTACAGTAGAAGAAGCCACAGAGATAACAGCAGTGGCACCCATACAGGTATGCAGGGAACTGCAATACTGTAGTGGCTTTAATTACTGTAATTCCAGGCTTCAGATTTAGAAGACACAGCGACAAAATTCCCTATGGCTAAGCTATAGCTGCCTCAGATGCTTTTCACTACGAAGAACTATTACTAAAAATAAGTTTGCCTGGCCTTCAAATGGCTCTCATCTACACACATTCCTTAATACATAGACAAAAGTAAGGCTATACAGTATAACTCCATTCTCAATTATGTTGCTCTGAAGTGGGGATTAAGAGCACACCCAGAAGTCCTGCTGAACTCAAAAGTGCTTAGAGTTCAGCTTAGTGAAATATACAACTGCATCTTTACTCAGTATCTGCTGAAATCCTGGGTTGCATTTGTTTTCATTCCATGTAAGCACAACAATATGCATGCCTGTAAAAATAATGATAACAACACTTTTCATGCAGTCTCAAAGAGCTCATCAAAGACCCATATGGATTGTTTCCCATATATGATTTCTACTCTCATTATCAGCCTGGTATGTATCAAGAATTGGAAGTGGATTTAAAAAGAGGGAGAGCTTTCATTAATTGGTGTAGTTGTTACATATATTTTTAACCTTATTTACAGAACGGTATGAAAGCTGCTCTGAGTCCAGAATGACTGGAGAAGCATATATGCTCGACAAAGAAAATAAAATAAAAGACAATAATTGCTCTCCCAAAGTTCCACTGATTTGATGGTATTTGCTATCTGAATAATACCACTCAAAGGCAGCATATCCAAATGATATTACTATTTCATCTTCAGTTAACACAGCTGCAGTTTTTCGGTGCTTGAGGCCAACACTGTCAGAGTTGTGATCTGGGATCTGAAACTGGTTGGTTATATGACCTTGAATTTAAAGTCACTGAGAAGGCATTCAGAAGCTGAATGAGAAACACATAGAGCATCCATTGCTTTTAGTCCAACGTGACAGTCATATTATTCATTGTTATTCTAGGATGACAGCCCAGGACAGTTCAAAGCAAACAGCATTTTATATAGAATTTTCCTTCATATATTTTCTCCCTTCATTTACAAATCCAAGTGCCTGCAAGATTAAATATCCTCAGGAGGTGTGTTTTTTTGTTTGTTCTTTCCAATTTTATTCATGGTAAAGACCTAAGCTCTGGAATGCATCCAGTTTTGTTAAATAAATTAACTTTAGAACAAGATTTTATTTATTGACTAAGAAACACACTGGGTAAACAAAGTCTAATTCTTTGGGGGGTTCTTTGGGGAATCCTCAAAGAGAGGAGACAGCTTATTTGCTAGGGTTATCTGGATATAGTATAATTATTAAATTCTAGAATACATGTCTAAGTGTTGTAGAAGAATAAAAGCAGGTCAACCCTCTCTTTTAGCCTTAAATAAGCAGGACAGAAAGAGTAGTGATGTTTTTGAACTTTGGTGCTGGAGAAGACTCCGGAGGATACCATGAATAGCCAAGAAAACAAATAGATCACAAAACAAATCAATCCAGAGTTCTCACTCAAAGCACAAATGATTGGGCTCAAATTATCATTTTTGGACACATTATACAAAGACCCATCTACCTTGAAAAGTCCATAATGCTTGGAAAGGTGGAAGGAAAGAGAAGAGAATCACAAGCAGCAAGGTGGATGGCCTTGACTGCAATGATGATGGGTGCAGCACTAGAAGACCAGAAGGGCCGGGCTGGGGACAGATCTTCCTGGAGAAGGTCTATCTATGTGGTTGCTAAGAGTTAGTAACAATTTGATAGCACATAATCAATCAATCAATCAATCAATCAATCAATCAATCAATCAGACAGCAGAACTGCATACCAGAAAAACAGAGCTGTTAGGAACAATCACAACCCTGCATTAAATTGGTTCTCTCTCCTTTAGATTATTTATTTATACTATATTTACAACATGCTCCAATCCTAAGAGACTCTGAGTGAAGTACAACAAAATTTAAAAAACCAAAACCAAATCCAATAAAAATATAATGATCAGGGATTTTAAAAAAAAACTATTAAAGCAAAGGCACTACTCATTTATTTTCACTGGAAAGTGTTGCTTTGGCCTGTTTTTTTTAAATACTTGTAGAGTAGGGGCATCTTCTGGGGGGAGAATATTCCATAAAATGGGGCCTAGATTATTTGTATACAGTGTAACAACAGGTATTTTTGCTCATAGACAAAGGCCTTCACAATCCAAAATTTAAATGAAACATTAAAAAAGATTAAAATTACACATATATACAAGTAAAGTCACAGAACAACACAATCAAATATATGATCAAACAATCAACATCCGCTACATATTAAAAATAAAACCTGTGTAGAAACTTTCCCTCTACCTCATGGGACATATTTGTCTTCTGGGTTTTATATTATTTAGCTGCAGAGAGTGAGTTCAAGAAAGAGATGGGAAAAAAAAGTCCTCTCAGGATAAAATCATCTAGCTCCTGGAGTTCCAGTTGGGCTTGTTGCAAACAGTTTCTTCCAATTGTTTCACAAAACAAAAATAAAAACCTGATGCTGGTGCATCTATTTGAATTTCTCAGAGTGCTGTAAGTGATGATGCATCCGGGGCATTTTGAGATCTTAAAATGACAATCCCCTGCTTTGTCGAACAGCTTCTCTCCATCACTACTGCCAAGTCAACATGCCAAGGCCCATCAGAAAACATTTTACTGAGAGTCCCTTTGCACCTGACCCAGCCTGGGAGCGTGAAGTCATCTCAGCCCTCCAGAACTCCACCAGCACTGCCCCTCCAAGAGACTGTCAGGAAACAGGAAGTGCCTAGATTTTTTTAACAGCAGCCATAGCTGCACCTGACCAACCGAACCCGGGCTTGGAAATTAAGCAAGGTTGGACCTGATTAGTTCTTAGACAGGAGACCAGCAGGGAATTCCAGAGCTGTAGGCTGGACCAGGAAGCTGAAAAAACACCCTGGAGGGAGTCAGTGACAATCCACTTCTGTACTGTTGTTTAGAATGTCATGGTTGTATCCATGTAGTCAGTAGGAGTTCACTACGTTTCACACTGATAATCTAGATAAGTCCCTTGCTCCCTTGATACACAAGAAGTTTAAATTTCTTCCCCTTCAGCTCTATTGATAGCTGTGGAACTGACCTGCTTTGTCACACTGAGTGACCCTTATTCTGTCTGGCAAGAATTGACTCATTAATTCTGCCCCTTTATCAAAATAAATTTCTCTGCCCCGAAGCATACCACAAAAGGATGCTTTAAACAGGTGTGGGCCTCTTTTAGGCAGGAATCTCTCATATAAGAAGGGGGGATTTGAATCAGAAGAAAGAGATTTATAAAGCAGGATAGGTTTGGAAGGGGAAGCCCAGATGACTCTACCCTAGAAACTTACTATGAAGAAGCCAACCAACATAATCTAATGTGTTGTGAAAATCCAGTCTATGTTGTAGTTTATTGGTCAGCATATTGTTCAAATCCAGAAAAGTGGATTGAGTAAACCATGGTGGCACAAATCAATCAATCAATATATATATAAGATGAAAATATCTGCTCATCAAGCCTATTACTGTTTTTTTAAAATTATTATTATTATTTTGTCTGAGACTTCTGCATGCAAAGGATTGGATTTCCCATGGAAGAAAGAATATCAGTGAGTATCAGGGACATCTGTATGTGTCTGTGTGTCCAAAAAGTCAAGATGGTGGCAGTGACTGTACTGTCAAAGTCCTGACTGTTTTTTGCACATGTACTGCAAATGGAACACATGTAAAAAACCAGAAGGGCTTTAGTTACAGCCACCATTTTGACTTTTTTGAGTCCCCCTTCTTGCAGATACCCCTGCTGAATAGCTTGGATCATTCATCTCCTTGTAAATAGTTGTAAAAGTCATGACGCTGGCAGGTATGGCCTGATGTGTACAAATACCACAATTCTTAATGATGTATTATGAAGAACACAGAAGGAAAAGTTCCCATGACGGGAAAGAGGTGGGTCGTCAAGAATGGGGAATCAATAGTTCATGAAAACCAAGGTATACCAGAGAACACATCAGTGGCTGAAAGTCCATGCAGTCCTAACTTATTCCCACCTGAAGGCATTACAAGGCTGTCCCTCTTAAAGACTATTCCAAAGACTGACACAGTGAAAAGGCAAGATTTCATTATTTTCTTGCAATATTGCCAGTTGGATATCCAAATGTTCTGAAGTCATATTAAAGAATTACATTTCAGACTTTATTATAATCTTGTACATATACCCCTGGGCTCTAGGTATCAAGGTTTTAAATGGTTCTGTTTCCCATGTGCTTAAAGCCAGTCCTAGCATTGCTAAAAGTAGCCCACAGAGTGGTTTAGACCTATTTGTCTCAATTATATGATCGAGACTATGAGATGCCTGTGTCAATTTGGCTCTAACTGCTTAGTCAAATTCAAGTTAAACTTTGTTAATATCTACATTCTTCCTTGGCAGCTAATAATGAAGAGGAAAGAGCTTTGGGTTAATTCAGAATGATATACTGTCAGTATAGTGAGAGTTGACTGAGAAGTACTTGTAGCTGGGGATCTCAATGCTCTAATGAGCTGAAATGACACTGGGCTGTGTGCATGGTTTAATAGCATACAATCGGATTGTAACGGGGTAACTGTACTTCAGGTCAGAACTCTAGATGAATTTTGTAATATAGTTGGATTATGCCTTGCCCAAATGGCAAATAAACTGGATCTAATCATTCTATACAGGCAATCAGAGGATAACACAACCAGGAAGTATACCTTCTGGTCTGGGCAAAGAACCAGTGTCACTGATATGATAAGTCTCACAACATTTGTCTAATCAACTAGTTCAGTTTAAAGTTGAATGCTATCCTGATAGTGATCACCAACTCCTAACCTTAAACCTTTAGCTGGTCAATTCTAATATACATTTAGCTGTGTACAAGTGTATTATTAGCTCAGTGAAGATGAGATATATGAGGGTTAGATGGTCTTCATTTATGCAGAAATCTACATTGCACAGATTACACCAACTTCAGTTAGCAACGAATATCATGATTCATCAGAAATGGCTTTTGAGCAATTGCAGATACTAATTCAAAACTTCTGCACTCTCCTGTTGAGAGAATATTCAGAGAGGCTACAAATGCAAATGGATCCAATCATAAATGCTAGAAGGCAAAAAAGGCCCTAATAAGGCCAACTATAAGGAATTCCTCTGCAAGGAATACAGGGGGAGAAAAAAAAAGCTGGCCCATTCTTCCAAACATATTACACTTGCATAAAACACTATATAAAGTTTTAATTAAAAGGAAAAGATGAACATCCCAAGAGAGAATTGGCAACAAATAGCCTCATCTGTTAAGTCGAAAAGTTCTGCAGTTTTCTGGCATCTGATTAGAAGAGGTTCATTAGACAATGCACCCAGCATTCACTGTGGGATTTCAACAGATGCTTGGGAGAAATATTTTAGCTCCATCTTTACTGTAACTTCTGGAATAAGCCCCTAATTGAACCTAGGGTAAATCTATTACCAGATGGTCCTCTGCTACATCTTCAGAGAGGTCTAGACTTATTCCACAACTGAAGCTGGAGAAAGCTCCAGAAGGAGAGAAGACTATCTCCCAGAATCATTGAAATCTAATTGGAATGATGAGTCCTGCACTTACCCTTATAGACCAGAAATATATATAAAGTTCTATTTATTTACTTATTAGTTTCAGTATAAATCAAGATGTCATCCAAATACACCAGAACTGTGAGAACTAGAGCGGAAAGAGTTAAGCGCGTACTCTTATCCCCAGAACAAAGAGGTAGAGATAAGAGAATGAGACTGGCACCTCCCTGAGGAATGCAGGATGTTTGTGGGGTGACTCTGGGAATTGCTTTCACTCTGAGAAGATTTCTGTAATGGGACTGAAGCCAATAAACCATGCTGAATTGAATCTGTACTGTCTCCTGGAGTTTCCTGGGCTAATCCTGACAAGAACTCTTTTGTATAAAAATGCATGTAGCACCTCATTAATAAGCTGCAAAAACACCCCTGAGGCCCCCGACAATCCGAACGGCATCACACAGTACTGAAACTGCCCCCCAGGGGGCAGCAGAATGCGGTTTTCCATTCATCTCCCTCCTTACTCCTCACTCGGAAATAAGTGTCCTGCAAGTCCAGGTTGGTAAAGATTTTGCCTTTTGCGAGGTAAGCAAGCAAGTCTTTCATTAATGGGAGTGGATATTTGTTTTCCTTGCATATGGCGTTCAACCCTTGATAGTACACAAATGTAACGATCCATTTTTCTTTTCTCTAAACAACACCAGTGCTGCTAGGGGGGATTTGGTGGGCTCTATGAATCCTCTGCTTAAATTTTTATCAATGAACTCTCGGAGTGCCGCCATTTCCTTTTGAGTCATTGAATACATTTTAGGGGTTGCATATTTAGCTCCCGGCTCTAGCTTAATTGCGCAGTCCATTGGGCGGTGCGGCGGCAGTTGGTCAGACTCAGTTTCGCTAAACACTTTTGCCAAGTCTTTATATTGTGCGGGAATATAAGGTGCGATCCAACCCTTAGTTCAAAAGCTTCAGTGTAATAGTGCACCACACCACCCCCCGTCAGGGACCCGTCCACTTGCCTGAACACCATGGGTACCTTCAGCTGGTGCACCTTTAATCCCAATCCGGTGACCAGCACGGGGCTGATCAGGCAGTGGGTGCACCCTGAGTCTATCAGGGCTGTAAACTTTGTCTGGCAGGTCGCTCTAAGTGCCCATATGTTCACCTCAGTCGACATGGGACTCACCCAGATGTCTTCCATTGACTCACTCAGCTTTAGCTAATCACGCCTCGGTTGTCCCACCTGCTCTCGGGCACGCTTTAGAGCAGGCGTTTGGAGTTTTCTGCCAGCTGTTCCTCATCTTCCTCATCACTCTCCATCAGGATCTGGATCAGAAACTGCTCCTCCTCTCCTGCGGTGGCCGTGCCCTTTCTCTCCAGTTTCACCAGCTTCGTTGACTTCCCAGTAGGTTTGGGTTTCGCCCCGGGCTTCTGGGTCAGCTTCTTTGGGCAGATAGAAGCAAAGTGCCCCTCCTCTCCACACTGGAAGCACATTTTTCCCATCGCCCAGGCTCCCGTTCCTGCTTTTATGACTCTCACTGCCGATTTTGCCACTGGCTGAGGAGAGCTCGCTGGCTTCGGTTGTGTTACCGGAGCCCGGATCATTGCTAGTTGTGATTCCAACACTGAGACATGGGAGATCCAGCCGGCAAGTGTTGTCGGGCAGCCCCGCACCATGGCCATTTCACACAGCTTTGGGTTTAGTCCCTTCTGGAATAATTTCAGCAAGAACGCTTCAGGCCAGGTCTGAAGTTTGGCGGCCAATCTCTTGAACTCCAAAGTGTATTCAGTCACGGAGCAGGAGCCTTGTTTCAGCTCTATTATAGTCTCTTCTGCCTGGGCGCGGCGCATGGGTCCTCGAACCAATCTCGCAGTGCAGTGATAAACCGGTTGAAGTCCCCCAACTCTGGTGCCTTATCTTCCTGTAGGTCGATCACCCATTCAGTGGCACGCCCCACCAGGTAACGGGAGACGTATAGCACCCTCCATGCATCACTTCAGAACAAGCGACCACAGGTTCCCATGCATATCCTGACTTGGTTCAGGAAGGCAGCTAACTCTCCCGGATCTCCGTTGTACGCTTTCTCCAGCCCCCATCTTTTCAGCGGATCGCCCTCCTCCTGGTAGAAGCAGGGCGCCCACTCTCCATAGTCCTCAGGTGGCCTCAGCACCTTGCACCGGTGCCTCCTCGGCTCTTCCTCTCTTTCCTCGGCCCATTCCACACTCTGCCGTTGACCAGGGCTCGCTCTAGCTGCTTGGGGGGAGGGACTGGTATGGTTGCCCTCCATTCTTCGTCCTCCCACCACCGCCGGAGTTCAGGTTCGGTCGGCCTCCATCTGGATCTTGCCTTGCTCGGACCCATGAACCTCATCTCCTCCCTCAGGGCATGCACTTCGTCCTCTAACACCTGGACCTTGCGATCCTCATCCCAGGGTGCCGTAAATCCCATCACCCCTCCAATGTTTATCGACCACCTGGGACAGTCCGGCACTTCAGGTGGAGGCTCCTCGCTCACCTCCCAGATGCCCAGCTCGCTCTGCAGGTCCCGCCGCTGGGCGAGCCTCCTGGTATGGTCCTTTCTCTTGACGACCACCTGTGCCTCGATTTCCTGGGGAGGGATGAAAATCTGCTCGAACTCTAACGGCAGAAGCAGCTCCCTCTCACCTCCACTGACTGCCCCAAGCTCCAGCTCGGTGATGTCGGCTTCCAGCGGTAGTAATTCCCTCTCCTTCTCCATAGGTCATCTCTCCTGCCCCTCGGAGGTCATGGCGTTTTCCTGGATCTTCCTCGGCAAGTGGGTTTCATGGGAAAAATCCGAATTAAGGAGTTTTAGCAAAATGTCAGGTCTGCTATGTTCAAATCCCAACAAAGAAAAATCTCTTGAAACTTGTGTTCAGTTCAAAAAGAAATGCATTTATTGGAATGTACAGGCAACTCTAAGCAAAGCATTGCTAAAACTAAAGCCCACATATTTTTCCCTCTACTTTTACCCCCTTGCCTTCCCCCCCTCCTAGGTGCCAACTTTGGTTCTCACAGTGGTGCGACCTTGTTCATTCTTAACCCCGATAACACTTCGTCTTCCTGGCCTTCGAAACTGCACCAGCTCTGTCTTCTTTCACTCCCCCTCCCCTTGTTAAGAATGGTATAAACAAAGCAACCAAAACAAACATTTACTACTCTAAAACAGACATAAAACAGGCCTCTAGCTGATTAGTATTTTGATTGCTGCAGGTTCTGACAATTAGATTTATAGCCCACTTTTTTTTCTGCAAAGACTTTTATTGAACCACTGTGTCACCCAATTGCTAGGAAGGCTCCAGGAGGTGGTGAAGGGAGGGCAGGTGGCTGTTTCACCCACCAGAAAGTCTAGTGGTACCAGTGGGCTAAGGCGTAGGCCACCACTTTGATCAGCTTCTGATAGGCAATGTGACAGCACAGAGTGACCTCTTTCCCAAAGTGACTGACCATGATAATAATGAGAATGTTCCCCAAAAGCTTGAAGTTCCTGGGGTCCAAGTGTGCAGCTTGTCATAGTGCAGCTCAGTCAAGTTGGTAGCTGGTGTCTGCTAACAGATGATGATACAAATTTCATCCAGAACCTATCCCTTGGAATGGAATTGAATGCAGTTTTGAAATCTATTTACTAGCAAAGGAGTTTAGAATTGGGCATTGATTCTTTTACCCATCCATTGTCTTGCTTGTTCGACTTCAAGAGTATTCTCTCTATCCAGCCAATATAAGAATTTCTAACACAGATGCCCGATATAAAGTTTGCTTATGATGTTCAGTAGACACTGATGTTTAAAATTTAATTTATTTATTAAACCAATTTATGAGGCTGGCCAATCAACACAAGACTCAGAGCAGCATACATAAATAAAAGCAACAGAGAATAACCAGAAAACATTTAAAATAATAAATTTCAAAGGGATGGGGTGATCCCTCCAACAAGTGTCTCCAGCAAACTAAAGCCCAGTGCACCGCGAACGCTTCCTTTTCCCACACCAACCAGCGTCTTTCAGTTTCTGAAAATTTCCTGGATATGTACGCACAGGGAAACAGCTCCCCCCCTTCCCCTTTGTGTAACAGCACAGCTTCCACTGCCACATCCGAAGCATCTGCCTGGATGACAAAGGGCTGTTCTGGATCAGGGTGCTTTAAGATCGGTTCAGCTGTAAACAGTTGCTTTAAACCTTGAAAAGCTTCCTGGCACTCCTTAGTCCAGGTCAAGGGGGCTCCAGGTTTTGAGGCCTTTGCCTTGTCCTTGCCCTTGGTTTTCAACAAGTCTGTGAGTGGGAGTGCTACTTGGGCAAAGTTGGGTATGAACTACCGATAGAAGTTAGCAAAGCCCAGGAAACTTTGAAGTTGTCACCTGGTTTTGGGAGCCTCCCAACCCATGACATCCCTCACCTTGACCGGGTCCATTTCAATTCCCTGATGCGAAATTCTATACCCCAAATAGTCAATTTGCTGTTTATGAAATTCACATTTGGAGAGCTTGGCATACAATTGTGCCTCCAGTAGCTTTTTTAGTACCTTCCTGACTAATTGTACATGTTGCTCCATGGTTTCAGTGTAAATCAGGATATCATCCAGATAAACCAACACCCCCTGGTATAAATCCTCTTGTAACACCTCATTTATGAGTTGCATAAACACCCCTGCTGCTGCATCGGGATCTTTTTGGCTCTGCTAGGTGGGAGATCCTCCTCCTCCTCGCTGGAGGTCTCACCCTCGGCTGATTGCTCCGCCACCTCCGTTCCTCCCGGTGTAGCCGCTGACTCTTGCATAGGGAGCGTAAATCCCCCTCCAAGCAGTTGATCCACCGCTGCCCTTAACGCTCGCATATCATCGGATAGGGACCCCATCTGCCCTTCCAATTTTCCCATGCGGTCTTTCATCGAAGGGCCTCGTCCCTTCGTCACCGTTGCCCTCATCCCCACTTGGGTTTGGTGCGATGATTGCACCAGCTCCTCCTGGGTTATCACCTTCACTTCCAATGGAGGAGGAACCAGCCTCTCTTGTTCTTCCTCAATGACATCGTCAGCCATCCCGTTGCTCGGTAGGTCCCGGTCAACGTGAGGCTTTGGACTCCCCACAGGGCAAGCTCCCTGGTGGAAGTCTTCACTGGGAGTCTTAGTAAAATGTAACGAGCTGCCACCTGCTGATCCCAAATCTAGTAACTTTCCTTGCAACCAATATTGATTCAAAAGAAAGTTCATTTATTGAGAATAAGTGTACAGTTCCAAAGCATTGCTAAGACTGAGCCTAAGCGCGCCAAAAGTTGTTTTTCTTACCTTACCCCCTCCCTTCACCCCCCTTAGTTCTTGTTCTTCTGATTCCCTTGTTGGTACGACCTTGAGCATTCCAGAGCCTGTGATAAGGAGCCATCTGCTTTTAATGGTTTCTCATTCCTTCTCCCCCCCCTCCCCTTTTACAATGGCAGAACCGCAGCATATAAAAAGCAATTTCTAAACTAGCCATTATAACAATCTACTATTAAATCTTGGGAGGATTCTGACACAATGCCCAATTCTAAACTCCTTTGCTAGTAAATATACCAATTCTACTAGAGGGTAGTGTATATAACCTTTGTAGATTTCAAAACTGCATTCAATTCCATTCCAAGGGATAGGTTCTGGATGAAATTTGTATCATCATCTGTTAGCAGACATGCTATTTCTTATTTTGTGACTAATGAGTTATAACCAGGGGTGTGCTGAAGGACGATATTGGAGTCTCTTGTTAAAAAGAAAGTTTCTTCTCAATTTTTTTTTCCTATCATGGCAGCTAGTTAGCAACATCACTGTGTGGCTTAATTAAGTGGTAGTTGAGAGGGGAAGAGAAGATGAAGGTGATAGAAAATACCATCAAGGAGAAGGAATCTGTAGCAGTCAGACTGGGGTGTGTGCGAAGCATAGATGCTTGAAGCTAACCACAATGATATCAAAATCACAAAAGGTGCATTGCAATGTCATGACCCAAGCTCTGCCCTTTTGTACTTGCATTGTGACACTGAGCACAAGTAAAAGGAGTGGTGTTTGCATCACAAGGTCACAACGCACACTTTGGCACTGTCCTTTGTTGGCCCTTCTGGGTACTTATGGTGGGAAGCTACTGGAGGGGTACAGAAGCAGAAAGGAGAAAGAGAAGAATGAATAAGAGAGTTGTTGCTGAGCAAGAAGATGGACTTGGAGGCAAAAGAAATATGAAGAACAAGTACAGAGAAAATGAAGGAGAAAGAGTTTGTTAATGGGCTTCCAGGGGAGTAATGGCAGATTGAGAATGGCTCTGTTTTCGTGGAGCTGACAGCCATGGCAGTTAAGACGAGCTGATGAAAGGACTGGCTCTTTGGAACCGTCTCCTGATTAAAGGGATGTCTGGATTACCCGCAAGCACTCCTTACAGAGACTCCCTGTGAAGAGATTGCAAATTTGTGATCCCTATCAGGTTGAGCACTCTGGGAGTCATGGGAAATACTGAGCCCAAGCCATGGTACAGAGCCTTCAAAAGGACACTAGATTTGCTTTCACTTCCTCTTTTAATTACTGTCGGAAACTACTTTATTTGGAAATTAAAAACCTTCTGAATGGCAAGTTGCTGCACACTGGGAGAATTTCCTTTTATCCTGGAAGAAAGAAGATTTAAGTAAGTCTTAAGATTAAAAAGAAAAATGTTAACTTTTAGAAAACAGTGAAAGTGAGCTAAGAATATTGACTATGGACAGTCTTGTCTCATCTCGTGTCAGAAATGCAGAAACTAGGAAAAGGAAAATTATTACTCTAAATTTAAAAATTTTAAAACTTTAATAAAAGTATAGATTTATATAATTCTTGCCCAATGCTGGGCCACGATGGCAAAAATATTTCCAGCCAGCAAGTCATTCTGTGTGCATGTCGGTCCCAAGGGACACTGTAAAAGATGGATAGTTGTTTGAATAGCACCACATTCACAGTAAATATCCTTGTCCTCAGGGAGAAACCCCCATTTTTCCATATGGTCTTTAGTTCGAGCCAAACCAGTGCGCAGTCTGTTTAAACATCTAACTATGTTTCTATTCTATCTATCCTAACGATGGACAGTTAAGGGGCCAGATGGACCTGAAAGAATAGTTTTTATGGATTGTTTTGAATTTTATAAAAATATAGCTAATGATTTTGGAATTAACTGTAAGAAACTTTATGGTGGGAAAGTTTCCATTCTGAAAATAAACAACAGATAAGACTGGGCTTTGAAGGTTAACTAGAGGGAACCAGAGAGCAATTAAAGGAAAAGACACTTGTTAACATAATGGAGGAATATTGTCTTACTATAGAAGAATATAAATTTGTTTGGGAGCAACGTGTTCAGGATCTACTCTTAAAACTGGATCTAACAGAGGTTATAGAAGAAGGGTTATAGAAGAAGAAAAGATTCCACTGGATAAAACAGAAGCTGGTGATATTTTGAATAGGGATTTTACAATGGATTTTTAAAAACTGCCATACTATAAAAGAGATATGGGAGATATAGGAAAAGACGCTGTGGATGTGAAAATGGATTTAAAAATGCTTAACTACAAAAAGAAAGAAGTTGTAATGGATATACAAACTTTCCTGGTGGATGTTTTAATAATTAAAGGGGATATCTAGATCATAAATCAGAAGAGTGACTTTGAGAGTTATCTTACTTTGGATCCACAGAAGTGAAACACTAAATCTCTAAAGTTGTTTCTAAAAACAGACAGGGAGAAAATGATAAGAAATTATTATCTTGGACCTTATTTAAAGAAGTGACTGAAGATTGAGCCTCTTAAAAAGAAGAAAACGGAGTTCAAAGTGGACTTATCTGATCAGGGTTAAATTGTATAAGTTCTGAATTTGGGTTGTTATTATTGGAATCTTTTATTTTTTCTGATCAGGATTGTAAGATGATGATTTACAGATGTAAAAGGGATTTATTTGATTTAGTTTAAAATATACATGTTACTGTGATTGGTATTCCTTATGCCTATGGGGATAGATCTTTTATGTTTTACTTATTAGAAAATGTTATGTTAAAATGCAAAATAGACTTATTTGTTTAAGCTTAAAACCTATAGTTTATTATTATTGGTAGCCTTTTTCTATAATATTAGAGATGCTAAGTTATTGTAAATGCTTATACCTGTTGGGAGGGAGGGTGAAGTCACCTTTTATATGTCTTTCTTTCCCTTTCCTCTTTTTTTGTCTCTCTCTCAATTTTCTTTTTTGTTTGTTCATTTTTTTAGTTTTGTGTTAGCTTTTATATATGTTAAACTTCAAGAAAAATATTATAAAAAAAGAGAAAGAGTTTGTTAATGAGAAGAATAAATGTGGATTGGGGAGATAGTTGGATTGTGGAAGGACAAGGAGATAACATAAGGTTATTTACAACACTTTTTGTTGGTCCTTGTGATTTCAAGACAAAAAGACAAAACATGCTATCATCTTTTCTTAAAGTGAAGCAAATCAAAACCAACTGATTTATCACTACAGAACAGAGTGCTGGTCCATTGATGGTGATGAATACAGAAGCCTCACTCACTACAAAAAGCAGCTCACCCAAAATTCCACTTTGTTGGTATCAAATCCAGCCACAATATTTCAAGGGAAAATATAAATGGTTAGTTGTTAAGAAGAAAAAATTGGGCTATAATGTACAGTATATTTAAGCATTCACAGTTTGAGTCCACAAAAAGGCCAACATATCTACCTGTGTGGTGAATGGATAGACAATTTGGTGGGTGCAAATAGCAAAGCCCCAAAAGGTTTAAGGGGGGAAAAAAGGAAAAAATTAAAAACCCACATTTACTATTAAGTGAACATTTAACAATAATAAATATTTCAGAAGCACCAAAGTATACTTGCCTTCAATAATTGACAGTAATAGAAAAGACAAAGACATTACAATTCATATTTTAATCAAGCTGGCAAAACAAAAGAGATCTATATTTGATACTGATGCTGCCTTAGAACTGCAAAAGAAAAATAGGAATTGATATTGGCAACTGTCTTCCTTCACAATTTTCAGCAACTCATATTGTTGAACGTATCTTTTCCCAAATAATAAAATTATTCAGAAAAGCAATAAACAAAAATGCAAAAGTGTTCATAATTGATGAAGCCTTAAAAAGTGTGTTTTTAGGGCATACAGTTGATTCAGCAGCTGAACCAATAATGATTTGTATGGATCTAGTTGATTTTTCTTCTATAACAGCTGAGAATATAATCAGGCATTTAACTAAATGTTTAAAGCTGCACAGTTTTGATGAGCAATATTTATTTTAAAAAATCTCATATCACTTTGCTCTGATGATGCCAGTACAATGCCGGGCAGAAAATTGGGTGTTTTTCAAAAGGCTTGTTGAACAATTTCCAAATGCTACCATAAGGCCTTGCTTAAACCATTGTTTGCAATTGGCTCTTGATGATGCCATCAACAATGTAAAAGAAGCAAATTACTCAAATATTTTTAGAGAAAATATACTCCATTGATCATCAATCTTATAAATACCAAGCAAAAGTCCAGGAAATTGCAGATTTAGTGGTCAAAATTAGTACATTAGTCAGCACTAAAGGATAAGACCAGAACTTGCTACAAGTAGTCCTCACTTACCAACTGCCTCATTTAGTAACCATTTGATGTTACAACAGTGTAAAAAAAATTTGCGACCAATCCTCACATGTATAACCGTCACAGCATCCTGTGGTCACATGATTGCCATCCAGGCGCTTCACAACTGGCACACATTTATAACCATCACAGCATCTTACGGTCACGTGATCACCATTTGTGTGCTTCACAACTGGCTTGCAACAAGCAGAGTTAATAGGGAAGGTGGAAGTAAAATCGTAAGTCGTGGTCATGTGAGGTTTTGCTTAACAATCATGGCGCTTCGCTTAACAACTGAAGGGGAAGTGAGGTTGTAAGCCTGTTGCAGTCACGTGATGTTATGCTTAGCAATCATGGCGCTTAGCAACAGAGTTGCCAGTCCCAATTGTAGTCACTAACTTAGGGCTGCCTGTACATCCAGTTCTATATGTGCACTGAGATAAGCAATAAAATTTCTGTAATATCTAAAATAATGGCAAAATTGAGTTCCTATTTGATTTACTCTAATGACTAATAATTTGGAAATTTCTGTGTAATCAAATGCTTTGCAATCAAATCCTATGAGTTTTAAAAAGGTGACACATCTAAAAGATCTATAATTAGTCCAGTGCAGATTTTTAAGGAAAGTTTTGGTAAACCCAAAGGACAATTTTTCCAGTTGGTCAAATTCAACAGAGGGCCACTCAAAAATATCCATTCAAAGAAAACTCTGCCTCTTCTGAGGAAAAAAAAACCCCAACAACCATATCCACTGTCCAATTGTCAATTTGACAGCCTAACTTTTGTCAAAAAATTATTTTACACTCGAAGTAAAAAACAATCAACATGAAAACAACTCTAGTAATTGATAATATTAAGAGCTTTCAGGCCTTTTTCATTTGTGGAGCCCAATACATGGAAACATGACAAAATACTTTCATCACAGCTTGAGGGTAAAAAGAAATCAGGTATTAAAATTTTGAAACTGACCTTAATGCCTTCAGGTATTTTAATAAATATAAATCTGGAATCAAAATTATATATTCCTGCTTTAAAAAAAAAAGTAAACACAATAACAGTGCAGAAGCAGGATGACGCTGATGAATGATACTACTGCATGTGAAAGAAGTAAGTTAACAGTTGCCCATATATCCAATTTTATTGGATTAACTTCTCAGTGGCTTCCAGGTGAAACTTAAAAGTGCTAGTTTTGGCCTACAAAGCCTTTTATCGCTTTGCAAGTGGATACATTCAGGATTGCCTGGTCCAACCAGAATGAGCACAACCTATTCGGTCATTTTAGGAGAAACTACTCTTAGTCTCCCACTTTTGCAAAGTAAAGACCAGAGTAGCACCACTCTCTGAAACAATCTCCCAGTGGACATCAGATTGGTCCCTCCCTAACAACATTCAGGAAGATGCTGAAGATGAACTGTTCTGTTGCACGTTCGAGTTACACCGGACCAAACATTTTATTTTTTATTGATTAATTGGATGGGAGAAGAGTTGATTTTGTCTGAACTGTGTTTTTTTTCTAATTTCTACTGCAATTTTTAAAATTCTGTTTATATCATGTCAACCACTGAGAGTTGATTCTAATTGCAGCAAGATATAAATCTAATAAACAAACAAACGTAATGCCCATAAAAATAATAGGCAAGTCTTTGGCAAATTGTGATATAGAATGTTTGTCAAGATTTGGAACTGGAAACTTTGTTTAACAACTGACCTCACAGATCACACCAGAACTTTTGAAGAATCATCAAAGAATCTGATTGCTGTATGAAACCTTCTTGACCAAAACAATTATTTCAAAATGCTATTGTTACCTATTCTTTCATTTTGCAAGCAAGGGTACCTGGTTAATAAACTGGCAGCATACCCCCGGGTATAGCCAGTGGGGGCATTTGTCAGGGGTTGTCCCAACACAAAAACTTCTAAATTTTTATACTCTGTTCCTGAAATGCCCAGATGCATTCCAAATAATTTAGAAGCAGGATTGGTTACAAGAGTGACATCAGTTAGGAAATCTGTGTTTAATTCATGGTTAAAACTTACTTACTTACTTACTTATTTATTTATTTATTGGATTTCTCTCCTGCCCATCTCCCCTACAATAGGGGACTCTGGGCAGGTTACAAAGAGATTAAAACTATAAATATATATAAAATACATCCCATATATACAATTAAAAATACTAGAAACAAAAAATCCAAGAAGATGGAAAATCAGGGCGGGGACAGCCGGCCACTATGGGGATAGCCATCTCCCTGCTTGAGCTGTTCCTTCCCCACCCCAGGCAAGTGGCAGAACCAGGTCTTCAAGGTCCTTCAGAAGGCCAGGAGTGAGGGGGCCAATCGCACCTTCGGGGGCAGAATGTTCCAAAGTGTGGGGGCTACCGCAGAGAAGACCCGCCTTCTGGACCCCGCTAATCAGAGTTTTTTTCCTGAGGGGGTCTGAAGCATGCCCTCTCTGTGTGATCGGGTGGGACGGGTTGAAGTCATAGGGGAGAGGCGGTCCCTTAGGTAACCTGGTCCCATGCCATGTAGGGCTTTAAAGGTGATAACCAACACCCTGAATTGGACCCGGAAGCAAACTGGTACCCAATGTAGCTCACAGAGCAATGGTGTTACATGGGCCCTTCTCAGGGCTCCAAAAATAGCCCACGCAGCCGCATTCTGGACCAGCTGTAGCTTCCGTATACTCTTCAAGGGTAGCTCCATGTAGAGCGCATTGCAATAGTCTATCTGGGAGATAGCAAGGGCGTGAGTGACTGTTCAAAGGGCTTCCCAACCCAGGAAGCCTTTATATATGTATCGGCTGGTCTTGACCCTTTAATTCTAACAGATAACTGGAAATCTTCTTGAATAAGAACTTTAACAGTTTGGGTTAAATATTATAAGTCTTTTCCACCAGAATTCATAGATTTGTTGGGTGCTGAGAATGCCAACATTGATATGAATCTGATATATGAGGTTCCCTTACAGCTTCCAAGTAGGAACCATGAAAAATAGTTTTAGGCCAGCAACGTATCTTGTTAAGATCACATATTTCAAGCACAGGTGGGCCTTCCCAATGGCCAGATTTAATGTGCTGCCTTTAATGCTCCTGTCTGGGAAATTTAAAAAAAAAGAAGAAAATCCACGGTCCCAAATAATTTGTTCTTTTGATCAAGGTGAAGTTGAATCTGACTGTCACATCCTTCTGTACCACCCTTTTTAGAGACTCTCATGCCTCAGTTATAATGCCTATTTTAAGGTATCTTCCAGACAGAGAGTAAATTTTATCTATACACTACTAAAACTCTCCTATTTGTCTGTTTGTAACCTTCAGTTAGCCAAAATGGTGCATCATAGCACAACAATTTTTGAATGAAGGTACCTGAAATTGGCATACAAAATCCAGGACCCATTACTCCTGTGTAACTGAAATTTCAAGGATCTTCACACCAGTTGTATTGGCAAAGCTGTAGCTGCTGCAGCGCCACCATACTGTCGTGGTCAGCCATGATTGTGTGATCGTGACTTCCGACGCTCCCTGCCAGCTTCCCACAAGCAAAGTCAATGGGGAAGCCAGCAGGAAGTCGGAAATCACTCCCGCTCTCACTGGTTTGTTGCCCACCCATGGTTATTCTGTTGATCTCTTTAGGTAAGTAAATTTTGACTTATTACTGAAGTTCGTTTGCCACTACAATTATTCTTCTATTTATGATCTATGACCCAATGGTATGTACAACATAGTACAACTGGGTCATAGATCATAAACAGAAGAATAGATCATAAACAGAAGAATAATTGTACTTGTCTAGTACAAGTTGTACATACTTGTCCTAGACAAGTATAATTGTACTTGTCTAGTACAAGTTATCTCTTAGCAGATCAATACAAGAGCTTCTACACAAGAGCAACCAAATTCTGTGTAACTGCTTGTTCTTTCTGCTGTCTTCTATTAGAGGGTTGAATAACTTTAACTATCATTGGGCTGCCTTGCTGAGGAAAATACCTGTTGAATGTTTATCATATATATATTCTTATGTGGCTAAATATCACTGCTGGTCAAATGAATGTAATATTACAAATGATGGTAATAATTTCACCTCTTTCCCTCCTGCCTTCTTCCCACATGTGTTTATTATTATCCCACTTTGTCAAATTTTCAGCAGATTTTTTTTTAAAAGACATGACATTTGTACACAACTTTTACACTACTTGCTCTAATTATTATGTTCATTACTATCCTCCAAGATATACTTTTTTTTATCCACATGCCTTTAATATATGCAATTTTCCGTGAAATGCGCCTTTTTGCATATAACTTTCTCAAATATCCCCAAATATTAAAAGATTGTTGAAACAGATGCATCAAATAATTCTGAAAGTGCATCTGTTGTGGTTTCCATGCTCATTATGTGATGATTATACCTGAATCAAAAAAGAAAAAAGGTGAGACAAAAACACTATTGTCTTGCTTTGAGGACAGCAAGGTAGCTTGCCACGATGGAGGGTTTAATCCACAATAGGAGTCTAAAGCAGAGATGAGCAACCTTTTTGCAACAGTTGAGAGAGGAAACACTTTTTTAAAACCTACATTTTCAGCTTCTGGAGGCTGCAGGAATCATGGGGATGACTTGACAAGGGGGAAGGGAACTGAAACATTCAGCTTTTCCCTCCATCCCTTGGGTTTTTTGAAACTGGATCATTTTTTTTTTAAAAGCAAAACCTACACTGTAAGGTTTAGCAGAGGTTTAACACAGCTATTTTAATGCTTATTTATTTATTCATTCATTTAAAAGATTTATAGGGCTGCCCGTCTTGTAAGACACAATTCTGGGTCGCTCACAGCAATAATAACAATACAAAGATTTGGGGTTCTTTTTAAGCAAAAAGAAAAAGAAAACTCGAAGCTGTTGGATTCACAAATGATAGCAAGATACAAACCATCACTCTACCCTAAATCCTAACACACCACATTGAATCTTAGTTTATGTGTCAACTCTAGCAATCTGTTGGCAAAGGTTTTTGTGTATATGGGTGTCCTCTATTAAACCAATAATAAGAGTAGAAGAACTACCCCTAAAGTGTAAGCATGTAGGGCTGGATGTTATTTGTCATTGTTTTACTATTGTAATCCTAAGTCTGCACTTGGTTTATTATAGGTTGCTCAGAATTTTCTGACTTGAGCAGCACATAAACTGGAGTAAACAAACAAAAATGGAGACAAAAAATACAGATCTCAGTGTTATATAAATATCTGTATACTCTAAATGAATGGTATCAACCATTAATTTATAATAAAAAAATAATTTTTAAAAGGAAAAGGAAAATGCCAGCTAAGGGTGCAGTTATTATACCTTCTAATATAAGGAGTTCTGCCAGAGAGTAACTTATTGCTACAAAGAACATCTATGACTTATGAACTTGGTTATACCTGTACCTGATGCATCGATCTTTGGTCACCTGGACTACAGGCCTTTTTTTGTCTTGATTTGCTGAAATCTTTAACTAGGGCTTTAGTTTTTGACTAAAACTAGACACTTCTGAGTGTCTCTGGTCATGAGTAACCCTTTGGGGAATCTGATTTTCAGTTGACTGAACAATGATGTTTTTGCTTTCTAGCCCTGACTCAAGATAGGAAAGGAAGAGAACCTGCTAAATAATATGGTCAAAATACATGGAGTTATTTTGCCTATAATAGAGATTTCCATCTCCCCCAATAACCCAAGTTAAAGGGGGAGGTCTTCTCCCTGTAATCTGATCATAGTTTCAAATATTGATCGTGAGATGGAATATTAAAATACTCTTCCAGATTTTAGGCAGTAGTTTGGAGAACAGAACGTGTCTGACCTTTCTTATTTAAAGCATGAGTTGTTCTCCAAGGGAATGAGCGTTCTTGAGCTCACAATTGTCATAATCAACTCTACAAATTTGGAGAATTGTACTTTCAGACTGGCAAGATTGATGTCAGCCTTACTAGGTAGACCAGACAGGAAGCATGATCAGATGAGCTAATTCTACTTCATTGTAAAGCTACGTTAACAGAGTCTAGGAAGTCTGAAAGTACAATTCTCCCACCATCTCCTTTACAGCCCGAGAAACTAGGGAGAGTCTCTTCTGAGCCTCTGGCCCTGCCTACTATCCAGCTGTGGGCTCTGCTGTTTCTTACCTGATTGCTCCCTAGGCAGCGTTTCTTGGCCCATTCTCCCAAGGTCTTTCCCACATACTATTACAATGTGTCAGCTGCCTTGTGCTGCAAACTACGGTGTTGTAATTTATTATCTTGCTGCAGCCCGTTTCTGTATCAAATTAAGACTAAAGACTCCAGCACTCACCTTGTCAGCAAGGTCTAATCCTTTTACATTGGTGGCTGCACACAGACAGGTGGTGGTGATAGTGGTGGTGGTGGTGGTATTATTATTATTATTATTATTATTATTATTATTATTATTATTATTATTATTTAATTTAGCATACTTCGTATATCTCAAAACATTCCAAATATATATTTTATCTAAAGCCATCTATCAAATTTATAGCTAAGTATACACAATAATACTTTTTTAGAAATAAAGTTGCTTCAGAATATGGAATTTGGGGACAAAAGGAGAACAACAACATTGGGTTGTTTTCCCTACCAGGCTAGATAATCTATTCAAATGATTTTTTTCTCCTGTAGAGTACAATATGTTGCATCCTCTGCCTTCATTGTCACTGTTGCCACGTCCTTATCTGTGACTTATGATGCCTTCATAGCATCACCAACCACTGCTGTGCCAATCTTTGTCTGGATGGCTTCAGACAACACTAGAAGTTGCTAGTGGAAAAATGACCTGAGTTCATACATTGCCCTAAGATGTAACATGGATTATTTGGGTTTGGCATGTTGTGTGAACCCGAACCATTGTAGCTTACACATAATAATTTAACATGATGTGTTAACCCAGGCAATTGTAATTAAACCATGTAACCAGTAAACTTTGCTTAACAAACCATGCTTCAGCATGATAAATTCTAATTTGGGGTGGGGGGTGTTAGGGCTAATAAGTTCTTATGAGAAGAGATATATTTCCTGTTGTAAGATAAACATTATATACCATAGTAAAAAAGTTGTTCTGTCTCCCGTCTACCTCTTTCAAGAAAGGCACAATATAATTTTAGTTTGCATTGTAATTTTAACTTTTTTGCTTAACCTTTTGTAGTTTTTTAACCTATACATATTTTCTTGGATTTTATAGTTTTTTAAAATTTGTAACGCCACCTAGAGTCACTTGTACAGTGAGATGGGCGGCATATATAAATTTGAAAAATAAATAAATAAATAAAATAGGCTAGAGAGTCACAGATGTCTATCCTACAAGCATATGTGTGTAGATAGTTACCTTGATAGCTAACTGCATCTAACATCAGGTTTTCTCCTAGCAGAAATCAAGTACGTTTGCATGTACAGTGTCTGAAGTCAACGCAATGTTCAAGTCCAGGGCGATAAAAGCAGCTGCATCTTCAAAATAGATAACGATTTTGCATCTCTGAGTACAAATTTCAGCACAACTTTCATCTCTTGAGTCAATCAGCACTTTGTACAGCACAACAGCCTCCTTCAGGCAAGCTTCTTACATAAGCTCTGCGTCCTCCCCTCCCTCTTATGCTGATGGGGCTCTGAGGGGGGTAAGGCTTACACCAGCAATGGTCTCTTGCCAGCACTATGCCAGGGTTAGGCCTTTTTCTCTCAGCCCGGGGCACTCTGCCAGCATAAGAACACTGATGAGCAAGGCAATCTTGCCAAGCAGACATCATTGAATAGAGAGTTGCTCTGCTATCCCACAGTATCAGAATAGCTCCATGAGAGATTATTCTTCAACTATTCTGTAAAACATGGCATTTGAATTGGGTACAGAATTTTAAAAATGGGAAGCTGGCATTGATAAACTACTGTATGCAGGAGCATAGGAGCCTAATGAGATGGTTAATATGTAACGAGTAAGACTAGGGATGACTGTGGTTTATGCAACAAACCATGCTTAAAAATACTGCCTTAGGATGTATAATACCAGCCATTGGTCTCATTCACACATCATGCTGTTTTTAATATGTTTTATTTGCTTTTGGCTTAATTGCAAGTCCGTCCCATCCCTGCCCCCCCCCCCCCCCCGCAAATGGTTTGTAAACTATGGTTTATATCAGAGGTGGATCATTTTTCAGCCTGGGGCTACATTATTAGCCTCTCTTTCTGCGTCCTGCACAGGGGCTGCAGAAGATATAGCTGGTGTTGTCATGATGTCACTGGAGTGAGACAATTTAGACTTTTTCTTGCTTTTTTTTTTTTTTGCCAGTTTGGAGCATCCACTTTGCTCTTTAAAAAAACCTCAAAATGGTCCACTTTTTTTTTTTAAATCCTCACTTTCATGATTTTGTGTGTGTGTGTGTGTGTGTGTGTGTGTTTAAAAAGGACAAAAGTTTTAGGACTGTGGCTTTTAAAGGGGAGTCAAAGGGGGGTCTGGGCTACCACAAATGACTGCCCTGTAGTCAGAGGGCTGTCCACCTATGTTCTAGAGCTCTGCATTTGATGGGAATCCAACCACTGTGACTTGTAAATTATAGCTAATGGTTCATCATTATGCGTAAGACTAGCAAACTGCCTTATTTGACAAGCTAGAATTAAATTGTGGCATGGTATGATATGGGAATCTAGACTCAAGACCTGACCTAGCATATTGCTGTTAGAGTGGAAGCAGTTTGAGGGTCTATACTTGAAGAGGTAACCAAGGCATAGTGAAACTGTCTTTTCTTACTCTAATAAAGTAGAAAGGTTTATTCACAGGAAAGACATGAGATAGGCAGGAAAGCCTAGCATTTAGAAAGCTACATCCTGCCAGGAGGATGGTCAAGTGGAGAATGTTGTTCTAACTGTATGCTCAGGGAACAAAGCCAAGAAGGAAGAGTCCCTGAGATTAATGATCTCATAAACAAAGTGCATAATGATGATGTGGATAACAATAGTAATAATAATAATACTATCATGATCATGATGACAGGTAAAGCAACCAGTCTTAGAATTTACAATGAAGACATTGAACTGATAGATAGCTTCTGCCTTTTACGATCAACCATCAACAGTAAAGAAATCAGCAGTCAAGAAGCAGGCCACAGATTAGCACTTGGTAGAGTAGCCATAAAGGCCTTGGAAAAGATAGTCTAATGCCAGGATGTCTCTATACCTACAAAGATCAGAATCATGCACCTATCTATGTGGCCACTAAGAATCAACACTTGATGGCATATAATCAATCAATCAATGCAAAGAGCAGTCAGAATAAGAAATAAAGGAAGACAGACCAAATCCCTAACTCTCCATCTGTACCCCACTGCCCCTTGGGGTCATAGGTTGTGAGGAAGTGATAGACCTCTGTGTGTCAGACTTGATATGGTCAACTGATTAATCAATAAAGTATACTCTGTACTCTGACTTGAGTCCCTCAAAGTACTCTCTTGAATCTTCATAGAAGCTTGCAGCTTTTGCCTTTCCTCTCTTTTACCCAGCCTGAGTATTAGCAAAAGCCAATGGGGTAATTTCCATAAGTACCAAGCAAGCCTCTGGATGAAATTTGCATAAATGGGCTTCTTTTGCAGAGTTATCACTTATGCCACCCACGTGGACCCCAAAGAATATCAATGTCCCAGGATTAAGCCTGTTATTATTTTGAGTCAAGAGCAAGCAGTCTAAAGTGAGAGCTTGGGGAAATGTGCAAGCGAGCATTGCCTTAGAAGCCCTGGGAATGGTAAAAAAAAAAAAAAGAATATTAGACAAAAAGGGAAAGAAGAGATATGCCACAACCACCCACACAAAGCACCATAATTTCCACTTCTTTCTTCTATGCCTTGTTTAAAAATTGTGCTGAGTGATTTTTTTTAAATGCAACATAATGTGTTTTTTTTTTATTGTTTTATTTTCTGCTTGCTTTCCTGTTTTTTGGTTCTTCTTTAGTCTACTTTGTAAATTACAGGAAACCTCATTGTCAATCACAAAGATTTAATAATAATACTTTACACTTCCAGCCTAAATTTTAGCTTCTGAACCCTAAGCTATTAGGGATATAATTAGTGTGATGAAGTTGATGTTGTTGTTGATGATGATGATGATGAAGATGAAATTAACGATAGCATTGAACTTGGTTATCAGTCAACATCAATTTCAGCATATGCCAAAAAGAGAAGGGGAACATCTCAGTGATAGAAAAGTTGCTCTCTTCCTTTATATCAGAATCTGACCTTTTCTATTCTACTGTATATGAGCCAAAATAGAAAATAATAATAATAATAATAATAATAATAATAATAATAATAATAAGAAGAAGAAGAAGAAGAAGAAGAAGAAGAAGAGATTAATCAAGAAGAAGAAGAAGAAGAAGAAGAAGAAGAAGAAGAAGAAGAAGAAGAAGAAGAAGAAGAAGAGGAGATTAATCAAATCTTCCCATAACTTCTGTTGCCAAAATGCAGAAGCTCCAGAATGTCTGAATTGGAAAAAGTGAGAAAACATCCATACAATAACCATAAACAGTTTGAAATAGAACTGTGATGGTGTCAGCGTTTGCCAACTTTGATATGCTCAGAAAACTACAGGTGCTGAATCTTTATAGGGAGAGGGAGAGAGAAAAAATGTGGGATGAGGCCAGTTCTTGCCAGTGGGAGAACAGACTACTCCTAAGCTTTGCAAAGCTGTAATGCTTCAAGTGGAAGGACCAGCTTTGTTGCAATTCCAAACACACTGCTACTGACTCAGCAATAAATTGACTCAGGTCCTGGACATAACCGTTGTCATACAACTGGACTAATCCAGCACTGATTCTGAACTGGTGCAAAGATCCCATGTGAGTGTCCTGAATCTTTAATATTTCTATCTCACAGGACAAAATGTCACTACAAGTCATATCTTTGAGAAATCCAGGTAACAGATTCTGTGTGACTATCAAAATCAGTGACAGTTCTATATATGCCGCCTGATCTTACAGATGTTTCCTCCAAGAGAAGACTACCACTTTAGACTTTCCATTTAGGATTGCTTCATGGAAACCAATTTCGGACAAATATATCTATAATTTTTTTAGAAGAAAAACTACTTTTATATTTCCAGAGAGGTAGCCATGTTAGCTGATTATAGCAGAAACATTGCTTGAAGGCTAGCAATATTATCCCACATAAGGTGGTGTGAACTACAGTCATGTGAATGACAAACATATCTGGGTCTGTTTTGCTATGAAATTGCTTTTGAATCAAGCATTTTCAAGTGTTTTATCATGTGTCTGGAAGATTATATGGCAAGTGTACGTTGGAAAATTCTTCAAAATGGTAAATGTTCCACAAACTATAGCAGCTGCTTTATGCTACATAAAACAGGTAGGAAGAAAGACAATCAGGAACCACTGGCAGATGGATGGACTAATGAGGAATGCATTCTTCTCTTTACAAGCACCAGATCTTTCAAGTCTAGGTATATTATTTTTGGAAAATTATTGATTTTACATATTCAAACAGAGTTGAAAAAGACCTCCTAGCAAAAATGGCACATAGTATATCAGTGCCTTTTGTCTACCCATCCCTAATATATGATGATCAGCAGATTAGGAAAAACACAACATTTGCAAAAATTATATATGGACTGTGCACAGTTTGAAAATAACTTGGAAAAAGTGCTTAGATCTCACCATGAGCACAGAACTTCTCTATCGTTTTCAGGCTCATGCAGAAGAGATTTCAAGGATTACTGAATCACTTTCAAAGGACACACAGCTCTAATAAACAAGTTATTATTTGGGGCTAAGGAACCAAGGGGCAAATAAGCCAAAGAATACAGAACATGCAAATAGCTAAATAGATAATTCAATAATGAAATAATCAGGTCAGACCATGCTTCCATATTTGGTGGCAATGTTATAAAGTTCAACAGTTCTGGAATACAATTCATTACGGAAGGAAATAAATTTTAAAGGTTGAATTCTTTTTTCTGCCAGCTGTTTTTCTGCTAAACATCACCAAACCTTATATCCCTAAAAGTATACAGAGTTGGCTTTGTATATGATAACAGGATACTTTATACCTCTTATTAGAAATCACGCATTATTCCCAAACTTGATCATTGTTCATTCTGCTTGATGTTTCTTATTACACTGGCTGTTTTTGTTAATTATTAAATATTGACCTAATTTTTATAATTTTAAAAATTTAAAATATGGTTTTAAAGTGCCAAAGTGAGATAAGATCACTTTTATATGCAATACTAATCAAATGTCAGTTTGAAAATTCTTATTCTATTTTATAATAGCGTGTAAATCTCTTTTCCACTTTTCTTTTGCTTTTTTAAAAAAAAAATTCTGGTCTTTTTTTTATTGTACTTTCAAATCTATTAAAATGAAATACAATTTTAAAAAAGAAAAAAGAGAAGAAGATACTTGGGAGTGCAAACACAGGATTTGTCTGCAGCTCTTTAAAGCAGCTGTGTCTCTTCTCAGAATGATGTGGTTGTCTTCTGTAACTGTTATGTGATCCTGGAAAATGATGCAACTACTTTAAAGCATTACACACAGGGTCTGACTTTGTACTCTCATGTCCTCTGAGGTACCTATTTCCAAATGAACCCAAAGCATTGCACAGTCCTAGAATGCGCTGCTTGTAAGTTGACCCCTCACCCACTTAGCTATAATAACTTTCAACTGCTTAGGGAAAGTAAAACTCAAAGCGGCATTATAGGCTGGTGTCAAGCAAGGAAAGTAAAAATCTGGGTTTTTTTCCCTTACTCCTTTTGCCCAACATGTCTTTAGCTAGAACCACTGGCTTACACATAAAAGCCTTAAACTCACGTGCAGAGCTTATGACACAAGCAAGCCAGTAGCTTCAAGTCTGATATATTTTTCAACTGTCATAAAGCTTAAAATTGAAAATCCCTACAAAATCCTTGGCTCATTATATAACAATTCCTTTAGAAAACAGATAAGGAAGAAACAGCCAGAAATCTTACTTGGGTTGTTTGTAAAGAAAATCAAAACAGGATTGCATCTTTTCTTGTCAGCCTTTTCCATGGATAAATAGTTCCTCCCTGAAAGTTTGCTTTTCTAATCAAGAATGCTGGTCTTCTCTTTCAACATTCTCTAAGATATGTTTTTATTTTACAACAATCAATCCATCAGTGGGAAGAGGAAGGAGGAGCAGATATGTTCAATCTCAGTTAATAAAGCCTTGTTATATAATGAAGATTTTTCTTTGTTGAAGGAACTTGAGAAATAAGAAGCTTGCAATCTTTTTTTCTGAGAGAGGTTTACCTAACAAATGGAAAACTGTTGTAAGGCTTTATTAGTATATTTATGTTAAGAATATAATACCATGGAGTATTATATTTCAGGTACATGTATTTGCTTTAAACCTCTTCATCAACATTTCTTCTCGTTTGTTTGAGATTATACCTGCTTTTTTTTTTAACCCTCTAACTTGTATGTTTTTCAAATCTTAGTCATAAACTGACATATAAATCATAATACATATAACTAAGAACATGCTCATGCTTTATCATCATTACGTTCTGGCCTAACACAAAAAGATGATTACTTTATTTCAGAGAAGACTGAAGTGCTCTTATTCAACTGTATTATACATCTGTGGGCTACGCTGGGGAGAACTTTCCATAGTATTGAGTCTATAACCATTTAAGGGCTGTTCAGCTCCAACAACTCTCTTGAGTTGGGGATTTATAAGATGATGTCATCCCTTGACCTGAGCGTAATGCAGAACTCCTTCAAGGAGAAATATATATGCTAACTCTGGGCTAGTTAGGATTTTAAAAGCTTGACCCAGTCATTTGTGTTCTTAATGTAATTCTATATAAGAACACAAATGACTGGGTCAAGCTTTTAAAACCTTGCTGTCTCACTCCTTAAAACACACACCTGCCTAAAAGACTAGGTGTTTTATGATGGCAATCCTCAAAACAGTTTCTGAGGATAAGCTTGTTGAAATAATGGTACTTGCTACTCAGTGGAGGCTTAGCCTTCTCTAATCTGAAAAAAGTGGGCCTTTCTATTGCAGACTTTAAACATACAGACATGCAACTTCTAAATACAGTACATGAAAGCATGATAAAATTCCATGAGGTATTAATTGTCTTGAGCAAAAAAGGGTTGTGTGTGTGTGCGCGTGCGTGTTTTAAATGAAGTGATATTTATATGTATATTCCCACTATTTTGAGGCATTTTGCTTGAGCCATCAGTTAAGGAAACTATCATCACAAAGGTCTGTACATCAATAGTCATATATCTCCAGCTAACTGCCTGATCATGTGAATCGTCATTCTATTTCTGTACACAAATTAGCTTCAGAGGTGCTACCAGGGGTCTTCAGTCCCCAGCCCCAGCAACGCAGCAGGTACCACCTCTAGGTCTCCCACCAAAAGTCCTAAGTGCCACAGATGTGCGATTGTGTAGCATCTTCAAAGACTCTTATCCACTAAGAGTAGTTTGTACTGGCAACTGCTTTTGATACCATGAAATAGAAGTAAATGGTTGGTTATTTTATTCGTTGTTGTTGGATTGTTACTGTCAGGGGTTAGGGAAAGTACTTGTGGGATTTTCTGCCTTGTTATGCCAAATTAACTCAGCTCACCTTGGATACTAAGAGGCTGTTTTTGTACAACACGTTGAACTGCAAATTAGCTAACCACATTTTAGTCTGGCATGTTGTACAAACACAGCCTATTTCATTAGTTTATGGTTTAGTGTATCAGAAGAACCTAGAAACTGGAATTAATCGTGCAAAGTGTGATCACAATGACCATGGATAAGCATGCAGTTATAAATATAAACAGAATATTGATTTGGGAGTTTGTTCCATCACTTCAGACCACAAAATATTCTGGGATACCCTTTGTTAGAGCCAGAGGGCCTTTCACCTTTCACTGCTTCCCACTTATCCTTGAGTCAGCAGAAAACTATGCCTGCATGAAATTGGTTGCTCCACTGCTGCCAATCTTTATTCTGCATCTACTGCATTTGTTCTGAACGATGCTGTCCTGATTGTCTATGTGCACAGCACTGTAAGCAAAGCAGATGGTTGATTCGTCTGGCTTTGCTGCCTTTCTTTTTGGCATGGAACAGGAGAAGTAGCTGCCAGCAGTGGCCCTGCAGCAAGAATGGGGCAGGACTGGCCGCAGGGGGTCTGTCCATCTTGTTCTGGCTCCTCCCAGTGCCACTCTTCCTATAATTCATTTTGTCATAACCCAAGTTGGATAAAGGTTAAAAAAAATGGAGTCACAAAGGGAGTTGAGTCACAGGCATCCCTTTTGTTGAGGATTTCTCTCCCCTTCCTTTCCATTCCGAAACACTGAGTTCCAGCTTCCTCCATGTCTATCTGGGAGGCAGAGAGCAACAGAGTTTGGTCAACTGCTTCACAATTATAGCCTTGTGCAAAATCAGCAAAGATTACAGAGTTCATACAGCTACCTACTGTCAGAAGAACTATTGCAAATTCTGATAGGCAGTCCTTAGACTGATCAGCCATCAATTACTTCCACCATTCCACAGAGGATGTAAAATGGCAACATTCTCATGTCATGTTACACTACACAGGAAGATATGTGTATGTGGCAGGGAACCATTTGCACACAGCTAGAGCAGGGTTGTCAGGGAATATAGGGAAACCCTGTGCTAAACAACAACAACAGCAGGTCTACTGCTCTTACTTGTATCCAAAGGAGTACCAGCAAGTGCTGTTGTGTCCAATTCTCTCAACAGCAGAATGGTGACCAAGATGGCTGACTCATCCTGATAAGCTGAAAGAGACTGACTGGCCCAAGATCATTGTCACTGAGCTTACACATCACTCTAACCTTGCTTAACTATGGCTCAATGAATACCATGGAATTGGTAGGGTTTATACAGTATGTTAAACCAAAAATTATAGTTGCCAAACACAATATTTGGGCTCACAACACATAGTCAGTCAAAGCCAAACAATGACACGATGGCTTAGTGTGATGGGTGAACCAGACTAAAGGTATATGAGAGTCTGAACTTGGATCTCCTTTGTCCAAGGTCAGAATGTTAGCATCCATCATACTGCATTGGCTCTTCCTGACTTATTTGGAGACAGCATTGAGGTGATGGCATCAATATCAGAGCAAACTAGGCAGAATCTTGCCTTGACTCCTGTTGATAGAGGTCACTGTCTTATGTAGTGAAGAGAGAGAATATCCCAAGAGGTTCAGATAGAAAAGAGATAATAAATCAAAACTATATCTGTCAATCTAGATAGTGGGCAGGGCCCAGGAAAGTCCAGGAAACTCAAACCCTAATCAACCAATCAGGAAAAGGAAGGCTTCCCTCTCTCTCTGGCAAGTTTTAAGAAATGGGAGGGGACCAGCTCCACTTTGCCTTCGTCAAGTTTGCAGCCTGGCTTTGGCAGGTAAGAAATGCACCCCAACCTGGAAAATTAGTTTTGAGTTTAAAAGCTTGCAGGACTCCGAATCATTTCCTTATTCCTTTCTCCTACTGTTTCCAATCTTCTATCAGCTCCTGAACCATTATATAATTAATAACTAGTACCTTCTTTTGAAATCAGTAGTCTCATTCTGATGGGGAATGTTACCTACCTGGATCCCAGCTACTTTGCTAGCTACAGAACAGCAAGAAGCAGACAGAGAGAAGGTCCTACTTGCCTTCTCCTGAAAGGAAAGTGCAGAGAGGATTTTTTCTGTAAAAATTGGTGGTGGCAATGACCAGGCTGACACCCCACCCCCACCCCCCAAGGGAGGAAAGTTGCAACGGTAGAGATTGTGATGGAAGGTTTAGAGACCCCTACACCTTTCCCCTTGCTCAAGCGAGAGCCAGAGGATTCAACCAACTACACTCCTATGCCTATGTGTTCAAGTGTCTGTGTCACTACACTAAGTTTAGACTATTGGTCTGTGTAAACTCCACTGTCTTCTGAATAGCAGCCACTCAGGTTTCAGGCAGAGGTCTTTTCAACCATTTACTACCAGATTCTCTGTTTTTAGCTGGTGATATGAAGGATCAAACCAGGGATGCTATGCATGGAAATCATATGCTTTGCTACCAAGCTATATAAATTCCTTTCCCTTTGTTCAGCCCATGCATAAATCCTGCACAGCTCTGCCATATGACTGCATCTTCAGCAACTTAGCTGGGTTCACCCAACATGCTACACCAACCAAATAAGCCGCTTGATGGATTAGCAGTCTTGTATTATACCCATGGATTATAGTTTAACAACAATGTGTGAACTGAATTCATCATAGTTTATTCAACAAAATATGGTTAAAATCATGGTTTAACACAATGCAAAGAACACCTCAGTAGCATTTAGAGAAGCTCACTTTGGTGTCTTTTGTTTTTCTACACAGGTGTTTGGACAAAACTGTGTAGGATCTCTTCAGATATTTTTTCAGCTGCAAGGCCCAGTCTATCCCAATGATACAAATTTGGAAGCACTATTAGAAAGCTTTTTTTTTTTTTTTTTTACACTTTTCCATTTTGAGATAGAAACCATTTAGGATTTTAGCATGACAAATCACCTCTAGATTCCCTACCATGGGGAAGGAAAATCTACTAAAATCTCAGATTTAATCTATTCTGTGTACAACTCCATAGACTCCTTTGCCTGAAAAGCCAATAACATCTGATATAAATCTGTTGCCTGTTGCATTAACAATTAACAGGATTAACCTATTGAAGTTCAGGCTAATTTCATGTGCTGCAGCTTGAAGAACTTTCCTATCAAATGTTATGTTTGCTATGCCTAAGACTGAGTTTGCCTATGGCATTAGCAGCCCACGTTAAAGAGCCTTTCACTGAAGCTAGTTATTTAAGAAGGCTTTCATCAATTTCTGAATCAATATGTTTAAGATGTCATTCATTTCTCTTCTAAATACCAGCATTCTACTACCCCAATGGTTTCTTAACCTTTTTGGACCACAGATCCCTTTTAGCAACTGGTGAAATCTACAGACCCCTTGTCAGAAAAATGTATTTAAATGCATGGATATAGACTGCATTACAAAGGAAACCAATTATGCTCAAATACAGTTATCAAAATACGAAAAAACAACATATGTAACATTGTGATATGCTTCTTTATTAATCCATTAATCTTTTTAGGGTATAATAATCTTAGATAGTGAAATGTAATTCTTGGAGACTAGAGGCCATAACTTACTTCATTGCCAAATGCATAACTGAATGAAAAGCTAAATTTCAGCTAGAGGTTAGTGAAAATAAAGTTGGATTTTTTTCCCCATCCAAATTCATGTACCCCCTGAAATCTATCTATGAATTTCCAAGGGGTCTGTGGACCCCAGGTAAAGAATCCCTGTGCTATCCCCTTGTTTGGGGGCTAGACAACCTTTCGGATTAGTGACACATTTAGAAGTCTGCTTTAGTCCCTAGGATGATTTTATCACATCCTGTTCTTTGTCTTTTTTCAAAGCAGGGGGGTACATTTCCAAACAAAGCTCTGGGCTGCAGCCACCCAGTAGTGTTATTTTCTAAGCGTGAGGCTAATACAGAACCCAGAAGCAATATTAGAAATAAAGATGATACTAGCAAATTTGCAACGTATCAGCTTCCCATTGGTTTTTTAATTAAAATAAAATAAAATAAAATAATGTAAGAAAAAGTACAAGGATAGGAAGTTTGATACAGTTGATATGATGTATTTATTATACTACAGACTTTTAATAAAAATGTTTATCAGGAAAAAGTGTTCTTAATCTACATATTAGTCTGAACATCTACATTTGGGTATTAGTCAATGTGTAATTGTCTTGTGAAAGCTGTGTGATGTGATTTTATGAAACAGAAAGACTTATTTGGCCCATAGCTAAGAATTTCCACTGTACAACTGAGTCTGTACAGAGGTGGGAAGCCTATGGCCCTTCAGGTGCTGCTGAATAACAAATCTCAGTATTCCTCCATTTATCATGTTGCCTGAGGTTGCTGGAGTTGTAGTTCAGCCATGACAGGAAGATAGGGAATTCGCCATTCTGTTGTAAAATATGAGTGACATATTTTTTTTCATCAGTGTAACTGCTTGATGACAAAAGGGTGATTAGTAGTCAACTGTTTTATATAACATGGGCATCTACCAACTATTGTATCTATTGCTGCAAGGAGTGCATCTATAGTTTAATCTGTTCTAAATAAATATATGGAAAAAAAGTTTTATAGCTCGTTCATTTGCCATTTTTAAGATATGAAAGTCCATTAAGTACACAAACACTGCTGAACCATCTACTTGTTAGTATTTTATACAGCAAGCCTACAAAGTGCATCTATCATCTGAAACACAATAAAGTCATCTCAACACAAGGTTAATTCTTCCATGATGGTTCTGGGATACTGGCATTCACAGAGTACTGACTACAAACTTTTCAGACTGCCAACAATTTTATTTCTTCATTTTAACCACTGCAGTACTAATTTTTAAAACTTTTTAAATGTCTCTATTTGTTTATTTTTAAAATCTGATATAAAAAGTATTCAACAGGCACTCTTTATTAATAAAAAAAATTGAAGCTCAGAATAAACCCAACTCATGAAATAATATCTAAGAACAGAGGAAAATTCAGGCTTTTGCCATTCAAATCCAGGAGACTCCTCTGACTCTACAGAGTCCCTCTGTCTATTGATTCTGTCTCACAAATTTAAAAAAAAACAAACTTTGGAAATCAACTCAGAAATATTGCAGTATATACCCATTCATGAGCAGGGAAATATCCATGTTAAAACAAACAAAATAAAACAAAGCAAAGTCTGACTCTATGACACAACAGGCTCCATTGATTTCAAGAATCTTTATACAAGTATGTACCAGATTGCAAATAAGGTACACAGTCTAACAAAAAAATTCTCCTGCATAGAGCACTTTGAAATCCAGTGGAAATTGCACAGATATGTGTATCTCCTTAGACTGTAGATCTCTGATTGTAAGCTCTGATGCCAGATATGAAAATTGGGACCTTCTTTTGCACAATCTTAATTGTTCATAATTTCTTATAATAAATAAATAAGTAAATAAATGCTTAACAGTTTTCTTTAGTTTTCTTTTCCTAGCACATTTATTTGGCTCTTTCCTTGTTTTTATTGTATTTTATTTTGTAGACTTCAAATATTGATTAAAGGCCAATTGATTACTGCTGGAATGCAGACTTTTCATCTTTTCCTTTTTTTAGCATTTGAACAGTTATTAGGATTCTGAGACTATTCTGATCAATTAATTGAACAACTGGAGATTTAAATTCACTGTTGAAGATTATAAAAGATTATAATTCATTCTGGACACATGATTTCCAACTCATGAAATGGCATGGTGTTTGCAATCATTTCAGTACACTTAGGAGAAGCTGAAAACCTCGCCTTTCTCCATCAAGGTACACATCCATCAGTTCAGCAAAAGTTATGAAAATATCCAGACGCAACATGGAAAAAGCAATAAGAAGACATAAATAGGGTTTAAATTGGAATTTAAACTCTCTATCCAAGAGAGTTCAAAGTTGAAATAAAGTTGATCTTTTTATATTATTGACCTAGAGAGATAACTCATGTATATTAACTTTTAAAAGAGTATTTTAAACTTCTTACAATAAAGACTACCAGTTTGCAAGAAATTCCACAAAAGAATAGGCCTTTTTTTTCACCCAAACCTGTCAGAGGGAAGTATAGCTCTTAACTTGGTATGAACTAGCATTAATTTCTTCATCCAGCACCCTCCAGTTGTACAGGAATATATCTGCTATCATCCTCTGATAGCACCACCTTGAAGGTTGCGGATAATGGATATCATAGACCGACACATCTTAAGTGGGAACATCAAGTGGAGGGAGAAGGAGTGTAATGGAAAACTGAGGCAGGAATGAAAGAGAACACGTTCTATTACCAAGTCATCTATCCAGATGGCCCGTGATGTCTTCTACTACAGGCTCCTTTACTTTAGCTTAGTATATACAGGCAACCACGCAAATGCTTGGCCCTGGTGATACTTCCTTCCTTCATCTGTACATGGGTGTCCCGAGCCTTTCCTGTTGCTGTGCCATGGACCTGTTCTTTCTATAAAAAGTTACAGGTTGGGACACTCTGCTCCCTAGTTCTTTCTCCCCAAACTTTAGAGTAGAGACAAGTTGGGTAATCCCCAATGGCTGGTGTCTTAATGTCAAAACCTTAAGATAGCCTTGGGAAAGAATGAAGCTGGAGGTGTCCCAGGTGGAGTGGGATGGGGGAAGAGAAAGTGGGGAGACGACTTCAGTTAGAAAGATGTGAAGGTGCCAGTTCATGCCTACTAGGCAGTCTTTACCTGGGACCCCACTGGTTTCATAAGTACACTCACCTGCTCTGGGCCCTGAAAGCAGATCCTGCAGAGAGGCGTTCTCATTCCACTATCCAAACTGCTCCCCAGCGAATACCCATCCTCCGCCTTCCCTTTGCAGAAGTCATCAGAGGAGGCGCTGCTCATCACAGACGCGGGAAGCTCTCCCTCTCCCCCGGGGCTTTCCCACTCTTCTTCTGGAGGGCTCGTGATGCCCCCTCCTCCTCCTCCTCCACCACCACCACCCCCGTCAGTCGGCGCTCTCCGAAGTGCCCGTCGCCCTCCATATAGCGTAGTCAGCGTGTTGTTATTAGACGCCTGCAAACTCAAGCCTTGGTCTGCTCTGCTCATGAGAGGGAGAGGCAGCGGCGAGGGCGGAGGAGGGGCCGGGGGTCTCCGCAGGAGGAAGACCTTCAAGTCATTGAACAACATGCGGCAGCGGCACTTGAGGAGACCCTGATGGCGCAACATCTGTCTGGGGATCAACAGTCCAGAGCAACAGTACCATAAAACGATCGCGCGAGTTGGTATTAACATGTGCCTTCCCTTTCAGACAGGCGCGGGTAAGAAAAATGCAGACCGGTAGGGGGCGCACAGGAACAAGAGGGCTGAATTGGCTCACTTCCGCTTCCTTTCCCTTGGCTCCTAACCCACTCTCACTGAGACAGATCTAGTTTACTAACAAAAGTGGAAAATTGGCAGGCAGGGTTTTTTGTATATTTCACAGCAGCCCTGTTTCAAAACCAAAACATGCGGGTAACAATAATGACTTTTTTCCTCCCCCCCCCTTTTTTTAAAAAAGCAATGTGTTAAATTTCAGTCTCCTTTCCGCCCGCCTTTTTTTAAAACAAATAATCCCAGTATTTTTTGTAACAAAAAGAGTAAAATAAAATAGAAACAAGCGTTCTACCCTTTACGTGCTGGGTAGGAAGAAATAACGCGAAGGGAACTGATAGTTCCAGGAGAAAGTGGATGAGGGAGAGAGAATTCAAGTCACCAGAAAGTGTGGAGAGAAGGGAGGAAATGGATCGTTCAAAAGTACTTGACATATCAAATATTCTCCTTATTACTAGTTTTTAAACTTAGTTGGAACGTTTAAAAATGTGCTTTTGACAGAATAACAGTAGAGACGATAATTATTAAAATGTAAAAATAGTTTCTGTTGCTATCGCCATCGTTAAGAATAGTAATATCAAAACTAGATTTCATTGACCCAAAGGAAAAAAAATAAAATAAAAGCACATTTTTCATGGAGAGAGGGAGAAACACATGCTTAACTTTAATTCCTCACAGGATGTTCCATTTACTACTTTATTAAAATATTCTGAATAGAAATAGAGAAAGTCCTGAAAGGAAGTGAGTATTAGATGAGGTTAATTTTGACTCCAAGATTGGCTGGATTTTGCTTTACCTCCCGCGTTCGAGGAACTGTCTGGACCACACGCAACCACTGGGGGGAAAAAAACCCAACAAAACAAAACCCGGAGACTGGGGAGGGGACGTCGATCTGAGTTATTCCACAATTGTTTTCCGCCTTGGGCTTGAAACAAACACACATCCGTCGAGATCTAAGAGATCCTTTTGCATGAAATTGATACAACGAAACGTGGATCTTACATTGTCACGTTTCCTTTCCCCTTTCACAAAACAGGGACGTCATCAAACGCAGTGACAGCCCTTACAGACCATTGTGGCTGACGCGAAAGAAAAGGTGCATTCAGCAGATGCAGGGATCTCCTTTTGATGAATAAGGCGCCGCTACAACTCTCTCCCGTTGCATCTGCCTCGTCCTCTCCTATCCTCCTCTTCCTCCTCCTCCTCCTCCTCCTTTTCCTTCTCCTCCTCCTCCTTCTCTGATGCTTGTTTTCGCTCAATGGCATTGACGCTCAACCATTGCAAGTCTTTAAAATAAAAGGAGGAAACACACAAACCAACAACCGTAGATCGGATCCTCGCTTTGCTAGGGAGGACTGCCAAAAAGAAGGCGAAGGCTCGCTAGAAAAACGACGCGCCAGACCCAAAGCACGGCGACAAAAGGGAGGGGGGTTGTTTCGTTTGCAGCTTCTCCACCCCCCCTCCCCGTCTCAGCAGTTTGGCTTCTCTTGGTCGGCAGCCTCCCTTAACTCTCCATCCGGCTTTCCGTGATGATGTGGCTGTTGCTACCTCCTTGGGATGCAATGGGAAAGGAGGATAGTTTTGCAGTGCAAATGGGGATGTTGAAGAAGGGCGGGAGTGAGGGAGGCTGGGTGGGACGTGGTTCTTTCTCCTCCTCCTCCTCCTCCTCCTCCTCCTCCTCCTCCTCCTCCTCCTCCTCCTCCTCCTCCTCCTCCTCCTCCTCTTTCTCCTCCTCCACCTCCTGTCCAATCCTTAAATAAATAAAACTAAGACAGAAAAGGAAAGGGGAGGAGGATAAATTCAAGTTGCAACCCAGTCTTGGTCCCCCGCCCCACGCCATCTCCACGGCCGGCAATCGCTGTCAATAAACCGTTTGTGGTATGCGCCGGGAGGAAACATCTTCTTGGATAGAAAATGTGCCTGGGAAATTGGCGGCAGTAGCGGAAAGAATTGGGGGTGGGTGGAGAAGAAGAGAGGGGAGAGGGCGAAGCCGGTTGGAGCGTCCGCGATTTCAGCACCCAAGCCTCTGGACAGCTCCCTTCTCCGCTCAGCACCTCAGGCCATCGGGAGGCTGACGCAACCAGCCCAGGAGGAGTCAGAAGGAAGGGGCGGGGCCGAGACAGAAGCCAAGCCTTCTCTAATGACCCTCCGCGCGGCGAGACGCTTGTGTCCGAGCTAAGCGTGTGTGTGGTGTTGTTTACCCTTCACGTTTCCGCCTGCTTATAGCGTGACGGAGTGTGCCCTTTTAGAAGGCAGAGGTGGCCCCCACGGCAAGAATTTGCCTCTGTGTGGATGGAATTGTGTCTGTGGGGTTGCCTTACAGCGCTTTAAATTCGGTTTCTGCGTGATGCTAGCATGTGGCAGTACTTATGTTTCCCCCTTCGGCCTCCTACTTTGGAATGATGTTTATCAACGTGTGGTCACCTGTGTATCTGTACAAGGAGTGCATTTTCTGCATGTGTGCCTTTAGGAAGTGAGTTTTGGTAACTCTTGGCTGTAGTTCATTTGAGGAACAGACGACTGGGCAAAGACTTGACTGTCTGGGGAACGCTGATATCCCCTGCAGCACTTACAGCTTTGGGATATATAGGAGATAGGCTGAAGTAGGAGGGGGCACACCCAATGCAATACCTCCACTGCACCTGTGAGCTCTCCCTTAGTCTGTTGCTGAACACAGATCTAGCAGTCGAGTGATAAAGCCATGCCCAGAAATAGCTCAGCTGAAAGAGGAAGGATGTGGGATGAAGTGGGAGGGAGCTCCCTGTGTCTAAAAATACTGGACTACTGCACCTTTTGGAGACCACTAACCCTCTAATTCAAGAGAGATAGATTTAGAACAAGAGATCCAAGTTCTGATAGTTGTGTGTTACTGATTCTAACATATAACTGGCAAAACCTGACTCTCCTTGTCTAGAGTCATTTCCAAGTGCCATACTACCCCCTCTCCTTCTCCTCTTTCCCTTTCCTCTTCCTTAGATGAGGACGTTGATTTGTAATCGTTTAGCCAACTTCAAATGCTCAATTTTGCGATCACTTATTCAACAGTAAAGAAACAAGAAATGTGGTCTGATTCTTAAGCCTCATGCATACCACTTACTTAAATAACAGAGGGATGTAACTTGCATGTTGTGGCATGGCCATGCCTAAGAGAATAAAACGTGTCATTGAGCTACATATATAGTGTATCTTAGGGCAAATCTGATAGGAGTGTAGCTTCAATATTCTGAGACTAGAAGACTAGAGATAGACATGTTCCCATGATGTTTTGGGGCCCAACTGATGGCAACATCTCCAGAATTCTAGAGCTCCATTTTGATAGTGACATCTCTGGAGGATAGAACTGCCTGAGGGGCCCAGGCTGCTAAATGTGAATGTTCCTCTGGTGGGTTAACAGACATAGTTATAGGATCCCAGCATAGGATCCAGAAATATTTGTAGGAGTGGAGAAGAAAGAAAGTGCATGTAGTACCCCTTAAGTCCAGCTTGGGCACAGCAACTACAATAATTGGTAGCTGTTTTCCTTCTGGTAGGTGATGCTCTGTGTGAGCGGAAACACCACCGGGGAATCTACCAGACACTGCCCTTAAATTGTCCTGCTTTAAAACTTTAAGAGTAGCACCAATTGTCAGCCTTATCACCAAGGCAGAATAGAGCTCAGATGTTCTGTCAAGGAGGCACAAATTATGCTTGGATGGGATAAATGCACATTAATGAGGCCATGAGGCCTTAGCGCTTCACTATGAGAGTGTATTGATCTTATATTTATTTTTGTGAGACCGTGTACCCTCTTCTTGAGTGGCTAGCACTGCCTCACAGAACATTTATCCTTGGCCATCTTCAGGAATATTTTTCCACAAAAGGAAAAGATTAATATGCTTCTGTCATGAAGGCAGCTACAAATTATTCCATGGATATGTCATTACACTTGAAAAAATTAATTATGCTGATAAAATTTAGGGTATTTTCCTTAATTTCTAACAGTGGAATCCCAGAAACTAGTAGTAATTTAGGAAGCTGGCTAAATCATACGATAACTATACATGTAATTTGGAAGACTTCAAAAAGGTCTGTTTACATAATATAGTTTAATGGATCAATATTTTTAATTTAAAGACAAGTATTTATTTTATTATTAATGGTGCTGTCCTTTTAAACTTATTTCCTTATCACAGAACCTGATTATACTGACTTTGGTGGTGAGAATATATGAAAAACAAATGTACAGTCTGATCACAGAATATATGAAAAAAATGTGGCAGCAATATATGTCATGCTGTTGCTTTATTATTCCATGCCTTTTACAATGAGTACATAAGAATGCACAAGTTACCAAAGAATCAATAAAATAAAAATTCTGCTCAAACCAGCTATATCAAATTATCTTCACTGTCCACCCAGAAGAGGCAATATGTTGGGGATGAGAGGAAGTCATAAATCTTTCTCAGATGCTTACCTTCTTCCATATTGTGACCAGAAGGAGAGCTGAATAAAAATTCATTAGAATAAGAGGAGAGAGAGGGAGAGAGGGAGAGAGAGGAGGTAAGAGCAGAAAAATCCTTAAAGGAAAGGATAAGGAAAAAATGTTTGCATTAGTCACTTGGCTAAACAGAAGAACAGCTGTTATCTTCTTTTGAAGGAATGTGGTTCTCTCTATATAGAAGTAAAGGAAGATGACCACATCAGTATTATTCTTGATTTTATTTTTCTCAGCTGCATTTGGATAGTATGTGGTCTTGTTCTGGAGGTCCAATTATTTGAGATGCACTAAATTGGTACTGAATATACCAATATAATAGGAATTAGTATTTCAGTATGTCTAGGTTCCTGCTAAAGATTCATCTTTTCATCAAGTACTCCTTGTCTGATGTTAGATAGGAGTGCATTTTTTATTTTGGGAGCGAGGGAAGGTTTAAATGCTTTGACTGTTTAATTGGTTGATTTTGTATTTAATTTACATAGTTGGCTTTTCTGTTGTACATTATTTTGGACTAACATCTCAATATGGGAAGCAGTATTCCAAAGTGGATTCAGTAACTAATGCATAATCAGTGCCATTCACACGCATGCCACAGGGGGATGAACATGACAGACAAGATTCAAGTATCACTTGGAATGTGTGTCTTCCTTTGTGCTTTAAGAAAAAAAAGGCTTTGATGAGGAGAGCCATGAAAAACCATTGAGGCTTCTGCACTGTTGCCTGATTAGATAGATTTTAAAAACAGCACCACCAATTGCTTGGCATAGTTAACTAAAATCTACATTTGCAACTAATTTACTGCAAATGTTATATGCTGAAATGCTGAAAAGTTTGAAATGCTTCATCATTGTGAACGTGGGAAACATTGAAATTTCAACTTTTATCTTCATTTGACTGTTGTTTTGCCAAAAACCCTCTGAAAATCTATTTAACTTTGGTCAATGACTAGCAAGGTAAAAAACAACAACACAGAAACAACAACCAAATACAACAAAGGCAGTGTAAAAGTAATGCAAAAGCTAAAAATGAAGACTTAAAAATGGAGAAGGGAAAAATGGACTAAGATACAACAATGTAAAACTTAAGATAAAACTGAAAATAAAAATGCAATAGAATAAAAGAGAAAAGAAGAAATACTTTATAATATAATTACTTCAAACTGAAAATAAAAATGCAATAGAATAAAAGAGAAAGAAGAAATACTTTATAATATAATTACTTCAAGATTAGGACATCTTATGTCTTCTTATGGAAATCACTGCAGAGAGAAATCTGGCAACTCTGTTGGTGATTGTACAGTTCTGATTGGCAAGTTGGAAACAAACTGCCTCTTCCTCATAACAGATTCAGGTTTTGTTAGGAGGTAGTATGTCTGCGGGGACGCGGTGGCGCAGCGGCTTAATGACGCTGAAAGTGCCGGCCAGAAATGGCTGAAAGGTTCAGCGGTTCGAGTCCAGCCTCGCGTTAACAAGGTGAGCTCTTGTTTCTATACCCGCAGCTTCTGCCAACTCAGCAGATCGAAAACATACGTGAGTAGATAAATGAGTACTCTCACTCCGGTGGAGGAAAAATGCTGACAGCGGCTCAACAGAGAGACGGGACAAGTTGCCGGTAAAAGCGCGAAAACCGCGCTCGTCCGAAAAAGAGGCGCGAAGCAACGGAAATCCCGCCTCCTGTGCTGCCAGCTGGGCTGACGCTCTAGGAATTAGGCTCTGGCAAAGTCTAATTCCGAAACTAGAAAGATGCAATTGCCTTGAAAACCGCTAGGGGGCGGTCACTGCAGGGTCAGTAATGACTGTTAAGCAGATTAAAAAAAAAAAAAAAAAAAAGTATGTCTGCACATGCATTGATGTAGAAAGGGCAGCGGAAAAATACATGTATTAGAGTCTCAGGTTCATTCTGATCACACAGAGAGCATCTCTCAGTAAATGGGATCCTACTGTACTTCTCATCTAATACTGCTGAGAGTAAAGCATTGAAACAACTCCCCACCCCCATCCCCAAGGCTCTACAGTTTTCTGGGCAAACAAGGTTGAATAAGTAGTTTACGGGTATAAATGATTTCCAAATTGGAACCCACACCTGAAAGTTGGCTATCACACTCCAATCTGTCTGTTGTACTGTACAATGTCAAAGATTCTTTGACGGATTTCGGCTTTAACACTCTGTAAACCTACAAGCAGAAAGTAGATACAAAGACAATAACGCAGGCCAGCTAAGACTTTTTTCTTTCCACTTTGATGAAAAGCCATCATGGAGAATTAATGGGATCAGTGAGCCAATGGAAAAATTGCTGGCAAATGGAGACTCTTGCTTGCAGTGGAATGATGTCAGTTTCCATGTGGATAAAGCATTTGAAGCAAAAGATGTGGAAGAGTGCTCGTAAAAGCCAAGATTGAACAATATCCAAGGGCTTTGAATCATTGTATGTGCATACCTGTGCACCATACAGCATTTGAGATACAATTTTAGCTTTAAAAAGTTTGATGGTGGCAGATATGCCTCTTTCCCCTGGACTGCCTTAATGCTATTGTTAGCTTTGGAAGAAATGGCTCTAATTTGTTCCCGTCAAGCTCCAGAGGCTTGAAAAATTCCACCAACATTTTTAAAAACTGGAACTTGTTCAGTTTTATTATTTCCAATTTGCCATTGATGTTTGTGGAAACTAGGTCATCCCAAGAAAACCATCATTTTGGTCTTAGGGTGATTGATCGTAAGCTATTCCTCATTTCAGAATTCTGCTTAAGAGGTCTGCCATAGACTTCTCCCGAGGCCCAGTTGTCCAAGCAAAAGAATTGCTGCATCTTCAGCATACAGCAGTACTTTCCAATGTCTGTCACTAAGTTTAGGAGGATGGAATTCATTTTGGTTGAGGCAGCTAACACCAAATTCACATAGATATTAAGCAACATGGGGGCCAGACTACAACCCTGTTTCACTCTTTGACAGACTGGAATGTCTGCAGTAAGGTGGCCAGCTCTATCCCACCTAACTTGAGTAACTGTATTTTCAGACAGCACTCAATTTAGAAAAAGTAGCTGCCAATCAATAGATGTGGGGGCTGGCTTCCACAAGAGTCTGTTCCTTGGAATAGCATCAAAGGCTGATTTTAAATCAATGAAGGCAACATATAAGGGGTGGCATTGCCCATGTTGTATTTCTCTATTAAAAATGGTAAGATGGCACATTGATCTATTGTGGATCTGCTTGCTCATAAGCTAGAAATGTCTTCTGATCCAGCCAATCCGATATTTATAATACAAGAAGTAGGCATATTGCTTACTAGGCATGCTTAATAGGCTAACTGGATAATAATGTCAAGGACTTGTTCTGTTGCCATTCTTAGTTATAGATCAGATCCAGTTACCTGGCATTTGGAGTGTATTGTTGATATGGGTGAAAAAGGAGGACAAGACAGGGGCCCATCGATCAGCATTTCCCTTCAATAACTCTGGTGGTATTAGGGTACAACCCGGGGCTTTCCCACGTTTCAGCTGATTAATTAGTTTAAGGATCTCTGAGTGGGAGACGGGGGACTGGGGAGGGGCAGGGAGAAATGCCTGTGGCATATCATGTACAGGAGCTATATAGTGTGCTGCAGAACTCTTCCTGTCTAGCAGCTGGAATCCAAACACTGTTTCTCCTCATGCAATGAGCAAGCAGTTAGCTTCCAAACTAGGGAGGTATTCTTGTCTTCCACAGCCTGAAAACTCACTCTCAATTTGCTTCAGCAAAAGTTTGGGTTTTTTTTTCTTTTAATTAAAATTTTATAAAGCTTGTTCTGGACAATTAACTGATTCCTGGCATGCAGACAATTGCTCGATCTATACACTTTAAAAGCTGTCATTAATCCTGCCCTAGCAGATGTACATCCTGATCAAACCAGGGTTTTGGGGGATATAGGCAGGTTTCCTCCTAGCATGTTGGGAGGATGTTCATAATGGCTGGATGGTGCTTATGAGGTCTTTATACATGGCTAGTGCCACTACTGGATTTGAGGTTGATCACAGGCAATCCCAAAGCTGGGAAGACTCATCTTAAGTTAGTGATAGTTGTATTGCCTGTGCCCACTTTGTGGCCCATTGAATTCAGTGGCTAATTCTCATTACTCTTGGCATTGACTAGGCAAAGGGAGCTAGGGCTGGAGTCCAGGAGAAGCAGTGAAGGGAGGTAGTCACTGTCTGGCCAAAGTCCAACTTTAAATGTGACTACCTTCTTAAACAGATTAGGTGAGGTCAGCCCAAAATCAACTGTATTCAACCCTCAGACCCCCCAATCCATGAGCTCAGTGTCAGGATTGCCTTTGCCACACCATTTAATATACAGAAGTGTAAACTGCTGGCAAACTGTACTGTACTAAGCACCAGCTTGCCGTATTGATTCTGGGGTCCTTGGAATGATGGAGTCTACTATCAAAATATCCTTTGGAAAGGGAAAAGCAACTGCCACAGCAGGAAAAGAGGACTGAGTCATTAGGTCTAATTCTATTAAAATCACCTACCGTTACTGTGGTCACATTTGGGTGATCCCAAGCAAGCCTGGAGAGGTAATTTTCATATTCATCCCAATGGGCATTGGTCAAGCAAGGCAGCCTGCAAGATGGAAGGAACAATTAGAAACTCTTGACCAGGCAACTTAATTATAGATGCTAAAGCTAAGTTCTCACAAGATTCAAGCTGGATATTTGTGGCCTCAAGGTTGTTTGAAATCAGCGGGCAAAGACCCCTTGGGCATGACCTCTGAGAGCTTCTGTTGTGACTTCAAGAGAATTTACAATGAAGCTGTGCAGCACCAGTGGCTCCTGGGGCCATGTTTTCTGCAACAGAATTGGGTCACAGGTACAGATTAAATCCAGAAATGAGGGATCATTCATTTTGGTCTGCCATCCCACAATATTCAAGGAAACCAGGGACAATCCATTATGGTTAGTTCCCAGTCAATCTACAGAGTGTCCAAGGAGGTGACTTGCCACTTCTAGGGCAGATTGATACCCACTTCAAGGAGAGGAATGGAATGTGGATAGGACAACAAAGTCCCTGGCATCTGAAAGATAATGATCAGCCAGCTGGAACTCTGTATTAGGAGACACAGAGTTGAGTATCTAATGCTTTCTTATTGGAGGGGTAGGAAGCCCCACATTTTTCTGAGGCTGGCAAGAGTGCAGATTGATGACAGAGATGTCTATCTGGCTGTTCTGAAGAATTGCCATTGTCAAAGGCAGATGAGGGTTTAAAATCATGTTCTCTGGAACTGAGATCTATCAGTGATGAGACCAGGGATGCATTGACAGGAACTGCACTATAGGCTGGTCTGGGATAGTCTGTTTTACAAAGAAGGTGGTGCTTTTAGATTGTTACTCATTTTCTGGAAGCTCTGAGAGCAGCTTATAAGTATAAACAGATTTAGGTTCCTCTCTGAGGTTCAGGAGGTTTCCAAGCTGTCTTGTGAATTAATGTCATAGCCTGTGCAAGGCCTTCAGTTCTAGACTGTAACTTCAACTGCCTATCTTTCATCCTTGGGCATCATTGTAGTGGAGTTGGTAGAATAATTTACTGGTCTTTCTTCTGCTAAGGTCAGAGAGAAGAGGAATTTGGTGTTCTGCCTGGACAGGCATTAAATTGGAGGATGTATGCTAGTTTACTGCCTTAGATGAAATAGACTTCATATTTAAATCTGGAAATATCTGAACAGGATAAATACAGCTGGGTCGCGATTAAAGCGAGTTCGGATAATGTGATATTTAATTTAGTGCGAATTGTACAATGATACCAGTTTGTGTTTAATGCAAACCAACATTCAGTTAATGCAAGGCTAGTGCATGCACCGTTGAGGCTACCAGGTTACTGTTGGGGTTTTAGACATGGCTACTTCAGTCTGTACTTGCCTATCTTCACGTGTGCAAAATGGACAAAAGGAAGGTTCCTTCAAATAAAAACATTACAAAAAAAGAAGAGGCTCATTATTACATTAGAGCAAAAATTTGATATGATTGAACAACATGAACATGGTCATAGGAACTCTCAAATAGGACGAGATGTCAGATTTTTTTGTTTTTATTTTGCTTTCCATAACTACTCTGTGACTTTGTTAACAATAAATTTAAATTATAAGTATATTCTTTTTATATAAAAACGTATGCTTAAAATTTTTCATTGCCTATTTGGAACAAATTCCCATATTTTACATATAAATATAACTTTGAAGAGTGAGAATTTGAATAATGCATCCACTTCATGGGATTCATTATCCACACTAATCAAGTCCTAGCTGTATCCAATGATACAAAGAAAAGTCGCATTCTTAAGAACATTGGTGGAATTAAGAGATGTATTTGTTCTCAGTCATTGCAGCCTGGAAACCAAGTGGCTTGAACCAAGTCAAATGTCTGAAGTTGGCAGTGAAGAAGTTGGCTTAAGGACTATCAAACAGAACTTTAGAAACCCACCTCCCAGCCTTTACATTGTTATGAAACACTCTAAGAACTTTGCTTGTTTCTTATTTATCTTATCCATCTTATTCTTTGTGCAGGAAGTGTTGCAAAGTCTGTTTTGAGCCTGCTTATCAAGAGACAGTGTGCTGGATCTGGATGTTTAACATAGGGTGTGAGGGGCCTGCCTCTTTGATGGAACTCTGGCATAAGCATTTATTTCATTTCTGAAACCCACCTTTTATTATAAATGGATGAAAGTTGGACTGACATTGCTCCCACAGTCTATGTCAGTGTTTCTGAACCTTGGCAATTTTAAGATGTGTGGACTTCAATTCCCAGAATTCCCTAGCCAGGATGGCTGGCTGAGGAATTCTGGGAATTAAAGTCCATACATCTTAAAGCTGCTAAGACTGAGAAACTCTGGTCTACGTAGTTAGAAAGGAATAATTAGCCATTGGGTCTGCAATAGATTTTGCTGGCAGCCTGCTGTTTGTATTGAACATATATCAAGGGTTCTGTAAATTCTCTGTTTTAATGGAATTGTTTAAAGAAAAGTAAAACTTAAAAGGATTTTGGAGGGACTTTCTCTTTCTAAGAGACATGTAAGTGCACTGAACCATGGAGGAAAAAAATACATGAATCTGGCAGGTACAAGCTGTTTCTTCTCTTAGTTGGAATTATTGTGATCCTTACTGAGCAAGTGTGTACTATAGGGACCTGAAGTAAGCACACACATTCTGCATGTATTAGAGATGTACACATTTTAGACCTGGTCACTCAACTTTCCTTATTGACATTCAGGCTGCATGGCCATTAGGTATGATAGCTACATACAGCCTGTTGGTTTATAGGAGAGGAAAGCAATCTTTGTTGTAGTGTGGGCAACAGAAGGTGCCCACTATTATTTTTACAGGCCTTGAGTCCTACCTTTGTATGACAGTGTGGTCTTCTACCCTTATGAGGTGGAAGTCAGTTCAGTGTAGTGGCTAAGGTGCTGGGTTAGAAACCAGAAGACTGTGCGTTCTAGCCCTCCTTCAGTATAATGGTATGTGGGAATAACCTTGGGAGACAGGAGGAAGAGCTGCAGACTAGACAACAGTCAGATAAGAGGCAGCTGAGCCCACAGAAGGAATGGGTGTGTGGCAAATATCTCAGAAGGGACTCTCCCTAGTTTCTTGGACTGTAAAGGCGAGGGGGGAGAGATGTACTTTCAGACTTGCAGGTTTCTGTTAATTTAACCTTACAATAAAGTTAGAGCTAGTACTTTTGGGGGTGCTTCTTGTCTAAACTACCTTGCAAGGGTGATACTTAGGCATGAAAGCTGGCTGGGTGACTTTGGACCAGTCATTCTGTCTCAATCAAACCCACCTTACAGGGTTGCTCTTGTGGGGAAAATTGGAGGCAGAAACATTATGTACCCCATCTTGAGTTGCACACAATAAACGTGGGGTATAAATCTAATAACAATGTACTAAGCCTCTAATATATACCTTAAAATAGGAAGTTCTCCTTCCAAACTCAGTGATTTTGTTCTTCCAAATGTTAAGTGGGGCTTTTAGCCTCCCAAAGGTTGCCCACATGTGTATATAGAAATATGAGGAGAGGCAACAAGAGAAGGATGGAGGACCATGGTTTTGTGTATTGCTAGCAGTCTTCCCAGAAACATAATTTGCTAACTGTATGGATATGGAAATAGTTATTCACTAGCTTAGCTGAGTTCAAAAGAGGGTTAGATGTATTAATGAAGGACCAGCCCATGAACATCTATTAGCCATCTCTCTTTCAGCTTTTATTGCTGAGAGAAAAACAGCAGGGAAGAGCTATTGATTTCCTGCATTACTTTGGAAAAATCTTCTCTGGCCTGTTGGTAACAGCATGCTGGTCACATTAGCCTTTGGAGGGACCCTGCCATGCCTCCTTTTTTTCAACAGTTCTTGCAGCAGAGTAAGTTTGAAATGAACCAGGATGCACCTGCCTGTGAAAAGAATTCTTTGGCACTCAAGCTTTCAGGGTCTAGACAAAGGGATAAAAAGAGTTAGGGTGGTATCATGTTTACAGCCTAGAGCAGGGTTTCTCAACCTTATCATCTTTAAGATGTGTGGACTTCAACTCCCAAAATTCCCCAGCCAGCATGCTGGGTGGGGAATTCTGGGAGTTGGAGTCCACACATCTTAAAGTTGCTGAGGTTGAGAAACCCTGGCCTAGAGGCTGCTGGGTCAGGATGAATTCCCTTTTCAGTCTGCTCCAGACATGATCTCTCAGCCTAATTATCTCACAGGGTTTATGTGAGGATTCCCTGTGGAAGTGGAAAAGTATGTGTATCAAGGAAAGGTGAAATAATACACCAACGCATACACACCTGTTGTCACTGTCATTCTTTCTCTTCAGATTTTTAACACTGCAGTCAAAAGGTTCTGCACCTTCTATCCACTGAAGCTCAGTCTAAGGGTTGGGAAAGGGACTCCTACCTATTTATATCCAAGTGTGTAGATATTGCACCAGTATACAGTACATTTCAGTCTGTGAAGTAATTTCTGGATGTCCATCTAGAATTACATTTTAAAATATGGAGATTTCCTTACATTTTATTTATCGGGGGAGAAATATCAGTATCACACTGATTTCCATAGTAGTTAATTCATAGTAACAAATTAAACTACAATGCTAAAATTGCCTTCAAACTGAGCTCGAATCCTGGGGACTGCATCTGTGCATTTTTCTTCACTGCATTATGGATTTGTGGTTGCTGCCTTCTGGATTTTTTTTTAGTTCCCCATCTAGCCAACAGTCCTGGAATTCTCAGGTACCCCCTTTCCAATTATTAACCAGAGCTAAGCCTGCTTAGCTTCCAGATCAGCCACAGTCAGCGAGTGCTGCCACCTGCTGAGGATCTCACTTTCAATTGTGCTAATGCAGCTTGCTTCACTGTTGTATAACTAACAGCCTGGAATGAAGTTCCTTTAACCCCACTGGCTTTAATTAGATGCACTCTCTTTAAATGCAAATGTTCTAGATAGGCTAATTTGGAGAGTGACCAGCTTGAAAGAGCAACAAAAAAAGGAGATATTAATGAGTTGCTCCTAATATTGTTGCCCTAACAACTCTGTCATCTTTACTGGCCAAGAAAAAAAAAAAAAAGACCAGATTCTGCCTGGCAAATTCTCCCCCTATCCTCTCAATATCAGGTAAGCCTCTAGAGTTCCATAAAGCCCAGGCTGGATGTAAGGCTTTACACCCCCTTCACGGACAGTTCCCAAATAGCAGCTTCTCTGGGTCCAAGTGATGACTTTAGTTAAGACCACAGGCCTTAGTTAAAGAGCTGCATAAAAGGGGCATGTGGGAGTATGTGGCAGGAAGTAAGATGCAGATAGACACTCTATTATCCAGGTGGGCTTAACATGTCCATCTGAACACACATTATACTGAGCCATAACATGGTTTGTGGCTTAGACTGAACTGAACCTCGAGGCTTGTTCAACAAACTGATTAAAACCAACAGTTACTTATGTACTGAGCCTGCTATTTGTTTTGGTGGTCTCTGGATGGCTATTATTTAAAGTCACCCTGTGAAAAAATGAATCCATTGCCAGAGAAAGCACAATCTGATTCGATGGTCCAGGGGCTGGCCATCAGAAGGCAGCTCCCCTTGAATTCTGCTTCTTGAGTCTTCCATCTGGCACACCACAAATCTGGCTTCTTTCAGTCTATTGTGCTGCCTCCTGACTTTCAACAGCCCAGAGAGTTTCTGTTCCACTTAAGTTTCCCTTAATGGGTGAGAGGCAACCTTGTTTGCTTTGTTCTCAGCCACATCCCCCTGGCAAGTCATCATTAAAGTTACTTCTCTGAAGGCTCCTGATCATCGAGAGGCCCATCAGGATTCCAGCTCATGTTGTGTCACAGCAAGACTTCCAGTGTTTTTCCTGGATAAGGATGCTCTTAAGGAAAATCCTGAGTGTGATAATTAAGCTGAACATATCAGACCAAAAACAGTGGGTAGAAAGATTTGGACTGCACTCTGCTCCCACTGAGGGTTTTATCTACTGCAGGCAAGATTGATCTTGCTGGCTGGGAACAAGGAATGGCAGGGAAGGCAAAACAGAGTTAGCCTAGCAAGAGATGGACTCAGCAGGTGACAGCACCTAACTAATCCCTCTCCAAAAGCTAAGTGGGGTCAGACCTGGTTAGCAAGACTCCGTACTTCATGTGCAAAGGCAAAAGGATTCTTTGAAGCACATAGGGAAGCTAAGTTTATACAAACTCATTATTGAAAACTCCCTTATGTGCAAAAGAGAAGCAGATAGTGTCTCATTTCACGTAAAAAGCATGGCATAACTCTGGCTCCTGTAGCAGGAATACAGAAATACAATATGTGTAAATGCTATCAGACGGGCTGTGTGAGTGGAACCTGAATTCAGAAACTGCATGTGTGCTTTCCAAGCAGAAGAACTCTGGTTTAATCCCTGGCAGTTCAAAGATGTGGCAACAGCTGATGGGAGGGCAGAATCCAATAGGCTGAATGCACACTTTCTGTTCAGCCATAATGATGTTTTTTGGCTGTTGTTCTTGTTGTTTTGGCTTAGGCTGCTGAGTGAACCCAACCAATTGCAGCTGATTCGATCAATCATGGTAAAAAAAAAACAACCTACAGGAATGGTATGTATAAACTAAGCTGACGTGGTTTATTCAACCAACCCCTCTTAGGATTTCCCCACAACAGCTCAAGGTACCTCAGAGCATCTCTAACAAAAGTTGCCACTTCCCTGCTGGAATTCTGCTGTCCCGTGGGAAGCTGGAGACACAGAAGAAGTTTGCAGAGGTTGGGAGGAGAGGGAAATTGCTGCAAACAGAGTATCTTTTTCCAACATCACAGGACTATTATCTTTTGGCACCTTTTTCTTCCAGATAGCGATAGCTCATAGCAGAAGTGTGACTTTTTAATTCAGCATCCAGTAAAGGTTTCAGGTTGGCTCCAAAGCACCAAGCCAAAGGCCAAGTAGCTGTGACTGTCCACAAAACACAGTAATTATCCTGTAAGACAGGTCCTCAAGGGAGCAAGAATTCAGGCTTTAAGTAGGCAAAAAACAGCAAGCACTTGGGTATATTCTGAATATTACAGATGTGATCCACTTGCTACTGTAATTTTAGCTCACATTTTCAACAACTCGGAGCTCCAGTTCAGGCAGGAAGATAATAATACATTTAATTTTTAAAGTACTCCTTTTATAATCACCCTGAACAAAATACTGGCTTCATTAACTAAGCCATGGGTGCTTGGAAACCAGTGTGAATTGAGGACATTCCGTCACAACTTTCATATATTACAAAATGGGGTTACTACATTTTGCCTTCATAATGAAAAGTTTTGCGGCTTTATGAAAATTAACAGATTTCTTATAGTATAGGCTTTTGTGGCCTGAAGCCATTTAATCAATAGTCTCCAGTCTATGAAAATGTATGGTATAGGAGACCTGTTACCTCCTATGGAAGATTAGCATGGTTAAAATAAAGTCTTCTTCAAATCAAGCTCTATTCCTGGTGATCTCATGGTCACTCATGTCATTTATTTGGGAACAGCGTAACAGTGTTTTTTCATTGCTTTCTTCCAGGATTTTTTCTTTTTTACTATACTCTCCCATTCAGACTCTATCCAGGACCAAGCCAACTTTGCTTCCCAGACCAGACAAGGTCATCTGGATGCTGCCACTTAGCAATTTACCATCACAACACTCACATGAGATTGATCAGGTTCAGAGAGTGCCTGGGTTTACACAAATCTATGCCAAACTGTTTTGCTTATTCAGAGCTTACCATACATTTGCAGTTAAGCTAAAATATGGATTGTCTGCTTGTGTCTTAATGTGTTGTGTGAAACCAACCAGTGTGATGTGTAAACCAGGATTTAGAATGTAATGTACTGTATGAAAAGGAATGATCGGTGATGATTAATGTTGCAGTCCAGGAATTTCTGGAGGTTAATAAGCTCTTTATTTTTGCTTAGAGCCTGCTTAAACTTTTATATCCTGATATACATTAGAAGACAATTTGAGCTATCAAAATATCTCTGCTTCCAATTACTGTAGAAAAAATCCTGGACTAGGTGAGTTAAAAATGAGTTGTTTCTTTCTAAAGTCTTCAATTATCTCTGTCCAGGGATTTAACAAATTGGGTAACCCATGTCACTCCTGAGCTAACAAGTCATTTCGAGAACAATGGGCAAACATGTCTGACTTTGCATAAATACAATACAGGCAGCTCTAGTGGTCTATAAGCCAGATCATCAACAATTCCCTGCTTGATACAGGCTCCAGTTACTTGTAAAAAGAAGGGAGGGGGGCAGCTTAGGGTCATTCCTGTGGAGGAAGATTTTTTTGAACCATTCTTTTTTCCAGCTGAATGCTAATTTTTAAAAAGGCATATGCAATCCAGCAGAAAGTAAAATGTGTTGAAATGTTGAGTTCAACTATAGTTGTGTTGTGTGGTTTTCTGAACATATTATTCAGAATTTACCTCCTCTAAACAAATTCGGTTTGGGTTTTCTCCATGGGGCTTACTTGCAGGATAGCTTAGGGCTACCAATATCTAGGCTGCAAAATTCTGACAAGTACTAGATGGCAGCAAAGAGTTAGCATTTTCTGTACCTCTTGACTGCCATCTAGAGGCTGTCTTGATTTTTATAGCCTAGCCATGGTAGCCATACGCTAGCTGCAATGTTCAAAACCTCACCGGAGAGTGAGAGGACTTTGGAAGGGACAAAATCATTGACAAGGCCTAATTCCTTATGAATGGGTTGCACACTTTATACTAACCCGGAGATCATGGCTCTGAAATTTGACAACAAAGCAGCTGAATTGTGGTAATGTGATTTTGAGCTATTTTTTATGGGCTGGAAGAGATAATGTGATAATGGTAGTGGTTAGTTCCCAAAGGCCTCTTACTCACATCCCTAACATTCCACAAACTTAATGTACTTTGTAGTTACATTGCTACAACATCAATGATCTTTTGCAGTGCTCTAGAACAGGGTTTCTCAACCTCAGCAACTTTAAGATGGGTGGACTTCAACTCCCAGAATTCCCCAGCCAGCCAACTCCCAGAATTCCCCATGCTGGCTGGGGAATTCTGGGAGTTGAAGTCCACCCATCTTAAAGTTGCTGAGGTTGAGGAACCCTGCTCTAGAAAGTCAGGAGATGGAGTTGCAACCTCCACCCCCACAGAAGCTGCTTATCCCTGCTGTAAACCATAGTTTGAAAACTATAATGGCTTGGTTCAAATAACCCCTAGAACCAAAACTGAACAAGCCACACTATATCTTAGCTGATTTCTAACTTTCTGGTTCTGGAAATGAAGAGTCAGCTTGAAAATCAGTAATGCTTATATCTTTTTCTGTTTTGATCTTTGACCATTAATTCAGATAAACCCAATTAAAACTATTTCTGCTCATTTATTATTAGACTAATTTAACATTTGGTAACCAATGTCCAACATTTAAACTCTAAGAATTTAAAGTGGAGGCAAAACAGAAAAAAGGAAAGGAAAGGAAAGGAAAGGAAAGGAAAGGAAAGGAAAGGAAAGGAAAGGAAAGGAAAGGAAAGGAAAGGAAAGGAAAGGAAAGGAAAGGTCTCCAAAACTGGTGAAGAATTCTAATTATGTGCCAGTTTTGGGTGAGCAGTTCATTCCAGGGAGAAAGAAAAGAACAACCTCTGATACAGAATTCAATGAAATACAGTGGTGCTTAAAAGTTTGTGAAACCCTTTTAATTTTCAATATTTCTGCATAAACATGACCTAAAACATGATCTGTTCTCTACACAAATCCCAAAACTAGATAAAGAGAACTTAATTAAACAAATGAGTGAAAAACATCTACTTGTTCATTTATTATTGTTCATTTATTTGTTGAGGAAAATGATCCAAAGCTACATATTTGTGTGTGTGGAGAAAAGGTTATTAAAATGTCTGATACTTTCAATACTTGATCTACCTGTTTGATTATTTCCTTCCAATCAACTGTGGGACTTTCTCCTATACCTTTTAAAAAAGATAACTTTGTGTTCCACAGATTTATTTACAAATATATAGTATAGGATCATATTTTAAATATAATTTTTCCTAAATAAAAATCATTATAAATGTCATGGTACACATGTATAACCAAATTTGAGAATTTGTTGAAACATATAATAACTGTTCTCTGAACATTTCCTTTCACATAGTAGGAGTTCACTTGGTTGAACGTTGTAGTTTCATATAGTAACTCACTGCAGATAAAAAACAGAAACCCTTGCTATGTCAGACATAAGCTTCGAGTTTTCTCCCTGATTCGATGGTTTTCTATGGACAGAACCCATTCATAAAATACACATACTGCACATAAGATTTATTTTACTTCTCCTGTGGAGGACAATTCATGCACATGAATTCCTACCATATACAGCCTTGCTGACAGTTCAGACTGAGCATTTTAAGTCAGGCATTTTAAGTTGAAATGTGCAGAATTAGATCACCATATCCAGGCACAATTCTCTACTTCATTCACTGTAAAAGTTAACTTTTATAATTAGTGCCTTGTCCTTCACAAAAGGTGACAGGCATTTCTCGTAAGATAAAACAAAATGCAAAAATAAATGTTTAGCAGAAAGGTAAGATGCTCAAATAAAGGGTTTTTCTCTGAGTATTTCCCACCTCCCCAATCTTTAATATATTTGTATAAATTATTCACCCTATTCCTTGTAACTGAATAAGGGGGACAGTTATACAAGGTAGAATAAATGGACATCAATAGGTCTTATTCCACGAACGTGGTGCGCATTGAGAACCTCAGATCCGCTCATTTTAATGTGACTTTCCAGCAACCAATCTTAAAACTGGACTCGTGACTTAATTTCTCTATAACGACCCCCTCCTCGCCTTGCTCCGTCCATAAACTTTAGGACGTGGTTGACGCACGTAGCGCATGAGCTGAAACCAAACTTCATTTCCCATGATGCATTGAGGCTTTTTTTCTCCCCGTGACGATTTCCTCAATGGACGTCGCCGCGACGGGGTTGGCGATTTGTGGCTTTAAGGTTCTCTTGGGAATTGTAGTCAACGGCTAGTGGGAACCGTCTTGATAGACTTCACCCCGGGAGGTGACTTCTGGAGACGGGTTCATGACGAGTTGCTGGACGTTTCTTGGGGAGCGCAGCTTCTGCTTGCTGGTGGGATGCAGTCCTGTTTAATCGCTTAAAAGGGTGGATGGATGGATGGGGGGATACGGGTCAGTGTAAGGGATTGGGGTGAATACTTTAGAAAAAGAGTCACCGGGACCCAAGCAGACTGAGAGTAACCCCTAAGGTGACTTTTAGAGGTCTCAAGCCTTTTCGCCTTTGCTCGGGTGGTCAGTACAGTAAGCTGCCTTCTTGGGTGCAGTCGAATTGTATTCTTTTGTGGAGCTGTGCACTTGATGGATGTAACCCTGAAAATAAAAAAGGCTTTCATTTAGGCTAAACACGGGTATTAGATTTGCATATTGAGCTAAGCAGTGGCTCTCGAATTAGGTTTTGCAGAATAAACCATGATTTATGCACAACCCATGATGCCACAGTGGCTGGTTCACAAGACGTAGCAAGCCAAAACCAAACAAAGTCCGTTGAGACTTGAAAGTGGCTTGAAAAAGGAAAACTGCTTGCAGCGGTAAGGCTCAGGCTTCTCTGCTCTTCCTTTTGGCATGTAGGTATTGTAAGTCTTGTGTTGTTTCAAAATCTTTTCTGGTTTGTTGGGTTGCAGGGTGACACTGAAGAAAAAATAAAGATGCATCTAGTCCAAGAAATGCTGAGCCGTACTCAGACCACTTTAAATTGGCTGAAGAACTGCTGAATTTTATCAGCCTTTTAAGATTGTCATAAGGTACACTTTTATGTTTGCCATTCTTCAATGTTTTGTGGGTTGGGTTTTTGCTTTTTTCTGTCCTCTTTGGGGGGCACTATTAGAAGTTGGATTACAGTGTAAAACCCTCTCTCCATCATCCTTTGCTTCTCTTTGGGGTGTCAGTTCTGACTTTCAATATTTTGAGTCCTTTTGCATTTGATTTCCATTTAATTCTGCTAAAAAGCTAAGTTCTTTAGTATTTTATCTTACCTCACTTTTAGGTCAGAAGTGTAGTTTAGAAGTCTACTTCTTTGATGTGTTAAACACTCTTCCTTTTTCTTTTTCTTTATGTTTAGTTTTTTTATTAGAATTTTTAAATACAATAAAAGTAAAAGAAGATTAAGAAAAAAGAATATAGAAAATAAGAAAAAGGAAATGAAAAAGAAAGAAAACATAGAATTATGTCTTTCACCATTCTTTTTATGGAGTAATTGCCATCTTATTCTTTCCTCTTCCTCTTTGACCCTTTTTAATTCCCAAATCCATAAATCATCAATTCATTCTTTTCTCATTCAACAAAAAGTCCATATAAGGCTTTCAGTCTTTTAAGAAAGGCTTTGTCATTTTTTTCCCTGACCAAACTGGTCAGCTTTGCCATTTCTGTAAGCATTGTCAGTTTTATAATCCATCCTCTACTCTGGGTATTTCATTATTCTTCCATCTTTATGCATATAATAATCTTGCCTCAGTTTCCATATACAATATTAGTTTCCCATATTTCTTTTCCAGTTCATCATCCATAAAACCCAATAAAAATAATTCTGGTTTCACCATATTAATCCACATTATTTTTTGCATCATTGTATGAATTTGCACCCAAAATTTCTTTGCTTTTTCACAAGTCCACCATGCATGATAGAAAATTTCCTCTTCCTTTTCACACTTCCAGCACTGGGTTTGATATTCCTTTATATATTTTTGACAGTTTAGCCAGTGTCATATACCAATGATACATCATTTTATAAAAGTTTTCCCTTAAAGCTAGCTCTTTAGAATTTTATCTTACCTCCCTTAAGTGTAGTTTAGAAGTCTACTTATTTGATTTATTAAACTGTGGAAATACTCTTCCCTCCCCTCCCCTCCCCTCCCCTCCCCTCCCCTCCCCTCCCTCTCTCTGGTAGACTTATGCAATTTGATTTAGTGTCCATTGCCAAATGTTGTGGAGTAGTCCATTTTGTTATCACATTGTTACTAGTAGTCTGTAAGAAAGTATGCCACATTGGCAGTGTCGTACTCCTGGTCTGGCATTAGTTAAAAAAATTGTATGTATGTAATTGTGAAAATTCTTTATAAGTTAAATAAATTTCAATCAAGTTGTTAAAAACAAATTGATACAACATTACTAACCGTGAATCTTACTTTTTAAACTGAGGGGGTTATAGGGGGATTTCCTATATATTATGAATCTTGGATTTCTTTACTCTGATAAAGTTTTCAGTAAAGCGCTAATGTTCCTATAAATGTTCAGTTTTTGAAACACAATTGAGACTCTTAACAGAATATGTAGATCAGTTGTAGTTGGCATTCTTAAATGCCAAAACATCAGAAATCAAACTTGATTCCTGCCCCTTTTGGACTTGGGGTCAGTTTTTTCTTAATTCCATATTTATGAAAATTGCTTGTGGCTTTAACCATGTTTACGCAGAGTTAACTATCTCAGTTGTAACTGTAAGGGGCATTACATCAAGATATATTGTTGCTCATCTTATCTGGTGAATGGTTTCCCTCCTGTTGCCAACAGTGGAGAGAAACAAACAAGCCAGTTCCAAGGCAGGTGGAATCTTTTCTTCTTCTGTAGGTGGACAACAGCTTTAGCTCTCTTTGCTTTCCTTCCCCTTTTGCTTTTCCATTTGTGGAAGCACTAAGGTCAAAGAAGGAGTCAGATCTCCTTGTAAAGAGTAAGGAAGATGACCGTCATGGAAATATACAAGAACTGTTACCTAGGCAAAAGGGGCTCAAATGTTTCTTTAAGTCTTGAGAAATGAGATAACGTTTGGAAGTGGCTCAGGCAAACACCTCCCTGATTCACTGGAATATGAGAAGTGGGAGAAGGTACAGCACAATCAGACATGCAAGATTTGGTTATTATGGCCAATCTTAATAAAAGTCGTCTTAGCCTTCATGCTGAGTAGATTTTGTGGTCTGGTCTACCTAGTGGGGCTGACGCTCCTTTTCTAGAACTGAGGCCTCCCCCTGCCTTTGAAAGGAGAGACTTAAAATATCCTAGAGTCTGGGATGCCCTTCATAAATTATAGGACTGCAACTTTAATCTTTGTATTGCTGGATTCAGTTAAAATACAGTATTTTTTCCTCATGTTATTATTTAGCTGTGTCCACTTTACGCTCTCAATATTTGTTTGGTTTTTTTTTCTTTTTTGTTTCATTTCATAAAATTTTGCATCAGAATAAATAAATAAATGGAAAAGACAGGTGTTAAGCACCATCTCAGAAGTATTTTCCCTGTTTTCTAATAAACAGGAGAGGATGGTTCTTCAAAGATGAGGCTAGCTGTGTTGCCCACGTACATTATCTAATAATGGGGTGTGCCATTTGCTTCAGAAATATTGGATTTATTTTGTGGCACGATTAATCACTTAATAGATGCTTTTATTTTTTAACGGAGGTTTCTGTAATTTGGTGAAAGAACTGGTTTTTTTTGTGGTTTCATCTCCAGTTCTACAGACTTCCAGTGAACATCCACAAAAAATGTCGTCTGGGCTTACTGAAGAGCAGAAAAGGAAGATTGAGGAGAACAGGCAAAAGGCTTTGGCAAGGAGAGCAGAGCGACTGGCAGCTCAGCAGGGTAGTGTTGCTATGAAGCGCTCTGACGTGCAGAATCTTGATAGGTGTCAAGGAAACCTGCAGCAGCCTTTGAAGAAGCAAAGCTATCACACCATCCTTAGTAACGATCACCTCCAGGGCCCTAGGAGTCATTTGGTGCAGAATAGTCTTCAGATCCCTTCTGCTCACTGTAGCTCAAATCAACAGGCAGCCACTTTGTATGGAGGCCAGCAGAGAGATGATTCAGTGGGCTCTAGCCCAAATTTATACAGACAGTTGGATAGCACTAGGAAGCCCTCATCAGTGCAAAGCTCTCTGAGTAATTCTTACTGCCATTCTCCTGAGAGTTCTTGCAAGCAAGGTCAGCTAATCCAATGTAATTCTGACGTGTTTCAGTTACCTAAGTGTGGTGTAGCAGTCCAGAATATTGCAGAACAGCATCAGTCTACCTTGGATGCTAATATGAAACCAGACACTGTTAAGAATGTATGGATTCAGGACAAATCCATTGGCGAGCAAGGTCTACTTAAACATGCAACGTTGCTGGATGCAGGCAGGACTGCTGCGAGCGATTGTCAAATGCAGGCAGGTACCAGAAATCTAGCCTGTGAACTGTTTGCCAAGAAGGAAGGAAGTAATACACTGCAATTTTATGGTACAAAACCCCCTCTGGCTCATGTAAAAGGGGGTAGAGAACAAAATCCAGCTATTTCTAGGGTTTCAGGCAATGTACCTGAGACACCTGTACAGAAAAAAGCCCACAGTAATCTCAAAGGAAAATGTGTAGAACACTCTGAAGGCCGATTCAGAGTTGAGATTGGATACAACACAGAACTCATTCAGATGTTTAGAAGCTTACCAAGCAAAAGATATGGTAAGTATGCCTCTTACTGTGCAACTCACAATATTTTTAGAGACCTTCATAACTGGCATTGTGCTAAATATTGTAAATCATGCAGAAGTAGGTAGCTTCATTTTTAGGTTTTACCTTTTTTTTAAGAGCAAGTAGTCTTTACATAGGTTGAAAAAGTTCCAAAAATGGTGTGTTGTGGGTGACATGATTTCAGGGCACGTATAACCTTTAAAAGCGCAAGAAGACAGTCTCTACTGTCTCCACTTTCCCTGGTGTGCCTCCAGAACTTTCTTAGCTTCTTATGGTCTGTTCCTGACATTCTTCTAAACAATAAATTGAATCTGTTTTTAAATTATTTGATCGTAGAAGCATGTTGCCCTTTAACTTAGTCAGTGGGCTATAAAAAAGCAGCAGAGTTCATATACACCTTCTTAGTTACATATGTAAGGATACACCTACTTGGTTACAAACATCCTTCCTTTCCCACATACCGTACTCACCGTCAGGTGTAGAGCAGCGACTAAAGAAGAAAAACAGCTGTACAATGAAGATTGGATCCTCTTAATCTCGCCTGTCTCCCGCTCTCTTGCTTAGAATGTTTGCTTGACCTTTGTAGTGGGTGAACGAGAGCACTACAGCACTAGCAGTGATGGAGAAGCACTACTGTACCCTGTCAGCTTAAAATGTTGGATGTAATAAATCCTGAATGCAGTTCCATGCTGGGCTAAAGAGAGTATTGCTGATTCCTTAATGGGGTCAATGCTCAACATCTCCCCCGATTTCAAAATGCTTATTTTATTAATTGCTATTAGCTTTAATGTACCATCTTTTATTTATTAATTTAAATATATATCTGTGCACAGCTTATTTCTTGTTCTTGCTGTTGTCAGACATCTGCGAATGTTTGAAGTTTTGGTTGCGTTTTATATTTTCTGTTGTGGATTTTAGAAAACATAAGTTATCCTTGTACAGCCAACCATGGCTGGGCTTAGAGGCTAAGACAGGACAGGCCAAGTTGGCTTGTACCTGGGTGGGAAATCAGGGCTGTAGGGTGGACTGAGAAATCAAAAAACATCCCAGGAGAAGGCAGTGGGAAATAACTTCTGTACTGTTGCCAAGAAACCTACTTGGAGTCATGATGTTTCTTTATAGTCATCAGGACTTGAGGCACCTTTACCTTTTTGAAAGAAAAAAGAAGTTGGGCTCTTGTTCACCCACTACAAAGGTCAAACAAACATTCTAACCGAGAGAGTGGGAGAGAGACAAGATTAAGAGGATCCAATCTTCATTGTACAGCTGTTTTTCTTCTTTAGTCGCTGCTCTACACCCAACTGTGCTTTATACCACTCTTGGTATGTTTAAAAAGAAGGACAAAATTAGAATGATATTCCTGCTGTAATGGGACAAACATTTTCAGTACAGAAACATGATTGGGGTGCAGAGGCCTAGAGGTTGCCCACCAAGGGATAGCACCTTGACATCAAATGGAGCCAGCTTAATGACGATTCATTTACATCTCCACTAAGGAGATACGTGTTGTACTATTCAAAGTACAATAGTCTTTTCTAAAGGGCACTTCTACTCATAAAATCAGGCTATTCATATATAATACATTTTGTTATTTTCTGATGTGTATATCCTCCCTGAAAACAAGATATAAAACACTATTATGTCTGATTTGTTTATGATGGTAAATGATATGTGGGTTTAAAAAATTGTTTTATTCAACTTGTCTACAACTAAGGGTTCATATCTGAATATATAAGAGACCTTATTTCTCATTATAGTCTTATATTTAGTCTTATATATACTTGATGTGTGAAACACGCGTGACTTTCTGTGCTTTGGTATGCCCATGTGAAGTTCTCATGTGCAAAGGACCTGTAAAATAACCCTACATTTATTAAAATAATCTCTTCACAGAGATCTCATACATTATAATAATCAGTCTCTGGCTCTGAGCACCTCTGGTAGAGGCAAAATACACGGTTGCTTTCTATGCATTGCACATTCTGTATAACTAGATAAGTTATCTTGGTACAAGGATTTCTTATGCCAGTGTTTGTTTGTTTTTTTCCTCCTGGTGACTCCCTGGACAAGTCCCTGCAGTTTTTTTGGTAAGATTTCAGAAGTGGTTTGCCATTGCCTGCTTCCTAGGGCTGAGAGAGAGTGACTGGCCCAAGGTTACCTGGCTGGTTTTGTGCCTAAAGTGGAACAAGAACTCGCAGTCTCCTGGTGTCTAGCCTGGTGTAGTTAACCACTACACCAGACTGGCTCTCCTGGTGTGTGTGTGTGTGTGTGTGTTTTTGACTCCTGGTGACTCCCTGGACAAGTCCCTGCAGTTTTCTTGCCAAGATTTCAGAAGTGGTTTGCCCTTTCCTCCTTCCTAGGGCTGAGAGAGGGGGACTGGCCAAGGTCACCCAGCTGGCTTCGTGCCTAAGGTGGGACTAGAACTCACAGTCTCCTGGTGTCTAGCCTGGTACTTTAACCACTACACCAAACTGGATCTCCTGGTGTTTTTTAGCTTTTCTAAATATAAATATTCCTAACTCCAAATTACTTTTTAAACTTTTTTTAATTTCAGATCCAGAAACAAGGATGTGGAATTTCAGTCTTGAAGACTATGACTGTCTCAGTAAGTAATTAGTCAGTTGGGATTGGGGTTGGAAATCCTCTAGATTCAGAATGGTTTAGCAGAGAAATGTGGATTTGGAAAGCCTATGAGACTATTAATACTATTTGCTTAATTACTGCTGAAAATAATTAGTTTACATTTGTAAATTTGTTCAAGTTTACATTCATAAATTTTTATTCATAAAGGAGTTATATTAAACTGTTCAAAGAAACAGAAACATTGTTTTGAAAAATGAACAGTTTAAAATGACTTCAACAGTTTTGTTTAACCAGTTTGGAATTTATCAGGCTTGTATAAGAGAACAGAGATTACAGCTTGACATTTTGAAGAGACAACTCTGCAATACTGGAAAGTTTCAACTAGCTGCAAAGTTTTATTTTCTAAGTACAATTCAAATTATAAAACAATGCTGAGTTAGGAAGGAGAAGAGTAACTGATTGTGGTACATTTCTGGAGCTTCCTCAGTGGGCAGTGATGGATGGTGGTAGTACTCTCAGTCCTGTCCTGCTTTTCTTCTGCATCTGAAAGTCTCTCATGTCTCTTTGATCCTTCTCTCTTCCATTCTCCCTGGGACCTGATGGTTTTATTCTCATTATCCATTGGGTCTTTCTTTTTTCTTCTTTGAAATCTATGTTTTATCTCCAGTGGAAGGAGCAGAGCGATTTCCCTCCATCTCTTTGACACCTCTGGAAAGAAGGGAGAAAATTACCGGTGGCGGAAAATCATCTTCTGCTGGTCAAAATTCTCATCTGAGATCCCTCTTGCAGACCTGCACTGGTTGGCAGAAACCATCAGCAACCATCAGAGGAAGATGCATTCTGATTTCCTATTCTCGGTTTGAAGTAGATATTGGTTATGCTGCCAACATCATAGGAGTGTTCAAGCAGGTGAATTCTAGGAATTATGGTGAGTGAGATAGCCGTTATCTGAATTTCAGCAGTGCAGCTGTGGTTATTAGATCTTGATTTAGTCTTTGCTTTTGATATTTAGAAAGCTATTAGAATTAATTAAAACCGTATGGAAATTCTAATTAAATAGTTTTAATTTTACATTTGTGATGTTGTTCTTGAAGTCTGGTTATTTCTCATGGGTTTTGTTTTGTTTTACTACTTTCAAGCTTGATGTTTGTTCCTTCCTATTTATTACCCAGAATCTTTACTGTGATCCTTACAGATATGAAGACCAGAAAATGGAATTTCTTACTGGAGGATTACCTGAGACTAAGTAAGAAATGTTCTCTTCTTATTGTCCATATTCTTTTGAAAGAATTATTTTATTTTATTTTATTTTATTTATTTAAAAGACTTATATGGCTGCCCATCTTATGTACCACAACCCTGGTCAGCTCACAAAACAGTTCACAAAATACACTTCTTAGCATTTGCCTCTAAAGTAGAGATAACTGACATAGTAATGAATTTTGCTTGGTTTTTCTTGTTCTTTAGCTGAGAGAGATTGCTTACAGCATTCACATATTTACAAGGTGGCACCACAAGCAATTACTACGATTGACAGGCTAATTTTTAAAAACTACTTTTTGTAATATAGGAGTCCTCTGTAGGAGGATTTTGGCTGGGATACTTTGACTAAATGTTATTCCAAGGTCAGAAAGTTTCTGCTTCTCTTCTGCTCAGTTTGAAGGGAAGCTGCGCATCAGCTTGAAACAAGTCTGAAAACAGAGTACAGTTGTCTGCCAAAGTTTGCATAGTTGCTGATGGCTCTTCTGCTTCTTTATGGGCTGACTGGAAGGACACCACACAGAGGTCTTGAGAGATGTTCTTCTAGGTCACTCAAGCTGCTGAACTTGATTCAAGGGTGTCATATAGTAGTTGGGTGCTAGACGTATGTGCTTCTATAAAAGAAAAGAAAAATATACCAGCTGTTGCTTTGGTGTGGAGGAGAGAACACAACAGACTATTCAGGCTCTGCTTGCTTTCTTGAAAATGTTATCTGCCCAATTATTTAGAATTAGTTCAAAGCCAATGCACACATTGCTTTAGCTGCTGTGTTTAACTAAGGAACTGCATGTGCATTTTCCATTTAGGTAAGCAGTTTTCTTTGTGGCTAGGGATAGAAGTATGGGAAATTGGTTTCATATTGCTTTTGGTTGCTTCAGTGCATTGTCTTGGATATGTTTCATCCTTTTACTATGGGCTTTATCTATCTATCTATCTATCTATCTATCTATCTATCTATCTATCATCTCTCTCTCTCCTCTATTCACCTTTGCTATTTACCTAAACGGCTTCATTGTTCTAAGATAAAAGGTCATTTGGAACAAGAAATAAAGCATCCTCTGAATGAATCACTCCAACTACTGAGACGTTCTAATTTCCTCCTCTTTTGCAAAGCAGTAAAAATAGTGTAATAGCTGCAGTTTGCCAGCATATAATTCTAATGTGTGGCTTTCTGAGCAGAATAACCCTATGGGGTCTCTGTTTCAGCAGAGACAACCTATTTGTCTTGTTGGTGTAGCATAGATCAAAGTAAAGGAAGCATACTTAACAAAGTATCCTACAATTACAAATATAAATCTTTTCATATATTCATGTGTTTTTGAAATAAAGGATTTTGTCTGGATAGTAGGAGGTCTAATCTGTCTCCTTTGGGGAAATAAACAGCCTGTAGTTTGCTGTCAGTACTAAGGTTCTTACAATGAACAAAGTGAGTACAGATTTGAGTTGCTGAGTAAATTGTCAGAATTGCATTCTGCTTTTCAATTTCTGTATTTTAGGACTTTCATTTCTTTAAAAAAAAGGTTGAGAAATATTCATTGTTTGTAGGGCCTAATACAGTTCAGCAATATTTTCATCGCTTAAAGAAAATTGCTGGAATCAGAGCTCACCATAAAATGATGCTTGGATTGTGCTTTAAACCAAAACCCTGCTATTTACCTTTCTGGTGAATTATTCTGCTATGCCTGATGAACTTGCTATAAGTTCTTATAGTCTTACCAGTTTTTGCTTCTGGCAAATATAGCTTCACTTTGTTACTGCATTCATTACTTCCATATATATTTTCCACTTTATTTGCAGCTGCCCTGTTGTAGTTGGCAATATTATTCATGAAATAATTTTGGGTGGATTGGAATCCTTTTCTTAATTGGGAATGCACGTATACATATACACCTACAGTGCACACACATATACTGTACAGTGGTACCTCGGTTCACGAACTTAATTCGTTCCGCGACTCTGGTCGCGAACCGAATTGGTCATGAACCAAATCAAATTTTCCCATAAGGTTCAATGTAAATACGGTTAATCCATTCTGACCCCTATGAATTTGGTCCCCAACCGATTTTTGATCGCGTCCCGAATCAAATTTCCCTATAAGGTTCAATGTAATTACGGTTAATCCGTTCTGAACCATATGTTGTTGTTTTTTAAAACCACAAAAATATGACACAAAGTACAGTAAGAAGAGAGAGAAAGCTAACCTTGCTCGATGCAACTTCTGGCGTGGAGGACAGGAAGGTGGGTGGGGAGGCGGTTACTGCTTGGAGGGGGAGTCCCCCTCCCTACAGGAAGCCGCAACCACGTGTCACGGGAGGGAAAATGGCCACGGATCCTGTTCGTAACCCGATGCGGAGTTCGCGAACGGAGGCAAAATTTTGCGACCGGAGCTGTTTGTGAACCGAATTGTTCGTGAACAGAAGCGTTCGTGAACCGAGGTACCACTGTATATCAGTTTCTAGGAATTGAGGTGAATAGGCGTGATCTGTGTGCTGATTTCAGCTCATAAATTAACATCCTTTAAGCTCAGGTTGTTAGCTGCCCAGAGTTAATACGTAAGATGGGGGACCATATACATGTTGTAAATCAATCTGTCTGTTCTGTCAATGTTCCTTCCAGTTGAACTAGTAAAGAGCCTTCCAGAGGTCGAGCTGGAGCCTCTGTCCAAACCAGTAATAAAAGCCTTTCTTACGCAATTTGAGAAGTCTCTCTCAAAAGCAGAAGATACCCTGGAAGCAGACCTTGCAGGAGTGGATCCTACGCTTGTGGCCAGCCTTCTGCCGTTCCAGAGAGAAGGCGTGAAGTGAGTCAAGCCCTCAGCCCTCTGAGAGAGCACAACCTGCGCCGGAAATGTTGGCACTGACAGACTTATTAGCAACAGCCTTGCTTTTCCCTTTTGTCACCGACAGTTTTGCTGTCTCCAAGGGAGGTCGCTTGCTCCTTGCAGATGACATGGGCTTAGGGAAGACCATCCAGGCGATCTGCATCGCTGCCTATTATCGCAGAGAGTGGCCCCTGCTGGTGGTAGCGCCTTCTTCAGTGAGATATACCTGGGCCGAGGTAATGTCTGCATTTGCAGAGCTTTGCTTATCAGCAGTGCTTAGCTTCTGCATTCTGAAAGATGGCGTGATTCAGGGAAACCAGAACATGGTAATAGGGAAAACAAAGTCCTTATTACCGTATTTTTCCGACTATAAGACGATACTTTTTTCTAAAATCCTTACACTAAAAATTGAAGGGCGTCTTACGCAAGGAAGTAAGCCGAAGAGAGAACCGCACGGTTGCAAAACTGTCCGTACTTTGTCTCTGCAAACAGGCTTCCTCCTATTGCTAGCCTTCAATCACGAGTGAAGTAGCTTGACTCTGCAAACAGGCTTCCTCCAATCACGAGCCTCCAATCACGAGTGAAACTGCCCATACTGTCTCTGCACACAGACTTCCTCCAATCACAAGCCTTATGTAACTGACGTCAGCTGATGCTGAACAAACCAATTAGAGGAAGTCTGTTTGCAGAGACAAGCTATCGGCAGTTTCACTCGTGATTGAATGTAATCAGTTATGCAAAAGAGCCTGGAAATAGAGCTGCAGAGAGACGGTTTGGACCTCCTCCCACCGAGTGTAGCAGGTCAATGTTACCTAATTACTAAATAAAAATGTGTTCTGCACTATCTTTAAAATATTGATTTCTTAATTTTGGGTTGGAAAAGTGGGGGTCGTCTTGTACATGGGAGCGTCTTATTGATGGAAAAATATGGTAATTTTCACTCGCTTCAAATCTGATAAAACTATAGGAAACTGCTGTCCTTTAAGGTTGTTCCTTTATTGCTGTTTTGTTTTCATTAATTATTCAGAAAGAGATATAAGAAGTGGAGATTGTAGAGTCTATAAGTACTCCAGTTTGGGATTTAAAAATAGATGTATGAAAAGTAGAGGGGAAATTATTTTACCCTTTAGGGTACATTTCAAGGACAGCCCAAGATTTTTTATCCTTGGCCTTCTCACTCTTCATTTTGGGCTCACCTGCTTTTTTTGAAGAGTGACCTGAAAAAAGTTATATGCCCCTGGTTTATGGCTTAGTGTTATGTGTAAATCAGACCACTATGGCTTGTTCAACAAATCATGGTTAAAACAAACTGTTGTGGTGCAAACTATCCTTATCAGTTTGAACATTTTGAATGGAACACCATACTGTTGCACTTGTTCAGCTCCAATACAGATTGGGCCATTTCTGTGAAATATTAATTGCATTGTAAGGCATTTTTTAAGACAAGAGGATGCAATATTTAAAAGATATGCTTATTTCTAGAAGGGGAGGAAAAACAAGAAATTAAGTCTCAAAGCCAACTTACCATCTGAGAAGTAATGCAAAGGTATTATTATTTCTAAAATTGGCTAGTTTCAATTTCCTATTTATGACAGTCGAAATAATAATGGCTAAATTCAGATGTATGTTGCAGGGTGAGTAGGGTTAAGGATTGCACAGCACTTTGCAGACTTAAAAAATGAGCTGTATACAGGTGAAACTTGAAAAATTAGAATATCGTGCAAATGTTCATTTATGTCAGTATGGCAACTCAAAAGGTGAAACCAATATATGAGATAGATGCATTACATGCAAAGCGAGATATGTCAAGCCTTACTTTGGTATAATTGTGATGATTATGGCATACAGCTTATGAAAACCCCAAATTCACAGTCTCAGAAAATTAGAATAGTGTGAAAAGGTTCAATATTCTAGGCTCAAAGTGTCCCACTCTAAACAGCTAATGAATCCATAACACCTGCAAAGGGTTCCTGAGCCTTTAAATGGTCTCTCAGGCTGGTTCAGTAGGAATCACAAGCATGGGAAAGACTGCTGACCTGACAGTGGTGCAGAAAACCATCATTGACACCCTCCATAAGGAGGGAAAGCCCCAAAAGGTAATTGCAAAAGAAGTTGGATGTTCCCAAAGTGCTGTATCAAAGCACATCAATAGAAGGTTATGTGGAAGGGAAAAGTGTGGTAGAAAAAGGTGCACAAGCAGCAGGGATGACTGCAGCCTGGAGAGGATTGTCAGGAAAAGGCCATTCAAAAATGTTGGGGACTTTCACAAGGAGTGGACTGAGGCTGGAGTTAGTGCATCAAGAGCCACCACACACAGACGGATCCTGGACATGGGCTTCAAATGTCGTATTCCTCTTGTCAAGCTGCTCCTGAACAACAAACAACGTCAGAAGCGTCTTACCTGGGCTACAGAAAAAAAGAACTGGTCTGTTGCCCAGTGGTCCAAAGTCCTCTTTTCTGATGAGAGCAACTTTTGCATCTCTTTTGGAAACCAAGGACCCAGAGTCTGGAGGAAGAATGGAGAGGCACACAATGCACGATGTTTGAAGTCCAGTGTGAATTTTCCACAGTCTGTGTTGATTTGGGGAGCCATGTCATCTGCTGGTGTTGGTCCACTGTGCTTCATTAAGTCCAGGGTCAACGCAGCCGTCTACCAGGAGATTTTGGAGCACTTCATGCTTCCTTCCGCAGACGAGCTTTATGGGGATGCTGACTTCATTTTCCAGCAGGACTTGGCACCTGCCCACACTGCCAAAAGTACCAAAACCTGGTTCAATGACCATGGGATTACTGTGCTTGATTGGCCAGCAAACTCGCCTGACCTGAACCCCATAGAGAATCTATGGGGCATTGCCAAGAGAAAGATGAGGGACATGAGACCGAACAATGCAGCGGAGCTGAAGGCCGCTATTGAAGCATCCTGGTCTTCCATAACATCTCAGCAGTGCCACAGGCTGATACCATCCATGCCACGCTGCATTGCGGCAGTCATTGCTGCAAAAGGAGCCCAAACCAAGTACTGAGTACATATGCATGCTTATACTTTGCATAGGTCCGATATTGTTCTATTTCCAATCCTTGTGTTATTGATGTCATGTAGTATTCTAATTTTCTGAGATTGTGAATTTGGGGTTTTCATAAGCTGTACGCCATAATCATCACAATTATACCAAAGTAAGGCTTGACATATCTCGCTTTGCATGTAATGCGTCTATCTCATATTGGTTTCACCTTTTGAGTTGCCATACTGACATAAATGAACATTTGCACAATATTCTAATTTTTCGAGTTTCACCTGTAAATTATATCAAGTACTTTTTTAATCAGCTGTAATCTTTAGGCCATTGAGATGATTTTTTTTCTCTTTCTTTATTTTTTTCTCTATTTCTTTAGGCTTTCCATAGATGGCTTCCTTCCCTGTGCCCAGACACCATCAGAGTCATAGCAACAGGCAAAGACTGCTTGTTGGCAAGACTGATTACCATTGTCAGTTTTGACCTTCTCAGCAAGATGGAGAAACAGCTCAAAACTGCCTTCCAAGTTGTGATTGTTGTAAGTAGTCCTCAAACAGGTGACCCAAATTTTGATGGGCTGTTCAGACAGAGGTAGGAAACCTGCTCAGCAGAATGGGAGTAACATTCAGCTGCTTACTGTGGATAATCTGGACTTAAAACCTGTCTCAGCTGTTGGCCTAATAGGATAACTGACCTGCAGGCTAACATTTGCATAGGATATGTTAATGCTTTATGTTAAGATTAAAATCTCTGTTTAATCACCATTTCAGGTAAAACAAAAATCTTTGACTAGTCTACTATAGGTAAAAGGTGACCATGAACTCTGTTCTTCTATTGTTGATCTTGCTTGTTCTAAGTAAGTCCTGATCCTCATGAGACTTGCATAGGAATCATTCTGTCAAGTTTTTTAATTTGTTTTCCTGTCTTATGACCAAATCATTAATCAAGTCCTTATTTTGATTTATATTTGACTCTGAGATGTTAAAGTAGGCGGCTATCATTTTCTTATGCCTTCGTTAGCAACAAGAGGGTCTATGTATTTGTTAAATTAAAAGCTTGGTTTATCCTTATAATGAGATTTTGATAAAGTGTGCTCATAAACTTGAATGATTCACAGTTGCCTGGAATTTTGGTAAAACCTTTAATTGCTCGTCTACCTACATGGGATTAAGACAGTGGCCTGATAAGGCTTGAACTAAACTAGACAAGGCAAATGATTACTGACTAGATATTCTGGGTAACAACTCCTGTAAATCACACTCAGAGTGGCAAGACTTACTAGTAAGTTTTGGCACATTTTCACTGGTATGCTACAAACACAACTTAAGCCCATTTTTACCCCAGAATACTGACACTGTTCACTGCAAGCTAGAATCTCTAATCTAGAGACTGCCTTGCAAGTCACCATGCTGTTACCCTCATCCTACCAGCTAGGAGGTCAAAGCAGTGTGCAATATATACAGTTTGAAGTGGAAGATATAGTCTATGTCTGGCTGTAATGCTAAACTTGAGATGTGAAAACAAAAAATTGGGAGAACATTATTCCCAACATTGGGCTTCTCTGCCATTTTTCTATTCCCTCCCCCCCCAGTTTTTTATGTCCCCCCTTTCTTTTCTTGGCATTCATATCCAATTATACTTTAGGTTTATTTTTGTGATTTTGAGCCCATATGCTTCTCTTTCTGTACAAATGAACACAAAACTAAATAGAGATTGTTAATCTGATTTGCTGGCTTCTTTTTTAAAAACTGAAGTCACAGATGAAGGCTGCCCATTTCTTTATAGCAATCAGGTTGAGGGGCTACTAGGACGCTTAGTTCTCTCTGCTTTGAAAAAATCTCATTTTCGCCAATCTCAGTGGCTCTTCCAGGATCTGCTCGCTCTACAGGGAAACATACACCTGTTAGCCTTCCTTCTTATGCAGATAGCAACTATGTAAATACGTATAACTTTGGGAAGGGAAACATACCATACTATATGGCTGTTTAGAAACTGCCTGCCTTCCCCCAGTTGGTATCTTCATGTTAGTACAAAATAAATACAGGTAGTCCTTGGTTAATGATTGCAATTGGGACCAGGAACTACGTTGCTAAGCAACACAGTCATAAAGTGCAGTATCACATGACCGTGCCAACTTAAAACTTATGACGGCAGTTCTGGCAGTCCCAGTTGCGGTCATTAGGCAAATCCCGTGCAGTCGTTAGGTACAATGCCACATGATCTCCATTTTCAACCTCCTTCTAGCTTCTTCATTGACTTTGCTTGTTGGAAGCCAGCTGTGAAGGTCACGAATGGCCATCACGTGACTGCAGGACACTGCAACTTTCATAATTGCAAGACAGTTGCCAAGCACCCAAATCACAATCATGTGACTGCAGGGATGCTACAATGGCTGCAAGTTCGAGGACTGGCTGTAAGTCTCCTCATTCAGCACTGTTGCAACTTCAAACAGTCACTGAATGAATGGTCACTAACTGAGGTCTACCTGTAATTGGGGCAATCCATGAATCTCTTGTATAAATAAACAATGTTTAGTTATGCTCTTGCTGACTATCTTGTGGAGTTCCAAGTTTGTATTTCGCGTGAAATGGCCTCCATGGAGTGTTCTGCTTTGCCATTTCTGTCTTCTATCCTCCCTCTACTGGTGACTGGCATTAGCATAATCTTATCACTAACCAAGGCCGAGAAAGCAGCATCTTAGAGTTGAAGGGGGGTCTATTATCCTTTCTCTGCATGGCTGCTTACTTGCTGAAATGCAAACAAGATGAGTACACTTTCAGAGACATTTCCAATTTCCTCCTTGTCCTGAAGCTCAGTCTCCTAACAGCACTCAGGAGAGAGTTCATTGCAGAAAGGGAGCTCTCAAATGGTAGGTTATTATCTACCTGGTGAGCCTTTAACAGCAAACCAGTTGGTTCCTAATTAGATTTCCTCCTTTCTGATATTTCTCATTAACCCCTTCATTTGGAGAAGTTGGTATAGCGGGGGACTGACAGTTATCTGCATATAAAATGAGGTCTTGTAATAGCAAAAGAATAATAATAGTTTAGAAGGGTTTTTCTTCCTCTCCCCTTGTATGCCTGGCTGCGATTGTTGATCAGAAAGCATAGACTTTTGTGAACATTCTCAATAATTTCCATTCCCAATAGATCACCTTGTGTTGTGTTGGTTTCTCATCCAGCATGTTGTTGTACCCATTGAGATTGATCTATATCTCTGATATAGCATAGTACTTAAAATACATCCAAACTATTTATTCAGAACTGGACCCACAAGTTGTTTTACTACTGTTCAAAATTTATTGTGTCTCCATTTTTCCAATTTCAGGATGAATCCCATTTTCTTAAGAATGGCAAAACTGCTCGATGTCAGGCTGCAATGCCTCTCTTAAAGGTGAGTATGCGAGTTCTGAATGTGAGGACTATTTGGCACTCTGGGTTCAAAATGCCTGGGGTATAGGTATGCACGTTAGAAACTTATGAGAAGGTTAAAGATTTTCAGGAGCAACATTACAGTGACAACTCAAGAGTTACAGTTTAAACACCTCCCCGAATGATGCGGTGAAACGGCCTTGACTCTAAAGCAGTGTTTCTCAACCTTAGCAACTTTAAGACGAGTGGACTTCAGTTCCCAGAATTCCCCAGCCAGCCATGCTCTAAAGCCTCATCTCATCATACCTTCTCATTGTGAAACAGCATAAATGTAGCAGCAGCAGATTTCTTTCTTCTTCTTTTTTTATTCTCAGATGTTCCACTATGGTTCTTTGGCTTAAAAGAAAAGAACCCAAGGTTGTCACTTGCGGGCAAGCTGTATCAGCTCTTAGCTCCATTTCTTGTGTTGGAATAATTACAAAAGCATGTATTCTTGCCAGAAGTCTCTGATATGGAAAGGTTACATGTAGTTGATGTAATGGTATATGGGAATGACCTTGGGAGACAGGAGGAAGAGCTGCAGCCTAGACAATGGTCTGATAAATGAAATCTGAGTCCAAAGGGGGGTGGAGGTGGAGAAAGCATCTCAGAAGGGACCCTCCCTAGTTTTCGGGAGAGTAAAAGTAAGGGATGGGAGGGGTACTTTCAAATTTGCAAGACTCTGTTACTGTACCCTTACAATAAAAGTAGTGTTAGTACTCGTGGTTGGTGCCTCTTATCTTGAAGGGCTGACAGTTCCTAATCTGGTGTGTTCTTTGTGAATTGGAATGTAGTGTCTTATTTGCAGCTGCTGTATTCTGATAAGTTCATTAAGCCCAAACAATTAATTTTGTTTTGTATCACAGAAATCACATAGAGGTGGGGGGAGAAAAATACCCTAGGAGAAATAGCCTGACTTTTATCAATTCCTTCCTATATTTTCCAGGGTTTTTTTTCATGTACTTTTCATGTGGTTTTCTGTTTTGAGTGATTGTGTGGATAGTGTTTCAGGAGTCCCTAACTCCTTGCCAAGCAGCTTTTCTTTATCTTACCTTAACTCTTGTCTTGTTATTTGCAGTCTGCAAGCCTAACCCTAATTCATTCCAGCTCTGTCATAGTCAGTGAATAAAATGGGCAATTTTATTTTTCCTGTTTAGTTGAACTTTACAGCAATACACACATACACGTGTGTGCATGCGCGTGTGCACACACACACACACACTTACTTTGAAAACTTGGTTTATCCTCATTTAAATGATTTGCTGAATAATAAATTTAATTATCAAGTTCTGAGATATGGAAAGCAATTTCAAATACTGAGGAATTCCTAGTCATACAGTCAGTCCCCGAGCAGTGTTTTCAAGCAAAATTAACCTGAAGAATAATGATCCATCTATATTTTTTATCTTAGCCACTAACAAAGCTGGCCCGTCTTGTCTGGACTTGGGAGCTAAGGTGGATTGGGTCTGGCTAATATTTGGATGGGAGGCTACTTTGGTACAGCTGCCAAGTAAATGGCACAGTTGTGTCCATGTAGTCACCAGGAGTTGAGTCTGACTTAAGAGGATCTTTACCTTTTCTTCTTGTTTGCTATAAATATTGATCTGCTAGTATTCACCAATTAAGATGAAAACACCCAGGGTGCTAGTTCCTCTTCTATGACTATTTAGTATGGGCCTTGTAAGTATCAAAAGTAATGTGAAAATAATGGCATGTAATCAATAATAGATTAAAAAGCAGGGTTGAAGTTTTGAATTCATTCAACTGTTGAAGAGCAGATCTGAAAACTGCATTGGGGAAAGGAAAATTGGCACCACTGTAACTTTAAAAGCTTTATCTTAGACTTCAGTATCAGTTACACATTGATAGCTTCTTAAGATAAAGTGGTATTTTGTACCATCCATTTTTAAATATAATTTGCTAAGGAAAGGACTTTAGAGCAGTGATATATAGACACTTCAGATAGGCCCATGTATAAAACATGGGTCTAAAGTCAAACATTCCATAAGTTTCAAAAGCAATTATGAACAGAAATATTCTTTGTATCTCCACTGTAGAATTCTCAATCATCCATGATAAAGTATTGATGCTCTCTTGCTAAAGATTTAGGCAGCCTGTATGAAAGTTATTAATGTATAATATAGTCTCCTGAGTTAGTTTCATATCCCAAATTGGAATATGAATCAAAATCAGTTGGAGTTGGGCAGCATCCAAATTGAATTAAATAAAATGCATCCTCATCACTGGAAATGCAACTTGCACAGTTTGGGGCTGGCAACAGCCCAAATACTCTAAAGTGCACATCCAGGCCATGCATAGATTATCTAATATTTTTCCATCTCTAGAAGAGTTACTGTCAAAATGTATCTTCCAGATCATCAAGGCTCAAAGAGTCTGTATCCTCTACTTTTGTATCTGGTTTTATTTTATTTTTTTCAAGACTTATATGGCCTCCCAACTCACAAAAAATACAACTCGAGGTAGCATACAACAATAAAAACAAATATCGTATCCCAACAACAAAAACAAAACATACGGGGGGGGGGGGAAGGGGAGTAACATGCACCATATCCCAGGATGAGATGGAAGCCCTTTTTAAGATGGAAAGCCCTTTTGTTTGCAAACTCTATTAGATATCATCATCATCATCATCATCATCATCATCATCATCATCTCCTTTAATGGCAGTTTACAACAGGTTATCCATAATAACATAAAAATGAAACAATAGTAAAGCATTCCAATTTACTGAACCCTCCCCAACTGATGTTAAATATCCAAACATGGTCAAAACCCTAATCCAGATCACAAGAACCAGCTTGTTTCTACAGTTTTCCTGAATGATACTGTTTGATTCCCATTTATTAGACTAGCTTTGGAGTTCCTATAAACTCATCTTTTTCCTGTTGATCTTTGATGAAACTGCTCCAACTTTTGCCCTGGGTGGAGCTGAAATGGTAAATTATGATGCTTTGAACTAGCCCTGCTCAGGATTGTCCTAGACAACTGCCAATGAAAGCTACTATTAAGAGGGTGATCTTGTCCAATGAGGATATCTTGCAGGTGTCTTCTTAATGGCCTCATAGTTAATTCCAAATTCCTTATCTATCTAGATTATTCATAGCTCAGCTATTCATAAGCCAGTCTACCTGGCATAAGTCATTCAGCCAATCAACAGTGGAGATGCTGGCTACAAAAGAATTTGAAGAATGCACAAAAGTGCCTCCTACTTAGAGATGCTGTAGTACTAAGGAGATAATGCAGGCTCCATTATTTATTGCCTCTTTCTCTGTCTTTGATATTCAACATTTCTATAATAGACTTTTCCTATAGTGTGTTAAAGTTGTGTTGTTTTGTAGAGGAAGTGACTGAATACCCTTTGTTTATAATTTAAATCAATCTCAACAAATACACCTGCTCCAGATTCTTCTCAAGATACAGTGATCCTTCTTGGATGTGATCTTTGTTTAATGGTATATCTATTTTCTAAAGCCAATGTACTGACTTTCTCCTTTGTGCAACACCTAGCACAAAGTAGAACATGGACTAGTGGAATACAGTGTAAGGATTCAGTTACATTGGTACACAAAGGTACTAGAAGTTCTGCAATTCTTACTCTCTAATCATTTATCATTGAGTTATAATCAATTACATGGGTTAAATTACTTACTTAGATAATTGTGATGAATATGGAACATGAGCTTAATGAATTACAAGTCTCAAAAATTTCAATGGTGCACAGTTAATGAAACTTGTATGAAGATGCATATTAATAAAGCATTGGTTATATTGTAGTGCTGTTATGCCATATTATGCAACTTTTCAGTATATAGTGACTAACATTCATCCACTGAAATATGGGAAACAATGGCTACTGAAGTAGTTTTTCTTGGCATGTTTAATGGCAACGGCTTTGGAAAATACGAGCCGTGTGCCATGTGCAATGATAGAAACAGCGTTATGGCTTCTGAAAGTTCATTTGCAGCATCGGTTTACCTCCGATAGTAAGAGCTAACCTGGACCTGATTTTTTTGTCCTCCAAGAAGTATTATTCTTTACTGGTCTGGGAACCTGAGAACTTAATGCCCAGCTTTATCTATCAGAGAATCACTCATTGTTATTGAATAACTAGGGCTTTAATATCTTTAAAGATTACTGACTCTATCAGAATCAATTTTTTTAGTCAGAATGTATTCATAAAAATTGTCTGCTCCTTGTGGTTTTCTTTTTCTTTTACCTATAGTTAAGTGCTCACGATGCTCTTTTTATTTTGCTTAAAGCTGGAATGTATACTGGCATCAAAAATCAAACGATAGCTATCTTTGCATCTATTCAGTGTTGGGTGTAATTTGCATATCTAGTCGTGATGGTGGGACACAATAATAGATTTTAGATTCTAACCTTAGGCTTATTTCAAAGTTAGCACTGTAACTTGTACCTATTCTGTTTTATGACAGAAATGAAATAGTTAAAAAGCAAATACGGTCTCCCAACTAGTCTGTTTTCTTAAGAAGAGCGTCTGCATTAAATTCATTATCAGCTGTTTTCATGTTGTGTCAGTCAGAACAACATTCACTTTAAATGCTAATCAGCTGATTAAGGCAGGAAAGGTTGGCATCTGGAGGATGATTAGAATTGTATCTCCAGCACAACATGGATTTTAATAATCACCATGATGCAAAGCACAGCAAATGGCATATTGTATGCCACAGGCTGTGGAAATCTTTTTAAAAACTCAGTAAATCACTGCATGGAAATAGGGCACTTTTGAACATTCAGTGGTTTTACTTTTAAAAAATTTTCTTAGTATGGTCTTCATTCAGCCTTTTTCACTGGAGGTTGTTGGGTATTTTATGCGAAGGTAAGATATTCCAGTATTCATACAGTCTCTTATCACTGACATTGTAGCCAACTTATTTGCAGAAAACGTTAAAAAACACGGATTCTACCTGTTTCCTAGGCACCTGTGTTTAATTTTTCCTGTCCCTGTATTTAGCCTAAAATTTCCCGAGTTCTTCTTTCAGTGTAATATATGCTATCACCTGCTGGTAGCGGCTGCCTTATTTCAATATAGATGCGATCAACAATGAGGAACTCTGTAGGTGCTTTGGACTTCAGTTATCAGCATCTGTGATCCGCATGGCTACAGGAGAGGGTTGCAAACCAAGATACCTGAAAGTATCAACAACACCGTGTTGTTTTCCCCTTCCATAGGATAAGTAGGTCAGTCTTTTTGTGTACAGGAAGTCCTTGTTTAGTGACCACAATTGGGACCAGTAGCTCTGTTGTTAAGCAAAGCAGTCACTAAGTGGGAAATCATGTGACCACAACTGTGTTTCCCTTTTCCCCACTTCCCCACCCTTTGGAATGTGCACCCCGGCGCTGGGATAATTAGCAAAAAGGGAATTAATGTTTCTATTTACATTCATTGGAGAGAAAGGATTACAAGAGAGTAAGTCACACGATGGGGAACACACATAGAAAGCAATGCAATGGTGCCAGCAGCCATGAGCATGCTACAACAGCCCAGTGTATTCCCCATTGTGTGCCTGCTTACTTTCTTGTCATAATTCCTCTCTAATCTCTCCACTCTGCAAGTGAGAAGGGGGGAGAAAAACAACAGGTTGGGGACAGAACAATGCATATTGACTGTAATAGCAATCACATGACTAAGAGATACAAAAGTTGTAAATGCGGGTATTGGTTGTAAAGTCATTTTTTCAGCACCTCCATAACTTCAAACATTAACTGAACAAGGCAATCGGTAAGCGAGGACTACCTGTACACAGAGATAACAATATTCGAAAAGCAGAGGAAGACCATTTCCATTTTCTTGGATACACTACTGTTGATCCAACAAGTGCCCCTTTTCATCAAAAACATTTCAAAGGGAAGCTCCTGCATGAAATGGCTGAATTAATAACACTGAAACATTTGATTCTCTTTATTTAATTGGAATCAAGAAGATGCAACCTATACATAACCTGTACAAGCATCAGCTAACAGGAAAAATGTTGTAAGATACTCTGTTTTGACTGCTGTCTAGCATATAAATGTAATAAATAAATAAAAAAAAAGTTATTTGAATGTTCAAAGTATGATGCTGCAGTGCACAAATTGCCTCCGTATCTGATTAAGAGTGACTTGCCTACAGCTACCGCCTCATGAGTTGCCAGCAGAGGTGAGATTAAAGCAAGTTGGCATCTGCGTCTCCCTTTCCGGCCAAGGAGGGTTTTCCCCTCCTCCTCATTGCTTGGTATAATTAACTTTTACAACATTGTTCCCATGCAGGCTGCCAAACGAGTGATCTTGCTATCAGGAACTCCTGCCATGTCACGTCCCGCAGAGCTGTACACACAGATTGCAGTGGTCCAACCATCCTTCTTCCCTCAGTTCCATGCCTTTGGAGTCCGCTACTGTGATGCTAAGCAGGTAATCTGGGTATATTTGGATGTGAGCCAGGAAAAGGTTATTTTGGAATCATAATCTTGCATGCTGGGGAGCATTCCATGCCCTGTATAGATTTAGCAAATTTGGTTCGCAGATTCCTTTCAACAAAGAATCACTTTTTAAAGGATAATCCTGCAGCCCCAACTGGCTGTAGATGCATGCACTTATAATTGTCATGAGTATTTAAAAAAATGAAGCCCTTATTAAATGGAAATGAAATTGAGTACTCCTTGAGCAAGTGATAAAAGCTGAAAATTCTTAGCAAAATACGAGCTCTCTTGTCATGGTTGTACCTCTTGTACATGGGCTTTGGTGTTAAATTCTTGGCCAGAATCTTCCTTTTATCCAGAATGCCTTTTTAATAGCATCCCTAAAGAATCTGACATTTTGTTTGCTTTGTAGAGTTTCACAGGTTTTTCCAAAGTCCTTTGACCATTCATATTCATATAAAGATTCATATCTTTACACTACAGAAAAGTTTCATCCAAAGAGTAACTGTAACAACTTTCTGTGTAATGTACAGACATGTAGGTATGGTTCACACAATTATTAGTTAGGATTTTCTTGTTATTGTTTTTGATCAAACTGTAATAGCCTCATTTATACTTAATGTGATTTGTTTGATGGGTTAACTCTATGTGTAACCCAGAGCATGGAATGAGCAAGGAAGAAAGGAAATCTAGCCTTGCCTCTTCCTAATCCTTCTCGAACTGGAGCAAAAATTAAGAAGAGCTTACTATGGGTGTTTAGTACAGATCATTTGCTCCCCTATTTTTCTGCAACACCAGGATTCATCTATTTAATCCTCTCTCTCCAAATATGAGGCATGGAAATGTTCATGGGTAGCCTGTATTAGTAAAAAGATAAGTGAATTACATACCCTGAATAGATGAGGGTATGGTATATTGTTGTAGGGTTTTTGGTTAAATTTCAAGCACAGTTATAAGGGGTAGTGATCTAAGGATAGCAGGATCTAGACATTATGTCAGTATACATGTTTCCCAGAATGGGTCTGCCATTAGTTAGTGTGGAGTCCTTGGGGTTCTCTGGGCTTGGTTGTTTTCTTGCAAACATTTTGTTACCCAGCTAGGTAACATCTTTAGTGCTAGAATGGGATGGGGTTTGCTCTCTGTTTATATGCCACCGTATATAAACAGAGGGCATGCCAGTGTTGGTGGGGGTGGGGGGTTTGTTTTATTTTTTCCCTCTGGTAGTTCCTTGATTAGGATATTGTTTACTGCTGATTGTATGTCTGGTGATAATCTTGGTGTTAATCTCTGCTTATCTGGGTGATAATTGCTGGTGAGGAGATGTTCTGGTCTTTTGTTTTCCTTTCTATTGTCTCTTTTGAATAGTGTGTAAATGTTGTTTATCTCTATGTGCCTGTTGATGGCTGCCTTGTCTGAATACCAAGCTTCCAAGAATTCCCTTGCATTTTTGGATTTAGCTTGGTCTAAGATGCTGACAGTTTCCCAGTTGAAACTATGGTTAAGTCTGTTCATGTGTTGTGAGATTAAGGAGTTTTCATCATGTCTTCTGACTGCTAGTTGGTGTTCATGGATGCGCTCTGCAAGCTTTCTGTCTGTCTGTCCTACGTAGTGGTTGCTGCAATCCTTACACTGTATGTTGTAGATGACTCCTGTTTTTTCTTCTTGGGCTACTGGGTCTTTTGGTTTGCTTAAGATGTTTTGGAGGGCTTTAGTTGGTTTGCGTGCTACGGAGATGCCATGTAGTTGTAATAGTCTGTTGGTAGTTTCTGAGACGTTTCTGATGTATGGCAGTATTATCCTTTTCATAGCTTGTGTTGGTTGTGTTGTAGTAGATTGAGTGGTCAGGCACATTTTGATAAAGTTGCGTGGATATCCATTTTGTTGGAAGATGTTGTGTAGGTGGTCTCTTTCCTTTTTCTGCTGTTCTGGGTTGCTGCAATGCATTTGTGCTCGTTTGAATAATGTTCTTACACAGCTCCTCTTGTGGGAGGTTGGTAATGTTACTCTGGTAATGGAGTACTTGATTAGTGTGGGTTGTCTTCCGATAGACTTGGGTTTCTAATTTGCTGTTGTTTCCTCTGCTGATGAGGATGTCCAGGAAGGGTAGCGTGTTATTGTTTTCTTCCTCTCTGGTGAATTTTATTCCTTTGAAGATGTTGTTGATGGTTTCATGTGTCTTCTCTAGTTGTTCTTTTTTTATTATAACAAAGTGTTCAAGTTACTGGTATGGGAAGTAGGTAGGAAAGAATTGCTGGGTGCCAGAATACTGTAAAATCCTTCTTTCCACCTTTAGATATCTTCCCATTGTAGCATTAGCATTACAAGGCAAACACAATTTTGCTATATAATAATGCTGCACGAACATGGCCACAGATGCTTAAAAATCATTACTATACAGTAATAAAAAATGAGATAGTCTTAATATAAACCTCATCATCTTGGTTAAAGAAAATTCTGAAACCCAAATAACTTTTTTTAAAAAAATCTGTTTAAAGGGATTGATTTAGCTTCATAGCCAAAAGCCACAAATCAGAAGCAAAAGCAATAAGCAAAAAATGCAGAATTATTTTATTGGTTTATGATCCAACTCCTTGGCATGTGCTCTTTAAAAAATGCCCACATGAAATGTCACCTGTTTTTATTTATGAGCCAAAGCTCGCCAAAGTAGATGCTCTGGAGTCATTTTTCACAACAGCCAGTGATAATAGTTTCATCATTCAGATATGAAATAGTGCAGCCAGATAATCTCTGATGTTCAGCTTCGAAAGCGTCAGAAGCTTTTGGTAAAAAAATGTAATGAAGAAACACAAAGCAGAAAGAAGCCACTCTGCATATTGCCCCGTGGCAGGGGTGGACCACGTTCATGCTCATGGAATCTTTGCTAGCCCCTGAATTCTGCCACCCGTCACCAAGTACAACATAACAGCTCCAGGGGGGCACTGGGTACCTTTAAGCCAAAGTTCAGCCCAGAAATTTGTGATCCGCATCTGATCCCAGTCTACATAAGAACCTCTCCTCCCTTATTCTCCTCAGCTATTTGTTTTAAGTAAGAAGCTTTTTTTGTTGCTGGTTGTTAAGAGCCAGTAATCCCACCGCACATCACCCAGAGATGTGTTTGAATTAGACGTGCCAACAGGACTACAAAGAGACTGACATTCTAAAAAGTATAAATAAGTACTGAAGATCTCCGCTTTAGTTAAAATGCAAGTCCTTACAATTGGGAAGGTGTTCTTGAAAAGGCCTGGGTCTCCTGGAATCTGAAAAGTCAGAAACAGAATGATTTCAGGGCTCAAAATTATTCCTGCCACCTTCCTCTATGCAGATCACTCAATTAAATTAACTTTTTCAGTGTAAAACATGAGGTGTCTGGATATATGTTATGAAGGATATAATTCCTGTTTGCTTTTAACATATAAACAGCAATTCTGAGAATCTTATGTACGCTTAAGTCATACTGCAACTTACATTAGAATGGGGAAAAAGATTACTATATGTATTTTTCATTATTTCAAGTTCCTCAGAAAAATAATTTTTAAAAGGTCATTTTCATCATGTGTGGGACACATCTGTAGTCACAAATGTGCATATGTTGAATACAGTGTATTATTAATATATTTGAGTTGCAAGCTAAAGATGTGTACCCTAATGGACTTTGAATACAATATGCAAAAGTTTTCATTCATGCTTCTCTCCCATTTGGAGAGAAGTTATATATAAAAAAAGACACGATGAAAATCTAATAATAATTTACTGTACTAATATCTATTAAAGCAAGCGTTGTTTATATCAAGCTGGTATTGCAAATAACATGCTACATGTTAATTCCAAAATGATACAAGTGTTATATTGATGCATATGACATAAATTCAGATTAAACAAAAAATATCCTCCATGCATGGTTTGTTAAAGGAGGGTTTTACTGTACTGCTGTTCCATTATTTCCTAAAAATAAAGCTTGGTACTTCCTTGACTTTGAGCTAAAGAGAATTAAATCATATTGGATATCGTGCAGTCCAAAAATGTAAAACCCTTGGGAGGAAAAGAAGGAACCAAATGATTTGGAATAATGAATTCATATGGGCACAAGACTAATTTACATAACTGGAAATGGCAGGAACCTTTGAATATTGAGGTTCTGAACTGAAATTTTAGATAAAGAAGCCTGGGGTAGATAAAAAGTGTCCAGGCAATTCATTGTTTAAACAGAGTAAGAGGACAAAGTATAAGAATTGTTGGAGGAGGTTGGGGATATTATTTGCATATTGTTCGTGTCACAGAAAATAAACCTAGAGTACTGTTTTGATTTTTGAATCTGTTTTAAAATGTTTATTTGCTCATGTGGGAAAGGGTCTAGCTTTGCACTGCAACTCACATTAATGTTCTGTGTGAATTTCAGCGGCCTTGGGGATGGGATTATTCTGGATCTTCCAACCTTGGGGAACTGAAGCTTCTGTTGGAGGAATCTGTCATGATCCGTCGCCTGAAATCTGATGTGCTTTCTCAGCTTCCTGCGAAGCAACGCAAAATGGTAGTGGTAGTTCCTGAAGGCATTAATACAAGAACCAAGGCTGAGTTGGCAGCGGTTGCAAAGGAGGTGGCAAAGGGCTGTAAGACTGTAAGTCAAAAATATTGGTCTAGAATATGGCTTTATTTAATCAGAACGCTAAAACACAGCTTGAAAGTGCAAAATGTGGCTTGCTTTTCTTCTAAATGGATTTCTGCTTACTGACTATAATTTTAATTTATTTTTCAAGTGGTTATTTTTCAGTTCACATACTGTTGGTACTCTAGCTATGAATGTTGCTATATCTCAGAATGGTACTAACCCATGAAGAAAGGATATATCCAATGAGTTTCTAAAGCTGTGCGCTTTAAAACCAAAGAGAAGTGGCAAATCCACTCTGTGCTTTCTCTGTTGTATGTTTGAAAGCTCAAACCATAGTATTGACTCATCATTATGGTTAGCATAAAGTAGGGCTTGGCATGATATGCTTATGTTTGTATGGCTCTATACAGGTGAGAGGTGGTTCTGTCTGAATGGGTTGGCTATTAGGCAAGATCATTGGCTGTGCAGGTTTTATGAGGGTTTTCCCATTTGGTAGATTGGAGGGGAGACAGAGTAACTTCCGTTAAGCCCTGCCATCATTTGAGAGGCAACTACCAGAAGATAAAGTTTATGGGTGGAAAATCTTAAGTCAAGTCCATTACACATGTTATGCATAGGGTGTGTCTTCAAATGGATCTAGGACAAACACATATCAGTGGGGAGGAGGACACCTAATAAAGTTAAATAATGAAATGTTGCAAGTCTCCATGTGCTTGTTCACTGCTACTTTAGAATGAAGAAAATCAAAGAGTTTCATAAATAGAGATTTCTTTTTCTATTAGAGCTATTTAATGTTCTTAGGACTCTTTGATGCTTTAATTAAAGCCTTATGATTTCTAAAATAGACATGTTTTGAGTTGCAAAACTGATAGTCTATAGATGATGTAGGGTCCACTGATATCCATTTTTTTGAAACTATGATAAATTACAGAACTGTGGCTATAGAAATATGCTATGTGATAAAGTTTTTTCAATATTGGACAATATACATTAGCCATGGGGAAAAAGGAGGTTACTAAGGGACTCCCAAATAGATAACTGTTTCACCTTAAAGTAGCTTCCCACTCCTAGTGACTAAGAAATTGGTGCCGATTGTTTACAGAATTTCAGAGTTGTCAAACTTCGCAAATGCTGCTAGTTTGGGGGCATAGAATTTGGGTTTATAAATCTCTGAGAGCTGTGCCTTTTTGTTCTTCTTTTAATGAGATCAGTTTTTGGTATGATTCCTAATCCTAGATCACCTAATAGTAAAAACCAAAAGGAGGATAGTTAGGTCAGAGTAGTGTTTAATTTGTATTGGGTTGAATATGCAAATTAGAGGTTTTAGGAGTAAAAACAAGGTACCCCCCCAAAAGTTGTTGTGAATCCTTCTTACCATCTGAGTTTGCAGGTATCACCAGTGAGTTTTTCAAATAACTTTTTCAGAAGCAAGAACAGAAGGAAGCTCTCATTATGTTCTACAACAGGACTGCCGAAGCCAAAATTCACTGTATCCTGTAAGTTGCTGTTTTGGCATGTAATGCAGCAAAATATCTGATTAATCCTGACTATAATGGAAAAGAAACTGCAAGATAAGCTTGATTTGCTGGGAACTTAGAGAAATGTCTGTTAGAAAACTTAAGAATTCTAATGGAAGTGTTTGTATTGAACCAGTCTGATGAATTCTTTAGAGTTGTGCTCAGTGATACAAATACCAATTGTTCTCATTTATTTTTACTTAACATTAATCACTTTTATTAGGCAGATTCATTTTTATTGTAACTGACTTATGTTAAAGTAATAGAGTAAAAACAAGTTGAACACGTTAGTACACATGTGGAGATTGCCATCTTACCCAGCAGTACCGAGACTTCTTTTTGTGAGGGAATTTTTCTGTATCTGCCCTCAGGAACTGCTAATAGTAAGACGTCAAACTGTGTTAGCATAAAAGTCTTGTGGTATTTGTGAAGGGTGAATTCCTCAAACAAATCTGATTTCCCCATGCAATCTTTGTAAAAATGTGACTAAGTTTTGTGTGGAATTCTGTGTCCAAAAGCCTTTGCTTAATTTTTGCCATGGCCTGCTCATGACCACAAGGCTAGCGATACCTGAAGACAGTATCCACAGCATTGTAGTTGTTCCAGTTTTTGGAAGATTGATAGCTATTGGCCAGAGTTAGCTATTGAAGAAGCCTTTGGAGGGAAAATTTAGCTTAAACCAATAAGGTACTTGACCATACGCTCAGTTCTACATTATTCAGCACTGCCTTTGTGTAGATGGAATGGCAACTAATAGATTTTTAGCTAGTACTTTTGACCCAGCATTTTGTCTTGTAGTGCCAAAAGCTCTGGTCTAAACTGTTATTTGGTTTTCATGACCTCAAGTGCCTGGGAAAACAATGCTATTTGTGTTTATTGAGTTTTCTCTTTCCCTAATTATAGAGAATATATCCTAGAGTTATTGGAAAGTGGAAGACAGAAATTTTTGGTATTCGCTCATCACAAACTAATTTTGGATGCAATCAGTGAGGAGCTGGAGAGAAAGGTAAATTTGCTGCTACATTTATTATATTTACTTTCTTCATTTAGTACTAGCATAATGCAAAGACTTCTGCCATCTCTTCTCAGAACCACCTTCTACATGTGTTCTGATTTCCATCTTGTCTCCTATTTTCCTGAATGCATAAAATACAGACTTAAGATAAAGGGATCATGACTATGGATTAACAATATCAAGAGGATTTTAATAGAAAAAAAAGTCTAGCTATCAGATCTTATACTGCAGACCAATTCCATGTGTCAAACTGTAGCTTTGAAATATTGGCTGGTTTAAATAAACAGGCATGAAAAGCAAACCTGTATAACATTACAACACTATGTGATAATGCTACAGGTACAAAGAAATAAGAATAGCAACAAAAATGGCATTTCAAATTTACTCAAAGTGTTTCTTGGTTTGGTAGCTTTTTTTTTGGCTGGCTAATTATCTGATGTAGACAATTACCTCATCAAGAATCTACAAATACTGGCTTCTTTGTAAATGAGATTTAACTGCAGTCTTTTTGGGTCTAAGACAAGCACTGGTGCCTATAATGTTTATGACAGTCTTAAGTATCTGGCATGGAAATTTAAAAATAATTTTAGGTAACCTTTTTTGCTTCTCACCAAGATTAGAAAGTGTTTGCTATAGCATTGAATTGGATGTCAGTATTGTGCAAATGTATGGCCAGTTCCAGCCAAGATTTCAATTTATTTATTATTACATGACATTACATTTGTATCGTACTTTTCTTGGTGCATACCTGACTTGTTTTCATAACAATAACTGTATGAAGCAGATTGGGACTCAAAGTTACCCAATGAACTCCATAATCAGGTTATGACTTGAAGATGGATCTCCCTGATCCTAGTTCAACTCTCTAGTTAATCATATTTATATCCTTTTTCCTGAGACCTGGAGATGCTCTCCTCTTATTTTAATCCCACAACAACCCTGTGAGGCAGGCTCTAGTTGAACATGAGGAAAACAGAGGACCCTATACTGAGGCAGGTGGTGGTGAACCCCCTTTTGCTGGATATTTTCAAGCAAAGGCTGGGTAGACATTTGTCAGGAATATTTTAATTTGGATTCCAACACTAAGCAAGAGGTTGGTCTCAGTATTCTAAATGATTTAAATGACATTTTGATTCTACACATCAATTCTACACATTTAAATTCTACTCATGAAACCGAGTCCAATAGCTTGTAGTTATTTTGAATGCTGGGTGATATATAATAACTAAAAATGAGCATATGTAGAATGTGCCTAATGTTTGGCTATGGGGCCACCTAGAAATCTGTTTACTTGGCTCTAAATGGCTTGGACACAAATGGAACTTAATTAAGCCCAAGTGTATCAACGTGACTTGCAATCTGTTGGCTCTGGAAAGCTTAGCTTGGCATGGTGAGAGTGAATCTTTCCATTTTCAGACAGGCGCTAAGAAAGAAGCAAGCCCTGATGACAAGTTACTCTTTGTAACCTCACCCTCTCTTTCAGAACATTGGGTTCATTCGTATTGATGGTTCCACTCCCTCAGCTGAGCGTCAGTCCCTCAGTCAAAAATTCCAGTTCTCCGAAAAGCTGTCTGTGGCTGTCCTCTCCTTGACCGCAGCTAATATGGGGCTTACCCTCTCATCTGCTGACTTGGTTGTGTTTACTGAACTGTTCTGGAACCCTGGGGTAAGAAGACTTTGCCTGGTGGTACTTCTACTAAAATGAGCTATTCATTCATTCATTCATTCATTCATTCATTCATTCATTCATTCAATAAATTTACATGACTAACATTTAAAACAAAAACAAAAACAAGATAAAATAGCCAAAAACTAAAAACAACATCATCATTGTGCTTAAAGTAGAAAATATAGGGGGAAATGAGTTACATACAGAGAAGGAAGAATTTAGCATAGAAACAGTAATTTTGCTTCACACAACTTTTTACATAAACTAATAGTTGCAATCCTTTTAGACTGACATTAGCCTTCTAGCAGAATTGCTTTATAGCTATGGTTGTTGATGAAACCTGTGGAGAAAAGCGTCGCCTGGAGGCAAGTGTTGTGTATAAGATTCTTTAGTTCCACTCTCCTTGACTGATTTTATGCTAGAGTGCTCTTTTAGAAAAACTGTTAAAACCATTTTGCTTTATTAGCTCTCTTATTATTAAAACAAATCCATAGGAAATAGGGGTAAACATGCTTCCCTTAGCACAGAGAACACCAAAAAACTTCCTTGGAGTCTCTCCGTGTGATTTAAATGATGAAAAATATGGTGTAAATCACCTTGTTAGTCTTCACTGATAGAGGCTGTTTGCATATGGAAGAAAGAGGGACAGGGGTAGAGTTACTATGTAGAGTTACTTTGTTTCTGCTTCCCTTTCTTGCATGTAAAAGATCAATTTTCTAATGTCTGAAGAAGGTTAATGAATTATTCTTGTGATGAAAATGGGAGTACACCAAATAATCACCTAATTTATTTAAAATCATTGTAAGAATAGCCACATACTCTCTGAATCTTGGTCTCTAAAACAGGAGCATTAGGAATTTCAGCCATCCATTCTCTTTATTTTAAATACATTTTGTCACCCACTTGGAAGTACTATCGCACTTATGCCAAATACATTATATCATTGGTTTATTGTTTATTTATTTATTAGCTTATTGTTTATTGGTTTATTGATCATAGTAGCTCTGTTTGTTTTTTTTTAATTTATATATTTGACTTTTAAATGTAGGTTTTGATCCAAGCAGAAGATCGGGCACACCGAATTGGACAGACTAGTTCTGTGGATATCCATTATTTGGTAGCAAAGGGCACAGCAGATGATTACTTATGGTAGGGAGAAGAATGTGTTTCTTTGCCTTCGTTCACACTGTGAATTGTGACTATCATCCTGGGAAAATAAAGGATACTTAATTAGGAGTCTTGAGGTCATTTCTACTTCTATGGTAATGAAATGGCACATCAGCATTGTTTTCTGATCCTCCTCTTGCTGTCTCTTTTTCCCATATGTATTCTGACCTCATCACTATGACAGGTAATGATAAAGTACTTGGATTCTAGGAACATGCAATTGCAGAATTTTACTGCAGAAATTGAAATTGCTTTAATGTGGTTGCTACTTTAACCCTGCAACACTCCTCATGGTGTTTCAGATGGAGGACTTAAAACCCAAGTGTTGAAATGGGATGGACCTATTCTTGGCCAAAATGCTTTTGAATTTGCCTTATGCCTCTTCAGCAATTCATGTAAATGGCAGAAATGTTTATTGCATTTATATGCTACTTTCCTTCCGGAACTTAAGTCATGTACATGGAATTCCCATCCAATATTACCTTCATAACAATTGTGTGAGATAGTATAGGCTGAAGTTTAGTGACTGCCTCAAAGCTGTCAATAGGTTTTATGGCTGAGTGAGGATTTGAATTAGGATATTCCTAGTCCCTGTCCAGTACTAATGGTAATATCACACAACCTTCTACAAGAAAGGTTGAATACATATAAGTTTGTAGGAAGTGGCTCACCAATAGACTTTTCCATCAGAAATGGAAGTTAAATTGTTTAGAGTTTTCCTAGTGCTTCATGAAGTTCTGAGAGGCCCAATATTGCCATACATGGAAAGTTAGGAACAATAATTTTTTCATTTTCTTGTAAACATCTATCCATGAAATGGTTAGCAGAAGAGGAGAAGATAAAATTATTTGCTGCAGTAGAAGTAGCACTGTTGTTCAGTCACAATAGTAATTGGGAAACTTAGCTAGCTGAAGACTATTTAATGCATGACATCTGTTGTTTTCTACTGCAAGCAAATTAAATAGTTATTTCTTATGATTTGTATGATTATAATAGTAAGGTGATATTTTAGCCTAGTTATAGCAACCATTTTTAGTATGCAAACAATACTGAAGGACTGTCCCTTAGTATGTTTTGATAATTGAAATTATTGTATTTTTTACTAGGCCAATGATTCAAGAGAAGATCAGAGTGTTAGGTGAAGCTGGTTTATCAGAAGCTAAGTTCTCTGAGTCAGCGGAAACCACGAATTACTATATCTGCAAGGTAAACTACTGTATGGCAAGCAGTGTTCAATAATTTAATGTAAGGTAGTTCTTCTTAAGATACATAACACTTTAAGCAGTAAAAGAAGGAGGAAAATGGGGACTATAATACATACCTAATCTTTAGAACAGAACTGGGGAACCAGTGGCTCTCCCAGAATCCTTCACCCTTGCCTCTGCTGGCTAGGACTGATGGATGAATTCAGAAGGCCACTGGCCCCCTATTCTTGCTTTAGAGAAGCAAGATTAATAATGGGAGAAGGGATAGAGACATGATAGGGCTGCAGTTAAAACAAGAAGTAAAAAGTTCTGATGTGACCAAAATGACAGGGAACAATTTTGAAGTAAAACCTACTGCAGACACTAACCATCTTCTGAGGCTAAGATTGACAGTTGACAGACCTATGGCCACATGTGCTTTTGTTGTTGTTCAGTTGTTCAGTCGTGTCCGACTCTTCGTGACCCCATGAACCATATTGCGCGAGGCCTTCCTGTCTTTCACTGCCTCCCTGGGTTTGCTCAGTTTCATGCTCATTGCTTCAGTGATGCTATCTAACCATCTCATTCTCTGCCGTCCTCTTCTCCTTTTGCCTTCAATCTTTCCCAGCATCAGGGTCTTTTCCAAAGAGTCCTCTCTTTGTATTAGGTGACCAAAGTATCTGAGCTTGAGATTCATTATCAATCCTTCCAGTGAGCAGTCAGGGTTGATTTCCTTTAAGATTGACTGGTTTGATCTCCTAGCAGTCCAGGGGACTCTTAAGAGTCTTCTCCAGCACCACAGTTCAAAGGGATCAATTCTTCGGCACTCCGCCTTCTTTATGGTCCAGCTCTCACAGCCATACATTACTCCTGGAAAAACCATAGCTTTGACTATGCGGATCTTTGTTGGCAAGGTGATGTCTCTGCTTTTTACTTCAGCTTAATTTCAGAAGACGGGCGATAAATTCAGACCTCCATTATCTCTCTCTTTCCCATAGCCTGGTACTTTAGAAGGAGAGGAGAGGGGAGGGGGGGGGGGAGAGTGCTCCAGAGAAGCACCCATCCACTTTTGCTTATAGTCCTATTCGGTTCTTTCTTTAGCCCCACCCACTCATATGGCCTCCAGAAGCTAAGCTCCTGACTAGGACAGCTATATGAAGTTTATGGATTTATTCAAATAAAACTTGTCAGCATGTGTGTACAACGCAAGTGAATTGATGTTTCCCCAGAAATACAGCACAGTTGGGAAACACTAACTATTCTACTATCTGCAGGATTACTTATGTATCTTTTGGGAGATGAGTGCCCATGCCTGGATCAAAGGAAGGCACCTCTTGGATGCGGTGCTTTTTGACAAACTCTTTCCTTTGTTGTTGAGAGATTTGTCCACTAGTTTCCCGTGTCTCTCTTATTTTGTTTCGGATGGCAGGGAGAAGAAGTAGATAAATACAGTATCAGTTCAGTCTTCTTTCTAATATTTGATGACTTTTTGCATCTCCATGCATTTCCTGAGTTAATTTTCTGGACCTATGTCTTACTGATGACCAGAGCTGCTTTGTTAGAAAGAAACAAGTCAACAAAAGTTTGACAAAGGCTTTCTCTTTAATTTCATAGGAGGACACCAAACAGCAGACCATTTTAAATCTTTTCCAGAGGACCTTCTCAGAGGATATGGATGACATGGATGAAACCTTCCCTGTGGAGACAGTGGGTGCACATGAAGATTCTGGGCAAGAAAACTCACTGAATGATAGAGCAGGGAATTTTTTCTCAGCAAGCCCATGCAAAAAAAAGCGTACTCAATAATTTGTATGGAGGCACAAATATTATAGAATTATGTTTATTTTTATTAGTTAAAGTATTATTTAAAGAGAAAAAATCAGTGCAATCAGTGAGTGATCTGATTGTTCAAATAAACTATTTTTAAATGGCGTTCTTGAGTTTTGTATTCATGATAATTATCCTTATTTTTATATAATAAAACGAATCTCTATTTTACTGACTTACCAGTCACTTATAGTTCAGACCTTTGCATGTTGGAACATAGTGGGACTGAGTCTCAGGTAAGTATGTTTTCAGATTGAAATTCAAATCCTATCGACTATTGAAAGACAAAGTTCTAATCATAAGAGTTCCGAAAGTTCCAGGATCATGTATCTAAACATTTACTTTGAAGCACTTTTTTTCCCCTCGGCCAGAGATTCAACATGAATAGAGGTTTTTTGCCAGTAGAAATTGGAATTTGGCCAGAATTTGAATACTACAGTTTGTCAAATAATTTCATTAACAGATTTTTGTTCAAATGTTAATAAGTTTCAGTGGAAGCCAGATGATTGCAGTGACTTGAAACAAGAGTCTGCTTATTTATCGTGGGGTATGTATATATACCATATTTTTCTCTTGTGTCAGAGCATGTTTGCAAATTGAACTTTACAGCTCATCCACACATCTCCCCTGCCCCAACACCAAGATGGTCTGTGCATGCTGTTTGTTGAGAACATATACTCACAACCAAGCCTCCATCTTGGTGCCAGCCTGCTGCTGAAGTAGATGAAGGTGATCTGGCAGAAAATTAGTGTCGTCCTTTGGAAAATGGAACAACCCTTTCACTGTGCAAATTATCTATGCCATGTGGAAGAGAAGCCCAAGGAGGTTGGTGATATGTGAAGTTCCAGTTCCCCACTGCAGAACTGCCCCCTTCCATCTGGCCATGGGCTCTTTGTGACCGTGACCATATCTTCTTTGGCTGCTGGAGAGACCAGAAGCACTCTGGCAACCAACTTATTTTTTTAGGATCGGAGGATCACTGATCTTGTGGAATACCTTCCACCAGAATGTTATTCTCACTGATAATATCTGCACACCCATCACTGCTTCCCAGGAATCCACACCTCATTTCTCTCCTACACGCCTGCCTACCTATATTGCCCCACACTCAACAAGCATGAATTCTTCACCTCCCTGCTCCGTTGTGCTGTGTACAACAGCTGGCTTCACATATCAGACTAAGGCAACACCAAATGCTATTATCTCAGCTTTTTTTTTAAAAAAATACCAACCTAAGTTTCTGAAAAACTTTTACAGAGCTAATTACAGCAATCTAGTCATGCTGTAAAGCAGTGTTTCTTAAAGTGTGGTCTGAGGATCTCTGGCGGTCCCTCAAGACCCTCTCAGGAGTCCACAGAATCAAAATTATTTGCCAGATATTGAATATATTTGCAAAAATTTGAAACAATGTCACTCTTCTCTATTATTTTTTGTTTAAAATTATAGGTTTTTTTCATGAAAAATGTTAGTATCTAATGGGTTTAATAGTTATTTTTACATGATCCATTAAATAAATATTCTACAAATGCATCAATTTTAATACGGTAAATATCGATAAATATAACCCATACAAACAAAAGTTCTTTTGGGGTCCTCCGTAATTTTTAGAAGTGGGAAGGGGTCCTGAAAGCAAAAAGTTTAAGAAACACTGGTATAAAGAAATGTGTTGACATCCACCTTCTCCAGAAAGGAGTGCTGTAATAACCATAGCGATTTCTCTACAATGAAAATATTGTTTATAAAGAAATACAGTATGTTCTATCAGTTTTTTTTTAATCCTATCTCACCCGTCGGGCATTGATCCCAATGTTCCCTAGCACGTTATACTTTTTATTATACTTGCATGAACAGCAAAAGAAAGAAAGGGGGCACTGCGGGGCGGGAAAAAAGCAGAAACGTTGGATGCCAATTTTTTGCAAGTATTGAAAAAAAAAATCGGCCCGCCTAGGTAGTCCGACCAAAGACAAACGGAGATCGTAGAAATGCGCAGCCTCTACAGTTGTCTCACGGGTCCGCAATTTTTCTTCCGGTCTCTTCCGGAGAAGGCACGGACAGTGCGCATGCGCAGAGAGCGTTTCCTTCTTTCTCTCTGCGGCCTGTTCGAGTAGTAAGATGGTGAGTGGAGCTGCAGTTTGGACTTAATTCGTTTTCATCTGCTGCCATCCCGCTCGGGGCTCCTCGTATTCGTGTTTGTGGGGCCGGGATCTGGAAATATGAGGGATGAAATATCTGGGGAACCGGATATTGGGAGTATTGGGGGATGATCCTGGGGTGGGTTCGCCGGAGACTACCGGGTAGAGCCAGCTTCGAAAAGAATCGCGCTGGGCGTGTGAATGCGGGGAGTCTGTATGGGGGGGCTGTGGATGTTGAGACGTCAAGGTTTCGCCGTTCCTCCTTTCTGCAAAACGTCGCTTGAATTGAAACTGCTTACCTTGAGGGCGTTTTTTCTTCCTTCGCATACAATTAAGCGACAGAAGTCTTTTGTTGGTTAATTGAGAAGATAAATAGTTTTTTTTTTGGTAAAAGCGCGCCCTTATTGCAAAGGGTGGCCGATTGTTGCATTTCAGACGCGTACACTTTTTTTTTTAATGGTTGATTATTTGTGGCTAAAACTTGACCAGCTCTAATTTCAAGAATAGGTTAAGTGCTTTGCCAGCCGCTGTTGGTTGTTCCATCCTTCTCTGCTCTCCGCTTTTTGCTGGTGATTTTTCCATCAAGTTTTAAGTCCTTTAAGGTTTCTGTAGTGAAAGATCAACGCTTGTAATACTCTAGGTGGCCTGTACATAATACTGCCAGCCTTATTTAAAATATTGATAGGTCACTCACTATCCGGAGGATTATGTATCGGGGTCTAGAGTTAGGGATAAAAGTTGAGCTGACATCCAGTATCCAACACATTTTGGATAACATGGCAGCAGGTATTAATAGAATTTATTATGCACTTGTCATCTTTAGTTAACAACAATTATCCCATTGTTAGTTGTGCCACTTGGTTGCTTGGGTAGAGTACTGTGATTAGAATCCTGTATTGGTTTGAATGAAAATTACATTGAACTCATTGAGTAAGGCATCTCATCTTTTCCAATATTTAAATGTGCTTAACTTATTTATTGTTTGCTTCCTTAAAATTTTTTTCCTTTATATTCCACTTATTTTTGAGGCTTGCATTCGTTGGGTTCTTGCCTAATTTTTTTGCCTCAACTCTGGAGTAAGTTGAGAATGTTGGTTTGTAAGAGACTCATGCTTAGCTGTACCATGGTTCACATAATTAAAACAGACTAGACAAAAACATAGTTGGATAGTTTGTAATTCAGTGTGGCATGCAAATATATCCAATGGAGGGGCCCAAAGCCATCCCATGAACTTAATAGTCAAGTGAAAACTTGAACCTCCCTCTAGTCCATACTTGAACCAATACACAACATCATCTCTATAATTGTACTGTAGATAGATATTGATGAGAACAGATAACTGTAACAGAAATGAAACATGTTACACTTTTGTTGTTCTGCTCTAACAGGCCAAGCGTACTAAGAAGGTTGGGATTGTAGGTAAATATGGTACCCGATATGGAGCTTCCCTCAGGAAGATGGTGAAGAAGATTGAAATTAGCCAACATGCTAAATATACATGCTCCTTCTGTGGAAAGGTAAGGCTTTACTTTAATAGCAGCAAATGCATGAAAATATTGCTTTTAATTAGGGGCTGTCCCAGCCTTTTCAGTTCTAAGAGAACAGTCATTCCTGAAAGGCATATAAATTTATGAACCTTAGGAACTGGTATTTTAATTTTTTTAAAAAATGTGTCTATGCTAGTATTCCACATTTTTGGAAATTCTATTAATTCTCTTATGAGACTTGAAGAGACTCTGAATCCTCCAGAATTTAATAATAAGGCAGTTTCTGTGTGAAACCTTGAGAATATATGGATAGTTACTTTATGTTTTATATGGGTTACAGTTACGTTATATGGGTTTCAGTTACGTTATAGGGAAGATCTTTGAATTAGAAATTCAACCTAATCCATTCTTTCCCAATTTGGTTCCTCCCATATGTGTTAGGACTGCAGTTCACAAGACTCCTGTCTTGGTAGTTAGGGACTACAGTTCCAATGGAAATAGAGAGATCAGGGAAAGCTGATTTGGTTCAGTCCTCTGCTCAGCATACATCTACAATACAGAATGCTTCTATAAAATCCCTAGCAGATAGCTGTCATAATTATACAGTCCTTCTTACTGTTGTTCAGATTGAATATCCCTGGTAATAATTGATTTTCCAAATGTTGTGAAGGTTTAGAAATAAGGAATTGTACTCAGGTGTTGTGAAAAAACAGCCAGAAAAATTGTGTCTTAAAGAGATAAGACATTATTTAATTAGACCTATTTTTAACCATATCATTTATGGTGCTTGGACTTTTTACATTAGGTATCTGCTTGAGGAAATTTTATGTTCTTTCTTCAAAGCAGAGTCAGCAAAATCCTTTCTACTTTTTTTTAGTGGGTTTTGAAATAAAACTGATCCATATTACTCTATAAAAATAAAAAAGGAATTGTGGTATTCCGTATTGGATCAGCTCTATAAGAGAGCTTCAAAAATAGTTGCTATAGAGGTGAGCAATAATCGTGGTAACTTGTTTGCCCAAGGCATCAGTGGGCATTGTGTGACTCCTATAACTTGCTTGCTGCACTCTGGGGTTTGCTTATGGCATATGACATGCTTATGTGTGAATGTATTGTCAGTTGTATCCTGAGAATCAGTTTATGAAAGCATACATGTACAGTTAGAAAATATGCATTAGAATAATTTAATTTGTAGTTTGAATATTTGTAGTTTGTGATAACTTGTACAAACGGGATAATATTTTTCTTACAGACCAAAATGAAGAGGAAAGCAGTGGGTATTTGGCACTGTGGCTCATGTATGAAAACAGTGGCTGGTGGAGCTTGGACGTACAAGTAAGGAACAGCACAATGTTGAGCCTTAGGTTTTGAGTGAATGTTCCATTTTCATCTGTGGTGGGTGTACTGTATAGAGTGAGGTAAATATTCAAATGAGATTAATAGATGGATTTTTCTTTGGTAATGAGAATTTGAAATGACCTGATGTAGGGTAGTTGTTGAGGCCATGGAAGAGGTATGTGCTTTTAATGGGTAATTTATTTTTAGGTGGTTAAGGGGTCAGCTGGGTTAGTCCTCTTGCCCCTTTCTGGGGTGAGTATTATTATTTTAGGTACGCCTCTGGGTTGTGGCCATACTCCTGACTGTAATAACAATAATACTTTTGTTTCTTCCAGCACCACTTCAGCAGTGACAGTGAAGTCTGCCATTAGAAGACTGAAGGAGTTAAAAGACCAGTAGAAATATATTCTTGTTTGAATGTTGTCTATTGTCTCAAGTCATGCTATCTGCCAATTAAAGGTGGCTGTGAAAATGTATGTGTATGTAGTTCTATTGATACTGGCTTTCTGCAGGTGTAGAGTAAGCCTGCTCCTTGTAATCATTTACACAAAAATAGGAAGTCAATGCATAACAGATGCAGTAGTAATAAAAAATGCAAAATTAAATACTTCAAAGACTCCTAAGTCATACTGAATTAAACTCTATTCTGTTGAAATAATTTAGTACTGACCCCTCAGTTTTGTTTATAGTATGTAATCTGCAGATCTTTAAATCAGAAGTAATTCCTCAAAAACAATGAGTAGAATGTGCTACGGCTCCAGAAATAACCTGCGGAATATAATTTTCAGGATCATTAATCTGCAGTCCTTTATATTTGGAAAGAAGTCTCTATTAACTCTGGACTTGGCTTTTGAAGAGATGTGAATAGAGATTTCTCATTTAACTTTGCTATTTTGGGGAAGAAAGGGGGAAAGCCAAGTGGGAGAGAAGTAGATACAGGTGGTAGTAGAATAAGTGTGTAAAAGGGGTTGGCAGAAGCTTTTTCCTTGTTTCTCTAAAAAGGATGGTTTGAGTTTTCTGGAAAAATCTATGAGTGCTATTTGTATCTAGTCTCCAGTTGTTTTTTCAAGTAAATGGAGTGTTGGAAAGAAATTATGTAAAATGGCTCAAGACTTGGTCTGTCAGCAGAATAACTCTCTGAAAATAGAACAACATGAAGCCACAAGTAGAGTAGCAGGAAAGCTGAGGGTGGGGGTGGGGGGAGGAAATTTGAAAATGGGCTGAGTTTGGTTGGGGACTGCAGAGAAAAATGTTCCAGAAAAAAATTATCCCAGTGTAACAGCTTGGAGTGCTGCTGACTGTTTGCTTCTAAATCTCTCTCCCTCCTGGTTATATGACCCAAAGCACACGCTATGTATCTCAGTGCACACATGTACATACAAGTAGTTCTTGCTTACCAACAGTAATTGGGACTGGGAACTCTGTCATTAAGTGATGTGGTTGTAAGGTGCAATGTCACATGACCACGCTGACTTAACAATGGCAGTTCCAGCAGTCCCCGTTGCTGCTGTTGGGCAAATCCCGTGCAGTTGCAGCATCCCATGGTCATGTGATCACCAGTTTTGACCTGCTGGCTTCCCTGTTGACTGCTTGTGGGAAGCTGGCAGTGAAGGTTACAAATGGTAATGATGTGATCACAGGACGCAACCCTCGTAATCGCAAGCCTGTTGCCAAGCACCTGAATCACAATCACATGACCATGGGGATGCTGTGGTACCCGCAGCCACAAGGATCCATCATAAGTACCCCTCATTCAACACTGTTGTAACTTTGGTGGCTGAACAAGTGGACATTTAAGTGAGGACTACCTGTACAGATGTAATACAGGAAGGGAGAGCAGAATCAGGCATATTACACAAAAAATACAAACCGCTGTATTAGGGTTGGAAAGAATTCCAGAAGCTGTGTTCTTCATGCTTCCCCTATCTTCTTTAGGTTTCGTACAGAAAATTAAATTTAAACACCAGGTATCAAATAATCACTGGCTGCTGAAGTTCTTCAAATATGGTAGATCAGTTCTGAGATCAAGGCACACTTCACTTTGTTTTGCTCAACTTTAAACACTGCTTGTAAGTGTTAGAGATAATTTTTCCCTGATAGAAGGCGCCTGTTTCTAGCTTAGTGAATAGTTTCAGGATGTGAGACTATTTTATCAATTTCTGTAGGTAATTTCTCAAGTTTAATGAGAAAATGTTAAGAAAATGTATCTTTTTGAGCCTACCACTGTGCTGCTTAAAATACAACTAGAGCTATTGATCTAGCACAGGGGTTGGCAACCTACAGGCCCAGTATAGTCTGCCACCAAAATCATCCAGCTTATGGTCCCCAGAAGAAATACATTAACTCAGCCTGCAAGAAAAAGAGCACTCATCATCTCCTTGGATGGCCATTTTGGCAATAGCTTCATTGCCACCAGGCAGAGCGACAAGTTCCCCACCTGGGCTAGCCCGAGCAAGCCATAAGGCGGAGGAGGAAATGTAGCAGCAGCAGCACGGCCTCTGGCTGCTATGGAGGAGAAGGTTGCTGACCACTGATTCAGCACAAAGTGCTGCCCTGGAGATGTCCCAGCTGCTAAGCTGGGTAGTAGCCTGGACAAAGGCAGTCTTACTCCTAAAGTTTTGGTCAGATAGGAGTGACTATGCAGGGCACTTTAATTCTATGAATGTGGGAGTATTGAGTTATTTATAAATTGCACCAAGAGGAGCGTTTAATAAATATGCATTAGGGATATGCAAAACGTTCGGCGCACAAACTGTCCCATGCATGGAACAGCTGGTTTGGGGTGGTTTGCTGCAAGCAGCCATGCTGAGCTGCAAGTACTTCAGAGGTGAGGGGCAAAGGAAAAGCTGAAAACACCGTGCCATGCTGGCTGAGGAGAAGCAGGGAAGGGAACTCAAGGTGCTGAGCAGACTGGGGTGGATGGGCCAGTGGGATATGCCATGCTGGGAGCTTTTAGAGGGGAGTGGGGGATAATAGGCACTTTTGTTTCAAATCCAGGATAACCGGCTTTGGGTTTTGGTACCACCAAACCATGGCTGGTCTGAAATGGTTTGGTTTTGTTCCAAGTTTGAAACATTTTTTTTCTATTTTATTCATGCCCCTAACACCCATGAAAATGACCACATTCCATAGCAGTGATACCTATAGTATTTGATTGCAAATATTGCATTTTCCAGGTATAAAATGTTGTGTTCATTTCATAAAAATGTCAGCGTTGCCTTGAAAGACTGGTAGTAAATTTTAGCTCTTAGAAGACTGCAGAATTAATTTTGACAATCTAGCCAATCAGATTTTGTTATACATATTTATAAAAATGTTAGGACTAAACCACAGGAAAAAACCCTAGATACACTGATTGTGTAGCAAACACTGATCTCCTACATGAATAAAAGGTGGAAGCTGTGGCCAAGAGGGCCCTTGCCCAGTTCCTGATGGTGCACCAGTCCCAACCATTGCTGGAAGAGGAAGTACTGGCTAGTCACTGGTGCCCTTGTCAATTCAGGGTGGACTACACCTTTAAAGGCCGAGAAAATGCAATTAGTGCAAAATGCAGCAACCCATATGTTAACTGGGGCAACCCATTATTATCATGTAACATCAATATTACAGGAGCTGCATTGATTGCCGTTCCTTTGCAGGTGCAATTCAAGTTGCTGGCGCTCACCTTTAAAGCTCTGTGTGACTTGGAGAATGGCTGTGGCTCAGCCCACTTACACCGGCCAACCATTTGCCCACCCAAGAAACACTTGTAGGGAGCGCTTGCTGTGGGTCTCCCCTCCTTGTGAGGTATGATGGGAAGGAAGTGTTCTCTGCAGCAGCTCCCCTCCTGTGGAATGCCCTCCCCCAGAAAAAGGAAAGATCTATGCCCTCACTTTCAATATTTTGGAAATTCAAAAACAGGGCTTTTTAAACATGCACTTGGGAACTGAGGCAGGAGTACGCAGAAGTGCCTGTGTTACGATCGTTACAATGATTAAACAGTGCTGTGGTTTTATGGTTATACTATTATGGTTGTGTGCTTAATGTGTTTTTACTGTTGACATATTTGATTTTTTTTGGTATGTATTGTACACCGTGGGTAGTTATGGAATACTAGTGCTTTCATAATGATCAATTTTACATGGAAAAATACAAGGGAGTTTCTTTCTGCTGTGTTGCAGTGACAGGTTTCAGTTTTGCAAGTGGCCTCATGTGGGTGCTGCAGTTCTACCAAATCCATTTCGCTCTAGCTATAGTTTTTATCCCAACTTTTAGGTGAGGCATCTGGGTGCATGAACTTGCGACAATATGTAATGCATAATTTTAACACTGAAACTGGGAGCTTTTTGGAAAGATGCTAAAGAGGATCCAAAGATTTTGCTCACTGCTTCTCTCTGTATGGAAAAATAAAGGCATGTATGGCTTGCCTAGAACTTTAACCCTACAATTTATATGCAGACGTAACTTTTTAAAGTAAACTACCTTCTCCCTTCAATATTTACCTTTCTACCTATTGTAGCAGAACTTTAAATGCAGGGACCAATATGGTTCTCTTTTTCTCCCTATGCAAATACTTCTTTACTCTGTGCCGCTTTTGAAGGCATTTACATAACATAAGTTGTTAACATTTTTTTTTTCTAGATAAAATTTACCTTATATGTTTTGCCCCCATTGTACTACTATTTAGAAGGAGGCCATAAGAATCACAAATGAGGTGTCTTGCCATTAGCAGGGCTGGTTTCCTAAAAGCGGTAAAGGGAGTGGAAACAAAGTGTTTTAAACCTCTTATAATGGCATAGTTATGTTCTATTAAAATAAGAGGCCCCAAGACTCAGCAGAGACTTAAACGGAATCCAGCTGGGCTGGGTGATCTATCCTTGAGCAGACCAGGCAGAATGACACCTTGTGGCCAATGGGATTTGCCCTCGCAAGAGTTAAGATAGGGATCTCAAACTCCATCCCACAAGTCCTACGCAATAACTGGTGTATTAGCCCAGGGGCTGCAAGACTGAAGCCTTTTCAGGCACTGCTACAAAGGTCTGTAATGAGACAAAAACAATGAGCAGCACAATGGTACCATTATAATTCTATTCAATTTTTAAAAAATCAACCCTACCCTAAGTCACAAATCCTATGTATGAAATCCAGATCTGAACTGGACAGCAATTGCCCCCATTTATCTATATTTAATCTCTCAAAAAATGTTCTAATTCAGAAATGGTATATTTAAACAGATTAAACAATGTGCACTTCCTAACTGGCTTTGTGAGCAAAAATGTGATTAGGGAAGTTAGGAACTATATAAAGCACCAATAAAGGAAAGCTATTTAGAAGAGGCCCCTTTTAGTTCCAAGGAATTTCCTTCTCTGACTACTGTACAGTGGCTTCTGCCCTTCTCACCACTGGATTAGGCTACTGCAACACACACTGCGCGGGCCTGTCTTTAAAGATCACTCAGGAGCTTCAGCTGGTGCAAAATACAGTGGCTTGGATACTCACAGGTGCTTGCTAGTGGACACATACCATGCTCCTTTGTAGGCCCAGTACGGACTTCCAGTTAGCTTCCAGGTGCAATTTAAAGGGCTGGTTTTAACATAAAGCCTTTTATGGTTTGGCACTGAGTTGCCTACAGGAACGCAACTCTTCGCTAGAGTCAGCCCAACCACTTCGGTCAATGGCAGAAATAGGTAGTTATTCCCCATTTTTGGGAGATGGGGGCCAAAGCCTGGAAGAATTATTTGTGTGTTTGTGTGTGTGACAGGACCTCCCATTAGAGGTTTGTTTGTCTCCAATGTTATGTGATTTCTGGAAAGCTAAAAACAGCTTTTCTGCAGGGCTTTTGGGGTCTGATGCCAGGTATTGTTTTGGGTTTAATATATTTTTTGTTATGATTATAATCTGTAATCTTGAGCTACTGGGAGTCTGTTTTGATTATGACAGGCAGGGCCAGTTCTGGGCCTAGGCAACCTAGGCAGTCTTCTAGGGCACCAAATTTTAGGGAGCACCACAACTGAAAAGACTTCTGAAGTACACAATATGAGTATAAAATCTGATAATCTTCCTATGCTTTTCAAAATCACCCACAAAGTTGGTCAAGTGGTAGTGAACAGCACTCTAACCAGATGTTGCAAGTCACAAGAAAGAACTGATTATTACAGCTAAGAGCCTCAGGAAGCTGATAATATTACTGAAGCAAGACAAAGGGCTGATAAGAAGGTACTGAGCGAAAGAGTCGTGTGACTATCAGCTTATCAAAGTTATACTTGGAAAAGCAGTAATGGTGCATTCTGTGCATCAGCACACCCACTTGAAGGTTAAATATACAGTAATCATAGGGGGAAGCAGAATATGACTTTGCCTAGGGGGTTAAAATGTCAAAAGCCAGCCCTGGTGGCAGGATATAAATCTGTTAAATAAGAATGCACAGTATTCCAAGGAATAATGGGGTGCTTTCTGAGCTAAGCTGCCTTTAGTGCTAGTTCCTCAGGGCACTGTGGAAGAGGTATCAGAAGTGGGTAGGACTGAAAGAGTTCAGGACTGAAAGAGTTCATTGAGCACTTGGGGCTCAATCCAACTTACTTTGCTCAAAGACTCTCGTGTGCTGTGGGGTGATGCCAACAGACAGATTAAGTAGCTATGCACAGATGATGCAGAAACTCTCTCAGTGCAAAAAATGACAATCAGATGTACTTTGTGCTTTAAGATTAAGAAAAGGAAGGGACCATGGGTAACTGAGGAAACAGGTGTCTGTACGTCTGTGTGAGAGACGAAGAGTTCTGGCTTTGTCCCATTCTCTGCTTTTCTAGACACAGTTCAACAACTGGTTTGTACAAACTGGACTGTATCAGCTCATAAGCTGCTCTGGCTGACAAGTATTGTGGGCTGTAGAAAATGACTTGGATGGCTGCATTCAGTTACGCATGTGTAAGTGTTTGGTTTTATTCTATTTTTACTGAATTTTTACTGTATTTATTGTATTTTAATATTTATTATTGTTTTATTGTGAACTGCCCAAAGTCCCTTTTTGTGAGATGGGCAGTATCTAAATTTGAAATATAAAATAAATAAAATGTTACAAATAACCAGAACATCACAACACGCTTTGTCTGGCATCCCATTTAATTTATTTCAAATTTCTCACAGTTTAGCAATCAAACAAAATAAAGAAAACAAAGCATTGTGATTTCTAAACAGGAGTACATTGTAAGCATCAGCTTTCAATGGCAAGGTTTACATGGAAAATATTTGAATTCTTATTTGATGGGTATCAATAGAAAATAGATAGCACCAATTATTATTATTTTTTTCAATTACTAAATGTTGCAGTATGAAAACTGGATGCCTCCCACAGGAAAAATAAAACAAAACAGCAATGTTGATTTATATTCTCAGAACATGAGGTGTTTCGATTTCTCAGTGTTTTTATCATCACCATAGTTCTAGGTTTGTTCCTGAAGAAGAATCTACAGTTAAATATATAAACTTAAGGGGTAGGTGATGTTCCTCTTTAAGGCACCGATACTAGCTTCTAAATTGCTAAGTAGACTGGAAGTGGAAAGTAAATAAAAATGAACATACTTTTTCTTCCCAAGGAGAAGAATTTTTGTTTGATGAATTTGGGTTTGGAATATGCCAAGCATAAATGTTTAAAATGTCACAATGACCAAGGTCGCCTGATGGAGAATAATGGTTCTCATTCACTGCGATGAAGAAGAAGATACCATCTTTTGTCACCATGGTGTTATTCTCGGTACTATATACTGTGCCTGCTGGGAGAGCGTCTCCAGTGCAACTTGAGATTTACTCCATCACATTCACTTACAGCATTGCCTTTTTTTCGCAGAATCTTTTGTCCCCAAAAGCATATACATTCTTCAGCATGTATCTGCTTTCCTACTGGGAAGAACCCAGCATCTACAGCTTGCTCTAGAAAATTATTTCCTTGTCTTGTCCTAATATTTAAATTTCAACCCCTTTCCCTCTACCAGTCTCTGTCTTGCAACATGAAACATTCATTCTTATATTCTCTCTTGGAGCAGGTATGTATACGTACCTGCATTTGGGCCTGAGGTGATGACGTTCTCAGTGATTCACAATTGTCCCCCTCCTTTTCACCAGAGATTGTGGAAATGGAGAAGAAATATGACTATATACTTCAAACTACGAACTGCCATACTGCAGTTGAACTGCAGCGCTGCCATGGTTTTGGCAGGTAGAGAAGGAAGGGGATTCTTTCAAGGTATCAACTATGACAGAGTCACAACAGCTCTGTGTGTGAAAAGGAGGCAGGGAAGTGGCAGGCTGACCTCTACTATCTCAACCAGAGACAAGCCCAGTCGTCTTTCTGCTATCATCTTTCCGCTGCATTCTTATAGAAAAAAGATGGAAATGTTTGTTTTTTGCCTTCCAATATACACATGGCATTTAAAAAAAACACACACACACACACAAAATCCCCCAATCTTCAACAATTACACTAATAGCAACTGCCCAGTAAATATAAATTGGCATATATAATACAAGAAGACATAGTACATGCAACTGCTTCTCATTTTTTCAACATCTGCGTGGTCCACACAGAAGCAAAATCAAACTCAAGAGTGTGAAATGGTTATCAGAAAAACTTAATCCATTATCGGGAACTGAAATTTCACCATTCTCTCTCCTAGCATCCAGATACGATTATTCTATACAGGTTTGTATGCATATGAATGAACATGTACGTATAATCTGTCCACATTTCGGGGTTTACAAAGCACTATATTTAGTGTCATTTACTTACAGAGACATAGGTGCTGCTCATTTTGGACCTATGTCACGTGGGGGAGGGAGAAAGATTGGTCTACTCATGGGTTTTAAATGGGTTTTTGCTTCTTAGGGTTGTGAAGTCTTATCTAAGAGACAGCAGGACATTGAATAATAATTCATAGCATTGAATGAGGCTGCACATTGATGACTTGAAGCATTTAATGGTTTGTGGGGTGGTAGCAGGGATTTGCACTTTTGTAAACCTTATATTAAGCGCAGTGCCCGGTAGGGCAACATGGTGGCATGGTGTAGCTCCTTGCTGTCCATGCCTTCCAAGAAATATTGATCCTTAAGCAAATATTCTCTTTAATCCTTTAGCTACAACCCACCTAATAATCAAATGGGACCAACATGGACAGACTGCAGGGCTCTGTGTAGCAGGCACAATGTAGTATTTACAATCTTTGGTCTTTGGCATAGGTGGTGAGAAAGAATTAGGGCAAGGATTATCTCATCCAGCCTGGTGGGAGCAAGATCACCTTTGGGTGAAGAGATCAGGTTAACTCTTTGCTCTGACCTCTGTTTCTTTGCTGCTTCTGGTAAGAGTGAAAATGATTTAGAAGAGTTTGGGTAGAGTTAGGGGCGGGGCAAGAGAAAGCCTGAGATACCAAACCCAATCTATCTACCACCTTTGTTATATTTTTCCCAATGGTGCAAGCAACTGAGAGATATGTATAGCCCAGAACCCCCCCACCCCCAAAAAACTCCTGGGGATTTGCTGGAACATCAACATGAAGGAGAAAATCAAGATGCATTAAAACCCATGTAAAATCCAGCACTGAGTATAGGCCAAGCCACTTGACAGAAAGTAGGAATGTGTCCATCTATTGCACGTGAAGGGCTGGTGTTCCCCTGTCTTCCTGCTCATGGCCAGAATAGAAGAGGTGGCATTCAGGATCTCCGCGGATGGTAGGTGATCCTGGGATGGTTTTTCCAGTGTTGGGATTAACACACCAACATTCTCCTCGCTGGCCATTCACTGACATTTTGCACTAAAAGTTAGGGAGGAGAAGCAGAAGAATTGGAAATTCAGTTGGCTAAATAGACTCTTCTATAGATAACAGATCATGGCAAACGATTCCTCAGTCTTCCAAAGTCACCAGGATTTATTATTCAATCATAGTATCTGCTGAATAGTGAAAGCTATAACAAGCCATTAATTCTATAGATTAAAGCATCAGGTTTGACAAAGCTGGCTTATTACAAGCTTTGGAGGACAAAATTACTGCTTGCAGTTATAATGTCTGAGATTAACAATGAAGCATCAGCATGCCAAATTTACAAATTAGGTAACATTTAGTTTTTAAACTACATAGCACAACATCTATTACATGTAATTAAGGAAGAGATTGTAAAGAAATTCTAGTTCTATCGTAGTTAGAGACTACGTATCAGAAAGGACTTTCTCATATTTGGTTTAAACTGTATAGAAACAGCATATGAACAAGAATGTCATGTTCTGCAGCAAGAAATAAAATTGGAATAGTAGATTTCACTTGCAGTGAGAACTGTGAACTCCCACAGGATTTTGCAACACTCAACACATTTCACCATGGGTTATGTTTAAGCTTATACAAAGCAACTATAAAAGCAGTTCCCCAGTGAGCAATGGGAAAGTAAGAATAGGGGCAGGAAGGCAGATGTTTTGGGGGAGGAGGGGACAGTGATGTTTTAGGCCCATTAAAGTCACCCATTAAATCCATATTGTGCACTAAGCCATAACATAGCTTCTTGGACTATGGCTTAGTTTATTGTGTGAACCGAGCATTGTGGTTTGTAAAATATATTTTATGGCTTAATGTGTAGTATAATTGCAGTCAATTCAATAAACCATGGCTTCACACAATATGTGAATGAGAAGAATGAATCATCAAGTTTGTTCAAATTACTTTTAGTGTATTTCATTGTATATTTCAGTAATAATCTTTATTTTCATCCTCTGCCATGCATCGGTTAGAACATTCTAATATCACACAATTATGTCATTAGTATACCCAGTTTGAGAACATCAAGAAATTCCATAGTGCACAGTTGATTACTTAATCCATAAGTAAATAGTTAGAGCCTCCCAGTGCAAATAATGCAAAAAAGGGGCATTTTTGCTTGGATTAGTTAGCAGAACACTGTAGGTACACGACTGACATTCATATTTAATGATTGGAGTAATGAATCATCAAAAGTTAGTTCAAATTACTCTTAGTGGGTTTATTGCAAATAGAGTTTATTTGAATCTAGATCCAATATTAATCTCAACTCCTGAATGAGAAAAATGTACAATGGGAATCAAATGAGCAAAGCAACCAGGCACATAATTCCTCTCCTTGCCCATACAGTCGGCGCTTTTCTGTACAGTGGTACCTCGGTTCACGAACGCTTCTGTTCACGAACAATTCGGTTCACGAACAGCTCCAGTCACAAAATTTTGCCTCCGTTCGCGAACTCCGCATCGGGTTACGAACAGGATCCGCGGCCATTTTCCCTCCCGTGGCACGTGGTTGCGGCTTCCTGTAGGGAGGGGGACTCTCCCTCCAAGCAATAACCGCCTCCCCACCCGCCTTCCTGTCCTCCACGCCAGAAGTCGCGTCGAGCAAGGTTAGCTTTCTCTCTCTTCATACTGTACTTTGTGTCATATTTTTGCGGTTTTAAAAAAAAAACCGTATGGTTCAGAACGGATTAACCGTAATTACATTGAACCTTATAGGGAAATTTGATTCGGGACGCGATCAAAAATCGGCGACCAAATTCGTAGGGGTCAGAACGGATTAACTGTATTTACACTGAACCTTATGGGAAAATTTGATTCGGTTCACGACCAATTCGGTTCGCGACCAGAGTCGCGGAACGAATTAAGTTCGTGAACCGAGGTACCACTGTATTTCTAACTCAATTATGATTCCAATAGAAGAGATTCTAAATCCCCGACAATTCTTATTTTATTTTGTGGTATCAAGGGAAGAGAGTCCCAACTCCACATGTATCTGCCTGTAATCTGATCTGATAAAACGTGGGGTGTGAGCCTTCCAAGATAACTAGACCCTTGAAGGCATTGGGATTTCTTCCTTTGTCTCACAAAGGGGAAAGTTGCATCAAAGCAACCACACCCTACACTGATGTTCACACCCCGCATATCCAACAGGAGACTCTAAAAATAGAACATGATGCCAGCTGGTTTTAGAAGGGAAAAACTGTATCGATTACTGATGCATCTTTAGAAAATGGCAAGTGTGCTCACCTAGGAATAGCTGAAAAGAGGAGGAGAAAAAGCTGCTGGCTCTGTGATCCTGCCATGAAACTTTGTTGCTGGGTTGTTTGTGAACATGCACTCCATCCTTTATTCCTCTAGGGCAGGGGTTCTCAAACTACAGCCCACGGGCCGGATACGGCCTGCCAGGGACATTTATCCGGCCCGCCCACCTGATTGGCCGCCACTGCTGTCTGTCAGAAGTGGAAGTGTTGGGGCTGTGTTGGGAGCTGCAGGCGATGCACGAGGAGGGAGATCGCAGAGCCGGACTATTCTACATGACAGGTATGCTGGGTCCGGCAGCTCTCCTCCTCTCATACTCCGCGGGAGGGACCCTCATGTTTTTTTCAAACTATAGTCCGCCCCCCCCCAACATTCTGAGGGACTGTGAACTGGCCCCCTGTTTAAAAAGTTTGAGGACCCCTGCTCTAGGGCTTAGTCTAGAAGCTCCATTTTGTCAGGAGTAAGGCCTCTTGCTCGGCATTCAAATTCAAGAGCCCAGGGACCTTCTGACAAATAGCCGATGATCTCCCTAGTGTCCTTAAGAATATTTTTTAAAAATCAGGGTGTATATTTTTGAATAGCCTCCAAACATATAGTTCATGTCAGCAGCTAAAATGAAGACGTGGTTCCTGTCTGCTGACTAGAACAAATTTTCCTTTACAAACTCACTGTTTTTGATGTATCAATATTCCTAATAATTCCATGGGAAAAGTGAACATTTGACATGATATAGCTCTTTTCCCTCTGGTTATAGAGATCAAGCAAGAGGTCATCTATGTGGTGAATTGTCTAACCGAAGAACAAATCTGTACAAATCAAATATGCCTACCATGCCATGACTCTTAGCTATTTTCAGATTCCAGAGCACAAGGGGGATGAAAGGGATGGGAAAAAGGATTCCAAAATTGATGGGAAATCAGAAGAGGGATGCTTTAAGAAAACAGCAGAATGGAAAGTCTATATATTGTGGGATTCCCAACACCAAGAAGCCCAAGCAAAGCTGGAGATGATCAGAGATGGTACAATGGACTATCAACAATTTTGTGCTCTACACAATTTTGCCATTATTTAAAATGCAATTAATTCCACTGTTTTTTAAAGTTTGTTTCTTGTTCTTAATGTTTTTGATACAAAATTGTCTTAAAGACAAGGAAAACATGACTCACAGCAGGGACATACAGAGAGAGACAACAGATAGACTCACATCTGGGCAACTCACCAATCACATAAAAGCTGCAAAATATCTTTCCCATGCTCCAGGGATAGTTTATCACATCCCCAATGGGCATAAAATTAAAATATTTAAAGCAAAGCAGGTATTTTACGCCCATTGGGGATGTGGAAAACAATATGAGTGGGAAAGCACTCTCTCCACTGTGATTTCCCTTTGAATGTTTATAATGTATTCTTTCTATATAAAATAATTGTTTATTTATTAATAAATGAATAACCACTGAACAATATTCCACTGCATGGTCTTTTGGCTTGATTGCCCAAGGATTTCCTTATGTTGAATTATATATGAATCTGCACAGAGTGGAACTATCCATTCATCCTGATAGTATGTTTTCTGCAGTCCATCAAGTACTCTTCTTACCTGTTTGAGATTGTAAAAGCCTTGTTTATCACAATTTGGGATATTCAGGGAATAGAGGTGCTCTAATGGACCACGTTCATCTGGCAGGCGCATGGTTGATATACGTTCCAAAACCTGATCCAATTCCTGTTGACAGGGTGTCTGCAATGCACCAACAATGCAGAAAGGGAAAACAGGAAAAAAAAAAAAGCTCAAAACATATCAAGGTTTTTTAAAGAAAGAGATGACAATTGCTTTTGGCTTCTGAGATTGCTAGAGCGAAGGTTTGTCATGAGTATGCTCGGTTTGTATTATCATTTTTAATTTTTTTAGAGTTTAGAAGCTGCTCAACTCCAAACAACTCTGTGCAACTTATATATCAAAAGTCACGAACAATAAAAATCAAAGAAAAAGATGAACATCCAGAATAACCCAACACCCCTCAAAAGAGAGCACAATGCCCTCGCCCAAAAAACTAACTGTGGCTCAGCAACCACCCTGCTGCCAGACCTGGGAGCAAACCCAAAATTTCAAATACTCACAGAACACCCTTGTGATGGGAGCCATATGGATTGCTGGGGTTAACATAACTTTATAGATTTTATCTAATAATATAGCTATAATTTCAAAACATGATCACTCTCTGCATCCACCTAACCAGTCCGAAAAGTATATTACCATAGCTCTTTTCACTTAATGTAAGCTTCCTTAATATAGTGGCTGGGACCTATTGGAGTTAAAGTGCACACATCTGGAAGACACCAAGATGAAGAAGGCTGACCTAGAGTCATACCATCCCAAGGTCATTATATGTTTTTAAAGGTCTTTGGAGGTCTTCAAACAGAGGTCATCTGTGAATCCTGCAATGAGCTGGGAACTCTGAACTCCATTATTCTATGACTTTTAGATCTGGATGGGGCAGCAATGCCCCTGAAGGAGCAAGTGTGCTAACTAGGTGTCCTCCTGGATTCACAACTCCTGCTAGGGCAGCAGATGGAGGTGGTGGCAGGAAGACCTTTGCCTATCTTTGCTACTGCACCAGGTGAGACCTTTCCTGCACTAGGAGGTGGTGACAGTAGTAGCTAAAAGCCTTTATCATCTCACAGTTGGATTACCGCAGTTTACTATGGCTGCCCTTGAGACAACCGAAGCTGCAATTGTTACAAAATGCAACAGTCTGCTGACTTGTAAGAGAAAATGCAACAAAATAAAACCATTGTTGAAGGAACAGCATTGGCTGCTAGGCTTCCAGGTCAAATTCAAGTATTGGGTTTTTTTCCCCCATATGAAGCTTATTATGGCTTGGTTCCTTGCTACCTTCAGGACCATCCGATACATGCTGGCCTGTTCTGGATAACCCCAAGAAGTTAAAGAGGGTGGAAATCTGGATATAGCCCTTCCTAGTTATGGCCTCCTTGACTCTGAAATGGCTTACCCCTTGAGGGTAGAGTGGCCTTTCTTAGGCAAGCTGCTATGGAGTTTAGAATGGGGAGAGCAAGATGGAGGCCACTGTCTGGATGGATTTTGTGGCAATGTGATTTTATTTATTGATATGGTTACTGCTTTACGGCTTTATTCATATGACTTGGTTTTAGAGACTTAAGTCACCTAATATCTTTAGATGAGGTTGCATGCACATAATTTTATAAATAAATAAAATACTGGCATAAGGATGACTTCTTAAAGTCCAGAAATGAAATGAGTTAGCCTGCCTATCTCTCTCTCTGTCTCTCTGTCTCTCTCTCTCACACACACACCCCTACCTGTGGAAGCAACTGGGGAAGCATCAAAAAGAAAAAGAAATGGGGTTTCAAACGATGGATGTTTGTAGACACTTTTAGCTTTGGCCCAGTTGTTTCATCCTCCCCACAACTTAGTGGCCTCAACAGATTATCCTGAAAAGTATTGATTTACTGCTCTGGAAATGTGTACATAATTATCAAGAAAACACTTCATAAATAATATGGATGCGTACAATCTGTTCTGGGGACGAACTGTTCTGTGCTGTTTTGAGCAGAAACGGATTGGAGCTGTAAGAGCAGGAAACAGCCAAGGATATAAGCGGTGGCAGTTGAAGGAGGGGAGGGGAGGGGAGGGGAAAAGTTGGGGACATACAAAGGCAGGTGGGCCTGTGGGATATATTTCACTGGCAGCCTTTCTCTGTGGCTAAGATCATACTGCACCATGGTGCTCTCACATAACATTGTTACCACAGGAGGTGCACTGGCTCCCAGTAGGCTTCCGGGTGCAATTCAATATGCTGGTTGTCATCTTTAAAAATCCACCTGGCATGGGGCCAGATTACTTGTGGGACTACCTATCCTTGATGGCTCTGCCCATCCCACCAGATCTGGTAGAGTGGGCTCTGGGATCCTTTGGTGATGCAGAGTAAGCTAGTGGGTCCTAGGAAGCATGCCTTCTCTGTCATGGTACCTGCCTTATAGAACAGTCTCCCCCAGGAGATATGGATGGTCTTGACCTTGCTGGCCTTCTGGAAGACTGTGAAGACCTGGCTTTTCCCCCAGCACTGCGGCCAGGATGTTAAGGGAGCTCTGGCATGGGTATGTGCAATATGTTGCTACTCAGATGTTCACAGAGGCCTTGACTCATTTTTTTCTTTTAATGGATTTTCATAATTGTATTATGCTTTTATCTCTCTTCGCCACCCAGAGCTTCACTGGTTAGTTGGGTGGCTATTTAAATTTGTATAATAACTAACTAACTAACTAACTAACTAACTAACCTCTCATGTTCACTTGACGATATTTTGCCATGGTTCTTTTACTCTTTAGGTAGCAGTGAGAAGTTTTTATATAGCAAAGACTCCACTACCATCATCAATAAGATATACTGTATTTTTCCGACTATAAGACAATACTTTTTTCTAAAATCCTTACGCTAAAAATTGAAGGGCGTCTTATTCAAGGAAGTCAGCTGAGGAGAGAACCGCGCGGTTGCAAAACTGCCCATACTTTGTCTCTGCAGAGAGGCTTCCTCCTATTGCTAGCCTCCAATCATGAGTGAAATAGCTTGTCTCCCAAACAGATTTCCTCCAATCACGATCCTTATGTAACTGACGTCAGCTGATGCTGAACAAACCAATTAGAGGAAGGCTGTTTGCAGAGACAAGCTATCGGCAGTTTCACTCGTGATTGAATGTAATCAGTTATGCAAAAGAGCCTGGAAATAGAGCTGCAGAGAGACCGTTTGGACCTCCTCCCACCGAGTGTATCAGGTCAGTGTTAACTAATTACTAAATAAAAATGTGTTCTGCACTATCTTTAAAATATTGATTTCTTAATTTTGGGTTGGAAAAGTGGGGGTCGTCTTGTACCTGGGGGCGTCTTATTGACGGAAAAATACGGTAATTGGAACATGCCTCTTTTATCAGCAATCAGTGCTCCTTCTTCAGGCCTTCCTGAGCTTCAAGAATATAAAAGCACCCACATGCCAAGTTTCTAACACACACATACACACAGGCCTCAACAGCTTTGGAGAGACTGTGAAAACCAATTTCAGAGCCTGTCAGTTTCTGTCCAAGAAACATCCTGAATAGTCTTCAGCTACTCAGACTCTACTTGGATTTGGGCCAGTTAGAAAACAGTGAAGCCAATTAGACCGGCCTAAATATGGCACTATGAAGTACAGAGTAAGAGAGGGGAAAGCCTCATGCATTGCTAGTGTAGCATCCAAGAGGGGTGATTTAAAGAGCAGCTAGCTGGTATCCATTTTACCTGACAACTGAGGGGAGAGATCAAAGGCTGTGTGAGAAAACCTACAACTAGAAATAATCCCTTTACACTACACTGACTGTAATCCTTATTGACAACTATGTGTCAAAATCCTCCTGAGTCATGCCAAAATTAATCAAATTTGTGGAAAGGAATGTTCTATTCCGATTTGCTAAGTTTTACTTTCTCTTTTCAGTTTCCCCTGGTTGTCTTCTCTTGGTCCCAATTTAACCTTTGCCACCATATATTATAAGGGCAAATTGACCTCTACTTTGAGAGACCTATTGTTGTTTCTGACAGAATCTTCACTGATCTACAAAGAGTATTAAATTTTCAGTGTGTGTGTGTGTGTGTGTGTATATATATATATATATAATCTCTTTAACAGTAAAAGAATAAGTACATAATCAAAAACAGAAGTACCTTGCTGGATTAGCATCCACCTAAGTCACTTGACAGCATCCACTTAATTCATCATTTTCTGCAAAAATCCCAGTGACCAGTAGGCATTATGTGGGTCCACATAAATTCTAGAGGTCCACAATCCACATTTTGCCACTTATGTGTCTGTCTTCATTGATCTGCCCCTAAACCTCTTGTGGCAGTTCCGTTAAAGATTAACATGCTTCTAAGTGAAAACTCCTGTTGTTACCAGCTGAATGATACAATGAAATATGCTGTTTTTCTTCACTAACAAATTTTATATGATTAAGAGAAAAAGATGATCAAAGTGGGAACAATTATTAAGTCACTGTTTAGTTTTGATGTGGCACCAGTGATATTAATGCATGCTTCTGAATAGGCCAAAACGTGGGCTACAAATGAATGTCAATATTTTATCTAATTTATTTATTTAATTTATTTAAAGAATTTATATATAGCAGCCTATCGTGCACACAATAATCCTAGATGGCTCACAACAGCCAACAAAAACAAAAGATAAAACAATAATCTCACACAAGGGAACATCACACTTCCCACAATATTACCATAACATTTCATCAACTCCACCTTTACTGGGCTCACTCCCATTCTAACCCAATGCTTGGGGGAACAGCCAGGTCTTTACAGCCTAACAAAAGACTAAAATCACCTAATCCTCTGCCTGACCAGTAAAATTCTGTGAAATAGGTAGGGTGATTGCACAACCAAACCCTCACATGGAAGTTGGTTACCATTTTACCCACCCAATTTAATACCACATCTTCATATGCCATTGCCAACCAAGCTACTTTTTAGCCTAATCCCAAGAATGCTTTAATATCAACCCTGAGGTACATATATTCTCTTCTATTGGTACAAAAGAAACCAGTTGATATGCCAAAAATCAAAAGGGAAATACAAATAATAAACCAAGAGAGTGACCTGGATAATTTTTTTATATTAGATTTACAAAAGAGGCTTGCTAAAGCTTTTGAAGAATTTTGTGAGAAGTGACAAAGAACAAATTAAAAGAAATCAAATTCTACGACCTTATTTGAATGGACTAAAGCTTAAGATTGTTAGAAGTAAAAGGAAGGAACATAACGTTGGTTTATTTGATCAAGGTGAAAATAAAATGTGTTGTTATTTCTGGGAAACCTTAATGGACTTTCTACCGACACCAGGACTGAAAAGACGATGCTTTATGGATTTGTCTATAGATAAAAGATGGGTCGTGGGATGAAGAGATCATTGGTTGTAAACTAAGATGGGGTAAAGAGTTACTAAAATTGTTTATACTTGTGATGAAGGTTGGAAGTCACTTCTTTACATATTTTCTTTATTTACTATATTTTTTCTTTTTTTCTTTCTATTTCCTACATTTTTTCCTTTTCCTTTGCACCTTTTACTCTTTCTTTTTATTCTTTCTTTCTTTTGTTTGTATTAGGTTTTACTATTGTAATTAAAATCATATGTATGTATGTATGCATATTCCTTTAATTCAAGCATCCCCAAACTAGAGAAGGATTCCCTGAGACAGAATTCTAGAAAAACCTTCAGTCAAATCTTGTACAGTGCCACTCAGAGAAGATTAGTATCTTAAATGGAACCAGTAGATCATTGAAGCTACCTCATAATCATTGATTTCACACTAGCATTTATCAACTCACCCTAAGAGGCGGCAGACGTATCTCAGGCTTGGGATGCTTGCCCATCAGCTTTTGCTGCTCATTTGTTTTCTCACGAAGTATGGCCAATTCCTTGCCATTTTTCACAGGGGGCTTTAGCCGTCCCGTTCCAATCATCACACCAGTGGCACCATCTACAAAATTCTCCACAACAGATCCATCAGGATGTTCTTCATTATCTACCGGAGATAAGAAATGGGTTAAAACAAAGAAAAGCTATTAGTTTGCCAGCCTCAGAAAAAGCTCCTATAGATCAATTTGTGGAATATGACCTCTGGCCAAACTTCACGTGAGGAGTAGGCCAACTACAATAGTTTGAAAAATGCTCATGTGGAAATGTCCTCATATGGAGGCATCCTTATGTGGAGATCATAAAAGGTTTGCTTCTGTTTCTGAGGAGACAATTCCTTGCTGCCAAATAGGTTTCTGAGGAGACAAACCCATCATTACCCTTCAAATGCTTGGTTGTACAAATTGACAAGAGTATTTAATAATGCATTCATTTCAAATCAAAACCCATACATGTCTGAACCACAGAGACAATTTAGCTAAAGACACAAAACATAATGTACCATTTGTACTATGAAGAGAAAGAAAAATATCTCAGAAAATGTTAAGTGCCTCGCCACAAAATGGTGTTTGTTATGGATCCATTTTTTCTAAGATATAGCAGACCAAAGTCACTCCTGACCCATCATTCTCAAACTTTCATGAAGCATCTAAGGAACAATGAAGCTAAAGAGGAAGGGGGTTGCCAATGAGTAAAGGAAGAAGGTAGATTGTCTTCATGGTCTCATAAAGACTCATTTTAAAAAATAATAAAATCTAAAAAGGAATAAAGTACTTGTAATTGTATATAAATAATGCTAAATAAACAAATCAAACAAAAAAGCAATATAACAAAATAGGCTCTGCGTTCTTTATAACTAAACTTATTATCACACTTATTTTAATGTATAAGTAAGAGGGATTTTTTCAAAGCAGATATCCCCAAACCAACCAAAAGGGCCCCTTCTTGCTATAATATTTCTTTGATTCCTTACTAAGGATGGCAAAACCTTGCATAAACCCTTCACTGGCTTCTAAATAACAAGGCAAAAAAGTGAAATAGTGTAATTCAAGAAGATAAAGGTTGGAAAAGCAGAAACAATGCAATAAAACCAGGTTTGTTTTTTAAACGGGTAAAAGTCCTAATGGCTAGGCTATCATAATGATAAGATGCAGTGTGACTCATTTGATTTTAGTTTACCATGTCATATGAATATAGCAGTTATGGTTTAAAAACAAGTTTATGTCTCAGCTGTAGTGCAAACTGTTTATACAATAATGAATACTTTAATACCGTATGGCTTAATGTAATGTGTGAATCCTGTTTCTACTCTTTAGGAGAGCTCTTTAGGAGAGATTTTTATTCCACTGAAGTTACAAATACTGATCCAAAAGATTAGAACATATGAACATTTGGTATCATCCTAACAGAAACACAGTGAAACAAGAAATCAAAAACCTGATTGTCAACACAGCAATTCTTAGTAATTTAGGTCTGACAGCAACAGAAGTCAGTCAAATTTGGACTCATAGTAATTTAAATGTTGTTTGATACATTTCACACTTTTTACAGATTACCTATTATTTTTTATGGTGAGGTAGAATTTTTTTCACTAGTAACACTGCCACTTCGCCTCTCAAGGAAGAGGTGGTGCTATCGGTGACTACACTCGGTATCAGACTGAGAGACAGTGTGTTCTCAACTGAAGTTCTGGAATTCTTATACTGAGATAAGACCTGTCATGTAGCTTTGATGCTCTGTTCATCAGAAAGGAAGGACAGATTTCTAGTTTTGTTTGGTTTTATGTCTGGCAAATAAAGTCCTCATAGAGTTAAGTCAAACCATCAGTGATGATTTAAGAGACACACTTCACTTATATCTTCTGTACCTAAATAATTTTTAAAGCAAACAAGTCCTAGGTAGATCGTCAAGTTGGATTCCATATGCAATTTTTGGCTTTCATAGAAAAATTAAATGCCTTTGCTGTCCCAGTCTATTGATCATATAACTCATCTGCTATACAGATTGAAAAATGGGAAAAAAGAAGTCCTGGGGAATTCTAGGCCACTTAACATCCCATTGATTCCGAGAGAATTTTACAACAGATTATAAAGTAATTGGACTGTCCATACTATGAAAATGATGCTATGTTTACTAAAAGTCAGCACAGATGTGTCAAGAACACATCACTAGTGCATAACACTGTGACACTTGAAACAGAAAAGGAGCCATGCAGCAAGGGCTGGAATGGTAGTTTTAGTGTTTGTGGTTTAATCACTGCTATGCTGGAAAGCTGGATTTTGAGACTGGTCCAAGAGTGTGGATAGCCTTTCAGATATGTGGTTCATTATTAACCCTACTTCCCCAATACATTATCTTCTACCCTTATCCAATCTTTTCAGCATGACTGTGGGAGTGGGGAAGGGATTTGCTAAACAGGCCAATGAACAGTGTGTTCCAACGGATGGTTGCTTAGCAAGTTCCTCTTATTGTCCTGGACTGCTGCTGGCAAGGGGATGATCCAAATGGGCATCCAGTGACCTCCTTTGGCTGTAACCTTCCCCAGGAAGTGCTTTCAAGCCCTTCAAAAGCACACGGAAACAGCAGCTTGACAATCCCTCTTCAGCCTGACTAAGTCCAGCTTTAGCAGCATGCCCTACTTCTTCATTTTGCTTTCTTTCCATTGCTGAAGGTACAGATTGGTGGGCGAACAATGGATTCATTCTTCCCCATCCTTCCTCTAGGTCAATGTCATGCAATCCTCATCGTTTATTCAATTTATAGTCCAGGATAAAGGTCTCAGCTTGATGTGTTATGCCCTTGTTGTAGCAAAATTGCTGCATCACCATTTTCTAAATTTCTGCTGGAGACATAAAAACTTAGTGTGTTTGGAGAGGTAAACACAAGTAACATTTTTGTAATCCCCATTCTAGCTCAATATAATGAGCAAATTGAAACAAACCATTTCCCCGTGTTTCACAATGATTTACTTACTTTACCTAGCAAGATCCTGTAAATCAGGAAATATCTTAATAAGTTTTAGATGCAGTTCAAGACATCTTCACATCATGATTTGGATTTTAGCTATGCATGTCTTTGATTCTAACTTTGACAAAGAAATGGCTTTACATACTTCAGTAAGCCTTTATGTGATAAATTTGCTTTTGAGCATTGAGACTAACAACCTAATGGTTTTCCCTCAGCATTGCTGCTTCACACATTATAGAATCTCCTCCTCTTCTAGTTTCTGCTCTTCCATTTGTCGATACTCTTCCAAATTTGCTTTTTTGTATTTGAAGTTTTCCAAACCTTGAATGGCTTTTCAGGAGTTTATATCAAGAATGTTCAACCCTTTCTGACTCGAGGACCACAGGTGGATGGAGTTTATTGATGTAATCAGTCCATGTTAAGGATACATGTGTATGTACATATATGTATCTGTTAAATATCCCCATATGCCACAGTCTATATGTTTAAAATCCACTTTTAAAATACATTGTTCCCTCCACTCCACCTACTAAAAAAGGGATTTTCTTTTTCAATTCATCTTTGAAGAGGATTATTTAAAATTTTCAATCAACTACTTGTGCATTTTGTGATGTGCAACTAGTTGCAGACTTCCCATAATGGAGATTAGAAAGAAGGATTTTACAGGGATATGGCATAACTTCTGTTACACACATCTAAGTTATAAGCAGGACCAGGCTGAGAACAGGGTATCCTGGAGAAAAATCTATGCGGTTGCTAAGAGTTGACACTGATCTGATGGCATGTAATCAATCAATCAATCAATCAATCAATCAATCAATCAATCAAATTATAAGTAATACTCATTTTGCTGCTTCTCTAACCCATTCTGAGACAAAACAATTATCTCTGGGGAAAAACACGTTAAGAGTGAAGCATATTCATGTCTTCACTGATACAATCTGACCTCAGTTACACCCAGCTGAATATTTTAGAGAGGGTTTTGGGAAGTAAGAGAATGTAGTCCAACCAACAGTTTGCCTTTACATTAAAAAATTAAACCCATAAGGAAAAAAAAATGCCACTCCTCCACTCAAAGAAAAACACAAAAGCACAAAAGGGTCAAATATGAGTTTCACCCTGCCCTTTAGAGCTGTCTGCATGTCCATCTTTGATTTTGAACCCCATGGCTTCAAGCCAACATGTTTAAATATGATTAGCTTTGAAGCCACATCACACTTTTTCATTTTTTATTTTTCAGACAATAACTCTACTCAGGGCGTTCCCCATTTCACTCTATTTTCTCTGTCTGCCTTTTCTAATGTCACCAACAACTTCTGTGATCTTATTCTGATTTTATCTTCCATAAAACTTGATTCAATTGCATTTCACCATCTATGGGACTTTGTATCTACATCAAACCGAGGGAACAATTCTTGAGATCAGTCTTGACTACCACCATCACTACCCAGACTATAGACAGTGCATATTCTGCACTCCCACAACTTAAGTTATCAAAATAACTGTGAATCTCTGGTCTCTAGAGATAAAAACTGTCTCCAGAGAATGTCAGTTTCAGGTCTCTTATGCTTTTGCTGAATCACTAGAGAACCCTGCCATTTTAGCTGCCGCAAATTAATATCTTGATATTCAAGCATTTCTCATCTCAGCTACCAAGCAAAGAATGAGTAGTAATCCCATGTAATCTATGTCATCTCTATTAGCAATCCTGAATTTCTGCCCTAAGTCAAAATATTTAAAGACAGTCCCAGTGTTAAAGAGAACATGGAAAGATGAAGGAGACTGATGGACTCCAGTGTCGTCGTGCATGACACTGCACATTGCAAGGTAGTATAGTGAGAGATTCTACCAACACAAAGAAAGCTTCAGCTTCCTTAGGGAAACATCCAAGACAAACAAAGATTGAGATATGTAAATATCTAATTAAATATCCTTCATACTGAGCTACAGCAGACAGGGACACAACTACCACCTCATGCTCCTATTAATACACACAGAAACAGAGTAAATGCTTCAGGAAAAAGCCTCAGCCTGTGATCCTGTCCATCTATCCCACTTCTCTTCACTTCTCAGCAATTCGTGGTTTAATAATATCACAAAGATTTTCGCAGATTAATCCTCGTGGTTCCTTTGACTATCACTAAACTGCCTAGAAGGTACATTAAACATTTGTACACATAGAATGTGATCCAGCATTGAGTTATGCCTTTTAGCTTGACCATCTCCTCTTTAAATCATTTTCATAATCTCCTTTTTCCGTTACCAAGTTTCCATTCCTATAATATCTCAATGAGCACCAGTTGCTTCTGAAAAATCATTTGTGATTAACCAATTGGAACTGGAATTCCTGCAGGGATCAGGGGCTGAATTTCATTTGGATCAGAGAGGTTTCATAGAAGGCCCAAAGACCTTAAATCCTTAAAAGATGCCTTTTTAAGCCTTAAAAAGATGGAAAGCTTTCTTCCAGCTGAAAGAAAGGAAATGAAATTAGTGTGCTATTTGACAATATCAGTGATGTTACAGTAAAAAGAAAATGTAGAAAAGAAGGGAATCTGAGAAGGACCAGGAAAAAAAATCACACAGGAGACATTCTTTAGCCAGTCCATGAGAAAGATCAAATTTAGCAGAAAAAATAAATTAGTACTCATAATTGTTCTCTGCTGTATCAAACACAAATCCAACAGGTCAACCTGACTTAAAATTTCATATAAGCAGGGAACACTGGGGAAGAATGAAAAAGTAAAGGGATATATAACACTTTTTTAAACTACCATGGAAATTCTGAACCACCACTACTAGTATGTGATCCTAAACTGGAAATATAATTCTTTATAGATGCATATATTTGAGTGACAGCAAGCATTAAACAGCAAAATGACTAAATAAAGCAGCTTGCTAGAGTTGAAATATGAACATCTGCAGCTACCATATAAAATTCTCATGGCTACTCAAAATAAAGCCATGTTCTTAAACACATTTATTAGCTTCCACCGCCCTCAGTTAATAAGAAAGCTGTTCTGCCATGCTGCTTTACAGCTGTTGTGACCACCGCTACATCTGCAGCTGTTTCAAAAATATGCATGTCTGGTTTAGTTAGACTGCTAAGCTTATAACTTCTCTATTTCCATCTGCTGGACAGGTTTATTAGTTTCTTTTATGGTAGAAACTCCACCCCAGGCAGGAATGAAAAGCTCAAGCTGTGATCATTTGTTACATCCTGAGTCAGGCATTCAAATAAGTCCTCCTGTCCCATCTAAACTCTGAAATAGATCCCAAATAACTGTAGTGCATGATCCAAGTTGCTAACAGTTGGAAGCACACCAACACTAGCTTCCGGAAGGAAAGGAGATGCCGAAACTAAAGGTCTTTCAACTAGTGAATGCAAGTAATTCTACTTTCCTCTCCCTTCCCCATTTCAATTGTTTTTTAAATTTCCTGCTCTGTATTCTTTCACAATTTTTTAAAAACTCCAATTATCTAGAGCCTGCAATTAGTTTAACAGAAAGATCTGAATGGCACAAAATCACAGAACACACATTGGATAATGTATATATAACTACATTCCTAGTACTTTTGCATACCAGCTTGAATTAAAGGAATTAAAGAAAGCTGTTCTGCTCTTTTGAGACCCACTGTCAGCATTTCTACATTTTGAAATAATAGCAATAAAGTTGAAGTTCTCTAGGATTTCCATATTGCAGGATGAATCTGAAAATGTAAAGGGTATTACTGTTTGATATTGTGCCAATAATCCATCACTACCACAGGTCAACGTTAAGTCCTCTCCCCATTCTCTTGAGTGAGGGGCCAGAGTTTGTTTTCTCTATCTTAATCAGTTACAAGTATAACAGGTCCAAGCCCTAGTGCAGGGAGTACATTTACAAAATGGATCATTCTTGGAATAATTTTTTGGCTGTCCCGTGAAACTATAATCTCACACTAAAGGGAGGAGGGGCATTGGTGTATCACTGGTGATTCAGGCTCATCTCATATTAAGGTGACAAGCCTGTGACAATTTTTACTTTGCCCCAAAAGGTAAACTGAAACTTTTGATATGACTCAGCATGCTCCTTCAGACACTGGTTTTCTGGGTATAAGAGACATGAGTAGGCATGGGACATCCATGCATTTGCCACTCCATGACAACCTAATCTTATGCACACAATGTCATTCAGCATGCACCATGCTATTGCAAATGTCATGCTGAAGATACACAGCCAAAGGTACCATACAGAAAAACCATCTGTTCAGTGGCTCTCATTCACTGAAGCTATGTATCAATATCTTTCTGTGCTCAGATGCAATGGAAGTTTCCGTGAGCTGAAGTGGAGTATCGCATTGCTGCTATTCAAATTTCACACACATCTCTCTTGTGCGGCTGAAAACTCTTGCGCAGTCATTCTTGGGCTCTGGGCCAGGTGTTCATCCATTAAACCCTCAAATAATGCTTTCAAGTGTTCTTCCTTTTACTCAACATGGGAATGGCTCTGGCCAAGATGGCAGGCATAGAAATTGATGCAGACCACAAAAAGAAGTTCAGAAGTACCCTGCTACTTACCCTGAAGAGTCGTCTGGATATTAAAACAGCTAGTGCTGAAAGATGATGTAATAAATGGGAAACATTAAATAAATCTTTTCTAAATGCCCCCATAATATTTTGAAGCCAGCACCTTTAAATTGCATGTTACCATTCTGCTGAGAAACTTAAATCTTAATAAAGGAACCTTCAAATTGGATTATTCAGGTTTTAAAGCATCAGTATCTACTGAAGGCTAAAATAATTAAGATGAAATTCAAAAAAGCTATTCAGTGAAAACTTGTTCATTGTTAGAGAAACAGTAATTCCTCACCCCCCAATAATAATCCCCTTATTGTATCAGTTCAATGCCAACAAAATTAACAAATCAATGTTTCCTAATACTATTAAAGCAATAATCCTATATTTACTTGAAGTAAATTCATTAAAGTCAATGGCCATATTTCTTTAAATGGACTCAGCACATTTAAACAACATATCAAAATGCTGGAAGCCTAACAGGACCAGTCTGCTCTACCTAAGAATGCTTTTCTGAGCAGTCAAGGCCCTTTTTACAGAGCAGTGAGATACTTTACACCACATAACTGTTTCTGAATTCCAAAGAGCTTCAACGCTCTCCCCACAACAGTTTTGGAGGGCCAATACAAAAAAGTCCCCTATGAACTGAGACTGTGCCCCTGCGAACAAGGAGCTGTTGAAACTACAGCTCGTGTCCTGCTACACTGCACCCGCTATAAGAACTCAAGGACCTGCTTTATAACTCCTTACCTGGTAAAATACCCAGGAAATTCTGATCTTTTTTTACATACAGTGGTTGTTATCAGATCAGTATGATTCACTCTCCTTGAACATAGCTAAATTTTGATATACTGCCTGTAAAATTAGGCAGACTTTGATTATCCACTGACAAACCCACCACCAATTGTAATATTTTACCTTGTTTTGTTTTTACTTTATTTTTATTTTCAATGTGTTTTTGTTTGCAATTCTGGTCAGTGGCCATAATAAATAAAAGATAAAAGTATTTCTTTGTAGGCCTATGTATTATTGCATTCCAGCTGCCATTATATTGACATAATCGAGTGATAACTTGGATACATAATAATCTGCCCAGGATAAATGTGAAAGTCTTTCCTATGATGATTGGTTTGCTATCTCCACAAATTTCAAGTATTCCATCTCCATGTACTCTAAGTAAATATATTTCAGGACTTCAATAAGTATATCCAGATAATAGCAAAATTGTTTCCTCTACTTTTCATACCAGAATTGATGCCTAATCCACCAAGGGACTGTACTTGCTTCCAAGAAAACCCAAATCAAGAACCAAAGCAGGCCACCTCGGAGGCTATTCCCGCTAGGGATTTCTAGCATCATCCAACTGATACTATGCTGATATGTTAGTATGAGCCCATGTTTGAGATTACAGTGTAATGATAAAGGTGATACTCCTTCCTTTATTGCACCCAGAAACCCTGCTGAATTGTGCCCAGACACCCTGTTGAGGAAGTAAGAAGAATAAGAGCTATCCCAAGACTACTGTTAGTTATTTGGGCAACATTTCACAGGTTGCTGGGAGTTGGGAGGCACATAAATTAAAATTAAATTATTATTGTTGTTGTTGTTGTTGTTCATATTTCGTAATGCCGGATCCAAAGCTATATTGGACAACTATGATCTAGCCTCCAATCTTCCCTTTGTGGGGAAGATCACTGAGAGAATGGTGGGGTTCCAACTGCAAGGGGCCTTAGAGAAAATGGATTACTTGGATCCTTTTCAGTAAGGCTTCAGACCATGACATGGGCCAGAAACTGCACTTGTTGCACTATTAATGACTTACAGTATGTGAGGATGTGGCAGTGCCCCTTCTGGTCCTTTTGGACCTCTCAGCATCATTCGTTCCTTTTGGATTTCCCGAAAGAGCTAAAGTTGAGGGCATTGCTTTGCAATGGGAGAACCATATGGTGCCCTCCCTCCTGAAAATTAAGAAAGCAGTGAAAACAGCTGTTCAGGAGCACTTTTAAGGTTAGATCTTATTGTTGAGAAATACATCTGTTGGTATAGTACTGGTAATTTAAAATAGCGCTGTGTAATTCTTATTTGGTGTTTATTACATGTTTTATGCATTAAAACACCAGGATTCCATTGGGAGTGCAGCAATAAAAAAATTAAATAAATAATGCAGATAGTACAATGATGGTTCGGTAACATTATAAATTGCTAATGTGAAAGTCCTCCTCTGTTAAAAGTAGAGCCTGCTTAAAATGAACATATATAAAGGCCCACTTTAAATTGTTTCAAACAAGCCTATTAAAAATCTCTAATTGTCCCCCAACATCTCCATAAAAAGGAAATGCTAAGGTGTGGTCCATTCACAAAATAAGTTTATTAGCACTGTCACACCAGTGGCGTAGAAAATGTGTTTGTCCCATCAGTGAAGTAGTATAATCCACTTACTAATGAAGGGTACATTGCAAAGTGCAGTAATCTTAATCATCTTCAGTTGTGGGCACTTCTAAAACCTCCATTTGCTGATCTGTTTACATATGGAACAGACTTTGCTGGGAAAAAAAACATAGCCACAGCTATGCATACTGCAAACTGCACACAACGTCATTATGGGATCATGGAGTAGTTGGAATTTAAACAAAAAGCAGTAAGAGTTAAAATGTTCAGTGTAAATGTATACCTAAATGTTGATTCTTATCTGTTGCACCACATGTTTGCAGATGGCATTACAGCACTCTATAATGCTGTAGGTAGTAGCATATGCAACATTAAAGGCTTATTTACTAGAGGAATGTGTTGATAACAAGTTCAAGATTCCACCTCTGAAATCTTACACTGAGACAAAATCTCTTAACTCAATTAAAAGTATACAAAATATTTGCAAACTTCTAGGTTCTAACCATTCTTCAGGAACTAAGACAGTTAAACATCCAGGAAAGAAAGAAAGGCAGGGAGATCAAAATGAAAAACGAAGATCAAGTTTCTCTATATTGTTCACAAAAGAAAACAGGCACAAATATAAAAGATTACAATTATAGAATGTCAATGGATCTATTAATGGTGCATCTTTATAGAGATTCCTAAATGGAGACATAGAATATTTGGGAAGGGAGGATGAGGTTTAGAAGGAGAAAGATCTATGAACAATTACCCCACTATAAGGAGGCTTAAAGAATTTGTTACTTCCACTGTGTAAACATGAGAATAAATGGCTCATTTGCCAAGTCAAAAGATATCTGGAGATTTTAAAATGAAACTGAATTGTTTTTTGTGGTGGATTGAAAAAATGCTAGAGTGAACCCTCTTAATATGCACTCTATAGAAAGGGACCTGCAGAGTAAGTATATAGAAATGGCATTGGTCACGCTTTTGGATGATCTCTGGCATGGGTGGGATGGGGGTTGTGCATCCACCTTTGCTTTACTTGACCTCTCGGCCATGGTCATCAACCATGGTATTCTTCTGGATTGGCTCAGAGGATTGGGGGTGGGCAGCACAGTGTTGTGGTGGTTTACCTCCTTTCTCCAGGGTTGAGTCCAGTCACTGGTGATTGGGGAGGAGAGGTCCTGCCTTTGGCCCCTACTGTGTGGGGTTCTGCAGGGGTTGGTGCTTTCTCTGCTCCTATTTAACATTTACATGAGGCCACTGGGTGAGCTCATCCGTCGCCATGGGGTGAGGTATCATCAGCATACTGATGATACCCAACTATACATCTCTGCCCCTGGTGAATTAAGCGATGCTGTGGATGTCTTATCCCAGTGCCTGGAGGCTGTGATGGTCTTGATGGGGAACAACAGGCTTCAGCTGAACCCTGGCAAGACTGAGTGGCTGTGGGTTTTGGGGCCTGCTGGTTCTAGTACTATGCAATCTTTGGTTCCTGATGGGGTGGCAACAGACTTCTGCTCAAAGAGCAGGTGGCAGTCATGGCTAGGAGGGCCTTTGCACAGCTTCATGTTGTGTGCCAGTTGCGCCCATTCCTAAGTCGGGAAGCTCTACTCACAGTCACTCATGCCCTGGTTACCTCCAGATTGGACTACTGTAATGCACTCTACATGGGGCTGCCCTTGAAGAGTATCCAAAGTTTCAACTGGTGCAGAATGCACTGGTGCGGGCAGTTATGTGTGCCCCCAGAACAGACCATGTCAAACCTCTGCTTCACGAGCTGCATTGGCTGCCAGTTTGCTTCTGGATCCAATTCAAGGTGCTGGTTTTGGCCTTTGAAGCCCTTCATGGCATGGAGCCAGGTTATTTGAAGGACTGTCTCTCCCCAATTACATCACCCCATCCTATTAAATCCATCAGAAAGGGCATGCTATGGGCTCCATCTCCGAGGGACCTACATTTGACTCCCAAAGTTAGGTTAGCTCCATCCCTGTTAATGTTCAGGAAGTCCCTCAAGACCTGGTTATGCCACCAGGCTTGGGGGTCCCAGAGAACAGGCAACATTTTGGGTGATATATCATTATGGGTGATAAGTGGTTGCTATACTTCTCTCTCTGTTTGTGCTTTGCATATTCTAATTTTTAATGATTTTTTAAAAATTTAATGATGACTAACAACCCATGATCCATTGGGTCATCATTTCAGAGATATCTCCTTACCTATACAGAGAAACGGAATGACTACAAGCAGGCAAAAAAGCAGCTTGCTGGAAGCTGGTAGACAGCATAGGAATTCCTTCCTTCCTTCCTTCCTTCCTTCCTTCCTTCCTTCCTTCCTTCCTTCCTTCCTTCCTTCCTTCCTTCCTTCCTCCCTCCCTCCCTCCCTCCCTCCCTCCCTCCCTCCCTCCTTCCTTCCTTCCTTCCTTCCTTCCTTCCTTCCTTCCTTCCTTCCTTCCCCATTAACTTGTGGGAAGCTGCCAGGGAGCACTGGAAAGGAGGATCATGTGACCACAGTGGCAGTGCTGAAGCAGCAGTGTGCTCGTGCTGAAATGGCAACAACTTTCCCAAATTTCAGTCCCACAGGAGTAATGGGTCCTGGATTTTGGACACATTCTGTAAGTTAGCCCATTTCAGGTACCTTGATCAGATATGAGAGTTTTAGTAGTATTTAGATTGTCTCTATTTTTATAATGATTGTTTTTATACTGTGGTTCGAGCGGCTATATAAATTTGATGATGGATGGATGGATATGCTGTCTGCCTAATAGAAAGCCAGGAGGGAAGACTTTTAGTTTAGCCTTATCTACAGTGTATCAACAGGTTAACAGCATCTGGCTGACCTTGTCTCATCTCAGAAGCTAAGCAAGGTTGAGGCTGGTTATCACTTGAACAATATGGCTGCTATAGGCTAGACTGAAAAGAAGAAAATTATTCTGGAGCAAACCAGTGACAAACATTTCCATTTTATTGCCAAGAAAACTGCTTGGTTGTTTCCATATAGTCATAAGGAATGGTTTGCCCAGCTTGGTGGCAGTATCAAACAACATGTAGCTAACCTCTAAAAGCTAAGTAGGAGCTGTCCTCTTTGTACTTGGATGGGAGACTCACCAGGAAATAACAGGCCAGTAGATTAGACTGGGAAGATTCCCCTCCCCACCATCCCAAAAGATGGCAATATCAAACCGCTTCCATAACATTGTAAAAAAAACTTCCATGGATATGTTCGCAACTCATCTGAAGTTGAGCTTAACTCAATGTATTTCGTCTCCAATAATTTTGGATGCTTGTTTCAATGGGCGGGGAGGTTTGTAGAGCAGCTTGAAGGGTCATATACAATTTATCACCTACATTATGAAGCACTAGTAAGCCTCCATCACCTTTTTCTACCCAGGTAGATTTGCTGGTTTTGCTATAGTGAACTAGAAACTAAAGCCCTGTGATCCCTCAAAGGCCCAAAGGTTTATTGTTAGTATGAGCTTTTATAAACAAACATTTACTTCACCAGAATTTAAAGCTAACTATAAAGAAAATGGATGAATAAATGGACAATAGCCCTGGTACATAAACTGAGAAGCAAGTTGTATATTTTTTAGAGTGCTTTAAAGAATGGATCAGAAAAAAAGGGATTCTGTCCATTTACTTCCTTAATCTAGCTATAATTTATGTGCAAAATTGAGGTATTGACAATAGAGATGCTATCTTTCGCATACACACATGCTGCATTTAATCTTTTTATTGATTCCTTATCATTTAGATATTGTTACTCCAAATCATACTTTTGTTTCTGAAATGTATTTTTTTAGCTCTCAAAATGTATTAATTGTGTTTTGGCAGAAAAGGTGTTTCTTCCTTTAGCACATCCATTGCTTGTATGAGCGCTGTGCAGAAAGACAGAGCTTGAACAGATTTCAAAGCCAACTAATGAATAGTACCTACGAATCATGAGTGATGTAGGCTCCTTCCGGATGAGGCTTTTATGGTGCAATAGCCCTGCCTTGGCACATAATTTTACTACAGAGCAGATGTCATCATTCATTGGTAACCTTCCTTGTTCTCCTACCACTTCTTTGGTCTTTTTTCCCCTTTGCCTTTTCACAACAAAACCCATTAAAGTGGAAAACTGGAGTAGCCACACAATGCCTTTTGATTAGTAGCACTAGAAGAAGCCATCCATCTGGAGAATCACAACCCTCCACCTTAATGAGTTTCACCTCTCTAAGAGTCAGGGCTTTGTGTAAGATATTTCCATAGCCCTTCTAGCTACCCCAAAACGCTGTTTGTTTAAACTTTGGGCATATATTGTTAAGAGTCAGATGTTATGCTAAAATTATTTTCGGCTTTTTTCTCAGAGGCATAGGAAGCCAGAAATATCCCTCCTCCAAGATTTTGTTGAAAATAAAGGTGCTGAATGATAAATATTTGCTCTTTTACCATAAGAAATCTCTTTCTCTTTCTCCCTTCCCAATCAGGATACACAAAACAGCTTAAGAGTTACAAAAAACAATACCATTAAAACTAAAAAAAAAAAAAAGCAACCCTATATATAACAAACTTTGTAAAAAAAAAAAAAGCCATCAACATTTGGCGAGATGCAGGATCAGCTGGTTATATATCAACTCTGAACACCCTCTGGAATAATTGTGTAGTACCAAAACACACAGGTGCATGGGCTGAAAACAAATGAACTCGTGCAATGAACTCTCTATATAGGCTCCAAATGCACCTTCACAACTGTGACATTGAGTTCAAAGATTTAAAACTTCCTATCTCTAGAAAAGGCTGAATATTAAGATGTCCACAAACTATGAGAAAGATAAAGGAAGATTTACTCTCTGCAGTTGAGACCCAAAAGGCTACTTGTGGCGCTCCAAATAATTGCTGAATTTCAGAACTCTCACCAACCTGTGGAGTCCTTGGGGTTCTCTGAGCTTGGTTCTTTTCTTGAAAACGTTTCATTACCTGGCTAGGTAACATCTTCAGTGCTAAGTACTGAAGTGCTAAGCACTGAAGATGTTACCTAGCTGGTAATGAAATGTTTGCAAGAAAAGAACCAAGCTCAGACAACCCCAAGGACTCCACAGTTCAACCCTGAGCTACACATATTCACCTCTGTTGGTCTCACCGACCCCTCAAAAGCCTCTCCTGAGCACCAGAGGACCCTCCTGAGCAGCATTCAATAACCTGGTTTTAGAAGGTTGGCCTGGTTATTACTTGGATAGACAAGAAAGTTGAAAAAACATTCCAGAAGATGGCAATGGCAAACCACATTATTTGCAAGAAAACTACATGGAAACAACCTTGTAGTCACCAATAGTAGAGCCCAACTCAAAGGGCATTTTACTTTTTTAGGTGCCACTATCATAGAGGAAAGGGAATGATCCTTTTCCTACCCACAGAAGCATTTTCCACTGGCAAGCAAAGCTTGTTCAATGCAGTAACCTTAATCTAATGAAATTAGATAGTCATATTTTAATGTGAAGGAGGGGGAATTGCTGCATCCATTGCTTCAGTGAAATCTTTTAAACGGTGCACTGGTATTCCCAACTACCAAGGCCCATTAATTTCAATATCCACATGAATATTTTCTTTTTTTATATTTCTTACAAAAACAAATTGCGACATATGACTGTTACTAAATGTTAAGTGCACAGGACTGCCCTTTGGACAGGACTGGTAGGTGATATTCTTTTATAATCAGTGAACAGATAGTGTACTTTGGAACTTCATTTGACATGCCAAAATTTGTTTCTGTAAAGCTAGAATGAACGATCACCTAAAGCAATGACCAAGCTCCTAAGGGGCCAGAGTTACATCAATACCAAGTTGAGAAATCAACCCAACAATGGATTTCTATTGAAATCAGCACTGCTTCATTTCTAAGTAATAAGATTTATGTGATCAGAGTGTGACCACTTGCTAACTTTCTTTAAATGTACTAACGTTGTACAGTTTGAGTATTTGTCTTTTTCATTTAATTACAGCATTACAGGGAAATGACACCCTGGCCTCAATGAAGCATTAAAAATGGTAGTGCATACTCTCACACAACATGCTTTTACTGATATGGAATGACCTTGCAATCATTCCATTCATTCACCACACTGTAAGCATTCAAATTCAGACATTTTAAGAGGATCCCCACACTCTATTGAAATACACAAAGGGGGGGGGGGGGGGAATCAGCAACAATTGAATGGTTTTTTTTCCTTTTTTTTTGCTTGCTTGTTTCTGCTATGGGGTAGTTTTTCTGCTACTGAAATTACTGTTATTTGTTAGTCTTATTCCTTATAGCAACATATTAAGACCACCCTTTGCTCAGTCAGCTATTAACTGTGAAATTCTTGTCCAGTAATCAGAAAGTAAAGCTTTGGTAAGCTGCAAAAAACAGTCAGACTGTAATGATGTCTAGCTTTTCACTGTGCAGTCACCCCTTTGGTGGCCTACAGCCTCCCTGGCTTCCCCCTCTTCCCTTAAATGCCAGCTCCTTTTACTGTCCCCCCCCCCCCCCTTTTTCAGACTGGGAAGTGTGAGCAGCCAAAGAGGAGAGACAGAAAGATGTCTAGCAGAAAACAACATATCATTATCATATCATCAAGTAATACACTGAGACAGGAAATAACTCCTCTTTACATTTACATCAATGCAGAGCCCTATACTGGGGAAAACTGAAATGGTAGCAAGACTCAGTTACCACTGTACTTTGGCTACAACCACAAATCATATTGGCTAAGATCCACTAAGAAACAAACACCACCACCCCAAACTTTGGCCAGCATCACCTAGGCATGGCACACTGTCCCCCAAGGTTCCATCTCTGCTCATATTCCCCCTGGATTTCACTAGCAAGATTCTTTTAATACAGTAATTTAACATGATTTTTGTTGCCTTTTCCATTTTTAAAATTGTGATGTTACCATTTTTACATTTTAAAATGTATTATTGTTGATTTACAATAGTGTGGTGAAGCAAGAATCCAGGAGAATAGAACTCCAGTATTTTCACAGAAGAAACCATGATGCCATTTGTCAGAACAATATTTCTCACTGTTTGTATGCTGAAAATCTAGGTAACTACTGTATATTGTCAGGAAGGAAGGAAGGACATACGGACTAGTGGCTGGCCCAAGATCACCCACTGAATTTCACCCTGGGAACAAGAATGTACATCAGGTTCTTGACATCCATGTCCACTCAACCCCACCTGCCTACAGATCAACTTAGCTGCTCATGTAGCATTTTGTTAGGTGCTTTGAACACTGTTTTGACCCAGAAAACTGTCATAACAAATATTTTGAAGTAAATATGTTGTTGGGACATCACTGGTTGGCAGCACCCACTCTTTGCCCTGTTACAAAATAATTTTGCATTCATTCGCTATATGAAAATATCAGGATCTCATTTGGCTGTAAACGACCACCTTATTCAATCACCTCTTGAATGTGAAATTCCCACCCAGAGAATTAACAAGGTGAGCTTTTGAAAACTGCAATGTAATGTTGGGCAGTGCTTCACAGCTACTCCTTTGGTGTTCTGTGACCCTCCCCTTACTCCACCCCCCAAAACAGTTGGATGATTGGCACACCTGGGGATCAGCTGTCATAGAAAGACTTCTGGCAGCCCCACGTTATTCCTGTCCAGAGGTGTTTGCAAGTTGTCACAAGGGATTATGTCATCCAGCAGCAAACTACAGATTGCACTCTTTCATAGAGTTAATAAGCCATAAATGACTAATGCAGGCATGTGTGGACAAGGCACATAATAAAAGCTGTGCCTAACAACTTGCAAGGCAGAAAGTCAGGAGTGATCATAATTCAATAGTACGACACATACTATGCCACAGGTTCAAACCCTAGCTGCTCAGCGGGTATTATGGGATACAAAAGATCTCTGCCTTGAGCCCCAGGGAGATCCAGAGAAGATAATACACTTATTCAGAATTATTTATGCTGGATGCCAAATATAATGGTTAAAACTATGCCTGGGTTCATACTTTATGAGGTGTGTTTGATTTTGGCTTAGCATTGCTGTCTGAATATAACCTTTGCAATTTGTAAACCTGTTTTATAATTTGGAACGTTGCATGAACACAGCCAACAATAATTCATTCCGTAAACCACAGTGAAGCAAAGTACAATTTAGCCTCTTATATTGATATAATATAATTAATAACGATAAATCCCACCATGAGGAAACTCCTTTTATTTCATCACAAGTTCAGCTCTATTTGATTGGCTGGGGGTGCTCATTTGTACATTTATGTATCTACATATTTGTTCATACAATTTATTTTTATATGGTTTTGCTGTCGTTTTGGCTTTGTTTAGACCACCAGTCATTTGGTTGGGGCTGTTAATAAATAATATTAAATAAACAAATGCACACATAAAGGAAGAACTTTTTAAAAATACTTCTTTAAAGCAGAATATTTAACTCATCTTTTATTGAGTCTCAAGATACTTAAGACTACCCCCTTTGCCCGTTCCCCATGCTGACTCCTTTTTGCTTTTGCAATCTTGACTTGATGAATAAACAAGGGTATTTAAGTCCAGTAGCGGTCTCATTCACGATTGCCCCACTGGAGTTCAAAAATACATAAAGCATATCGCTTTCATAACTTCAATAACTTTACTGGTTCCCTGATGATATCCAGACCTAGTTTAAAGTGCAATTATTGATTTTCAAATCCTGAATATTCTTCACCCTGTACTACTGGGATAACAACCATTGTGTGAAACTGCCCATTTATGGGTTCTTCTTCACTGCAGATCTGCTTCTTATGCTCCCACCATCTGAAATAACATAGGCCTTTTTAAAAGGTGACATCAAACTTGGGGAATTATATTTATCTGTAATACCAGACGTGGACCAGCTAATCATTCAAACAATCTCTGAAAAATTAAAATATGTGGTTTGGTTTTAGGTTCCAGGGCAAGGTAGACTCCTTTATAAAGATTTTCAAATTAAGTATATAAGTATGATTCAGCAACAAAAGCTAAAATTTTCAGAGAATAATATTCTTTTGAACTATATACCTAGTACATGGAATTTGACATCTGGACAATGTAGATGGATTCTCTCTACCCTTACTATGGCCAAAAGACTGATGTTGCAGCATTGGAAAGATAAATGTATGGCCCCATTTATTCAATGGATTGAAGACCTGATTGCGCTTGCCACTTATGAGTGGATTGGGTATAGATGTAGACTTTGTATGGACAAGTATAATGAAATTTTGTATATCATTTATACAGAATACAGTAGGTTGAAAAAAACCAAGATAGTCATATAAATCTATTAGAAATATAGATGTACTTGAATAATATATGCATTAGGTAAGCACATACAGAATTGTATTTATCGTTATAATGACACAGTAACACTTTTTTTTCTCTTTGTTGTATTTCTTTCACTTTTTGTTAAAGCACTGTTTATGTGTTTTTCCTCTCTTTTTGTAATTAAAATTTTTTTAAAAAACCACAGATTTTCAAATTACCTAACTACTTTTTTGTGTTTTACCTCCTTTGATTAATGATACTGCTAATACATTTTACAGGAACTTTCTTTTTCTTCTTTGTATGGTATATAAGTAGGACCATGACATCTGAAATTTGCCAGCATGATAGTCAAAGGCTGAGCTACATAGGAAGATTCAAGCATGAAGATGAATTATCACTTTAATTTTCCTCATAAAGCAGCCGGTACACAGAACGGTCTTCCCACTCCTTTCAAAAAGCATTTCAACATTTTCCATCATTCTTATCAGTGCCCATATGGAAAATCTCCATTGGCTTGGGTGCTCTAGAAGGATGAGAAAGAGAGCCAGTTTGGTCTAGTGGTTAAGGCATCAGGCTAGAAACCAGGAGACTGTGAGTTCTAGTCCTGCCTTAAGGCATTAAAGCTGGCTGTTTGTATGTTTGCTGCCTTGAGTTATTTATAAAAATAATAAAGGTGGGATAAAAAATATCTTTAAAAAAAACCTATTTCTCACGAATAAACCCATGGGTAATTTAATTAACAAAACAAGGTTTAATTCAAAGCAGAATGCCATGAACAGAACAGTGTAATTTGGGAATGTCTCTGTATCCAAGTAGCTGCTATCAGTCAGGCTCTGCCTAGCTAGAGCAATAGTTGGTCTTGTCACGTTTATCCAGGAGGCCATCAAACCAGCCATGAGACATGCCCCAAGTTATTTTCCATCAAGTGTTGAAGCAATTTTCAAAAGACACCAGCAAAGATGCTAGGCCTAAAAATTCCTGCCTGCATTTTTATGAAGGGTTCTTAAGAAGAAATGAGATGAGTCATGCATAGCAGCCAAGATCTCAACATTGATTGCTTGTTTCTTTAACACGGAGTTGACAGGGGGGTTTACTAAACATGGGATATGATGCATTCTAAGAGGGTAAGGAAATAGATGTCATATTTGCAGAAATTATCCCGCCTAATTTCATGCAAATTGGATACATTAAAGCTCACAATTTTTTAACGGAAGGGAGCAAAGTGGCCAGCATTTCAGAAGACTCACCCATCTGTTTCCTCTGGTACTTCCATGCCTTTGAGATATATATAGGTCAACATTACATTAACATATTTAACATTTAAAGATTTCCCCATAAATCTGCTTATATAGGTTAATACACTATTCCAAGAAAATACCAAATGATCATATAACCATATTATAGGGGTCAGTGAACCCTTAAATGTTTTACACTTCCAGCATAGAAAATCTGATATCCATCCTTTCAAATACCTACTCTGGGGAGTCTACTATACCCTGAATACAATTTTTTGATGAATCAATTTTAATCTCAGATCAGTTGATACCATTTTAACATTTTGAAGGACATGAGTCCATTGATGTGGCTTTATTGGAAATTCCAGTTCTTTAATCCATGTTTGAAATATCCTAGAAATGTACACATTAAAAATATACCTGAGCTTTTGAAAGGTTTTAATTCTGTTATGGATTCCATCAAGTAAGAGAACAACTCAGGTGCCTTTGAGGCAGCCAAAGTGTCTGGCCCACGTTAGGACATACTTAAGTTGAAGACACCTCCACTGTTGAGAACTGGGAAGACCAAATTCAATATAAAGTCTTCTCCCACCCTATAGTTCAACAGTCTCCCTGCTGGAGAAGACACGCAAGATCTTAGATTTGATGTTGAGGACACCTCTGATAATTATTTTGAGATCCTCAAAATTCATGACAAGTCCGTCAGATACAGGCAGTTCAAAAGTTCATAGCTGAGTCTGGTCAATTATGAGGTTGTCCCAACACATCAGATATGCCTTGGATTTTGTTTCCTTAATTAGGCAAAAGTACATTAATCTAGAAAAGAGAGATTTATAATCTATCCCTTTGCCATGGTCATATTAAAAATAGCTGGTTTTTTTCCTCAGCAAGTATGGGGAACCTGTTACCATGGAGGCTGGTAGACTTCAGAAAGCTCAGACTGGTAAATATTGATAATCCTACAAAAGCCCAGATCACTTCATAAAACACAATGATGGCTCAGTTGATCAACACAGTGGTTCCCAAGTACATCCCCTCTAAACAGAGCTCAGGAAGTTACTTGTCATACAGTTAAGCTTAAAGCAATGAGCAGAAGGTAGTATACTAGCAAAATCTGTAATTGTTCTAATACTCAACACAATATAAAATACTCAAAGCTAATGTCTACTTGAATAGGAAACCGAGGCAGAAATATGTAATTACAGTATATTACATAGTCCTTTCTGCCTAGATATTTGGCTCTTTCAGTACTAAAAGCGATACTCAGTCTGGAACAGATTAGTTCCAGTTAGTCCATTCCAATCTTAGTAATACAAGCCAGGATGCTTTTTGCATCTATGATCAAACTGGGACAGTATTTTTCTTATGAGTCACTCCATAGCAAAATTCTAATTACTTTTTAAATAAAGGGCAAAAGAAGGCGACCACAATGAACACCTTATTTATGACAGAAAGCTAAAATGTTTGGGACTCTTAGAAAAATGGCAAAACTATACATGGCATAGTGAAAGCGGAGAGAGATACATTTTCAACTCTCAGGCACTAGGACCAGGGGTGATTCAATGAAACTAACTAGAAGGAGGCTTAAAACAAATAAAAGAAAGCCCTTTTTCATACAGGACACAATTAACCAAATGCTTCTAGGGTGCTCACAACCCATCTCTTGCTATTGTTCCCCTGCAATGGGTGTGCTGCCCTGGTGTGCTGCCCCCAGTTTGGAGGTAACATTGAATCTTCTCCCCTTGCTTCCAAGCATGCCAGAGGCATTTTGTTGGCCACTATCAGAAACAACATTCTGGGACTAGGATGGGCTTTGGCATGAACTAGCAGGGCTGTCCTTATGTTCTTAAGCAAGAATTGCACTGAAGTATCATGTACTTTCAGGGTGGGAGGGGAGAACCAGCATTGGAAACCTGCTTCTATTTAAGAAAGTACAGTTTACAATGCTGAAATAAGGGAACTTGCTAGTCTCTGATCCTATGAAATTAATCTCTTCTTCCTTTATAGAAATCCTATACATTTACTGTTGCCTTCAGGAAAGGATGATGTGCCTACCTTGGTGGAGATCAAGAGGCTTCATGAATAAATGCCAAGAATCCTATGCTGTCTGCACTAAATGGCAAAAATCACTAGTGTCTTACGTAAGCAGATAGGAACTGCCTCTGACCTATCCATCTAGCTCAGTCATGTATGTATTAGTTTTCCCTAATCTGATTCCATCCCAAAATGTTTGAATGTAACTTCTAAAATTTACAGGTAGCATGACCAATAATGCTCTCCAAGATTTCAGGACTCTCTCTCCCCCCACCCCTACTGGAAGATATAAATTTTCCCTCTTTACAGAGTGAACCCCTGTAATGAGGTAACTCCTTGATTATCTTAAAAGAAGTTCAGTCAGAATGGTCACTGTCCAATTAATTACAGCAGTTGTTACAGTTTAGGTATATAACTTGGAAGCTACTACACCAATAAAACATACTGACACATCCTCCTCTTAAGTGGATTTTCTATATAGAAAATCAAATCTTAAAATAGAAATCATCTAAACCATCCTTCTTCCATCACAAAGATCTAAGTTTTAGAAAGAAGTGTGAGTAGGCAGATTTAAGCAAACAAGGAGAGAGAAGATTCTCTCTTCCTCCAGTCTTAATAATTAGGGAACATACTGGGAATATTAATGGAGAAACAGAGAGAAAAGGATTGGAACATACTCAGAGTAGCAATGGTTGGCATAGTTTCTAATACCATCCACTTCATCTCAAAAGAAAACATTAAACATTGCCTTCAACACAGTCTCATGTGAGTCATATTCTTTTATTCATCCCAGTAGACATTTCAGCAACCATCTTAAAACCCCATATTATATTGCTAATGCACCAAGTAGGGTAAGTGGCGACTTCATGGACATAACCATGTAGCTTTCTTGGCAGCAATACAGAAATTGTTTGCCACTGCCTTCTTCTTTGGTGACTTTTCAATCTAGCCTACATTTCCTGCCAGTATCCCATCCAAATACTAGCTAGGGCCACTCCTGCTTAGCTTCTGAGGCTAAAGAAGACCGGCCTGGTACTGCCACTATTGGTATACCACTAATGAGAATGACATAATTCAATTTTTCCCAAGCAGTAGCAAGTTAAATTGCCTTCCATTTTTTTCTACCCTTGTTCCAAATCCTATTCTTTTCTGTATTTGAAGATGAAGCATTTCTGATGCAATAACTAGACAGATGCTGAAGAGAAAGAAAAAAAAAATACAGTCCTGTCATAACAATTATAAAATGAGGTTCAAGATACACAGCTGCAGTTTCACTTCCAGAAATAATTATCAGCATACCAAATTCCTAGCAGAGGAAAATGTGTAGCTCAGTGGATTGATTACAGGTAGTCCCCACATTAAGAACACCTGGTTTAATGATGACCCATAGTTAAGAATGGAGCCTATTGTAGCAAAATTTGAGTTAAATACAGAATGATTCAAGTTAATTACACAATACTATTTATACAGTATTATACAATAATTCTGTTCCAGCTTACATACAAATTCGACTTGAGGACAGACCCTGGGAACAGAACGGGTGAGATGGAGGGGCAGCTACTTCAAAACAGCCATTGGCCATTTCAGAGAGATTGTTCTTTAAAAGAATTAATCTTTTGTTCTGCATCAGGAAATTATGTTTTAGGGGTTGACTTATGGATGGCCAACTTGCCCTGACAGATCAGAATATTAAATTTGCCTACTGAAAGGATGGCTACAGTTTAATTATGATCTATGTCTGTAATTCTTTCCCCCTTTTTTTTGGTGATGGATGGGTCAAGTAAAGGCTTGCAGTGGCAGGCCAGTGTTCCTGGATTTTTTGTAGCTTGGCAAAAAGGCTGTCGCTATAGTAAGAGAACTGAACGTTCTGGGTATAGAATTAGATCTCATTTCCAGTTTAGTCCACAACTGGATGTCTAACAATGGAAACTGGGAGAGGCTGAGTGAAGCAAGGCAAGAAAGAGCTTTGATAAATAGTAGATATATCAAGCTACTAATAAAACGTGTGCTTCCAAACTGTTTCTGAAATTATGATTTCTACTGAAAGAACAATGCAAACATCATTGTGATATCTGAGATACCCTAGAAAAAATTAGATGCAGGATCATTGGCTTCTATGAAGTTGTTGCTCTTTGTTTATTCTACGGCCTTCTAAGAAAAATAAATGCTGAACGAAATAATTAACCAAACTCAAGGCCACCCACACAACAGCTACTGAGATTAAACAAGATTTCTGTCCTCTCACAACCTCACAATCCCAGGAACTGTTGCGATTTCCAAAAGCAATCCTTCTGTTGCCCTTGAACCCCAAATGATTTTATGTAAACACATACACGCGCACACATGAAATAGCCAGGAGTTCTAAATTCAGCTAATTTTATAGGATTTGATAATTAGGCAAGCAAAAGGAAATCTGTGCAAAGAAAGTTCAGGGAAGCATTGCACAACGGTGGTGGTGGAGTTGGTCATTGCCAGTCTGTCTTATTACAATTTCACCTTTTGATGAATATGAAATAATTGTCCTGTGTTCAGAAATGAATACAATTAACATTCCAGATTAGAAGCCTATTCTGATCCAGACTTTCTCCAAACCATCGGAACCTTATATCATATGGATGACAGCCTCATTGAAAGCTCCTTTTTTAAATACTTTTTTCAATATTTTTCTTGTGCAAGCCTCTGCAAACATTAAAACACACAGTTTCGGGAAGTTGAAGAAAAGAGCAAAGCAAATCCTATGTCCAAGAATCTTAATAAAATGTAAATACAAATCTGTTGCTTTTTAGAAAGCATATTTCAATGCTACAACAATAAGTAGCAAAGGAAGTTTGTATAAGCTTCCAACATTCTCTAAGTATTTTAAACAATTCAGTTTCATTTTTCCGCATTTCTAAGAACTATTTAGACAAACCGCCTGTGTTTGAGGGGTTTATGGAATGGAAACATCAATGGAGAAAATATACTCCCAATCAGGAAAATATTCTCCTCTCTTTGTCGAAAGTTGCTGGCAGATACTTTGAACAAACTGCCTGAAATGTACCCAGTAACTGTCAACAGAGACCTTGTTTAAAGTATTATTTTTCATTGTATAAGCAAAGGGAATATATTAGATATCACTGTTATCTCTTAGATTGGCAAATCTTTCTAATATTTTTCTTCTTCACATCAGTTGGTGGTTCCTTATTTATTAAATATATTTCTATCCCATCTTTCCTTCAAAAAGCACAAAACAACACCCGGGTTTCTCATGCCTACTCACATTCATTTTGTCCTCACAGATTAAGCTTAACAGCCATGGCACAGCAGCGTCACCTATTAAACTGAATGCATGAGAAGAGACTGGAATTCTACTCCCCGCATCTAGTCCAACAACTATCCTGAATTCCAGAGAAGCTTCAAGGTAGTTCTGGGACACCCTGGCCTCTAACTCCATTTATAGCAGCCCTACGGGTAGAACTTTTTGGCTATCTTGATTCTTGTCCCACTCCTTTCATTTAAGTTTATCTTTGCAGACTGCAACCGAGTAGTTCTGGAAGACTAAAGTGGGAATCTTTTTAAATCATTTTTGGGGAAGCAGGAATGCAACTGGGAAGAAGGCAAAGCTATACCCCTAAAATCAGCTTTGACAATACAATCCTAAACCCCTTAGAATTAAATCCCACTGCATGACAATTACTCCTGTTAAGTATACATTCCAGCCAGAGACTTTGGAGAGCCAATATCAACCAGAGATAATTCTGGGGTTCATGGACAGATAGTCTGATCTAGCAGAAAGCAGCTTCTCATGTACAAGATGTTGTCTGTGTATAAGAGAAATCATATGGGCTTGGGAAAGAAATTATCCTTACTTTAGTTTAGTTTTTTACACTCAGAGAGCACCAAGGACTCCAGTTACTTTAGTTTCCTTAGTGCAGAAATATCCATGTGGTTGCTTCAGTGTACCATTCTGATACTTTAGTAACCAGTTTTGAGGGACATGTCCTCAGGACATCACCTCTACCTCATCCGCAATCAGGCTCAGCCAGCCTAAAGCCATCTTCAGTTGCTCTAAACTGAAAGTGTTGTTTTTCTTCTCCCAGTACAAACAAACAGATCAATAGGTCTGTCACTCAGGAATTTGCTATTTGGTGAGTATGCATGTTATGCATTGTGTGTGCACTGGGCATACTGTAAAGTAGGGAGAGCACATGAGATTCTCTCACACATAAACACAAATGTGGAATGGGGGAAGGGGGAGAAGAGACTGTTTATCTGATTAAAATTGATTCACAGGAGAAATTGGCTTCAGAAGGAAGACAGAAAAGAAAAATCCAGAGGCTCAATACCCCTGAGAGCTTCTCTGCTTTGTGTTTTGAATCAGTTCTTCTGATCCCTCAGGCGTTCTTTTGGGGGGGGAGGGAAATTGACATAGGTATATCTATCCTTTATTTCTCCGACAGGATTATCCAACTTCCAGGACACATACAGAAGAAACTTGCAGTGAATAATAAAAATGAAGGCTAAATAAAGGAAAAATGAAAGGAAAAATGAAAAGTAAGACCAAGTCCCAACCTCATCCTCTCACACATTCAGAAGAGTGACTGGTGGCTGCTTTACCATCAGTATGTGACACTGAGTGGGAGGGGACAGGGTGGCAGGGAATCCACCATCCCAGTCCTGAAACTACCCTATCATAATTTTTGCAAGGGAGGTAAAACTGCCCAGCCTCACTGTTGCAGTATGCTAAAGAGAGGCTGTGGGCAATGCAATTTACGAGATGATTCAAGGATGGGAGGAAAGCACATTAACATTTTTATTTATTTATTAAATTTATATGGCCACCCATCTCACAAGAAGTGACTCTGGACAACATACAAACTGTGTCTGTGACTGTGAGGAAGAGTCCTTTGTTGAAAGTAGTTTTATAACAAAATGAAAATGTTCCATTGATAAAGTTCAGTGGAATAATTTTATGAGCCTCACTGCAACTCCAGAAAAATCTTCCTCAGGACCTACAAGGACTTGTTGGCAAAAGAGGTTCCCCCTCACCTGCCCAGTGCAAACAGTAGCTGATAGGGTGGAGAATGTGACAGAGGAAATGGTCAAGCTTCATCACATTCCACAGATCCACTGATACCGCTTCTCATGGCTATTACTTATATGTTGGGGTTAAAGACAAGTATCCGCAGCAGAAAATCAGAACGCAACGAACTCATACAAAGAACACATTGCATACATGTATAGGGGACACAGATACTAAGAAGGAAGAAAATTAGATTTCTATTTGTATACAAAGGGGGACAGAAAATGGAATTTTTGGGGTTAATATGGTACTTGAAGAAGTTTCAAAATGCTGTGGTTCATGTGACTTTATAGAAATGAAGGGTGCTTTTTCTACTGGTTCTTGTTTCCTCATTATTATTATTTTTATTATTTCCTGATTTTGCTTAGTACAAAAGGGAAATATTTGTTATCTTTTTTCAAAGCCAAGGGAAACTCATCACACCCGCTTCTCTAAATGCTTCACCGCTTGTAAAAAGGCACAATTTTACCAAACAAAGATTCCAAGCAGGAAAACAACACAAATGGGATTATAAACAACCTGAACACAAAAAGTTATAATCTTATCTAATGAAAGCATGTGTGTGATGGTTTAAATATTACTGCAAAGCAAGACAAGTAAGCTACAGAAAGACCAATAAACAAGGAAATGTTATTTGTACCAGGTTATAATACTTTTTCAATCCCACTTTTCCTACAAGAAGTTCAGGGTATTGTTCAAGAGTTTTCACCATACAATACCCTTTAGGTTCACAACCACTCTGTAAAGAAACCTAGGCTAGCACATATTTCATTATCTGTATGAGGATTTGAAATCAGTTTTCCCTAGTGCACCAGGATGGGTGGCAGATCTGGAAACATTCTTTAGCTACCCATTCGCCCCCAATCAAGTATATAATATGGCTCTTATTGGGCACAAATCTTTTAACAAATCCAAATGGCATTCAAAAAGTTACTTTGGTATTTTCACCAAATTCCCATTTTGGGGGGGGGGAATCCACCATTCTGCACCCTCATAAATAAATTTTAAAAAGACTTTCTCCATTAATTGCCTTTACATAATTAATTGGACCTTCAAGACACCAATCAAATACAGGTAGCCTTCGACTTATGTCCACAATTGGGACCTGAACTTCTGTCACTAAGTGATGTGGTTGTTAAGTTAGTTGTGCCCGATTTTACAATCTTTTTTGCCATGGTCGTTAAGCGAATCACTGTGGTTATTAAGCAGATCACATGGTCATTAAGTGAGTCCAGCTTCCCCCATTGACATTGCTTGTCAGAAGGCGCCTGGGAAGGTCACAAACGGCAATCACATGACCCCCGGATGCTGCAACCATTGTAAATACATGCCGATTGTCAAGGGCCTGAATTCTGATCGTGTGACTGCGGGGATGCTGCAATGATCATAAGTGCAAGGACCAGTTGTGACTTTTTTCAGCGCTGTCGTAACTTCGAACAGTCACAAAACGAATGGTTGTAAGTTGAGGACTACCTGTACTGTCTTCAGATTCACATCTTCCTATTTGGAAGTAAGATATATCACTTCCTGTGAAGTTAGTAGTTTTTGAGCACACATATAACATACGTTTTGTACTGAGGGTGAATATGCCAAAAGAGTGGAAAATAACCACAGCTGCTTAAAAATTTATATATAAACAAATATATATGCACACACACAAATACAAACATACACACAGACACACATTGTAATCAACTACTAATCTAAAGCCTTGTTCAAGAGTATTATTACCAAACCAGAAATCCCACATCCTGTATGTGTGTGCATTTAATTTTTGTTCCTTTTGCATTTATCTTTTAAACATTTCCTTCTATTATTCTCAGCCTATTTATTTAACCATTCAAATTCATTCAGAATTCTGTTTCTAGAGTAATAACCATCCTACACAATTCTGTGTGATCTGCAAATCTGATATGCATTTTCTGCGCCTCTTCACCTAAGTCATAAATCAAACAAATAAAAAAATATAGCTAGCTAATCAGAATGACACGATGTACTTTGCCAAATGCTTTACTGAAATAAAGAGACAACTGCAGTGTTTCCACTTAGAGGATTAAAAAAAAAAGGAATTAAGTTAGTCTGGGAAGACTTGTCCTTGACAAAAACATGTTGACTTGTGTTAAATTGCTACATTGTTTTCAAGGTGCTTATAAAATAATCATTCTTTTACAGAAAAACCACTTCGGAATACTCTATTGGAAGAGAACAAATATTACTTGAGGTAGTGTCTGGTGCAGAATCACAGAGAAAAGTTTAATCAAAGTATAAACTCTCTGCGACGGTCTCCCAAAATGTATTAGAGGGGGGCATTTTAAGAAGTTGCATTCCCTCCAAATATTATGTATTTAGCAGTACACAATGATGGACTGTACTTAGTGGTGTTTTTTCACCAGCAAAATGGAAACTATTAGGAAGAAACGATTCCTGCTTCCCAATTCTGCATATCTCTCTGTTTCCTTTGGAGGGCTGCGGGATCTCTTGGAAAATACATGAAAAACAAGAGACATTCCTGCTGCTAAACCAGAAGTCCACTTGCATAACCTTGGATGTAGCCAAAGGTCTATAACTTGCATCTGTTAAAGTAATGTTGTATTCAACAGTTTTCTTAGGCTGAATGTTCTGTAGGACAGGTCATTTGCAACCCTCCTCCTTCCAGGCATTATACATTTCCAAGGGCAATTATGAGTAAAATAAAAGCTAGATTGCTCTTTATAGACCTTTCAGTTTTTCTGTTGGGATCATCATAGGATTTAATAACTGTATCACTGTAAACTAATCTTTGTTGATTATAACAAGAGAAGGAAAAACAACCATAGTTTAGGCTGAACTGCAACCCTGTTCTTCTCATGAAGAAAAAGTTATTCAAAGATGAAAGTTAAATATTTACCTCCTCTCTCTTTACTTCCATGCTATTTTTGAACTCAGCTGTACATTTTAGTGATACACAGACAAACTGCTGCTGCTGCTGCTGCTACTGGGATGGGGGGTGATGGGGAAAACTTAATAGCTTAAATAAGCTCTTCTCAGAATCAGTAATTCAAATATATCAACAACGAATCAGTAGTTGAACTACATACTACTAGAACAACATACTAGGCTGTGGAATGATGCAACCTAAATCAAATTAATTTGCTTAACTTGGACCACATATAAAGATGAAAGGTAATAACAAATATTAAGAATGACAGCTCTAAATGCCTTTTTGCCAAATCACTGCTGGATGGAGCACACAACGTCAGGCTCGGGTGACAAGCCGAGCGGTCAGTTCCTGTCGCAACCAATGGATCAACATCCAGTAGATCCAATAAAAGTGAACCCTGCACATGCGGGAAAAACACTAGGAAGAAAAAAAACCTGTTGGATGGAGCACACAGCAGCATATTTTGCTTTGTACATAAAACATCAGGCTGATTCAAATCACACTTAGCACATCAAAACAAAAATAAGTATGCCTCGATTAATAGGTTCTTGACAGTTTCATCATGGCATAAAAACAGCAGAAAAAAGGCAACTTAATTGTCATTTAATGGATTTGTGACATATTGCATTTTTATTTGAAAGCTTTTGAAAATTGTTTAGGAACCCTCCAGTAAACATTTCCATGAGAAACTTATCCAGTGGATAAGTGCGACAGGTAGTTTTGAATACAACCCCTAGTTAGCATGGCTGTTTGAATTCTGGAAGTTGCAGTTAAACACATCAGGTTATTAAAAGGGGGGGGAAAAATACTAGGAAGGCTAAATTCCCCCCCCCCACACACACACACACACCCTCATGATGAGAATACTATAATAAGCAGTGCCACCCTTAATCTATCCATGGGGCAATTTGTAACAGGAACTGTGAATTTGTTGTTCAGTCGCTAAGTCGTGTCCGACTCTTCGTGACCCCATGAACCATATTGCGCCAGGCCTTCCTATCTTTCACTGCCTCCCTGAGTTTGCTCAATTGACTCTTAAGAGTATTCTCCAGCACCACAGTTCAAAGGCAGAACTGTGAATAAAGCCAGGCAAACTGAGAATGTGATGGGTGGAGTATAACGCATTTCAGAATTAAGATACAAAGAGTTAAATCATGAAGGATAATCTACTACCTTATTTGAAAACACCTAAACTGGAGGCTGCTGTAGTGGAGAGTATGTACTATATGCTGATACTGTAAGAAACAAAACCCTAATTAATACCATAAGGCACACTTTCCTATGTAAGAAGAAATAAGTTAACACATATTTTGTCTGACAGTGCCTTCGGGCTTTTTTACTCCCCCACTAACCACTAAAGTAGTTCTATATAGAAGATAAAAAATCACTTTATTAGAGGCATATCTGCACACTGAATCACATTGCTCAGCTCCAGATTCACAAAGGATATCATTCGCCTTTCTTCTACATCAAGGTGAGATGTGGCCTGAAGGCTAGGTGAAGCTACTTACCCCTGCTGTAAATTAAGCATATAATCTAAACTTTGCCAATTGTCTTCATTCTACATAGGCAGTCATGCAGCACTGACTAAACTCTTACATCCTGTCCTAACATGTGTTGTGAGAATAATAAAAAGATAAATTGTTTAAGGACTGATGGGAGGGTAGCTTTTTAAAACATACCTGCAGCTATGGTCACAAGCATTCAGAGAAAGCCTCCCTAGGATGTAACAGCAAAAGTAAATGACTTTACTTATTTAATGCCTTAATTTAGCAATTGTTTGAGGAGAGAGGAATAAGACAGTGGAAAATTTTGATTTATCACCTGTGTTAACAAGTGCAGGAAACAGTAGGTTGGATACAGACTTAGTCATGTTTAAAATAAACCCACTGAAATCTGATGGACTTAAGCTATCTATGAATTTACTCGAAGTATGGCTGAATCCAGCCGAGTAATGAGAAGCAATTATGTACTAAACATGAAGATTATTCTCCTATAAATCCATTAGAATCACATCATTTGGTCACTATTTTAGAGGAGATGAGGGACTCACAACTAAGTCCTTCAAAAAAATTATTTTATTCTGCTTTTAACTTAACCCCAAGGAATTTTAGCTATCTAAATTATTTGTTCAGCCTTTACTGGACCAGATTAAGTTTATAATTCTATGCATAATTACTTACAAATAATTCCCATTAAATAAAGTGGGACTTACTTTCATGTAAGCATAAAGAGATACTAGGTTGAATGCTTATAAAGTATGCAGATGTCTCTCTCAACAATGGAATGTCATAAAAGGTAGAGTTTCCATACGTATAGCTAAGATGCCAGACATTCCACCCACTGTGGGTTTCACTAGCTCAGATTCTTGGTGTAAAAAGGAAAGATCATAAGCCTCTAGTCCTTGTATTTTGGGATTAACAGGGAAACTCTGCAGCAATTTCATGGTTCCTGATGGAACAGCAGCTAGAAGTCAGGGCAGGAGAACCTTTGTCCATCTTTGGCTCCTGCAGCAAATATGATTGTTCCTGAAACTGAATGTGCTGGCTACAGTCACTCATGCTCTCACCACCTCACATGAGAAGTACTGCAACATGTTGTATTTGGAAGACTATTCAGAAAGATATAGAATGCAACAGCTGATAAGCTGACTGGTAAAAATGAGTTCAGCAGGGCAAGACTTGTGCTTTGGTCACTATAGTGGCACATTTCCAGGTACAATTCAAAGTGCTGGTTATCATCTATAAAACCCTTCATGACTTAGGTTCCATAAACTAGAGGACTGTCTGCTCCAGGTAGAAGCTGCTCATCCTACATGTTTGAGTTGCCAAGGTATTCTACATGTACCTATTCTTTGTGCAACTAAAGAGGTAGGGGCCAGAAATGTATCTTTTCTGTTGCTTCTCTAGTCTTGTGGAACAGTCTGCCCACCTTAAAATAAGGATGGTCTCCTGCTGACATTAAGGAGGAAATTTAAAATCATCTTCCTCTGAGCTTTCAGAATTCAACTATGGGGAATTCCTGTTACTACATCTCATTGGGATTATCAAGCCAATTGACAATTATTTATTCCTGCCACACATGTGCTAAATTATATAATTTTAGATGGTCTTTGCAGTATCGCCATAACATTTTGGAAGGAATTTCAAGACTTTGGAACTCAAGGGTTATTCCTGCCTATCCTCCTTCTAGAACAGAATTGGAATGGAAAGAGTACTGTAATTCAGTGACTGGCTATGCAAATAGGGTCAGTGGGAGACAGTTTGCTTCTGGGGCCATAGCTTGATACACTGGACTGCTGGCACAATGTAAATTGTACCTCACTGGGACTTGTAAAAATATATTGTGGCCAAACATGGTGAACTTCATTAGAAGGTTTTAAATGGAATTCTTTGGGGACGGGTTCAGAACACTGGAGACCTTACATAAAGACTTGTGCACTGCACAAAGTAGGAGTATTGCTGAAACAGCTCCTCTTAAATCACAGAGATAAATCAGAAAGAACACTTGCTCATAAAGAGCTTGGTAATGCAACTGCTAAAGCAGCAAATGCTGTCTTAGAGTACTTAATCAGGAGCATAGAGTTCAGATACTGGGAAGTAACTGTTCCATTCTACTCTGTCTGGTCACACTAAAACTGGAAAGCTGTGTGAAAGTGACAAATTAGAGCAGGTTCAGAGGTGGGCTACCATAATGTTGAAGGATCAAGAAACCATTAAAGAATCTGTGTATATTTAGCTTACAGAAGAAACAACCAAAGGGGGATACGATAGTAATCTTCAACTATCTGAAGCGTTGTCACACAGAAGAGGGATTGGACTTAATTTCTATTGCCCTAGAAGGCAGTGCCAAAATGAATGGGTTCAACCTGCAAGAAAGCAAGCTCAGGTTAGACATAAGGAGGACCTTCCTGACTGTAAGAACAGGCTGCCACATTAAGTGATGAATTCTCCTTTGCTAGAAGTCTTCAGACAGAGATTGGATGGTCCTCTGTCAAAGATGCTGTAGTGGATTTTGAACTGAACAAGGAGTTGGACTACATGACTTCTGAGATCACTTCCAAATAAGATTGATTGGACTTAATTGTTTATACACCAGTGCTCAGAATATAAAAATGAGTCTCTGCTCCTAGTACAGAACAGCAAATATGATTTAATATGTATAATGGACATGTGGTTGGAGGACTCCCATGACTATGGAATAGAGAAGTATTTATTCAAAAGGAACAGAAGAAACTGAAAAGAAGTGAAGTGTGTGTCAAAAATATCAATTCCTGCTCAGAAATCTAAGTGAATGAACTTGGCACTACGTTCCAGGTTAGAGTAAGTGGAAGAGCAAATAAACATAATACTGTTGCTGATGTCTATCATCACCCTCCCAAACAGAGGAAAGACATGGATGATACCTTCCAAAAGCAAACTATAGGTCTTTCAAAGAAGCATGTAATGGTGAGAAATTTTAATTATTCTGACATATGTTGGGAGGCAAATTCTGCCAAGTACAGTCCTTCCAGGAAATTCCTGACTTGTCTTGTAAACTTTCTCTTTCAGAGAGTGGAGGAAGGCAAAAAGGATCAACTATCCTTGACCTATTACCAGTCAACAGAAAAGACTTTGCTGAGGAAGTGAAAGGAGCAAGAACACTGGAAGAAAGTGACCATATCATGCTTGACTTCTTGCTTTTAAGGGAAACTAAAATTGAGTATAGTCAAACATGTGTTTGGGACTTCAAAAAAATGGATTTTAATAAATTCAGGACAATGATATCTAGGTTCTCAGGAGCTCAAATTGGTAGGAGTTCCTAAAGGAGATAATAAAAGCACAACTGCAAAATTCCAGTGGGAGAAAAAATGGAGTGACTAGAAGCAGGCAGTGTGACCACACAAAAAGCTTACTAAAGATCTGAAAACAAAAAAGGACATATATAGAATATGAAAAGAGAGCAGGCCCTGAAGGAATAGACAGGAAGCCTACAACTGTAGAGCTGGTATCAGGAAAGCAAAAACTCAGAATGAGATGAGTGAAGGATGCTAACAAAAAGGTTTCTTTAGATATGTCCAAAAGGAAAAAAAGAAAAGAAACAACATCTCAGTTGGTCACTGAAGATGGCAACATGTAACAGATAACAAAGAAAAAGCAGACCTATCCAGCTTCTTTTTTGGTTCAGTCTTCTCTAACAACCTCCCCCCCCCCCCCAACTATCTGATGGTCTGACTGAATCCTTGTTCTTATCTTGAAGAATTGGTAAAATGGCAGCATATTTATCCACTAGGAGGTCACAGGTGGAACAAATAATGATAAACAAATCACACTGGGATGCAAGTATGAAAGGCCAGGGTTTGTGTTGTGATGTTGCAACATGCAATTTGTTTTTTGTCATCATGGCTTGTACTAAATACCCATGAGTCCTGGATGACTGGAGGAAAGCAAATGTCCTTAGCTTCAAAAAGAGGGAAAAGGAAGATCTAATGAACTGTACATTAGGCAGTCGAACATCAATCACTAGAAAGATTCTATAGCTGTATAAGTGCCTTGAAAATAATACAATAATTACCAAAACTTAGCATGAATTTATAAAGAACACATTTTGCCAGTCTAATCTTAAGCCTTTTTAAAATGGATAACTTCTTTAATAGGTTGGGGGAATCCTGTAGACATAATACTTCTTGACTGCAGCAAAGCATTTAACAAAGTACCCTATGACATGTTGTTTAGTAAATTATTTAAGCGTGGGCTGATAATATAACAATTAAGTAGATAAACATGTGGCTTGAAGATCATACCCAGAGAATGCTTATCTATGGAACTGAAGAGTGATATTAAATGGGGTGCCATAAGGATCTGTCCTGGGTCCTCTACTCTTCAATATTTTATTAACAACTTTGATGAAGTAAAGGAAATGCTTATCAAATCTGTAGATGACATAAAAATCAGACAGGATAGCTAGAACTCTAGATGGAAATAAAATTTAAAATGATATTGATAAATTACAGAACTGAGCTGAAAGTAACAGGATTAAAATTGACAATTGCAAAATTCTTCACATAGTAAACAAATCAAATGCACAAAAATATTATGCAGAATGGAGAAATAAATGACTTGGGAATAGTATTTGTGAAAAAGATCTTAGATAATAATTGAATGAAAACTGAATACATGTTAACAGGGTGATGTGACTATAAACAAAACAAATGTAATTCTAGGCTGCATCCACAGAAGTATAACTTTTAAATCATGGAAAGTAATCATTCCACTTTATTCTGCTTTGGTTAAACTCCAAGTACTGTATCCAGTTTTGGGCACCATGCTTTAAGAAGGATTCAGGGAAATGGGTCCAAAGATAGCCAACAAAGCTGATCAAGGAACCAGGAGCTGGATATATTTAGCCTTGAGGAGGAAAAAAAATTGGGGGCGGGGTAGGGAAGGGATAGAATATGGAGCACTCTTCAAATACCTGAAAGGAAAGTCACACATAAGAAGGTTAAGACCTTTTCTCTCTCATTCCAGAGTGCAGGATATGGAATAATGGAGTTAACTTACAAGAAGGCAGACTCTGATTGAATGTTAGGGGGAAAAAAAAACTTTCTAACAATTAAGAGAAGTAAAACCGTGGTACCCATTATCTAGAGGGTTAATAGGCTCCTGTTCTTTGGATTCAAACAGAGGCTAAACAGCTATTTTGGATGCCTGCAATGAACAGGGGGTTGCACTTAACGTTCTAAGACTTCTTTCTATCTCTATGACTCTAAGAACAAGGCTGATTATCTTGCATTATGAGTTAGAGGCAGACTGAAAGCTCAGTTTTGGTCAATGAAAATTTAATAACTGTCTCCCCATGGTGGCAATTCACGTTCACAAACACATTAGTAAAATAGAACAGCTCTGAATAAAATCTGTATATAGAAACAAATATTACAGATGCAAACTTGGAAATTAATACAAAAATACAACATAAATAACTATAATAGGGAATTTTAGGACTGGGGTGGTTGCACAGTCTTCTATCCAGATGCTAACTGTTGACAAGCAACCTCAGGATCCCTGCTCTCCAGTGTTTAAAATGAATAAATGTCTGTCTATGACTGTTAAAATAGGATCATGAAGCTCCCCCCACACACTGTCTTGGAAAATGAAACACCTATGCTCCTATGCATTCCTGAATACTTCTTTTGAATCAAGTCTGAAACACTGCACAGCTGTATAACATGCATCCTTCATTTAGAGAAGACATATACAACTTCTTTGGGGGGGGGGGGGTTCTGATCATCTTGAATGTAGAAATCATTTAAATGATTAGTCCTGTAAGGAAATGCATACTGATCTGAGATTAGATGCCAGCTGCACACCAGAAAAATGGTTTCCAATTAAATGTGCACAGGAACATGTGAAATACTTCCTACAGCAGTCTTCCTGAACATGAAGTAAACAGAACTACGTAAGTAGTTAATTCCTTATTTAATACTATTACATTAATATTACTGTTATTACTATTTATCTATAACTTAGTGGAAACCAATTCTATTTTCATCAAATAAAGAATTAGTATGTTACAAACTTGCCGTTGGATTTCTTTATCTTGTTCAAATTCAGGAAGAAAAAACGCCCAAGCCTTTGCAGGAAGGCTTTATCAGAAGGTACTCTATGAATGTTTTACTTTTCCATGTACTGTGTCATGGTATTAGCTATCAAAAGGACTATGGTGACTAGGGCATGCAAATCTAACAGAAGCTGGCTATATGACCATATTATTACTTAAGGCACATGATACAGAGGTTGACAACATGCAGGCAAAACCCCCCAAAGTATGACATAGAAGCATTTCAGAAAGACAACATGCAATGTAACGCTTGTTGGTAGAGCTGTATACTGCATATAATGTCATATGTCTATCATCAAAAAAACAAAACTATTAGCAACATAGAAACACAGAATGTCACCACCTTAAAATCTATTAAATGAAATGGAGATATATATTTTACTTATTAAACAGTAAATCTCTCTCTCTCTCTCCACACACACACACACACACGGAAGCACAGATACTGGTTTTCTGGATCACGTTCTTATCCATCAAACCAAAGGATCACGCTCACACATTTCAACACATTTCTCATTTAAAGTGGGAGCAAGCAACCCAAGACCTTCACCAATAGCAAGGGTCAAAAGATGATTAGCTAAAGGCAGAAAAAGTGTAGAACTGTGAGAAAAGGGAAGATGTCAGAGTTGTCTAGAAAGCGTGATTTTATAAGGACAATTTGAGGGTGCTAAAGCTGTCTTTTTAAACATTCCTTTCCTGTTACTATGGCTTGCCTTTTTGTTTTTAAATGGCCCTATACCAGACTTGGAATAGAAAGGCACCAGATGGAGATGAACGGTGGAAAGCCAACTAAATAGAGCAAGGTGTGAGCACATTCTTTGAGGAGGAGGGGGCCTGTGGGTGGATTGTCATGCGCTTCATAAATGTGAAGTTCCCTTGCGCTCTGGAGGCAGGCTACACTGCTCAGGGAAAAAGACTCAGATAGGTTCAGTTCTGTATGTTCACACTGTCTGGGAATCATCCACTTCTCAAATTTATATAGAGAATAAATTCAAACGAGTTTTATTTTCGTCAAATCTTATTTTGATCAGAATCTGGCTCCAAAAGGAATATCTATATATAAGCCACCTTGAGTTCCCAGAGAAAAAACAGGATGTAAGTCCATCAAATAAATAAAACAGTCTAAGATGGCTCAGTCAATCATGATTTCGACCAGTAGGCCATATCATGTTCGTATAACTCATTGTATAACTTGTACCATAAGTTATTTGCTGAGTAAAAGAACACGAAGAGGGCATAGAAAGACTGAGGTAGGTATATATGGGAGGATGTATCTCAGGTACTCTGATCTAATACATTTTTGGCTTCAGTAGGCTTAAAAAGTATTAAATTCAGAAATTGATAAGAGTCAGTTCAGCTAATCAACACACTATAGAAATTAAGATAATTAGCTAGATCTTTTAATTTTCGGGCTCTCCTTTGATTCAGCTGCAGCTTCTGGGATAGCATCAAGTTTGTTTTCCCTAAGAGATTTCTTCAACATACACTATGGCCCAAGCTGCAGTGCAACACAGCACCATTGGTGCTATAAATGAAGCCTGACTCTTTATTTGCCCACACATCCCATCTGATTATTCTACTCAGAACGTTGTAAGGAGGAACAATAATGATAAATTCTGCAAAAGGGGATTTAATTTAGTTACATTGTTGTTTAGCACCCAAATAAGTTTCAATACTAAGTAGAAAAGATTAAGATGTTTTATTTAGAGAAATATGTAGTAGTCCAAAAAGTCCTTAAAAGCTTGCTCTGCCTTTGTCTCAGTGCTCAGTCTTACCCTGCTCATATCACTGTCAGAAAAGTGGTCTTTATCCTAAAGCAATCACAAAAGTAAAGTGATGTCATGCATGACCTTGTCTATTATTGAACTCAACTGGAGAAAGGAGGAGGATGATTTTATCTTCCTGCTGCATCTGAGACTGTCCCTGTAGTTCTCCATGGGTTTAGAGGGCAGGAGATGCTGAATATGAAATATTTTAGGTCAATACGAAATTAGAAGTCAGCAGGAAAACTGATATGTAAGACTTGAAGACTTCTTTTCTTCTAAGGACTAAATTTCTTCAGGAGTAATCTCTTGTAATCACATTCAGTCATTTTCAGATTTTAGTTCTTTTCTCTTCCCCTTCACACCACAGGCTACTTTATGCTCATCCTCCTTGCACAGGCATTTGAAATTAGATGGACTGGATGCATTAGGTGGATCAGATGCATGAGACTCTAGAGCAGGCCGTGCAGTCTCCAGCACCCCATTTGCCCCATTCCAATACTCCAAGATTTTGCTACAAAAATTCAGCAGCAAAACGGCAGCATTTCAGAAGCAGTATTTTATCCTCTATATTTGGCAATGGGAACTAAAGGCTTCTGTGAGGGAAATCTCTCCCATTTCTACCCTTAAAAAAACAACAACTATAAACCTCCTAAACCAAGCCCAACTCATATCACTGAAATCTGGCAATGAAACAGAGCTGAATTTCAACAGTGCAATTTTAGACTGTTCAGGTGAAGGGTGTTAAGGATTTAAAGGTAGAATCCCTAACCTTTGAGAGGTGAACTGTTTCCATTTCCACTTCTAAAACCCCAGCTCTTCCCCCATTAGAGAAGAATAGGCCAAAAATGTTAGCCTTGCCCCTTCTGGTAACATTGCCACATCAGTGGGTGTATTTCTGTGGCTTTCCAACAGGACAAGAGACTGAATTATGGCCTTTAAACTTTTGGAAATTGCTCAACCCGTGCTTTGGTAGATCAATTTTACATCTCATAAAAAGAAAACATGCAAGAGATTCTAATGTTCTATCAGAATTCTTGGTGCTTGCTCAGCTTATTCTGAAAGTAAGTTAGCTTTGATAACTTGGCCATATAAATCACTATAACAGTGTACACAAAAATAATGTTTATGGATTGCCTAAAAATATTATCATTAAATAAATCTAATGAAATGGGAAATGATGATACAGCTGACTATTTTTAAATACGGGTTCAATGCACTGTTATATTTTAAATGAAAGGTTATCTGGGAGAAAACAGTTCCAATACATCTCTATTGAAGTATAGTCATAGCAGGCAAATCAGCAAAAGGTGATAAAAATGCTGATCCAAAAATGCAAATCAGTTTAGAAATGCATCAGTGCAAGAATGAATTTATATGTGATTGTGAGACTCTTGCAAATATGCTGCATATAATTAGAACTGCCCAATTATATACTGGAGTTGCTGTGGGAACTCTGTTTTTATTCAAATTATCAATAGACGGGATATTTGTGGCCACAGCTGCCCTTTTGCTTCATCTAATTCAATGGGAATTTAGGATTGCTCCATTTAATTCAGTGGGAATTCCATGATTGCACTAAATGTCACATAAGGCATTTAGTACTGCCCTTTCCAAGGAATTTATATATTTAACAAAAGAAAGCCCCAGAAATCCTATATATTCACAGCACTATATAATTAGAGTGTATACAATAGTTAAGTATATTTCATAAAGTCATTCATTCAATCAACTAATAATTCAAAGTAATTAAATGAAAACTTTTCTCCAGAAACAACAGTAGAGACTTACTGCCCAATTCTTTTTAAAGGCCACTGAATTTCTGCAATGCTTCTAGATACTTTCTAGTGAGAACATCCAGTACCAAACTGAAGAACAATGTTCTTTGAGGACCATAAAACTTAATTAGATTAGCAGACTAGACAGTATTTCAATGTACATGGAACTAGGTAGGAGAATTGGCATAAGAGAAATAAAGAGGAGCTCAGAATCACTGAAGGCAGATCTAGTTTAAACAGCTACCAGGGAGATAAAATTACAAATGAAGACTTGGAAATATGCTTGGCTAAAAAACAAAAAAAGGGATGTTAAAATTCCATCTAGTGCTACCTGTCTGTTTAAACTATCATTTAAACAGACAGAAATTTTAAAAACTAGAGGTAAAACATCTTGGCTTTATACAATGATGATTAGGTAAGAAGGTATTGGTTTCCATAAAGTGTCATATACTAAATCCGAAATGAAGTGATATTGACCCTACACAGGTTACTCTAACATCCACTGTAAATGCAATCCCATTTTAATTTTAATATGAAATTGCATTTTAACTCATACCCAGAGCTTTACTCAGGGATTTTCCATCTTGCTTCAAAAATCATTCAGCTTTAAAAGAGATGGATAATCCTTTACCATGTCCGAGTCCAAACACGCTTTGTAACATGAATCTGATGGAACAGGGCACTGCAATTACTGGAGCCTACATTAGCAGAAGTTGTAAAATCCTCTGAGTTGAAAGCTAATGTAGCATCAGGCCAAAGGCTAAATTCCAGAGAAGGTCACAACTTTTCTAACACTTCATTCCAGAAGAGTTTGAAGGTTGCAAAGCAAATGTCTTCCACCTTGATTAAAATGCTATTTCAAAACTGTAAAAAGCCCCAGTGCAGTACCATTACTAGGAGAATGAAGAGCTCACTTTTGCAACCTTTTCTTCCCTTAACATTCTATAATTGTTTCCCCTTAGGACTGAAATGAACGATCAATTCAGACCTCTGTTCCTGATATTATTCCCATTTGGAACATAACCTCACTCTTGCTTGCTTGTGACCAAAGGGACAGAGCGAGCAGGTCTTCATTTTAGCCACTCTTTCTAAACTATATATCTATACAGTACATGGCAAGTTAGAACTACAATTCTGCTTTAAAACATGTATCACCCATAGAAAAAAAAATACATGACTCATATCTTCTAAACGTTTAAATTACATATTTGATGTTTATTAGTAACATCAATAGTTCTAAGTCACCAAAATTATTCTTTTATTCTTTAAAATTGGGTAGCTATTCTACCCCTCTTGGAATGGTCACATATAGTGCTGAATCTTCAATGAATCTAGCTAGCCCTGGGGAGGAAAAAGATAAAATGGGTTGTGTGATAAGAGCAACTTCAATGACAGATGAGTCAATAATCCACTCGGCAAAGTGTTAAATGACCACTGATGTTCAAGTTACGGAGGGCGGGGGGGAGTTTAAAAAAGGGGGTAAAAATCAACTCAGAAATTCCCAAATTTTTATAGAATCACTAACACTATGAATATGAAAGCCAAAGTCCCAGGAAACTTTGCAACCACCTGATTTGTCGTAGCATGCAATCATGTAGGTTGCATGCTACATACATGGATATCATGTCAGATATTCAAAGCACCCCAAGCTGGCAGTGAATTGAAGAACAGTGGGCACTATATCAGGTTAACAAAGTAAGACCAAAGAGACTAAAAATAGGAAAAACAGAGCAAACAGTACCAGGGTGGCACACAGAATAAACTTTTTGGGAGAAGATTACAATAAGTTTATCATATTTCATCCTTATGTTTATGAGGGTGCCAACAGTCAAAGGTACTTGGCAGCCCAATGCATGTTTACATTTTCCAAGCTCAGTGGATTTTAGTGCCCATGCACACAACTGTAGCAGTTTTTTTACTATGAGCTTTCAGAGTTACTCTTACACTGACTGTTACCAGAGTATGAAGACAGATCTTAGAAATGGGAATAAAGACAGTAGCCTGTAATGCCAATGCACACATGAAGCCTCAAGGCTTTGAGATAATTTTATTTCAAATGCAGTCCAGAAAACAAATAATCCTCTTTCCTACACTATCCCCAGTAAAGAACAGCACTGTTTATGGAGAAGCCACTGAGAAGGATAAATGTAATCTTAGCATTTATCTTTTCTGCAAACTAAATAGAGATGCATGTATCTTGAATTTTGGATATGAACAGTCCCCAGGCTAATAAATGATGTAATAAATAAGCAACAGTCTTAGCTCCTAAAATTGTATACAGGATTGCTGATCGTCATTTACCAAATTGTATACATATCAATAGGAAGAAAGTTGCAATTCTTTGAGAAGTGGGGTCAATTTATAATATATCTTATTAAAAAATTTGGAATAAAATTAATGAAGTCATTATACAGAGGACTTGGAAGAATACATTGAGACCAGCTGGTGGTGTTTGACTGTAGACATAGGTAGCGACAGTAAACAGAATGTCATCTTTGTTGACTTAATAGAAGTGGGGAAAGAAATCCAATTAAATACCAATTAGATATTGCTGAAGTCAGTCTAGTTTTTATTAAGTACCTTCATGAAGGAAGATGAATTATTCAAAATTTTATAAAACTTAACCCCAAAGGTTATCATTATACTTGGGCCATTGTTTTGATTCCCACAAGTATCCTACAATTCAGGAGAATATTCACAGCCTGTTTTGCATTCAGAAATGACATCTATTCTTGCTACGGATTATTTGTATTTCTTTCTGCATGCAGCTTTTCTGGGCTGGCAGCGCAGGCTTTAGCAGAAGATTAAATAATACCAAAGCCCATAGTAGAAGCATATTTTGTCTTATTCCTTGTTTCACTCCAGCAACCTTTCTGACTCTCATCAGACACAAAATCAGCTTCCTACCCCTTATTTTAAGAATTGCATTCCAGTCCTCAATTAAGAGAAGGGTTAGCCCTCCCGGTCTTCACTATACAAATATTTAGAATCCATGGAAGAGCTTTAAATCATCATCTGCATTTTGGCAGATGAGAGTGCTCTTGCCAAAGGATATTCAATTCAAATTATATTACATTCAAATTGATTTCTCCCCAGTTTCAGAGAGAGATCTTAAGGCTCTGTCTCTTATGCTGAAACTCAGCAAAAGTGGTTTCTTCTCATTCTCCAACTCTGCTTATAATGGGAAAATTCTCATCACCCATTCATTTTTTGCAAGCATCCGTTTGGAATGTGTAATGAACAAACATGGTTTTCTGTTCAGAAGTTCTCTTTATTCAGCAAATTGTTTCTAATAACCCTATTAGCCATTAACCTATTTTCTCAGGTACAACTGTTTAAGCAAGCTGTGCTTTACTCTAAACAACACAGTTGTTTTTAAGCAATGCAGTTCCACACTTTATACTATTAAAGTTATGTTGTGTGTCTCCTCCAGTCATCTCTTGACCCAATACTAAGAAAGACAGTAAACATGCAAAGTGATTTCATAAAAAATAAGTGTTACCAGTAAAACTATTACAAAAGTTTTTTTTTTTTAATCCTATCAAGCTATATTGATGAAATAAAGTTTTGGTATAAAACACTGATTATAGAGGAATTATTTCATTCAGGTGAAATATTTGAAATCCCCCTTAGTATATCTTCAAATGCTCATGACTTTTTGAAAGACCTGTATTTAGCACAAGACTGAAGTTCCACTGTATTGTTTATACCTGCAACTAAATTCAAGTCCCACTGAATTAAGAAGGGATCCTTTTGACTAAGCATGGAGACATAGGGGCATACTGTATGTCGCATATGTGTATATTTATAAGGATAATTTAGAAGAATTTAAGAAGAAATTATATATAATAAAATATTATGTGAAAGAAATGCTATGCGTACCATTGAGGAAGGATGGTTTTTAGGACAGCTCCTTCTAATCCTAGCCATAATAGCATGAAAGATATAGACGAAAATTCTTCTTTCTTTCCCTCAGGCAGAGTAAGTTTTAATTTCACTGTAATTAACTGTTTGAGCCAAAGGGCTTTAGCTAAGACAGTCAAGATAAGCTTTTAAATGGTAAATTGCAGTACCCTCTGGTCACAATAGGTTTTGAAGATCACAAAAAATTAAATTTGTACAGAGTGTCCTAAAACAGTTCATGAGGCAGTTGAATTTGCCATGAGTATATCATATTACACTGTGTTTTCCATAACAAGTATTAAAAATGTCCTTAAATATCACTGGGGATATAAACTAAGGAACTATGGCTGTCTATGCCTCCTTAGCACATCTATTTAATGTTTAGGGATATGTATCCTATATTTGACACCAAAAATATGTGAAGTAATTATCAAATTACTCTCAAGAAACACAAAATAAAGTGTGAAATTCATAGATCAGAATTCTGAACTGGGTTTCCAATACTACATGAAGGGTTGTTTTCCCTTTTAATGCTCTTACCATTTCCTGTTGTGCTCCATGCAATGCATGTTTTAAAAAACCTGCATAATAAACCCACATCTCAGAAAGTATTGTGTAGTGTTTCTGTAATGTATTTTACATAGGAAATTAAATCTGCAACTTTTTATAAAGGACCTCTCTGAAACAGAATCTTGTGTTTTCCATCCAGGCATGATAAAGGTCAGAAATCTAACACCCCCAGCCTACTATTTCATTCTGCAGCGACACATGAAAGTTATATTCACAACACGGCATCTGTACTGTCATCAGAACAGGACTTTGCGATAGAAGTCCAAGACCCCTACAGCAGAATAAACTCCAAAGACCCACCAAATACATCATATATTTCAAGCAAGTGAAAGTATTAATAACTCTATAGAGGACATAAAATAATTATGGCCAACTGTTCAAGTTATCTAGCTGTTTCTCTGCCCCCTCAGATGAGAACTGCAATATCCATACTATCACCAATCCAACTTCTCAATATCATCTGCCTTGCTTTCTACTTGTATCCGTCTCCCAGCACAGCACATCTCTTCCTCAAATCCCCATTATTTTTGTTCAGTTCTTACCATTCAGTTGCTTCCATTTGTACAGTCAATGCCACATCTAAATTCTCAGTGCTTTTTACTCCTGGCTCCTTTTAAACCAAATTCTCCCTGAATGCTGGTACTGATTACCCTCTCATCAGCTTCCTACATCCTATTCCTTAGATTCTCCACTCCTCCAACCCTTCTTCAAGTTATCTTGCATGCTCTTCTCCTATGCATTTCAGACTGGTTTTCCATATCATTCTCTCAGTCAGTAACCCCACATTCACATTATTGATCCCATCACCGTTCTTTGTCCCAAACTTCTCTCCACGGACTCCAGAGTTCCCCTCTTCTACATGCAATCCCAAACTTCTCACACATTGCTTTTCAGTTAAGCCAGCCTGCTTCTTGAACCATTTGCAGCTTCTACTACTTAAAGAGTTATCACACTATGCATGTTTCCACACAAACACGGGGTGCCACCAAAACCACTCCATTCTCACCTTCTGCCCAACCATCCAGCAACTTAAATCCTGTAACGTTATTTTCTGTATCAGAAAACACAGAACAATGCATAAATCAAAACATCATCAGGGTCTTCAAATAGGTGCCCAGAGAATATTTTCTTCACTTCACCTTACCCAGCAAATATTAGGAAAAATGCTTTGTGGCAACCTTACGTTCCAGAATCGCACTATTAAATAATTAAGCTAGGGCAAGCAGTCACCTTGCTTTTCCTAATATCAAGCCCAAACTTAGGAAAATCTCCCATATAATCAGCCCTAGAATTTAACTACCTCCAGAGGAGATGTTGGGGCTCAATTTGGGCTTAAAATTCTTAACCACAATCATAGAAAAGGACAGTGAAGTTATTCAGTGGTGATTGCAACACTTGATTACATATATTATTTAGTCCAGGTCTAAAGTCATTTGGGGGAATAGTTAGAGCTTGGAAACCCTTTGTTCTTCCCGTTTCGGGGAAAACACTCTGCACGTACTCAGAAGGTCGGCTCCTGAGGCTAAAACGGGGTGGGAAGGGTCATTTCCAGCCTTACGTCCCAACCCCAAGGCAATTCCTCGTTGCGCGGGCCCCCGGAAGCCCTCCGCAGCCCACCCCGCGGAGACCCTCCACTCACCCGCCCCGGGATGCTCGTCGGTGACGGCGCCGTACTCAACGGCGTCACTCCACCGGGCGCAGGTGCCCTGTCCCTGCACCAGCGCCTGAAGGGGCAACTCAGCGCCGGGACTCGGGTAGCAGCGGAACCCGGAGACGCAACGCGGCGTGTACACCCCGCAGGGCTCTCCCTCGAAGCGGGCACAGACTGGACAGCAGCCACAGCCGGGCTCCCGCACTAACTCCGGGCAGGCGACGGTCTCGGGTCCGGGGCGGGGGCAGGCGGCGAGGCGGTCGGCGGTGCACGGCGGGCAACGAAACAGCACCTCGGGCAGCGCCAGTCCGGGGGGCGGCAAGGACGCCCACCAGCCCAGCCCGAGCCACAAGTAGGAGCCGATAACCAGCTGCGGCAGCTGCACCATCCTGGCGGCGGCACCGCTTGACTGAGCGACCGGCTGGGCAGGTGCTGCTGGGCGAGCGACTGGAGAGAGCCCGGCACCGCTGGGTCCTAGAGACAGGCGGACGGGCGTCGCTCCACCCTCGGCTGGCGCGGCGGGCGGAGGGAGCCACTCCCTCGCGCCCTGCCCGCCCCCGGCCCATCCCCTCGCGCGCCTCCGCGAGGCTGAGGGTGGCGATCGCTTTGCCGCCCAGTCAAACGTTCAGAGGTCCCTTCCCTCCCCACCTGCGCGGCAGGCGGAAATTCAACAGGTGCGATAACAATGTGTATCCCAGACTCCGGCTCTCCCCCTGGTCTCTTTAAGGTCAGAAGTTGGCTGACTCTCTCTCGTAGGGACTTGGTGAGAATAAGTTCAGCTAAAGAAACCAGAGAAGGATTGGAACATGGGGTCTTGTACCCGCTACATCAACCTAGTGCCGTCTGCTGGGCACCCAAGCTGGGTCTGACCCGATCCCAGGTTTTTGCCCATCTCCTGGTACTCTGAAGTTTTGATTTCATTTACTGTGATTCTGTACTCAATTTTCTGCATACAGTATGTAGTCTACCTTCAGAGCATCTCTTTGGAAATAAAGTGGCCCAAAGCTACTCGTAGCCCCAGTTATCAAATAAACGTGCAAGTAAATACATTTAATTGGCCAACTAAAAGAAGGGCTTCCTGTCTGCTTTTTTTTTTTTTTTTTTGCATTATGCTATTAGGATTCACTCTGGTTTTTGGTTTTCATACTTAGGGCTTAATTTTTTTTGTGGGGGGAAGTACATTTTTAAAAGCCTTAGTTATCACCCTCATCACTGTGTCTTCATTTAAGCTGGGCTTTTACCTACTTTAGGAAACACTGCCATCCAGAGGTAATTTATGAGATTATAAAACATACAAAATCTGAAGCCACTTTGGAGGCCTTGGAGAGGGAAATGAGCATAAACACACCAGTGGTTGCTACCGGCTGGCAGATATTTTCTGTAACCTTCAATGGCCTAAATCTGGAAACCGTAGGCTCTTTATTGGGGGTGGGGGGTGGGGGGTGGGGGGTGGATAATTTTGCCATCTCCACCACAACAGCATGTGGGTGACTGAGAGGATGGAGGCAGAATCAAACAGTCCCTGCGGAGTCTCTGATGTTCTTTGACAGGGACAGACCCCCAGCAGAACTGGTGGCAATTCTGTGTCTTTTCTTGAGGTGATATATAAATACAGTGACATAGCTCAACAAAATGAACATGGGCCCTATGTCTAGGCAGATTACACTGTGGTGAAGAACCACATGCATTTCTCGGAGAAGGAAAAAGATTCCCATTTCTTTTATGTTAACTCTAAACATTTGAAAGTGTTTGACTTTTCTTCTTAGCTGTTAAGATTTAAAGATGGTTTAAAGGAAACCGATAGCTATGGATGAAATGAGTGTGAAATAATGGTTAATGAAAGTATTTATTATTTATTAATCAAATTATGTAACCACCCTCATCTCACAAAAAGCGGCTCTGGGTGGCATACAACAATTGAATAAAACAATACATAAAAACAATCTTATAAAAATATAAAAAATCAATTAAAATATTATTAAAAATTTAAAATATACAAACCACAAGGCATGGAGATAGTAAATATATCAATCACAATGGAGCCGGTTCCCTGAGACCCCCAGGCCTGGTGACAAAACCCGGTCTTGAGGGACTTCTGGAACATTAATAGGTATGGAGCTAACCTGACTTCGGGGGTGGGGAGAGAATGTTCCATGAGGTGGGTGCCATGGCAGAGAAGACCCACCTCTTGGGACCCACCAAGTGTAAGACCCTAGCAGATGGTACCTGCAGCATGCCTTCTCTGCCAGATCTAATGGAACGGGTTGATGTAATTGGGGATAGGCGGTCCCTCAGACAACTCAGATAACTTTTAATGGGCAGAGCAATCCTTTCCACTCCTGGAAAGCTATCAAGGTGAGATTTAGATGAGGGTGGAGATGTTTCTCCATTGATTTAGGGTCTATATGAGGCCACATTCTATCCATAGAAAATTAGCTGGATGCAAATGTATTGAGTGGTCTTCTCAACAATAGCCCCAATATGGGGCACATGGGAAATAGTGAGCTCACTAATTCTAAAGCTCTTTTGTTCACCAGAAAGACCTTTGGATCAGGATACTCTATGGCAAGCTGAAGGCGATATAACTACTATTCTGACCCACTAGAACCAATAAGGGAGGGCTAAAGAAAGAAAAAATTGAATGGAACATAAATGTAATTCTACTTCTCACAGACACACCTGTCATATTATGCTCCTCTCAAAAAAAGTGCAGTTTTTATTTAGTCTATGTTATACGTGGAGAGCCAGTTTGACCTAATAGTTAAGGTGCTGGACTAGGACTGGGGAAACCCAAGGTCTGGTCCCGCCTTAAGCACAAAACCAGCTGGTTGATTTTGAGCCAGTCACTCTCTCCCAGCCCTAGGAAGAAGGCAGTGGCAAACCACTTCCGAAAATGTTGCCAAGGAAAATTCATGGACTTATCCAGTTAGCCACCAGGAGTCAAGACAGACTTTCCCACGCACATAGGTTGTATGTGAGTAAGCTCCATTAAACTCAGTGGGATTAATTTCTAAGGAAGCATGGACTGGCAGAGTCCATTGATCTGAAATAATTTGATGCATAATATAATGTTATCATGATGCTTTGTAGCACAATACTTGACAAAAGCACTGGTACTTTGCATTTTGTGCAAGTGTATATCCAATCAGGTTTTATGTTTTATGGTTTTTATAGTTTGGGGTTTTACTGTTGTTGTGAGCTGCCTGGAGTTGTGTTTTAAGGTGGGCGGCCATACAGATCTTTTACATAAACAAACAACTAAATTAACTTTAAAGCAGAGAATTCTGGCCATCCTGTTATTATGGATACCATTATGGACAAAAATGCTATAAAGTGACTGAGCAGTCAGGTGACACTTTTTACACTTGAAGCAATCTCTTGATAATTCAGCCATTCCGCATGGGCTGCACATGATTGCTCTAATAATATCATCAGCAGTATGGAAGACTGGAAATAAATGTGTAGCTTCTGAAGTGCCTTCTGGAAAATATTCTTTTAGAAAAGAATTCTAAAGTTCAAAACCAAACCAAAATAATTGCTGCTCCCCAAACCAAACGCAAGCATGGCACTGAAAATACCTTAACCTGTAATTAATCCCTCAGGCAGTTGAAGACAGCCCACTTAAGCTCTGTTACAGAAATATCAGATGATTATATTAAAAAGAATATTGAATCCTAGGGCTATGCAGCACTTTGGATTCAAAAGCAAAAAGGGCTTCTGAACTCACAGGAATGCAAATGTTGCATCTCTCTGCAACTCTGTAAAGTGGCCACACCTACAATAGGGTCACCTAGCTGTTTTGAATACACAGTACTGGGGGGGAAAAAACTGCTGGAAGCCTGATTTTACTGTTCCATTTTACTGGTGTAAATTACAGCCTGGAGAAATCTGTTAATAATCCAATCCTATGCGTGCCCACCCAGAAGTAAGTCCCACTGAGTTTACACCCACTCCCAGGTAAGTGGGTATAGAATTGAAGCCTAAATTAGTAATGCACTTGTCAGAACACAGCCCTGATAAAAGCAGGGCATGGCAGATAAGCAAATTCTGTAGGTGGGATAATTATATGTCTCCTCAACTTTTCTCAAAAAGGAACACGAGTGGCATTTTCCTGGTTTTGCTATTTCAGTTCCTGGTAGCACTTGTAGATCACAGCATTAATTCAAATGCTAGCCTATGTATGAACTTTGGGCAAGTGAAGCAAAGAGGGAGAGGGAGAGGGAGAGAGAGAGAATAAACAGATGCAGAAGTAAGTAGGTCAAGTACTAGGACAGCAATGCATCATTTGGTGGAAAAAAGAGACCAACAGAAAGATGTGCTACTATAGATCCTGGCAAGACTGGCTACTACTTTGGGAGTGAACTCATATAGCCATTTGCTCTGAGTGGTGTTATTCTAAGTGCACTGTTAAGGGACTTTACCAAGTTAGCACAAGGTTGCATCTAGCTATTGAAACCATCTCTGTAACTGGGAGCAAATTTCCCCCATAGCGTGGCTGCCTACTTCTGATTATTGGTTTCCAAGATGGTAGCCAATGTAATCATTTTTGACTGGGAAAGCCTTGGAAGGAGAGGTCTCCCACAGAGGTTTTGGATTATCCCTTCCTCATAGTTCTTAACAGATGGTAATCATATAGGTAATAGAATTTGGCATCATCTTAGAAGAGGGATTTCTTGATGAGGGTGTGATAGAGAAAAGGAGGAAGGAATGCCTCTTCTAAAATGGTACTAATATGTGGAAGTTTCAAAGAACTAAGTCATAATTGTGCATTAATTGGGTTTATTTTTAACCACTCCTTTTTATTATATATGCAGTTATTGACCAAACAATCAATGGAAACTGGCAGATGTTCCTTCTTATTTCCTAATTTTTTAGCTTTTCCTTACTGCAGTTGATCTACAACAACAGCATATTGAATGTCTCTCCACAAGGAAACAGAACAAAATAATAATAATAATAATAATAATAATAATAATAATAATAATAATAGAAATAAAAGAGTTTTTGCTTGTTTCAAATATGAAGCTGAAGTTAATACATTAAGTATATTGAAGTAGGCAGATTTCATGCCTGATGGATCTCCTTTTATTTATTTACTGCTTGAACTGCACACTCCATAGAATACAACAGTGCTTGGGAAGACCCCTATATATGTAGAATTAAGGTCCAAGCTGCCTCTGAGCATATGCTCATCCCAAAAAATGTGTTGTTAGAACCAAAACTGTGCTCTTAGTTTTTTCACACAGGTAAGATGCATACTAGGTTTTCCTCCAAATTTTCTTGGAGCCATCAAATCAGAGGAGGGGGGAAATAGTTGAGATGTATGGTAGTTTCTAATTTATCTTCCACCTACTCCTGAAGTACTGTTACTTCGTCTCAAATAAAACTCTTTTTTTTCCTTCTCAATGCTGCAAATAGTTCTGTTTTCTAAACTCCAAATGGTGCTTTGCTTTGACTTCTCATGATGTGAGATGTGAGAGCAAGTCAGGACAGACTGCATGAAAAAGAAGTCCAAGAGCTGATGGGGTGATGAAGAATTCTGAAGCCCCTTTTTCATAACTGGAAACAAAAGTTACTGTTCAAGTGTTGGTGTCTTACTAGTACAGGCATCGCTCAGAGGCAGTGAGAGGGATCTAAGAGAGGCTGTCCTCCTTTAATCAATGGGGTGTGGCAGTTCTTTTGCTGTCATTCGCTTTCCTGCTCTCATGTCACAGAATGCCTAATCAGCTTTTGGCTGGGCAAATGACTGAAGTGGAAAAATGCATGGGAACAAAATTAATGTCAGTGAGCAACTTCTGCTAATAAGTCATCTAAGTCTCACTCAATGTCTGGAGAGCTGAATAATATTTTACTGACTGAGCAGTTGCAGAGCCTTTGATATCAACACATTGATGATGCGCAAAATGTTTTGAATTCTTAGTAATTAGAGGCATGTTTTTTTAAACTGACAGCAGAATCTGAAAGACAGTGAGAGGTGAAGTATGGTAGGAAGTGAGATTCATGCCTTCATCAGTGACCATTACTTTGAGAGCCAGTTTGGTCTAGTGGTTAAAGCTCCAGGCTAAAAACCAGGAGACTCTGAGTTCTAATCCTGCTTTAGGCATGAAAGCCGGGTGGGTGATTTTGGGCCACTCACTCTCAGCCCATGTCAGGCTCAGGCGACAAGCTGGTTGGTGAATTCCTGTTGCAACCAAAGGATCAACATTCAGTTGATCCGAAAAAAGTGGACCCTGCACCTGTGGGAAAAATGCTAGGAAGAAAAAAAAAATCAGGGACCATTACTTGTTGATTCACCAGAGGCAGGGGTCATATATAATGCCCGTATACCACAAGCACTCTCCTTAGGGGACAGTTTAATAGTATCATCATCCAGGCCAGGTAATTCATCAGCCTTCTACCTGCATAGCATTTACCAAGCTAGCTTGTGATCCACACCTATCTGATTAAGGCTGCTCTCTGAGCATATTTACATATCCGAAACAAGCTCCATTGGCTTACTTCACATTAACATATGATTGGACTAGGTCTTGCTGCTAAAGATTATTTTCTGTGATAATTAATTATCTTATTTGTTTGTTCATTTGTTTCAAGCAAGGCATAGAGAACTAGTTAAGTTGTAGTAAAAAGACTTCCAATTTTGGATAGCACTAGTGATTTCCAGGTGCATGTATGAATTTGAGTGAAATACTAATGGCAAGAAGTTTTCCTATGCATTTTCAGTGAAGGTAAAAGCTGCGTAAAGACATAACACTGCACCCTCTGCAAAGCTCTTATAGATGGGCAACACAATATACTCCAAATGATTATGCTCTGGGATTAGAATAGACACACACACAAACACACACACACACACACACACACAAATCTAAAAACTGACTTTGCAAAACTAAGAAATACTGTAGGTTTAAATAGCAATCCAAAGACATTTAGGTAGCATACATGTGCCTTGATAATGAACAATCTTTTACTGTAAAGTGAACAATTCCTGAATTTTCTAAATCTGAGCAGTAAAGCATTCACTAGATCAAGTGAATTTTTTTCCCCCAAAATAGCACGGTTTGCTTTGTGCATTGAGTACGTCTCACCAATAGCTCCTGGCAGGGAAATATTACTTGAAATGAATTTTTGGCTATATTGTATAAATAACTGTTTCCATACAGAAATGTTTATAAACCTTAGAGAAGTTTAAAGCAGTGCCTTTGTACTAAATGAGATACTTTGGAAGCCGGTATTCTCCTGCCATAGAGAAAAGCAGTTAGAACCTTTGTATTTAGTTTTAAGAATATTACTTTCTCAATAACTTTCCCAGGAGCTGAATGAATGGAAGTAAAAACAAACAAACAAGAAAACCTAGAATAATGATGGATTCATTAGATGCTCTAGGCACTGTACCCCTACTGATTTAAGATGAATTTATTTATTTTTCATTATAAAAGTTGCCAATCAATATATATGATATACATAAAATTTTAAAAACATTGGTTCTTAACTGATCACGTTTTTACTTAACTGAAAGGTTGAGGCTAATAAGGAATTACCCTTCTATCTGGATGCATAGTAGAGCAATCAATGTGCTATGCGTACTTTATGGATTACCAGTAAAGAAAAAGTAAGCTGGGGGGGGGGGAGCTCAAATGTGGGCTTTCTGAAAGGCAGTTGTGGGGGCATAAGAATGACTCAGGAGGAAATCGGTGATTAAATTAAGACAATGGAATATTTCAATGAATGATGCATTCCAATACTTAGTAAATGTCTCATCTGACAATAAGAGAAGCCTTTAAATGTCTTTGTATAATACACTTGTATCATTAATGTGATAGTATATGACATTCCAAACTTACATATAAATACAGTGGTCTAAAAAAAAAAAATTCAAAGTTAAGGTATATGGTTATGTGCCAGCTAAACAAAACAAAACAAAACAAACACAGAAATGCTGAAAATACAGTGGTGACTTCAGCTAACACTCCAGGTGTTGACATATTTACTGGGACATAGCCCTCCCTGAATATAGTGCAGAGTATTCTGAGTAAATATGTTAAGAATTACTGGGTTTTAGAGCATAGAAAGAATACTTTTCAAAAGATAGCTTCAGAAATGGAGAGAGGGGCAGAGAATGACCTCTTTTCAAACCTGCATGAGAAATATTGGTTGAGGGCAGGAACTGAAGCTAAATTCTGTATTTTAAAACCATGACAATATGTTGTCTCTGCTCTGTTTGAAACATGGAGGAGGGACGCCCTTAGAGATTCCAGTGTGGGAGGGAAACTTTGGAGGGAAAATCCTGCAGACTTAGATATATTGAACATATAATAATGAAAATGTTATGGGAACAGCATTCACTATGTGTGCTGGTATAACTTGTGACTAATTTAGGTCCTAAGTACCAGAGTGAGCCTTGCATCATTTTGATCTATCTATCCTTTAGCAACATAATTTAGCAACATAACGAGCATGATATAAATTAACCAAAACAGTTCCATCAAAAATCTTTTTGGGTCCAAATTTTTGCTTTCAACTGAATTCTTTGTTATGTTTCTTTGGGATGCAGATAACTCAGATCCAGAAAATGGGGTGATAACTAATTATTTAGAATTTTTAGCCTGAATTCCAAGGCTGACAATACCAATCCAAATAAAAGGAAGACCAGGATTACAGAAACTGATTTCCATCTCCTTATAATTTAGTGATACATACTTAGGAATTCAATTTACCCCTTTCAAGACAATAACAGCGGACACTTACAATGTAATTTCCAACTGAAGTACACCAACGCCTTCCCTCCTGCTTTTGCTTTAGCAAAGTAATTCATGGGGCTTACAAGGGCAGTTGAATTTTTGTAATTGTGGCTGCTGTTTAAAAATAAACCATGTTCTCAGAATGGATGGATGCCAACTTTTCATAGTCAGATTAGGTGATATTGGGTTTACTGGATATTTTAAAATGCATTGCCCAGATGAAAGAGGATATTAAGGTGGGTGAAAATGCCCTTACATTTGTACAGCAAGACTGATATACATTTTGAGAGTAATGCTTATGATGGGTCCACTTAAATTGTTTAAGCAGACTGGGGTTAATGGTTAAAGTTTTATGGGCAGAGCAAAAACCCAGGATCTCCCCACTAAATGATGGTGGTTTCTTTAATTCTCCTGATGTTAAACAATATCATTGGTCTTATTCCTTAATCTCAATCATATATTGGAATAGAATGGAAATGGTTTGGACTATGTACCATTGCGGGCTCAGATTGAGATTTATTATTTAGTACTCTCACAATCTTGGCAAGTTCTTGGTTTTGAAGTCCAGTATGATTTCAGTTACCTTTCTAGCATTTCAAGTGGTTAAATTTACTTGGGCCTTATGGGGCAGAAATGTATACAGTAATTGATTTTTCCTCTCATGAGACGTTGATGCTTTGGAGCAATTTTTATTTTTAAATGTCTGGTAATACTTCTGTTTGTTTGATACCTTTAAAACTTGAGATTTTACAAATGGAATAAAACTTACCTAGAGACTGAATGGCAACACATACAGTTAAAACATTTCTTATGTACCTGATGCTCTCATAGCCTCAGAAACTCTAGAGGCTTTGGAAAAAGCCTTTACTGAAACTAAAGCATTTTTAAAAATTACAATCAATCAATCAATCAATCAATCAATCAATCAATCAATCAACAATTAAAATTGGAACAGAATTGGCCTCTATTTAATAGTTTTAGGGAATGTTAGATGCATTTCTTATGACCTCAAAATTCATGTAATTCAGCAAAAAAGACCTCTCTTTTTTTTTGGAATGGAATGTTTTAAAAAGGTTAGTTCTCCTTTCTTTGCTGGAGATGTAATAAATTGAAGGAACTTTGACGTATATATTATAGGTGTGTCCATTGGTAATTCCTTATTGGTTAAATATTATCATTATGGTGATCCAGTTTCTTTGAAGACAGGAGATAAAAGTGTTCATGTTTTGTTAAACTATCTTTCAGAAATCTGGAATCTTTCAGTCTATGAAGCAATTTGGCTATATCAAGTTTGTACTGCTGAGGAAAAGGTGATAATGCACTCACGGAAGATGCTGGTATTCCAGACTCTAAAATTTGGCTTAACAATATCTGTCAGCATTTGGATTTGTTTTGTATTGAAGAAGACACAGAATTAGAGAGTATGGTTCCATATGGTATAGGACTCTAGGTTATACTTTTCCAACATTTTTCCTTTATGTTTTTTCTGTATATATTTACAGTTAGTTATCATTAATCTATAATATTTAAATATAATTAATATAATTATTATATACACAATACGTATATAATTATTATAATTATATATATAATTATGTATAATTAATCCCTCCTTTTTTCCTCTGGGAATTTTAGTATTGATTAGTTAAGGTTTTTTTGTTTTTTGGTGGGGGGTGTCTTTATTCTTTGTTTTCTTCCTTGGTAGTTTAGCATAGGCTTTCTTTTCTTCTCATTATACAGCATGTTTTATATATGTTAGGTTTCTTTTTTAAATTACATAGTCTTTTATAACATAACAATATAATAATATAGTTATATTGCTATTTAGTGTATTTACAAAATTATAGACTATTTTTTTTAAAGATATGTTAATTATCATTTTTTAAAGTTTAATAAAAGTTTATTAAAGAAAAAAGTTGGGTGACCTAACATTTTTCTCCACTTAGAGGCACATCACCACGCACAAACATATACAGAAATTTAGCAGGGTAAATTTTCCTAATCTGTTCAATCAATATGCTAACCAAAGCTACAGGTTTTCCTTAGGTATAACCCACATGTTGTACTGAAAACAGTTCAGGGTACCCTAACCTTTTACATTCAGGGTTGGATACTGCCTGCATATGGTGTCTTACTATAATTTGATGCTATAACTGTATTAATTGTGTTGTCTACAGATGGCAAGCAAAGCTCATCTTTTATGCATTACCTCTGGAAATAGGAGGGCCACCTTTTGTGATCCAATATTCTAGAGCCAGTTTGGTGTAGTGGTTAAAGGCACCAGCCTAGAACCTGGGAGACTGTGAGTTCTAGTTCTGCCTTAGGCACGAAGCCAGCTGGGTGACCTTGGGCCAGTCACTCTCTCTCAGCCCTAGGAAGCAGGCAAGGACAAACCACTTCCAAAAAACCTTGCCAAGAAAACTGCAGGGACTTGTCTAGGCAGTCATCAGGAGTCAAAAACTGACTTGGAAAGCACACACACACAAACACACAAATTCTGTGGGTGAGAAAGAAGGACAGTTTTTGATCATGTAGCTCTTTGATTCTTACCTCTGGCTGCTGCTACTTTTTTATCTATCTTGCTGTTTGTTCCTGGCTAAAACAACAATAATGTAGGCCAAGTAGGAAGATTCAGCAGACTTGATGTGATAATCTAAATGAAACTAAGTCTTCTTCTAAGCACGTGCAGGGGAAGGGGGGATGCAGCTGTTTGGAGGTGTTCCTCTCCCCCCCCCCCCCCCCCCCAGTTAGGGTGTGTAGCATAGGCCACAGTTCATGTGAGTAGATTAGAGAATAGCTTTTCTGACCAATTTAGGCTGTAACAAGCAAGGCTCTATTCCTAAGTGTTTACCCTCCATTTAAGTTGAGCCCTTTGTTGCCAGGGGTTTATTTTACCATAGAAATCCTAGCATTGTAAAACAGATATAGGCTTGTTCCTAGAGGAAAAAGTTTTTCTTTTTTTAAAGTCACTATGATTGCACCTCCCTAAGGCATCAGATCCTGCAGCCGTCTGCAGAAAAGAGCCCTTTCAAGGCAGCATTTTCCCACAGACATCTATCGTTGATTATTTTATAGCTTTCGGCTTTGTCAATGAAGGATGAAGCAAAAACAAATCGGCAAATCAAAAAGTGAGAAACAAAGAACGGAGATCTTTCTTTTATTGTTGTTCCACAAGAAAAATAAAATAAATAACAAAACCTGGGCAATGGAACAGGGATTATTCATCAGTGACATTATTTTCTCCCCCGCCCCCCCATAACTTAGAACTAGAATAGATATTATTCTCTGCTTTCCAAATTCTGCACTAACATTTACTGTTGACCTATTAAATGTATTTCTCCATTATGTGGAGGGATTAGGTTGTACCCCTCCTTTTCTCCTGGAGTTGAAGGTGGGCATCTGTGGCACTATTGCCTCTCACTTTGTCCCAACAGCCTTATAGGCTGAAGGAGAGTGACGTCTAAACTCATCCAGTAAGCTTCTGTGGTTGAGGACCTAGGTCTTCACTTAGTCTTGTATATTAACTACTTCACCACATCTCTGATACCAGTAAGATATTTTATAGGAGCAAAGTTGAGCAAAGGATTCAGAAAGACGCACTCCCCCCCAAACTTGCTGAGCATTAAGGAGGATATGTCTCTCAAAGACTTGGTGCTGTCACTCTTCTTTAGCAGGAATCCTGGTAGAAAGGTCTACCTTTGCATCCACATGCATGCTCAGAAGAATGGGAAAGAGCCTCAAAGCAGACATGCCAAGTCTTTCAGAGTTGTGACTCACTCAGCAGTCCATGTAGAGTGTTTAAAGGGGTACTTCAGTTGCTCTGCAGATGGAGCTTTAATGTAATCCAACATGTGTCCTTCCCTTCCCTTCCCTTCCCTTCCCTTCCCTTCCCTTCCCTTCCCTTCCCTTCCCTTCCCTTCCCTTCCCTTCCCTTCCCTTCCATAAGGAAGCATAAATACACATACCTTTTACTCAAAAATGTCACAAAATCTTATATATAATAACATAAAATTATAACAGTTCTTTTCTGCTGATTATTCTGGGCTTGTGTGGATCTTCCGGGCTTCTTTTTGTTCTACAGAGAGGAATACATCCTTCTGTTGCTCAGCTGAAGGATGGAGCAGGGACTTTTACTCAGAACGTGAAGGGCTATTGCCTGAATCAGAAGCAAAGGTGATTATTTCATGATGAACTTGCCTGTCTGCAATGGGAAAAATCAGTCAAGACTACACAGTTATTCTCTCTCCTCTTAGTCTTGTGTAGCTTTGTTGGATAGGAACCTTCTAAGGATGGAGGGGCAATGCATAAATATGGTGAGCAAGTTCAGCCGCATACTTTTTTTCTGGTGTATGGTGGTCATCCTGTTCCCATTTATCCTTACATGGCAGATCTTGACATGTCTGTTTGGATGTGTAGAAGTTCTGTTGTTACTCTAATTAAAACACAGACATGAAGCTAGGCTAGCTTCCATACTCTCACAATCTGATTGTGCATGTTTTTGACATGTGAGATGGCATGTGTGAACCACCTATAATTATGCTACTTTGCACAACTAATTTTTAAGAAAATATAAATGATAGAAATAAATTTTAAATCAGGAATTGCTCTGGTGATTCTTTCAGACATAAAGCTGTAACTGTGAATGAATTGTTGATTTTTATTCCATTTATTTGGATAAAGCAGTGTTTCAAAGCAATGCCATTTCGGAGTTGCAGCCATGTTCCATGGACTCAGGATGGTATTTAAATTGACTTTTGAGATCTTCTCTGTTCTCTACTTATTAAAACAGAGGCTTTCTTTTAGCCTATCCTAGTTAGCTTGATTGAATGAAGGTTTCCTAATAAATAGTGCTTCCGTCATCTAATTTCAAGGGATGTATGGGTGGGGGAGAGAGAAGGTCAGTGGTTCCCAGCAGTTGTTGGACATAGGAGCTAACAAGGCTCTCTGTTGATGCAATAAAAGACTACATAAATCTGCCCTTCTCCTCCTCCTTGCCCCATTAGGTTTAAGTCACAGTCTTAGGAAAATACTGCTTTTTCTAATGGAGCTATTCAATCAGAAACAATGCTACTAATGTGCCTCTGGAGAAAGCAAGGCAGACACATTCCACACAAGAAGCAATTAGTTAAGAGGCTCCATCATCTTTCTGTCTCATCTGGACACAGAATCAATGATAGAGCCTGATATCATAGTCTCATGGAATGGGAGAATTGGGGGATAACTTCAAAGATCTCCTATATAACTTTTGGCAATCATCAGCTGAGATACAGGCAAAAAGCACTTTAGCCTCTTCTTTCATATCAGCAGAGGGCTTCTCACAGATCCAACTTTATAGTGACCAACCCAGCATCAAGGGCTCTTCAATCACCACTCAGAAGCAAACTCACATCCTATTAAGGAATGAGTTGTTGGTCAGAGCTTGAGCAAATTCAAGAAATGTCTTCATTTTCAAATGAAGGCATTCTACATTTCTTCATAAACTGCGTTTCCCTACTTGCTTTTATTTTAGCATAATGTTTAAATGACAAATGAAAGATTAAAAAAAAAAGCTATGTGGTTTAGAATTATGAGGGATTTACAAAACAGATGGAATGTTGGTTCTCAATTCTTCAAACATTTGGAATGCTTCAGTGGGACTCTGGTTGGCCTCTGATGCATGATTGAAATGCTGCAATGCTTAGAAATTAATATTTCAATGCAATAGAAAGCACCTCCCAGTTTCCCAAGACTGGAATTTGATAATTGCCACAGGACGTGATCACTGGCTTAGATAACTTTTATCTGGGGATGAGGCAAGTAAGAGACAGCTGTTCAGTTACGGTGCAGCAGATTGCTCATAGGCAGTATTTCTCTGAACAAAATGGGAGAGAGGGGAGAGGGTAACAGCTACCCCAAAACGGGGGTAAGGGTATTCCATTGTCTTTTATGTTCTACACACACTTTCCCAGAGAAATAAACCCCTGGTTGTATGTTGGGTATGAAGATGTCTCCATACTATATTGTACAGAGTATCTTGGGTTTTAGTAAGGCTACTCTAGAAACAAATAAAATTAACCACACAGAAATAATGAAATAATAAACAATGAAAAAGGGAAGAACCTGAGAGAGTAAAAATGAAAATATAACCTTATTTTGGATATGATTTCCGTAATAAAGAAGCATACTAAGTGTGCATCAATACTCTGCATTTACCTTCTAGGTCAGGGGTTCCTAAACTTTTGCCATCACACCTCCCTTTAGTGTAATCTTAATGTACACAACTCCCCTAAAAGTTCAAACCCCCAAATGAACAATGAAAATAATACTGTACAATGAAACTTTGGGAAAGGTGGATTTATTGTAACAATGTAGTGATAGGTTCTTCACACCTCCCCTGGACTCTGTCTGCACCTCCCCAAGGGAGGTACACCTCACAGTTTGGGAAACCCTGTTCTAGATGGTGGGGCATAGCTGGCTGGGGAATTCTGGGAGTTGAAGTCCACACATCTTCAAGCTGCCAAGGTTGAGGAACGCTGCTTTAGACCACTTTGTTATATGGAACATACTGTATATCTATATGAGAAGAAACATAAAAGTAAGTTGAATGCAGTGGGAATGGGATATTTAAGAAGTGTGTGGTCAAATAAAAGATAGAATAAAGGGGTGCTGAATGAATGTGGTCTGAACAAAAAAGTGAAGGTCCAGTACAAAACAAGTGCAAAATAAACAATTGAAAGAACAGTGAATAGGATGAGAGAAGGGGAGACTGAGGAAATCATGATTGGATGGAGTTAATGACACCTCCAAAAAGAGACAGCTGAGTAGTTTAAAGAACAAACAGCAATGTATGAAGTGATCTATGGACATGGCAGAAACAAGGGTGCTTTGTAAACAAAGGAAGTTATGGAGAGGTTGTGTGAATGGTGTTGATGTAAACTACCGTAATTTTAGCTGCTTCTTTTTCTTTTCCTGGTCTTAGGGCTTGAATTATTTTGTCCTATTATATCTTACTTCTTTTCTGTGCTGTATATAATGTTGCTTGCTGTGAAAGGGAAGAGCATGGTGGATGTGGTTGTTAAGCGTGTACAATAAAGAAGATTCACAAAGTACAATTTTAGAAGAATGTCCTTACCCCTGGACAGACAAATACTGCCACCTTCTGGGCATTCATAATGAGATGATCCAATTAGACTTTATATATGACTTCACACTATTGTGTATAATGTATAAGTTGCTTTGTACTTGCGATTAAAAGTAATGATTGCTTTTATATTGATTGTTTTCATACTGTGATATTATAATGCTCTTGTAATTATTTGTTTTATTTTATCTTAATATCCATGGAAACTTCTTAAGAGATGGGATAACATTAAACAAATAACAAAACACCTTTCTTAAAAAATAAAAATACCCCCATCTGATCTTGTCTGAAGGAGCGTTCTTTAATTTTAATATCAAACAACAATGAAAATCAGTATCTCCTTATTCCAAGTCTCCCTAATATGTAACTAGTTCTAGGGAAAGTTTGCTAATGGTCCCTCTCTTCAGTCTCCAAAATCAATCTGGAAGAATGGCTAGGTCTACCAGATCAGTTTTTTTCTGCTCCTTTGCCAAAGACAAAGGAGGATTTTTACAGCCCAGATCTAGTAGCTGTAGGTTTGAACTTCTCCCAGTTTTACATAGAACCTCTCTCTTACTTTAACACCTCCATCATTGAGGTCACCACTCAGATAAGTACAAGTTCCCCTTTCAAAACTAGGCCATGCTTCATTGTTCCACGCTGAACTTTCACATAGGCTTCCAGAAAAAGACTAAAAACATAGAACCAGGTCATTTGCTTTGTGGGGAGAAGATCCATTTCCAGTGTGGAAGGTGTGGATGGGGAAGACTTCTGATAACAGGAATAGGCAATAATTGACAGGTTGGTAGACAATCAGGGTGAAAGTACATTGATTCATTTGTCTCTGTGATTTCATTTTCACTTGCAGAAGAAAGCAATGCCATGAACTCAGGGCTTCCAATGAAAGAGATCTAAATCTCTCTGTATGGGAGAAGAGCTGTACTTAATTATGCCCAATGAAATTCAATACATGAGACTTGTAAAAAAAGTTTACAAGCGGAAATTGGGAGTCTAGCTATCTTCCTTTCCTTCTTCCATCCACCTGGTCATTCATTCATCCATGTCTCTCATTGCTCACTGAGTATGCCTAGTCCACACTGAGCAGGGTGAATTTTAAAGGGTTGCAGTGTATGCAGCCCTAGAAAAGTGCCCCTTCCCAAAAGCAGAGCCTTTCCCAATGTGTGACATCACTCCCTTGCTCCTTGTGCTCTACCTGCTACCACAAGGGTATCCTGCTTGCTTCCACTCTGCCCATCTCCTGCATTGCATCTAGTGTGGTAAGGGTGGAACCATCTACTGCACTCATTCCTGCCTTCTTAATAAACAATGAAAAAGGGATGAGTCATCAGTGTGCACTGATGATGTTACCTAGTTGGGTAATGAAATGTGTGTAAGCAAACAACCAAGCTCAGAGAGCAACAAGAACTCCACTGTTCAACCCTGAGCCACAAATATTCTCTTCTAGCGAGAAGGCAGATTGCCTAAAAGGAAAGCAGAGAGATAGTTTTGCCCATGGGAAGTTCAAAGTATTTCTTCCAAATCATCTGGGAACCATGTGCAACTCTAATCTATAGCACAGATCATATGTTTTTTTTAAAGCAGACTTTGTTTTTCATCTACTGCAATTTTCTGATAAACTGTTACATCCAAAGAACAATGGGTCTTTTCTAAGAATGATTGTGGCTTGTCTGTGGGCAAGTAAATCTTGTTTATGGGTGTTCCATTTGCTCAACGAAGAAAAAATATCTCCTGGGCTCTTTTTTTTCTTTTTGATCTGTTTTTACCTTTTTGAAAATTATGTTTTTTCTATTACAGTGTGTTTTCTTTGAGTGAGTTTGGCTGCGGAATAGGCCTGTCTTTTTTTCTTCAAATTTTAAAAATATTTGGGTTGGTGGTGTCTGTACTCTGTTTAGATACTTGGTAAAATTCACTTAATAAATTCTTTAAATCCACATAAAACAGTGTTTTAAGTCTTCTTTTCAAGTGTTTTTCTTTCTGCTATTAAAACTCTACAGTATTTCACCATTTCTATGTGTTTAGTCTAAACTGTTGTGAATCATGTTCTCCTGTTGAACAGATGTTCCTTTTAGGGATCCCTTTTAAAAAACAAACAAACAACTGCATTTATAGCCTGCCTTTCTTCTGGGACCTCAAGGCAGCATATGGGGTGGAGTGTGGTGGGGTGGGGGAGATGTTTCCACATATTATCCTACAAGAGCTCTGTGAGGTGGTTTGGACTAAGAGTTAGTAACACCAAGGTCACCCAGAGAGCTTCATGGTTATGGGGTTTTAATCAGATTCAGATTAATCTTAGTTCCTAAAGCAGAATAAGATAATTGTCAGCTTTTTTTTTTTTTTTCATTTCTTTGGGAGAAAATAAATGGATCTGAACCTACTTATTCCAGTTCTGTGCCTCAATGAAACTCGAGTTCTGATCAGATTCTTCAGAGTTCTCAGCTTTAGAAAGAGTTCTGAAAGAAACTCATTAAGTGGGTGACAGGACCTAATAACGGATTTATTAATAGCAACGAGAGGCCCCCTCCTTTGTACAAAATCTCTCATCCCATTTCTCTGAAATTTTGAAAGTGTCTGAACAAAAGGGGTATTATTGTTGCAAATTTCATCACAGTGTTTCCAAAGATCAAATTTACTGTTCAGGAATTTTAAGTATATCTTGAAAATTCCTGCATTGAATTTTATGAAATTTGAAATACTTTTTCCCCTTATGAATCTAAAGCAAGTCTGTGAACTGCATCAAATTTTGCTAAGGAAACAAAAAACAGGGGTATCAGTTTGCGTTTTTCCTCCTCTAGGAGTGTGGAGCATGGAGATCCATTTTCTGACTCCTTCTTGGGATCCTAGAATCAAATTAAGTCAGATCACTTTTCAAGATATCTAATTTGGATCAGATTGTTTCTAGAGCTCCAGATGCTATTCAAACCAAAGAGGATATATTACTTGACTCATTTATTGGTGAAATGAAACTAATTCCCCAGTGTAATCTGGAAACTGTGTGTGAAGCATCTTTAAATAGGGAGCTGGGGTAAGATTGCTTTGCCAAAAATGTAATTGGTTTGGGGCAAACTGTATTGAATGTATTATGGATATATTTTAGATCTCTCCCCTCTGTGATTTATTTCACCTTTGTAATACTTGCCCCACTAAGAATATGGTAACAATAAAAGAGATCCCCAAGTTAAGCTCAACTCCCTGACAGCGTGGATATACCTGTGTTTTCTTCCTAGCAATGTAACAGAGGTGGTTTGCCATATCTTTCTTCCCAAATGTTTTTTCCCCCCCAACTTCCACAGCTCTGGATTTTCCTAGGGATCCATCCAAGTACTAACTAAATTGATCCTACTTGGCTTTTCTACAAAATCAGCCCAGGTCAATAAGTGCTGCCACCCGCTGAGGCCTGATAATGATACCTCCCCAACCCCAATCCATGTTTGTTGCTTCTAAACCTCCTTGACTTCCCACTGCCAAGAAAGGAGCCACGCTTACTCGCCTATTTTAGCAAATACCTTTATGGGATAAAACTGATTTGTTATTCGCCTGGTAGCCAGTTTCAAAACTACCCTCTGTAGCTGTTTTTCAGTATATTTAAGTGGCTGTCTCCCCCAAACATGAGAATGTTGGCAGAATGAAATATAGGTTTACCTGGTACCCAAGAAAGTCCAAATCAGTTCAGGATTTTGAAGTCCCCAGAGTTGCTGGGGGTGAGGGAGACTTCCAAATCAAGCTGATTGTCCAGCTTTTTTGGACATTGGGCAGCTTGGGTCCTACTATCTGCTTCTACTCACAAATTTGAGATGCTCCAGTATAACAACATTTGGCTGCCTTTAAAAGCTTTTACCATTCAAAATAGAAATGATGAACCATTTCTCCCCTTTCTTTGATGTAGTGGAGGTAGTTTGTGTTTTTGATGTGAAATGTTGCAAAACAGTTTATTTGTCTTTTCAGGCTAAGTAGATCTCACCCAGCCAACTTCTTTCTCCTTTGAGTCTCTTTGGCTCTTTCTGTTAATATGTAGGAAGGCTAGAACATTGTGCTTAGAGCCTGGAATTCACTAGCCATCCTTTTATGATCTCCATGAATTAGGTATTTATGAACATCGGTTTGATTTCTATTACTTACTTAATTAATCCAAGATGTACAGAGGGTTTAAAACAGGTTTTCCCCCTGTGTAATGTTGTTATGAACACTGGCCTCTTTACCACTCAGTCTTAAAATGGTTGGGGGGAGGCAGGGGGCCAATTCTCCAAATATATGGAAAGGGATATTGTGCTGTTTTAATGATGGTGGTCAAGTGACAATCTTATCTAAATGCCTGTTTGCTAATGGTCCCTTGATATTTCTAAAATCCCTATTGTTAGTCAACTTGGTCTCCCCTGTCAGCCAGCATGGGGCCAAGAAGCAAACAATACTTGACAATCTTTTGAATATTTTGCCTCTGAGGTCTTTTTTTTTTAACCAAAGCCAAAAAAACTGGATGGGAATGGAGAAAGAAGCACTTAGCTCCTTCCTTATGGGCTATTTTCTTTAACAGACTTTCTATCCTCTAAGGTGCTCTTCATCCCTTTGAGTACTAAAGTAAATTTTGAGTCATTTGTGCAGGCAGAAAGAGACATAGAAAAAGAGAAGAAAGAGTTTTCACTTGCAAAATAGATATTCCCAGAGAAACTTCTCAGTTTTTGCTATTGAACTGGGAAACTCCAAATGAAAGAGGAAAATGAATAATGCTTTAGAGCCCTCCCCAAACTGATGTCCTTTGAATGAGCTACAGGACTGCTACCATTGCTTCCTGCCAGTGTGGAACTCATGAGTGATGAGGATTGTAATCTGACCACCTGGGAAAGGGATCAGGTTGAAGAAGGGTAGTAGAGGACCTGCTCAAATATCTTACCTTTGGAGAGGGGGGAGCATGAAAAACAAGAGGGGGACAAATGTCACACCAATGCCCTTGTGGCCAAGCTGGCACCAGGAATGGTCATCCTTTAAATCTAGTGAGTTCTGCTGTCTTAAAATCCTGAACTGCTGCTATCCTTGAGTCAGCAGAAAACTATACCAATAAGAAATTTGCTGTCCCATTGCTCATCTCTATGGCCTTTGCTCCTAGTCCCTGCAGGTCACATGGCTTCCCTCCAGGTAATGGGCATGACAAACCTTGAGACAGGGTTGGAAGGAGGGAGAAAGTACAGCCTTAACACTGGTACAGCTAAGGGTGGCTTATGCCTGTCTCATCATAAGATGAAGGCAATATATGGAGACATGGCAGGAAAAAAAATGTTGCCAGGGAATACTTGTGTCATGGTTAGGTGATGGGGGAAAGGCCCTTGGGAAATCTAGAAACATTTAGGCAGGGGGGCATAGATCAATACCCCATGACATGCTAATTAGCAAGTTTGTTAAATATGGGCTAGATGGCATGACAATTAGGTGGATGAAAAATTGCTCATCATCAGTTCTTCATCAAACAGGAGGCATCAGGTTGAGCCCGGGGCCTCTAGTTTTCACTATTTTGATTAATGGATGAAGAGTAGAAGGAACGCTGTGATCGTCTAGGTTCTGGGCTCAAAATATGAGTATGGTTTGAATCCTGGAAGCCAGCTCTCATAAACAATAACTAACTACATTAAGTCTTAACTCTTTGGGGAAAAGTATCAATAATTTTGACTTGAAAACCACTGACTGTTAAATTAATAGAATATTGATGAAGGGGATTGTTCTGGTCATTGTTTTTAGCTCTCTGATGTGTAACAAGCTGAGATATTCTATCCGACCCCAGGTCCCATTTCTTTCCTTTCCCAATAGTTTTTCTCTTTAAATGCTGGTAACAACTAATCTATTTAGTAATACCAGAAGAGATTGGGTGAGACCCAAACTGGAAGAGAGTAGAATTCTTGGAAAGTGCTTGCCAAAATACTGGTTATAAAACACTGATTTAGATGGTTGGAAATAGTGCCCTCAATGACACGCCAAAAATGACTGAAGAACTCTTACTTCCAGACTGTGTCGTCAAGAACCTGATGTTTTAACATTATGAATGATCACAAAGTTCTGGAACGGAGTCTTTTAGGACATCTCTCAGTTTTCATTAATTAGTGTTTTCTGGATGCCCAAAGTTCTCTCTGACTGCTTGTCATGAAACATTTAATCTGTTAACATGGCCCTGCCCTCCACTTTGTTCTAGTTAATGCTAGTCAAAACCTGATATTAATTAATGTTACTCTTAATTATTTTGCTCTTTCTCAGTCTGGATTTACATGTTGCGTTAAGATACTGTGGTTTTCGGCTTTTGATTTGGATTGTTGCATGAACCTGGCCACTGTGGTTTGTTAACCATGGCTTATGGCATGGCTTTAAGTGGGATCCTGACCATTATGGCTCATTTATTAAGTTGTAATGAAAGTAAACCGTGGCTTAGGGTTATTATCCAGTCATTTTTGTTTGTAAAACTGTTTATTTCTTACAGTGATCAGGCTATTACAACATGTTCAAAAAACATAGTTAAATTAAAATATGGCTTAGTATGGTATATGAACCCAAAGATGGAGCTGTTTCTTTTGGATAAAGATTCTTAAGGTTCACTCTTAACTGTTACCATGCCTTCTTGCATAACTTTTGCATTAGTTTGAATGATTGGAATATGTGGCTTGAATATGGAGAGCAAAACCCAATTAGATGCAAAATCCTCAGTGCTTGATCACAAACGGTTGAATACACGAGAATTGTTCACCTCAATGCACAAGAATTGTTCACCACAGACAGAGCTATGGTATTTAGATCAATGGTAGAAAACTTATCTAAAGATTTGTGTTAAATTAAAGGGAAGGAAGATAAACAAACTTTTGTTGATGGTAATTGCAGCATGGTTTAATTCATATGGAGTTGTAGTCCATGAGGACCTGTGACCTTCCCTAGAAATTTAAACCTTTGTCGGGTGTAATTATTGCTACTTTTACCCTCTCTTTTTTTCTTTCCATTATCCCTCTCAGCAATTTTGCTGAGTTACTACTTAACACAAATGAATAATTAGTTCCTACCTGGTATGTGCAAGACTGCACCCAGAGGGACGGGGTACTCCATTATAAAATCTAAGAACCAGTATGGTGATGGAAAAGAAAAAAAGTTAAGTCTTATTTCCTATTTTAGCTAAATTACTGAAGAGTTGCACAGAGAGTTTAAAAAAAATGAGACTTGTCTTCATTAATTTTATCTTATTTTCTTAGAGACATCAGCTATTTAATTGGATTATATGATCTAGGTAAATGAGACTACTAGGGCAAAACTTGTACAATGAAACAAAAGACATGTATTTTATCTGCTGGAAAAGAGTTAGAACAATACCATTTTGTAAGTCACATTCCTAAACAAGCATATGCAATTCAGCAGTAACTCTGAGGATTATCTTTCTACAGATGTTTTTAGAGACTGGCAATATCTCAGTCAGTGACCCTATTAAGACCAGACTACTGCATGTCAATCAAAGGCCTTGTAACCTTTCAGAGCCAGGGTCCTCTGAGGTTCTTCTGGATTCATAGCTCCTGCTTGAGGAGCAGGTGGCAACCATGGCCAGAAAGGCCTTTGCATAGCTCCATCTTGGGTACCAGTTTCACCCATTTCTGAATTGGGAGGTGCTGCTCATAGTCACTCAAGTGGTAGTTGCCTCTGGTTGGATTTCTGCAATTCACTCCAAATGGGGATGTCCTTGAAGACCATCCAGAAGCTGCAGCTGGTCCAGAAGACAGCAGTGGGAGTAGTAATGGGTGCACCACAATATGATCATGTAACTCTACCACATTGCAAGCTGCACTGGCTTCCAGTAGACTTTCAGGTGCAATTCAAGGTGCTGGTTATCACCTATAAAACACTACATGGCACAGCAAGATTATTTGCAGGACTGCATATCTCCTATTACTTCTGTCTGTGACATGAGGTCCTCTGTAGTTGTGCTTGCTCTCCCTGACCCTATAAGCCTTTTTTTTTAGAGCCATTAAGCCATGATGGTAAATGACCCTGTTCTATTGGGAGAGTGAGTGATGCTTTTATGAGTACAGCTCTGGTATTCTCTGGAGGTCTCCCATCCAAATATTAACCATGATTGACACTGCTTAGCTTCTGTGCCTAGATAAAATCATCCATGTCATGCTTCAAAACTTTATGGTGAAAAATGATTCAATTTCATGGGAATTATTTCTAATAGAATTCCATGGTGAATACAACTTAGCATACTCCATTCCCTTATGTCACTTTCAAACAGGAATGAAGATATGATAAGGAACTGTTACGTTCAACCTATCCCCCCACAGATCAGATGATACTGTAGGTGAAGGCTTGCAAAAGTTATGAATTCCAATCTTACCCATGCTTTCCAATCACTGGAAAATAGGTATTATGCCTCAGTGGATACCATTGTCTGAATGGCTTGATTTAACTTTTTTAAGCTTGAAGAGATAATCTACCTTTTACTTTTTTGTAGAGTGGAAAGAAGTCTGCCTACAAATCTGGCTTATGGTTGAATACTGATTGGTTGGTAATTCTTTGTGCTCTGCTGTTGGTCAAAAAGAAGTAACACTAATTAGCTGGAGGTCCCCTGCATATAGACATGTCAGTCCTCATAGTGTCTCAAGTTTCCAAAAGATCCAAAATAGCAGAATAATCTGGAGCAATAACAATTGGATAAGTTGGAATCAGAAGTGATTGGGGATTGCAAGGCTGGTTGTTTGAAAGCCCCTTAGAAATTGTTGCAGAATAACAATTGATTGCAAATGTTTGGACTTCACATTCTTGCTTATGTGCCTTCTGAGACAGGTATATACATATATTAACCTCCTACTGCCTTTAAACTAAGTAGTGAAAAGAGAATAAAGCTACAATCCCAAGTGTTTGTGTTCATGGTCTTTCTTCTGCCTTGCCCAGGGTTCTGGAAAGATTTGCTCAGCCCACTCCAAGTAATTCTTTCCCTGAAGCACAAGATTTCAGAGTTATGTGAAACATTTTCCCTACTTCAAGACTTGGCAGACATAATTTTATTAGAAAAATTGAATTTATCAACTGAAAATGTTTTTCAAGGGCATTCCCATTCATCTTTCTTGAGGATGGAGGACCTAGCTTACCAAGGAATATTTCATCTTCCAGTGCTTCTTGGATCTTGAAATATCACTTGCATTGGAAAAAGAAAAGGCAAAGAACTGGCAATTTCAATGGAATCAATTTCACACAAGTAGAGGATGTGCTTTTTAAAGGTCACTGTGTTCTTCCCTCTGCCCTGAAGTGATGTGGGCCTAACTATGCCAGTTCAGGCTACTTCTTTATCTAAAATGACCGTGAACAACCATGGATCTTAAAGACACCATGGCCAGAGCTTTCATATACTCTCTCTGCAACCCAGATAACTGAGCATTCAACAACCCTAACCGAGTGCTGAATAATAAAATGCTATAGCATAAGATGCCTCTTTCAAATGTGACATTAGTCCCTGGTAAACAGACTGAGATGTCAAAAGCATAGTGGGTGGGTTATAAGGCAAAGTGAGTGGGTCTACATAATGCAAATAGAATTTTTGATTCTCTCCATCTACATTTTGGGGAGAAATCTGGGTTCCTTCCTTTTTTAAATCATGTTCAGCCTATCTGGGGGCCTACAAAAGTTTTCTCTTTCAAAACTGCAGTTGCAATCAGAAAGGGCTTCAGGGATTACATATACTCTTGGAACAGGGCTCACCTTAGCCCTGCAGGAAAGGCAGTGGTATCATATCCCCAGTAGCTGTGGAGAGTAAAATGTAATTCCTTTTGTAGTTTGCAGTGCAATAGCTTTTCTAGGACCAGCAGGAAGGAGGCAAAATATGTAGCCAACACTTTGCTCATTGTTTTGCTCGCCATTGGGGCCAACCTATGAACAGTGATTTATAACGATTAACAAACACACCTTCTGAAGAAGGAAGCACTTAGCTTAGAAAAACCAAGCAGGGATGGACTTAGTATTTGGATGGGAGACCAGCAGAAAATCCCTGCCTATAGGCTATACTGGTAAGTGGGAAAAAATTCCAGAAGGCAGTGATGGCAAACAGCTTGATAATGTTACCACAAAAGCTCTATATGGATGTGTCCATGAAGTCACTAGAAACTATGCTCAAAGGAGACCTTTTCTTTATTAAGTAAATCAGCCCAGTTGGTAAAAGGCATGATGACATAATTGGCCAGCAGTCATTTTTGCCTGTTTTTCCACCCATGTATCTGTAGCTAACATCTAAATCTGTTTAAGGAACGCACCTGCTAACTTAGCCCGTTCATACATTTGCACCGTAAAAAGCCTCTAGTTTTTGTTACAGCCTCCTAAAACATCTCATCCATTGATCCAGTGCTGAAAGACCTGACTAGATGGCATTTATTTAAAACGCCTCTCTCATGCAATCCCATCTATATCCTGTCTTAAAGATTTAATATTCCTCCTCCCTTTCTCTTCCCCCAGCCCCATTCCTTTCAATAAACTGATCTAGATTCTTAAGGACACTTCCTCCTTTTTATTATTACCTTTTGCAGATCAAGATTAATGAAAGCAGAGCTCTCAGAGATCCTACTGTGGCCTTAAGGAAATCTGTATTTCTTTGGGGAACAGGTTTTCTCCCTCATTTTGTGGGATTGAGAGGGTGCAGGGAAAATGATCCTGCCAGTGAGAGTCTACAGTAGATGGATCATCTAAGGAGCACCAAGTGAGTTGCTTTGTGTCTGACCATAAGAAGAAAATGTTCTTCTCTTGGCATTAGAATTTAACCAAAGGAACAGTGTGGGATAATGGGTCACATTCTTGAACTCAAAAACAGGCATTATAAATAAATTTGCCTTGGATAGCAACAAGGTTCCTTTGGAACAAGGACCAATGAAAACATTTCATTCTGCTGGATGCTTGAAAAAGCACTGCATCATATTATTAATGTGGAACAAGTTTTGCCCTGATCCTATCTTAACTTTCAGGATGGGTAGCCATGTCTGCCCACACGCTCAGACACAGAATCCAGGGCAGGGATCAAAAAAGACTTAGGAATTGAAAGAGATTTTTGTGGGCAGAGACCACCACCAACATTTATTATTATTTTTATTTTATCTCAAGGATGGGATCAATGCTTTTTCCTTTTTGCTGCAATTTTGATAACTTGGTGAGTTACTAAGTTCCACTTGGCTGAGCTGCATCAATAATAGCTTCTTTTGTGACCTTTAACTGCTGTTGTGTTCTAAGGATCAGGAAGAAATCAAGCCCACAAGATGCTGGTGTAAGCTCTCCTGCACTTTGCAGGGTATGTGTGTGCGTACATGTGCGTGTTGAGAGTTTTGGGTATTGTTTTGATTACAGTAGTATTTTTTCAGTGCATAAAGAAAGAGAGAGAAAAGACATTGACCTTCCTAATGCAAGCAGCTGTCCTGAAATAAGAACAAGTGGATATGGATACTGCTACGCATGCTGGCTCAGAAATAAATTGCCACTGGAATCCAACAAAACATATCCATAGTAACTCTGCATTGATCAGACTGAACCCTTAATGTGCTATGTATTAATGGGGATTTCAGTGGTCCCCTGATATGTCCAGTTAGAATGTTTCCAAACACCACCCAAAGTCTCAAACAGAGGCCGGAAGTTGAATTGTAATGAACTGGACCACCAACCCATCTAGGCCTAGCACAGAGGACTAGAAAAGACTTACATTTGAGAGCTTGGAGTCCTTCTGTAATTGCTCACTGAGAGCTTGAGTACTGTAGAGAGATTAGGGGGTAGGCTGCCTTGTATCTGACCCTGGACAAGGTGCAGCCATGTGTAAATTACTCAGGAAGAAGCTTTCAACTCTGATACTACCTTTCATTCACATATCACATTACGCATGTATTATTTCCTCCAAAGAAGAAACAAAATAAAGCAGCCTCAACGAGAACCCATAGCCTCAGATTTTTAACCATGGTTTGCTTTCAGGGCAGCTGATAGTTCATTTGCAGAACCAGCATTTGCTCTTGCTTCTGAAGCAAAAGCATTTTGGGGGTCAAATCTGTAGCTGACTAGAAGGAAATCAGAAAAGTCTTGTCCAGTTAAATGATTTGTTTTAAGGATATGTAGAGAGTTACCTTCTTCCATCTGGCATTTTTCTGTGCTAAAGTTCTCCAGTAGCCTCCTGCAGCTTTGAAACTTCAAGATGTGCTGAACCAGCTCCCATGAATTCCTCAGTGTAGGGGTAGTGCAGAAGATTGGCAAGGAGCTAGCGATGTGATTCACTGTTTTCCTTCTGCACATATAAGATAGATACTCTAACAAGCTATTGCAAATTGTGTATAGCTTAGCAAGCTTTGTAATGTGAATCCCTCCACTCATATGTTTAGAAAGTGTTACTTAGCGAGCTTTGTGGATTGCATCATATTAGAAATCTCTTTCACCTCTAAACCTTTATCTGTATTGCTACTTGTACTAATTATGATAAGGAGAACAACATGTGTTCTGTAACCTAACACCTGCTAAAGGAGATGTCTGAGGAGCTGCATACTAGTAACAATATTTCCCATACAAATATTCTTAGCAAAGGGTCAACTGAGTTCTCAAGGGATGTCATCAGACTATCCTCAGATATTGTCTGCTAGAGACCATGCCTCATGCTAGCAGAAGGTCAACAGTCTGAAGTTGTGACAAGTCACTGATAAGATGTTCTACCAAGCCATCTCTAGGTGTTACACTCCCTGCTCCTTAAGAAAAGTATAAAAAGGTGGCAAAAGTCACATGCACTATGGACCTTGGCATAGACCTAAAAACTGCAGAGGAAAAGATGCTGTACAAATGCTGGCCAAAGGGGTCGGTCTGCTGCCAGTTTTTGGGGTTCCTGGCAAATTGAGGAGACATTGATTGGTGTATCTTTTTTTCCCTCTGTAATTCTCTGTTTATTCAATAACATTCTTGTTGGCATTTCATTCTGGTTTGAGTTTATTGCCTCCAAATTCTAAAAAAACTTGGCTAGTAGCTGGCCACCAGTGCCAAAACACTAATTAGCATGAGCAAATTCTAAGAATCTTACTTTATCATCAGGTGCTTTAAGGTTTTGATCCTGGACCCAGGGTTCCAGCTCCAGCTCCTTTGTCTTTAAATGACTTGCAGAAGGAGGATTTAACTGTTCATCTGGTGGGAACAGTTTGCATATCTTCTTTACTTCTCTCCTTTATGCCATTAAAAACAACAATACTCTGCCATGTTTTTTTTTTCTTTTCACCTAGTTCATCTCAATTTCATACTCTCTGTATTAGCATATGAGTTCAAGTATTTCAGCATTTTTCACCAACCCCTAAAATCCACATTTCCTTGGAGAAAAGAGCCTGCTTTAGATGGAAACAGTGCATACATACTCATGTTCATACACAGGCATGTAGAAATGTGTTTGTACATATCACACATACCACATTGGCTGAATCATGCATTATCCCAAGCTAAGGTTGGGCAATCTATATCATGGGGTCACTGAGCCCCCTTTTTTCAGCTCCCCTTTTTTTCGGTCCTCTTCTACCCTTTATTACTACAAACTAATGACAAAGTTTCCCTACCAGCTTGAGTTAGGAAACAGATGAAAATTGTAATATAAACCCTAGAGTATACATATCACAATTCAGAAGCAAAGAAAACACACAACACTCTCCCCCAAACATAATCCTAGTCCCATAAAACCCTTCTGTTTTGTTCTGTTTTGTTTTGTTCTGTTCTGTTTTGTTTTGTTCTGTTCTGTTTTGTTTTGTTCTGTTCTGTTCTGTTTTGTTCTGTTTCCCATAAAACCCTTCTGTTTTGCAGCCCTCAGCCTTCCCAAAGTGTTTTTCAGTCTGACACTTGGCCACCAAAAGATTGTCCACCCTATGTTAAGTCACAACATGGTTTGTTTGTGTTTTAATATATTGTGTAAACCCAGACTGATCTTTGTATCCAGCCAATTGTGTCATATTAAATAAATCATGATTACCAAAGCAATGAGTATCCAATAATTCTTCAACACAATTACCCCCCCCCCCCACCTCTATACACATGCATGCATATAGTGTACTCCCAACTATATGTATATAGTATATAGACCTCCAGCAATATATCCATCCACTTCCATCTGTTCATACAGTACAGGCACTTTTGGCAAACAGCAAACTCCTCTCTCCCTGATAGAATAGTTCTTCCTGGGCCTTTCAAACTGAAAGAATCTTCATTGCTAATCTAGAAGATGCTTTTGCAGACTAACATAATGTATCAGCTGAAGCAGATGATCCATCAGGGACAAGGAGAAATCTCTTTCCTTATATAAACTTTGTGGATAACTTTAGTACTTTAGAACCTCTTTAGTAATCTGAGTAACATGAATTCATTTTGGTATTATGCCAGAACAAGATACATGAATGAGTGAATGAGAGCAGCACCTAAGTCTTTCATGTTTTTGGCTCTGTTGGGTTGAGTGGCAAGACCTGGGCAAAATGTTAGTTCTACTCAGCATAAGAAGGTTGACAATGGAAATTAAGGCTGTGTACTCAGGAGGCATGATGCTGCAAGCATCCACACACCTCTGCATCCATTTGTAAACTCAAGTCCTCTTGAGTTAAGCTCAATTTCTGAATTCTTCCATCCATGTGTTTTTCTTGGATTTGTCATTTTCTGCTCACAGGATACTTATTTCTATTTCCCAGTCTACTCTATAGCTCTGGGGTTCCCTGGTGATGGTCTGTGCCAACACTAACCAGCTTTTCAAGATCAGCCAAGGTTAGACCGATGCTACCAGCTAGGTAGGCATTTTAAAAACAATCCCTTGCTAATGATTCTTGCAAACTCTTGAGATGCTTACATGGACATCTGCAGATTTTTTTCCCCCTGGGGATGTGAAAAGAGCTGCAATGTTAGAGATGACTGCAATTTGTGCACATAGTGTGCATCTCCATGTCACATTTGTCCATTTCTCTGATAGGTGTACTTTATTGTCATACTTTATGATGGAAACATAATGCAGCACTTTTATAACACTCCGTGGCTCATCCCTTTTTCCAGTTGTAACTTTCTACTGCCAGCTGTTCAGAAACTTTGAGACAACCTCTAATCTGTGCTTCCCTCTTGTGGAAAGAGGTAAAGTAGAAGCTGCTGTGCTTTTTCCTTCTTTTTAAACAGCAGTGTCTTATGGCACCATAGAGATTATTTTCAGGGAAAGCTTATGCATAACAGATTGCTTAGACTTTAAGGTCCCACAGGTCTGTTGTTGCAGCCGAAGATTACTATCCCACTGATTTTTTAAAAAATATTTAATAAAGAGCCAGTTTGGTTTATTTAATATTTAATAAAGAGCCAGTTTGGTGTAGTGGTTAAGGTGCAGGATTAGAAACCAAGAGATGTGAGTTCTTCCTTCAGTCATGAAAGCATTCTCTTTCAGCCCAACCCAGCTCACAGAATTATTGTTGTAGGGAAAATAGGAGACCAGGACATTATGTATGCCATTCTGAGCTGTACAAAATAAAGATGAGAAATAAACTAATAATAATGATGGAATATAGTGGTTGTATTCAAAAGCAATTGTACTCATGGGAAGAAGAGGAGGCAGGGAAGAATCCAGAATTCATAGCTGGGCAATACAATGTGTATTTTTCTTTTCCTCACTATGCCCTCCTGAGATATTCCAAGAATTACACGTGAGCTGGATTGAGAAGAGCGGCAGCTTGGTGGATACCCTCGAGTCTCCTCCATCCCAACACCGACAGCACAATGCACTTGTTAGGAATCAGCAGTAAAAGTACCAAAGTAAGGAATATTTGGGATTTTACAGTCTTCTTCTGTGATTCTCAGTGTTAAGTCCTCCTCTCCCACAATAGAGGGGAAGAAGGGTAAGCTGGGTCACTCCTTGATAACCATCTTAAAATAGAATGGGTGATGTGACTGCAGTCTACGCACTTTATTTGGAAAGAAGCCTCCCTGAGCTTGGAGGGGAGTAGTTCTGAGGACACATACTGGATTGGGCTGTTAGATTTCAGGCTGTAGACTGATGAAGCTTCCCTTGCTTTTGAAATGGGAAAAAAGCTATCTGTGATTCCTCTATTACCATTTACAAGGCAAACTTTTGTCATGAGGCAGAAAGCAGAAGTGAAGAAAGACTTGAATATGAAAGAGTCAGTTTTGACTTGAATGCCTTCAAGTCAGTTTTGACCCCTGACAATTACCTGGACTAGTCCCTGCAGTTTCTTTGGAAAGATTTCAGAAGTGGTTTGCCCTTGCCTGCTTCCTAGGGCTGAGAGAGAGTGACTGGCCCAAGATCACCTAACTGGCTTCGTGCCTCAGGCAGGACCATAACTCCAGGTCTCCTGGTTTCTAGTCTGAGCCTTAACCACTACACCAAACTGGCTCTCAATTGATACATAGTAGCAAATTAATTAATATTCCATCTTGGGAAATGGGAACGCACCCAAGAACACAATAGAACTGGACAAACTTTATTATGGTCAGTGACCAGTGATTCACCAAAGAGATGGAATTATATTTTTCCTGGATCCTGGCATTTTCTAGGCACCGTCCACTACTGCCATCATATAAGGGCTGCAAAAATCTAAACCATGAGATGACAGCAAGAAGATGCAGAAAATTCAACATGGGAAGCCTAAAGATAGAGAATATTCGACATGGGTGACGGAGGTTGGGGATGTATGACCAGGGGCAGCATTGAAATTGTAGGCATCCACCTGGTCCTGCACCTGTTAGTAAAATCAACCCCCTCTGAGCTGAGCAAAACTCCTGATGACTTTCATCCATGTGTTTTTCTTGCGTTCGCCATTGCATTTTTCCAGGATGTTTTTTGCAGTCCATATACGATAACCTTACTCTCCGCTTCTTTGAGAAAAGATATGTGGGTCCCATGTAGTAGCTGACAAATTATTTTGTAATTTATTGCACTATCTAGAATCTATGCAAGTATCAATGGGAATAGGGAGAGCTTGGAAACTAAAGTCAGTGCAAGAGCCCATGTTCTTTCTGGTACTCTCTGGGTTGGACTATTACCCAAAAGAATAGCCCTTTTTTGCAGACCTATCTCAGGACTGTACAGCACTTGTCTGGCAGAGGGCGTACTCCCAAAGGTAGAAAAGATCAGAACAAAAAGGTGAGCAGAGCCAAAACAAAACGAAATTTCTATTTATGCTGAATAAAATAAAAATTAAATTATTAAATACAGGCAATATGAGAATGCACTTAGTAATTTCCTTCTTCCATCACATTAAACCAGTGTTTATCAACCTTGGCAACTTTAAGATGAGTGGACTTCAACTCCAAGAATTCCTCACCCAGCATTAATTCTTCAAAATATATCTTCCTCTACAGAATTTTATGAGTTTGAGGATTGCTCAAATTGTCCCTGCTAGATCACTTCCAGCTATGTTGACTTTAAACATTTATGCATGAAGAGGAATTTTGCAGGGGTGTTTCCAGAATGAAGTGTTCCTTCCACTGCCCATTCTGGTAGGATTCTGTCCCTTCCTGCTTAATAGTTCTTTTTCACGAAAAGTAAAAAGATGTCATAATGGGAGATTTGTCCATGGAAGATGATCTACTCCCTCAGTAAATTTCTGCAAATGACGCAATGTAGTTTAATACTTCAATAAATAATAACAGTAATAATTCAATTAATAATAATTCAATGTAGCTTAATAATGTGTTGTTTGGAAGCATCCTGGGGGCCTTTAGACAATATCTCTTAAATATAATTGGTAGGGTCAGAAATGATTGATTTAAACTCTAGCTCAAAATAGAGAAAAAGGATTTAGGGGGTCTAAAACTGGAATGATCAGGTAATAGGAAGTGCATGTTGCTAAATGATAGGGAAGAGGCCATAGCTTCAGATCAGTCCCTGAGACCTCCTATCAAAAGGTTCAAATAGGCAGATTCACTTTTTTTTTTTAATCCGCACTCAATCATGACTGATTCTGCGCGACTGCCTGGACGAGTCCCTGCAGTTTTCAAGGCAAGGTGTTTCGGAAGTGGTTTGCCATTGCCTCCTTCCTAGGGTGGAGCCCAGCTGGTGGGTGCAGGAAGGTGGGGTTTCCATTGCTTCGCATCTTTTTCGGATGTACGTGACTTCCATGTTACCAGCAACTGGTCCCATCTCCCGTACAAGATGCCGCCAGCATTTTTCCTCCCACTAGGGTGAGAGTACCAATTTATCTACTTGCGGTTGCTTTTGAGCTGCTGGGTTGGCAGAAGCTAGGGATGAGACAGGAGCTTACTCTGCTGCACGGAGTGTCAAAAGCTTCAAATAGGCAGATTCACTACTATCAAGTAAAGTGGGGTACATGATATAAGGCATGTTTTCATGATCTGGTTAGGAATAATTTTGATTCACAGTCTGGTGTCATCGTGGTGTAGATTTGACTTTGACCTAGTGACATTCCAAAGGGTACCTTCTCCCATGTGAACAAATGGATGCTATTGTCTTAGTGGAAAAGTGAAGTAGAACAGGTGGGGACTCTGATGCATTAAGGGTAATACTAGCCAGTTCATCACTGATACTCAGCTATGCCACGAGGTGCCCTGTATCCTCCAAGATTCCTGTAATGTATAGGCCTTCTGTCCATGCAGTCTCCAGCAATTAATACTTTGGTAGTTCCAAAGAAAGTCAAAAGGTTCTCCACTGGCTTCTTTAATAGCAGGCTGGCCAATTTTAATCCAGCACATATTCAACACACAGACTTTTTTCAGGCCATGCACACAGACTTAACTGAATGCATAACTTTATTAAATAAATGCTTTGTCATAAGAAAAGACAAAGATCAAAGAGTAACATAAATTATAAGTTGAATAAATAGTATACAGCAATCTTCACCTTTTAATAAAATGTGAGATTCTTTTTTTTTAAGTACAAAATGCTAAACAGAGCATTACACTCCTCATCCATTGTCAGTTTTTTCACAAACTGCATTTCCCCCCACTGGTAAGAGTATGAATATTCTTGTTTACTGCAAAGGAAAACAAAAACAAAATAGCCACAGAACTACTGTATGTATGTCAAGCTATTAAAAGCTACTGTAAAATGTGTAGTGACTAATTTGTGTAATGAAAAAAACCAGGCAGGAATCTCGGAATCTTGTCTGTTCACTGTGCTATCGTGGGGTGTAACCATTGTTTTGTAGTAGCTGTCCCAGCGCTATTTCAGGAGAGGGCAAGGTTAGAAATGGAAGGACTCAAGCCTTCAGGCATTAGCCAAGCTACTCCTAGCAAGAAGAGGGCCTGGGAACTGGAGGGACTGGCTAACTGCACAAGTTATCTAGGCTCTGTGAAAAGTGAAAAAGGAGGCAGAGAAGGATGAAGTGGAGAAATAGTGCAGTCATGCTCTTTGAACTAGTGGTTTCAAAATACAACTGTCCACCCCAGCACTGACAAAGGATCTCTGCCTGAAAAGAAGTGTTGGCTACTCTAGAAGCTGCCTGCCTTTGAATATATCAGCTGCAGTGTGACTCTCTAGAGTCTTCCTTGACTTGCTGCCTTCCAGATGTATTGGGACCCTAACGTCTGGTCAGGGTAGCTGGGGATTTGGGGAGTGTTAGTCCAGACACATCTGGGGATTCTTCAGGTCGGAGAAGGCTGCTAGAGGTCTAGGTATGCTCCTAATTCCAGCTGGCTGATGATGCTCTTGGAGATCAGAATTTTCTTTCTTTGGTGCCTCCAAAGCCTCCTTGGCACTTCCATTCTATAATACCTTTGAAGGGAGCTTTCCCCACTGCTTTGTCCTTTATCTTTTTTCTTACCTCCTCTCATTGTGATTCAATTCTCTGACAGGAGGAGGGTCATTTATTGGAAAAAAAATCAGGGGAGCTTTTTCCTTTGGTCAAGGATGAAGATGGGATCCAGAGCAGCTAGGTTGTTGGCCAAAGAGACTTGCTTCCCTCTTTCTCCACCCAGGGCATGGTTGATCAAATTATTTTGGCACTTGGGCAGGAAACCTAAAAAGACCTCTCCCTTGCAGGAAACAATACAACAGGAAGGAAAGAAGATGTGCTGATTTTTATGACACCCAGAATCAGCTGCCCTTGTGGGGAAGAAAACAATACACCCCTCCCTTTATTTAATTCACTTTCCCTTGAATAATCATAGCTTGCAGGGATGGCTTAGAAAGGGAGCTTCACTGCCTTTCTGCTGAGATTTTAAGTCAGTGCTTCCCAAACCTGGGTAAATTACCCAAAATTGGGTAAAAGTGGTTTTTTTTTGGTACCGACACATGAACCCGTTACCCATCACAACAGGGACACTGAAATTGACTTAAATAAAAAGGACTTTCTGATAAGCAGTTTTGGGTAATGAGGGAAAAAGTTTGGGAAGCACTGTTTTAAGTGCTGCTGCAAGAAATCCAGTGAGATGGCCTTCTACAGGTTGAAGTCTACAGTGGTGATGTGTCCTCCAGGCTATTTAAGTCAAAATTAAATAATACAGATATAAGAGAGGTTCTGCTATAGTTAATGTACTTGGGTTGCTTCTGTTCTTGCCTTAGCCAGGAAAGTAATGAGATGATGGAATTATCCTCGGAAGCAGTTTATGAGTTTCTGGGATTGGGGTGGCAGAAGCATTGCATTGGGACTGGCAAGGGAACAGCTATATGGGGAAATGATTCCCCTGAGTCACCTCTCTTGCCCGTAGAATTTGTCCTTGTTATGTGTGTCAGGGATAGGAAGGCCAGTGGCTTTCCTCAAGCCTGTTTCCTGTTTACTTATCTTTTCTAGGCAGGGAAATGTTTTCAAGTGTCAGGAAACAACACAGATACATATCAAGGATGGTGAAGGAGGAGGAGAAAGAAATAAGATGGTTTGAGTTGAAACTAGTGCAGGGAGGGAAGGAAGAGGGAATTGAGTTACATTCTTTTGTCTTATGCAACTTAGAATGTATTTGCATCTCAGACTGGTACTAATTTAACAATAAGTTTCTAACTTAATGATCATTTCTCTTTCTAGGAACCTTAGGAAGTTCAGTGTTATAGTGAGATTCTGGACACTCTCAGCAAATTCTAGTTGTCAGGATTCTTTGGGAAGAGCTAAGCAAACAAATTACAGTAATAGAAAACCAGTATGGCCTGTAATTTGCCTCACTTACTTTTCTTATGTGCCCAGCACATCTCCTCCCACTTTATGTACTAGGCAGATTGCATGTGCACCTCACTGTCTCTTCTTTAATCTTACTTTTACAAAAAGAGGCATTGATTTTAAAATCCTAAGATTTTCTCTGTCTTAGAATAATCCCATGTATCATTTGCGTGGAGAGGAAAGCTTTTGTTAAAAGTCCCTGCCCTACAGAAAATAAAGAGGCTTCACACACCCTTTGGCAGGGTCAGTTTCATTCAAAGGGGAACGAAACTCAACCTCCACCATCAAACTTCAGAAGCTAGCAGATATCACATACATGAGCAGGACCATCCTGTTCCTCTGTTTAGTCTAGCTATAATGGAAGGAGAGCAAAAGGGTTTTCTAGGTGAGTTTCCCCTGGAAATGTCAAGCCCAGAGTACAGACAGGAATAGTCATGGCAGAAATTGGTCATTTGGAGGAATTCTAAGACAAATTACTCTTTCACAATATCAGGGCATCCCTGCTTGAAACACTGGCCATTATCCCTATGGAGATCTGTGTCTGCCATCGGGCTATTGTTGGAGAAGAAATTCTGTCATCAGGGTTTGGGAAAGCTGTGATCTAGTAATGATGGATGTGGATTGGATTTAACTCTTCTCAACCCCTCATAGAAGGTCTGATAGAAAATCTAAATCCTGCACAAATTCTTGCTTGGGCATAAGTTACCACAGATGCTGGCAAAAAGGCATCTCAAGTTGGCAACAGCAAAGATTCTTTCCCTTCTTCCACCATCACATTAATATGTATTCTGTTCATGCATCATATGCTTGGGACAGAAAAGTCCATTCATACAATTTCTGGATTTATTATATAGAACAACCTTCCCCAACTTGATGCCTTGAAACGGTGTTGGTCTACAGCTCCCATGCATCCTAACAGTAGAGCTTTTCACTGGGAATTTTGAGTATCACCGTCCCAACACATTTGCAAGTCACCAAGTTGGAGAGGCTAGCACAGAATTTCTAAAAGAGCTACACTGTCATTGACTAGCATTTGTGGCTCTAGCATCTTATCTATCATACAATTGGAAAGGAAAGTTTAGACTTCTGGTATAGCCAACAGAGTACTTTAGGGTTTTCTTAGAACAAAAGAGAGAGACAAACAATTCAACCAGTGACCAGCCCAGTGCAGATAGTAAACATAGGCATATTTTCATCTGCCTAAAGCAGGATGGGAGGGGGGGGAGGTACTTGGATCCAGCTGTCACAGTAGCAAATATTTCAGTCAAAGTACAGTTCAACCCTTTTTTGTATGAAAGCTCATGGTAGGCTGAGCCTCAACTCTTAGAAGAATAGCTATCAAATCATTGCTGTCAAAACCCAGGGAAGGCGACAGATGGAGTACCCAGAGGTGACAATTTCTAGAAATCTGAATACTAACAAATAACTGGATCAGGTATCAGGATGTGGAACACATGGATAGAGCTGAATTTTTCTTTCATTGTTGGTAGTTGTAGCAGAAGACTAATCAGACTTCAAAAACATGTATACCTACTGAAGAAATAAATGTGAATATCTGTCCTTATAAGGAGACGATTTTGCCCATCTACCTCCGCCTTCCATAAAGTGAGGCCAAATATCTAAATTTTCTTGCCAATTCCCATATACCTGCTAATGCCAGATATTTGTTAGCTTTTCAGCTTAGTTTTGGAGCCTAGCTGAATATTAGTGGTGAAGGGAGGGGAACTGAGGAACAAAACCCACCACAGTCACTTGGACGCAGTAGCCAATCCTGTTAGGAAGATTTCTTATCTCCTTTCGTCTGTGATAGCTGTGAGTATTGTGCATCATGGCCGTCCTTCTGGTTCTCCTATCAGTAGCACCCTTTCCAAATGCTGGACAGTCATGGGCTTGCTGTACCTGCTCTCAGGAAACCAGCTCCTTTCTCCACGCTTCTGATCAGCACTTTGCCTGGAAGTGCTTGCAGCCAGCCCCAGCAAGGTCCTCAAGTCCTTTGGAGTCCTCCCTCAGAAGGGAAATATATTAAGGGGGTGTCTTATATTGGCTAGATCGTTGTGGCCCAATATTTCTTGGTGGCTGCTGTTTCAATGATTCCTCCCACAGTCAGAATGGGAGCTGTTCCCTTCTTGTTGTTTCCTTGCATTTCATTCATTATTATGGGCATTGGGGGGGAAAAAAAACAAACACCTTGTTATGGCAGCGTCCATGGAAACATAACAAAGAATTAAAGCAACAATTATAATTAAAAAGAAATTAAATGGCTTTAGTGGTCTGCCCGAGCCTGAATGCAAAAGCTGTCAAATCAATGGTTTCTGCCAGTGGTTCTCTGGGCTCTGTTCTCTTTCTTTCCTGACAGGGTCCCTAGGTCTTTAACAGTGGAGCAGTGTCAAAAATTAAATAGATACAGCTTCTCCCCAGGACAAATAACACATTAGTATAGATCAAACCTCCACAGTTGAATTTTTGCTCACTAAACAGGTGTTAGAGATGCTGAGCCTCTGTCCAGGGAGAGGCAGGGGGTAAAGGGACAACCTATTTTCAGCCAGTCACTCAAGTATGCTTTGAAATAGTAGAGGCCTCTGCCTACAGCGACTTCCCTAAATGTTGTAGATACGGAGAAATGGTAGAACATTTCTCTTATTACAGATCATGTTTACATTTCTAGTATGTGTGATTTTATGAATCATGAACTAGCTTCTTGGAATTGTCCTTGCAAAGGACAACACTTGGGATGTCGTAGTGAAGTATCAGGTGTCCTTTCACAATAAAAAAGTAAAGGGATCTTACTGTTTTAGCCTATCAGAAGGTGGAAATCCACAGGTGTGTTTATATAAGCCACAAACATTTAAGTGCCTGCAGGATGTCTGGCAAACCATGTGTCAACTTGGGCACTTATCCTGCAAATACACAACTCTGAACACCTTTGACTTACGCAATAGCCCTGAACAAGTTGCTCAGCCTTCATGCACAATTAAAATCAAAGGGCTTTGCACGTAAGGAAACGGGATTGTTCTATCGAGAACAAAGAGTAAACATGTGCACACATCTGTATTTACATAGGAAAGGGCTGTACAAGACACTTTAAATAATCAGGTTGAACCCTCTTGCTGTCCTGGGAAAGAAACCCACTGGAAACAGTAAGTTTTTAATTCTTAATTTTGCTTCATCCCACTGTAGGATTCTGTTGTCTTCTGACCTTTTTCTTTTTAGTAAAAGAGAACTCATAGAGGGCAAGGGCACCAACAAGCTTTAGTCCTTGGGAAAAGGGAGGAGAGGTTCCAGAAATGAATTTATAAAAAAAAAAGAAAGAAAGAAAGAAAGAAAGAAAGAAAGAAAGAAAGAAAGATGCCCAAATAGATAATTTTATATAAACGAGAGGCCTGCTTGTCCTAAGAGTCATCTGGTTAAACTAAGTTTAACTTTTTAAACTGGAAAGGTTTTAAACCCGCAATATCAAAGAAGGGAGAAAAGAAAATATTATTCAAGTGCCTCTGAGACCTTCCTAGGTCAGTGCTTCTCTGGGTGGCAGCCTAGAGTCATGGGCAAGCATAGTGGCCTATGAGCTTCTTTATGGCTCTCCCCCATGGAGGTGGCTGGCTTATCTTTATCATCCTCATGGTCATCTCTTTCCTTCCTTCCTTCCTTCCTTCCTTCCTTCCTTCCTTCCTTCCTTCCTTCCTTCCTTCCTTCCTTCCTTCCTTCCTTCCTTCCTTCCTTCCTTCCTCTTAATGGGTTGCCTTTTCTCTTTCAGTCTCTGTCATTGCCACTGAGAGAAGCTGATGACATGCTGTAGATTCCGAGGTCCACAGTTTCTTAAATGAGATGAAAGGAATCAGTCTCTTGGGGCATCGTGAGGTGTGGGTGGGTGATGGGTGGGGAAGGGCTCTGGCAGGGAGAGGCAACAAGGATATTCATTCTGTGTTTCCGCTGTCAAAGTTGTGACACTGCAGGTCTCCAGCTACATAATCAGTTCCTGGCAGCTTCAACCCATACTTGTCCACACACCAGCACAGCCCACGTTTTCGGCCCCGAGATGGTTTGCACTAGAGAGGGGAAGAAAAAGGGTCAACAGTGAGAAGGAAGACAGCTGAGGTTGCCACTTCTAACACCTTGTTCATCTTGCAGGAAATTAATTTGAACTTTCAACTTATCAAGATATGAGAAGGAGGATGGAAATATAAATCCAGCTGGTTACTTAGATCAGCAGGACAGGTCCTATGGAAGATTCCCCAACTGCCAGCAATTCAATTATTGGGTATGCAGAAGAGGGCCACAGAATACATTTCTGAGGAGGTGACTCTGCCCTCTCCTCTTGCATAGGAGCAAAGATATCCTATCTGGAACCCTGCCACATACAGCATTTGCAGTGATTCATGATTTAAAATGTACTCCTGTCTCCCCACGGTATTGTGGGGCTTCCTGCAGCTGAAGGAATTTGACTTCTGTCTCAGCTAGGGCCCATGATGCATCACTCTAAGAATAGCCTTAGGACAAGAGGTTTCCCATTGGTGGGAACTCAAACCTTGTGTCTGGATTGACGATGAAAAAATAGTGTGAATTTGACCCCTGCCCCTTTTCTGCAAAGTATATATTCTTCTTTTGATTGCAGCAGGAAATAATACCTGTTTCCTTTTATAGAAACCTTTCCTGTCACAGTTGGGAAGATGGACAGCCCGAGGGATCATTCGCTGGCTAGATTTGAGCTCCTGCAATGATGCCTCCATCTGCCGACGGCAAGGGCCCTGGAAATGAGAAACGACAACAGAAAGGTTGGCTAAGGAATACTAAGAAACTCAAGGCTAAAGTGGATGAACACTGGGCTTCCAAGGTGGGGTCAGATTAACTAAAATACTACTCATAGGGATACCAATCTTGGGAATAGTTGCTCTGAGTGTGAAGAGTATTATTATTATTATTATTATTATTATTATTATTATTTATTTATTTATTTATTTATTTATTTATTTAAACTTATTGGCTGCCCAACTCCAGTGGACTCTGAGTGGTGTACAGAACTAGAAAAAACAAAAACAGCTAAAAACGTAAAACCAGACAGACAACCCAGACTAAAATAATCTGATAAACAACAAAATGAACAAAACGAAACAAGGGCCTTCAACAAATCATAAACATCAACCCCAAGACTGGGGCCAGAGCCAGGTTTTCAAGGCTTCCTGGAACCCCAGGAGAGAGGGGTTATCCTTATCTCTTGGGGTGTGTGTGTGTGAATGCTGTTCTGTGGGGCGGGGGGCTGCAACAGGGAAGGCACACTTCCTAGGTCCCACAAGGTGGCAATGTTTAATGGAGGGGACCTGGAGCTCACCCACTCTGCTGGAATGCACTGGGCAGGCAGAAACAATTGCAGATAAGCAGTCTCTCACATATCCAGGTCCTATGCCATACAGGGCTTTATAGGTAATAACCAGCACCTTGAAATGTACTCGGAAGCCAATTGGCAGCCAATGCAGCTCACACAGCAGTGGTGACATATGGGCACACCAAGAGGCACCCATTACTGCTTGGGCCACTGCATTTTGAACCAGATGTAACTTCCGGGTTGTCTTCAAGGGCAGCCTCGTGTAGAGCACATTGCAATAATCCAGTTGTGAGGTGACCAAGGCATGAGTAACTGTTTGAAGGGCCTCCCGATCTAGGAAAGGATGCAACTGGCATAAAAAATGAACCTGTGCAAAGGCCCTCCTAGCCACAGTATGCCACCTGCTCTATTGCCTTTTCCAAATTTGTTGAAAGATGATGACTGCTTCTTTGTCACATAAGCAGTAAGAGCCTCATGTGTCTACTGCAGATATGATCAATGAGCTCCATTGGTTTAAGTTATGAAATCATGGGGATCCAAACAAATTCCTCCAAATGAAAATCCAAATTGAGTTCATATTTCAGCATTTTTAGCAGGAACAAAATTACAGAAACTTTCTGATAATGTCTGTCTAGATTATAGAAAGGTTATTGGAGAGAGGAAGAGAGAAAGAGAAAGCCCTCAAATTGATGTGCATCTATAAAATGGGAATTTTCATCTGAAATCTGGTAGGTCTGATAGCGTCAGAGAAGTTTGGAAATGCATTGTTTGGATGGAAGAGATATATAGGAGTGCCAATTAGAACCTGGTTGGTTGTCCCACTTAAGGGGAAACCTTGGAAGCAAATGGAGGGGAAACAATGGAAGCAAATGGAGAAAAATGAAACAAAAAACTTTAAAACGTCAGGAGAAAATGGAATCCCTGCTAATTCATGTTCAGCTTGTTGTCAATGACCACATCCATATCATTCTCAGATGTAATGTTTCCAAGCCATGAATCTTCTATCTTGTATACACATCCCTTATTTTCTCTCTGTAAATGTAATAGCTTACATTTCTCCTTGTTAAAAGACCAAATGCTCCTCTCAGCCCAGTCTTCCCACCTTTCCAAATTAGACTGCAATATTGTTCTGTCATTCTGGCATTGGCCAAAATGTTGCTTTTGTTCTGATATTAGCCAGACCTCCCAATTTTGTGTCATCCACACATTTGATAAGCAGCCCACCAATCTTATTATCCAGGTCATTAATAAAAATGTTGAACAATATTGGCCCCAAAACAGTTCTGGGTGCTTTTAATGCTGTCTCGCTGGGTGTACACCAGCTTATGTCTCCCACAGAGCGTTCCAAGCTCCTCTGTGTAATGGCCTCTACTCAGAGTAAAGGTAGCAAGAATATGTGAGAGAGACAGACAAGAGAGAAAGATCTAGAGAAAGGAAGATATCTATCTTAGAGGTCTAGGAAGGGCTGCTCTTACCAATTCGAATTCTGGTCTTAGCTCAGGAGCAACAACTCGAGGGTGTGCAGTATTTTCTGCTCCACCCACAATCTTAGACAAAGTCATCTTCTTCCTGCGGTCTTTCTTCACTGCCTCTGCCTTTAGCTCAGAGAAGCGCCCAAGCCCCTTGTTTCTATACAGTTTGGATGAATACGTCTCCTCGGCCATCTCAGAAGTGGTTGGTTCTTCGTGCTCCCGGGATTCCCTTTCTAGATGGGAAAAACAAGAAAGAACATTTTCAAACTGTGTTTGGACCTGTCGTCATGTTCATCGATGTATTCGATTGCAACTATTAGAAGAACAGGCACAAGGTCCAGACAATTCAGCATCTGTAATTGGGCAACAAACACAACCCACATACTGTGTATTTCCACATAATGTCTTTGGAAACTGTTACGTCTTTAGCAAAACTTGACATTCAGCCAGACAGTTGAAGGACTCTCAAATCCAAATCCAATTTGAAAATAAGCAACTGTGGGAATTTGAAGGAGAGGAGAGAAGCAGCAGACACTTGGATCCCCTGATGGCAACCCCTCACTGTGCTGAGACACACTGTATTAGTGTTAAAAATTGTAGCCCCTGCCCCAATTGCATTTTTATGTAAAAAGTACAATATGCCCTCTTCGGGGGCGATGCATTTCCTCCTGCTGTTTGAAATCTTTTAGAGCAACCTAAATACAACCAAATTTCTGCATTTACCATGTAATTCAATGTAATACCACTAATTCAAAAACAGTGGGCCTCACTCAAACCCATACATGAACTTGAAGCCCCACAGGCAGAGATTTATGGACCCAGTTTTTGATAAGGGAGTTTTATTGCAGATACTAGAGAAGCTGTTAATAACAAAGACAACTGTAAGACTCAAGCCATATATATGGCAGACCAAAGTTTAGCTGTAGGTCTTTATCTCCTGCCTGCGCGTTGTGACACCCAGAGATCCATTTATTTCTGCAATTGATGCCTGTGTACTGTTACTGTGAGGGACCTGCTTTGATCTCTATCTCCTTGCTTCTAACCTTGCCCACTCTAGCCCTCAAAAAAAGGGAAGGGGGTCCTTAATTTAAGGTGACCTTAAATCAAGGCTGCCATTGCTAAAATTTTAATGATGATGCCTCTATTTTAAAGGCAAATTATGGGGGTGGGGAACTAGTTTTCCTTTCAGGAAGGATCACATTATGCTATAAGCTTTTAAAGGCTAGCGTCCAGTACGTAGCCTGCTGTGTGAAGGCCCCAGATATGTCTATCAGCAAGGATTCAATCATTTACATAGTCCGTATCGGATGGCTTGCTTTTGGCTGAAGGAGACAGTACACAAGTGCACTGTGTTTATGGCATCAAGTGCCAGTTAACATGTGGACTGCTGCATTTTGTATCAAGTGCAATTTCTGAGCGGTCTTTGAAGGCAGTGCCATGTTAAAATGTACTGCAGTAGTTCAACCAGATAGTGGTAAGAGAGTGAGTTACTACTGCAAGGTCCTCCTGCTCCAGGTAGGCCTACAACTGGTGAACTAATGGAAGCTGGTCAAAGGCAGTTCTGGCCATGGCCTCCACCTGCCCATCCAGCAGTAGGTGTGAGTGTGGAAGACCCCCAAGTCATGGACATTCTTCCTTGGGGGCAGTGCCACCCATTCAAGAGATTAACACTGGAGTGCCCATCATATTTTGGCTTCAATGGACATTCATCTGCTGAACTTAGTATTAGCGAGAGTAACAGTCACTCTTGTTAGCGTTGTCTAGAAATGTACTTTCTGACAAGGGGATGGAAAATTTGGTCCATCAGAATTTTTTAGGTCAGTATTTCTTTTTTAGCTCTCCCAAGACAAGCATGAAATGCAGGTGCACAGCAAACTTTTAACATGGATCATACTCAAAAAAGACCCCCCCCCCCCCCCACAGTGTCTATTAGTTAAAAGTATGCACAAAAGAAGCATTTTACCACAGGAAAAATATTTGCATTTAAAAACAAAAGCGTGTACAGAAATTTATACATTAGGAACAGTCTATGCAAAACTGCATTGCTTTACGTTCATGTGTGTGTGTGTGTGTGAGAGAGAGAGAGAGGGAGGGAGGGAGGGAGGGAGGGAAAGGCTGGTAAAGTAATAAATCTGGGACAAATGAACTTGACAGAATTACCTGCCGCTATTCTGACTGTGGCTTACTGGCTAACCTAAGAGGTTTCCAAGCAGACAAATTGCTGATACCCTCCTCTTGCTAATCCTCAGTATTTGATCACTAAAAATACATTGCTACTAAAAAGGAATGTTACTTTTCTGAGTATCATGGTCTGGCTGGCAGTCATTCCTTATCCAGGTATTTATTTTAACTTTTTCAGAAAGCAATTTCTGTTAGTGGTTTTCCCCGTGTTCTTGTGGCAGTGAATTCCAGAGGAAAAATACATCCTGCCTCTGTACCTGATTCCTGCCAATACGATCTCTTTAATAGATGGTCATTTCCAGAGTAGTTTATATATAGGAGCAACTTGGTGACAACTATACTTAGCTAACTTGTGACCTTTAATATGGCCCTTAAAGCAAAAGAGGGTTATTTTTGGTTCCCAATTTAAATGAATCTTAACTCCCAGAGTCTATGGAATCCTGCGCTGAGCATTTCTACTACTAGAGCAGCTGAGAGGTGCATGGGAAGCACAGACAAGTAGCAGGGAAGAGTAGAAGCATGGCTTTCTGTATCCATATATCCAAAGAGGTAGGAGCTTTCTGAGCACTCGCCAATCCCCAATAAAGCTTGTTGCCCCTTTACCAAAAGTACTTTCCTTCCATGCCCAGGTGGCCAGTGGGCATTTGATCTTTGGATCAGCCTTTCTCAAGCTGGCACCCTCCAGCAGCCTGGGGATGCAACCCCCTCCATTCTGAAGCCATTGGCTAATCTGAATTTCCCTTCGGGTTGAGAGTCCTGGGAGTTGCAATCCCAGTTTATCCACAAAGGGCAACCTGGTAAGCTTGCTGAGGTGTCCAAGATGTGAATCCTACAAATCTTTATGGAGAATAAGCACTCTTGGTTTCAACAAGATTATCTAGGTAACTGCAGTGTAATCCTAACCAATTAGACAGTTCTGACTGTGATCTTGTGAACGTACCACTGAATTCTAGGATATGGCTGGGGAAAATCCTAGCTAGGGAACAAGCCAGTTTCCAGCGGCCCAGGCTTAGCTGGTATGCTACCTATGGCCTGTCTTGAAGAAAGGTAAGTTATCCAGCATTCTTGTTATCTTCTGAGAACAGCTAGCATCATGACACATTGTCCATTAAGCAGCCTTTGAAGACTGCTGAGAAATCAACACCAGTTGATTCAAAATATAGCTGATAGGCTAGTGGCTGGGAAAACATTTTCCCAGTATAGAAGACACTTCATTGACTTCTAATCACAAATGGATGTTCCTTGACCACATTTGTTGCTTTGCAGTCTGGCATTTGTGCCATTGTCCCCCCTTGGTCCAATGCTGTGCTTTTATCAGAAGCAGCTTTAGGTGGAAATTTAGTAGGGAAGCACTTTTCTAGGCACAGATCAAGTGGTAAAAGAATGCATTGCCTCTCTTCCTATGCAATAGGTTGCTGTTAAAGGTGCAAAAGCAGCAATACTAACAATACCTCCTAACCCCACCTACTTTTAAAGAAGCAAAATTGAGATCTCCTTTCATTTTATCTTTACAACAACCTTGTTAGGTAGACATGGAAAATAGCCTAAAGTCACCCCCTGAGCTTCCATGGTAGAAGCCAGATTTGATCTTGGACCTCCTTGGTCCTAGGGTTATGCCTTGACAACTAGGCCATGGTATAGTAGCACTCTACAGCAGTGTTTCTCAACCTTGGCAGCTTTCAGATGGGTGGACTCCAACACCCAGCATGGCTGGCTGGGGCATTCTGGGGTTCACCCATCTGAAAGCTGCCAAGGTTGAGAAACACTGCTCTAGACTGTGCTATTGAGCTCTTCCGGTGCATGTGAGTGCAACTCATTTTTGTTGCTGCTGCTGCCGCTGCTTTCGAGTCAATGTTGACTCCTGGTGACTGCCTGGACTAATCCTTGCAGTTTTCTTGGCAAGATTTCAGAAGTGGTTTGCTCTTGCCTTTTTCCTAGGGCTGAGAGAGAGTGACTGGCCCAAGGTCACCCAGCTGGCTTTGTACGTAAGGCAGGACTAGAACTCACCGTCTCCTGGTTTCTAGCCTGGTGCCTTCACCATCTAATGTTAGTCTGACTCCTTATGCCTCAGTCCCACCACAGCTCCATGCTCCAAATGGTATCTGTGCCTGTCCCGACTTCATATTAGAGACAGATCCAAGCCCAGTTCAAGTTTAACCAACTCTGGCCACGCATCAACCATTTGTTTGCTTGCTTAAAAAGAGTGTTTCTTTTTAAGGCTCAGCCACCATTCTCTGAAATAAATCCAAATGGCTCTGTGATGGAGCTGCTTTTTCTCTCTCTCCAGGGATATGGCGTGACAGTACAGTGAGAAAGAGAGAAGCAGTAGTTTGTGTAAAATTTCTTTCCCACGGATAGATTATTATCCTGCATCCTGAAGAGGGCACCAGAGGCATGCATAACGACCTGAGAAATATAATCTGGTTATAAATAAACTAGGTTATAAATTACTGAAAGTATAAACAGTTTAAACCTGGAATCTGTCGGCAAGTCACAGCAGGAAAGCATTGGCCAACTTCTAATTCCTGTTGGGCTCTGGAATGGAGACATGAGCAGCTCCCAGGAAGAAAAGAAAGATCTACTTTGGGAGGCATGATGCAAGTGTGATAGAGGGGTGATCATGCTTGGAAGGGTCTCTAATTCCTTTGGGGGATTTTAGCCTTGCTTGTTTAAGGCTAGTTCTTACGATTAGTGGCAGAGATTCTGGGTGGAATGGCTTTAAAACCCGGAAGATTTCAGAAGCCACAAAAAAGGAGGGGTCTGTGTGTGTGGGAAACAGACAGAATGTGCACTCCAGCACGTTGGAGACAAGGAAAGTCTTGCTGGGCATACCTTTTGCATATCTAAATGCTTCTTTTACAGCTGAATAGCAGACTATGAAAGCAATTGCTTTTACTACAGTTAGACCTCAGCCTCTCCTTCTAAAAAGGTACACTGCCTCTACACATGGAAGTTCCATTTAGCCAGTAGGGTAACATCACTGACAGAAATAGCCACCAGGAAAAGCTATGCAGGATACTGCCACATCTTCTGTGAAAGTAGTGTGAAGAGTAATGATGGCTTGAATTGTGCTAGGTTTGGCATAGCTGTAGCATCTCGGCCTTATTCTACCTCATTCAGCGGTATAGGTAGAATAAAGCCTAGTCTGGGGCAGGCCTGGGCAGCCCAGTTGCCAAAACGGCCCTGGAGGGGGCAGGGGTAACATTTGCAGCCCTTTTTTTGTGATTTGGGAGATCATTCCTTAAGGCCTCCCCCAACAGGCTCAACATTCCTGTTTTGGGGGGTGAAATAAAGCACCCACTTTGTCCTCAAGTCATCCAAAATGGCAGATCCATGTTGGCCTCTCCCACTCTGGTGCTGTGACAGATCACCCTCTATCTTCCTGCAGCCCTGAGAAGTTTCACTCATACAAATAAAAGAAGTACCATTCCTGGCCACAAGAAAGTTGCTGGTCACAATTTGGACCCACTGCACGACCATTCTGCATGCCATGCATTGGCAGAAATCAGAAGGATCAATTAAGGAGAGATAAAATAAAGAAACCCAAGATCATGGCCTGGGTATTGGCAGGGAAGTGATTCCTCTTTTCCACAGCTGCACTTATACCTTGTATCCTGAGGCTGATAGCAGCATCCATTTGAAAAGAGCCTTGTACTTATAGGACTCTAAGTCAGCTGACTGATATTAGCAGAGGGTTGGCCTGAAAGCTAGCCTGCTTAAACATGAGACTGTCTTCCCTCTTTCCTATCTTTATACTACTTAGAGAATAGGCCAGATATGCACAAGCATAATTTGCACGGTGTGCAAATTGGTCCTTTTAAAACTTCCCCATGCAACGGGGCCCTCCACAAATCTAATTTCACAGGTTAAAAACGGCAGGAAGGAGGTTTGCTTAGGATGAGCTAAAAGATGCATCCCTCTAAACCAATGTTTCTCAACTGTGTCAGCTTGGAGATGTGTGGACTTCAACTCCCAGAATTCCCCAGCCAGCCATGCTGGCTGGGGAATTCTGGGAGTTGAAGTCCACACATCTCCAAGCTGACAAGGTCGAGGAACACTGCTATAAACAGAACAGAAAGGATGACAAGGTTAAGGTCTCTCCAAGCACCTTTGCTAACCCTCCACCACTGCAACTGGTTTGAAGAAATAGTCTCATGCCCTTCCCAAGAACCTCTGGAAGTTCTAACCAAGTTTTATATCAACTTAAACGTTGCATAGATTCATTGCAGTGGAGGTGGATGTAACAATCAACATGTTGGTCTTTAAGACATGGCATAGCTACAGTATTTGTTTCGCTGAGACTGACATGTCACTAGTCCAGGAGATGACCCGTGAGAGTTCCATTTTTTGTAGGCAAAATAGCAGCTTTTCACAGGAGTTCCAGCATTCTCGCTAAACTACAACTACAGAATGTGGGGGGTGGGGGGAGCCATGATAATATGGGGTAAATAGAGATACGCCTTATGTGTTGAAATAGAAACTGTCAAGAAAGTAAGCTTTGGAAAAGAATGGAGATTGGTAACCCGGATTAAGTTGAGTTTTGATTACAAGAATGTCTGAGCCATGCTGGATCTAACCTAAGCCTTTTCTAGCCCCAATTTTTTTTTTCAGGGGGAAGAGGATCAATTTAATCATCACCCCGCTACAGACACACACAACACTAATTTGCATAACATTGTCTATGCTAATTTATACATGCAAATGAAAATGTAGGAGGAAACGTCACTTGGTGATTTGTTTGCTTGCTTAGCCCATTACTGTGAATGGGCAATTGCTAACTGCTAATAGGCCACTGAAAAACTCCTGGGCTTCATATTTATACTGGACAGACAGGACAGGTGTTACAAGCATACAAGCCCCCTTCAGAGTACTATCTTAAGACACATGGGCACTTAATGGACACATGTCCATTAAGAAGGCACTAATGGACAATTAAAAAGCAGGCTGTAAGGGCGATGGCCATCTTTGCTCCCAGTGATGATATCCAGAAGTATTCTACCAATAAACCTGGTGGTATCATCTGGTAATCACACATAAAGATATAATCACACAGATGAAATTATGTGGGACAGATAGGAAGGGCAGACCAGTGACAAAAATTGGGAAGAAATAGTATAAGGAAGAGAGCCAGCATAATATTATAGAGAAAAAAACTGGAGGGATACTTAGGTGAGGTTCAGACAATATGCTACACTCGGGTTAGCAAAACACTAATGCTCTGTTCACATAACATGCAGTACCCAAACAAATAAACCATATTGTGGGATCATGTAATTGTCTGATTCACTTAACTGACTAAAGCAGGGGCTAAGTTCCCATTTGGAAGTGGGGAGAGAGGAGATGGAAGCAATCTAGGTTAAATAAGGGGTTTGTGTTTTATAGACTCTGAAATCATTGCAAATACTACTTGAAATAGGGTAGCCATGATCTTACTCTGCCACGTTAGATTGGAAGTCATCTACATTTTTAGTTTTATTGCCGGGCAGGTGCATATCCATGCCTGTGTGTTGGTAATCTCAAAATCAAATTTCAACTCTGATCTTTCTTTGGCAACACTATGCCTCACTTGTCATGGGATGTGGGAGGGAGACCGAGGAAGACAATCACTCAGACAGATGACATTTGGGGCTGATCTCTCTGAATAATTCTAGCCAGGCCTTGGTTTTAAAAGAAAACAAAACAAAAAGCAAAAATCTGGCCAGGTGGCAGCCTTAGCAGCAAACTGGTTAGACTGGTTGAACTGTAGCCAGAGAGCAAGGCTTGGTGGTCTCTTCATCCTTAGAATTCCTTTCTGCCTGTTGCAGTGAGAACAGGGAGCAAGAGGGGGACAGTTCCCAGGTATTAAGGGTGCCTGGACCTGACAGGGTGGAACGCTGGCTGGAATTCTGAAGGGCAGGGGTCTCTCCTGCTTTCCTCTCCCTGCCCAGAAGCTTGGTGGGTTTGTCCAGGGATCAAGCGTCCTCTGACTAGAACGCAGAGGAGCAAGCTGCATCGGTTAAAACAAACCCACTCAGTCTGGACATGTTCCTGATTCTACCTTGTATCATTATCTGCTATTGTACCTGGGCTGTAAAAAAAATTGCAGTGAGAATGTTCTGTATTCCTTTGCTGCCATCTGATGGCCATCTGGAGTTTTGCGTGCCAGATCTGATAGTCCTATTCTTGATACTTAATGTGAGTTGAGCTTTGCACCAGGCTTACTTGTTATAATTAGAATTCTGTACCCAAGTCAAACACACATTAATGCATCTAACTATTTTAAGTGTCCTCCTCCTACCCCTACCTCAAGAATATGACACAGAGAGGGATGTTTGATACTTTCACCCTTGAGACAACTAGAGAATGGAGTCCGGAATTTGTAATCCCAATAGACAACAAAGGAAGGGATCTTGACAGTCTCCAAACAATAGTCCTCATTCTTAAAAGTTTGGAGGCATCCCTATTAATGGTAGCAGAAGATGAATCAAGGATGCCTGTTGTCATGGAGCTTGAGCAAGCCAACCACTTGAATAGTTGGGGGAAGTTGAATACAGGTTAACTGGAGCATGATAATCCATCGCTTCCTATATCTTAGAATCAGTGTTTGGAATGGATACCCTTGAGAAGTCAATGCTCTTGCATTTTCAAAAGCATGTCAACATTGGTTTCAAAGTGATCGTGCCAGGGGCAAGTGAGCTCATAATGCCAGAAGCTGAGGTATTTGCAAGTTTCAGAGGATGAGTTACTGTAAAACCAGAGGTCACAGTAAAATATATTACCCCTCTTTTGCCTGCAAACAAACATGGAGACTGAACTAGTATTTGTACTTTATCCTAAGAAATATACAGCATTAATATTCTTAACAGAATTCAAACCTCAGTTGGGATTATTCACTGATGCTCAGCAGTATTTTAGAAACAGAAATGAGAAGTAGAAGCAAAGGGATAATATAAACATTTGGATTACATATTCAGTTATATCTTCTACCAAAGTAGTTTGCATTTTGGCCTTGACACACCCTTTTCAGTGAAAACGATGCAGTAGGATAACTTAAGATGTCTTTGATTCTCCTTAAGACTAATCTTCATGTAGCTATTGTTGAGCCAATTATTATGAGATAAAGAATGGATAGCTCAATGTACTGCCTATTTCTCATGGTCTGGGGCCAATCTACAAATAGCGTCATCTACCAGTTGGATGCAATTTCAAGCTTAGTTTCATCTTTTACTTTCAAAGGGCAAATACTTTAGCTCATGAAGTCAGCATTTTCACAATTTTTAAAAAAAATCAATTTTCCATATTAGTTGGGAATAACAGCTGTTATAGTCCAAGACATCTGGAGAAGAAAATCTAATTCAAAATGTTGTTTTTCAGGATCAGGAATTTGGAACAAAAGTTCTAGAAAATGAATTTGGCAAAGAGAAGAAAAAAGAAACATAGTAACAAAATATTTTCCTCCTCTAGTCAAGAAAACCAGTGTAGAGGAGTACAAAGATGACCTTGGAGAAATTATGCTATGACCATTAGTTAAACATGAGTTTAGCCTGGGAAAACAGGAATGCATGAGAAGGAAACTCAAGACTGCCCTGCCTTGAGTCTCTTTGGTATAAGAGGAAGGGAAGGGGAAACACAGTTAGGCTTTCAAAATTCTGTTGCTATTGTTTATATCAATAAAGTGGAGTTCTCATATTTCTCGTGATTCTGTTTCCTGATCTGACCTACTTCAAAGAGTTGACAACCAATGGCTTGATACAGCTGGTAATTATTTTTAGGGGATGGCAGAGATTGGGTTAGGAATGATCATCCTTTTTACCTACTACCACTGGGATTAATTTTTACAAAAGCTATAACCTTGAAATCAAGACACTTGCATGTCAATGATTCATAGTAAGGATGTTACCATATACATGACTATACCTTACATTATGCAAACAGTACATTTTTTGGTTCACACTTTCCTGGAATAATTTATAACAAGTCAGCTTCTTGCTCATATACATTTCTAGGTAGCATTTTTCATCTCATCCTTAATAGAAACAGTGGGTTTGAAGATTTGTGTGGACCAACAGTTTATTTATTCATAAATGTTGTGTATTGATGGTAAACTTGCAGCCGTTTCTACCTTCTTATTTAATATATTCTTGGCAAAATCTAAAAATATGGCCTTCAACTCTAGAAATTCAAGATCCTATAACCTAGGAGACAAGGTGGTGAGTGAATCAGACTTAGACTGCAGGGTGAGCATAGTGCAAAGGCTGTTTGCATAAAGTGCATAGTTTTTTTTTTTTTAAGTGACGGGCACTAGTCTTACCCTATGCAGGCTAAAAAAAGTTAAAGGCAACTACCACTGTGTGTGTGTGTGTGTGTGTTTGTGTTTTTCCCCTGGCCAGCTGGTAACTGTAGATATTTTGTGCCAAAATGAAGTAATTGCTTGCGATACATTCAGACTTGCTGACCTCTGTAATCTTGCACTCTGCAGTTCCGATAACAATCACAAACTCAGCGACGTGCAAGTGAATTTTGCATTTTTCATCAAATTGGGAGCAGCTGCTTCTTGAGATTACATCAGGACACCAATCCCCACTCCCCCAGCATGCTGCTTCAGCCCCACCATGATTGCAAAACCAAAACAGAAACACCCCCGTTGCTTCCCCCAAATGTATATCGGTTCTTATAACATCTTTTGAGATTTGAAACAGGCATGCCAGAGTAAAGGATCCCCATTAAAAATGTCTCTCTTCTTGCTATAAATGACTCCAGAGATGAAGGGTAGTAGACATACTAGTTCAGAATCTGCTCCGAGTGATGGTAACAAGAGAGGGATCTTTTGCTTCTAAGATTCTCATTTGGGCTCCTGGCCATGAGAGTGGTGAGTGAAAGCTGTTATCAGGTGACAGCTGTTGGTGCCCAGCTAGCAAAGAGGGGGGGACGAGGTGGGAGTGGAGTGGAGGATTAATCACAGTTTAGTTTCTAGAGATAAAGTATCTCTGTAAGAAACCGTATCCTTTGCTAATGCATTTTAGGTTCCTTTCTTGCCAGAAAGGCCACAGGCTGGAAGGTCTAGGGTACCAAGACAGAGATGCTATCTTAAGAAAAGTGTATCTCCAGGACAAAGCACAAAGGATTGAAGGTGAAATACCTGCACTCTGATTGTGTTTTGCACTGGATATGCTACTGATTCAAAGCAGCCACTTTCACCATGGCTTGGGGTGGTGGGGAGGGAACCCCTGTTCTGGTTTAAGCAGGGTCAGGTTTGGTTAGTACTTGGAAGGGAGTCTTCTGGGAATTTTGGGGCTGTATGGTAGATCAATCAATCAGTCAATAACTTCAGAAAACAACAGTGACAAACCACTTTCCTGTTACCCTCAATAAAACATCATGGAGTTGCCCATGAAGTCATCAGGTGCTGAACTTGGCTTAAAGGATCTTGACATAATCAGATAAGGGGGAAATCATCAGAAAGCAAGAGGTAGGTTGGACAATTTTTCTCCCTGTAATCAGATGCTGTGCATTTTGCAGCTGCCTTTTCGAATGTGAATGAGTGGATAAACATGGGGGAAATATGTACTGTGTCTATGATGCAACAGTTAGGGGCCAATGGATTTGTGCAATTCACACACACACAAAATCCAAGTCATGGATTGGTACAATTCACACATGAACGTTTTTTTTTTTTAAAAGTCATATATATCCTTCACTAGTCTGCAAAGCATTCAGCATTTTGGATTCTCTACTGTTAGGGAGTAGGTGAAACTTATCTGCATATTCCCCTCTCTCTTTGTATCTACAGTATATATATAGTGGGTACCAAAATGAGGGCCCATAGACCATTTATTTTATAAATTATATTAAATATTTGAATTAGTTGCCCTTTTCTTCTAAACACTTCCTTTCTCATTTAACACATGATTTTTGAACATTCTTAAGTACAGTAATATTTTCTCTAAATAAAATAAAATATATTATGATTAACCTATGGGGTCTGACTTTAGGTACACCTTGTGTGTATATGTTTGTGTGTATGCACACATAATAAATAAATAAAATTAATAAAACATATTATGATTGGCCTATGGGGCCTGATTTTTATTACATTTTATTATGTGTGTATATACACACTCAGACCCCCACCCACTCACCCTCGTTCTAATTCATTTATTTACATTTGAACACTGAGGGCTGCTAATGAAACATACCTTGATATTTTCGTCTGTGTGTTTGTGTGTGTAAGATTATATTGTATACAGTTCTTCCAGGATCTTTGTCAAAGGTGGCCAGGTCTTAACTAACCCCTACAGCTGTTGTCCCTTGAAGAATAAATGAACCCATTGGAATTAAGAGATGATGACACTAACCCAAAAGAAGGCACTGACATAACTATTTTTCGTAAGTGGACATTTCCTTTTGCGATGTCTGGAACCAGAATCTAAAGTGGGGAGTTATCGTATCCCTTTCCAGACAATGCCCATGAAGCAAAGTTTATGGAATCCTTGGAATGAAATGTCCCATTGGGTCATCTGCCTAACAGGAAAGATAGGCTAAGGCATGTACTTAAAGCTTCCTTCATTGAGATCTTGCCAGCCATTTCTTGACAATTTCCAACTCATAATAAACTGTCAGACAGCTTCACAAAACAGTTCTTAAAGTTAAGAAATGTATCTGCTTGCTCAAATCTTTTCCTTGTTTTCAAATTATCATAATTAGAAACAGAACTTTTTCTTTATACCAAAAGAAAATGTAATAATAACCACACACAAGCATCAGGATAGGACTGGAAAGAGACCAAGGAAACATATAGGTCTCAACCCTTTGTGCCTGCTGCTTTATTGACTAGGGCAGCCTGAAAGATGAAACATTGATGAAACAAAATTAACTAATTCATTTATTTACCTTTGAACACTGAACACCCTTAATGAGGTATACACGCTTTACCCCTTGACTCTTTCCAATATTGACAAATCTTATTTATAAAATATAAAAGTAAAGATGGCATTGTAAAATGTCAGCGCCCAGCCCACCTAACTCCCTCTGATTTGGGCAAAAACCTATTTTTCGGATCTACATTGCTGGCTTTTGCCTCTGGATCAGCCTTTCACTTCCAAGGGAGTTGAGAAAACTTTGACCCTCCAGAGGTGGCTGAAATACAGCTCCCAACATCCCTTACCATTGACCTTTCTGGCTAAGCTTGTAGGAAATTCTAGTTCTGTGGAGTCCTTGGAGTTCTCTAAGCTTGGTTCTTTTCTTGCAAATTTTCATTACCTGGCTAGGTAACATCTTCAGTGCTAAAATGGGTTGGGGTTTGCTCTTTATTTATATTCTGTGGCATGCCTTGCCAGTGCTGGTGGGGGTGGGGGTTTTGTTTTGCTCCTCTGGTTGTTCCTTGATTAGCATATGTTAACTGCTCAATCCACCTCTGCTATCTAAAATTTTAACATCTACCAGCAATATGGCTTGGGCTGTCATGATTTAGGAGTTAGTTTAGGTAGACTCCACCTGTCCAATATTTCCTTGTTTGGAAGTGAGGCTGCAGTCCCCCCTTCAAGATATGAAGTGGATGGTGGGGTCTGGAAACAGGTTTCTCAGTCGTAAGTTCCTTGCGCTGGAACTGCTCGATGAGGTCATATCAGCCCCTTCCCTCTTGTTCTTCCAGATGAGCATTAAAACAGTGTTCTTCCAAAAAGCCTCCAGCGTGGGGATTGACTGGAAACAGCTGCCAACTGAGGGTTGTTCTCTAGGGTTAAGATGATGTTTTAGATTACAGTGACCATTTTTAATTTGTATTTTATTGTGGTGGTTGTAAGCTGTCTAGAATCGATTATGAACTGGGCAGCCTACCAGCTTATGCAATGAATTGTATGGTAATAATACATAGATAAAACGGTACATCTCTCTTAAGGCACATTGATCAAAAATACACTATACTTGTGTTAATTCACTCTAGATTAGGTGTGCCATTTCCTTATGGCCAGAAATAACTTGCACGAGAGGTTAACCTTCAACAGGAGCAGCGTTTCCCGCGCTGGGATGGGCCCCCAGGAAAAGATGCAGCCGCTGACGGTGTGATGATGGTAAGGTTATCAGCAGTCACCCACCTGTGAGGACTGAAAAGCAGCCAAAGAAACGCCATTCTACATTTCACGGTCTGGTCTGGGTGACCCTGAGTGCCCAAAGTGCTCCTGACATTCTGGAGGAGCCCATTTATGTTTCAAACGGTCTGCTTGCTGAGTCACTCCTGCCTGCTGGGAAGAATGTGACATGACAGTTGCCAACTTTTTCTTTTTTAAAGTTGGCAGGGCTTCTGAACTGACAACAGGTGTGTGACAGACAGAAATTCTGGAAATGAAGCTTCTCTTTCTCCATGCTGTGTACTTTGGAGGTGAATTGTTAGTGTTGCACCTCTTTTAAGGAGTATTTATTTTGGTTTTCACGGACTATTTTTAACCAAGGCTATGGAACCATTAATGTTTCCATTGTGAAGGGCTCCAAATGCATTGCAGAACAGAACAGGACAAGGTGATCCTCTTGCATTGTTACTGAGGAGAAGAAGGTGAGGCAAATTGGTTCTCCTGCTCCTTGAACTTGATATTTGGAGCGTGGAACTGACAAGCTAGGAAAGCCAAAGAGAAGTGGTAGCATCTGCATCAGGGCGTGCCTGGTGAGAAAACTCTTCTATGGAAGCTGCTGCTATTATGTAAAGTGCCATCTTAAACTGCCTTCTAAGCTGTGGGCTCTCCCAAAGCATCTCTTTTCAGCAAGTGACTTATCAGTGAAACCCCCCTCAGGCTGAGTTCAAATCCTGGTGTTTTCATGGACAGGTCCCTGTAGATTTCTTATCAACCATCAAGAAATGGTTTGTCATTTGTTCTCTGGGATGTAATTTTCAATTTCCCAGTCCTGGCGGGTTCCCATCCAAGAGAATTCTTGGTTCCCACCCAGAGATCTGACTATGCTTATGTTTTTCTATTTCAGATCAGCCAGGGTCAGCTTGGTCCTGCCACCAAACTTGGCAATTTATTTTAGGTTTCCACTAAAACTGCATTCAAAGTACATTTATTTTAAGGAGAAAAGACAGTAGGGTCTTAACTAGGGTGACCATTTTTGTTGCTTCTACAAAATCTCTCTGCTTGTTAAAGCAGCTCCTGATTCAGCTGTTTCATTGATAACCTCTTTTTCTCCCTCCTGTTGCAAATGCAGACCGACTGTCTCCACCAGCAACCCTGCCGCTCAAACAAATGACACAGACAGACAGGTGGGATCTCCACATAACAAAGTCTCAATCACACCCTATTGCTGAGCTCCTTCAACCCTTTTTCTGAAGTGGCTTCTCAGCACTCAGCAGGATGGTCCCTCAGGGCAGCTGCTTGGAGGACATACACCTGGTGACTTAGGGAAACCCATTTACAATGTATTTATCCTGTTTGTTTACACAACGTATTTCTGTCCTTATGTTTTGGCTGAAAGAGGGATTTCAACGAGATCCCTGAAAGGCAGAATACTGGCAAGGTCTGCAGGGTGGAGGAGTTGAGTGATAGGTAGGTGGGTCCTTGAAACAGAAAGCTCCTTAGAAAGCAGGGTTTGGTCTCAAAAGAAGCATCACTCTTTTCTTACATTTGGTCCAGCCAAAGGACTGTCTTGATGTGGAGGGGGAGAGGGCTTGATTCCATGAGCGCTAGACAAATGTATAAGCCATCAATTCCAGAAATTGCCTAACAGTATTACTTGATTAATCGGCATAATTAAACCTAACAATAGCTCAGTACCGTTTCATTTCAAATATTGGCTGGATTTGCCAGAACCCTCTGGTCACTCTGCCAGTGAGGCATTTACCTCCAGAGACTCCTCCAATCTCTGGAGGTAAATGACAAGAATGTCCCCCTTGGGCATGTTGTGTACCTGTACATGACACACAACAGTCATTTGTGCTGACAACTAATGACCGTTTCTTTTAGGTAACAGTGTAAATACTGGTTCTCTATTCTACTTTCTGATTCACCCAACCAAATGCCATCCATCCAGCAACCTGGTGGGTGAGTCCAGAGAGATCTCTATGTATACTTTTATCTGTGGCCTCTACCGCGTACAAAGATCTGCAAAAGGAAGGATGTGTTATTCAACACTGGCCAAATAAGTAAAATGGAACAGGATATGGCTCATCTCGTCTCATCCTTTTTTTTTTTTTGGTGCCTGCAAGTCAGCTTTGACTCCTGGTAACTGCCTAGACAAATCCCTGCAAGTCCAGGTTTCTTAGAAGTGATGTGCCTTTGCCTTCTTCCTAGAGCAGAGAAACAGTGACTGCCTCAAAGTCATCCAAAGGAAAACTAGAACTCAAGGCTTCCCAGTTTCTCGTCCAGTGCCTTTACACCAGACTGGCTTTCTACCACATTTTTACATATACAATTGTATATGTTGGCCCATCTCATCCTTCGAGAACCTCAGTGACAAGCATTGCATGAACATCCCATGTTTATTACAAACGTCCTCACTAAGCATCTTGAAAATGGCAACTTTTGGAGATAGGATCTAGAGCTAAAAGATGGATTGGCTTGATCCAATAGGGAAAATGAGATGTGAACTTGGACTGAAGTTAACAGAGTCACTTGAAAGTGTAGGCGTGGGAAGAAGACACTGTGTAGAATGCATTCTTTAAAACTTAGCAACAGCTTTACAATCCATTTTAAGTGCATAACTGGTCAGTAGACCCGGATATTAGAAGTGAGCAGGGGTATAGTACTCTGTTTAAAAGCCTTTGGCTTGTGAAAAACCTAAAAAGAAAAACCTAAAGAGAGAAGAATCTCTAGATTCCCTGGATTATTATGGGCATTTTTTGAGGTTTGCTGCAGAATAAATGGTTTTTCTTACAATCTGTTTCTCACCCAAAGCTTCTCTTCTTAAATCCCTCTGGCTGGGCTGATAAAAATGCATAACCCTCTGGACTAATTTGCTCTGAAATGTTTCGCACACGGGTGACACATTGTAAAGAAATCCTCTTTCCAACAGGAGGAAAAAGAAGGCCTGGCATTAGGGACAAGGGTTGGGCAGCCACAGTTATTCCCTTACAGATTAAACAAAGCAAAGGTGCTCTTTCCCCAGATTTGGAATCTTCATTTTAACAAATAAAGTAAAAATTTCATCACTGGCTTCCAGCTCAAGGGAATGACTCATTCCATATTTTCTTAGAGCCAAACTATGTTGGAGTCCACTGGAGTTGGGTGGCCAATAAATTTAAATAAACAAACAAACAAACAAACAAATAAATAAATAAAAATATTCATGCTGACTGGGTTTTAACTGCAGCCTGTCCTATATAGATGAAATAAGTTGGCAAAATAGCACAGGTGTCAAAGTGAAACACTGTTGGAGTTACAAAATCCACATTAATTGCAAGATGCAGATTCCCTCTTAAATTCCTCACTGATACGGGAGAAGAGAGCAAGACATCATTTCAAACCTTGGCCTATTTCCCCCCCCCCACATTTTTTGGGGGGGGTCTGTATGTTTTATTTGGTACAATTGCTCACTACAGTATGCAGTACACAGGTGGAAGGGTTAGAGATTAACCACTGAAGTCCAGCTCATAGGGGGTTAAATTCCTGAACAGTTCAGGCTATGCCTGCATCCATTAGAAAGTCAAGGCCTCTACCTATTTGCACATGCAAACTGCTCTGCCTGCAAAGACAGGCCAGGAGAGCCCCAATGCAAATCACAGCTGGAAAGCAAACTTTAGCAGCCCCCTGCAGTACATTTCATTTTATGGCACCAGTCAAACTGCAGATTTTAATCTGGTGCGAGCTACTCAGCTTTAATGCTTCTTTATTTACCTCACCCTCTTCTGGGTGTTCCTGATAATAGTGTTACTAATTCCTGATCCTGCCTGGGCTTAGAATCCATCTGTAACTTTCCCACTCCTTCCTTCCTTCCATCCTTCTCCTTTGTAGACAAGTGGTACAATCGAGCAAAGAAAAGGCAGTAACTGAAAATCTAAAAGGAGAAGCAACTTTATGCTCATTTATTTCCTTTGCCTTCAAGACCTCTGCTTTTGTCAGCAACTGCCTCTGTCTCCACAGTAGAGGATTCTTTGAGAAGGGCTGTTCAGTGTAGACAATGCCTTGTAGATCTGTTTGTTGTCTAAGGATGGTAACTATGGGAATGGTAGTATTCCTACAAGGACAGCATTTAGCCTAGGGGCTCCTGTTGTCCACACATAGCATAAAGACTTTGGTCTTTGTCTGATTCTTTCTCCATCCAGTTGTAAGCTACTAGACATTTTTAAGCTGCTAGAGAGGGTTCAACCAAGGGATTTTGCTGCCCAAAGCTAAGTCAGCTGAACTGGAAATTGGATGTCACTTAAAATTAGTGACCAGAGTATCTTCCACTATATCTGATGGCAGCAAGCTAACCTAGCTGATGCTGAACATGCACACCTAGATCAATTTACTCATGGTTAATTAAACCATCTCTTATTCAGCCAACCCACTGAACCATAACCTAAAAATACAGGCTGGGCTCTGTGCAACACTCTTGGCCAGGAGTGGTCAAGAGCTACACATACCATGACTGAGCGCTGCAAAGTAGGTGTGGCCCTATCACACATGTGGGTGGGAGTTAGGGGCTTTCTTCATCTTAAAAGTGGAATGTGCCTATTTTAGAGCTTATGTTACAATTTCCAATCTCAGATCCTGGCCATCAGCTTTTAGGCATTATTATCAGAAGGAGTTGGGTGGGGGGCTCAAAGAATGGGGACTTGAGTGGCATGTGTAGCCTTGGGATTGTAGGATTCCCATTCCTGTACAAGGCTCAGATGGGGTGGGCTGGTTGGTTATTTAGCACCTCACATGCCACGGTCTTCTTCTCTAACCTTTCACTCCCATTCCTGCTTCCTCTTTCAGTTGCTGCTGCTGCTGCTGCTGCTGCTGCTGCTGCTTCAGGTGGCTGACTCTATTAACCTCATGGTAAGGCTGACTCCACTGTGGAGGATGCGCTTAGCTTTAATGCTTGGCACTGTTTTCATAAGTTGCACCTGATAATGGGCTGATCCTTTCCCTTGAGACCACTGCTAACTTCACCTTTCTGAGCGATAGGTACCCTGCCTACTGATTCTAGCTTCCACTTGTTACATGCTATCTTCTTCTTAAGTTTCCTCGATCATAACCTATAATAGAGGCATTAATTGTCCAAGGGGGAAAAGGGAGGGAGAAGAATGAGCCCGGCTGACTCTTTAACAGTAGTTTGGTATGCAAAAGTCAGCAGCTGAAACGTTTCAAAGTATGGAACTATATATTATCAAGTGTTAATTGCTGTAGGTAAGACTGCTGTTAAACAGACAGGGAGTGTAAGTTTACATCTTATGTTCGGTTGTAAAATGATTTGTTTGGTTTGGGCTTACCCTGTTGTGAAAGCTCAACTGATTGAGATATATTCAATAAACCATAGTCAAGTAAACCACAGGTTAGCTGGTCATGTGATCCCAGCTGCAGTATTCTGTTGCAGAGCTGGTAATTCTTCCCTGATCTTTGAACTGTATAATACTCTGTTCATCTAGTTGGCTGTACTATACAACTCTGCTGCGGAAGGTGGGTTTAGCTAACTTCACCTAGCTAGTCTGTTTATTTTAGAAAGCCTCCAGTCTATGTGGTTTCTGCCTATTTATTAGGATAGATGGACGGAATCATGACAGTAGTGTAACTGGTACTAATATAGGGCTGGAAACCTGTGCTCATCCCTAACCCATTAACTCTGATAGGAAAAATAACACAAATATAGTCCAAGAATATTCAGTGCTAGGAATTCTAGAACTGCCTCGATCCCAAGAAGGAGTGATGGACAAGATAAAGAACTATCTTACAGAGTGGGATAGAGGATGTATGGGGAAGAGGCAAGCCTTATATTTTTCAATGATGAAAATAATGGCATTGAAGGGGGACAGCTGGTTGAACTGGTTGCCAGTCTAGTTTTAAAGTGTTCATAGCCTTGAGTTCAGAATAAATGTTAACTGTTAATGCAGTACCTGAATATGGTAGTTTTTCTTTATGAGACATCCATCCTGGAATTGTATGCACTATGGATCTAAATCTCTGTAACTGCTGTCTAGCTCAGTTCCCAGGTAAGAAATACAAGGAATGATACTGGTGTAAAGATGCTAGGGATTTTTGCTAGAGATAAGCATTATTTCTAATTAGCAAATATCCAGTTTCTATTGAAGGGATAAGAAAAGCATGAACGGGTTTAAAAAAAGAAGAAATTCCACTTAAAGATTGCTTATCTGAAAAGAGCCCAGATGTTAAAGACTGTGATTGTAAGCGTAGGTAATCAGGATCACATCCTGTCTGAATCAATGGAATTGCTAATAACGTTACCAAGTTATAGTGTTATCCACTGATCATTGAACTGCAAAAAAATTACATCTGCAGTAGTGTTGGCATCAAACGATGATGCCAAGTTGACAACTGGTAGATATATGCATTGTCATTGGATAGGTGGACCACCCATATATTTCAGCGTGAACTTTGCTTCCCCATTGCCAATCCCTATCTTGTCTTCATTCCCAGTCATTGCCAGTCATCAGTCTTCTCTCCAAGACAATGGATGCCAAAGTCTAACAGATGTTAATGCATCTTGTGGCTGCTTCCAGATGGTGTTGGAATGAAAGAGAAAACACTCCTTTAATACTGGTATAGCTAAAGATGGCTTAAGTCTGTCTCACTCATGGGCTGAGGATGATCTGAAGGCAGTGTTGTGTGGATTCAGCAGAAAAAAAGATGTTGCCAAGGTGTGTTTGTACCATGGTTAGGTCAAGTGGGAACATGGCATAAAGCTGTGCAAGGGTGGGCTGCAGCTCACTCAGTAGCTAGAATTAAGTCTGGTTGAGTTCAAGTTTGCTAACTACTAAGTAAAAAGATAGTGAGTTTTATGCAATAGAATGGATTTTACTTCTGCAAACTGCAGGGAGGGAAAAAGGACATGCTTGAAGTCTCCTTTGCATTTTTTTTTAAGGTCAGCAAGTAGAAAATTATCATAGACAGAAGCAGGTTGCAAAGAACTCTTTGACTTGATGATGGCTGAGGTTAATCAAAATTGGACTTCCTACAAATTTGGAGGCACACAGATTCCCCATCTCAGTTCTAATGGCTGTACAGGGCAGGCTGCAGTGGGTTTTGCTCTGAGTAAATTGCTTCCAGAATCTTGAGGCAGTTACTTAAGAGAAACAAAATTCTCATCCTTTTGGGACTTGCCCCTTCATAGTGTGATGAAATACGGTCAGGAGGAAGATTAACATTTCTGAGCACTTAATAAGCAGTGCACCCTGTTGCTGCAGTCAGCTCTCCAGTAACATCTATTGTAGATTGTGTCAGAGCTGTGCAATGCTACAGTGCAGAAGAGCAGAGGAATACTGTCTTTGTCTTTATCTCATCAGCCATTATAAGAACATTATAGGCTTTTATAAAAACAGAAGCCCCTTGTTCATTCTGAGAAAGAATTACTGCTCTGAACTGATGGCATACAGAGCAGCATTTCTTAGCTGATTCTGCCACTAGGCAGGGCAAGCACCCTTATCTCAGAGACTGGCCTGTTGGGCCTATGTAGTGGTGGTGCAGGAAGTTGAAGAGCTAAAGTAATACCCATCCCTCTTGGGAATGCAAACTAGGAAGTAGTCAGTGAGACAACTCTCAGGTTAAATGGAAGCAGAGCGACTTCAGGCAGGCACGTGAGCTCAGGAAATTCAGGGAGATGGGATGATCCTTGAGACATCTCTGGTAAGATTCCCAGCTGAGTAACCTTTCCTCCCAGAGAAAATCAGTCCCTGGCTTGACATGCTTTTGTGTAAATGTAATCATGGATAGCATGGAGATGATTAGCTGATTATGTCTGCATACCATGCTCTTGAAAGGATGGCCACTTTAGCATCACATTGTATTGGAGGTGCTAGGAACAGGCACAGCCATAGACCAGTCTGCTTTCTACTAGGCTGCATTGGTTTCTTGAATAACTTGTTATGGATTAGGTTTGCATGACATGCTCAACTCCAAACAGGTAAATCACATTTTGGTTTAGGACAATCTGTGAACCCAGTTACTGAACACAGGGCCCCACAGGATCTAGAACTGTAGCTGTTTTTGTTTCTTTAACAATAACAAGATTTACAGGCATTAGCAGATGATGAGATTTGTCTCCAGTGTATCACTCCGGACCTGTCCTACTTAAAGTTTAAAGCCTGATAGCCCCAGTTTTCTCTCTTGCTCATGAATGAAACAGCCTCAAGATACGTTTGTGTGTGTGGGTGTTGTTGGCTGGTCCCACCATCTTATTCTTTACATAATTTTTTAAAATAATCCTATTTATCTTGTACTTTCTGCGTGTTTGGTTTCATAGTGAGCCACCCAGAGTCAGTCTGGAGTTGGCGGTGCCTAAATCGAATAACTGAATGAATAAATAAAGAAATATGAAGCCCACACTATCCCAGTGCATTAAAAAGGTATAAAAACTGTGATAGTCTCATTTTCTTGGGAGCAAGCTCAGATATAGTGCAGTAGATGTGACCTGAAGTGTACTTTGGTAGTATCAGAAGATGGGGGTGTGCTCTACCCCCTTGGGTCACCAGCCTTTATCACAACTATTTCTGCTCTCTCCATCAGCACATTTTTTTTTTTAGTTCTTTGCATACCTTTCACCTCCTTCCCTCCATCTGTTTTTTAAACCAACTTCTCTCTAGGCTTCTAACGAGGTAGGTGAGAAAAGAATGGTGGCTTATTAAAAGCCCTCTATTTTATTCAGGGAAAAAGAGGGGTGTACGGTGCAATTCAGCTTTAATGTTCTTCAGAAATGACCTGCTATTTTTTCTGGGGGAGAAAAGGAGTGTAGTTATGCACTTCTGTATTAATATATTCAGAAATAGTCTCTGGATGTTGAACTGGGCTCTTCGTGATTATTACTCAGTTTCATTCATACAGGAACTGAAATAGAAGATTGGTTGCCCAGCAGCGAGTCCCTTTCAGTAATTGTAGGATCTAGCTACATGTTCAGCGATGGGTGGGTCTGCCTCCTGTCCCCTTCCTCTCTGAATTTATTTCTCCTCTGGTATGATATCATAAGCTGAGTATGATAAAGCCCTGAATGAGACAGCAGGAATGCTAAAGGAGAATAGCAGTCTCCTTATCTGTACTGACTGGCACATTCACAAACCAGGACAACCCAACGGGAACCTATGCAGTACAGCCAGGACAGGACTGGCAACAAACTCAGTATATTTTTTGATGGCACTGTTTTGTTCTGACTCAAGAATGAGTGGATAGCATCTGGATTAAGTAACGGGGAAAGGCCCTCAGAAGAGAAAGTCCATTTTAGTGAAAATAGCCTGGAGCTTCATCATTGGTTCACTCTAACCTCTCCCATCCCCCCAGCTGCTGGAACTGGCAGATATTTAGCAGGTGCAGCTTTCCATCTTCTGCCAGCTCAGGATGTTGGGCAGGTAATAAAGGTATATTTATGCAGCTGATAAGTGCAGCACCGAGCAATGATGTAAATGAGCCGCTAGTAGACATCGTGCTCACCAGTGAAGTGAGCTCCAACTTTTGCTAGCATCTCCAGGAAAGATTTGGAAAGATTCCTTCTGCTAAAGATCCTGGAGAGGTCCTGATTGTCAGTGCAAAGTGGAGAATGGTATTGAGGGACTCATTGACTCCTTTGTCAAGGCAAGTGCTAGGTTTTCTTCATCAGTGAACAGGCATTTTATAGTGGACCATTGCAATGTGAGGCTCTCCACACAATGTGTGCTTGGAAATTGAACATTGAGGAGACTCTCCCACCACCCTGTTCTGTCCTGTTTATGTGTCGAACTAATGGAGACCAAGTGGAGGTGGGGCCTGCCATTCTTCCACCCAAGGAAATGCAGCCACGTTTCCTAGCTCTTTTTGATCACCACTGTGCTGCTGCTTCTTTGTGAAATGATCAAATAACATGAAATCATCTGGTGCGGAGCCTTATGTCATTTCTATAAACCTATTCCTGTGCTAGAAATCCAGGCGCTACTTTTTTTCTCTGGAGCAACTCCACAAAAGAAGAGAAACTCAACTTTCTTGCTCAGACCTGATGGATTAAACTTCTCGATTCCCCCCTCTCCTATATATCATAGAAGATTAAACAAAGAAAAAAAAAAAAAGAATGGAGTTTTTCCAGTTTCTTGGGGAGCCATGGGCCTGTCGCTACCAGCCTTGGCTATAACAGTACTTGGATCTGAAGCTGTCTTGGCTTTGTGTGGTAAGAGAGAAGAGAAAAGCATCCAGCTAGGCTTGCTGGTTGCATCCCAGGCAGCGTATATCCTCGCCCTTGCAGAAGGCACTCCATTGACTATTCCCGTGACCCTTGCCCCAACCCTCACCCTGCCAAACCCCAGGTCACCCAGCACCTCCCTTCCCCCTTTCTGACTCTGCCCCTGCCCCCACATTTCAGTCCCAGATGTTCCTTTGCTGTTGTTCTGCCTCTGTTATTGCCAGCCCAGATAAATTCATTGGAACAGAGACTGCAAGAGGAACTGCGTCTGAGACACAAGAAAATATGAACTCTCCAGCCTACCAGGAGAAGAACAGCCCCATCTTTCTGCTTCTCTTGCAAATGTGACATAGCAAAACCGTGACATTTTAAAAGATAGTTATGAGGCAAACTCCTTCCTAAACAACAGCTTGGGTTCACTCTCAGTCTACTAGAGAGATTCTCTGTTTCTTCAGAACCCCCCCCAAAAAGGGGGGGGAGTGAAGATGGAGTAGAGAATTTGGGGGGTCAATGTTTTGAGACACTTACTTCCTCAGTAAATAGTATTAGGGATTCAAATAAGCACTCCTCCATTTTGCTGCAGTGTTTTATAAACTACACCAAGTTGTCCAGTGTAAGTGAGCATCACACCACTCAGGCACTAAATGCATGTAGCCAAATGTATAAATAGGTGGCAGGGATCTCTAATCACTAATCACTAGGTTCCTCACCTATACAAGCCACCCAGTAATTGTGGTTTGCAAATAACACTTATGGTTTCCCTATGACTAGTTCAACAAATCATGGCTACTACAAATATGGCTTGATTCAACTCATGGTTGGGGGGGGGCTCGCTTTAAAGATGTAAACATAGGCTTGGCCTACTAGCGTCCTTCTCTTCTTCAGAAGTTGAGTTAGAGAACAGCTGGCGTGGTGTCACAAGGCCAAAGCAAGCAGTAGAAAAAAGAAAATCCAGGACAGCAATTATAACCTGGAGGATACAGTACTGTATTTTATTTCTTCCATACAGCTGCTGTTGCAGCCTGTAGCCACCAGGGGTTGCTTCTGGAACAACTGCAAAGGTGGGTAGTCGGAGAAAGCCTTTCTCTGTCAGGTAGGGTTAAAGGGTGTAAACATGTTCAAGGAACCTCTTCCAAATGCAGATAGGGAATCAAATGTCCCCACCCAAAACCTCCCAGGGCATGAGAATGAGAGGCAAGGATTTTTAAAAACATCACCTTCCTTTTTATCTGCTATTTTTCTACATGAAGGAAAAATATAAAACACCACCACCATGGAGAAGTATGTAGAACATACCCACATACTGCAATATGGTTCTATTCCAGGAAGAAAAATCCATGGGTGGTATTTTTGTCCATGTGTTTTTCTGCAGCTAAAGGAGCATATGAAAAGGAATGGAACTGACACCATATATATGAAATCGTTGAAAAAAAAAAAACTTGGTTTCTTTTTAAGGGCAGGCAAAAATTAGCCAGCGATTGTACTTGAGAAATTAGTAGGGGTCATAGTGTTGGAAGGGACTTTAGAGATAATCTCTTCCAACCCCTAGCTCAGTGTTTCTCAACCTTGGTGACTTTAAGATGTGTGGACTTCAACTCCCAGAATTGGAAATGCTGGCTGGGGAATTCTGAGAATTGAAGTCCACACATCTTAAAGTCACCAAAGTTGAGAAACACTGCCCTAGCTCTTTTTTTAAAAAATATAATTTTTATTGAAACTTTTAAACAAGATAAAAATGAACACAAACTAATATAAAGTAGGGAAAGGAAAGAAAAAGAAATGAAATAAAAAGCAAAAAGTGCAAGAAAAAAAAGTTGAAGAAAAATAGAAAAGAAAGAAAAAAGATATAAAGAAATATCTTCCAATATTCTTCACAGCAGTTATAATTACAAATATATTTTAACCTCTCTCTCTAAAGTTGCATCATATTACTCTTCTTTCTATAATCTATCCTATGTAATCATCAAAACCATAAATCACAAGTTAATTTTTCCATTATTATGCAAAAAGTCCATAAGAGGCTACCTCAATTCAGGATCCACTAGAGCATCTTTCATAGATTATCACCTGGCCTTGGTCTGAAGACCTCCAGCAAAAGCAAACTCATCACTTCATGGGGCAACCTGTTTCACTGACTCATAGCTTGAACCCTGGTTCTAACCCTGCTCTCTGGGGCAACAGGGAACAAGTCCACTTCTTCTCTGTGAGAACCTTTCAGATATTTGGACATGGAAGACTTACTGCCACTGGTCTCCCTGGATTAGATGTACATCCACATGGTTGCATCCCCTAGCATCTAATGTCACTGAGAAAGAACAGGGGTCTTAGAAGTTTCTAGTGGTCCCATCCCACATTTCATATTCTGTCCAAAGGGAAGTCATGCACCACAACCATTTTGCATCAGCAATAAACAAGTGCTTATTGTTATATAAAAAAGTGCATGACTTCCATTCAGGCAGAGCCCTGACTTTTACCCTTTCATTGTTATCCAGCACTGGGCCAATTCTGATGAATAACCACAGCCAGGACTCGCTCCTTGGAGTCTTGTCCAACCTTGGCACAAACCTATAAGTTCAAGTCAAACTTCATTTCTTCCCCTTCACCAGTTGCTTAGAAACATGCCTACAAAAAATATACTTCACTGTTCTCATATTCTGCTGTTCTGATGTTAAGAGGTTCCCTCCCAAGTCTTGCCCTTAAAAAATCCCGCTTTTAAAAAAAAAAATTGCAGACATAAATATCTGATTATAGCTGAAACATCCATTCCCATCAAGCTTCTGTAGTTGGGGAAAGAAGTCTTTGGTGGTCCACCTTTAACATTATTGGATTAAAGTTTAACTAAGAAGCAAAATAAGGTATTTTGAAATTCATTTACAAGATTTGGGATGGAGAATAAGGTGACTGGCAAGCAAATGGAACAGCAAAATATTTCTAGTGGAAGAGCTGTTTAGAATTTTGCAGCCCTGTTAAAATGCTATGACAACTCTTGCAATATGTCAGGTATCTCAAGGAGATACCTGGTATTGACAGGTATCTAAATATCTATCCTGAGAGGCAAGGATATGGATCAGTCTATGCCAATTATTCCCCATCATTTTAATAAGGCAAACTACCAAGGGCAATCTGGTTGATCAGGATCTGCCTTCTGGCCCAAAAGGCATCGGAAACAATTGTTGCATCCCACAGATCAGCAGCCTAGTGATCTGCAAGCCTCCTGTAGTTCCATCGTAGACTCATTGTCATTTGGCCGAGGTTAATGGAGCAGCCATTTGTGCCACGTTTGTTCTGCTTGCCAGTGTTTCTTAAACTGCAGTGCAACTGATAGACACTTCAGAAGTTTTATTTATATAAAAAAGACAGAAAGAAAAATGAGTGATCCAGATGCATTGTCTGACAACACCTGTGCTAAGCCATGGTTTGTCAATTACTGAATAAACTACAATTGGCTGGATCATTACAAAACAGTAAGCCACAACCCTGGTTCCCCTGGTTGGGCTGACACAATACATTAAGCCACACCACCCCCTGAATTAGATGGCGTAGCGTAATGTATACACCTTCTAGCAGCCTGTGGACTGGATCAGGCCCACCCGTCACGCTTCCTTGGAGACGGTCACTTGGCCTTTGGACTCCATTTCAGCCAAGGTTGACTTTGATTTTACCCCCATGGAGGAAACTGTTTTGAAAAGTTCTTTCAACAGCAACAGGCAAGCGAGGGAGGTGCCATGTTTTGCTTAATCACTCTTTGGTCTTCCCAAGCTTGTGGCCACTCTGAGATTTGAGAGGCTGATACCCACCGCTTGGAAGCACCTGTTGCCCAGCTGGGATCAGAAAATGTGCGGGGGAACAGAGGGTGAGAAGGGGGCAGATAGACAAAGTGCGAGGGTGTGTTCAGATTAAATCCAAATTCAAAATGCTGCAGGTTTCAGCAGTCTGTAAGGGGCACTGTTGTAACTCTGAACAGCAGAGGGTGAATTGCTCGACATGCTGTGTCCCTGTAGGTAGCTATTTTGCTTGTGTTCCTGGCCAACATGCTTGCAGACACACAGACATGTACTCACAATCTAAAGTACTGCAAATGAGTACAAGGAGGATATTCTACTTAGCTGTAGCATGAGCAGTTCTTTACATAGTTTTCTGAGTTCCAAGACAGAAAATCAAATTAAAGCCTCTTCCCTCCTCTCTTCCTCCCCCTCCCTAAGACTAGTTTCACCAAAGTCTCTGGCTTTAAATTCTTCCAAAAAGCAGCAATTGAAGTTTGGCAAATTTGTTGATTTTTTTTCCCTTTAACTTTTGCTCTGCCAAATGAAATGACAACCAAATTGAACCAATGCTTTCAAAGAAGAGAAGCGGGGAGGGTGGGGGTGGGGGGACAATGAATGAAACAAGATTTATTGAGGGTTAGGAAGAAGCTTATAGCTGCAGTTCTTCACTGCTTAGATGCAACAAGCCTTCAGTGGATGCTGGATTTTGCAGAAGGGGAGAGCTGATAAAAGAGTGGCTTTTTTGAGGGCAAGGGGAAGAAGAAAAGAATGAAGCTCTTTGGAATGTTGGTATGGAGAGAGGAAGAAGAGGAAAAGGGTCTAATAAGCCAGGAAAAAGTAGAGTCAGGGCTGGATTTGAGGATTTCTTCCTAGGAAGGAATGCTGATCAAGGTTTTCTTTTCAAAACTATTTTTTTTCCTCTCCAACTCTTTTTCATTACTCTGTTGCACCTGTTCATTTTGATGCCACCCTGTCTTCCCCTGCAACGACCTACAGAGGCAGTCAGAGAGAGACTCAGTCTGAGGATGGGCTGGGGCTGCATATACAGATATGAAAAGTCAAATCAAATGGGACTCAACTGGATATCAGTGTAATTCTGCCACATTGATGCAAAGGGTGCCATATTGAATCACAAAGGCCTAAGAAGATAGACTGCTGCTAAGCCTGGCACCATCAGGGCAGGGTAATGGTGATGGAGATCCAGGGGTAAGTACCAAAGGCAGTTATGTGTAGCATTGGGGACTTATTCTTATGCCTCCTTTCCTTTAGATGGCAATACACATTTACTTCAAAACAGGGCATGCTAGCACTACTTTCCTAGGGACATCCTGCTCATTCTGCTGAGTGGCCCGAGTGATCTGCCCTAAAGTCCTGTCATCTCCAACCAAAGGGCGAAGATGCTTGGGTTGAGCTGCAAAGAGAACATAGATTGAAGGAGGTATGATGTCTGAAATGCCGTCAGTAGTAAGGGAAATTCGTCAGAGGGAGAACCTGGGGTCTAGTCAGGGTAACAGAAGTTATGCAAGATAAGAATGCACTTGAAGACTCAGCTGGGGAATGGGAAGAGCGCTCCCAAGAAAGCCCATTTAAGAGAACTGGTGCTGCAAAAGAAAAGTGGGAAGGGAGGAGAATGTCAGCAAGGCACAAGATCTGAGCATAATCGGATTAGAAAAATGACCTGATGACACCCGAACCGTGCTTGAAGGAGGCAAAGAAAGATGTTCAGAGGATGCTCGGTGCATGGCAGACAACAAACAGACGGGGAAGCCCTCTCCCCAGCAAGCAGAACAAAATAAAGAAAGGAAGCTGAGCCAAGGCCCAGAGCAGGACTCACCGTTCTTAGCTTGCTCTCTGTAACTCTTTTCATTGAGGCAGACCCCTCTGCCATGGAGCAGGGCGTGTAAGGGCTTCTCCTCGCCTTGGCGCGGCAGGCAGCGCAAGCCTTGGGCACATCGCTCTGTGTACACCCCACAGGACTGCCCTTCAGCCAGGGCGCATGTCATGCAGCATCCGCACCCGGGCTCCTTCACCAGCTCGCAGCCCACGGGGCTGGGAGGGCACATGGAGAGGGCTTTCTCGTCACAGGGTTCACAGTGCACGAAGGAGCCCAAGCCCTGCGAAAGCCCCAGGCACAGGGACAGGAACAGCGCCTGCGTCAGGAACATCTTCAAGGCTCTGCCGGGCACACCGTTGCAGGATTTATTAGAGGAAAAAAACAAAGTTCTTTTTGGAGAAAAAAGTCTCTCCTCCTTTAGATTCCAAAAGAGCTCAGTCAGAATGTTTAAGAAGAATACCTATATTTACATAAAAGCAATTTTATCACAGGTTGTCTGCAGCTGACAGTTGCAAGAACTACAGATGCAACAGGTTGGTAATTCAAAAAGGAAAAAAAAAAGTAACCAGAAAAGGGGTTAAAAAAAAAATTGAAGAGCAAGAATAGCTTTGGTGAGGCTGCACAAAGAAGTATAAAATAATCCACACACCCCACTAAAAAGCAAAGTCTGCAAGAGGCTGGGGAGGAAGCAAAGAATTGAACAAGCTTCTTTTCGACTGTCCTGATATGATCTGCAGCAAATTAAAAAATGTCTGGAGTAGCCCTAAAGCAGGTAAAGCTGGGCTTTGTCAAGAAGAGATTTAGCTTGGGACTGGCTGTAATTTTTTTAAAACCTCCTTTTCCTAGATTGGGTTAAAAACAACAAAGAGGTTTTCTGTTGAAGGGTTTTTACAAAGTCTCTTTGACAAAGAGAGCAAAGGAGGAAAAGAGAAAAAGAAAAGAATTCCACTTTGTAGATCTCCCAACACTTTCCCCCTGGAGAAGTTTCTAAAGAGACTGAATAGTGCCGAGCAGGCATGTCTTTTAAATAGACTGCCCCTGGCTGCCTGCCAGACCCTTGCTGCAATCTGAGATCCCAATGACACCTCAGCCTGAATTGGTGCCAGGAACCAGGGCAAGCTCAGTGCACACTCCAAGTGTGTGTGTGTGTGTGTAGGGAGGGGAGGGAGTGGGGTGGGGTGATGGTGCAGCTTTTGACTTCTAGGCTTCCAACACACACCATCCAAAGGCATCCAATTGCCACCTTTATGCTGTGCAAGAAGAAATCAAGCTTTTTTTTTTTTCCCCTCTTCAAACTCCAGGGAAAATTTCAAAACACTCAGAGGTTTGGGCTCAATTGGTGTCATATTTATTCTCAGTGCCCCAAATTGTAAACATGTGTACCCTTACTTTGGAACAAATTCCATTGGACTCATTGGGATTTTATTCAGAGTAAGCATGTGCGGGGATGGAAGAGCATATCAAGTTGCCAACTTTTTTTTTCTAGGCACAGGTCTGCTTCTGTGCTTTTCAATAGCCATAATGTGCAGGAGTTGATAGTGCTCATCTCCATGCTCTGAAAAGCTTTACCAGTGGTGTTTCTTAGGTCAAGAGGTGGTAAAAGGCATAGAAGCAAGCCAAGCATAATTTTGTGCGGTCAGCTGGCAATGCTCACTACGAGAGTGTAACCTTGATGTAGCTACCACGACCTTGCCATCCCTACATCTCCATGCCCAAGAATATTCCCAAGCACGGATTTGCAGACTCAGGCAGGGATGCATTGTAAGCTGAGGGGATTCTTGCAGGATCAAGTTTACACCTCCTCTAGAATCAACTCTGGCTTCATAAGTTTTGATGTGAAGGGTGTGTCTACATATGGCATGATATTGCCCTGCGAGATGATGGCCTGTCTGGTGAATTTCATTGATGCCCTCTCTGTTCTTGTAAGGCTGAGCCCCTGTGTCACTCTGTGTTTGGGTGTATGAGATAGGCAGAGATAGACACAGGATAGCCTCCTACTCCTTAATCATAAGTGACTTAAATTGAAAGCAGGGGGCAGAGGAGTGGGGGTGTGGGGGAAGGATCCACGGAAGGGAACCCCGTGGGGTGGGGAATGAGTTACAGTGTATAACAAGGCGATTCTGACCGGTGAGGCACATACCACAAAGGTTTCCTTTCTTCTTCCACCTTTCTCACTGAAAAACCTTCAAAAGCATTCCACAACTTGGAAAATAAAAGCCTGACCTCTGCAATTCTAAATGCTAAGACAATGTTTGGGGCATTGTTTGGCATCTGACAGAACAATCTTCTCATCTCTTCATATTCATGGAAAGGGTGAGGAGTACTAGCTGCCTTCCCAGAACCCTAACGTTCAATTGCTGTTTAGAAAAAGTACAATGCCTTTTCTCTCCTTTCAGTCTTCCTTTCTCTCTCTAAGCACAGTAGAGCCCAGCCCTGCTATAGTTTTGCCTTTTGCCTAAAATCTGGAAGGCGGGGATCAGTCATTTAAAGGAAAATGGGATGTGTGTGTGCGATTGAGAGTCCTTTTTGTTTGTTTGAGATCCACAAGCAGAACTCTCCCCTCTTCCTCCTCAAGTTAGATTCCAGCCCTCTTTTGGCAGCCTTGGCAGAACTGCCTGCATCGCCTTACTTTTGCCACTAGGATGCACCCTAATCTATGATAAGTCTTTGAGCCTCCGTGCAAAAGGTATTTTAATCCCTTTCTGCTAACCTGACTGTACTTGAATCCTTTTTACCCTGGCTGCTTCATGACTGCCTCAAATTCTCTCTCTCTCTCTTGCCACTTATATGTGATTACAGTCCTCAGAAATTAATGGGGGGGGGAGGGGAGAGTTGTCCAAATAGCGGTCAATTTCTTTCTCTATGTGGAATCTGGCAAATCTCCAGAAACTAATGGAATACTACCCCCTTTGATGATTCATGAGGTGTGGCTCCTTTTTCTCTGATAGAGGCTCTGTCTTCAAATGCCTTGTGACAGGCAGAAACTCAACTGATGCAAGTGTATTCAATGTTGCAGTTCCAAGTGGGACAGACTGCATGGAAGGCAAGCGTTTATTGCTTCTGATTGGGGGTGTGCTGATCCTCAGTGGTGGGAGCATGTGCATCCCTCACAACACCCCGTCTTGCCCTCTGGACACCCTCCACCACTGATGGACATTTGTCAAGAACCTTCTCAACACAAAGAGTTTTGCTTTGTGACGATTGGTTCTTCCTTGCAGAACCCAGGAAGACAATTCATACAGTATTCCGAGCATTTGTGGCCTGATAGATGATAGTGATTTTTTTCACAGCTAGCAAAATTACTTCTGGATGTACAGGGGTTGGAGTCTCTCTTGCACTCCTCCTCCCTATCTTATTTGCCAGGTGACCAAGTGGAAGATCCCAGTCTCATTTTACCAGCAGAAATCCACTGCTGATGTTTTTCTCAGCATGAGGATAAGCATTTCCAAATCATCCTTTGGGGCAGACAGGGTGTACCTCCCTCCTGCATCTTCAGTGAGGAAAAGCAGCTAATCCTGCTTTCAACCTGGTTTTGATACTGAGAGGTAGATTGGCCATAACTCTGTGGTTGATAATACTATTTGATCTGCTTTAGATGAAACATGTACTTCTTTAAGCAGACATTGGAAACTTGTAGCTTCCCAGATGCTGGTCTACAATCCCCATACAGTAATCTTTGTCTGTTGAGCATACTTGGTGGCAAAGAGGGACGTTAGGAATCCCACAACACCTAGAGAGCCACATGGCAGTTTGGAGGGAAGGGGAGTGCTGTTGGCTCTGGCTCTGGCTTTGTTCCAAGATTTTTGAATGGCGTCCATGAATCCAAGTACTTTTATCAACTTCAGTTGGAGCACTTGCCGATCTGTTGCTTGCAGACAAATCTGCCCATCTTCTTCAGGCAGGCATAATTTCCAGAACAAATTGCTGTGCCCTGCATTGGCCTGGTACCTCTGCATGTGTTGGACTATAACCACTATCAACTCAGGCCACACTTCCAGAAGCCAAGATATGAGATGGGATGGTTTTGGATAAGTTTCAGAACCCAGAGAGAGGCCAGGATTTTTTTCCCCAGGGTGTTGTCAAAGTTTGGGAAAATCAATGCAGAGAAATCAACCTGGCCTCCATCCTCCTCTTCTCTTTAGAGTTACAGTGGAAGTAAAACAAAATTGTTTATGTAGTGGTCTTGAAAGGAGCAAAGTGCAAAATGTGCAGCCCATTGGTAGTATGTGGCTCACCAACACCTTTTTGCCACACTAGGTCCCTCAGAATGGAAGGGGCTAAAAATTCAGGATTTTCATGAAGTTCTGGAGGACATTGTGATTTTGTCCCCCAAAATAAGACTAACTTTGGGTTCTGACTCATATTCTTCTCTTGGAATATGGCCTTCATGCTGCATATAGCCTTTTGTGCTGCTAGAACTTATGATCTTGCTAAACACTCTCATTTGGAGAAAGGTCTTCTGAATTCACTACTGTAGAGTTAACTTCTGTATCTATAGGATTGCACTGTATCTATAGGAAGTCATTCACTGCATTATATTGATATGCTTTCAGAAAAACCTTTTTTACTGATTGGCAAGACATTAGACTTGCTCCCATTTATTGTACATTCAGAAAATTTGCCAAACTGTTACACAATATTCACAAAATTAGGTAAAGAGGCTAATTTTTAATAAGGCCCCAAATATCATCCAGGAGATAAAAGTATGTCCTTGATGAGTCCCAGGGTACATCTTAGTTGGTGGGGGAAAGTCCCATTGGTAAGAATTCAAGCAGATGCACTAATACAATCGATTTTAATCCAAGAAATAAAAAATTAAAATATTTTTTTCAGAACATGGTCCTAAAATTTAAGCTGTACCATATCAAAAGCTTTTTTGGCATCTAAGAAAGCCATGATGGGCATTTCAAGATTTTTAGACTGAATTGTTAAAATATCCACGTGTAAACTAAGGGTGGAGTTGTTTTAACTTTTTAAAAAATTGATTTAAATATTTATTTTCATTGGAAAGTATCTTATAGAATTAATAAACAAGAGACCCATTAAAAATAGTCTTACAGTTTTATCCCAGGTTGATTTTACTTTAGGAGCAAATGTTCCTGCTTATTCAGGTCAAAGTGTAAGCGTAGATCCTATGCCCCAATGCACATGCCTGAATTATATCCATGGACTTGATGAATGCAGAAGTAAGAGCTAATCTGTCTGGTGAAGGACTTTTGCCCTGATCTATTTCTAGCTGGAAACTGTGAAAGGAGTTTCAGCATTTATTTTTCTTCCCCACTCATCTTGTCCCTAGAACAAGAGACTAGATTTAGGTGTGGTAGGGTCATCCAAGGTGGATGGATCTCTAGATACTTTGTTCATTGTTGTTGCTTCTGAGTACATGACTGGAATTCAGTGCACCACTTTGTAACATATTTTATACTATAACAAATAAAAGTTTTAGCTTTCCAAATTCAGATGAAGAGATACTGCATTTATTTTCTAGAAAGTTTGACTTGATATGTATTCTGGTTCCCTGCTACATCAGACTAATTCAGGGGCATGCAGAAAGATAGACGGCTCAAGGATAAGGACTGACTTTTTCTGAAGGGAGTTTACAGGATAGCTTGATAAGCAGAAGTAAAGAAACAAATAATAAAAACTTGCTAAATAAAGTTTTACACACCTAAGAAAGTCTGATCATGCAATTTTTTTTTTAAAAAGCAATGATGATGTTTCTTAGAGATTTAAATATCCCTGCTCTGAAATGTCAGAAGACAATGCCAGTGAGTGAGAATGAAATGAGGCAGAGATAGGAGAAAATGAGTAAGATTTTATTGGCCAACCAATTTCAATTAACTGATGAAAGTGGGAAGGAAACAAACAAATTGGCATTTATTTGTTTCCTTTCAGTATGGTCCTAGATCTCTCTTTCTACAGTCAGAGACAAAGCCCCAGCCTCAGAAATTGAAATCCAATCCAATCCACTCCAGACCTAGCCTCCTTCTGGGAGAAATCTGACATTAAACATTAAAAATTCACTGCAACCTTCATTGTTGTTTCTTTCCAGCATCAGAAAACATCTATGTTGGAAAGGCCTAAATGGGGACATGGTGGGGATTGGCCATTGCTGGTTCTGTCACAGCCTCCAATTCATGAAAATGTAGTCTAGTTTTCAACTACTCTGTATTTCCTCTCATTATTTGTACAGGATGTATTTCCTCTCATCATTTGTACTAGGAAGGATTTTTATTAAAAATAACAAGAAAAACAACAACAACCCCAAAGTATCAGGGAGTGCACAGAAAGCTACTCCGCCTGACTTTCACATATAGTATCTGTTCTGTGGCTGGCAGGGCCATGGGAGTTTTTGGCCTGGGAGCTGTTCAATGAATGAATTTGGATAGCTGCTGTATAAATACAAAATTGACTGAAATGGAATGAGAAACTGGCCATCTGCCTTGTGACCAGAATGATCAATGAAAGGATTGCATTGAATATATTGAATCAATCAACATTCAGAATGAGATACATTAAAAGGTATCTCATCTTTAAAGGGAACCAGATAAAAGTATCCATTTTTTCCAGAAACAAAGAATACCATGTCTGTCTGTCTGTCTGTCTGTCTGTCTGTCTGTCTGTCTATCTGTCTATCTACCTACCTACCTACCTACCTACCTACCTACCTATCTATCTATCTATCTATCTATCTATCTATCTATCTACCTGAAAGTCATCTGAAAGCTATTCTGGCAGTGATTTATAGGAAGCACCCTCAGCTTCCTATAATGTGATCATTGCTGTAATCATAACAACCTACAACTGTCCCAACAAAACGTACATGTCTGTTGTATTTTTTTTTTACATGGGGGGGGGGAATTTTGGACTCTTCCACTTAAGCTGGAAGCACTTTGAAAACTTGTCAATCTAGTTTGACTGGAAGCTATGATGGAACACATACAGACTGAGGCACCTATCTCACAAATGAATATGTATTGTTAGCAATGAATGATCTTCAGTGCTGCCTCTAGGTTTTTAGAAAAAAAACTTCAGGCTATAATGTGGGGAGGTGATAATTCTGCCAATAGCAGCCTATAAGAGCTGATGAGGAATTGCAATTCCCAGATGCAGTTCTGAGTGGCTTTAGTGTTATCGCAATGGAAAGGTAGTCTGATCTAAAAGGCCTTAAAATCTATTTTGAGTTGTTAAACTGTACATAGCATTATACAAACTAGGATGGACTATGATCTGAAGCTGAAACAGCTAGTCTGGGCAGAAGACTGGAACTGTGTGGTAGGAAAGAGATCTCCCTGTTCCCCCTGCATTATCAGCCGTCCAATATACAGCCTCTGTATTGCTTCCACAATCTTAATCCACAAGGATCTGAATTGTATATGGAGCTGATAGGATTACAGTGGTCTCCCACTTTGCCTGCCAGTGTGTGGAGACCACTGTAGGGATGTATTGGAGGACATGGGGCCCCGACATCCCATTTATTCCTGCCATGTAACATAAAGGGGTCTTGGTGGGAGCTCCACCTCTCCACATTAATTCCTAGATTAGATCTGCATTAAATCAAATGTTGGAAACTTCTATTTGGAGCTCCAAATCCAGGATTTCATGTCTAAATGGAATCCGCAGGAGTGATTAAGCTTTGTGTATTTTTAGGAGGGATATTTTCTGATAGTAAAAGTCCTTTAGATATGAGAAGAAAAATGAATCCATGAATTAGATAACTTAATCCTTACACATATACATACACACACACACTCCTCCCCCCACCATCTTCCAAATATACAGAATTTGGATATCATTTTTAAAGGCTCTCTTATATGTATTAAACTTATTAAGACTTGCTGGGGGGTGGGGGGTGTAGCTATATTTTATTGTTCTACAGTATTTGTTTTCCATGCCTGAAGGAAAGCAAGAACGTGCCGCAGGATACAAGGACTCCCTTTTCAGAAATCAGCTTGACTTTTGTCTGTGTTTGTTGCAATCATCATGATCAGGGCTAGGGGGCATCCTGGATTCACATCTGCTCAGCTGGAAATCCTTTCACATCCTGCCTCGCACACAATGGCCAATCTCCTCCTCCTCCTCTTCGTTGCATTCTGCCATGGACTATAAGCAAGCACAGCACATGGTGTTGACAGCAACAGTGTTTGGGCTGCTCAAGTGTCCCTCAGGAGGTACTGACTTTACGGGAGGCATAAGTGAAAGTCCCCAGTACTTGCATCAATGTGCTCATTTCTCAGGTAGTTGTTGGCAGGGTGTTGACATTCCCTGAGATCCAATGCATTGTTATAATGAAAAGTAAGTAACAACAAGGACACTAAAAAACATTTGAGTTATATATTTTTCCTTATGCTCTCCTATCCCTGTTCCTTCTACCCATTTAGAAGAGTGTTTCTCAAAGTGTCTGCAATCATGGACCACTAAATAAACATTTGGAAAATGTGGGGACCACCCAGTGAAACAAAAGCTTCCCCCCCTATGTTTCTATCTTTAAGAGCATGTGAGTTCACATTTTTGGCAAATAAGATAATGAGTATGGTTGCATCTACGTATGCCTCCCTCTTCCCTCAATTTTTAAAGGTCTTTTTAAACTAATTTTTGTACAACATTTTTAAATCCAAAATGAAGTATTTATTTACCACTTGAATCGTTTTATGTACCCCATGCTGTAAGAATAAGCACAAACCTGATGATCAAGATGTTTGTCAGTGGAAATCTCTGAGTACCAAGGGCAAGTAGATCCTCAGCCTGATAACAATCCCTTTGAGGTACTTGTCATTGTATTTCCTATTCACACATTTCTTTTGAGGCTGCTTGAACCAGAACAGAGTTCTGCTTAGCACAGCAGATGTAGACTCACAGTTAATAACTGCACTTGAGACTAGTTCGCTGTGATCGGTCTTCTGAATGTTATTTTCCACATTGCTGCTTGTATTATCACCGGTATGCTTCAGTGAAGTAACTTTTAGCCACTGCTCCATACTTAGGAACTAGCTTGTGGTATGCAAGGGAAGTGGAGCTGAGGAGGGAGCGGGCTAAGTCCTGTGAACATGGGAAGACTGACGCCAGTGCCTGCAGGCCACTCTGAGATTCATTGTTTTAGAACAGAAAATGGAAAAGTCAGATCTCTACCAGGATAACAGGAGTTACTTCCTTATTCTTTTCTGACATGACATTAGCTTCATTAGCTTCTTTCCTTCTTGGATATTGTGCCATAGCATTTGCTTAACAGTTTCATGCCTGAAACAGCCCTGTTGCCCATATGGTGCTCTGGTGATATCCATGCTGCACAAGATAATTCAGAATATCCACATTTGTTAGTGATATATATGTAACAGAAATGTAGGAATATATATTTTTTAAAAATCTTAATTAAAAGAAAAAAAAGCATGGCTGCAATACCCATGTAAGATCTGCTTATCGTGTTCCTCTTTGCCAGGGAAAGTTTCCAAGGGTAATCATAGTTAAAAGTAAGCCTTACATATCTGACATAGGAAGTTGCTTTATTCCATATCAAACCATTTGTCAGCCCGATGCTATGCAGCCAGATATTGTCTACATCATGCATACAATGCTGATAGTGTGCTGGCTCTGTGTAACACTTCGGGGCCTTCAGTGTGGCCCTCATCAAGTGCCAAAGCCGTCCTTCACCAGATGTTCTTCCTGCATTCCACTTTTGCAGCCTCCTTATTACTTCTTACTGCTTGATTGGGCGGAGGGGGCAGCTATGTTTTCTTCTTGACCTAGTACAGAAGATTAATGTCTCTGTCTGCTGATCTGAAAGGATGTGGGTTTGTATGAATGCCTAAGAGAGAGTGAAATCATTGAAAGAGATGAATGGAGAGATAATAGAGATGTCCTACAAATTTCCCCTTCACCCTGAATCCTTGTAGATCTGGCCCCCACAACCCCCAGTTTATGGCTTCCCCAACCAATTTCCCTCTGAGCAAATGGTTTGCAGTGGCTCTCCAGGGCTTCAGATAGGAGTGTTTCCCAATCTTACCCACAGGCAGAGCCCAAGGCTGTTTGAATACAAAACAAGTGACCTTTACTACTGACTTTAGCTCTTCCCTGAAAACGTCATGCAGGATATCTAAGGACAAGGCAAATGATGGGTGGTTGCTTTCAGACAGGAGCCAACTATGAACACTTCTGCATCTGAATCCAGCTCTCAAGCAAGATTCTCAGCAGATGCCCCAGTCTTTTCTTAACCAGTGTCATTCTGCTGATAAACTTTGGATACTTTCCCATGTTATCAGAAATGTCACAAAAGGGAGAGGGGGGACACTCTCCTTTCTATTTTTTTATTTATGCATTTACTTCTTTCCTTTTTGGATCAACCAACAACTGGGTAGTATACAGTTAAATTAAAAACTACAAGGTCAAAATAAAACAACCAGAATCAAAGAGCACATAATAAAAGCACTGGCAGCATTCAGTGAAAACACCATGGGACATCAGAAAACACAATTAAAACCTACTGCAAAAATAAAGCAGTGCAAACATTTAAAAGCACTCCAAATACTTTTTAAAATTTCTTAAAGAATGGTAAGGTCTTTGCCTAGTGCTGAAAGGACCAGGATGTAGATGTCGGGCAAGAGTTTTCTAGGAATGGCAAGGAATAGTGAGAAGCCACTAATGAAAAAGTTGTCCTCACCACATTTGGCACTGAGAAATAAGATAAAATAGGTGCTTTAAGTTCCAGGTAGGTAAAAATAGGAATAGGTGCTTCTTCAGGTCACCTTCAGGTCAAACTGGGCTTTAAATGTCAAAGCCAATCCATGGGGTTGAGTCCAGAAATGGATCGGTAGTCAGTGCGGATGTCAACATCTTGACACAGTGGTTGCATTACAATTGGTGTGATCCAGGAAAACATGGGACTATGAATCACAGCTTGCCAAACAACACTTCTTCCCGTTTGACTATAGTACCAGGAAATATATTGTATATAACTGTGTGGGCTGAGTTTAGCTTCATGGGTCACAGGCATCAATGTGATGAAGTGATTAGCATGTTATATTAAGACTGAAAAAAATCAAGTTCAACTTTACAGTACACTAAGCCACAAAAAGAAATGTATTTATTTATTTAACACATTTATATGTCTGCTGGCTCCATCTAACCAGTGGAACTCTGGGTGGCAAACAGAGATAAAAATGTAATAGAGTTAACCAGTTAAAAGAAAAACTCAGCAAAACAAACGTTTTATCTTAGAGGGGGGTTATGTGTAAAAAAAAAAAAAAAAATCAGTAACTTCCCATTCAGATTGTTAGAAGGAAGATAGGTATACATATAACAGGTAAATTATGGTTAAAAGGTTATATAGGCCTGGCTGTTACAGTGATTAAAATCTCAAAGTGTCACTGTTCACGTACTCAGTCAGGCAAAACACAAAGGCTTTTATCTGCACAAGACACTAAAAGACCTGGTGGCTGTGTGGGCACAACATACTAAATTTGGTTTGTTCTAATCCTGGCTAGTGTGTATGTGTTTCAACATGTTGGGTGAAAATAGGTGCCTCCTATTTCCCCCCATACCAACAACCCTGTGAGGTGGGTTGGGCTGAGAGAGTGACTGGCCCAAAATCGCCCAGCCAGTTTTCACACTTAAGGGAGTCCTGATTTCTAGCCCAGCACCTTCACCACTACCCCAAGCTGGCTGGCCTTTTCTGCCCCCACTTTTTTACTGCACACAAAGACAGGGTGTTTAGAGAGGCCATACATGTGTGGGGCCTCTCTAAGATTTTATCTTGATCCTGGACCTTGAAAGGGACAGTTAACTTGCCAATAAGTCATTTGCACAACACGGGAGGAATTAGTTTAGTTCCAAACAAACCCAGTTCTGTTTGGGCTAAGCCTATTTAATTCTGCGTTAATTGGCTGGACATTTTTAGAATTTGCAAGACATACTTTACTGCGTCCCTCACTTCTTCCCCCAACCCAGTTAAGTACGTTGTGTGAACAGGACCACAGAGTAGAGGAATATTTGGTCCTCCTCTTCATCTCACCTTTTCACTAGAAACTGCTTCTTTTGACATCACAAACAGAAATGCGGCTTGGTTTTCAACTGGAAGGTGGGGAGGGGAGAGGAATGGATGGGTTGCCTCCATCTGCTGAAGCCACAGAAATCTGCCTCCTGCATGTCACTCACTCTTTGAAAGGTGACAGAGGCACAAACTGGGGTTGAAACTGTCTGGGAAAAGAGAAAGGGCCAGGCAGCACCTGCATCTCATAAAAGCAAACAAAACCCACTGTCAGCAAACAGCAAAGGATATTGCTTAAAAAAAAAAGAAGTATAAACCTAGCACGGCATTCTCAAAAGACACAGATAGATGCTTTAACCTCTCAAATTCTGTAGGCACTGTGTAATGATTTCTTTTGCCATGCAATGAAAGTTAGGGGACTTGGCAGAACCATTGCTAGAGAGCTGGTTGATCTTCTTTCCAAGTCTAGGAAAAGGAGACTTGAGTGAAAAGAGACTAGAGAAATGGAGAAAGTAGGTGGACGGGCATTAAAGGTACCTCTAGGGAATGAATGGAGTGTTCCTGGATAGATTCTTCATTACTACTTAGTTCTGTCCAAGTGTGTCACAGTTTACAGAATCAAATAAGCTGGTTTTATTATATGCCTTTTTTTTAAAAAAAATGTATTTATTTATATTTGCCTCCCCAGGTTGCGGCACCTAGCTACTCTTGGCTGATTTAGAAAGCTAAGCAGTATCAACCCTAGCTAGTATTTGAAGGAAATGGAAGGACCTGGAAATCTCAGTTGGAAAAACATCCTATTAGAAGGCAACATCAAGCCACTTCCATATTATGCAAAGAAACTGCATGGATGTATCTATGTAAGTCACCAGCAGCCAAGCTCAGCTTGAAGACAACTTGACTTTTAGTTTCACTATTTTTTCTATGACATGCTTTTTGATTTATCTCCACGTGGCCCACCACAATCTGCTATTAGGGCAGTCAAGCAGAGGAGCAACCCCAAGCTTCTGTTCCATGCAACTCTCGATTACATTTCAGAAGTGGAGGGAAACAAGAAAACGAGTGGAGGAAAGAGAGAAACCTGAGAGATGAATATGCCTTTCCTTGACTTTGGGTTTTGTTTCATTTGACAGTGAGAACTAAATCACCAGAAGAGAAAGCTCTCTTCAGGTCAGTCTGTACTTCAGGAAAATGAACAGGTCATTCTCTCTTTTTGAGTCGGTGTACGGAAAGAAGGAGCACTGGGGTGTTACACTGCAGAATGCTTGGATTTGTCCACTCACACATTGTTTTCCCACTGAAAGCTGACAGAATGCATTTCCTATGTTGCCTTCTATAACAAGGTCCCAGAATTAACAGGGGAGCCAAAAACCTTTCCAGACATTAAAAAATGAATGCAAGGCCGAAAGAGGTGGCCCTGCTCCCCCACCCCCATTTCTCATATTACTTCCTCCAAAGGTTACAGTGCCCCACAGTTATAAACTGTGTATGACAAGCAACATCTGCTGAAATGCCCTCTTTTATACATTTCAGAAATGTGCAGAAACACTAACCTAGTGTGTGACTGGTCTTCTTACACAGAGCTTTCCAAGCTGCAAGGTTGAACAGCTGATCCAAAGCATTTTGTTGCCTGAGGAAAAGGACAAGATGTCACCTCACCTGACTCTACATGCAATAGTCAGACTATGGTCATATTTTCAACAGTGGAAAAGGACAGGATCTTCCACTGGGAGCATCAAGATAGCTTAGCTGTTACAGGACCCATTTAAAAATTCAACAATTTGCTGCCTGAGATATCTGCTCCACTCCACTTAATGGTAGGACCAGCCTGTGTCACCCTTCAAGGTTGTCCAGACTCCACAAGAAGACTAGAACTAAGCTTTATTGAAATAGGCTACATTAACAGGACCTTGCAAGTCTGATCATGTCCCCCCACCCCATTTTATTCCCCTTTGTGTCAGGGAGAAGCCAGACTGAGTCTCTTCCTAATATTATCTCCTTTCCCAGGACTCAAGGAATGCTTCTGCCCTTTTTGTTTTTGTAACAGCTTCTGAATGTTTTCCCTCAAAGCTCTCTCTATTGCTCTCTACAGCTCATGTGTTGCCCATCCATTCTTCCCTCCTGATTCTCATTGGTCCTTTGGCTTGTACATCTTCTGGAAAGCTTCTTCCACTCTGAACACTGTTTAAGTTTCTTACCTGCTCTCATAATTACTGAAACATGCCACTTGATTGATGATTATCATCCATGGCACTTGTCAAAGATCTGGACTGCCGTGAGACATAACCTAACCTAAAGGCCATATCTTGATATCCTCTATGATCTTTCTATCATAGCAGCTTTGTGTGTACAGTAGTTACTATATTTTTCTTCATGTCTCCTCTTTCCTTCTGTTACCATTCCTTACTGTACACTTATTTTATTACCTTGCTCTTTATGGAGAAACTTCAGAATGATGAACTTTACAACTGGATTTTTTCCTAAAAATAACTGAAGGAATCCACTATTGCATGGTTCTCTGAGTAATCTGAAACTTGCATGTAACTTGCATTTTAATCAATTCATTAATCAATTAAAATATGCCTCTTCCTCCAACCAGTTTTAAGGCACTGATTTGATACAGAGATTTCAGGGTCATGTCAGCCCTTTTGCACAACCCTCTCTCTCTCACAACAACAACATTTTCTGTTATGGCTAGGTATTCTGGGATATGTAGTTTCAAATACAGTTTTAGAAAGCACCGCTTTAAGGAAGGTTTATGACAGCCTTACACAATTAGCCTGGATTGAGTTGGCAATGGAGAAATAAGCAACTATCAAGGAGCTTAGGAAATATAGGAAGGAAATATAAAATTGTAAAACATTTTGAGACTCAGTAGGGCATAGCTAAGATGTGCAACCTGATCCTGTGCATGTTTGCTTAGAAGTAAATCCCAATATTTGACAACACATTGTCTCAGTTAAGTGTGCAAAGAATCACAGCTACAGGGTGCTTCCAGATGGTGCTATCCATCAAAAGATGTTGTGAAGTTATTCTGTTTTCCCCTCGTAACATATTTTTCTCATGGAAAATGATGAGAAAATATGGTAGGGTTCCAAGTAGAAAACCATGTTACCTGAATCACACACACATTCATAAAAAGCTGTCACTGAAACGAGATGACAGCACAACAAATCAGTGCCTGGAAATACCCTGAAAGGAAATTCAGAATTCCATACTGATCCCCCCAGTGAAAGGTCCAGTCACCAAATATATCTTGTATCAAAAGAAACAGCTCGTTTATTCTATTTAAGAATTGCTTGTTGGATCAGGGGTTCAGTGAGGAAATATGGGGAGAGGAACACAGTTGTGTGTGCTAACTTTGCTCCCAGAGTCCTTGTTTATGGTGGCTGGAGCCCCATCTCTTTACCTACATATGCACATGGTTGTACAGAGGGCTGCAGTCATGGTCCCACTCAGCTTTTCTTCATGAAGGTCAATTCGTTTCAATAGCCTTGTTTTCTTTCAATGCATCTAGTTCCATGAGTTTTAACGCCTGTTCCACTGGAAATGGAACTCAGTAAGTAGGTTCACACATCCTAGTAGCCAAAATGCTGCTTGTTTGGTTTGGAGCTAGCATGTGATTTGACCCTAGCCATTGTGGTTTGTAAACTATGGTTTACAGATTAGCAGATGGTACGAACCCAGACGACTGTGGATTATTCAATAAACCAAGACCGAACAACCTAAGATTTAGTGCAATGTGCCAAATAAGACAATATGCCCCATTTCCTATCAAACTGTATGGCCAGAGGAATATGCCAGCATGATATGTCCCCAATCCCCATGGCAGTAATGTGAGCCAGCAGTTTGGAAGATCCACAAGGCACTTGCAGATTTACAGAAAGTAGAGGACCTGTGTGGTCATATGGTAAGTTCAAAGGTCCCTTATTCTGTTGGGCTTCTGAGGTTTGGGAATGGCTTGGCTTTGTGGAATCATAACAGCCTTCGAGACACTAGGCAGGGAGCCAGATGCCTGTAATGTCAACCTGTCATAAAACTGTTTATAGCTACAATCTTTCTTTACTGTAAACCTGCCATGAAGACTCAGCAATTTGGCAGGGTAACAAGTGTAGAGGCAGATGTGAAACATCTGGAGCTGTATGCAAGATTATAATGTATATGTCTGGTGTTCTGCACTTGTTGAGGAATTTGGGGAGCTGACTTCTGGACACACATATATATATATATATATAAGTATATGGGGAAAGATGATATGATAGAAACATGGAAAAGGCCTGAATTAAAGGTAATCCGGGCAGAGATGGCATTTAGAATTTAGGGCAGAGATGAGCAACTCATCTATTTTTTTTTTTTTGCAGCCAGCAGAATTGTCCACAAATGAAATTTTGGGCACAGTTGCTACAGAATGGCCACATGACTTGCTGTCCTATGGGGGAGAAATATAAGGAAACAGGAAGATATAAAGGAAAAGAAAAAAAAAATATATGGAACCTCTGGCAGGTTTAACAACTCTCTCATACTCCTATAAATGACTAAAACAAAGTAGGGACAGCCTGCAGAGCCTCTAGGTCACATGACCAGGAGGGGGAGGGAGAAGGGAGGGGGCTTAAGAGTGGAGCATTTGGCATCATTCCAAGCCATGGCCCATCTGCCTTATGGCTCGGGGGAGTATTTTCTGCATTTTTTTCCTCCGCAACCCTGGGTCTGATCCGGCCTGTTTTCCAACCTGATCTTTCTTCAGCTAGCTTCTCCCCGCAACACCAAGTTTGGTCCTGTTCTATTCTGTTTTCAGAGAGTTATCCTGCTGACAGACGGACAAAGGGCTGAGCTCCTTTACAAAATTTCTTTCCAACATTCCACTGGATCGGAAAGAACTTCTAAAAAGTACTGCTAGTAGTAATTTTTATTGAGTGTGCACTTCTCTCTAAGTGTAATACCAGCAAGCCAGTGTCTGTAATAAAGCAATGTAACAGTGTCAGTATAACACATTTCCTAATAACAGCACAACCGCAAAATAAATCTGTATGGAATAATGACAAAAGAAGCAAGCATGTCCCCATGATATCATGATGTTGCTGCTCTGCCTCCTGCAGCCTTGAAGGTTAAAAAAAGTGGTAACACAGAGAACCAGCTCTTGGTTGCAAAATGATTAGCTACTGCTGGCTTACTGGAATATTGAAGGAAAGGCAAGTGCAAGAGCTGATATCCAGTGGCAGGAAAGGAAGAGGCAATGAAGCTGAAGCTACTGTGGGCAGCAGATAGCCTTTGGTGTTGCACCCACACAGCAAATATCCAATCGTTTCTCAGTTTTTCCATTTGGCTTAAAAGCTGTGGGTTAATCACACTTTGGGATAGCCTTCCAGATCCACAAACTGTTTCACCCACTGCTGTGTCTCAATCCCAAGTTTGCCTTTTGCTCATAGTCCTTCTATGGTCAGCAGCTGTTTGTATGCATTGCCCATGTTCTCTAAACATCTCTTGTCCATTCTGCTAAAGTAAAACCTTTCCTCTTTTGCAGGTTTCCAGTGTCTCTCCAGCCTACAATGTCTCCTGTGTGATGCATGGAGATGGAAAAGACAAGACTATATTAGAATACAGTCACCAATGGAATTGAATTCTCTAGCATTACAGGTAGTCCTCGCTTACTGACCACTCATTCAGCGACCATTCAAAGTTATGACTGTGCTGAACGAGGAGACTTATAGTTGGTCCTCAGAGTTGCGGCCCTTGTAGCGTCCCTGCAGCCACGTGATCATGATTTGGGTGCTTGGCAACTGGAGCGCAATTACAACAGTTGCAGCATCCCGCAGCCATGTAATCGCCATTTGCAATCTTCCTTGCTGGCTTCCAACAAGCAAAGTCAATGGGGAAGCCGGCAGGAAGTTGCAAGTCGTGGTCATGTGACATTGAGCTTGATGACCCAACTGCAACTGCCAGAACTGATGTGTAAGTTGGGCACAGTCATGTGATTTTTCACTTTACAACTGTGTTGCTTAGCGATGGAGATCCTGGTCCCAATTACAGTCATTAACTGAGGACTGTCTGCATTGTGCTTTCAGCAGACCATACCCCCTCGAAAGAGCAGGCTAGCTACTAAAATATTTGTTGCATTTCAAATTATAAAGGATCGAAGTAATGAACTGAAAATTCCAAGTAAGATACAATGAAGGAAAAAGGAACCCACATTAAGGAGAGGGGCAGTGTGACATCAAATGTATAACTGCCTCTGTAGTTCCAAAACACTACAAAGAGGCAGTAGCTCAAAAGGCCTGAGCTCTGTCTTTCCCCCCACCCCCTGCCACCATTACATGGTCCTATGTAAAAAAAAATTTCATAACCTTTTTGAATTCTGAAGTTGCAATTCCTTGGGTGAATTGATAATTGCCAACAATGAAATTGGATGGAGCTGAAGAATCAGGTCAGTACAGAACCTGTAGAATCACAGTATAAGCTTCTGTAGGTGAAAGCAATTTCTTTCTGTACGCTTGAGTAAGAAAGTCCTGCAATTGTGACTTCGGCCTCCTTCTTTTGGTTATGTTACGGTGGCATGATTTTGCTACCAGGAGCAGCAATTGCAAAGCTTTAGACAGTGGATGTGTTGGGACGTGCCTCACAGCAGACTATTTACTTGCTATGCTTAAAGCTCAGCTTTCCTCCAGGGGCTCATAGGTCTCCCTCGACCATATATTATCCTTACAACCCTGGAAGATAAGTTAAGTTGAGAGATAGTGGCTGCCCCAAAGTAACCAGGTGAGTTTCACATCTGAGGGGAGGGGGGCGGGAATTTAAATGCGGTCTTTCCGGCCTTAGTTCAACACTCAAACCACTACATCACACTGGACAATTTTCTGCTGGTGTGCTTTGCATTAACTGCAGGGGAAACAGCTTGCCATGTAATGAAGTTATAATGTCCAGATGCTGAAGCGAATGGAGAGGAAGGGGGAGGGGAGCATCAGTATGACAAGAGGGAACCTCCAAGGTGCACTGAAAATGTGTACTTTATTAGGCTCCATAGATTTGGAGCACAGGCTTTTTGTCCAGGGTACCACGTTCTATAGTCTTGCAATTACTTTGCAATGAAGGGCACCCTGACAAAGAGCCTGCTTTCAAAGCTACTAATTTCCAGTGCCCCTCGGGGACTTCCTTTGTTGCAGATCCAAAGCATCTGTAAAACCATCACTGCAGAGGAGGGAAGTTTGGCTAATGTAACTTACAGTGCAGGAGAAAGCTGCTACTTAAAAAAAGCAAAAACAAAACACCAGCTCTTTCCTACATAAGGAAGCCTGGAAGGAATGACAAAAATTGAGCCTGTAGCATTATGAAAAGCATAGGGTTAGGATGGTTTCTTGCATGTCTGGTTGTTTCAACCAGTAGTCCAAGCGATCTCGGTTCCCAAGGGTGCCCATGCTACCAACATGATGGATTTCTTAATGGGAAATTGTTGAGGACAGGGGTGGATCTCCATTTTTCAGGCAGGGGACCCCATTTTGCTATTGAGTGATGTGCAGGGGGTCTCTCTCCTCAAAAGTGCATAGGTTGAAAGCAGAAGAGTGGGCACTGCCAAGAGTTGGGTAAAAATCACCTACCATTTAAAGAACTCCAAGGAAAAGAAATGTACCCAAGGAAAAACAAAGGTTTCTGAAGGGAAATAAAAGTACGGTATGTAACAGAGAAAGCTGAAAAGCTGTGCTACCAAGTTTGGATAGCACATTTTGCCAACAAATTTCAGCTCTGCATTGGCCATGGTCTTCCTTAGATAAACCAGAGTAGCCCCTTGGCCACAACAACAGGCCAAGGATGCCCACTTCTGTTGCACAGGGAAACCAACTATTATGGTAACCTTGTATTTTGTGTAACCCATGACAGTTCTCTCTTCAAGAGTTGTCCAAAAAAAATGCCCTGTTTTTCTCTCTGTCTACTACAAAGAGGCCTAGGGTAGTCATGGGGTTGCCTGGACAACATTTGGAAAGGCAGGAACTACTCTTAAATTGCAGGGAGGGGCAACTGCCTTGGGCAGGGCAGGGACTAAAGAGTGGGCCATAGTATGCACACTGGGTTTTTCGTTTTCTTCTGGGGAGGGGGTTTGGGGAATTTAGAAGGTTCCTTTGATTATTTTGTAAATCACATTAGGCTTTCAAATGAGAGCCAGTTTGATGTAGTGGTTAAGGTGCCAGGCTAGAAACTGGGAGACCCTGAATTCTACTCCCACCTTAGGCACAAAGCCTGCTGGGGTGCCTTGGGCCAGTCACTCTCTCTAAGCCCTAGGAAACTGGCAAGGGTAAACCACTTCTGAATGTTGCCAGGAAAACATTTGTCCAGGTAGTTGCCAGGACTCAAGAGTGACTTGACGGCACCCCCCTGCAAAAGGGGGGAAAAGCCTTCAAGTGGTGGGAAATGGGGTCATGGACTTTCAGCAACCACAATTTGAGGGGCTTCTGGGAACTCGGAGGTGGCCTGGAATCATAGGGCCTTAGGTTGCTCACTCCTGATTAACATGCATGTATCTGAGGACTTCCACCCCCCCCCCCAGTTTTTTCCAGTCACTTCTAAATCCAGGCCACATCTTTGACACCTAAATCCAGGCCACATCTCTGACACCTGCATGCTTTTAAAATATCTTGAGGATAAACCTTGACATGGAAGGTGTGCAGTGGCATAAGGCCTTTCCCAGGAGCACTGCATGGAAAGAAAAGATGGCTCCCACAAGCCCGTTTCCTCTTTTGGGGCTCCTCTTACCATTTAATAATACTTAATGCAGTGTTGTCCAAACTTGGCCACTTTAAGATGAGTGGACTTCAACTTTCAAAATTCCCCAGCCCGCCATGCTGGCTGGGGAATTCTGGGAGTTGAAGTCCACTCATCTTAAAGTGGCCAAGTTTGGACAACACTGACTTAATGAATAGGCTAAACAGACTTGCTTTAATTATAAAACCAACAGTTGATTATTAGAGTGCCTTTTGGCCAAGAGTAAAGTACATCCCTTTTCAGATTTCTTGCATCCTTGAAGATGGCAGCTGTTTCTTTGTTGCATGACAGGGAATCAGCTGCCATGATCCCATTTGTAACAAAGATTTTTTTCTTTTTTAAAAAAAAAGCGGGGGTGGGGGTAGCCAACCAAAACTGAGAAGTAGAATATCAGCCCATTCATACAACTGGTCCACCCCAAATGATAAGTTCAGTGCATGCCACAGCTGGGTGCACACGCACAAAAAATCCTATAACCTTGTGCCCAAAAGATTGCCAAAAAGTTTGCTTTCTCATTTTTTTTTCTTCTGAAAAAGAAGTTTCTGTTTGATACTTATTCTCATGGTACTTGAGAATCTTTTTCAATTTTTCCTGGTGGTATTTTATGGTGTGATTTTCTAATGCCCATTTTGAAATCAGTCTACAGCTTCCTTGGCTGTCCACATTTTCCAAACTGGAAAAGGTCATGATGATAGAACTTGGATTTCACTGAAGCGGGGAAAGCCAGGGAGACAGCAAATGACACAAGTGATGATTATACTATGAAAAGCAGAATTTTCAGATGTCCCCTTGTCCCCTTTGTTACTAAATTAGTGCAGGGACATTCCACTACACCCATGAGAACTTCACCAAAGTTGAAATGAAAATGAAATTCTTTTTCATTACATTGAATGAAAACTGAAAGGAAAAAAAGACAGGAGAATTTTTCTGCAGAGCATTAATTCCTGCACTCAGGTTGCTGCTCAATGTGTGATCAAATGATTTGTTTAAAAAGAAGTTGAGCTTATCATGTGTTCGAAAGAAGACTGAGCTAACTACAAAGTGGAGTGCTCATGCAACCATTTTGATACAGTAACGTGCAATGGTCATATTGTGCCAAAAGCTTAATATGCGAGCATATGATTCAGCCTTGACAGTTTAAAATGAGGTTTGCAAACTTGGGGGGGGGGGGGGTGTCAGGGGGAAGTGGAAGAATGGCTTTCTGTGCCTGGGGGGAAAAAAGACAGTGTAAGATGTTTGTCACAACAGATTAGTAGTGAATGAAAATTCATATGCTGAAAAGGCATATCATGCCTTTGCCCATCTCCCTTCACTCTTTAACGCTATATGATTAAATATTCATATTCACAGAGGAGGCATAACAGTGCCCCAAATTAATTAAATATTATGTTGAATCAATTGAATGCGTTAGTGGTGTGTACTTCATGTTTTGGGATCCACTGCCATCTTTCCACTTGGCATTCTTGGTTTTTTTCCCCCCCCCAAATGATACCACAGAGATTGATGACAGTACAATGGGTCCCATCAGAATGAGAAACACAGGAGGAGTTAAGAAAAGGATGTAGGTGTGTTTCTTTCAGCCAGAGGATAGATTACGAAGACTGGGGTGATGGAACCCAGGATAAACTCTTTCTGAAGTTGAAAACAACCTACTACATACCGTATGGCAGAGTCTAAGAGACAACGGACAGGGTTGTGACTAATTGACCAGAAGACCTTTTGTCCTATACCTCAAACCCAGAAATTTCCTTCAGGGCTTCTTTTCCTGGCATGGAGTTAAGGTCTTACCAGATAGAACATTATTAAGACCAGTCAGCGTGAACAATGACATGATGTGTTTGTTTTAATGAAAAACATGAGCAGGAATGGGATGATCCAGAGCAGGGCTGCAGCAAGGGAAACAGAGACTTAACTCTTTGGCCTGTTCATGATTCTTCTGAAAACTGGGCCATCTGACACTTCTAGTTGGTGCCTCTATCTGCCCAGATGCAAAGTCAAATCAGGCTGCTTGGAAAAGAAGGTATAGACTTTGATCATAACTTTCTAAAAGTAGCCATGATCAGGAAAGTAACAAACATAGTGAATTCCTGGAGCATTTCATCTTTTTCCTTGATTTCCTTGTTTATTATCCACCTGCCTCTTAGCCATGGATATAAATAGACTCCTGTCTTTGGGTGGTAATCCCTGCATCTGATGAAGTGACAAAATGTGTTCATTATTAACAGGCTATAAGACACTTTTGCTTTGTTTTATATAAGAAGGGAAATACCCTATTGCCAAGGCTCACTCTCCCTTTTCTTGGTATATTGCATACAGCAATAATATATACCAGCATAGCAAAATGGACAATGGTACTGTTGCTAAGGCAGTATTGTTGTTTCAGCAGTTGGATGTCTTCCTTCTTCACAGGATAAGCCAGAAACAAAGAAATAGTTTTTTTTCCCCCTTTGAGGATAATACTACCTTGCCAGATCTGACTGGCTATGTGGCACTATGACTTTGTCATAGTCAGTATGTCATCCCTGAATGGGATTGTACACTAGAGAGAGAGAGAACTCTTTAAAATGATACCAAAGACAGAGCATCTTGGGTTAAAAAGCAGGCATACCTGGAAAATATATTCTTTGAAGGAAAGGACAGTTTTATAGTATCTTTCAAAAGTCCAAATTTTACCTTGAACCTTACTTTCAGAATTTGGTGTAGATCTAATAAATATTTGCAAAACCCATGGTATAGTTTTAGTTGTGAAAATGTTCAAAGAAATAAAACTAGGTCTTGCCCTACCCAACACCTTCATTTTGTCTGCGAATTCTACTTGATTTTGGCAGGACTGATTTTTTTTAACAAAAAATGTAGCTGGAGACTAGATCATTGCCTAGGGCTAAATCAAATGTTTAAATAATTGCTTAGGTTTACATCAAAAGTTATTATTTTGTTTATTAACTGCATCGCTGTACTTGACCTGTGACAAAACATATATCATTAAAACTATAATGTCACACTATTAAAAATGAAAACAGTGAAAAGAAAAATTACTTAGATACCTGGATGGTTTTTTAAAACATCTGAATGGAAAGGAAATCACCTGATGCTAAAAATACCATAAAAATGACATTAAACAACCTCTTTGAGATGACTATTCCATACCTGGAGTGCCACCACAAAAAAGGCTGGTTGCCAAGCAGACCACTTTGTAATCTTGTTTCATTTAGCAGAGGCATCCAAAGGAAAGAGGATTTTAAATTTTGGAAGAAAGCATGTCTGCCCCCCTTAATCTTTTTCGCTTTGGGTGTAGAATGCAGGCACTATACACTCCAAGCATGGCCTAACTTTTTTTTCTTCCACCGTGAATTTTCCTTTTTGTGTCTTTCCCAATACATTACCAAGGAGGCTAGACAGTTTTTGGGGCAACAATGCACACACCAGGAAACATTACAGATCTCTTTGGTTCTACAGAAAAGGTAACTATATCAACTGTAAAAGCTAGCTATCATGCAGGAACTGAGGATGACAAAAGACAAAAAAAGGTCCTTTTCAGATGTCCTTTCTACATGAAGAATAAAAGTAGGAGTGGGTGGGGGGAGTCTTGATATCTATCCTTAATTTTCAATCTCTAAGAAAAATGCCAGTTTCTCACTTTTTTCCCATCATGGCCAGTGCCCAACATTTGTATCTTGCTAATAATAATAATCAGAACCAGATCTGTTCAAGATTATTTGCAAGTTTTCCAAATTACTGCATCACACTTTCTTTATGAACTCGATGGATTTATTAAATGCCTCATCCTCTACCAGGAATGTATCAATCATGTTTTGCAAATGCTGATGTGTGCATAACTATGAGCCAAGCAATCCAGCCCATAAGTAAAGCCCATCACTGATACTGTATATTAACACAGGTGCAGGGAGAGTTTAGCTCATATCGGTGACACTGAGATGTGATATGCATAATATACAAATGCTTCAGAGCATATGGAGTCTGACTGAAAGACACAGCTGCGTTCGGAGTTGCAGCCAGGTGCTGCATTTGCCCCTGTGAGCCCCCTTGTGTGTTCTGAAGCACCTTTTTGCCCTTGAGATTAAAGCACGTCTCAGCCCTAACAGCTCTGTGTATTCACATTATTCTGCTAATCTGGATGCTCTCATCATATGTGAGAGAGGATTGCCCTCTGCTTTCTACTATCTACTAACTACTAGTCTACTATCACAAGAGGAGATAGTAAGGAATTATTTGATTGACCCTTCCATTCCTTTTGACCCCTTTCCTTACAGTTTCAGTGGATAAAACCAGATTCCTCCCCTTGACAGTGACCTTAACATTATTCTAAAGTAGTAGTGTAGTGAAGGAAAAAGGAGTGCAAATGGGAATGGATGGACATAGAATCATAGAGTTGGGAGATGTTATTTAGGCTGAATCCAACCACCCTGTTCAGTGCAGGAATCCAAATTAAAGCATCTCTGGTAAATTGCCATCCAGCCTTTGCTTATGTAAATCCAGTGAAGAGAAGCCATCTCTGAACAATTGGTTCCAATGATGAATTGGTCTTACTGTTAAGAAGTATTTTCTAACTTTTAATTAGAATGTCCCTTCCTGTGCATTTATTCTGTGTCCTGGAATCTAGAATGATAGAGAACAAATCTTGACATCCTTTCAGGTATTTCAAGAGTTCTATTATAGCTTCCCTGACTTCTCTTCCCAAGGCTAAACATACCCAGCTCCTACAATCTCTATTCATAGTTTCTGGTCTTCTGAGTGTTCTTATTACTTTTCTCTAAATCTGTTCCAGTTCGTTTAAATCCTTCTTAAAATGTGATGTCTGGAATTGGACACAATATCCTAGATGGACTTGACCAATGCAGAATAAAGTGAAACGATTGCACTCCATACTTTGAAAACTATATTTCTGTTGATGCAGACTACAACCGAATTTGCCTTTTTTGCAGTCATATCACAATACTAACTCATATTCAGTTTGCAAACAACCACTATTCCAAGATTGTTTTCACAAAATCTACTGTTCAGTGTTTTGCATTTATCTTTTAAATGTCATTATGTTATTCTCAATCCATTTTTCTAATCTTTTGGGTTAGTTCTGTCTTTTAGTAAAGACTAATTGTCACGCAGTTCAGTGTTCTAAATATCTGATAAGCATTCCCTCCACCTCCTGGACTATAGGAAATCTGGAACAGTCCATAATAGTACAACTGTTTCCAGGGCTCTTTGGAAAAGAGGGAGGGAAAATCCCTCATCTTGTGCAATGTCAACAGCCTCACGTCCTTGCCCTAGTACACATAACTATTAAATCACTAGAGGGGAAAGTCATGCACTCATTGAATCCAGATCTTCAGCACATATAATTTGCTACGTATCCAATTTGCCCTGTAATCCATCATTTAATTCAGCTGGACTATCATTGCATGTGTATGTGAGTGTGAAGGAAGCTTTGGGTAAGAATGTGGTTTTGATTAAGAGCTTAATAGATGAGGTTGTTCAAACCATTAGACAAAAGACCTGAGTCAACACAGAGCCATGAATACCTTAAGGTGCGCTAATAAAAAAAGTGCCACTTGATTTTCTAGTTACTCATTTTAGTCTACTATTATATACTGTGCCCTTTTCACTGATTTCAGGAATTGAATAAACCATTTTTTATTCACATATTTATTCTATGGATCTGTTTTAGTAATGTTATAAGCTGGGTAACATTTCTATAGAAAAGTGGGGGAGAAATTGTTGAATGAGTAAGCACGGCAAAAAATCCTGCAGCCCTGTGGGTTTGCTTTTCTTTTAGGTTTGAATGGGTTAGTGAACATACTTATAACCTTGCAGTGGATGGGTTGCAAAACATGCATTATTGCACCATTTGAAGATAGGGGAGCCCCTTTTCCTGGTCAAACCATTGGTCCATCTTGCTTAGTTTTCCTTCTCCAGGGACTTAGGATGGGCAGGAGACTCTCCCATTGACTTCTGAAACTAGAGATAGTAAAGGCTGGGCTTGGGGTCTTCTTCCATGCAACCAGTCCTCCTCTGTGAGATGCCCCTCTAGAGCGAAATGGGATGTTTGGGGGAGCCAAAACATCTCACATAAGCATATAATAAAAATGAGCAGTGCCAAACTGCTGTGAACAGCTCTGCAAGGTGAGATGACCTCTATACCTCATTAGCTCTAAACTTTATATGTACACTCATGTGAAAGCAACTTTTACCTAAAGACATGGAATTTTGAGTTTTTTTTTTTTTAATTCACTTTTTATGACAACCTTCCTATTTGAGAGGGGAAAATGACAACATCCCAAAAAGCAATGGTATCTTCTCCAGCCCCCCTTCTTGGTGAGTGTCTTAGTTCACAAAGTTCAAGACATCAGCTCACTCCTCAGAGTTAAGGCAGTTTCAGATAAGTTCATTGCCATCTGCTTGGCTCCATAGAGTAGCTTTAAATATTTCTAATGATATGGGGTGCCAGACTCACTGGAGCCAGCTTTTCCAGAAAAATCCCGTTGCATACAGGCTGCATGAACTATATAATTTGCTACTAGTCTTTTTAAATCTGAAGTCAATATCTATAAAGGCAGTGGTGGAGTGGGGAGAGGTGGGGGTGGGGAGAAAACCCTTTGGAGTCAGTGTGATATGATCACACTCCCTCTGCAAAGAACAGATTTCCAAAGAATGAGAAGAGGAAAAATAGCACCGATGTTCAGAATGACCCTGGCTTCCGATCTCTGAATCATTTTATGGCAGTTGGATGCCTTTTAAAGTGGGTATATTTATGTGGGTTTTCATTTGTGCTCCTTTTTTTTCCCCTCCTGCATACTTAAACATTTTTTTTTGAAAAAGCATGAAAATAATAAGGCAGTTGCAAAACCATTGCTATGTTGGCTCCAAAAGTGTGCTGGATCCATACAGTCCCAGAAGAACCACAGAAATTGACTTGAAACCATGACTCTTGGGGGAAATGCATGGCGTCATTCCAGAGTGTTGTCCTTCTAGATTATAGCACTTGGAATAGCCACCTTAACACAGAACTGCTCATGTGCCAAAGAAAAGGTTCCTGACTTACGTTCAAAGCAAAGCCAAGGACAGGATTTTTGTTTTAAATAGTGGCATCCCAGAACAGGGTCTTCTTGCAATTAGGGCAGAAAGAAGTTGAATGAACCACGGGCTTGGTCTTTTCATTAATGCTATGTTAAAATCTACATTACGGTTTCTTAGATGTGTTCGTCCTTTGTGAAAGGGGATTCTATTTATCCCTTCTTACTGTGCTTTGGAATGTCTTTCAGCTTTTTCTTGGTATTCAAGCTTGTTGGAGGTGGTGGTGGACACAGCTGCTGAGGGCGATGCTTTTTTCTATTACACCTCTTTTCATCACTCTGAAGCTTCCCTGGCTTTCCACACTTGCCTCTGAAAATGTCCCATAGGAGGAATTTCCTTATGTTGCCTTTTTTTCAGCACTTCATTAAAGTGTGGGCAGCCAGGGAGGCTGCAGATCACTAGAGTGATGGATGTATAATGAAAGGTGCCCTCACGTAACTATTTCATAATATATACTCCATGCTGAGAATTTCAACAAAATTCTATTTTTCTTTGAAAGAAATGTCAAAAGCATTACATTAAATGAAAATAGTAGGAAAAATGCAGGACAGTTGTTCTGATAATATTATTTTTCATACCTTCAAGCATCTGTAGAAGAGGAAGATTTAAGAATCAGGAGATTTCTGTATCACTAATGAACATACCACAAATTGCACAATGAGGTTATGCAAAGATGGGGACTGACAGTGCAGGCATTGATACAGCTCTGGTTTTGATCAGATAAGAACCTAGAGTGATTGTGATGGATAAAAGTACTTCCAATTCACCCATGGAACACTTTTTCAGATGATGTGTACAGTTGGTGTAAAATGTTAAATTTTAAAATATTGGTTTAAAATCTTGTCTCTTGGGGGGGCTCAAAACATAACTAAGCAAACATTTCCCAAATCAACATTCCAAACTACTGAATTCAATGGATAAATCAGCAATGTGAACTGACAATTAAAATCTGATCTGCCCAAAACTATTATTTCAAGATTCCTATGGCAATGAGAACTGAAATGCTGTCTGGCCAAATGCCTTTATATGCTTTCTTTAGGCCTTCTTGTTGAACAGGGGCTACCAGATGCAGAGAAATCAGGGCTGATGCATATTTCAAAATGCTTGAATCACGCTAATGACACATATGTTTTGGGTGCTTTGTCCTATCCTGTTCATGATCTTTTAAGCTCTTGGTGATTCAAAAGACTATCTCCCAGATCCTTCAGTGTTCAGTGCAAATAACAGTTTGGAAGGAGAGAGGGATGTCTGCCTTTTTGATAAACATACCAGAGGCTTAAGAGTTAATAATGAGTCTGTGTATTACATTCCGGTTATACTGTGCATGTGCTGTTACATTTCCCAATCCAACCTGCAAATGACCTTTAAACGAAATAATATTAGTTTATTTGTTTCTGACCTTTATGAGCCAGGCAAATAGTTAATTATGAGTTTTGTCAACATGAGTAGTCCAAATGTACATTTCCATTTACCTCAATAGGGCACACAGCAGGCTTCTTACATTTGCTCCTCTGTAGTCTCCATTAAAATCAAGATGATAACAAAAACATTATAAAAAAGCATTTGGGCAGTTTCCTTCAATCTGTGGAGACACCTAATTCCATTACTGGGGCTTTCTAAAAGAAAAAAGCCAAGGAGTTATCTTTCAAAAATAAGAGGTCTTGCTCACTTAATAGTGGTGTCAATGAAGTCTTGAGCAAAATACCCCTTTGAAACTGCTTCATGACACAAAGCAAGCAACAGGACCTCTTGCTTATCTGACAAACCGAAGCACCCTCCTTGCTTCACTTCACCTGCTGTGACATCCAACCTCCTCTTCACATGCCAACTTAACACCCACTGCACATATCTACACTGACAACAGCTGTATACCTAGGGACACAAGCACATACACAAATTCCCATGAAGGCACATGGACACTCTCTCCCAAAGACATATGCGACCTTCTCCTCTGACGGACATAGACATTCATACACTCTCACACAGAGCAGAGAGGCACAATGATTTTGAGCCACTTTCCTGTGAAAAAATGATATCTGTAAGACTTACTATTTTCTTCCATCTGGCAGAGGAAAAGAAAGTGGGCAACTGGGTTGTCTGCCGACTTCTTTCTGAGAGGAAAGTACAGTGGTGAAGCTTCCCCTTTGCAGCTAGTAAAATGATATGTGTGCACAGGCCTGGCAAGCGTAGAGCGGTGTTGCAGTACCACCTTTTCTTATATTTTTACATTATCATACTGCTGGTGGGCTCATGGGCTTACAACTAAAGAAATCCATTGCCTCTCAAGGCAGCCACAGGGAATCTTTATTTAGGACTGTATTTCAAGGAACTTTATCCTGATTTTTCTCCCATGCTCCAAGTTACAGCCTGCAAAAAAATAGGTATGAAATCATTCCAAGAACTGGAATATATTTTCAAAAAGGTGAATGGGAAATAATATTCCATTGTTTCTACTAGACCCTTTCCCAGTTCTGTAGTTTATGATCCTGGCCTCTTTGACACATAGGCATGTCATTTGCCATTAATTTCTCAACATGTCTACCCTTCTTTTCCTTCCACCTGCCTGATCTTGCCATATAAATGGAAAAAGTTGATAGTGAATGGTTCAAATGAAATAAATTCCTCTCAGCTGCCATAACTGGGCTGAGGAAGCTCATATTTTCAGGACACAGTTCCAGACATCATGCTATGTGATATAACTTCTTAATATTTTGCTGAAGGAGTAGCTTTGTTTGGGCCAGATGTAAACTAATTTTGCAGAATGGGAATATAAATGCCTTAGCTAGAGCAAAACCAAAAATGAGAGTAAGCTACCTAAGGCTTCTATCCTTTGTCACCATTGCTGGTAGGCGGTGTGTTTATTAATAATATTGATTTTGGCAAGAGCAGGGAAGACGCCCTTGTGAAAAAATGATGTGACTAGAGCCTTGCACCTGGGACGGGAAGACGTCGTCACAGTTAGATAACCTTGTGCTTTCAAAACCCAGCCTGCTCAAAGCCAGTTAAACACATCCTCCAGGCAATTTAAATGTTCCTGGAAAGTTCTCCCAATAACAATCACATCATCCAGATAAACCCAACATGTGGCCCACTGAATATCTGCCAAAATCAAATCCATTAGCCTTTGAAAAGTGCAAGGGGAATAGCAGAGACTGAAAGGCGTCATGCTGAACTGGCGGAATGAGATGAGGAATCTTCGGACAATGCTCTGGATGCTGTTCCACTTTTCCAGAAGCCAACAAATACGTCTGAGGTAAAATAGCTGTTCAGCTGCATACAAGAGCTTCCTATGTCTATCAGCAGTGGCTGAGATACTTTGCTATGTGCCAGTGCTGCAAGGAAACGGCTCCTGCGCTGAGTTGATGTGTATCTGCCCTGCTTTTTCCAGGGCCTTTTTTAATATTCTGTGCAAATCCCCCTCTCTGGAAAGCCAACTTATTGGAGTCACTAGACAAAGCCAACCAAAAGCTACCTTCCCAAAGCTATATAAATGCTGGGGATATATGCACATGAATTTGTACATTATTAAAAGAACTAATTAACACTATTACTGGAATCCAGTAAAAGTGATTATCATAGCAATATCCACTGTCCTTTGTGCTTTCCCCACCCATCCCCTTCTTAAATGAGGCTTAATCATCAATTTGGAGTGTCAGTGAAGCTATTAATCTTCTTCCCACTTTCCCACATGTAGAAAAGTGTTAGTTGGAAAAGGCATTCCTTATTATTTTAGATGGGAATGTCTGGAACAGCCATGGTGGCCCTTACAGTATGCAATGAAACACGGAGTCCTCCCAAACCAAAGCTCAGGAAGGAGACCAGTACAGCTGCCTAATCTTGCTTCCTTTTTTAAACATTGCTTTTCAGATGAATCTTCAGCACAAACAGAAGCTGCCAGTCACGTGAGTGAGTCATGTGTGGCCAGACAAATCTCTCCCACTATATCTCAGGGCTGGGTATTTTTTCCCAGTTCGAGCTTGTAGCTAGAATCCCAAGCATTGATTGGCTGTCATAAGCCCCACCTCTCCCCTTCTGTGAGGCAGACAGATGGACTGTGAGGAACTAACCCATGGCTAGCAGAGCAGGAGGGCTGTTTTCTGGAGAAGAACGGGAGGTGCCTGGGTTTCTCCTCAACCTCAGTCTGGCTTGCTTGCTGGTTTATTTAATAAGTCTGATGCCCCCCATTTACACCGTTTTTTAAACAAACCCAAAGCGGATTTTATGCCTTGTCTCAGGCTGGCTGGAAGATGAGGACCATTTTCCTAACACTGAATGCTCCTATGTTACAGTTCCTCATCTGGTGTTATTTAAATGGATACTGTGAGAGAGGTAGGTATTAAGTTGCACTAAGTTTCACTTTATAGACAGTGAGGGATAGTGTATTGCCAAGTAACTTTCCCCCCTTCTTTTTATCATATGAATGTGAGGTAGAAGGGTACTGCAATTCCCACATTCTTAGACGTGATAAGCCTGGCTGTAGTTCTCAGTGAAACCGAGCAAATGCAGCCTGGCTATCTTGTGAGTCTGTTTGAGGAACAATTTTGGTGCTGAAATGAATTCTTTCTCAAGCTTATCTGTATATCACAGCAGCCTATAACTTCCCACCAAACCTGGAAGATGTTCTCTCTGAACCGAGATATAGACACAGACAAGGACTGTGATGATTACTCAGGGGTGAGAGGTACCTCGCACATAATCCAGTGTTCTTATTTCACAGGACTAGAACTGAGCATCGGTACAGAAATATCTTTCGGTACAGAAATATCTTTCGGTGGAAATATAGTCCCAGGCAGGAGTGGGCCTTCGATTGGTCTAGAACTAGAGCACCATCAATTCAAACCCAAGGCAGCAGACATTATTTCTGTTATACCCCTAAAGGTTTACTGTTCTTCCTACTCCTCACTCACAGTAGCTCAGAGTTAATGTATACCCAACTGGGTATAACTGGGCTTTTAATAACACCTAATTACACAAAGCTTAGACAAGCTGGGTGGCCTGCAAGACTTTGGGATGAGCTTGTTCAACAGCATATGAAAGTAGTGCACAACTCCCTTGGACTTCAACTATACTTCAGTCCTCTGCAAGTTATTGAAAAAGACACTGAAACAGTCCTAATCTTTTAAGGGGGAGACAGCTCACAGGAATGATTACATAATGGAATACATAACCCAATAAAACTTGTCTCTTGTCATCTTTCCTTTTTGTAGCAATGATTTGGACACTAAAAACTTTTTTTGCAATAGATCCCAAAAGCAATCACACACACACATGTGCACACACTGAAAGACACAAACCCAGACACACACACACACACCTGACAGTTCTCTGAAATAGCTTACCTGATAAAAATCTCTTTCTGCCACCAGTTTGTCAGGCTTTCAAACTCAACGGAATGTTGGCAGAACTAAAAATGGATGAAATGTCATTTCTCCCAACACACTCCCTCCCCCTTCCCTTCCACATCGTTTCTAACGCCTGCCAATGCAAGGAAGCTGGTTTCAGAGAAAATTAAGCACTACTCTTTGCCAGTCACTGACGGAGAGAGGAGCCATGATTAAACATGGGCAAGGAAATTTTTGACAGCAGCCTCAAAACTGGTTCCAATGCAGATTGCATGTGGTTGTTTCAGGTTTCAGGGCAGGAGTGGGACATTCTGTTCAGCACACCCATGGCTTGATCTTCTGAGAGGGTGAGCTCTCATCCTACCTTGAGACTGTTTCACATCCTAAATGCTGATAAGTGTATTTTCTTTTTTGAAGTTTTGTCTTTATCAACAAGGACATCACTGTATCCTGGGGTGCCCATTCAGTTTAATGTTAAGCTCTTCCATCTACTTTGGTCCTCAGATTTAACAAGATGCCAATTCTATAATCTTTCATTTCTTTCACAAGATTATTAAGATCATGAATACTTCCTAAAATTAAACTAAAACTCAATTCACTAAACTAAACTTAAACTTATCTGGAGACATAACACTGAGGAAAGTTCAGTGGATCGAAGTGTAACTCTCTGTGCTTATTCCTTTACTGCATTTTTACTCTTTTCTTTAGTTAAAATGGCTCCTGGAGCAGCAATGCATAGATTGCTATTCTCATATTGTGCATAAGAGGCTATGACAGATTTGTGATGTGACTTTGCACATCATTATAGAAGAATAATGGTGAATGTCTAGCACGATGCCATATACCATTAGAAGAGTACTTATCAGGAAAATGGCATAAATGCATGACAGTAGTGTATGCATATTCTTGACAGGCATCAACTTAATTCCTATAAAGATTGTATAATCAACTCTTAATTATCCTTTTACATCAAACAAGCCAAAGTACAGTCTGTTACAATGAGTACCTGTTGGCCCTTTCAAGTAAATTCTTGGAGAATCTACTGTCTAGCATCCAGTAGTCCAATACTGTCTGATATTGATAGTTTCTGTGTTGCTTTTGAGTTATTCTATAAGTCTTGTATAAATGTGAGAGAAACGCAAAACAATTGACCGAAGAAAAACAATTCCATAACTGAGAATGAGACATGTCTAATGAATGGTGAATGGCAGGCCTAATGAAAGTGTTTAGAACAAACTGGTTGGAGTCTGAGCCAAGGAAATTGCAACTTTTCCCCTGGGCCTATGATCATTACTATAGCAATGTTAATGCTAAACTTGTGTCATGACTTTAGATGGGAAGACACAGAGGGCTCTTCATCATGGATGCATTAAGATACTGTCCCCCAGTCCTTGAGTCAGCAAAAATACATGTTGGCATGAACTGTGTTGCCCCAACAGCTGAGCCTCAGTAACAAGACCAGTAAGTGATAGTGCCCATAAGGTTCTAATGTGGGACAAGTTAAGGAAAACAATTAGCGGATTTTCCTGGCTTCATTACCCTACAGAGTATTGCCTCCTAGTAGGAAAAGACCCATCAATTTTCCTTTTGAATGTGAACTGGAAGGTAGGCAGATACCTTGAATGGAGGGTTTAGCTATCTTTCATGTTGTCTAAGTAACAGCTTGCAGGTGTGGAACACTTTTGGACCCATTACCTGTTCTTGGGCTATTTCTGAACATGTGTCCCAGATGAGGAAAAAGGGTTATAAGCACATCAGGGGCTTTCCCTGCTGCTTCACTCCATGTCTTGCTTTCACTAACAGGCACAGGGGACCAGCACAGAGTGAAGTGTGAAAGGGTGATCCACAACAAGCAAGTCCCATCCTTGACTAGCGTTGGTAAGGCAGGAAGTGCTGACAGTGAGTGGTTGTGGCCAGCAGTACTGGGAAGTAGCCTGAAGAGTGGGCAAAATGATGTAGGAGTAGGAAATGTCCCTTCCCAAAGTAATAAACATTGTCAAAAGTATGACCGTGCAAAACTCCTCATCAGCAGAAGCCTCAGAAAATCTGTATGTACTTTGGAAAGGGCCAAGCAAGCATTATATGGGCAGAAGCCTTTGTGGAAGCCAGATGTCAGCTCTGTACTGAAGCCCAAGCAAAAAGGCCACAAATGCTGTGCCCTGCAACTGGAGAGGAAGGGTGGGCCTGCAGTAGCCTAAAGTAGGCAGTAAGAGCCCCTGACTACATCAACAATGTAACTGATAAAATCAGATCATGTTTGTAGCAAAATATTATCAGGAGAAAAGGAAAACACTACTTTAAAACTGGAACAGCTGAAGACAACTTTGCTGCCCCTGCATGGGCTGGGGATGAAATGAAGGCAACTTCATAAGAATGGTTAGTGGAGCATGCAATAAGAGGGATGTCAAGATGAACCCTTGCATGATTCTACATTATTTTTCTCCTTTTGAACAGGAAGAAAAAAAAATCTACATTAATAAGACAACATGGTGAACACCCTGGAAAAAGCCAGAGCTTTGAGGGAGTTTTCATGAAGAATGTCACAGAATTATCTAATCTATCCAGATAGGACTAGAAAGTCCACATACCTGGATAACTATTGTCAACTAGATGGATCAACCATCCAACTTGGAGTCATTAAGTTTAATTTCCAACAGAAAAAGAACATAGAGAAATAAATCTGCAGAGAATTTGATAGCAACTATTTTGCCAGAATGAGCCCAAGATGAGTATGTGAAGCTCTTGGCTACTTAAATTCATTGAAAATAATGTAATGTGACATCACAAGAATGACTCTCATCTGAAAGTTGTTTGTTAGCTTTGGAACTTTAGAATTCCCAGTTTCTGCTACTCATAGCTGAATGGTAGTGTAATTTATATAATACACAACAGTAGCCATTAGTTTAGTTTAGTTTGACTGGATAATCATCAATCAAATGAGTGGAAGTGAAGAGCAGCTGTGGGAAGCTGTTGAGATATCTTTTGGGATGTTTTGCCAATCTAGCCACCGTCCCACATTCTTTGCTCCTTCTGCCTATGCAACCTGGATTGTTGTGGTGGTTGGAGGTATAAGGGTTTATTTTGTTTCAATGCATTTCTTAGTGACTCAGCATGTGGCTTTGCCAGAAAACGCCTGTGGCATGATGAGATGTTGCAAATAAGCCCTTTCAAGTGTCTGAGTTATTCACATTCTTCCTTCTTTTAAAAAGCCAGGAAAGAATATGCACAATACATTCCAACAGCCAAGGATTATGGCCCAGGCCTCTCACACCTAAAGCATATGCCTGCTTCCTTAATCTAGACTAATATTACATAATGTGCCCTCTTTAAAGGCTGTGGTAAATGAGAAGTCATTAAAAATATTGCTCCCAATTTGTTTTAACTTTGATGTAATATGTCAGCTGATCATTATCACATCTCATATAACTGCTCTGAAAGGAAGATGTGTAGGGTATTATTTAGAGGCAACAACACCAGGGATGAATGCAGGGAAGTTGGAAGGCCTTAGCTCTTTCACCCCTTGTTATCCCATTTTATATTTGCTGATTTGCCACTCTTTTTAGCACCATATCAAAACATCAGCATAGTGTCAATGGGGCATCTTCCAGACAATATTTAAGAGCTAACTAATTATGTTGTACTTGAACATACTAGGATTTGACATGGCTGATTCTACTAGATTTTCAGAAATGTGAAACATAGAAACAGAAGATGTAGAAAATATAATAAATCTATATAAGCATTTCTCACCTGGATGCCCTCCAGATATGATAGTTCTGCAACTTCCCAAATTCCCGGGCCAGTTGATATTGGCCATGCTGAGTAGCAATTCTGGAAGTTGCAGTCCCAATACATCTGAAAGGTCTCAGATTGCAGAAGTCTATGACATAGTACTTGGACCATAAAGTGAATTGTATAGATAGAGAGGTTGAACCAGAAAGGAAGGATCAGGGAAATTATAGTATCTCTACTATTGGTTTTTTGACATCCTGTTTTTAGTCTGTATTAACTTGAAGAACAGGCCAAGTTTCCAATTATTTGAATAACAGTTTCTATTACTGTATGTATCTTTGCATTTGTAGATTTTTTTTTTAAAAAGTGAGCATCTTCCTGATTTAACAAAAAATTATACCTGGATCTATTGCTACATTGAAACCATTGTTGCTTTGTTTATACTTGAATATGGCAAGACAAAATGAATGCCTCAAGTCTCATGCTCTGTTTGATTTTAATCCTATCAAATCTGAACTGTATGATAAAACTCTTTTCAAATTCTTCCCTCCAAAATAATTCCATGCCCAGAACAAAAAAAGATTCCATTATTAATTAAGATTATTTATAGATGTATAGCTGAACATGCTTATAAACATTTCAAAGAGATTTCCCCTCTAAAGAATAAGCACCATAAGTAGTTTGGCCAGGATAGAACATAAAACTAAATTATATGTAGATAAAACCTCATACATATAGTTATATCAACAAAATAATTTTATAAATGCTGCCTAGAAGTGCAGAATGTGACTTAAATCACAACCACTCACTTCTTCAAACATTCCAGGCATGAAGCTGATTGGATAGCCTTTGAGCAAAGCATTGACTTTCACCTTAACTGCTTCAATAATTTAAGAGGATGACAACCTTATATAGTTCCTTACAGAGTAACCTATAGACATTTCTATATGATTCCCTGAAATTAGTTATTATTGATATGTACTAAGTAACAAATACATTAGTATAAGCCAGGCCTGGTGCAAGCAAAAGAACCTTGCAGTTTAACATATGAAATGGATGGGGATTGAGGGAAGCTGGGGAAGGGTGGGAGGAAAATGGATAGAAAGAAAGGGTAAATAATGGAGGTGGGCTGAGCTTGAGAGATGTTTGTCTATTTATATTACTAGCAAAAATATTTCTTCATCTAGCTTTCAATAAGATGGAACAGAAGCCTTAAATTTTAAATCACTGTGTAGCGAATACAGTGATTAATTATAGCAGTGTAAAGTATTCCTCTTAGAAATATGCCCACCGTGACATGAGCAGAGAAGCTTAGTTCCTTTGGATAAAGGGTAGAGCAAATGTGTGTGGATGTGGGGATATGTGTATCTTGGCATCAGCTGAATTGAACTGAGGGTTAACATTTTTGCTACACAGCTGAGACATAAGAACCACAAGCATCTTTTTGTTTGTTCCTCTCCCATTTCTTGTATTCCTGTTTCTGTAATAGGGAACTACCAATACTTCTGAAGGAACTCAAGCAGACAGACATCATGGATCAATGTGCAGTTTGCTTTTATGTTGATCCATGGCTTCTGTTTCTCTTCAAGAAGTGCCAATAGTTTAGGATTGCCATATCTGAGCTGCAAAACCCTGGATGACTCTTAGATGGAAACAAAGAGTTACAGTTTTCTGTATCTCTTTGCTACTAACCAGTAGTTGCTCCAATTTTTGCAGCCTAATAATGGCAGCCTTACGTCAGCTGAACTGGTGCCTTTTTTGACGGATGAAATGTCTACAGCTGTGTTTCTCAACCTTGGCATGCTGGCTAGGGAATTCTGGGAGTTGAAGTCCACACATCTTGAAGTTGCCAAGGTTGAGAAACACTGCTCTAGAGTTATCAGGAACTTTCAAGGTACTGCTCTACAACATGATAGAACTGAGGATGATGTTTCATATTAGGAATTGTTTTTTAAAACTTTGAGTGAAAAAAATGTGGGCATGCTATTTTTTCCCATTACTTATTTTAGAGACCAAACCACTTTACTTTTCTAATCCAGCGTTGTTTCAGATTCAGCCTTGCAAGGTAGATTTGGCCAAGAGGAAATAAGTACAAGCAATGCAATCAGCTTCAAGGAAGTAAGACTTGGATTACCTTTCTGCAAATGCTTTATTGCATCAGATGTTGACCTGCAGTTAAAGACGACAATGACTTAGGGTACAGCTCAGAAATATCTCAACAGTAAAGTGCTTGATGGAGATGAAAGTTTGGCCTTGATGGAATTATATTTCCTACATATATGAAATTGTTGGGTTTGAGAACCTGGCCCAGTGGTTGGAAAGGCTGTATTGCCAAATAAATAAATAAAAGCAAACAACAAACAATGTTAGAAGATGAAATACTATATGTCAGCCTGATCCCATTCCTTCTCCAGATCTCTCTGCTATAACACTGGCATGAAAGTAAGTCCTGTAAAAGCCTGCCTGCCTTCCTTCCTCTCTTCAGCCATTATCATCTAATCACCTCTGGGGATATGAGATGAACTTTGTATCTTTGACACAAGAAACTGACGCATAATGTTTTCAAATCATGCAATCTCTCTGACTGAGACCATGCACACTTATTCGGAAATCCATGACATTTACTTTCACATACATGCTGCCAAGGATCAGGTTATTAGAGTAGATCACAATATTTAGAATATAGATGAATCCATCCAACTGGCAAAGGCCTGACACAACTTTCCAGCCATCTCCAAAGTTCCTCCCCTCCCTGATCTTATTACATCTACAGATTTATTGATTTTTACGCAGGTCATTAAGAATATGCTAGCTTGTGGAAACCTATTGTGATGATTAGGGAGAATGTTGATTTTTCAGCAGGAGAATCAAATGGAAAATAAGAGCGTACTACAGTTTTGCAAGTCTCTTGGAAATTTCAGCTAAAAAAAATCAAGGGAGGTTGGAATAGCTTTTTTCTTACAGACAAAGGCTAAACCCATTTCAGCTTTCTCTCTCTTAATTTAGAGGGGAAACGAAGATGAACTAAAGGTGGGCACAGGGTAAAGATGGCTGAAAGTATCAGCAGCATGAGAAGTTACTATAATACATAGATGTACATGTTGTCCCACTGATTAGAAAATTTTGTACAATAAAATGATTGGCAACAGGTTCTCAAACCTATATATGTTAGTATTTTTCATGGTAGTCTAACATTCATTGATACTTTATAGGTGTGCTTCATGGACACACCTGTGACATATATCTATGGCACTGTGCAAACTGATTCTTTGTGGTGGGAACCCACACTCCTAGCATCTTGTTTAGAAATACAGGAAGCACAGTGCCAGGCCAAGTGTATATGGCTTTTCCATCCAATTATTGTTCTTTTAATGGGATAATGATTGGGTAGGAAAAACAAATGCAGGGCTAGCCCCACAAAACCCCCAACATAAGTGCTTGCTTGGAATAGCAGTGGTTTTATAGGCATCAGTGAAGCATCTTCAGATATCTACTCAAGTTTCTTGCTATATTTCAATAGATGCCAGGGTATTCTTTAGTCAGGCATTGTTGTGCATGTTCCAAGAGTGATACTCCAACTTCTCCTTTGACATTTCAAGAGACCTGAGTTGAACTTCTCAGATTGCATTTCACAACTGTTTGGAGCAATGGGATGCCAATAGCCAGCCCTGGACAGATCAGCTCCACTCACCAGTACTGAAGTTGGGCAGGATCACATCATGGAGGTAAGTATTTGTGGAGGGGACTTTCAATGTCTTTTTTAAAAGAAAGGGGAAAAGGAGAATGGATAAGGATAGCCACCTATGAACCTGCACTCAGACCTCTGAAGTGCGAACTTCTATTTAGAGAGGCAACAGATTCTTGGCAGATGATTGGATGAAAAAATATGGGTAGTTTATTGTTCTTGAAAGCTAATTCCTGGGTTAGATGGGCCTTTGGTATACTGTAATCCAATGTTCCTTATGTCATGAAGTTCTCTCTAGAGACTTTCACCACCCAAACAGAAATAATATAAATGGCCTTTTTCTCAGTGGAACTTCATCATAGCCTTCCTAATGTCCTCCAGATATGTGGTGACTTTGGTTACCAAAATTCTAATCTTTATGACAATGTTCCCCAACCTGATACTTTCTGAATTCAACACAACTGGAAGGCACCAGCTTGGGGAGGGCTGCTGTAATATATTTTTTCCTGCCACTGTTTTATAAACCAGGTACATAACCTTTTAGCAGCCTGCTAAAAAAAAGCAAGGGTGTGGAGGAAAAGAAAGAGTAATGCTTGTTCAATAGAAAATAATGCAGAATAAAATAAAAACAAGGAGGTGGAATGTAAACAGAGCTGACTGAATAGCCTTGAACTGACATCATGAATTCCTTTGTTCAAATGCTTTGTTCCCAAAGGATACATTAATTACAAAGGCTTTACTCCACTGGTGTTATTTCCTAATTAAAATTAGGCTGTGTGTGTCATTGTTTCTGAGGGTCTTTGGCCTCATGGCTAGAGTAGGGCTCCAAATGTTTGCAACACAATGGAAAGAAGTGAGGTGGTCAGATTTTGGCAGTCAAGAAAAGAGATGGAGAGAATAAAGGGACATTTTGGCCTACAGAGAATTTGGAGCTCAGTTTTGGGATATGTAAAACTCTGCCAACCAGAATGTTGTCAGCATAGACAATTCATGGCATGTGACTAACTGATGCTTAACTTAGCCAAACTCCATGTTTATTTCAGGGAAGGAGAGGGGAGAGCTAGCGAGCGAGCTAGCTAGCTATTTATATATATATATATATATATATATATATATATATATATATATATATATAAAAATAAATGCTTTCCTGATTTTGGCTCATAAGTTTTTATGTTCTCCTTCCCATTGCTATCTGCAGCACCTGTCTCTGTAATAAATTAAGTGTCCATCCACCTTTAATGAATCCCAGGAGAAGGAGCTGGGAACTTATTGCAGGATGACATGTCCTTTTGACAACGGATATGCCCAGGGAACACGCACTCATTAAAATCCATTAGTTTTATGATAGGAACTGACCCATGTGTCAGCCAGTGGGTTTAAAAATATTTGCATTTTACAAACACAGACACACTTAATGGGTGGGGAGAATGATGATTAACTCTCACATCACAGAAGCAAGTTGTTAGAATATGTACTTGGATATGCACGGGGGAAAACCCAAAGTTATTTTGGATTTCTGTTAATTCTTGTCTGGGTGCTACCTTAAGAAGAGTTTTGTTAGCTATTGTTGTAATGAAATAAGCAGTCACACACCCAAGCCTCAGCTGGACTGGGCACAAAAAGGTTTTGTTCAAAAATGAACAAGAAACTCAATTCAGGCAGGTGCCTGGTTTCCCAAACACCTTCAGTGGTACCCTTTGCTACCAATCCCTGCTGTAGTTGTACAATACCATTCTACAAAATGAGAATATTTTTGTAAATAAATATTGAGTGTATGTTTTGACCACAGAACGTCCTCTTTTGCAGAACCCTGCAAACCCCAAACCACATTTTGGGTTTCTGTTTTTGAAAAGTGGAGCTTCCCAGGAGTTTTGGGGTAGGAGGCACAAAGAAGCTGGGAAGAGAAGGGATAAAAGGAACTTGTAGCTCAGCTCAGTCTCCATGCCTTTGCATGGAAACAGTTCCTGCAAGTTTGCAATTTTTTGTTCCGAGAAAGCCACACTTCATCTGCTTCTATTAATCCTGTAACTATGAGGAACGTGTGTGGCTTGTTCAAATCTTGCCCATAGTGACAAAATGGCTGAGAGCGAGAAGATATCTTTTTCCTTTATAACCTTTCTCTTTTTTTACTAGATCCATCCTCAGGGTGGTATAAACTTTACATTTGCTTCCCTGTTGTTCTGGAGTGTTTGCATGAACTCCATGAACCTCATCACGTGTGCTGGTGTTTATGTTGACACAGGCAGCTTTGCAAGTCTTCTGTTTGTCTTGCCACCACATCTATAGGGTTGGCAGGAGCCCACAGCTTGGTTTCGACTGCTTATAAATCAGTCCCTCCACCCCCATGCATATTCTTTAGCACCAAACTGTTTTATGTATCCAAGGCTGGGCTTCCTGCTGTGCCATAGCTCATATGGAACTGCATCAGTAGCTTTGTTGGGAGTCTGTTCTGCCAGTAGTTGGCTTAGTTAACTGCTTCTCCCCAGAATCTGCCAGTTCTGCATCTTGCAGCAAGCTCCTCATTATTTCACTTAGGGAACAATTCTTCATCTCTGCCACACCCTTCTGTTCTGTGGTCCAGGCTACTGTGGTTTCATTCACAATCCTTTGCTTTTTTTTAGGTACCTTTGTATCTGCTATATATTTGCCCCCATTGACTGTGGGCAGTACTTGGGCATTGTCTGAAATGTATTGCTTCCTAGAGCTGCATATCCTTTATGCAACACTTGATTCTTTTCGCTGAGCAAGTAGCAAAATGTGAATCTTGCATAACTGCCTATGGATGTGAGGAAATAGTTGTTTCCACCCAGCGGCATTTGTGGAAGTGAGGTGGAGGTGGAGTCAGCTTTGGCAGGATGATACATGGAGCACTGCATTGCAAGCTGTATTGTTTTTAAACATGTGCATGATATTGATGCATATACAAAAGGGACAGAGCTTGCAATACCATGCTCTATCTGCCATCATGCCCATTGTGACCCCTTCTAAGGATGCTGCTATTTGTGGTGATAAGTACTGGCCCACAGAAGCCATTGGGTACTAGCTCTAGCAGCTTTTTTGTCTCTTTAGTGCCTTTGGCCTTTATACTTCATGCACACCTGGAGTGATTTACACATGGCAAAATGTTCTTTGGTTGAACCTTTCAAATTATAAACAGCGCCTCTGTGCCTCTGTGTCCCTGGAGGAGCTTGCTGCTTGCATCAGAATGATGAAGGCATCACACCACAAGCTCTACTACATTTTGACATAGCAATGCACATACAAAAGAGGTGGGACTTTTGTCATGATGCTGTGGCACTGCTTTCATCATTTTGTCTTCCTTCCCCCCTTTGCAGCCACCACTGTCTTTGCCCCTTTCTCCAGTGCTATAAATACATTCATTTTTTTGTAACTCCAGCTCTTTATTGCTTGCATAACAATGGTTGCCATTAACTCTTACATTTCATCCTTTCTCTGTGATATACTTTACTGAGAACAGATTTGACTCCAGATCTGTCAAACTGAGCAACTTTTGTGTAATGTGTAATGGAATCTTATAGCACTTGTCTCAGCTGAAGATATTTTGTCCATTTGCCAAGTAAATGATACATTTATGTTAATTTAGTTCTATAAACCTTTTTTTCTCTTTAATACAATTAGAGGTTGCTGCAGAATCAAACAGATGCCATTGATGACCCATGTGTTCCGGCATTCATTGCTCTATCTATCTTCTTTCTGGCCTTTTCTTATACTGGCTGATACGAGTCATTACTTTTAGAATGCATTGTAACAGGTTTGTCCTTTCTCCCTATCTTAGAACAATTGGTTTGCAAATGACCAAAATCCTTTGCATTTCCTTTATTTGTCCTCCTGGCCTTGCAAACAAATTTTTGACCACATCTTGCTCTTCTGAACCATGCAGATTACAGCCTTGCAAACTATTTATCATGAAATTAACCCCTGCTTCCTCTTTCATTTTCTGTTGCATGTATCACAACTTGTTAACTTCTAGGCAATGAATGTAAAATGAAAACAAATAGCAAATCTTCCTATAAAGACATGTTAGCTGCTCAAACTAACTTGCAATATTCTTTATATGAGTTACATGAAGATTTAGATTTTCTCCCCTTCTCTTCCACATGGTTGTTGAATAGCTTTTGAGAATATCCATTCTGAAGCCTGGATATTTTCTCATATAGGTCTGAGAGGATTTTCCAAACGTCTTTGGTTTGATCTAAATTCCTTAAATGCACAATAACAGAGTCACCACCAAGCAAATCACCTATCTCTATCATTTGCAACGTCCCTGGCTCTTTGCTTCTATGGGTTTCTCCTATCCAGTACAAAGGGGATTCCACTGAATGACCAGAGGGAGAATTCTGGTCCTTCCAGCTGCTCCACAAGCCAAAACGTAGGGAAGTTCTATTTCTGAACTTGTCTGCTTTCTTTTCTATTGTTTCCTTTAGCTGCTCAGGAGACTCACCATTTCTCTACCCTGCAAAAAAATCCCTCTTTGCACATGTACCTCAGTTATTGGAGCCTGATACCTTGTAGATCATTGACATGTTTTCTCTCTCTGTGTGAATGTTCCTGAGAGTGAGAATTTAACCTGAGCAAGGATTAGTGAAGCAGATTTTATAATTATAACAGAAAGGAGATCTATTCATAGGAAATCTATGAAATAGAAAAGCAAAGCCTAGCACCTAGCTGACTACATCCTACCAGAAGGAGAGTCAAAGAGCATGTTTTCTGTGCAAGGATGCCTGTGAAGAAAGGCAAATGTAAGTGACCTCAAAGTAGCAATCTCTGAGAAAAAACAGGCAGAGTGACAGACAAATGGGATCACAGAACAAATAATTAACTCTCTATGTACATCTTGGTACTCCTGTACGGTCAGTAGGTCATGAGATGCTGAGGAGTCCATGTCACTGAATTCACATCTCCAAAAAACTAAGATCAGGTAGAGTAACCATATAAAAGTCTGATTATACCTTGTTATGATTTTCCATTAGGGAAAGACTACATGGCAGTAACGAATTGTACAAATGAAGTTCTGCAGGTATCAATAAACTGCTAAGACTGCTAAGACATGACAAACTTTTTCTCTGGAACCAAAATGATGAAAGATTGTAAAGCAAACAGTATAAGAGGAGAGTTTTCCCTTTTAATTTCTCTTTTTATTACATTCTGCATTAGACAGTTGTATTCCATGCTGATTCCATTCACTCAGAGTTCAAGATCTGAAACCTTTGGAAAGAAAAATGAATGAGCTTTGTGTGTTGGTCTGGCCTTGCCCCCCAGTGATCTTGGAATATTGGCAAGAGGGAAGATTGCCCATCTACACAGGACCCATAAAGCTCCCTTCTGATCCCTAGAAACTCAAGCTCTCTCTCTCTCTCTGTCTCTCTCTGTGTACATGTACACATTTATGTGGGTAATTATTCATGTTCACTTTTTAAAAAGATAAAATAGATATGTTCCTTTTTTTTTTTTTTGCTGAAAAAACAGCAGAAGCACATTTCATAAAGCCAGTGAAGCAGAATATCAACAGATCTGAAGTCAAGGTACCTATAAAATGATTGCAGTGTAGAAGTTGTGGAAGATGTTTTATATGGATTACTAGATGTGGTGGGGATTTTCAATAGGGGGATAACTGAGAAGTTGACATTTCCTATCTTTTTGCCATGGCAGAGAAGTTGTGTACTCAGAGACTGAAGAATGATTAAATGTAAAATTCTCTTTCTGTCAAATTCCTAGGAAGGGTGCGATATGTTTTGCCACTTCTACCTGCTTTCTCACTTTCTTCAACTCTTCTACTTTATGATGTCTTGAAGCCATTTGAATGTTCTCACAGGAGGTGCCAGGGAAGGATTTGCTGAACCACACAAAAGCAAACTGGTAAAGGTCAAATAAATCATGAGAATGCAGGATAAAGTTTTGCTTACTTTTTTGGAGGCTATATTTGGAGGGAAATAGGATCTACTTATGTGAATGCACATCTATTAAATGTCTGGGAACTTTTTGATGGCTCTCAAATAAAAACTTGGAGAGAAAAGAAATACCAGTGCTGGAATGAGCCAGCAAGTATACAGTTTAGCATATTAGGAAAAGGAATTTTGACAGAGCTCATACAGGAAATTCCACCCCTTCCCCAGCCATCTATATCTTCAGGCCTATTCAGTATTATTCATTATTTATTTCTGAAATTTTACCATATCATTCTTCAGGGAGCTTACTCCTTCTCATTTTATTTTCACAGCAACTTTGGAAGGTAGATCAGACTGGGAGATAGTGCTGGATCTAAGGAGATCCAGCAAGCTCCATGGCTGGCTGAGGATTTGAATTTGACATTATTCAGGGTTGCTCTGCTATGGAATGAGAACCCCTATGCTGTAGAGAAAGTGATTGTCTGATTCAGGAAATCTCTGGAGAATATAGGATGGCTGTATCTTTCCAGGAGATATTGAGGGACTAGGGAATGTTTAGCCTTGGGGAAAGATGACTGGAAGGCTCTTTAAATAGCCCTCTTCAAATATCATATGGACCTGTTCATTATCTTCCCCAAATGTAGGACATAGATTGGGTTTAAATTACAAGAAGGCAAATTCCAGTTAAATATTAGCAAAAGCTTTCTTAGAGTCAGAGCATTCTGATGGTGGGACTGGTTACCTAGAGCAATGGTATGCTTCCTACTGCTGGATATGCTCAACAGAAGCTGGATGGTCATCTTTTGGGAATGGCTTAATTTCTGCACTGAGCAGACTGTTGGACTTAGTAGCCTACATGGCTCATGCCATGATATTTGCTGCTTTTACAAATATGGATATTGGATGGCATAAAAGAAGGGAAGTTGAGGTGCAAAAGTTCATAAACAGTATACAGTGAACTTCTAGGTGCTGTAATGAAACTGAACAATGTGACTGCCTTGAAATTAGTGCTGCACTAAAATGTTTCTTTTGTATTTTAAAACCATTCTAATGAAATCTATTGGAAAAGAAATTGCTTCTGATCTTTCAGGGTATGAGTGTCAGATTCATCATCTAATGAGCGATCCTGCAAGTTCAAGCTTCTTTGGTTGAACAATCTTCGGTTCAGTCTTAAGGAAAGAAAATGGAATCCTGGGGTTGGAAGGGACCTTGGAAGTCTTCTAGTCCAATGCCCCCACCTGGGACAGGAATCTTCAGACTATCCGAGACAAATGGCTGTCCAACCTTTGCTTGAAAACCTTCAGTAATGGAGCCTCCACAACTCTGGTGGACAGGCTATTCCATTGCTTAACAGCTTTCACAGTTAGGAAGTTCCTCCTTATTTTGAGTTTGGATCTCCTTCTGGGAAGCTTCCACTGACTGGTTCTTGTTCTACTCTTAGGAGCTATGGTGAATAAATCCATCCCTTCTTCCCTGTGACAGCCCTTTAAGTGTTAGAAAATGCTATCATGGCTCCCTGTAGCTTTCTCAGATTTAGCTTAAACGTGCTCAGTTCCTTTAGCTGTTCTTTATAGGTTTTAGCTTTTAAGCCCCTCACTTTCTCTCTTCTCTGCATTCATCAGCTTTCCCAGTTCACAAACATCCTTCTTGTGTTGTGGTCGGCAGAACTAGACATAGGATTCCAGGTGTGGTCAGACCAACACAGCACAGAGTGGAACTATCAGTTTCCATGCTATACTTCTGTTGATGCAACCCAAAACTGCATTTGTTCTTTTGGCAGCTGTAACACACTGATAGTTTATGCTTGATCTGTGGTTTACCAGGACATCCAGATCCTTCTTACACGTAGTACTGCTGAGCCAGGTACAGGTTAAGAATGCCCAGGTTACAGACAACCCATAGTTAAGAATGGATCCTGTTGTAGCAAAATTCGAGTTAAATACACAGTGATTTGAGTTAAACACACGATGTTCGAGTTAATTACACAATACTACTTACATACAAATTGGATTTAAGGACAGACCTTGGAAATGGAACTCGTTCTTAAACTGGGGACTACCTGTATCTGATACCCAAGCTTCTGATTTGTCACAGAACCCTATATTACACATCACTGAATTGCAGTTTGTTGGATAGGACCCAATATTTGTCCCTCAAGTTCCTTCTGAAACTTGAGCCCCTCTTCTGACACTTCAGAAGAGAGGCTCAAGTTTCAAAGGATCCTGATAGACTTGAATGTTGAGCCTTATCCAACAAAATGCAGTTCAATGGCAAGAAATGGTGTGCTGTTTGCAAATTTGATGAGTATCCCTCTAATTCTTTCATCTAAGTCATTTGTGAACATGTCGAAGATCACTGGCCCCATGATAGAAGACCAAGATACCCCTCTGGATATCTTCCTCCATGTACAAAACCCAAAACAAAGTGGGATCTCTCTTTCTCATAATCCTATTTGCTCTTTTTGTTGTGTGTGCCCATAGCTCCTGAACTGGGCTTACATGGCTCTTTTTGCTTATGGCTTTCATCCCTTCTGAACAAGATACTCTCAGCATGGACAAAATACTGCATTAGAAAGTACTTTTCATTTAATCCATTAAAGTTAGGATCCCACCATCCTGTTTAAACCACAGAAGGGCGGTAATCCAGAAGCCTTTTGTTTAGTGGTTACCTCCAAAGGTGGGAGCTGGATGAAGAAGAAATGTGTTAAGTGATAGAACAATTCCACATTTGCCCACCACTGTTTTTTAAGCATGTGGAGGAACCTGGAATACCAGTTCATCTCAACCATAATATCATAAAACATGTTTATGGGTTTCAGTTGTTTTTGTTTGTGTATTTTATGTATATATATATTTTTATCCACACTCAATCGTGACCGATTCTGCGGCGACTGCCTGGATGAGTCCCTGCAGTTTTCAAGGCAAGGTGTTTCAGAAGTGGTTTGCCATTGCCTCCTTCCTAGGGCGGAGCCCAGCTGGCGAGCGCAGGAGGCGGGGTTTCCGTTGCTTCGTGCCTTTTTCGGGTGTGCGTGGTTTCCGCACTACCAGCAACTGCTCCCGACTCCTTTTGCAAGGCACCGCCAGCATTTTTCCTCCCACCGGGTGAGAGTCCCCATTTCTCTACTCACATAAGTTTTTGAGCTGCTGGGTTGGCAGGAGCTGGGGGAGGAAGCAGGAGCTCACTCTGCTGCACGGAGCTGGGCTCGAACCGCTGAAGTGTTGACCATTTCTGGCTGGCAACTTTCAGCGTCATTAAGCCGCTGCGCCACCGTGTCTGTCATATTTTTTCAAAATGGTTTGAGAGAGAGAGAGAGAGAGATTGAGATTGAACCACTGGAAAATTTATATTTCCAAAAAGGATCATGTACAATGCTATATCTACATTTTCTGAGGGAGCTCATCTGTAATGGGAAACAAAGCACCCTCAAACAAAAATCAGTGCACACATTTTAAAGTTAATTAAATATGGTAGTTCAGTTAATACACTTCCACAATCCTGTTCTGTGCCACTTTGGAATCACCCCTGATCAGTCTGACCTCATGATACCTCATGAGTTAGTTTATTTCTGAATCTGCACTCTACTTTTTTTGAAACTGCACAAAGCTGATACTTTCCTTCAATTTTTTTCTCCTAGGCCTTCAATCGTACTCTTGTGTGATGGTATGCCAAGTCTTCTGTGCCACTCTATCTTTTAATACTTGTTGCTTTTATGTGTTTTTTTAATATTGTGCACTGCCCAGAATCATCTTGAATTTGGTGGCCTTACATATTTAAGAAATTAAATTAAATTAAATTAAATTAAATTAAATTAAATTAAATTAAATTGCTGTGATTCTGCAGACCTGTAGAGTGGTCTCTTTTTCCAGTGGTTCATTCTCACCTCACTGTGCCTTCTACCTCTGGGGCCAAGCTAGCCATTCCTTTCTTGCCTCTCCCCCATTTCACCATAGAGTTTCAGCATCCAGTTATTGTAGCTTGAATCTTCTGGTATGCACACCATTTAGAACATGCAACATGCAACCAAGGTTAGAGAGATTAGGAAAAATGTCTTGTTCAAAAAGTGTCATCTCCCATCATATCATCTTTACAACTTACAGGGGCTTTTAAATGCAATAGAGGAATAGTGGCAAGTTCCCTGCAAAGCCTTTAGAAAATGTTAATGCTTTTGTTTATTTTATTTTTTTCCTAACCATCAACATTGCCTCACAGAGCTTACCATCATAACCACTTCTCAGCATTTTTCCCCCAAGCCACCAGACAAATGCACATAAATACATTGGGGCGTTGGGAAAGGAGAAGATTTCTTGAGTTTAAGACAATGCTTTATTTCTGTTATGGGAAAAAATGCATAGAATGCAGAGATGCTAGAGTCCCCAAGGAGAGATGAGAAGCAGAAAGCTAGGGATTTGGATTGGTCAGAGGAATTTGTGGGCTATGGGGAAGAACAAATTGAATCTCTTTATAGATTGAGAGTTCTTCACCAATCAATTAATTGGCCATGAATCTGCTTACAGTAAAATGTCCTCAGTCATGTTGTGTGAGTTCTTTAGAAGATAGAAACTACTGAGTTCCAGAACTGGTGAGTCAGAACTGGTGAGTCTGATGAGTGCTCCAATTTGCTGGATTTCTTTTTGTGTGGTGTGGGAGAGAGAATTTTTGTTCGTCCAAGATTGGTGGTAGCTCAGAGGATATGGCACCGATCACATTATGTATCTTACACTCTTCTTTTGATTAGCTGGAGGGTGCACATGGATCAGCTCATGGCGTTTCCTTCATGTTCCTTAACTTTCAAGGTCAGCAGAACAGAAGACAATCACAGGCTGATTTCACATTGTTTTGTGAAGGACTGGGGAGTAAAAATGCTCTTGATACACTGCCTTTAGAAAAATGTACACTTGTATAGCTTTGGTTCCATATCAGAAAAAGTAGATTGGAATTATTATGAGTTATGGTTAGAGTACTAGTCCATAACATTTCCTAACATTTGTATAGGATTTTGGAGTGTGCAGAATGGTTATTATATTATATCTGAAATCTTTACTACAGCCCAGTTAGGTAGTCCAATTGATGCAGAAGGTCTGTGTGCCATTAAATTTTCTGCCTGGCAACAAGAGTTGTATAAGAACTCTTGGGTCTTAGAAAAATATATTTCTGTACAGAAATGTACTAAAATAAGGGATAGACAGTGCAGGCAAACTATAAATTGAGAAGGAGGAAGTGTGATAAAATCTCATATTGGAACTTGGGTTGGGCAAGGAGTAGACAACAAGGGGAGAGAATAAGGGAAATAAACTTTACCTAGCCAACAGTTGATACTAAAGAAGAGAAAACTCATTAAACTGGAGCAATGTGGTGTTCTTCCTGGGGCAACTTGAATTATTGTTAAAATTAGGAGTGAAAGAAAACAAAGAGAGAATGATCTGAAAAAGCCAGCTGGCTAGTTCATCTTCAGAAAAAAGCTATCTATGTGGGTGTGAAAGAGGGAAAAAGAAAGAAAGAGAGAAAGGTTTTCTTTCGATCTAAGAGATGATGATAAATTCACCAAACATAATTGTAGTTTTAGTACTGCTAAAAATGTTGGCTGTTATAATTATTGTCTGGTCAAGCTGGTGTATAGTCAATCAATCAATCAATTATAAATTTAGAACAATCCATTTTTTTCCAAGTGGAGTACAGATAAATTAAAAATCCAAAATTTCACCATTGAGTTCTGTAAAATTATGGTTCATGTATAAAAAGACAATGAGGAAAAGTTTTTCTTCCTCTCTTCTATTCAGTATCATCCAGTGATACTGGATGATACTGAATAGTGAAGCTCAGTAGAACATTCAAAACATAAAAAGGACTTCTTCATAGTGTCCCAGGCTATACTCTGGATTTATCCATTACAAAAGATAGCAATGGCACCAATTGTATGGCTTTCAGGGAAGACCAGATAACATTCATGAAGGGTATGGCTAACCAGAGTGGTGGTTATCTGGTGTCTCCAACGTCTAAGGGGAGAGTCTTCAGATGTGTATTTCTAGGAGGCCTGAGGTTGCTGCTGCCTGTTTGTGGGCTTCCTACAAACATCTGATGGGAAATGGACTGCTGACCCAGATAGACTCTAATCTGCAAACTTCTTCTTACGGTATTCATCTGTTAAGAAAGTCAAGGGAGCCAGCATTATAGAAGTTTGCACAGGAGTCAGAGGCCTTGCGGTCTGTCAGAGTGAGGAGTCTCACAGATTCCAAATATTTTGCACTCCCAATTCTTGTGCATGACTTCCCATGTGTCATTTGATCATGGTCCACAGCTGAAAACTTATTAAATGCATGAGGGCTGGAGGGACACAAAGGAAAACTCTGCACTACTCAAGATTTCGCCCTAATGTTTAATAGAATTTGAATGGAAAGATGCACATATGCACTAAAGAGAGTGGCTGAAAAAGCACTGTTAGGCCAGTGATGTTGGACTGATCAGTCCTGAAGCTGGAGAGCATCATACAAGTTTGGGGATGAGTAAAAATTACAGCTTGGTTTATTACAATCACCGTTACTATGTGTGAACATTTTACACAAATGATGCCCCTGTGGTAGGATTACGTACTGGGCAAACCCATTTTGTTTGCCACCTCAAGTGTCTCAGGGATATCAATCCTTGGAGGGGACTGATGATAGCCAGCAGCAAAGGCTCGATGCTGTTAATATGGCAGGAGTTTGGATGCCAAGCAAAGGGGGAAGAATCCTGAAACATCATCCTGCCTCTCCAACATAATGACATCCAGCAAGGAATGAGAGAAGAGAATTGGGACACTTTGGGATGGTGCACAGAAAGCAGAATTAAGCTATCCATACCTGGAATTTGGTAACCACTTTGCTGACTAACCAATTTTATTAAAAGGCATACGCTTTCATGAAAAAGTGCTACCAGACTCCTAATTTTTTGCCACCATAGACTCACACAGCTCTCCTCCTATGCTATCCATATCTGTGATGTATGTCTATGTTTTCCCGCCCTCCCATAATTATTTCATTTTTCATCCCTGCCCTATGCTGATTTTTCAACAATGGCTAATGGAGTTTTATTACCATTTTGGAATGGGATGGGCAAACTGCTGCCCCATCAGGGCACAAGTTCATTGGTGTCTGCAGCAAGCTACCATGACACTGAATAACAACACACTCACAGTGATGCGTGTCATAATGTGAACGCCCTGATGATGTACTTGCTTCCTGACATTTGGCACCTGCCCATAAGTCCCAGCACTGGCAGAATGATGTCATCATACTCATTTTGTCATTTGTCCCCACACCCGTGGTCCACTGAGGTTCTGCACGTAGAACATAATGCAATGCTTTTCTCTCTCTATATAATTTTGTGAGATTTTAGCATTCCTGTTGAAATCTCACAAGACTGTTGTGCTGCCATTTGAAATCTCACGAGATGCTCACCGTTTTCCATGTGTGCTTATTTTATTCTCTCCTTTATGTAATTGTGGAATCCCACAGTTGCAGGGTCTCATTAACTGTAGGGGTTCTATGGACCATAATGCCTATTGGTGTTATATTACCAGCCCAGGGCTTAAACTGAGATCCACAAAAGCTTTTTAATGACAATGACGTACTCTGTCTAAAGAAGTTTAGGAATCAATATTATAGGGAAAAATAAAAAGGAAGAATTGGAAATCAAAGGGAACTTTCCAACCAATGTGGGATTTACATGTGAATTAGTAACCAGCAGAAGAAAATCATGAGAACAACTGTCTTAAGCTTTAGACCTTCTGCTCTCCAAGCCTGCCTTCCACTTGGGAGCTTCACAAAGTCTGAAGCAGACCTTTCTTCCATATCACATGCCAAGGACTGGATAGGTCCACTAAAGATAAATGTTTCGGTTATTTTGACTGGCCCGTACTAAATATCCATTACTGAAAAGCTTCATATCCCATTACAGATTCCCAGAATCATTTTGTCGCCCTGCGTCACTGCAGTTTCTTAACATCAACTGTACTAATAGCTATAGTCTGTATCCTGGTACAGCAGCTGCTAAATGTTAGTGCTGCTTGCATTGCGTTCTCATTGCCTTATAACCTTATTAACTGGGCAACCAGGTTGAGATGGCTGCAGGGAACAGAGCCCCGGGAGACCTCTATAACATTCCATGGAGGAAAAACATCTCTAGAATCCCATTCTACTCCCTATGACATATCTGTATACTTCCCTTCCTTCTCTCCCCAGCAGTGCCACCCCACCCTCAGGACCTGGCTGTATCCCCAGACCACAGCAGGGTTGGCAGCTGCTTGGCAGCTTGAGAGGTGAATCCAATCCGGCATGACTTTGATACACTTTTGTCTACGTCTACATTATTTCCCAAACACATAGCAGAGTCCAGAATCCCAAGCTGTTGCAATGCAGGGATAATGTTTTCCTGTCTGGGAAATGCTAATGTTAAATGGAGACTAGGAGGCAATCATTTTAATGTCCAGAAAATAATTCCTTAAAAGAAGATTCTTTTTTTAAATAATATTTTTATTGGTTTTACATAGTTAAAAGCTAATGCAGAATTAGAAAAGATATACAAGCAAAACAGAAGTAGAAAGAGAACACGAGAAAGAAAAAGAAAAGACATATCAAAAGGGGCTCCCCCCTCCCTCCAAACAAGTATAAGCATTTATAGTAACTTAACACCTTCTCTAATATAAAAGAAGATTCTTTCATCCTGTTGGGAATAAGATATCCTTTCCTAACCTGGTGTCTTCCAGATGTATTGGACTGTGGAAGTTGCAATTTTACACATTTGGGGCACAGCAATTGGGGAAGGCTGGTAAACATTTCTGAAAGCGGGGTGGGGAACATTTTTGGCCAAGAGCTTCACATAACAGTTTGGAGGGCTAAGGCCCACAACGCTATGGAACGCTAGTAGTCTGCGAGACCAAGCTTGAGAACTATTGCTCTGCAACATTAACATTTACTTTTCATATAAACAACAGACTCAAAGATTAGCTTAGCTTCAGGCAAGTACATGTTTTACAAGTATGAAATATGAAGCAGGGATGTGTCCAGGGTGCATAGCTATGATGCAGGCAAATGGCTTTGGCTATGTGTCCAATACATCACTTAGGCACATACTAATTAAGAGGGCTCAGATAATCCTCTCTTCTCTAGGCTTTAGGCTTTTACACACACACACACACACACACACACACACACACACACACAATACGGAGTTAGTCAAACAATGGAGACAAGTGCGCTGAGCTACCTTACAAGCCTCACCTAAGATAATGTTTGTGAAAAGGTTAACACAAATTTAAAGAATAGGAAACTGTCAGACCAAGAGAGTTACAATCTGACTAGAGAATCATGCTATTCCTGAAGCTGTTTGCCCTTGTCCTTGGAAAGAGCAGAAAGTCTGCAGAGTTGTAAGGACTCTAAACTTCAAACATGTTTGTACTGGAAAATGTGCTAAAGACATCTCTTAACTTGCTAGGAACACCTCCCCACCCCACCCCACCCCAGTTTTGTCAGGCCTTTTCACATAAAAAGCACATCAGCCTGAGGATATCCAGTGCTAGTATATGTTAACTCAGACATGCTTGAACTGTAAACCCAGAAAGCAAATTGGAACTTCTGCCTTCAAGGCAGTGTCCCTCAAGATTACAGATTCTGGGGAAAGACAACAGGGAATAGTTATTCCGTCACTTTCTGCCCCAGAGAGCTTACAGAGACATCTATGTGGTAGCTGCTGGGTGAGATGGGTCCTGCATACAGCTTCTTTGGTTAACCACTGTCTGTGGTTCCAAAGAAGACAAAGGTAGATATTCTCACTTAGTATAATTGACAAATGCATATTTCACTGTTAGACTGAATCCCACACCAAGTGACTTATATGATAGAGTTATCTGAAGTACTTCAAATATATTTTTCAAGGCTATGCCTTCAAAAAGCCATGTGCAAACAAGAATATGGCAAGATACAAGCTGAAACAGCCATGGTAGTAAGTTTACAGAGTGCTCTGTACAGTTGCTTTGAACATATATAAACCAATTATAAATTCAGCTGATGGTCATTAAAGCAAGGCCTTTAATGCTTGCTTAAATGCTGGCACAGATGAAGCTAAACCAGGACTTAGCTGCCTGCTTTGCCACTGGGTTGGTTGCTGAACTAAGGATGGTTTCTTGGTGGTAAGCATGGCCAAAAAGTGCTGGCAGGTGTTGAAAGAATTGGGGTCCCCCTCACCTCTTCCCACATGCAGAACCTTCTCTTTCAACCTTTCTCCATTTTAGACATGCACAGCCTTTCTCTATCCCTCCCTCTCTCTGCAGAGAAGTTAAAGGTAGCCCTGGCAGAGAAGGAGTCCCCTGTTTGCTATTTCTTCTCTTGATGCCTCTAATGATCAATCTCTTAAAAATTATAATTACAACAGTAAAAATTGATATAAAGTGAAAAAACTAAAAGAATAAAAAGAAAAAGTAGAAGGTGTAGAAAAAGAGGAAAAATAGAAAGAGAAATAGAAAAGAAATTAAAAATAAGAATGTAGTAAAGAAAAAGAAAAATATATAAAGTAGTGACTTCCCATCTTCATCACAAGTATCAACAGTTTTAGTAACTTATCACCTTCTCTTAAAATACAACAAATGATCTCTTCTTCCCATATCCCATCTCTTGTCTATAAACAAATCCTTAAAGCCTCGTCACTTCAGTCCTGGTGTCAGCAAAAGTCCATTAAGGTTACCAGAGAGAACAACATATCTATTTTAGCCTTGATCAAATAAATCAACTTCATATTCCTTTCTTTTACTTCTAACAATCTTGATCTTTAGTCCCTTCAAATAATGTCCTAGAACTTGATTTCTTTTCATTTTTTTCTTTTGTCCCTTCTCACAAAATTCTTAAAAACTTTAACAAGCCTCTTTTGTAAATCCAATATAGGGAAATTATCCAGGTCACTCTCTTGGTTTGTGGTTTGTATATCCTTTTTACATCAGCCAGTTTCTTTTGAATGTCCAGCATAAATAACTTTTTCCATGCCATTCTTGTAGCCTGTCATTTTTAAATCCACCTTCAACTCAGTCTCAATCTTGTCAGGTAGAACTTGTTCCTCTTCCATAACATCTTTTAGACACAGTCTATCTACAGAGGCAGCCACTTTTAAAATTAACTTCTGGGTCCATTGTTCAAAAATATCATTCAATATGTTCAATGTTAAAATATTTTGCTTCATTCTGTAATTGTACATAGAGTTTGAGTGTTCTTCTCCTTTAGCTGTAATCTTTAGTTCCTTCTAGTTCTCTCTAGTGTTGAATTTTTAAAGTCTTATTATTATTTTTAATTCAAAACAAAAGCATTTCCCACAGGAAGGATTCTTTATAATTAATTCCAAACTCTTATTTCAAATTTATCTGGACTCTTAGTCCATTTGTAACTTTCTAAAATCAAAGTTTTAATCACACTTTTGCTGCCCCCCCCGCCCCATTTTTAAAAAGTTCTTAAACTTGTAGTTAGAACTTCTTTTGCTAAGGATTGAAGGAAACTCACCTGTGTTGTAAAACTTGTAGATCCAAAAGTTCCTAAAAGCAGTTAACAAGCAATTTCCAAAAGTGATTAGAAAGGAAGTATGCAAACTTAGTGACTTCTGGGGAAGAAATGGTGGACTGCAGATGTCTCTGTGAAAAGCGGAGCTGACAGCCACAGCAGAATGAAGAGCCAGCTAGTAGACTGGCTCTTCAATAATTCCTCTGGACAGGGAGAGGACTTGAAATTGCCCACAAGTACTCCAGACAGTTGCTCCTCATGAGGAGACAGCAAGAAAGTGGTCTCTGGTGGGTTTAGAGCTCTGGGAGACAAGGGAATAGCTAACTTGCTTAAACCACAGTTGGTCCTTTTGAAAAGATACTAAGTTCACATACTTTCTCTAATAATCAATCTCATAAAAGATGCAAAGGGTTTAGAACTGTGTCAACAATGCTGTTAGACGCATGCATTTCTCCTTTGGCCAGAGCATCATACAGATATCTAGACATGCTCTTTTCCCAGCCCACTTCAATGGACATGTTGCTAAATGTGCTGAGATCCCCTGCTCTCTCTTCTGTCCACCTTCTTTCCACCATTGGGGCAGGGGGGAGATATATGATTTAAATGTGGAGTATGATGTGCAGGTTACTTTCTGTGTGCAACTTCCTCTACACCACATTGATATTCCCTCCCACCAGCCTGCCAAATTCATTCTGAACACTGGAAATTGTGATTTCTGTGAGAAAAATGGTACATTGAGAGTATTTTGATATATGTATTTTTTGGCTGCATATGCTAAAATAATGTAATTGGCTTTAAGTGCTAATAGTTAAGTAGGAATGTGAATGAATATCTTTGAATGTAAATATCTGTTGCTTTACCTCACACACCAACTCAGCTGGTCTTTGACTACAATGCTTGATGGCACTGAAATAGGATACCAGATTCCCAAAAGCTGTGTGTACATGAACCAAGTCTTCATGTATATAGTAAACAGAAAAGTGGACAGCTCCTGGCAGAAAAGGCCTAATGTAATGTTTTATTTATGATTCAGTGAAGGTTCATAATCAAGGGGCACAATGCATAATACACATGTAAAATGTCCCATGCTCTCTAATGTATCTGCTCAAAAGAATCAAGAAACAGAAGACCTGAAATGCCTCTGCTGGTGAATCACTGTCATTTAAAGTAGACAGCTCTAAGCTAAAAGACCAAATACATTGACTTGGCACATAGCAAATTTCTATATTCACTCTTCATAATAACTCTTGGCAAAGCTCTTGGTTTCATGGCACCCCAAATTATATTTAAAACCAGCTTCCTCAAAGGAAAGGCTGGTAGTGTTTTTCTCAGAAAGGATTGGGAAGAAGTTCCTTGAAATATGCATTTGGGGCTCTCTTTAGTCTTCCCAAGCTTGTGTCCTGACAAGTGGCAAAGAGCTACAATACTCTGCTTGCATTTTCATCTAGTTTCAGATTTCCAGCCAATAGCATCTGGTCCATCACATTCTCCCTGTGGATGTATTAGCCAAACAATAGAAAAACAAAAGAGCCAAGTCTGGTGTGTCACAGGGTGAGGGCAGTTGTGGTGGAGAGACAAGAAGGAGAGAGGATGAGTGATTAGAAAGCAGTGAGAATAAATTTTGCCCAACACTGGAAGAAAGATACAACAACAACAACAACATGATTGGGAACATGAACTTGGTGACTATGCAGCAATATGCAGCAATGGCAAAAGTAACAGTACATATTCACAGAAGTTTAACCAAATTTAAACAAGAATGGTTCCCATACCTACAATACATTACGCAGCATGGCAAATATAATCACTTGCAGTCTGGCTTCTAAGGGGGCCTAAATGTCTACAAATACCATAAACCAGCAGATGTATAAAAAAGTGGAAGTTAGAATGCTGACATCCTAAATTGTATTTATTATTGATAGACTATTTCTTCTTCCTTCCTTTATTTCCAGTAGTCTAAGTTATCTAAACAATAGAGTGTCAATCTTCCGTTAATACTGTATAAATATCATTGTATCAAACAATATAATGTATTAAGATTTATAAAAAGGGGGGAGTGAAAGTTCTCCTTGTTATTTGGCAGCTAGGGGGGTGAATTTCTTATATACTGTATGTCTCCAGCAAATTTGGAATCCAACAGGGAGAGCATCGCACCAACTTTGTACGATCATTGTGAGAATTGTTCATAACAGATTATTATGCTTTTTTACAGCCATGTAAGGGCTCCCTCCCCGATTCCCACCTGGCACAGTTTTTCATGTCAGGGATGGTAGAAACCATCAAATTTGTTGTTATTCTTTTACTATCCTACCTAAATCCTATAATCCACAACCTTGTAACATAAACAGCTTTGGACCATAGAAAGGAATTCTGTAGAGTCCAATTTGGACACATCCTTCACATTTCTGTTGCCTTTAAACAGTTCTTGCTCAAAGGATTTATGCCAAGATGAAGTGGTGATTTTGGGGGTCCCAATTTTTGACAGCCCAAAGGAAAAAGCAGGTCATAATGCCAAGTACAAATAAAGGGTTTTATTCACTTTTCAAAAATATTTCTACTCCAACTTTCTTGTAAAAAATTTAGGGATCCTTCCAAGACGAAATTTCTACAAAACTCAGTGACAATACATGAATGCAGCAGGTTAATGTCTATAATAAACAGAAACGATGGTTGAAACACGGTGACCATATCTGGCATGACAAGAGTCTTAGGGATCATGGCCTCTGTTGTCTTTTAGTAGTAAATGGTTTGTACATCACAAGCTGAGTAGAAATGACAACTGATGGTTGTCAGGATGTAATATGATTTTGGATGTTTTGTTTTTTAGAAATTCCCACTGACTGTAAAGAAAGCAACCAACCCAATAAATAAGAGGGCTTCTAGCAACTGTTACTTCTCGCCAGTCTTCATTTGAGAGGTCTGCTTTCAGGCCCAGTAGCATCTCGTGTCACAGGCTTGGAGTCTGAAATACTTGTTTCTTGTTCTGCTGCCCTCAGATCTCTAGAGCTTATCACAAAAAGCTTCCCTTCTGCTGTAATGAGTAAGGGCAGAAGAAAACAGACTGCTCCATGAGCCTGAGAGAGATTGAGCACCATTTGCATCCCTCAACTGATCACTGCCAGGACAGACTGAAGAGAAATTAAGTAAGTATTTCTCAAGCCAGATTACATCTGTAAACCAAAGTAAAGGGCAGGAGAGAACAGGTAACCTTTTCCCAAGCACTACCTTATTAAAAAGACGCAAATAGGAAAGCAGGCAACAAAACAGGTCACAGCAGAACTTGTAAGAACAAACCTGGCTTTCCCCGGCATCACAAACAATTTATATACTGGAGATATGGGCCAGAAGAGAGAGCATTTTCTGCTCATTGAAAGTGCCTTTTGTAATAAAAGATGAGCATCTATATTTAAGTGGTACAGCACAACCAGACGACACACCTTTGTTCTCCAACCTGATGTTATTCAGCTCTGGTGGACTACAATCTTCAGAATTCATAACAATTATAGGAATTACAGGAATCCAATGAAGTCTACAACTACCATATCTGGGCTGCAAACGTTCTGACAGCCATTGGATGGCAGCAAAGAGACACAAATAACAAACTCTGCTGCTACCTAGTGGTCATCATGATATTTGCAGCTCACATACATTAGCCCTAATACAGTCTGGTTGGAAGGCAACAGCTTGGAGAAGGCTGTGGAAAATGATGTTCAGACTATTTCTCTGTCTGGCAATCAGCCTTGAGAATCCAAGAATTAGAAATGACTTGAGGTTCCATGCAGCTGAAACAATTGTTTCCAGGAAACTAGGCCAATCTTAGCCTCCTGTAGACACATTATTTATGTAAGGGGGTGGTGGGTAGAAAATGATGTGGAATTGCATCTGCAGCTTTGCTTAGACAACATGTCACTTTTTCCAGCAATAGCTTCACTGTCCATAAATTTGCACTGATATCTGAGGTGGGGAAATTGTCTTGAATAGATGTCTCCATGTGAAGATTTCCTGCATCCCCGAGCGGACTAGGGGGAAGAGTATGACAGTTTTAAATGTAGCCTTTTCTGAGAAAGGGGTGCTCTGATCCAGACACTTCATCTGACAAAACAAAAATAGAAATAAAAACAAAGCAAATCTTTAACATCATATAATAGCTGCTGAACTTCTATCTGGTAAGTCGCTGCCTTCCTTTGACTCCAAAGTCTTTCAGCTACTCCATCTCTTAAAAGGTTAACTAGAAAGAATGGAGATTGGACTCAAATAAGATGAGAAAGGCCTAATTTTAAATATCTAGCATACCCCAGATTGTCAGTTTTTTTCCCATCAATTTTACAGTTATCTCATCTTAAATGCATTCTGCCCTATTTTTCTGCATCAGTTTGCAATTTTAAGATGTCATATACATTTTCTTGACTTAGATTATAAGCATTTTTTATGCAATTTTTAACTGTATGAATCTCCCCTCCCCTCTCCTTCCTTCTTCTGAAAGTTGCCTTGCAATGTTCCAAGAAGTGCAAATAATTGTGTTCCAATTTGCACTCTTTTTATTCATTAATTGTTTCTTTTTAGTACAATTGGGCTCCTTTGGGGAATTCAACTTTTAATTGAATATGGACTGCCTTGAACTCCTTTCCCCACTTTAAAATTGTCCACAATCCCTGTAAATTACTGCTCCCTTCCTGCAACATTATGAAAGGGCATAGTACAGACATTATTAGAATTAAGGTAAGATAAAGCACCTCCGCCTACTTTTTATGTGAATCTTCAGCACAGAAATATACACTGTTGGTTTTTTGTTTGTCACAGAGGGATCAAGATCACCCAACATTCCCCCCTCCCCCACCCATGGGTTGCATTTTAGCACTGTTCCCCTTCATTAAAGTAAATATGATTACATTTCATGGTTGTTGTTGTTGTTGTTGCTGTTTTTGCAAAAGTGGATGAAGGGAAAGCCACACACTGAGATAATTCCCATGTCCCCAAATCCAAGCCACATCACCATTCCCACCACTGATGAACCCTCTGGTTATCCTTTGAAAAGAGAGAAGTATACCAGTTTGATCTGCTGGATAGAACATGACCAATGACTCATAACCATCCAAGGGAAGTTAGCTCTGGATTCTGTACACCCCTAACAGCTGAACAAGCAGGGATAGTGTGAAGCCACTGTATTTGGCACATGGGAGAGCATTTTAAGATGCACTCACCAGATGAAGTGTTTTCCTTCTGGGAGGACGTACGAAGAGAGCTGCTTATTTTCTGGCAGGAGACACAGAAGAAACAGCCACTGAACAGGGCTCCTGCCCTCCACCCACCAAGAGAGATGTCAACACTGGTTATCTAAGCAGCACATTCTTTTCCACAACAGCAGAGAAAGCAATGGATTGTCTTCTTAAAAAGCGACGTGGAGGCCACAAAAGATACATTGTTTCCAAATGAATTGATTGAGGGAGGAGCTGGGTGGTTTAGAGGTAGGGGGCTGAATTTATGCCATCATTTTGTCTAATTACTCCTGATGTTTTCAGTGTTGTCATGTGGCTTACTACAAAGGCAACTGCCAGCTTATGTCCCTGAAAGCAGACTAAACTGTTATGCTTACAAGGCCATGAGGTCTGGCTTTGTTTTGTCCTTGTTCCCCCGCCCGCCTGTCTTTGTGTCTTCCAAAGTACACATAGCAAATGATTCCACAAGGCTCTCAAGCAGCTCGGGACCAGCAATATGGCCTCTCCTCACACAGGCAGTCTAGAAGCTGGAATGTTTGGGTAGGGTGCTTGATTGGAAGGGCAAGTTTGCAGAAATGCAGAATCTAGCAAACAATCCTCACCTGAAATAATTTAAGTCTGACTCATAGATTTCCATATTTAAACTCCATTTTTTAAGTGGGTAAAAAAAAATCTACACCTTAGTTGCAATTCTTCTAGAAGGTCTAAGAAATCATATCAAAAAATCTTCCATGGGACTCATGAAGCAGAGTACTAAGTCCCTCTTTGGCCTCAAATCTATACAAAGCTTGGAGAATGCATCTAAGGTACAATGTTATACCAAGACTTCACAACTGAGAGGTTGTAGGTTTCAGTGGAAGTCCGCTAGGGTGGAAGAAACCAGATGTGTTGTTACTGCAAGAAACCTGCCAGATAGACTCTGCCAGTGGAATGTGCTGTTGCAGAATTGTTTTGCTGGTGCAGAAAAATGGATGAGAGATCAAAGCCAGCAAAGGGCGTGGATAGGATGGAACAACCCAGAGGAAAGGCATTCTTCAGCCTTATACTGGTCCAGAACATGGCTATACCAAAGTTGATAACATAGTTTCACATGATCTTGATCTTGATGCAATACACTAATTATGTTTGGAGGAAGGAAAATAGCTCTCACTGCTGATGGAGAGTCTGCCCACATCACCAAGACAGAGCATAGGACAAGGTGTAATTCAGATCCCAATCATATATACCTTTCCAATCGATGTCTGGAGAAAGGGCAAATAGTGACACATGGATGGTGACATCATCACAGAAAAGATATGACTTACATACTTGCAGAAGATGTCATTACATCATCACATCATTTACACAATGTTGTCATCTTGCACAGGTCATCATCACAGTTTATTACAGATGCATATGACTTTTTACTAGTACATAACAGTAAACTCTACACAAGAAGGTAATTCAAATAATAGGCCACATGCGTATGTCCCTTGTGTTGGGAATACTCAGAACTAGAAGCAGGAATTCTGATGAAGGGAAAGAGGAAGGGAGAACACTTTGCACACACATCTAATCTCTACAACACCTGTAGGGGTTTGAGCACATTGTTCACACTAGGGATAGCAGAGAAATTCAATTAGTTTGTCTTTAAATGCAACATCTGATTTCACTTTTTTGAACCTACACATTAAATGAAACTTAATTATCATTTGAAATTCACAGCTCTCCACATTTTGCAGTGTAGTTCACCATCTTTTAAAAACATAGATTATGAAAGTCTTGTACAAAATGCATTTATTCATGAAAATAATATTGTAAGACAAAATTGTTTACAAAAACTATATACGCTAGATAAAATTGCAAAGGAAGATACATAAACGTGCACAAAAATGCATACACGGTAGTGCAGACTTTTAATGAAAAAAAAATGTCTGACAAATCTAACTTGACACTTGTGCAAAAATGAAAAATGAATCATGGATTTTCACATCCCTAGCTCCTTCTTGTCCACTTAAAAGCACCTAGCACCAAATAACTAGTCACGATGGGGGGCAAAGGAGAAGGAAAGACACTTACTACAGAGGATGTGCAACTCAGTAGAAATATGTTCTACCTTTTTACACAAAAGATTGTGGTTTTTTAAAGAATCTATAAAAAGATCCATTAACAGTAAAAAGTAAAGACCCCCTTGAGTTGAACTCAGTTCCTGGTGACTATGTGAAGACATCCCTGTTTTTTTTCTTGGACATGATACAGAAATGATTGGCCATTGTCACCTCTCGGGATGAGTTTTGACTTTCCAATCTAGTCTAATCCCTGGGATTACCTGGTGATCTCCTGTCAAAGTACTAATCAGGTCTGCTTAACTTTTTAAGATCAGCCAAGGTTAGCTAGGTACTGCCACCTGTGAAGGGTTCCATCAACAAATTACTTTAAAAGACACACAGGTTTCTCCATCCTATTTTTAATTTAAATTTTCCCAGGGTAGAGGTGTGGTTGTGGTTCATTAGTGGCTGGCAGAGGAGGTTAAACCCCTGCCCAGGGGGATTTGAGCCAACCATTGTGCGAGGACTGGGACATTTTGTTTGAAGAGCTGGGGCCCCATCTGGTCCTCTGTATTCCTGGTCTACTGGAGGCATTCCAGGGATAAAGCTTCCTGCATAGCTTGGATTCCTCTGCAGTCCCTTGGCTCCTGAGCATCATTCCTGCTTCTCCTTCTGACTAGAGTGGGCTAGCAAAGTTCCTAGAGATCCCATTGGTATTTCTTACTTTTGTCCTCCTGCATCTGGATTTGTCTTCTTTTGAAAGAAGGGTATGGTAGTTATTATCCTGACATAAAGGCAGGATGTTTCCAAGGGTATTTTCACTATAGGATTACTCTACCTAGGTTGAATTTCACTTTCATTCCTTAAAGCAGGGGCAGGCAACCTCCTGGCAGCCAAATGCCACTCTTTAGTGGGAGGATTATTTTCATTAACTGGGAGCTGCAAGAAGAAGAAGCCATCACAATGGCATTTGAATGGGCAACTCTATTTTTTCTTCCAAACCTTTAAACAATTTTGCAGGTTTCCCCTCTCCCTTCTGCTTTCGGCTGTTTTATGTGCACTAACCCTATAGGAAGCACAACTTATTTATTTAAACTTTCCACTGGGAAATGGTGAGGAATCACACCACCAATTTTCCATGATTTTCCACTGTGTTTCGATAGTGCAGTACAATCACAAGTATGGAAATACACGTGAGCTTTGTGTTGTCCATCAGAGTTTTAAAATAAGAAAAAATTGACTGTCAGAATCATAATTTGAAATCCAGCTATCCAGATTTCAGTTCCAAATATGAATAAAAGCATTTTTCTCCTTCCCAGTTTAATCTTCCATCCTGGGCCCAAATAGCCACAACAAAGCATTTTTTTTACCTCCAATATTCCCCCCCCCTATGTTTTCTCAATCTAAAATTCTTTATATTATGAGAAGCCCTTGATATGTGATCAAGAATGATTGATTTGGTAACCTTTGAAGGTATCTCAATGACAAAAGGGATTCGTCCAATAACATATGCACCAGACAGTGATTGTTTCCATTCCTATTGAGACTGAAATGCCAATTGTAGTGAGCAGACAGTTATTTTAGAATTTGCATCACTGTTCAACACATGCAGATTTATTTGTGAGAGGATATTTGTATTTGGGGCTGAAAATACAGAAGGTAGAATCCCTAGCCTGAGATCAGGGATGAGTGCGGGTCACCCTATATCTGATCCATGTCAGCATTGCATTACTCAGTGTTCTGTTATATCAACGTTTCTGTGAAAGCCTTTTAAAACAGACAAAAATCTATGTGTTGTCCATTGTATGCAACACTCCCTAACAAGGAGAGTTTTTTTTTTCTATGCAACTTTGCCCAGTATAAATAGTTTTTAACTTAACTGTTCTATACACTATTAGATAAATTTTCTACAATGTATACTGTTGTCAAAATCCAATTATCCATAATGTATACATTTGTTGTACACAGAAGACTTCTGAAGCCCAATGCAGTGGTTGATTTTGTTTTATATATGTATCTGTGTGTTTGTGTATACACGATTTAAAGAGAGAATGTAAACAGAAACAGAAAACATGTAAAAAGAATGAAAGGGTACAATACAAATAATAGAATATGGATGTAAACAAGGGATCTAAACTTTCATAACAATTAGAGTGTTACAATATATTATTAATTACTTATAAAATTATAAGATATCTCATTTTAGAAGAAAGAACCGAAAATCCCTATTTAGGAAAAACTAAAAATATCTAGTTAAGCCAACAGAAAACACTAGCTAAAACTGTAAACTTGAATCATTTCTAAAGATCTAATTCTCTGTGAAGTTGAGGTATAGACTCTGTACATAGAAAAACCCAACTTTTGGGTGGGGTACAAATCCATGTATTAAATTTTAGTCAAGGCTGATCTGACATTGTGAGGCGACTGTGACTCAGCAGCTGAAAGCAGGGTCCTGCTTTGCGTTGATGGGACGACTCATAGCTTCATAGAGGGTTCGTATATACACAGGGCCAGAAAATAATAGTTTCATTGTATAAGAGCAGTTGTTAGGGAACATGCAAACTGAAGCCCAGTGCCATGGCACTTCAGCTAAATGTCACAGCCACAGATACTGTGACATCCATTTATTTATGTCAAGGGGGTCACCACACATATGCAGACTGTCCAGTTCCCCTATGCCAACAACCATCTATCAGGAGCATTGGGATCAAAAGCGCAGGGCAACACGCTCAATCCTTGAACCCTTAACTTTCAGGAGTGTGTGTGTGGTGTCTGGAATACTTTAGAACTGTAAAATCTCTATGATGTATATAGAAGAAATATGTATGCTCAGAGACATCCACGGAGGGAGGGGGGCATCCAAAAAGTCAAGATGGCAACTGCAACTGTGCAATTGAAGCCCCACTTCCTTTTTACATGCATCGCTTCTTCAATCACACATTGAAGGACACCATCTTGACTCTGTTGACCCCCTCCACAGATGCCCCCCATGTCTGTATGTATGGCACGCATGCTATTTCTAGATTGTTAACTCCTGACATCTAGACATTTCTGTGTATGCAAGAGAGAAAGAAATGAATTTTTGATCTTTGAAAAACTGAACTGTTACCAATTATAGTGCAGTCTGCAGAAGGAAAAAGGATGATTAGTTATTAAAAGGAAAGGGAGCAGGAAAACCCCAAATTACTCTCACTATGTGTTTGTTCTATTAAACAAATTGGGAAGTCACAAAAGCCACAGCACCATTAACTTTTACTGTTTCTGGAAGTCCATTAGATTCTCCCAAATTCTGCATGTCAGAAATGTTCCCTACTCAGAGGTGCCAGCAGGCCTTACATGAACCTGAGCCTACAGTGAGCAAGTGGGGCTGTCCTGATTACCACTAATGATTGCATTGACATAAGGCAGGATGAACCATTTCCACAATGCTAATTTATTTATTTTTTCTCCAGAATCCAAGCAAGGAGACAAATAGAATAGTTTAGGCTCACTTCTGGATTTGTTTTAGACAGTTCACTCACATCTTTGATATTCTGGCCAGCCGAGATACGCCCTTTCTTTTAGAGCAAAACCAACAGGAGGAGTGTACTTAGAATACAAAAGGACCATGAACAGAATGTGCACACGAGACCGCTCAATCCGTCTATAAGATGCTATAATTACACAGCAGATTGCATATTGAAAAACAGAAATGTGTGCATGATTTATTTAACTATTTTAAACGGTAATGCCAATTTATATTGAAAATATGCCCATTGTAAAATGGCAATGGCATCTCTTTCATCTGGGGAATTTTGTGGCAATGAAAAGCCCAGTAGAAACAGAGACACACTTACACATCATATGTATGTACATGTGCGTTTGGTTATGCATGTATATATGTATGTGTGTATCACACACAGGCGTACGCATACAGGCACCATTAGAAAAATAAAACAGCAGAAGCAACCATTTCAGGAAAGCCATAACATGTAGATAAGCAGATTAAATCTTAATCAAGGCAACTGCTATTATGTGTTGAAATATGCCAGCAAACTTAGCAGTATTTGCCTGGCACAGATAGGATATAAAAGTGAGTGCCAGGAACCTCTCCTATCACCATGTGCTTACAGTAATTTCAGATGGAGAAAGGCCTTGGATTATAGCAGCAAACAGAAATCGGACAGGGTTGTATGGTATGCAGATTCAAGCTATTTAGGTAACAGTCTAGTGTGGCTGCAAAAAAATGCCATTTGAGGCTGCATCAAGAGAATTTAGTTTCCAAACCATGGGAAGTAATTGCTCATCCTATTCAGCTTTGGTCAGACCTCACTCGCCTTGGGTATGTACCCAATTCTGGACGCTGTACTTTAAGATGGCTTTTGTCAAACTGAAGCATTTGGACAGCGAATGTCAGTGGCCTGGAAACTCAGTTTTATGAAGAGAGATTGTGGGTAGGGGGTATTTTTAGCCTTGAGAAAAAATGACTGAGCAGGAATAGGATAGCACCAAATACCTCAAGGAGGGGCACACAGAAGATAATAACCTGTTTACTGTCAGCCTACAATGCAGGAATTAGAATAATGAACTTAACTTACAGGAAAGCAGATGCTGGTTAGAAGCTAGGAAAAACTTTCTGGTAGTAGGAGCAGTTCAGCAGTGAAAACAATTACCTAGAAAAGGCAATGTATGCAAGTAAAGGGTGGATAGCTATCTATCCCCAAGCTTTAATGCAGATTTTTGCACTGAGCAGGTGTTGGAGGTGATGGCCTACGTATTCCAAACTATGATTCTACCATTCCAGGGATTCATTTATTTATTTATTTAATTTATTATTCATATATATATATATATATATATACATACATACACACACACACACACACACATACATACACACACACACACACATACACACACACACACATACATACATACATATATACACATTCATTCATTCATTCATTCATTCACCAACAAAAGGGAACAATAGAAAAAATTTAAAAAGCAACATAAGAGCATATAAAAAAATTCATTAAAAAATTAATAAAACTCATAGCTGAGGTAATCACATCTAACAATAACATTAACACAACCGCTGTGCTGGCTCTGCCACATTCCCTGGTCCCCGTGCCTGTTGGCAAAACCATGTTTTCAGAGTCTTTCAAAAGGCCAGCAGAAATATTTCCTTTCCCTTAATTTCTTTCTTTGGCGTATTATTTCTCATTCCTTTTCTATGCTTGGCATAATGTTGCTTACCCCCAAAGGAATAGCATGATGGGAATAAATGTATGTATGTCAGTACTGACCTGATTCCTTATTCGCTACTTGGCTATAAACAACCAAGCTCAGAGAGCACCGAGGACTCCACTGTTCAACCCTGAGCTGCAGATATTCTCTTCTATTGCAAATCACTTTCCCTGAGAGATGTCTGCAAAACATGCATAAATTGTTGTCCAGTTCCACTGTCAGAGCTGATTCCTAAAGAGCCAATTAAACATGCCTGTTTAAAGGTGGACCTCGCAACATTATCATGCAGCTCTAGAATGCACACAAACTGATCTAATGCTAAGGTTTCTTAAGTATCTGCTCAGCTGTGGGTTTATCTCTGCTGAGAATATAATTTTGTAAGGTCCCGCAGTACAGCCTTTTCAGAGATACCCTTGCCTTAGTATAGTTCCCAGCAGTTTATGTAAGATCTGTGAAAAGTAAAAGATGTCAGAAGAGTTGAGACTGCTTTACTGTACTTTAAAAGAATACTTGCAAGAGCAAGGAGGTTAATATAATCTTTAATATATCCCACTTCAACTTCTATTACAATGCTGTATGGCAAAACAATTATATTTTTATTCTGTTAAAGCCACCTTTCATCTTTTCAGCAAGCAGTGAAGGTGTCCCACTGTGAGTGGATATTTCACATGAAACGATAAAAGCAAGGCTCTGCGACTCATTTTAAGTTACAATCTTTTAAGCCACAGTCATTTTGTTAGGTATGCTGGGAGTGTGGAGGTGGTAGTTAATGCATTTTGGGCCACTGCATGTCCTTGTGAGAGCTGAAGCATCAGTTGCGTTTTGGGCCTGAATGAGTTTCTTCCATTTTGCTGAAGATGAGCAGGAAGTACAGATCTGCGTTTCTGGCAAGGAGTCAGAAATGGGGGTGTCTGAGAGGGGTGTTGGGGGAGGAGCAAATGACAAAAGTAGCCACACTTTTTTGTATGTGCATTGTGACATCTCGCACACATATGAAAGGGTGAAGCTTATGCTGCAATAGCACAATGCTGCTTTCATCATTTTGTCAAAAGTGCTGGATGGTGTAGGTGCCTTTCATCAGGAATAATCTCCAGTCTAGAAATCTGAGCAGTTCCTGCACTGAAACGGCTGCTCTTGGCTGCTCTGAAGAGATTGATTGATTGATTGATTAATTAATTAATTAATTTTACATAGCTGCCCATCTCATGTACATAACTCTGGGTGGTGTACAATAAAGCCATCAGGTAAACAATTTTAAAACAACAATATAGTACAATTTAAAAAATGTAAAACAATTTAAATTGTTTTAAAACACAGATATAAATAAGACCCCGGGAGAGTGGACCAGCATCCTACACACAGAGTAGCCACCTCTTGGGCTCCCTATTTCCCTGGGATCTCCAAATCTGTCGAAAGAACCAGGTTTTGAGAGATTTCCTAAATGCCAATAGGGCCGGGGTTTATTATTAGTCAACCTGCTTCTTGGGATTCATATGCAGGCAGTCCTTTATCTCAATGCAAATAAAGAGATAACTCTGATCAAAAGGGTCTTGATATTTGCCATAATAAATCCATCTGCAGCTTCCTCTTCACCAAAGTCTAAAACATTTGATTAGTTTGTGAAATGACTGAAGGTGCATTTCTACCCACACTGTTAATTATTGTATGGTGATTTGGATTTCAGAAACAAGTTCACAAACCTAGAGAATGCATTGCTGCTCATACTACAGAGCTGCACAACCTCTCTCAACACAGCAGTTGTGAGTACTTCTTAGGGAAGATGCTGAGATTTCATCTTGCTTGCAGGGTTTTGGTGAAGCATGCCAATGAAAGTTCTTTTCAAAGCCAAATATGACATTTGCAATGGCTCAAGAAATGGCTTTACCCAGTGAAAATACATGATTACAAATCATAACAATTGAGGAGGCTGTGACTAATGTAAATGCTATCTACTGTATCTCAGGCAGACTGAAAATTCTGGACACTGCAGTCAACAGAATACTGGAAATACATCCCCCTCCAATTTTGCAGATGGGTCCAATCCATGCTCAGGGTGTGAAGAGTTGCTTCCATGTGCTGGGTGAATATTTGAGGTCATGGGATGTAGGTTTCATAAGAAAAAGAGACACATGAGGGAGTTTGCTGTTGACAGTTTATCAGAATGAAGCCAAGCAACTGTTCAAATGCAGTAGTTCACAGAGTAATGAAGGCCAGCTTCTCTATCATGTTCAACATGTTGGTGACAAAGTGTCTTAGGATGATACAGTGTTTGCAACAAAATTCATCAATGGTTGTATGTGATAAATGTCAGCTTTAGGTTTGGACCATCTATAATCAACAAGGATACCTTCCACTGCATCTTTTCACAGGAGTATCCTTATTGTTGTATCCATTATGTTTTCTCTGTGCCTACGATGAAAAAATGCTGATCTTGTGGGAAGCTGCAATATAGATGTCTAGTAGGACTTCTTCCAGGGCATTTCCAAGTTCCAGTCACTATTCTAGTCACTGACAAAAAAATACAGAGATGTATTAGGGAGGAATTATTTTTTACTACTCAGAATTGGTGTCCAAGGAGTTCACACCATTACTACTGGTCAGCTAACAAAGGTTATGAACATATTTCCTGTAGTGTTTTCTGAGGAACTGGGAGTTTACAAATGGAAGCTACTGCAGTTCCATGTGGTTCTATCTGTTGTACTAATTTGGGTGAAATCCAGAAATGTGTCTCTTAAATGAACAAATGAGGAAAAGTTTACATATCTTTTTAAACATGTTTTGAGCCTTATGAAACCTAGTAAGCTAATACTGTAGTGCAATATTGTACCAGCATTGAAACCTAATGAAAACACATGCAGAGATTATAAGTGCATTCTAAACAAGGCACTAAACATCCATACCCAATGTCTGTAGTCAGTCAGTTTGCTGTTCTTGCCAGAGAAAGTCTTTGCAAAAGCCCAAGGGTACCAGCAATCAGCTCTTGATGATGCCATAGCAGATTTCAAAACAATCATCACCCAACATAAGGTCTTATGAGCTAAATATCTCCAGTTTGGAACTTCTACGGCCCTTGGAATATAGATGGAATCTCTATTTTTGGAATTACAGGTGTCACACCATATTTTGATTATGTTCTGATTATGATGTCAACAGAACCTCTACCTGAATTCAGGAATTTCTTGATTGTTTTGACAAATCTGGTATCCATGTGAGAAGAGATGTGTGAAGTTAGAAGTTCTAGCGTTCTTGGGCTACCATATCAATGGTTCAGATGTCCATTCAAATCAAGGAAACAATCCATTATTCATCTACTCCAAAAATAAAGCATGGGCTTCAAGCTGTCATAGTGCTCCTCAATTTTTATGGTGTTTTCCTTCAATAAAAGGCAATTATGACTGAGCAACTTCATCATTTACTGGGCAAGGTAGATCTATGGCACACAACTCATCAACACAAAGATGATTTCTAGAATATCAGGAAATATTATCTTCAGATGGTGTGCTTGAATATTATGAAGAAAAGAAGCCACTACTCCACCAATCCTTAATGATGTTAGACCTGTGCTTAGTCACAGGCTACCAGGTGGCACAGAGGCTCCTATTGCTTACTATTCTAGTATAGTTCTTCCACTGAAGGAACTATCTACAATGACAGTGAAGCTGTTAGAGGAGTCAAGAAATTTCACAATTATCTGTATAGTGATGTCTTTTTAATTCACACTGAGCACAAATCTCTTTGGGGTACCTTCTCTAATGGCAAGTCTACTTTCTCACGCTGTCATTTTGTATGCAGCACTGGATTCTTTGGCTTACTGTTTATGCCTATAGATTTGTTTATAAGCCAGGAAGAACAATAACTATCACTAATGTTCTGGGTAGCCTGTCATATCAACCTCTAGATTTCATTGTGCTGTTGGAAGGTTTGATCCTGGCAGCCCTACACAATGCAGTCTTTCAGGCTAATCAGTTGCAAGACAGGCTGCCTGACTTCTCAAACTAGCTTGTGTTTTAACCTGAGCATGGAAGAGTTGGCCCGCTAAGGGGCTGCCAGAAAAATTTAAGCCATTTGAAAACCATCAACATGAGATGTTTGCCCATAAAGAATATCTTCTATGGATAAATCATGTTGTTATTCCAGTATAAATGGGTTATAAAGCCATTTAATCACCCAACATGCAGCATGTTCTTGAATCGCTCACCTGAAACCTTGGGCTGGAAGTTGTGTCTGGTAGTCTGGAATTGATTTGGACACTGAACTGACTGTATGTGCCAGGCTACCTAATGTAGATACCAAGGGCATCTACTTTGGAAATGACCAAGAAGCCTTGTTTGAGACTTCATATTGACTTTGCAGGACCATTTCAAGAAAAGAATTTCCTAACTATGATGAACTCTTACTCTAAATTTCTGCAGGTAGCTTTAGAACTCTCTCAAACATCTCTTGTAGCGATTATAGCACTACAGAATTGGATTGCCATCTTCTCAGACTGTGGATCTGCGCTCATGTCATCTGAGTTGATATAATTTATAGTCAGAAACTTTATTTGAGCTGTCACAATTGTGTTTCTTCATCCCCAAGAACTTGGTCAAGTGGAACTAACGGTGTAGACAAGCAAGGATACCCTGAATTCTTGAAGAAGCCAACATATCTTGCTAAACTTTTCCTTGCATATGTGCTATTCTTTGCATCAAAAACAGCTCTTGCACCAGAATTACTCTTTCCCCAGACAATTTGCAAATGACCCTTCCCTTCCCTTCCCTTCCCTTCCCTTCCCTTCCCTTCCCTTCCCTTCCCTTCCCTTCCCTTCCCTTCCCTTCCCTTCCCTTCCCTTCCCTTCCCTTCCCTTCCCTTCCCTTCCCTTATTATTTTGAATAAACAGTTTTGTTTCAATTGGAGAGCTTGAAAAATGATTTGGATAAGGTTTGGACAGTACTGTGGCATAGCCAAGAGCCATCTCCGCTGTTCCTGGGCTAATACGACACTGTGCTCCACTACCTCCATGTTCTAGGTGTATCTAAGCAGGCGCACCTGAGTTCCTAAGCTCCAGTGTACCAGATGATATCCAATATAGCTAAGACATTTAAGTCCCATAAAGAGCATTTAAAGGAAATTCTCATACAATGCCTCCTTAAAAGATGATCCAAAATATTCAGAAATGATTACTTCTTTGTTTCAGTCCTGCACTACTGCCTGCAAATTAGATAAAATTCCATATGTAACTAAAAAAAAGCTAGCAGAATCAATGGCTATCTCCTTTTGCCAAGTATGAAGCCAGCTGGTCCTCAGAGCAAGGGGGAACTCTGCAGAATAAGCAAAACAAAACATACCATCATGAACCAAATAATGTTCTTTAAAAAACCCCTTTTTTGCCATTGTTTTGGTGTTGTTGTTCCAGTGTATATAACTTTATACTTCCTTACACTGAACTGCATTTACCATTTTAATGTCCAGGGCCTCAGATTAGAACAATTCTTTTAGAACTCTAACATCTATTATTTTAACCACATTCAATAATTGGACAGTGTCTTACAGTTGACAGGACCTCACTGAACCTAAGGAAGGTCAGGACTGGTTGATACTTGGATGAGAGACCTCCAGGGAATAATAGGGCTCCAAGGTAATTGGAGAGACAAAAGAAAGAAATCCCAGAAGAAGGCCACTCCCATATTACTGGCAAGAGAACTATAGAAAGATGTCCATGCATCATGAGAAGCTGAGCTTGACTTGAAGGAGACTTTACCTTATCTCTATGTACATTTGATACCATCAGCAGACTTGGCCACTCAACTCTACCGAATGCAATTCCCCTGCTTACACTTCACCATTGCAAAACCTGTCTGTATACATACTAATCCTCTGTTTCCTTTGTTTTAACCAGTTACCAATCCATAAGAAGACTTCTTCTACAATGCAGTTTGGTAAAGAAGCCAGTTGTAAAGATTGTTCTAAACACTTTTGAAAATCCAAAAAAAGATCCACCAAATAGGAGTGAAGTGTTTGAAATATTTGTAGAAAATAATTCCTTGTGCCCAGAGTGACATGCATGCCCCTTACACTTTCATCAAGACATCTTTTTCACCTTTAAAGTACTCTGATATATAAAGGGAAAATGGGGTGAACCTTACAGCATCTTCTATAGAAGAAACACATGTGCTTTTCTTTAGGAGTACTGTATTTGGGGACTGGTATAAAACAGCTGAGTGTGGAGTGTTCCTGTTTGCTATTCTAATCAGTTACTCATGTGCTGTGCTAGGATATTTCATTCCTTTTCTCATCTGGTTTGATTTTTCCCTCCCAACAATCCTCCAGCATGGGGTAGCTTCTGAACAAACTTGGTTCTCTTGTGGCCGTTTTTGAAATCTTCTCCCTTAGGATTTCAGCCCCCATATCAATCTTGCTCACCAAACCTCTGGTACTCCCCTCCCTTGTGTGTGGATGGCCCTATTTGGTTGCATAAGAGCTACACTCTTTGCTAAACTTTGGAAAGTAAGAGAACGAAGTGTGCAGCAACATCTTGTTGGCTTTTGGTGCTGGGTCTCTGTGACATTCATATGTACCAGCCAGTTTACTGGCTTGCAGTTTGTGAATCACACAGCAATCACTACCCACAAACTGTAACCAACGGAAGAATGTTCTGCAGAAGCGTGCAATACTGCCTTCCCAAAATTACAAGCTATCCAGTTCTCTTACGCGTAAATAAACAGGAACTTTGTTCTGTCAAAGCCCCTCTTCTTTCCAAGGGCTTGTTAAGCCACGAATTGGCTGCCAATCCTATCATCTTCAAGATCGTACTGTGCCCTGGAACACTGGGGATAGATTCGCTAAAGTTTCACTTTGCAATGACTGTGTTTACAAAAACATATTTAAAAAATGTGTCATCCTGTTCACCAACATCTTCATAGCGGACTTGGGATCCCACTGTGTCAGTTAGAGAGCACAGGCACCAGGCCTTTTAAAGCTTCTCGGAAATTGTTGAGATTTTGTGGCAAGGTGAATGGAAACCAGTAAAGGTAATTATGATTAGCTAGTGGTTTACCATAGAAGTTAAGAATAAAAATACACTTACTTTAAAAAAAAAAAATCCCCACGTATTATTTTTTCTTTTTTTCTTTTTCTTTTTGCTAGGGAGCCCTTTCGATGCAGGATTGATCTTGGCATCAGAAGGCCATTGTGTGGTTAGCAATAAGTGGAATGAATCTTGTGGACTAGACAGGCTGGCAAGAAGGAGAAGATAACATACACACTGGAGCAGAGGAGTCCAACATATCCAGGCAACCCTGCATAGGGGTAGGCTTTGTTAAAGAAAAGATGTGGCTTATCTGGGAGAACCATAGATTCCTGGAGGTCTCTAACTCTAACCCCTTACTTGGTACAGGATCCACTAAAACATTCTGGACATATGGCTTTCCAGCTTCTGTCCGAAGACGTTCAGTGAAAGGGAGCATACCCCTTCATGAAGCATACTATTCCACTACAGTAGTTAATAGCTCTAACTATAAAGAAATTTAATGCTTAACCTGAATCTACTTCTCTCTAATTTTGATCCAGTGGTTCTGGTCCTGCCCTCCAAAGTGGTAAAGGACAAGTCTACTCCCTCCTCTATATCACAATACTTTTGATATCTAAAGGTTGCTATTGTATCTCCTCCCAGCCTAAACATACCCATTTCCTTTAACTAGTCTTCATAGGACTTGATTTATAGTCCACCCAACATCTTGGTAGCCCTCCTTTGAATTTGTTGTCCTTTTTAGGCTGCAGTGTCCAGAAGCAGACATATTATTCCAAGAGGGGCTCTGACTAGAACAGAGCAGAGTGGGACAATGACTTCCTGGGATTTGGACTTGGTGTTGTTGTATTGCACCCCAAAAGTAGCATTTGCCTTTTTAACAACTACATCATACTATCTATGATAAAGTAATTTGCGAATTTGGCTACAATGTGCCTTCAGAAATAGCTGCCTCATTCTACATTGCATTACAGTGTGGGTACTGATGCCAATTCATATTTCCTCCTTCTCCCCAAAACTCACCTACGGCCATTCTTATGAGTGGTGATGATGATAACTCTTCCCGAAAGGAAATGAAAACAGTCACTGGCTCTTATTTCGGACACCAGAAAGAGTTCCTTAATTTCCAAAGAGTAAGCAGGCAATCTTAGTTGAGAGATGGGGCCTCTAGCTAAATCAGTTCCTTCTATAAATGTTGTTTACAAACTGGAGGGAGTTCAGACAAAAGTAACCAAGGAGTTATGTTTATGGATGGAAGAAGATTGATTTATGACTAGAGATCACATTTGGCTCAGTAGAGGCTAAGGCAGTAGGAGAGCTTTGGAAACCTTCCAGAAAAGTGAAAGGAGGAATTACCACAAAGTGGGAGGAATACTCACCATCTGAATTTTTCCAAAGTTTGAGTATAGTATGAATGAGCATCTATCTATCACTATTAACTAATAAAAAATGACACAGTTATAGCGATCTAATAGCCAGTGCAACTGCTTCAGCTTTATATTTTCAAGAGAGATGATGATGATGATGATGATGATATCACAGCAGATGGCAACATCTGGCTGACCCTGCCTGATCCTGAAAAAGCTAAAGTGTTGGACTTGGTTAGTACTTAGATGTAAGGGGAGAGCACTAGGAGTCCTAGGGCTGGGAGGTAGAAAACACATCCCAGGAGAAGTAGGAAAACACTTCTGTCTTGTTTCCAAGAAAACTACATGGACTTGACAGGTGTGGGGCTTGACTTGAAGGAGAAAATAGCAATAACAACAACAGCAATAATAATAATCCCTTGACTGTATAAGCACTTTCATTCAGTTGTGCCTATGACTATGGGTACATTTATATAATATGTCCAGGGCAAAATTTTGCTTATTTGCAAACATGCCTAATGTTCTTTCCCATCAAGCACTACAACTGAAAATGATCAGTGGCTTTTTTAAAAATAGCTTTTATTAAAAAGAGATTTACAGATATTTAAAAAACTACCAAAACATAGAAGAAGAAATAGAAAAAGAAAAATATTATAAAAGGGTAAAAGAAAAAGCGAATAACCAAAAAGCAAGAAAAAGAAAGATATCTAAAGAAGCAACTTCTGATCTTCTTTGCAGCAGTTACAAATGTAGCAATTACCATCTCCACTCTCCCGTATTGCATATCGTAGTTCCCTTCTTCCCATAAACAAACCTTTTAAATTAATAAATCCTGAAATCAGCCGTTCATTTTTATCCATTTTCAGCAAAAAGTCTATAAAGGGTTTCTAGTCTTTTATAAATATAATCGTAGTTCCCTCTTTGATCAAACAAGTCAATTTAGCCATTTCTGCAAACTCAGCCATCTTCACAATCTATTCCTCCATCATTGGTAACGATCAGTGGTTTGTTTTAAGGCTGGCCTGTCACGTGGCTGGCCGGTGCAATGTGGCTTCTTCTGTTGAGAAAAGTCAAAAACTAAACTAACCATTAGTATAAGTTTGTTTATGGATTCTTTCTCTTGCTTCTTCTAATATAGAATAAATGTTTGTGCTGGGTCATAAAATATCTTTAAACAAACATAGAGAGAAGTTTGCTGCCATGCTTCTCAAAGGGAGGAGCCCTAGATGCATGCCATGTGTGGAACTTCTAATGAACCTTCTACAAAATTAAGATGGGTGCCCTGCTTACCAGCTCTGATCTAATACAACTTTGATTTGTGTATCCATGCCTGCTAGTTTCTGAGAAAGCCTGTCTTACTTTGCAGATCTGGAGGTGCAAACACCCCAGTTTATCCCCAAAAGTTAATCATATATGTCACTGGGGGTTTGAATTAATGTCTAAGAGACTTATTAAGTCACTTACTACTAGGGAAGCATTCAGATCAGACAAATACAGAGGTTAGTTGTCTATTTGGCTGCTTGCTTCCTACTTGAGCCATAATAAACATCCCTCAGTTTATATTCTTGTGACATGCCTAGGCTAACAATCTTCCAAGCTATGCTATTAGCAATATAAACTACCATGTGTAGCCATGCTTTGGCCTTGTTCAGGGCTGTGGCTGGCACTGGCTAGCTGTGCTGGCCGACTCAGGCACTAAACTTTTTTAAATCCATGGGTGTGTGTGTACATATACATGCTCAGATTGGCTTTATAGTCCAGGATTCCCTTATTTGGGAAATGTGGCGTCTTTTAAGCTAAACTGAAGACCTGGAAATGAAGAGGAAAAAGAATGGTTCCTGCTAGTTGCTGTAAAGTTCTCCTGACACCTAGGCTGTATATCTCCACCCAAGCCCAAACCCGGTGTTTAGAGTTAAAAGTATCTAATTTCAGCATAGTTCCATCTTTGACCCTGGATGGAGTTGCAGTCCCCTTGTAGAAGCAGGTTTGCAATCAGGAGATCTCCTAGATTTGTGGCTCTCCTAGAGCATCAAGTTGAATTTGTGGCTAGGTAGACGTTTGGCCAGCTTGGAATAGCATGCCATTTTCAACCCATCCTGGAAAGAGATTTGCTGCAAGAGTCATTTATTCCCTTGGCTACTGCAATTTGCTCTACATGGGTCTGTTCCTGAAGACCACTTAGAAGCTACATGTGATGGAGATTGCAACTGCCTCCTTGATGATAGGTGAGAATCATGTTGACACTTTGATTGTGGGAACTGCATTGATTACCAGGTTGTTTCAGAGTGTAAATCAAGGTGCTGGTGAATACTTACGGAGCTCTATATGGCTTGTTGTGTCCTGGGTAGTTCCATACTCACCTAATACGGAACCCAGAGGAGATAGGTGGAGTAGTACCCTGATACTGAGTCTTCTTTACATTGCCATCTCCTTTGAGAATTGTCTGCCTCCTAAAGTCAGGCTAATACTTTCCTTATTAATATTTAGGAGGGTACTTAAAATGTTGCTCTGCTGCTGAGCCTTCTTGGTATAAATGTCACATACCGGGTTGTGACTGTTGGCCAGAAGTTTATATGAAAGGTGGTATGGTAACTGATGTTAACTACAGTTTGTTCTGATCGTAATTTCAATTTTGTTTATGCTTAATTTTTGTACCAAACTGTAAGCCTCCCAAAGTGAGGTGTCATATAAGATCTAGTAATAAAATCCATAAAACAAAAAAGTGTTTTCTTGGAGTTACATACATTCCTTCTCTCTCTGGGAGCTCTGGAGGGTTTCCATAGGGATTTTTCTTTATTTTGTCCCCACAGTGACAGTCTGGGCTGAGAGTGTGTGATTGCCCCAACTCACCCAATGAACTTCCATGCTGTGAGTGGAACTGAACCTGGATCTCTCCAATTTTAGTCTAACACAGTGTTGTTCAAACTTGGCAACTTTAAGGTGTGTGGATTTCAGCTCCCAGAATTCCCCAGCCAGCATGCTGGCTGGGGAATTCTGGGAGTTGAAGTCCACACACCTTAAAGTTGCCAAGTTTGAAAAACACTGGTCTAATACCTTAACCCCCATTACCCTAGCTGCCAAAGATGATTAAGCCTGTACAAGGTGAGCTTTGCCTCAGAGAACAGACAATATGCAGAAAGAGGCCACAGAATTTGTCCCGATAGCGTGCTTCTCATTGCTTTGAAACCTGCCCATGATCACTTACTTGGATCGCTTGCAAAAGCCAGAAGAGGCTTCCGTGCACGTGCTGCACATGTGCAGAAGCCTCTTCCACCTTTTGCCAATGCTGAAGAGAAGTAGAGCAAAGCAATGTGGTGGCTTCTGTTTGCTTTTAGAAGGGCTACACGGCTTTTCCAAACACCTTTGAGGAGCAGTTTGGTTCAGGCCTTTATGGAACTGAAGCACCCCTCCAAATATTAGCATGGTTCTGATTTTATTTTCTTCAGAAAATATGTTTAAAAATATTCAGTGTAAACCATTTATAGGCCACATTGCAGAGAAAAGGCTATATAGTTAAACATAAAAGTAAAGTAACTGTATATAGATCCATCATAGGAAAGAGACTGAGACAGAGAAGAGAAAGGTAGTGACTACTGTACCGAATTGCAACCAGAATGAATTTCAGCAGTTTGTCCTAGATATTTAGACTTTTTGCATATCTAGGCTGATAGTGTGCTAATCTATTGACCTGCTACATCACTGCTTGGTTAAGAAAGGAAAGGTTAGAAGCTGTTCATCGAACTTGATATAACTGTTGCCCAACATGGGTCCTAACCTGTTTGGACTGAAACTTGCAAAAAAATTAAATTTTGTAGAGTACATAACAACTCAATAAAATAAGATTAAACACACATGGTCCAAACAGCTCTAAACAAACCTCTTTCTTCATTCAGAAAGGTCCTTCAGATCTTACTTTCAACATTATGATCAGTCCAGATGTTCTTTCAGTTCCTTAATTCCAGGCAATAGGATGAAAACAGCAATTGGCAAGTTAAGGATTTGCAGTTTGAACTCCTGTTGGAGCTAACTATGGCAGCCTGCAAATAAAACAGGATAGAAGTTGATTCTCCATTTCCTTACAATTCAAGCTATATAAATGTATTAATTCAGTTTTTAAGATGATCAGTTATGCATAGTGCAAAGGTTCTAGAAACAAAGTTGCAGGAAAAGCTGGTGTTAAAAGGAGACAGGATATTTCATGACAAAGTGTATTTATCATCATCCTCATCCTCATCCTCATCAGCTATTGGCGGAAGCTATGAGGAAGGCAGATATCATCCCAGACAAGTTGCTTGTCCTCTGCTTATCTCACCCCCAAACAGTTTCCTCACACCTTTGATAAAAACTGAATAATCAGTTGGGCATTACAAGAGGGTTGCAATACTACCTGTGCTTATTACAAGTTCACATCGTCAGAATCAATGGGACCAAGTTCAATAGAACTATATTTAAGTTGGAAACATAATATTAGTATATGTATATATTTCTCTTTCAGACATCTAACTCTCTGGAAATTCATCATGCTTTTTCTATTTGTTAAAAGTGAGTATTACCTGCTGCTGAAAATCCCTTCTTGTTTCACTTTAGGAGAATCATGCTAGCTCATAGTGGCAAAAAACCAGAAGGAGTCTGATAGCAGCTTTTCCAAATAACAAATTTTATTAGGAGGCATAAACTTTCATGAGATGGATCTGATTAAGTTACACATTGTGAAAGCTTACGCTTCTTAATAAAATGCATTATCCAAAAAGGTCCTACTGGCTTCCTTATAATGTTTTGCTTCTTGTTTCATGCATGTGATAGCTACATTTTAACATCTTCTCTATTAGGTACCATACAGTGCAGTACCGAATGTGACATATTTGTAATTGGTAATGAGCAATATGTAACAGTCCCCACCCCACCCCACCCCCTTTTTATAATATTTAATTCTAGGCCAGTCTAAACACGATGAGCAGAGAATATAATATTATCCTAACAGCCATAAAATGGGGAACATGCTTCTGGAAGGTAAATGGACTGAAGAAATGCTGGCCCCTTTTCTGTCTACCTTCTGTGCTCCAGATCAGTGTAAACCAGTAAAAAGAGAGATGGGTTTGGCCAGCTGTGCCACTGATTCTGATCTGGAGAGCGCATTACAAGTTTTTGCTGCTTCTACCAACAAGGGGGTTTGGAGGGACATACATTTTATTGCTTTTATTACTTGAGGGGCAATGGCACTATTCTGCATACTCCACAGTCTACTTCTGGGTGGGCCCACCGTACCCGCTTGCTGTCAGCGATGCGCTCCTTTGCAGTGTGAGTGGAAGAGAGAGCTCCCTTGCTATTGTTTATTCCCACTTCACCCTGTACCCTTCCTTGGTACTATTTGTTCTACTGAGACATCCGAGGTATGGAGGAGAAGCACAGTGCTCCCATTGCGCTTGCAAGCCCTCCTCTGCACCTGTGGCCCATCAGTTGGGCTATTTCTGAACGGAGGCCCAGGAAACTTTTGAAAAAGTGCTAAACCTCTCTCCAGAAATAGTCAGGCTGGCAGCTGCAGGTGTGGTGGAGGGGCAAGGATGGAGCGGGAGGAGGCATTGGGAATGCCCTTTCCCATTTTACCCAGGGACCATCCTCTGCAGGGGGGACCTGTCAGTCATGTCAAGCAATTTGGGGACACGGGTTGAGCATCCTCTTAGAAGAATCCTGGGCTCATGTTCAGAAATTGCCAGACTGGTCACACACACAGCATCTTCCTTTCTGCAACCCGTTGGACGGAGAACTGGACATGAACTCAACCCACCATTCAAAGCCCCTCCATCCCCCCACCCCCCCATACAAAGGAGAGCCACGGTTGGCTGTTTTCCCTGCTGGCAGGGAAGCAAAGCCACAGCTATTCATCAGTGCCTTTCCTGGTCAAACAGGAATCAGGGATCAGGGCAGCCAGTTTTATGCTGGCTAAAGGACTGGTGGATTTCACTGTAACATGCCTGTAGCCCCAATCCTTCTAAAAGAGTACCAAGTTTGGTATTTTTTTCATTTCAGTGAAGGAAGAAGTTCCTTATCAACAACAGCAACGACAACAAAGAAAAGTGGGGGCGTTTTTTTTCTTTTTGCTTCTCTCTGCTTTTAGACACCCCAACATGGGAACGGAAAACCTTTATTTGGCAGTAGGGGAAAAGAAGATGTGCATGAAAAGACTTGGCATTCATCAAGCATTCAAGCACTTGGCTCAGGTTGAGTTGCTGCGCATTTTCTGTGTCGGTGCTTAGAAAGTGTTGTGATTTAAAGGAATAACATGGGGCACGTATGCCTATAAATGGAAGCTGGCCTCGAAATGAGTCAGGCTGGCTTCTGCCAAGGCAAACAAGAGGAAAGCAGCTGGTCTCAAAGCAACGGGAACCTAGCAAAATCCAAGTCTGTTGAATCATAGTTCTACGTTAGTTTTTAACTTCATTTGAAAGCTACATAAACACAGGCTTTGTATTAATAACAAAGTCAGCTTGGAAGTATGAGGGCCTTCTGGGAAGCTCATCCTTCTGGACAGAATTAAGGGGAAGGAATGGCTGTTAGTGGCCCTTTGTGAAGTTTTAAATGTCTGGGAACCGTTGCAGCATGAAACCATGACAAGGCATCAGCAGAGGTTTAATAGGGTTGCTTCTAAGCAGAATTTAGAACACTGCTCTGTGCATTTGCATTCAGAAATAAAACCCATTTTACGTGATAGGAATTAATTCCTGGAGAAGTATGTATTGGATTGTAATAGTTTTCCTCTTGAAAGCATTGCTAGGGCTGCTTAAGTAAGTAGGTAAGTCAGTAAAAAAGTTGAGCTGAAATGGACTTTGTCTATTCAATTCTTGGCCAAAGTTAAGAATTCATATTAAATCAATATCTACACACCTTGATCTTTTTGGATTTTCTACAATGTCCCAATCCAAGTTTGCTTGGAGGCGCTATGGGGAGAGGAAGGAAGTTATCCTAAATCAACATCAGAAAACATTCCAAGCCATGGTTGCCTTCTTCTATCAGAGAAAAAAATATGACTAGACCAATTCTCCCTCTGTATCCCCGAAACACACATATTTATTGGAAATTTGTTAGGCAGGCATATATTCCACAGAGCTGAAATCACCTTGCAGTTTCTCCAAGGTTTTGTATCTCTGTGAAGGAGATGCCTGTTTTTCCATCTTATTTTCTACCTTATCTTATACCTCCTCCTGTTTTTCTAATCATTTCTTTCAAATTTCTCAGGATGGTGCTTTGAGCTTACTTTGCATTGGCAGTGGCAAAGTGTGCTCCTGCTGGGATTCATGTCTGTTACAGTACATATCTTTGCATCTCTCTGCAGCCTCCGTGGCTGCCCACACTTCCCCATCTGAGGGCTGCCAAGTTATGTTTTCCTTGGAATTTAATGGAAGGTAGGGAGGCCAGGAAGGTTAGAGACTCCCAGGGATATGGCTGTTCAATGACATGCAGGACATTTACAAAGATCTCTTGTCAAAAGGACTTATTGTTAAAACAAATTCTCATTTCTCAAATTGAATGAGCAAAAATGCAGGACATTCCTCTATGGCACTAGCCTACTTCTGAACCCAAACACTGCTAGGGAGATTGGTTTTCTTATGTGTAGTTTAGGCCTATAAGCAACTTTCAGAATCACAGATTCAGGTCAGAGGTCCCAGGTAGAAGCAATGAATTCTAAGCAAAGTACTTCAGATTTTAGAAAAAGAAGCATGATAAATCTCTGGTTGCTCTATATTTGCACTTTCCCCTTGAGTGCTTGGACAGATCATATTTCAGTTTGCTTGATTTGCCTAACATTTATATCAAGAGAGACGTTGCAACACCATTCAATCAGTAATGGTCCGAGCCAACCCAGAGAATATTATATTCTAGCTAGAGCTAGGATTTTTTTTTTTTTTGGTGAGGTTTGATATTCAGTATGAAATATATTATTTTAAATTGGTGAAATCATAGATTTTTAAAAAAAATACTCTGCTGCTTGACTTCAGTCATTCTCCCCCTCCCTGAGTTACTGATTCTGTGGATTAGTTCTTGAAAACAAATTTTCCTAGTCTGATACCAACTAATCAGATTGCAGATTCTTTCTAGCTTGATATCAACCAATAGAACATATTAACATAATACTATATAATCTGTTTGACTTATAATGACATAACTGAGAGCAAACAAAGACCTATCATCACCTCTTTTTATGAGTCATCCAGGTGATATTTCATGCTTTGTTTCAATGCAGTGAACCACTAAGAATCAACACCCCAATCTAATAGTAGTCATACACAGGTAGAGAAATACTAACTGCATTAGAAAGTGCATGTTGAAGTGCCTGGGTTCATACAGTACACTAAGTTATAACTGGTTTAGGCTTGACTTAACATGTTGTATGAACCAAACCAGTTGTGATTTATTTGGTAAACATGGTTAAACTGGCTTAGCACAATTTGTGAATTAGATTTTTGAAACTGGACAACTACCTGCTATTAGCTTGGGGTAAGCTAAAAGACCTTGATTTGCCTTACCCATGAGATATTTCAATGTCACCCTGATATTTATTTTCCTGGAAAAAAATGCTGAAAATTGTGGGAAGTTCATTTCATGGGAGATGTGTATGAAAATGTTCATCAAATGTTCTCATGATTTGGCTTAGCATGAGTCCTGGCAAATGTGACTTCCAGCTAATTAAATTAATCAATATTCTGATCCCAGGGATTATTGTGAGTCTTTCAACAAACACAACGGTTTGCAACATTTTGACTAATGCATCTCAAGTATATGATTTGATTTCCACTTGAGGGTTTTGGAGTGCTAGCCATTGGTTTCTCTTATTAAGTTACAGCTCACTGCACTGGATATTTTACCAAGAGCAGGAAGAAAGGACACTGTGGTTATGATGTTATTGTAACCTGAATATGGGGTTGGGAACACATCTTCTACAAAGCAACCTTTTCATCTTCTGCTTCAGCCAGCATTGATCAGGTAGCCAAGGACACTGTTTTTATAAAGTACTTGTCAGTGCCACAGTCCCTTCAGTTACCAGCAATGCTGTCTCTATAGAAGCCCACCACAAAGCTTTCAGAAGATGTCTGTTTCAAGCAAGGGTGGGGATTCCTCTACCTCTTTTTCTAAAAAAGTATTTCCTGTCCTCTAGAGGAGTCTCTGAACTGTACTGATAGTTTGCTTTTGGTGAACCCGCTCCTCACAAATTCATTTCGGACCAGAACTTTACCAATATGGGGTGTGATTTTGATCCCTAATATCTGGATCGGATTCCTGGGATCACTGATCTCCTGACTTCTTGGACAGTGGGAAGGTGGGAATTAAAGTCATGAGACCTTCCAGAGCATTTTGATTTCGTCCCTTCTCAGTCCTAGCAAGTATGGTCAGTGGCAAGGGCTGGTGAAAACTGTAATCCCAAATATCTGAAGGTACCAAGGCCTGTTCTAGCCCCAGCTTAAATTGGTGACCCAGCAACTAGTTCTGGATTTACTTTATTGTATGCATGCCTGCTTGGCCTTCTGGGACCTAAAGTTGGCATGCATTTTATCCTTACAACAACAGGCAAGGAAAGTTAATGCAAGCAATATGAATTAGCTACAGATCATCCAGTGTGCTCAAGGGCTGTGTTGAAGCTTAACTCTGAGTCTCCTGGGCCCAGTCCAATCTCTTAATTTCAGGGTCATTTGTTGGCAAGGAAAGGGAAAAGACATAAGAATCTCTCATATGCAAAAACTGTGGCCTCCAAGGCCAGCTGCGGGAGGTAAAAAAAAGTCAAGATAGGAGGTTTGACTGCATAATCAAAGCCCTGCCTCCTTTTTATATAGATCAGACATAAAAAAGGGGCAAGGCTTTGATTATGTGGTTGCAGCTGCCATCCTGACTTTTTCGACCCTCCTGGTCACAGCAGGAATAATTTTCATACACTAGATAAGGCCTCAACTGTTTATTTCCAATACCCCTTGGCCTTAAAAAAAACCAATTGGCTATGTTCTCAGGAAGAAATTGTGCCCCAAAAGTCCTAAACTGAAATCCACAAACATTTCCTTTCCTTTTCCTCTTTCAAAACCTTCTGTCTCAACCTCATCTCTCTTTCTTTAAGGAACCTGGTGTGTCTCTGTTCTTACTTTTTTCACTGGACAAGTGCCCAACTGGGAAAATGAGATAATTTCCACAATAGTTCAAATATTTGTTTTTCATATTGCTGAAGTGCACCTATCTATCTCCCACTTCCATGCCTTCAGAGGGTTACAGAAGTTGGCAAAGGAAGGGTTTATGAGCATGGAAAAAAGTGATGCAAAAAAAAAAAAAAACCTTACAGAAACTTACAGAAACTTACAGAAAAACTTACAGAAAAAAAAAACTTACAGAAACTTACAGAAAAAAACTTACAGAAAAACTTACAGAAAAAACTTACAGAAAAAAACTTACAGAAAAAAAAACTTACAGAAACTTACAGAACATGACTTACAGAAACTTACAGAAACTTACAGAAAAAACTTACAGAAACTTACAGAAAACGTATAGAAGTTGGCAAAGGAAGGGTTTATGAGCATGGAAAAAAGTGATGCAAAAAAAAAAAAGTTCTTTGCTAACATACAAAATAGCATTATTCTGGATCAGGCTATGTACTGTATGTCTCAAACTGGGCAAGAGACCAGCAGGGACTTGGGAAGATACCCCACAATTTGCTTCTAGAACTTGAGGTGACCCTGACTGAACTCAAAGCATGAAAAACATATGATGTGCTGCACCATTAAACCATGGACCCTTTTTTGTTAAATGTCTACACTATATATCTATTATTGAATAGGTTTAGTAGAAAACTTCCTTGTAGATTCTATTGTTTATCCAATCTTCAGTTTTCTGATGACCAGCTTGAATTCTGAGATCTCCTCTGTATACAGAAGAAAAGAGGATTGTCCCTACATGGCTCAGAGAGCCAATTTCAGGGAAAGAAAAGAGAGTACAGGGTGAGGGAGACAGCATAGATATACTGTAGATGGTTATCATATGTGGGCCTTTCATGAGGAGGACCACAGCATGTTTCTTACCAGGAAGCAGAAGAGCAACTGTCTGCTCTAAAAGAATGTGGGGTGCTTGGACATGTGTCTGCAATTCGATAGGTATCAAACAAATCGTATGTGGTATTTTCTTTTCTTTTTTAATGAATAATGTTTTATTAAAAGAAGATTTTATAAAGATTTAAAAAATACAGAAACAGAAGAAGAAATAGAAAAAGAAAAATATTATAAAAGGGTAAAAGAAAAAGCGAATAACCAAAAAGCAAGAAAAAGAAAGATATCTAAAGAAGCGACTTCCGATCTTCTTTGCAGCAGTTACAAACATAGCAAACATCTCCACCCTCCCATATTGTTTCCTTCTTCCCATAAACAAACCTTTTAAATCAATAAATCCTGAAATCAACTGTTCATTTTTATCCATTTTCAGCAAAAAGTCTATAAAGGGTTTCTAGTCTTTTATAAAAGTAATTGTAGTTCCCTCCTTGATCAAACAAGTCAATTTAGCCATTCCTGCAAACTCAGCCGTCTTCACAATCCATTCCTCCATTATTGGTGTTTCTATAACCTTCCATCTTTGTGTATATAATAGCCTTGCTGCAGTTACCATATATAAAACCAATTGTCCATGAGCCTGTGGTATTTTCTATTAAGCTAGAGGAGAAGAGGTTCAGTGAAGATGTCATGCATCATAAAATGGAATGGGAAATGGTTCAAGGAAGTAAAGTCCAAAAGAGAGATGCAAGATGAAAACGCTATCTTAAAAATCCCTGCACAGGACAACTGAATGGCATGCTTATGAGGGAGCCACTGTAAGGGAAGTTGCCAACTTCCCCTGGAAAAGAGTGGATGGAGGTGCTTCCCTCTTCCCTGTCAGCCCATCTCCTAAACCCCTGTCTGCAGGGAGGTGGTCAAAAAAGTCAAGATGGTGGCTAAAAGCCCTGCCCTTTTTTTCATGTGCATCGCAACACATATAAACAGGAATGTGGCTTTGATGGTAGAGTTGTGCATGCCATTTTGACTTTTTTGACTCCTCCAACCCCTGCCCTCACCCCAAGATGTTTTCCTCCTTGAAAAGTTTCATCTTTGCTCAGAAATGTCAGTGAGCACATCTAGGCTCTACACATGGCTCTGATCTGATTGCTTTTAACATTATTTAAACATTAGTATGGTTATAGCTATATTAGTTAATATTATATTAATAATATTATTAATATTAAACATTAATATTTTATATTATTATATGATACAATGGCTTTTCTCATTGGGAAGCCAGTGAAATGAAGAGCTGGTACTAAGGATTTCAAATTTCATTTTTTTCCCCTTATAAATTCTACAGTGAACTTATAATGATCACAGAAAATAAGGACATAAATATAGAAAAAGGAAGGGTGGTTGTTTCTCTATGTGTGAATTTTGGGTGGAGCTTTACTAGTCAGAATAGCAGGTTTTGTATATTCAATATCTTTTTGCCAACTATCTTTCTTTCTGATGCACAACAACTTAGTCAACTGTACTTGGAATTCATCTCAGAGTTAAACATGAATGTCTCCTAGCTTAATTTCAAGTCAGCAGAAAGAAACTGAACCGTGAGTGGAAATGTGAATTGCATCAATTTCAGTCCATAGTGCAAGGAGAATTTAGACAGAAATGCAGTATTTTCCCAGAAGGGCAGTGATTAAAACTCCTACAAAACCGATTGCTTCTCATGAAGCTTCCTGCTTTAATGAAGGGAAAGCAAAAAGGCCTTGATCTTGCATTACAAAAGACGCTTGTTTTACTAGAACTGCCAACTTATGCACATTTCCTGGACATAAGTCTCATTGAACACAGCGAGGCTTCCTTCTTCTGAGTCAATGATGTGTGTAATGCTACACTGCAGATGTTTTCATGTGACAAGATTTTTCTCTCTGTTTAACCAAACTAGCAACTTAAAAAAAGGGATACACTGTAGGGTAAGTTAGTCTTTATCATAGAAACATCAGTGGTCCTGCTAATGATTATATTGGGTATGTTTTAAAAGATTGTATATGTGCCATTCTATATATTAGTGTAAATCTAACCTTTCCTTTTTGTTTCTGCTGTCTGTATATATATTCCTTGATGGGGAGTTATCTTACTTTAAAAAATGTGCAAAATGGTTCTCTTGACTTTTTCTTTCTTTTCAAAGCAAAATATTCCTGCACTTGCATAAGCTTTCTTCAGAAGTTGTTTCTCCTTTACAAAACTTCCTGGTTTTGATGATGTTGCCACAATGGGGGCTGTATCATACATTCTCACATGACACCTTAAGCCAAAGTAATTGGCTAACAACTGTCCATCTCGTTTATGGAAACTCAAAGTGCTGGCTATTTCAGATATTGAACATTGTGGTGACCATGGACTACTGGATATTTTCATCATGCAAATACTATCTGCCACATGATCCTGTGAAAAGATTGCAGACGCTACATTGATGCTCTACAGCACTTTTTTTGCCTTCAGATCTGAAGTGTGTCCCAGATACAGTGAAGCAGATGCTTTAACACCCATTTCACCTAATGAAGAGTTCTTATCAACTCAAAAGATACTTATTTATTTATTTAACTTTAAGTTGACCTAAAACCAGTACTGCCTTAAAGGGGATTATAAATGTCCTTTTGCTTCTGTTTCTTTTACTATTATCTTTGCTTAAAATGTTTTGCAACTTGGTGAAACAATATAAAACTTGCAAAATGCTCTATCCAAGTTATAGTTATCAAAGATGAAGATGAGTGAAATCGCCATCTTTCAAATTTCTTTTAACTCTAAAGGAAACTTTTTTCACACTAAGAATGTGTATTGATGGGACTTCTGAGGGAAGTATGCCGAACTGAAGATGGCTCTGTGAAAGTGGAGCCAACGACTGTGGCAAAGACCAAGGAACCAGTGAGGAGACCGGTTCCTTGGAACATCTCCAGATAAGGAGAGGGTGGGAGATTGCCAACATGTTCTCTGGATGGCTGTTTCTCACAAGGAGAAAGCAGGACAGTGGTTTTCTGCAGGTCTGAGTGCTGGGAGATGATGGGTTCAGCCATCTTGCTTGCAACTGTGGTGGAGACTTTTAAAGGACACTAAGTTTGCACAACTCATTTTCTAATTACTTTAGGAAATTGCTCATTAATTACTTCTAAGCTATTAGAAACCTTCAGACTGACAAGTTTGAAAATGCCAGGTGAGTCTGCCTTCAATCCTGAATGAAAGAAAAACTTAATAATAAGCTTAAGAATTTAAAGAATCTGAAATAAACAGTAAAAAGCTAAATAAGATCTTGATCTTACAAAATTATAAATGGACTAAGGATCCAAATAAGATTGGAATACTGAAACTTTTACAAGAAGATTTTGGAATTAATTATAAAGAACAAACGGCTTCTTGTGGGAAATAGATTCTTTTTTGGTTTTTATAAGATAAAACAAGCTATTTCATGATTTTAAAAACTAGACACTAGACTAAATTTTTTAGGTAAAGTATGTGAAATGTTGCAAAGAATTGTAACAATGAAAATACTGAAGGAGACTTTTGAAAAATGGAATTATTAAATAGTAGCCACAATATCAGCCATATCAGTAATTATGTTTGCTTCTATGGATAGACTATGTCCAAAAGATGTTATTGAACAAATGACATATATAGAACAAATTTTATCTGACAAGATAGAGATGGTATCAAAAGTGGATTTATAACTGACAGGCCAAGAGAATGACTTGGATGTTTCACTGGATCTACCAAAAAAAAAAAAGTGGCTGAGGCTTTAAAATTTAAAAGGGAAATACAAATGACAAACCAAGAGAGTGACCTACATAATTTTTTCTTACTGGATTTACCAAAGAGGCTTTTTAAAGCCTTGAAGAACTCTGTGAGATGGGACAAAGAAGAAATGAAGAGAAATCCTACAACAATATTTGAATGAACTAAAGATTAAGACTGTTAGAAGTAAAAGGAAGGAATATAAAGCTGATTTATTTGATCAAGGTTAAAACAAGATATGTTGTTACTTCTAGCAACCCTTTATGAACTTTCTGCTGACACCAGGACTGAAAAGATGATGTTTTATGGATTTGTTTATAGATAAGAGATGGGATATAGGATGAAGAGATAAATGTTTACAATCTTGGGGTAAAGAGTCACTAAATTTGTTTATACTGATTGTGATGAAGGATGGAAGTCACTTCTTTATGCATGTCTTTTCTCTTTATTATATTCTTACTTTTTCTTCTCTCTTCCTTTTTTCTTGCACTTTTTATTCCTTCTTTCTATTCTCTTTTCTTTCTTTAAGTATAGTTTGTATTAGATTTTATATTATAATCAACATTCTTAATAAAAATTATATATGCTCCCCCCTGGAAAAAAAAGACCAAGAGTATGCATTGACTCCAAGATTCAGATTAATTTCGCATTTGTACTGCTCACTTTGCTGGGAAAGATGGAAGGCAAAAGGAGAAGAGGACGGCAGAGGATGAGATGGCTAGATAGCATCACTGAAGCAATGAGCATGAAATTGAGCAAACTCAGGGAGGCAGTGAAAGATAGGAAGGCCTGGCGCAATATGGTTCATGGGGTCACGAAGAGTCGGACACGACTTAACGACTAAACAACAACAACTGCTCACTTTGACATGAGGCCTGATCCATGGGAAAAACATTACTGGTTGCTACTTTTATTCCAACAGAAGTTAGTAAAAACACAATAATATTGTCAGGGGATGAAGACTGTCCAATTTCAGGAAAAGAAACAGCTCTTTGTTGATAATCCCCTTTATATTCTGGTAATTTATGTATTTAGTGTTTGATTTTTAAGAAAAAATATTGTAACTGTGTTATATTGCATTGGCAGGCACTGTTGCCCCTTCAGTATCAACCCTTCCTATAAAATTAATTGGCTAACAGTTTGAGGAACATTGGTGTAAAGGGAGTCTTTACAAATTTGTGGAAAAGGATTCATTCTGCTGTGCCCCATCTCTTAGAGCTGGAAGGGACAGGCAAGCACGGGAAGGCAGTAGGAGGAGGAGAAAAGAGGATGATGATGAGGGCATAATGGGGCCAAAGGGCCAATCTATGTGGAGGACACAACTCTACCTTCTGAGTGCAAAGAATTAACTAATCCCTCTGATTGCAAGGGAGACCTGTCAAATACTAGAACCCACTTCCTCCCCATTCTACCAATCCTAGCTTTTAGGGAGAAATACTGTCAACAACTGATACACAATAGTTGTCTTTCTGCAGTGCTAGGAAGTGTAGAATCACTTATGAAATATCCTGGTTAGTTACCGAATGCTTTGTAGGAATTCTGCTTTCCCTCTCATGGCCAGGAATTTGGTCCAATCAGCTTGGATCTCTGAAATTCAGGGTACTTCACTCTTTCAATTCAGTGCCAAGAGAAGCTTTGCTTGAAATCCAACTCTAGTGGGGAGTGGGGGTTAATTAGATTGCACAAAAAGGGAGATAATTCAACTCTCTTCAGATGGTTCCCATCAGCAGCTATTTACGCTTCCTAAAAAATGATGTTAAATTCCATACCTGGCTCTACAATAGTTTTGCAGAGATTCTCTTTGGTGTGGCAATCTGTTCTCCCAGCTTTCTGGAAAGAACCGTGGGACATTTTCAAACGGCAAGATTTTAAAAACTCTTTGATTATAGTGGATAATCAAAGTATAGTAATAATTCTTGTGAAATGTTCCCATGTTTTAATCAATTAGTTAATAGTTTGGAGATGAACATAATCATCTCTTGCTTTTCCTACAGTTGCAACATATTGGATACGTTTAGCTAACATTTGGTACACTCCCACTCTTTGCAGTTCTTAATAGAGTTATGTTTTATAATCTTTCAAGGTTTACAGCTCTGATAAACCCTTCAAGGGTAACTCTGCTGCTCACTGATTGTTACTTCCTGCTTTATTTTCACAGGCTACATTCCACTTTCATTCCATTTATTTTCCCTGAGATTTTCTCATTGTAATGAGAATGCAATCCAAATTCAAGTGTGAGAAAACACTTAGTCTTTCAAGGCTGTTTCCAAGCTGAACTCCTGTCATGATCTGACTCTAGATTTCCTTTGGAAGCTAAAACAGTCTCTTTTGTCCATGGGCTGGATGCATCCCTGTTGCCTTTTTCATTCTGAATTACATCAGCCACCATCCTTCATTTGGCTGTGAACAATATTTGGACGGTCATAAGTTCCCAGCTCTGTCACTTATGGGCTTATTCTGATTAAATAGGGTTAGGATTGGGCTGTGAATCCATTTATCCAGTTAACCCTGCATTTCATTACAGCCATCTGAGAATCATTCAAGGAATTCACTCAATTGCCATGACCCATTCAGTATGTTTTATATTTAGATACTGGTAAACTACCAAACTGGGCTGATTTGAAAGGACAGTGCCTCAAGCTATCTTTTGGGGTAGGGAATGAGGGAGGAAGAAGAGATCAGCAGTGCATCCTATGCCCACTTATGAAAAATAATTCCCACTGAATTCAGTAGGAATGCCAAGTAAACATATTGAAAAATTAGAAAAATGAACCAGCAAAACAAAATGCTGGAAAGGAATATTTTTGTGAAATGTTTTCTTCTCAAACTACGGCATAAAAAAAAACAACCCAGGAACACAACAAGAACACAAGAACAGAAGCACTCTTGGCTGGCTACAGGGAATATTTTGAAGCTGTTATTTCTGCAAAGGGAGGCCTTACAAAGTACTCTCTGAAAGGGTACCCAGATTTCTGCACCTGCTGTATTCACTGTTTTCTTATTTTGATTGTGTAAACAATTGCACAGAAATAATAAGTAGGCATTCAAATTTGCAGAAAGATGACATGTCAAACCATGAAGAGGTTGTGTCAGATTCTGGTCAGTTAGGGATTCATTGTAATATAAACTTTGACCAGGCGGGCCTAAACTTTTGTATTCAACTGGAGCAAAATGGAGGATCTGTTTATAGAGGCAGAACTATTTTTAACTCTGCCTTGGTGCTCTGCTTTTGAGGATCCAGAATCACCTGGACTTTTATCTCATGTACAGTCCTTTCCTCTGTCATAACCTGATCCCAGATGACAGTCTTGGGGCTGAGGGACAATTAATGAAGACTGTCTTTTGATTTGTTATTGACTTCAGAATGGAGCTTAGATAAGGCTGGGAGAGAAATCACGTTTGGATTTTGATGTGAATTTACTCAATTACCTTTTCAGAACTTCCACAAATTTTACAACACAGTTCATAATTCAAAACATGTACAGTATACTAAAAAACTATGTGCATGAAATGGAAGATATATTCTGTTTGAGACCTGGATAAACCATCATGTTTCAGAAGTTCTGTCAAAGTGCTTTGAATTGACTATAGCTCAGCAGAAACAAAATCAGGAAAGTTTTGATTTTTCCAGGTTTCTGATGAAACAAAATTCAGAGGGATCCCTGAGTGATCCTGCAGTGATTTTATGAACTGAGTGGGGCACGACTGATGGGCACTGCTCCTTTCTCCTGTACTCCCCTTAGCATCTTTTTCCAGCACGGTATGTTGAAGTCCACTGGAGTTAGGCAGCCAATAAATTTAAATAAAAGTTTAATGATGATAAGAATAATAATAAAATTTAAATAAAATTATTATTAAATAATAGTAATAATATTCCACTTACCTGCCTATTCCCCCACCTCTCTGATCTTAGTGCCATCTCTTCCCTTTATCCTCTTAGCTCCTGCCACATATGTATTGGCTTGTGCTTCTGTTCCTTATTGCAATAGTCTATTACTCTGCTTCTCAGCTTCAAGATGTGTGGACTTCAACAACCAGAATGCTGGCTTGGGAATTCTGGGAGTTGAAGTCCACACATCTTGAAGTAGCTATGGTTGAGAAATACTGATCTATTGGTATGGAACAGGCTACTGGCCTACTTGACGTCTCCCCCATCCCCAAATCTTCCAAGCACCTTCCCTTGTTCCCTTCCTTCCCCAGCCTCACCTCAGCCTTCACCACCACCAACTTTTTTTCTAACTTCCCCCCCCTCCTCCCCACTGCTACCTGGAACAACTATGTTTCTCCTGATATCCAGAACAAAACACATCCAAACCAACTTTTCAGTGTATGAAATGGTGACAGTAGTGATAATGGTGCCACTAAAATGGAAGGAGTTCCTTCATAATACATTTCATGGGACTTAGGCTTCTTCAGGTATTCCAAAGCAAAACATGGCTGCTTGAAGTGACATCGTTTGGAGTTTTCTGTTGGTCCAAGCTCTGTTATTGGGCTGTTGTTTCTTGGTTTGTGATTGGTTTGCTTTAACCTTTCCCAGCCTTTCTAGTAACAATGGAAGGAAGCAGTCTGGTTGGTTTGTGGAGCTTTGGCAGGCATGCGTATTGTAACTTGTCCCTGTATTGTTATTTATGCAATGAAGAAGAACCAAAACACAAAACACACATGTGATTTTGAATTTTCTTCCATCGGAACACAGACAACTTGAAATGTTTGAGTGGGGTGTTTCCATTTTATGCACTCCTGGTGCTTAGCAGTAATGTGTATATAAATGTGGGGAAATATGCAAAAATAGAGACAGTATGTAAAACCCACTGTATGTTAGGGAAAAGTACATCTAAAAATACATTACCTTTGGTGAAAAAACATACATTAAGGGGAAAAAATATATAAATTAGTATGTTAGAAAAAAGGTGTTATAAAATGTATATATAAGAGAACTATAGACTAAAATACACACAATATTTGTTTAAAAAAATGGATTACAACAATATTTTGTGCCTTTAAAAAAACAACAACAACTACCCTAAAATGAGAAAACTGAGTGATACCAAAACTGGCAGATTCATCCATCCTTGAGCATACATCTTCCATACTTACATTCAACTTTGTATCCACAGGTCTCAAAGTTTTTATGAACCAAAAGCATAAAACCAATTGTTCCATGTGAATCTCAATCTCAGTTACATATTTACGTTCCTTTTCTCTCCTGTAAGAGTCCCATTTCTTAATGCTTTATTTTCTCCATATTCTTTTTAGAAACACTATGATCAAATGCTGAGACAGGCAAAATGAAGCCCGTCAGAGGATTCTGATATTGAAATCTTCAAGATTTGCTACATCTGGCCAGCAGCAGGAAGGCAGGGAGACATTTGCATATTTGTCTCTTTTCTGGCAACTGCTTTCACAACAGTTCTTTTTCTGCCATTGCAGACGGCACTGTGGAGGATGATTTAGAAATTATTCTATGGGTTTTAAGGAGGAAACTTGGGGGGGTGGGGGGGCTTGGATTTATGGACCTTCCCAGGCTGCCACTTGCCATATCCTTGCAATTCCCCGCTTTTGGCCTTTCCAGAGCTGGAAAGAGTTAAACTTGGACGAAGCAGGCAGGCAAGCAAATTTCATGTTGGATTGTCCCTTCTGAGAATGGCATTTTTCCTTGCAGCTTGGAGGGGAAAATCTGACTAACCTTACACTCCTCGGATGCTCTTCTTGGGTGTCCTTAACATGCAGATTCTTTAAAATGCAAGTAGCCTTTGAATGCAATGGATCTTTTCTGATTATTAAAAGTACCTACAGAGTGGAAGGGATGGAACATCAACTCTGGAAGAGAGATTTTTCTTAGCACTGCAACAAGGAGGATAAGGTTAAATTATCTTTTTTAATGCCTATTTGTTTATCGTATTTATATAGCTGCCCATCTCACACAAAGTGACTCTGGGTGGCATACAACAATTAAAAAGAATAAATACATTAAAAGAATTACAAATAAAAAACTGTAAAAGCACACAAAACAGGAGGGGATAAACTTAATAAGGGAGTCAAATGTCTGTAGTGGCTCTGTTAAGTTTTTCTCTCTTTTACATACACAAAGTGCCCAGTTGATGCTGTTTCCATTTGAAAAGATACCCTTTCAATGAAAGATCCATTTATTGTCCTGCCCACTGGACTGTTAGGTACCTCTCTTAAATAGACACAGGAAGTGCTTTTCTTGCAAATATGTATATGCCCAGAAATACACATTTTATAGTTTACCCACTTCCAGTTAAATGAATAATATTATAGCTTCTCCTTTCCTCAGATACATGCAATGCCATTAGCAATCAACTCATTTGTTCAGCCAAATTTAATGTCCTTGCCTGAACAAATACTTCATTGGCTTCATCATCTAAAGTAGTATCCATAAAAGTCTTGGCAAGGACTCTCTCTCTTTCTCTGTCCATGTTAGTGTGTGTGTGTGTGTGTATCACACTTCATAAACTCTTGTGGAATGAAATTTCTAAAATTAGAGACTGCAGGAGAACTTGATTTCATTGCAGGAAGAGAAGAGCAGAAGGCAGAGGATTTCAGCTTAATGGCAGGGCTTTTTAATTTAAGAACTGTCAGCTGATGTTGATGGCACTAGACAGAGCTTGGTGTTTTATGCTCCTGAGAAAAGAACAGTACTTTGCCATCCTGGAGTATTCAGAATGTCACATCTTGGAAGCTGAACTAACCTGTGTCTAAGAAAATTAAAACTGTTATTATTTTGCTGGCAATGCTTAGCAGATAATGGCTGATTTTGAAAAGGTAAGCAAAGTTTGAGTTTGTTAGGATGTGGATGGGAGACCAATTGGAAATCTCAGAGCAGTAGACTAAATTGGGAAATTGAAAAAAAATGTAGGAAATCACTTCCATGTTGTTGCCATGAAAATCATGTGCACAAGTCCACAAAGTGACCAGGAACTGAGTTCAAGCTAAAGAAGATTATAAGTCCTTGTGAACTTTTAATTTTAAAAAAGTCAGGGGCAGAGCTCTATTCGCTACATATGAAGCAACATTAGAAGAAAAGAATGTTTTAAATAGTCCCCTCTGGAGCAGGTTGGGAACAGGTGAGTCCGGATCCATGGAATTCGCAAAACATTAATTCCTTCTGAATATAAAAAAGGGAAAGTATTCAGAGACTGACCATCTGCGTAAAATATAGTAATCTTTAAGCCTTTTTCTGGGAACCACTGAGTAGAAAATTGGCTGCATTTCAGCAGCAGGAAAGAAATGTTAAAGTCTTGAATCACTATGACACACAGAGACACAAAGACAGAGACATGCAGTGAGAGGGGAGAATTACTATCACACCGATTCATCTTTAAATTCCACGTTTTCTTATGCTGAGTTTTTTTAAAAAATAATTTCTCATTTCCTCTCTTAGTCTGAGGCAGTGCATTCATCTTTTATGGTGGGGTAGGCATCCTGTGCTCGCTACCTGGTTTGGGGCTTCACTTTCCACAATCCATTCTCTTGGCTTTATTGGCTTGGGGCGGTGGAAATTGTAGGTTCAGGTTGCCCCTCCTCCCTCTGAGGCTTCATAATTTTGGGGTGGGTGGGTTCTAGAACCACTTTTATACTGTTGTGATGTTCTAAAACAAGGAAGTGCAATGATGGGGCCAACTCCCCTTGTTCAATTTCATGTCAGTGCCAGCCCCATCAGAAAGGGAAAAGGCACTGTCAAGCTTGGTTTCAGATTGTAGAGAAGAATGACAAGCCCTGGTTGTACCCAAGACCATCACTGAGCAAGGCACTGGAAAAGCTAACAGTGGCACCGATCCAGCAAAGTTTATATTGACAAACGAATCCCAGTATTTCCTCATTTGGCAACTGAGTGCACCATTTAGTATCTTTGAGCATTACCACCCCCAAAACTAGATTCTTCGCTGCCTCTGCAGGAAACCCTTGAAACATCAAAATATCTGCATATGCACTTGTGCACACACATTCCCCCCTCCTCCCTCTATACTTAGGTTGCAACCGTGACTCTTTCAGAGATTCCCCCAACAGATAAGTAGTTGTTGATGCAGACAAGGCATTTGCTGGCTGGTCGAATCCTCTCGGTCACAGAGTCCGTGTATGAGATAAGGCAGAAATGATTCCACAGGAAGAGGTGAGAGCCAGCATCCTGGAGCCCTGCAACAGAAACATTGACATTTATGAACTCAGGCGTTCATAAACAAAGAGGCTTGCAACTTTGGCAGAGAAAGACAGAGAGAAAGAGAAAGAAGGAGAAAGAACAATTGAGGCCTCTCTGTGGCAGTCCTATATCAGATATTGGAATCTTAAGGTGTCCATTAAATCAAAGATGCTCTCAATTCTCTGTATCCTTATGCTGGGCTGGAGTTACTCTTGGAATCAACACAGAGCCATCAAAGTAAAATGATAGTTCTTGCACTTGACCTTTAGTCCACACACTCTGTCACCATTTTATAATATAATCCCACATGGGGGAATGCGCTCGTGGCATGAATGGAGTTTAGCAATCAACGTTTTGACCCAGACACCATTTTCTCAGCAGAGGTTTTGTGCCTTTGACAAATGAAAGTCGTCCTCCCTTGAATTTTAAAAGTTGATGAGTGTTATGTTACTATTAGAGCAAAGCAGACCAACCAGAAAGGCAAGGGGGAAGAGGGGGAAAAAGCACCAGGATTTATTTTACTTTCAGCTGTCATGGTGCCTCAGCCTCAGATTTTCAATCTATAAAAATAGGTTTACAGAATGGAGTGAAAATGTGAGAATGAGCATTATAAGAAATATCTTGGTCAAATGCTTGAAAAGACCAGAGGGAAATCTAGGATCCTGTCCTTCTTACCTTCACCTCATCATTGCTTTCCAATCCACTTTCCATGGCAGCTGAGAATCTCTGAATCTACACTAGCAAAAAAGCGTCTTTCCAGTCACACCAAATAAAAATTTATAAGGCATAGGACAAGCATCCGTTCCAATCTAAACCCAAGAATAAAGTATGGATCTTAACAAAGACTGCCAAGAAATGCATTCTTTCTCCCTCTCCAATTGTTTCTACTCTTCAATCACTAGAAAATGTTGGTCAGAAGTCCAGGACAAATTAATCAAGCTAACATCCCTTTGAAATCTGTAGGAAGACCTACGGTCCTACTAGCTAAATAAGAATGCAACACTTAGAGGCAAAACCAGATCGCCCTGAGCATCTCTTGCTTGTATGTCTTCCTCATACGGGAATTAGCTAGTGCTGGAAACAAAATGTTAGACAAAATCACCTTTCCTTAATCCTATCAGGTTCTTCTAAGGTATTTCTAGTGACCATGGTTAGCTTGAATCATCGTTGGCAACAGGATCTAGGTGCAATTAGTACAATGCTGAATATTTCTTCCACATTTTTTTATAACATTTTCCTTATCTTGGATAGAAGATGACCAAGGGTTGTGTGGAGTGTCCTATCCTTTACTGTATGCAATCATTTTTCTCACAATTTGCAGACTCTCTGGCTTCCCACTGTTCAATTTAAATCCCAAGGGAAGACATGATGTGGAAAATCTTTCCATAGAGTTTCTTAAATTGGGAAATTGTCCAGTAATGTTGCAGAATCATAGATGTGCAACAGAAAGTAACAACAAGACCTCTAATCAAGTCACAGGATTAAACAAAACTCCAAATCAGCACCAAAATCATCCTCCTGCTCCCCACTCCTCCTCCAGCATCTGAGAATATGATAGAAAACTAGAAGGTTCTTTCACTGTGGAAGGATACTTCTGAGAAATTTGCAAGGCAAATTTCAGCATTTTTTTTTTGTTTGTGTCTAGCTTAGTGTTTCCCAAACTTGGCAACTTTCAGATGTATGGAATTGTCAGCAATAGCCATGCTGGCTGGGGAATTCTGGATACTGAAGGCTACACATTAGGAAATTGCCAACGGGAAACACTGGTCTAGCTGATGACAGCAATAGAGAAATTCTGCAAGTCAATCTAGGACTCAGTGGAAAGATTTCTGGTTTTGGATTCAAAAAGCAGGGGACTAGGTGAGTGTCAGCCTTACCAGGTAGACCAAACAGGAAACACAGCCGGATAAGCTAATTCTACTTTATTGTAAAGCTACATTAATAGAATCTTGCAAGTCTGAAACTACCATTCTCCTGCCTTCCCCTTTACAGTCCGAGAAATTAGGGAGGGTCCCTTCTAATGTTATTGCTTTGAATGGAGTATGAAAGGGGCTGGGGCCTTTTGTTTTGCTTTTTGCCTTCCTGAATCTCAAAGTTGACCTGAGTGGGCAATCTAACCTTAAAAGAGTTCACACTACATTAAATTAGGTCAAAGGAAAGATTCTGCATCAACTTGTTGGACTTTCACTAACAACAAAGAAATTGATTCATGGGTGTGAACTGGCCACAACTCAAATAGCTCTGATATGTTAACAGAATCTAGGTTCCATTTTATTCTCTGTAAACAACAGAAGAAATAAAATTAATATTAGATAAAAGATATGGCAGTGTTTTTTTTCTGGAAATGCTTTTTTATGATGTTTGGGCCTTTGTATGAGTGACCAGTTCTTAAATGCATTTCCAAACAAAAATCCAATAAACACTTTATAGAAAAGATGGTTGGGACGTGCAATTTGCAGCTCACTCAGCATGAATGATTATGTACAAACTCCTAATCAAGGACGATTCTGGGTGTATGTTTGTGATTTTTGCAAAATCTATCTCCATGTGTTTTCTGAACATTGTGAAGTCTATGTAGGAATCTAGAAATAGCAATGTACATTTTTAGTCAACAGTACAGGCTGCACGCATATCCAATAGAAAAATAGTTAACTTTAAAATTCTTGGCCAGATACACATAAATCAAAGATTTGTATTGTTTCTGTACCACTGCTTATCAGAAAGATTGTAGGGAGGTGGAAGAATGGGGAAAAGAATCCAGCTTATTTAGCTGTTTTAGTGAAATGATGCTTAAATTACTTTACATGCCTGAAAAGAAATTAAGAATGTGCCTTGTTTTGCTAATTAAAAAAAAAAATCACAAGAAGATATTTTGTGCAGTCCGTTGGATCAATTTCTGTGAACTCATGAAGGCTTTGTGAGAAAAAGATTTATTAACGCCACATCTTTGTCCCCCTCTTCAACCTCCTTTGTAAGTCAGTGGGAGGGGATGAAAAGTACAGTCAAGAATGAGTCTGTGTTCTAAGAGCAGCCATCATTTTTGTGGGCTGCTCTAAGACTTCATCCTTCTTCCAGCAGCATGAAGAAAGGGTTAATCCTCACTTTTCTATTTGCATGATGTGGCTGACCAGTAATGGAGATTGGTTTCACCGGTGATTGGATTGTAATGTTCTCACAACCCAGTAATTCCTTACAATGCCCACTTAAGTATTTCATGAGAACACAGATCTTTTCAAGTGTTTTCTAAATTACTTATTATATCATGGAGATGGAAATATGCCATATTGAACATATGTCATGGATATTACATATCCCCTTCTCTTGATGGTCTCACATTCAGCACAAATACCCTCAGAGAGACATCTTTGTGCATTTAGCTGTGCATGCAAATGTTTACACTATGATCAGGATAACTGCTACTGGGATTCTGCTCCATGGAAGCCACTGCATGTACACTATTTGCACAAAGACCTCCTTTCTGAAGATGTCTGTGCTTTACACCTGGACATCAGGGGCAGAAGCAACATGACATGAGAAACAGATGGATATATTGTTTGGGACTTCCCACAGCAAGGCAAGAGGGCCATGGCTGAGAAATAGATCAATGTTGAGATCAAGGTCCAGTAGTGAAATAATTGAAGGTTGAGCACAGAGAACCCACAGAAAACTCAGTAGGCGAAGACAGAGTCAAAGTCTGGTTTAAAAGTGTAGACCAATAGTTCCAATATTTGAACAAAGGTTCAAAATGTCAGGCAATAAGACAGTATCAGCAGTCAGCAGAGACCAAAATTTCCAGGTCGCTAGAGCACAGTACAAAACACTGCATAGCAAACTGTTGGAGATACTGTCCTAGCTTCTGAATGAGCCCAAACTTAGGCCTTTATCTCAGAAGTGTTTCGTCTCCATTCCCGGTTTACTGAGGAGCCTGTTCAGTTCTTCAAAACCACTGCATAATTCCAATAACCTAGGGAGATCTCTAAAGGACCTACTGGTCTTTCTACCACTCCCAAACTGTTTATTCATTTCGAAATTCTTCTGCTGTTCTGCTCTATTTGTCTCTCTACAGGTGAAACTCGAAAAATTAGAATATCATGCAAATGTTCATTTATGTCAGTATGGCAACTCAAAAGGTGAAACCAATATATGAGATAGATGCATTACATGCAAAGCGAGATATGTCAGGCCTTACTTTGGTATAATTGTGATGATTATGGTGTACAGCTGATGAAAACCCCAAATTCACAATCTCAGAAAATTAGAATATTACATGACATCAATAACACAAGGATTGGAAATAGAACAATATCGGACCTCTGCAAAGTATAAGCATGCATATGTACTCAGTACTTGGTTTGGGCCCCTTTTGCAGCAATGACTGCCGCAATGCGGCGTGGCATGGATGCTATCAGCCTGTGGCACTGCTGAGGTGTTATGGAAGACCAGGATGCTTCAATAGCAGCCTTCAGCTCCGCTGCATTGTTTGGTCTCATGTCCCTCATCTTTCTCTTGGCAATGCCCCATAGATTCTGTATGGGGTTCAGGTCAGGCGAGTTTGCTGGCCAATCAAGCACAGTAATCCCATGGTCATTGAACCAGGTTTTGGTACTTTGGCAGTGTGGGCAGGTGCCAAGTCCTGCTAGAAAATGAAGTCAGCATCCCCATAAAGTTCATCTGCGGAAGGAAGCATGAAGTGCTCCAAAATCTCCTGGTAGACGCCATAATCATCACAATTATACCAAAGTAAGGCCTGACATATCTCGCTTTGCATGTAATGCGTCTATCTCATATATTGGTTTCACCTTTTGAGTTGCCATACTGACATAAATGAACATTTGCACGATATTCTAATTTTTCGAGTTTCACCTGTAATGTCTAGTAGCCACCACCTACTTCCAAGCAGGCTACTACTCCCAATGGCGGAAATCCATACTTGGAGGTTTTTGTCCTTAATGTCTGCAACTTTACAAGCTGGAACAAAGCTTCCCCTTTCAATCTTTAACAAAATGGGTGTGATCATCCTGACAATTTCTCCCCTTCCCCCATAGTTGGGTGGGCACTTAGTCATCATGCGTTTGTCCCATAGACCTCATCTATGATGCCAAAACCATCTAACCTCCACTTATAATCACTTGCATATCGTATTACTATTATGCTGGTCCATGACCATAATAAAGATTTGATTTGATCCAGTATTACTACAATGCCGTGAAGTCCAATAGAGAAAGTTAATCTATTAGGCTCCAGCCAATAATTATTATTCCCCCCAAAGAATCTAGCAACTAATTTAGACTAAAATGTTTCCTAGTATTTGATCAGCAGGATCAATTTCTAATACTGCTTCAGTTTCTAATTCTTTTATTTAAATTGCTCTGGCTGTAAGGAAGAATGAGAAAAAACGTTATTAAGGGCAAGGGCATTTATTGAAAGGACAAGAAAAGGCTGCATTTAGAAAAAACATCATACAAACACAAAAATATGAAAACCACAAAGATGATTCATTGGTTGAGAGGATTGAGAGGATATTTGGGTTCCATTATTTTTACCAAAACGTGTCTAAATGTGCCACTGTTTTAACCTATTTAACCTAGTAATGCAACTGACAACAATTCTAGTTTTGATCGCTGACTAGGCAGTTGCCTTTCTTCACCTCGCTCCGACCCTCTGGATGAAATTGTTCAGATACATAGCTGAATGGTGAGTGATTACTGTCCAAACCCTCACGGTCTGCTTTAATAACTTAGATACAACATCATTTCAAAGATATGCCTTGTAAAATGAAGACAATAGCTCCCCTCGGTCATCATGAGCGAAGTGCTCGGCTCCAGAGGAGGGAGAGAGAGGAAAGCTGGATGAGCATATGCACTCTACTGAAATCCTGGAGAGACAGGAGGGGGTTATGGCTGCCTCCTTGGATCCTGGCTAGAGCAATATTAACCCCAGATGCATCACTATCTCAGCAAGAAGGAATAATGAGCTGTGAATTAATGGTAAAGCTTCAGTCAGGGTCCAAACAGATGGACTGCAGATTTACGAGGTTGGAAAAGGGCATATGTAGGATCCATGAACAACTGAAAACTATGAAAGCCCAAGCTAAATTTGATAAAGGTTTGGAAGCGTCGAGGAGAGGAATTGTCATTTCCCATGAGATCAGAATTAAGATTTCAGAACACTCTCATGACAGACCTGCAAGCTGAACTACTTAAAGCTGAAGGGCAGCTCACCCCAAACAACTTCACAACAACAAATCTACCTGTGGCTGAAGAGCAGCAGAAGCCTTTGTTAATTTACCTAGAAAATGCATTCAGGAAATCTCATTGCCAGCTGATTTTAAATTTGAGATACTGATGCTTACAGACTGAGAGCAAGAGGCAATCCCTCACAAAGATCTGCCCCTCTAATTGTCACATTTCTGATGTTCGGCACCAGAAACCATCTCCTACAACTTTCAGAACAAATGACTGAATTGAAATATCATGGAAGTAAAATAATGATTTATCCAGGCCTTCCTTAGCAAGTGTTAAGTTTAAGAAGAGGCTTTGATTTGCTGTGCACTGGGTATCAGCAAGGAACAAGAATGTCAAATATTTCTTTTTGTATCCAGCAATCTTCTGCCTTTCTCTTGGAGATGCAAAGATTTACTATTCCATCCACTGCTATGAATTTTTTAGATACTGTACTATCTGATGAGTAAGAAGCTTGCTTTTTGCTTTTTTTCCACCTAGCTTTTTGCTTTTTTTCCACCTTTCCTTCAACACCCATTACTACTATAAGAGTATAGAAGTTTATTTTTCTATGGCTTTTATTCCGGGAGGGTGGGAGTGGGCAGTAATCCAAGACACACTGGAGGTCTAAAATTGAATTTTTTTTCTTTGTTCCCCCTACATTCCCCCCCCCCCCCCGGCCTCCAAATGTTAGTAAAGTTGGGATGAGTATTTTCTTTTTCTATCACCTTTTTGTATTAGGTTTATTTTATTTATTTATTTTTTAAAGTTTAGATCCATATTAATTGCTTAAATGTTCTTAAATATTCTTTTTGTGTATTTGCTACTTATTAAACTTATTACAGTATGAGATGTCTGCAATGTTCAGAAATCAACCTTGAGACATATTTTATCTGCCTCAAGGCATGGTACTTAAAGTAATCAGCTGGAATGCAAATTGACTCAGATCAAAAAAAGAAAGGACAAATTTGTAACAAGCTGGAAGAATTAAAGCCACATATAATTATATATGCAAGAAATCCATTCAAGAAAACATTTCACTTTTCTTGAGTCCTAGAACTGGATTGGAACAACCTAGGTTAGTGGATGCAAAGCACATGGGGTAGCTATTATGTAAAATAACAACTCTAAAATTAGAATATGAGCACTGTCACACTGAATGATACTTTATTATTATTATTTTACTGTTAAGATAGTGAATGTCACTATTGCTCTGATTAACTTCTGGCCTCACTAAACACTCTCCTGAAATATTCCATAGATTTTTTTTTCCCAAAACAACACTCTGCAAACCATGTGTCAATAGTTCTTGGTCATGCTTTCAACCTAAACCAAGATCCTCAGCTAGATCAAACTGCCCCATACTTCCATGAGTGTATACTGGAATTTAAGTTAATAGATATTTGGCATTTTCTAAATCTAAAATGAGGGAATACATTTTATTTTCCCAGGCACATCAAAACTGATTTAGATTAGATTATTATTATTTTATTCTTCCTGCTTTGGTAGATCAAGTTGTGAATTCCTCAACTGACTCAATTTCAGTCACAAACCATGTTTTAGTGACTCTCAGTTTGGAATTTAAAAATGGTAAGTTAGCTAATCCCACATGGTATCTGAATACTTCCCTCAGAGGGGACCTTTCATTTGTGGAATATAATAAGAAGCAACTTGCTTTTTTTTGTAAAAAAAAAAAAGTGTGTGTGGGGGGGTTTCTACCAAAACCATAAACTTTTATTAAAGCATTTATTCATGGATCTGCTATTCCCACTGCTTCAGTAGAAAAAAAGACTTTGAGATTTTAATCTTGTGCAGCTGGAAAGATGGTTAAAGATTCACTTTTGCCATATGCTGAAAACCCCACAGAAGAATTGCTGCAAGTATTTTTAGCAGCTAAAGTTAAATTGGGGCTACTACCTGAATATTCTTTGAAATGTATTAATCAAAACTATTGGGAATCAGGAAAGAAAGCTGCAACGTATTGACTGAATGGGTGGTCAAAAACAAAAATAAAACAAGGAAATTCAAGGAAATATCTGGAATTGGTCAGTTATACTTAGAATTAATATTAATATATTAATTATGAAATATTTTATTTCTATACACGGTTATACAAATTGAAGACATTTGTAACTGACAACAAATCATTAATGCGGGGGAAATACTGAAATCAAACATTTCTCTCAATAAGATAAAGAACCAGATTATTATTATTACCAGAAATTACAGAGATAATTCACTTTATGATATTGGGGAAAGCCCGATGGATTTCTAGCTGAATGTTATAGAACATTTATAGACTTATTGGGTTATAAGAAATTATCTAATCTTCCTATAGTCCCTCCATTTTTTAATGAAGCCTTTTTTACAGAAATATTAAAGTCTGAGAAAGATGCTACTAGATGTGCAAGTTACAGACTACTAATTTTGCTTAATGTGGATATTAAAATATTAACTGCAGCGTTATCCAGGAGGTTACAGAATGTAACCATCCATAACCCATCGATCTCAGCCTGGTTAAAAAAAAATGGACACCCATCTGAAAATAATTGATACCACAACTGACATTTTGAATATCCCTGCAGATAAAGTAGAACCAGCTGATATAATCTCATTAGACATTGACAGGGCTTTTGATGTTTCAGACTGAATTTGTTGAAGTATGCTGTAAGAAATATGGGTTTCCATCATCTTTTGTTTATTGGAGTACAAGTTGGTATTTTTACCGATGGCAGTGTTTCTCAGCCTTGGCAACTTTAAGATGGGTGGACTTCAACTCCCAGAATTCCCCCGCCAGCATGCTGATGGGGGAATACTGGGAGTTGGAGTCCACCCATCTTAAAGTTGCCAAGGTTGAGAAACACTGCCCTATGGCCAGCGTCATTATGAATCCATTCTCAATCCATTAAGTCATACTGAGGCACTCAGCAAGGATTCTGCCTGTTTCCTTTAATTTTTAATCTGGCTCTTGACCTTTTAGCTTCTCTCATTAGATAATTCCAAGATATTAAGGGAGTGGTGGCCATTGATATTGAAAACAAATTGTTTTTATATGCTGACGATATTATGGCTCTTTTGGATAATTATTCAGTATGGATTATTTAGTATCATTACCAAAGCTCATTGATGTTATACCACAATATAGTTTATACTCTGGTTGGAATTCAGTTTCAGTTGGAAAAAAATCTAATTTGCTATCTTTGCAATCTATAATATCTGATGACTACTGCAAGACATTGGGATTTACAGACTCTATAAGATACTTGGGTTTATATTTTCTTAAAATATATCACAATGTGTTGAACTAAATATTTCTAAATCTATAGTTTTGATTTTGGTAAATATAACTTAATGATTAAAACTTCCACTGAATCTCAGGCAAGTTTCATGCAATTAAAATGAATGTTACATTGAGACTAATGTATATTTTAAAAGGGATTTCAGTATTATTCCCTGTTAGATACTTTACACAGTTAGACAAACTACAGGTTAGTCCTTGCTTAGTGACCATAATTGGGACCAGCAACTCTGGTGCTAAGCACTGTGGTCGCTAAGGAGAAAATCACATGACTATGATGCACTTATGATGTCACTTCCCATTTGGTCGTTAAATGAGTCACCATGGTCATTAAGTGAAATATCACATGGCCATGACTTATGATTTTACTTCCACATTCTCCATTAACTCTGCTTGTCTCAAGCCAGTTGGGAAGCACGCAAATGGCGATCATGTGACTGTGGGTTGCTGTGATGGTCATAAATATAAGGATTGGTCATAAAGCTGTTTTTTTTACACCATTGTAACTTTGAATGGTCACTAAATGAGGCAGTCGATAAACAAGAACTACCTGTAATGAAAATTTTTTTATGGCAGGAAAACTGCTTGAATATCTTTGGCCAAGGAGGCTGCCTTATGATTGAAGGTGGCGTTAACCTACTAGATTTTCAACGTTATCACTGGGGTTTTATTTTAACATCTATATTCTTATGGAATGAGAACTTTCAGGGCGTTTATTTATTTATTAACTAGATTTATAAAGCCACCCAACTCAAACAACAAACAACCCCCCCATAACATTAAAACATATACAATATATACATATAAAATACAAAGTATAAAAATGGCAGCCAAGCACCATACACAAAACAATCAAAAAGGGAATCCATTCAGCTAGCTCTTCATGCCAAAGGGAGGAGCCTGGTCTTAAGGGCTTTCCTAAAGGCAACCCGAGTTGGGGCCTGTTGTATATTGAGGATGTGGGGGGAGATTGTTCCAGAGTATCAGGTGTAACCACAGAAAAGGCATACTTCTGAGGTCCCATAAAGTGACAAGATTTAAAAGAAGGAAGGTGGAGCATGCCCTCCCTGAGGGAGCATGTGGGGTAGGCAGATGTTCTTGGGAGAAGGCAGTCGCTCAAGGAATCTGGCCCTATGCCATGTAGAGCTTTAAAGGTGATAACCAGCACCTTGGATTGCACCTGGAAGCCTACTGTGTTAGATGGACCTAGTGAGATGTACCCATAACTACCCACCCTGCTAATTCTGGACCAATTGAAGTTTCCAGGTGGTCTCCAAGAGCAGCCCGATGTAGGGCGTGTTGCGGTAGTCTAACTGGGAGGTGACTAAGGTGTGAGTGACCACAAACAAGTGTGTATTATGTTACTTAGGGTGCCAATGTATAACCCTTTCTGAAACTTTTAGGGTCCAAATATAGCAAATAGGAATCTTTGTTTCCAGCCTTTCACCACCTATCTATTAAGTGGTTAAGAATCACATGAGAAATTGATGGTGTAGAATAATCCAAATGTGAAGACAGGGATAGGTGGGGAAAGATGTTCCACTGGACTGCCTGGGCTAACCAAGGGATAAATACCTTAAATCAGTTGATTTATAACGGTTGAGAGATTATGTCCTATAACATCTGCTGGTCATATATGCAACTGAAACATGTACTGACAAAACAGTATGGCCCAGATATTTTAGCAGCTTCAGAGCTACCTGGATCCTTAAGAAATGCAGCACTTGAAGTGAAGTCACCAATTCAATTTTATATTGAATTAAAACATTGAATAAAAATTGGCATTAATTTCATACCTGAATTGCAGAACAAAAAATTGGAATATTCAGTCTTGAAAAATCAACAGATTCAAGTTTTTAAGAAACGTAAAACATACTTCTTATGATTTAAAAATGAAATTAATTCATCAGAAAATATTATTTTGTGTCTATTGGACCCTTCAAAGAATGTTTTAAAAAGTCGGACATCAGATTTTTGTGCTGCCGTTGTAAGAAATTTGAGGACTCTAACTCATATGATTTGGTCTTATTCATCCAGAGCTGAAGAACCACCTCCTTCAGGGGAAGGAGGAAGGTGTAACCTCATCCAGATGATTACCAGAACAGATGTCATTTTTGCCACACTGTCTATTGATGATAAGCAATTCTATCTTGGTAGAATTTTAATCTGAGCTTGTTTTGCCTCATCCAGATCCTCACAGTCCAGACTGAGACCAAGATGTCTGACAGTCTCACCTCCTGGGTCCAGGCCAGTGGCAACTGATATAGAAGAAGGGACCTGCAGGTTCCTCCTGAAATGGCTGCCCGATGTTCCTTGCTATACCTTCCCCTGCCCATCATAATCTCAATGTAGGACCCATTATATCATCCTTGGGGATCAATCCTATCTACATACTCATGTATTTTCCAGCATGTTTCAGTTCAGCATTCATTAGACCAGCATTAGTTGCCACATGCAGGGAGAGCCTTTCTGTGGATTCAGCCAATGACATTCACTCACAGTACTTGATTACTCTATCTGATCTTTCCTAGCTAAGCTCTGAATTAGTTGCCTCTCTCCTGCAAGGACTCTGGTGGGTGATGGCACCTGTATGACTTATCTTGGCTTCTGATCCCCTCATGCTCCAAGGACAGGAATCTTTCTCAAACAGCTCCCAGACGTAAGGGATGGCAGGTCTCCAACAGGTTCTTCAGGGCTCCAACATGCAAATCATTCCAATCACCACTTTTCTTTGATACCAATCTCAAGAACAATTCCCTCCAAACAATCTCTCTGTTGTGGCTGTCATCTCTACCATATTTAGCTACACTGACCTCTCACTTTCTCTTTCCTATCCTTCCTTTTCATTTTCTTGAACATTTTATTAGGCAACTTCTTCCACACTAATTAACACTTGCTCTTCTGTCAGTCACACTAACAATCCCCTAACCTCCGAAGCAAAAACTGCTCTACCATTTTATAAACTAATCCTGGAGCTAACTAATTTACAATCAAACCTAGGTGCTATCTTCATATAGAGGCTTTTAATTTTAAAAGAATTAAAAAGACTGTATACCTATTTGTGTGCTCATCTTCCACTTACATTGATTGAATATTAAGGCATTGTACCTGCCTGAGAAATTCTCCGTGTTCATGTTCTAATAATCCCAGGATAATTAATTTTTCTACTGAAGATACTTCTAAGAGTGAACAACTATAATAACTTCAGATAAAATGCTGTCTATGGGCAAAGGCCCCTTCTGTAGTTCTTCTTTGGTTCAGAGGCAGATGGTAAATTTAGGCACAGCCTTTTCATAGGCAAAATCACACTTTAGAATGATTTCCCAAGGAAGGCTCATCTTGTGCCAGTGTTGATATATTTCTGGTGCCAGATGAAAATTTGTATTTGCTGTCTTTGCATTATACATTGTAGGGAAGAGGTGGACAACAGCTGAATGTTAAAAGGGCTGTAGCATACCTTATCAGTGTTCTTCTCAGCTTTGTGGAGAAGGGATTCCATAGCCAAGACAGATTCCTGGTGCATAATTCATTCAGTGACCCAAGGAGAGTATCTGTGAGAAAGACTCTCTTTGTGTTCACGAGGTCTAGAGGTTGAAATAATTTTCATAGTTATCCACTGCTGCTAATTCTGAAGGTCAGACCGAGTAACAGCTATGCGTAATGTTGTTTTGAAAATAACATTTTCTAAACTTTAGATACATTCAGTATATTACTTCTGAGAATTAAAGAAAGGAGGATTTGGTTTGTTTTGCAAAGTGATTAATGAGAAATTGTATTTTTTTCCTGAGCTAATCAGTCATGGTGGCCAATTTGGAATTTGCTTATTATTATTTCTTTCAAAAACCTTTAAAATCCCCTCTGCTTCAATGGATCACAGGGTACAAGCCAGGAAAACAAACTGAAAACAATAATAAAATATTTAAAAGGCAAAGCCACCTAAACACAAGGCTCTACAATCAAGTATAAACAGAAGATGAATTAAGACCAAACTATGGTTACTAAGATTCCCAAACTTAGAACTGAAATGTTGGTACTAGTCTGGTTTCTATGGGGAGGAATTCCAGAACTGGGGATGCTATTTAACTAAGTAGTTTAATTATTTAGATATGGCCCCTAAGGAACTAAGTAATTCCTTGAGTTTATTTCAGTTTCCATTTTGTTTGTTAGTAATTGTTAGTTATGTCTAGGAAGAGGCCCAATGAAGCTTGTCTTGCATCTCATAAACTTTCACCTCCCTTTCTACTAGATGTTTGTTGAACTATTCCAGAGAAGATTGTGGTAATGTGAAGCACCAGACCACACAAGATTTAAAACCAGGTCTCTGAAACCACTAGGGGATTGAGTCTCTGCAGACTCTGCTGGCTGTGTACCCACTTAATGCCCTATCTACAGCTGGATGCACTGACCAGTTAGTAGTTTGGTTAGCTAAGAAGACGGAGCCCAGTTATATATAGATACATAGATCTGGTGGCTGTAGATCTTGGTTACTTGGAGTGTTGGACAGAAGCGAAGGGAAGACACTACTCTGTCTGGAAGTCCTGCTCAAGGACGTTATTGTTTTGGTGAAGCTATTTTATAAGAAATAAGAATTTGTTTATTTCTACCGTACATGAGATTTTCTTTTCCTTTTCAGTTCTTCTCCACTCCTTTGGGACTCCATCTAGGTTTGGATTTGACTCTTTAGAAGTTGATGAGACAATTGTTTCACTCTGAGTATTTTGTTTTGAAGGTCCTAGCCCTGAGTGTTAAAATCAACTTGTGTAAATCATTGTTGTAATAAATTGAGGCCTTCCACAGCTCAAATTCTATTGGAACTGAACACACATAGATGATTAAAAACATGTACTGTATGCATTCGGGAAGTCTAATCTGAAATTATAGTTGTCAAATACATTTTTTAAAATAATATATGAGGCTGATGGCATGCAAACAATCAATTTCTTAGCATTCAATAATTACAATCAGCAGGTTGCATACTAACATAGAGATCTTAAGCAGTTAACAGTCTATGGGAAATTTAATAATTCAAACAATGAAAGAAAGATGAAGAGTGAGGTCAGAGAAAGGCAAGGGAAATGGGGATTTAACATCAAGGCTTCTTGCTGCAGCAAATAAGGCCAGAAGTTTAAAGATATAACACATATAAAGCTGTGAATACATGGACCTGAGGCTATGTCACCTCGTCTACTTCTCCAGCCTGTTTTGATATAAATGTAACCAAAATGGGTAAGGATGAGGATATAAACTATTATCTGCCTATGTTTGAATGAATGACTATTACATGTAAGTGGCCTGAGTGGGTGATGAGAAAGCAAGAAGGATTTGAGAATGTATTTCCAGTCAACACCCCCTGGAAGCCCTTTTTTATTTTTAATCTGCTCAATTGTGTCCAATTCTTGGAGACTGCCTGGCCAAGTTCCTGCCATTTTCTTGGCAAGGTTTTTCAGAAGTGGTTTGCCATTGCCTCCTTCCTAGGGCTGAGAGAGAGTGACTGGCCCAAGGTAACCAACTGACTCTTGCCTAAGACAGGACTAGAACTCATGGTCTTCTGGTTTCTAGCCTGACACCTTAACCATTACACCAAGCTGGCTCTCCTGCAAGCTCTACTATCACAAAATTCCCTGGATGTGGAGAAGAGAAATCTGGTTGACAGCTTTTTTTCCCTACTGAGCATAAAAGCTCTTATGGAAGAGTTCTCCCAACCCCATTTCCCAGGATAGCTGAGCAAAAATCCAGATTTTCCATTCTGAGGAGAAGGTGACCTAGAGTTGTTAGTATAAGAAGCAAGGGCCACTTTGAACATTCCAAGGTCTGATGGTTATACTTTTTTTGTCCTAAGAGGATGTTTACCACATCAGTTTTATGTGAGGAAGCTTTAATTTGAATAGGGCCTGGCTGTATTCACCTTAAATATTTTCCATATGACTGTTCTGGCAAAACCACATGCTGTTTTTCTCACAGTAAAAATATTACTGTCATTCAGCCTAATTCTTCTGTGGTACTGTACATGCAGAATTTTTAACTGAAATTTGGAGTGGGAGAGAAACCTTCTGTTATTTCCTGTTATTAAGATGTTAGGGTCTCCAGGAAAAGTCCTCAGGTTCATCTGCCTTTAGCTTGATTCCCTTTTCTTCTAAGTCTTGTGCCCTAAGACTTCATGGTAGTGCCCTCAAAAAAATCTGTAGGGCCACAGTAGGGGGCAACTTGCTCACTCCTCAAGGATGCCCTTGGCGGAGCCTTTACTGAAGATGAAGAGCAATTGTGGGAACAGAATTGCTGTTACACTACTAGAAAGGAAGGACAATGGGCCCCAAACACCGATCAAAATCTTCAAGTGATTGGTTGAGGAGAGTGTGATCAGTTAAACTGCTGTTGCTACTAAAAAGGAATCCTAGTGGGGTTCCCATATTTCTAGGGAAAAGTGTACAGGCTGTAAGCTAGTCTTTACATTGCTCAGCGATAGATCATGAAGCCAATAAACATTTTTAGCTACTTATAATAAGGTAGAGACTCTACCATTTGTTTCTGCAACCAGCCTACAGATAGTGGCAAAGGTCAGAAAACTGCTAGAGTCTCCACTGGACATAGGATGCTCACTCAGTTTGATTAAAGAATGTCATGCTTCTGGTTGTATGTTTCCTGATGAAACAGTTAAGGTACTGGGCACTGAAGGAAATTCCAAGCCATATAGATCAGTGAAGGTGCCTTTAGAGATTAGAGGTAAAGGGCACACCTTTATGGGAGAGGTGAACACCACTTTTCTCTACAACCTCATTTTGGGTCTAGACATTCTGATTCTTGTAGAACTCCTGGCAGATAACCTTGCGATGCAGTACTGTAAATGTTAAAGCCAGCATTTTGAATTGGGTCCAGAAGCTAATTGGTAACCAATATGATGACATCAACATTGTTGTAATGTTGTTGAACTGCCTCCTCCCATAGCAATTAGGCTACTGAATTTTAAACCAACTACAACTTCCAAGTCATCTTCAAGACTAGCTCTACATAAAACACTTTGGTGTAGTCTAACTGCAAGGTGATGAGGACATAGGTCACCATAACAAGGTTGTTCTGATCCCCCAAAGCCCACAACTAGCACAGCAGTCAACACTAGGTAAAGGCTGTCCTGGACATTCTTGTTATTTCAGTAGGAGCTGGAAGTCTAGGAGAAGCGTTAGGTGTCATAGACCTCTCAGAAGGAGTGAAACCTATCTAGAACCAATTTAGGGATCAGGGTCAAGCCAGGTTAATTATCTACAAATAGAAATTTATCTTGTGAGATTCAGGCTGAGCTTGTTTGAACCTCCAGATACTGGATCAGAACCTCTATAGCATTTTCTGGCCTCACTTGGGTGCTGTTGTATAATTTACTACAAATTGGCAGATGACCTCTTCCAGCAGTTTCATGGAAATATTAAAAAACCTGAGCAAAACAACAAAGCACGGTGGCACCTCACACTGGACAAGAAAAGGACTCAACTGTTCTACTTCCATGCATACTGACTATGCTTGATAGGATATGCCGCACCACAGAATGGTGCCATCTATCCCTAACTCTCACAGACAGTCCAACAGAATACCATATTTGATGGTATCAAATGCTGAGTGGTCCAAGAGGAGTGGTGTGTGTGTGTGTGTGTGTGTGTGTGTGTGTACTTTCCATCCAGATCTTAACATAATTCATCAACCAGGAAAACCAATTCTATTTTCAACCTATATCCACACCTAAATCCTGATTTAAATAGGTTTAGATAATCCATTTCCTCTAGGATTTTCTGTAAATCAAATCTTCTTCAAAGTAGAAGATTGGAGATTGGGAAGAAGTTGTCCAATAAGTCTGAACCCCCTCTTCCTGCAATGGCCAGCCCAACACTGCCCATCATACCTGACACCTCCCATTGCCCACTGCTGTAGAAATATGCTCCCCCACATCCTCATGTTCCATAATTCCTCCACTACAACAATCTGAATGGAGCAATCTTCAATAACCAAATGACTCACTCATGTCATTAGGAAGGGGCAGTGCCAATATGGAATCTTTTGCAATGACAGAGACTCTAGCACTTTCTTTGTTGGCACACTGTTTTTGTTGCAGCCCAAAACAATCCAGCCATAGACTCTCCTTCAATGTTGTCTGATCAGTCTGATATTTTTCCTGTTCTTTCTGTCATTTTACTAGTCTTCAAATATTGTCTCACACCATTCATCTTTTTCTTATGGCATCCCACTTCAGTCTACTTCATCCTCCCTTTGAAAACTAAGTCTCTTTCAACCTCTGTCCCATGCAGATAATTCACCATCATCTCAAAATCACACACAATCTTTTCACTCCAGAAAAATAATTTCTCCAATACAAAATCTCATATGACATACTTCAGGTGGATCTTCCAGATATGCCAGAAAACCTTGTATGACACGTGCACCAAACTATGGGAGCTTCAACCTGGGCAAAGAGATATTACTAATTCCCTCATCCTATTCCTTCATCCTAGCTCAGTGCAGGGACCATTTAATCTCCTGCACTGCACTGGGCCAGTTAACTATGAGCAAACATCAGAACAATAACAGCCCAGACAGATATGGCACAAAAATCTTCTCAAGGAATGGAAGAAGCCAAAATCGAATCTGCAATCTGATATGATGGTCCACCAAGTACTTGTATAACAAGATGAGGAAGCTGAGATGTGGCCCATCCCTAGGTTTTTGATACTATAGAAAACTCACAGCAGCAACAGTAGCTGAATGCTCAAATTCTGATGCCTTTTAATGGGCTGTTTATCAATAAACTTGGAAAAGTTTAGCTTGTCACCCACAGAGTCAATTTAAGGATTGCACCCCAATCCAGTCACCTCAATACCAAATCCCTGCAAATTCATGGAAGGTGGTGGAGGAAGAGATACAACATGTACAGTAGTCCAGGAGGGAATCACTGAGACTTCAAGCAGCAAATAATCCAACTGTTTTGTACTAGTGAGTAAGAAGATGATGGGGTAAGAGTCTGTGTAGCTATTTCCCTCTTGGCCAGAAGGCAGGGGATGTATGGCACACCCTAAATGTAGTGAGCGACCTTTGTTGTGGTTGTTCTCCAGAACTGAAGTGTAATCCCAATAATCTAGGATATTTCTAAGGGTCGTATTGGTTTTGCTGCCATCATAGTTAGTCTGGCACAAAACGTTTGTGACAAATCCATGCCGGTTCCTGTTAAGTGAAAGCGTACCCATTCATTTCACAGAATGTGCACCAGTTAAAAATAGAATGTTTTTCTATTTTGTATTTCATATACCCTTATATGAAATACAAAATTACATATGTAATTAAGAAGGTGACAATACAAAATCCCAAGGACTAAAAACAATCATTTAACAGCAGATTGGTTCTCCATTTGCTAATTTTACCCGATTTTGCATGTCTGATCTGCAACGCTAAAGGAAGCTACTATTAAGCTACAAAGCCTTCTTCCAGGATATAATTGACAGGCTATCATATATTAGGGATCAGTAGTGCAAGCATACATCTAAAGTTCTCTAAATAATTTTAACTAGGCTTGTATACCCACCCGCAAGGATTTTGAGAATATATTCTTGTTCTTAGGGAAAACAATTCAAAAGCAATTTCTTTTCTATAAAATTGAAGAACTATGTATAAGGAAAAAAGTGCAGAAAAAAAGTCAGCATACGGCTATTTCTGAAAGCATTCTAATGCCTGTTAAATACACCAGGCCATCAGAAGGATTAAGAGCTTTTCCTCCTTTATTCTAACTGCAACAGATTTGGTCACTAACAGGACGTATGTACAATGGTTTCTATTTTATTTGGGCTCTGAATAAAATTGAGATTATACAAGCTCAGATTGTGTGAGTTCAGAAGGTTGCTACTTTGCAAACAAACTATTGACCCAATGGAAGATATTATTTCATCAATTGTGCAGTTGCTCTTTCACAGCAGGTGAAGCACTGAGACATGCTTTATCTTCTCTGTTATAGTGTTACTTTTGGTCACAGTCCATAAAAAGAGAGGGTGGTTTGCCATATCAGCAGGCTGGCATTTTGAACACAGCCCAAAGTTCTACTGGAATGGAATGTTTGTGTCTTAACATGAAGACATTGTTTCATTTATGAAACCAGAAAGTTTCTAGAGTTTTCCTTCTAAAATATTTTATTTTATTTTATCTGGTTATTTATTTATGTCTACTGTAGTATCTGTGTTCAGGCTAAAATGATAGTAGTGAGAGAAGGAGAATTGCTGCCTGGAGTCACATCATATTAATAAGCCAGCCCAAGATGTGTCATTACCTGAGGCAGATAAACCCATGATGATATAAATATTGTTATAAGATTAGTATTTGTGGAGCTAGAAGGAGAGTGCCTTAATGGCCCTACAAGATGGACAAATATTGACTTTGGAAATGACAGATTAATAGTCCAGTGAGATAAGTGCAACAATAGAATACTATTAAATTGTTAATGATTGGCAAATGGGTGCTTTTGTCATCTCATGCTTGTACCTGAATCATGCTGTTCACCTCTCAAATGGTAGGGCTGGCTTTGGACTCCACAATAGGTGCGATCTTTAGATACTATCTTTTTATTCTGCCTTTTAAGAATTGTATAAACCGGTATAAATCTTTAGAAAAGCTGAAAAAGCAGCAGATAGCTCATTATGTCTCATAAAGAAATGGGACCTCTTTGGTGAATAATAGTGGAATTGGTCTCCTGGGTGCCATGCGCTTTCAAATCTAAATGTCCATGTTTAGAAGAGCTTTCCTCATCTGGATGTCCTCTAAATGTATTGGGTAGCCATTCCCAAAATTTAGAGCCACCATTGGTTGAGAATTCGAGGAGTCGAAGTCCAACACATTCAGAAGTTGCCAGGTTTGGGGAGGATATTTTAGTTGTTTTTTAAAAAGCAGCTGGTATTAGTTGAGTAATAATCATGTTCTATTTTTTAAAATCTTTATAATTGAATTTGTGGGTTTGTTTTGCAAATGAGAAAGTTCTGTGCTTGCTAGGAAACAGATACCAATGTGTGTGGGCTCATCTGGACAGTGTATGATTTGCACGAAACATAATGAAATTCATGTAGAAAATATCAACCAGTCACCTTGTATAGAAGTAAATTTGTACTGGCCCCTCTCAAGAAATTTTAGAAAGTGTTCAACCACAATCCGCAGGGCAGTTATGAAGCATGGTGGTGAAGCAATTCATTGTTCGTTGAATTAAAACAAAAACAACCAAATGACTGGATAACTGTATATGAAATTCCAGAATGACTTCAAAATAGCTACTCCATACTTATCCTTTTGAAGCTGGCTTTTTTAGAATACTGTTTAGAAAGCTGAATTCTTTAATGATACAGAATACATTTTAAAATGTAAAATTAATTAACTCGGAACCTGGTATAGCGCAAAATTAGGCACCAGGTTCCAATATTAAATTCCAAGAGTGTCTCTGGTCCTATATGGACCCTAGATGTATTTTTAGAAAATAAAAGTGGTGTGGTATGTTCAGCTTAGTTTGGAAGATGAGGTGGGAAATAGAAGGCTTGCCCTGAAGGTTTGCAGGATGTCCTCATCACTTTGCCTGCTGGGAGTGAATATTTGGTGCCCGTGGTATGTGAAAATGCTAATGACATGTTCTGCCCATCTGGTAAGAACATTTCAAGAAGTCTACTAAGAATTCTGTATCACTACCACCACCCATCAGAGGTCAGGGAACACAGGCCAAGCAACAGGCTTTTTCTGTTGTGTCCTTCACAATTTGGACCTCCCTACCACCAGACGTTTTCATAGCCCCCATTCTCATGGCATTTCAAAAAGCCACCAAAACAGTCTTATTTCACCTATTTTAACTTTAGTCAATTGCTAGAGGCATCCATCTTGTGGGAAGTATGTAAAATTTATATACTGTTCTGTGTGTGTGTGTATGTACTGTATGTGTGTGTCTATCTGCTGTAAGCTGCTTAGGTCTTCTGATTAGATGGAGCTATAAAAACTATAAATAAATGTATAAATGAAGTGCCAGATGTGGCCACAAGCCCCCAAATGCCAGGCACTCCTGTTGTAAAGGTGTCTCTGGGCAAATTAAAAAACCAAACAAACCAAAACAGATTTGAACTGTAACTAGAGGGAAGATGTCAAGACAATGTCACTGTTTCTTAAACCATTGACATGACTCCAGTATAAACATCTAGCCAGGTCTGGTGGAAATTGCTGAAAGCTTTTCTCAAGTCTTATCAAAGGCAGCTGCAGGACCAGCCCAAAACATTTTTCTGCCAAAGACAAGCAATATGATGTCTTCCTCCTATCCCACATGTAGCAACTAACTGGACTGGCAGCTGAAACTTTCTTTGACATGACATGGTGACAGGACAGCTTTTTCACTGCAGCTAAGGGCAACAGGCTAACCCAGGAGACTCTGGATAAATGGACAGGATTTGCTATCCTTCCCCAAGCACCTGACACCTGACACAGCTGCTTCATTTGACTTAGAGGATGGCCTTTAGCATCTCTAGGGGATAAATCAGAAGCCAGAAGGGGAGCCATACAAATAGGAATGAGTCTAAGATGAAGTTGATCTAGTATCACCCTCAGGGACCCTACATAAAAACAAAGGTTCCTAGTTCTTCCCACTCCTTATCCTCATTTATTGCTGATGTCTTTCCTTTTCCTCTGATGTAATCTAGTCAATATTGCATGAACTGTCTAAAAAACTTTGGCAGCCATCACAAATGCAATCCGTAGCATCAATCAGAGTCTATATAAAATCAATAATTCATAGTCTCTGGTTGTGAGAGATTGTAGGAAAAAGTGTTTCAAAGAGAAGATTCTGTTTTTACCCTAGACTAGCATTAACAATACCTTCCTGAAATCTGTTTGATTCTGGCTTCCTTGGTTTTTCAGATGCATGGGATTTGACACTATTTCAAGGTTGTGTGAGCTTAAAACTCCACTTTACAATTCACTGCTTTCACAACGTACATATCAAAACATGGTATAAAGTTGATCCCTTTTAGAAAGCTGTAACTTCACACCCAGACTTTGCTTTATCAAATCCCACTCAAGTAAATCAGCAGGAGATATATTATAGTCCACTACCATTTTTAGTAGAGCTTGGGTTTGGGCTATCTATGGGCTACAAAAATCTGAAAAACCACTAGGCTACATGGCAGTAAAGAGTTAATGCTTTTCTATTTGCTACTATCTAGTGGTCATCCAGATTTTTGCAGCTCAGGGTATGGACAGCTGTAATTTTTAGGCATCTAAAATTTATACACACCATTCAATTTTTGTACAGTGAAGTTATATGGGATCCTACAACTTCAAATTAAGAAATCAACAAATTAATACTATATAATTTATTAGTGTTGGAATTCATAAAAACAATGAGTTCTTAACTCCTAAATCTTTGGAGGAAAACCCCCCCAATTCATTGCAAAGATGCATGGCTGAGGGATTCTGTATTATGCCGTATGACTTCAGGATCCTCTTTATTTCTTCTCTCATATATTCCACAGCCATCAGCAGGATGGATTTCTTTGTGATAAGAATGATAAGAAAAACGCTGGCTGCATTGGCTTGTAGAGGTCATCTTGATAACTTGGCCAACATGAGGAAGTAGTAAAGTTAGCTCTCCCAGATAAAAATAGGACTGAACTCCTTATCCTCATTTATTGCTGATGTCTTTCCTTTTCCTCTGATGTAATCTAGTCAATATTGCATGAACTGTCTAAAAATAAAATTCCTATTTATCTAAAATCAAGTGTGATGCTCATGGTCCCTTAGCAACCTGGAAGAGGCTGCCAGAAACTCAGATTAACAACTCTGCTTCAATGAAATAGGAATTTCAAGCTATAAACAACTCAGCAAATGAAGATGTAATTAATTAGTATGACTGTGTGGGAGCTCTGAATAGGTAATTTGAATCAAAGTTCAAACTAAATGTTGAAATGGATTTGATACCCTGAATCACATGCCTTCAAATTTTGTAGAGTTTTGTAGGTGATGTAGGTGGCTTGTTAAATTCTAAGCAATGTTTCAGTTTCCTTTACATATGTGGACAAAGCTGGAAGGGGGCAAGTTGAGTGTGTAAGTGCCCTCTGATACTGACATAATGATATTGACAAATCCATAGTCAATGGATTTTATCACCTTTGTAAGCCCTGCCCATCAGAATAGTTGGAGGAGTATTGTTCTGCTGTTTGTGTATCTCGTTCTTCTGCTTAAATGTGTTCAGGCAGGTTTGTTTGGGGAGGGGAGGGAGAGAAGAGGGACTCAGATCAATATATTGCATAAGTGGATTTGCAGTAGTGTACATTATACAGACTACTTATTTCCATCATAGTGTATTATAAATACAATGGTGATGAGCAATTTGGGGGAAGAAATGACAGAGCTGATGACCGTGGTGGAATAAAGAGCTGGCGAGTAGACTGGCTCTTTGTAATTCCTCTCTGGACAAGAAGAGGACTTGAGATCACCTACAAGTGCTCCAGACAGTTGCTCCTCGCAAGCAGACTGCAAGACAGTGGTCTACTGCAGGTTTGGAGATGAGGGAATAGCCATCTTGCTCAAACCATGGTTGGCACCTTCGAAAGGACACTGGGTTTGCATACCTTCTTTTCTAATCACTTTTGGAAATGGTTTGTTAAGTGCTTTTCAGCTATTAGGAACCTTTGGATTGACAAGTCTCAAAACACCGTCTGAAAACACTTCAATCCTTAGCAAAAGAAGTTCTAACTACAAGTTTAAGAACTTTTAAAAAATGGGGGGGGGGGGGGATAAGCAGCAAAAGGATGATTAGAACTTTGATTTTAGAAAGTTACAAACAGACTAAAGGTTCAGATGGATTTGAAATAAGATTTTGGAATTAATTATAAGAATCCTACCCATGGGAAAATACTTTTGTTTTGAATCCTTTTTTTTTTTTTTTAAAAAAAAAGCATGATAGGACAGGACTTTGAAGGTTGGACACTAGAGAGAACTAGAAGGAACTAAAGATTACAATTAAAGGAGAACTTAAAATTGACTTACTAATTCAGAATGGAGCAAAACATTTTAACACTGGATACACTGAAGAATATTTTTGAACAATGGACCCAGAAGTTAATTTTAAAAGTGTCTGCCTCTATAGATAGACTGTGTTTAAAAGATGTTATGGAATAGGAACAAGTTTTACTGGACAAGACTGACACTGATCTGAAAGTGGATTTAAAATTGACAGGCTACAAGAATGATATGGAAAAAGATGCTATGATGTGAGGGTATGGACAGAGAGCAGCCAGGCAAGGGGGGTCAAGAATGTACTTTCATCCCCCGAACAGCGAGGGAGAGATAAGAGGATGAGACTGGCACCTCCCTGAGGAATGCTAGAGATGTTTATGGATTGACCCTGGGAACTACTCTCGGTCTGGGAAGATTGATGTCAGGTTTAGCCCAGGAAACTACAGGAGACCATACAGATTCAATCCAGCAAGGTTTATTTGGCTTCAACCTATACAGAGAATCTTCCCAGACTGAGAGTAGTTCCCAGGGTCAATCCATAAACATCTCTAGCATTCCTCAGGGAGGTGCCAGTCTCATCCTCTTATCTCTCCCTCGCTGTTCGGGGGATGAAAATACATTCTTGACCCCCCTTGCCTGGCTGCTCTCTGTCCATACCCTCACATATACTGGACATACAAAAGAAACTGGCTGGTATCTTAATAATTAAAAGGGAAATACAAATAACAAACCAAGAGAGTGCCCTGGATAATTTTCCTATACTGGATTTACAAAAGAGGCTTGTTAAAGCTTTGAAGAATTTTGTGAGAAGGGACAAAGAAAAAATGAAAAGAAATCAAGTTCTGTGACATTATTTGAAGGGATTAAAGCCCAAGATTGTTAAACATACAGGGAAGGAATATAAGTTGACTTATTTGATCAAGGTTAAAATAGATATGTTGTTATTTCTGGTAACTCTTAATGGACTTTTGTTGATCAGGACTGAAATGACGAGGACTTTTTGTTTACTGTATTCTTTTTTTTTTCCTTTCTTTTCTATTTTTCTATTTTCTTTTTCTTTTCTGCATCTTCTTTTTTTTTCTTTTTAAAATTTGTATTAGTCTTTTATCATTGCATTTGTAATTTTTAAATAAAATTACTATTAAAAAATAAATGCAATGGTGATGGTGAAAACATACTATTCTCAGATTATTAAACTGTTTTATGAGCTATATATAACATGACTTCCCCAGACGAGGCTAACCTTATCAGTGAGTCATCCTGACAAGCCTTCTAGGCAAAAAAGCAAGTGGTTAGAGCAGTGGTTCTTAAACTGTTTGACCCAATTATTCCTTTTTCCAGTCTTGAATCATGCCATTACCCCCACCCCGAAAACCCAGACTCTGCTGTTTTACACAAGTGTCTCAGCAGTAGCTGTCCCAAACTGGATTCTCTACTCACAAACAGTGGCAAATGGCTCCATTACCCCCAGGATATGCCTAAATTATCCCCTTGTGGGTAATTACCCCCAGTTTAAAAAACACTGGGTTAGAGCATGCGGAACTCTGATCTTTAGTGTAAGATCAAATAATAGAATATATACATATACATACATACATACATACATACATACATACATATACATAAGATAAATGTTGAAGCAGAAAACATTCTGCATTAGTTCAGCTCAACTTTTCCACATTTTGTTAGAGAATTCAGAGGCTGTTGTAGTGTCCTTTCCTTATCTCTGATATCTGTGCCTTTAAAAAGCTGAGGGAGAATATTTTAAAAACATACTGCAGTGAAACCTTTGAAGACATTTAGCTGAAACTTAGTAGGGCTAATATATTTTGAAGAGTGTACCCTTTGTGCTGTTTTCATCCCATTTTGCCACAACCTGAAGCAGTTGCGGATGTTTTGATACTTCTCTGCTATAGACAATGACCAAAATCTTTTATTGAACTGAATCTCAATTCAGTTTGAATTGAATCTGGTTGCTTTCAAATCTCCAATCACGGATCCAAATAGAATCACACAGTTCAAATTTGAATCAGACCTTGGCTGATTTGCTCACCCTTTTAATTAGCAATCCTTCTTCCTGGGCACTTGCTGTTTATAATAAGTACATGAGTTAATTCATTTAAATAAATGTGCATGCTTTTCTAACCCCAAATATGAATGCTGTCTTGAGAAGTCAAAGGAAATGTGAGTTACTTTAATGAATAGATGCTTTCACTTATTATGACAAAGAACGGCCATTTAAAATACTTTATTTCATTCCATATTACAGTAATACTTCGGATCTAAAATAAAGAAGGGCTTGCGCTCCTTACCAATTAAAATAGCAACCTCCACTTGGTTAATCTACAGATTATGTCTACAGTTCTGAGGACACACTATCTGGAAGTTAGTCTCTTTATACACAGTGGAGCCTATTCTTCAGACTGAGCTGTAGAATGTAGTCAAAGCCAATCAGCTCCGTGGCACCGAGAACAATGGGCTTGTGGTGCTTCATGCACCGTGATGACAGAAAGCAAAGCTGCACCGGCCTTGGAATCATCCTGCACTCTTATGTGATTTTTGCTTTCCCCTCTACAGAGCTTTAGATCAAGATTTATTTTGAAAGAACCCTGGAGATATTCCAGTCTGGTTTTCTTGCTTTGACCAGCAGATTGAACTATAGATGGCCTACGTTCCCTCTGGTCTGTGAGTTATCTTGCGTGTTGGTTGAATATTTTCAGCTATACCACACAATTTAATTTATATAAATGGCTTCTCTACCTTTCCTCTGTATGCTCCTTTATCTTCACAGATAAACAACAACCCCTTGAAGCCCATTCAGCTGATAAGCTGTCTTCAGATTTTCTGCAGGCCATGAGAGACAGAGAAGCATATAAGGGTGACAGGGCTGAGCATGCTGGGCCCAGGCTCTGTGTGTGCCTAGCCCACCCTTCCATCCCTGACCTCTAATGGGTCTGAAGATGAATTGTACTTGCATTTTCTTAAAAGTGAGTTTATTTATTTATTTTATGTATAAATCAAATTTATATCACTGCCAAACTCCCTCACAAGGAGGGACTCTGGGCGGTTCACAACCAAACAGTTAAAACCAATAAAAACATAAATAGTACAGCATAAATGCAATTATTAAATATGATAAAATCCAAGCAATGGTGGTATTGTTGCAGCCTGGGACCAGATAATATTGGTCAGGTAGGACTAGGGAACCAGCCATCCCCAAAACTGACCATCCCCATCCCCATCCCCATCCCCATCCCCATCCCCATCCCCATCCCCATCCCCATCCCCATCCCCATCCCCATCCCCATCCCCATCCCCATCCCATGCATAATAACAAAACCAGGTCTTCAGTTTTTTTCTGAAGTCTAAGAGGGAGGGGGCCAACCCCACTTCTGGGGGAAGGGTGTTCCAAAGGGCAGGGGCTGCTGCAGAGAAGGCTTGCCTCCTGGACCCCGTCAGATGAAATTCTCTTGCAGACGGGGTCTGCAGCATGCCCTCTCTGCATGACCGGGTGGGACGGGTTGATGTGATGGGGATGAGACGGTCCTTCAGGTACCCTGGACCCATGCCATGTAGGGCTGATGTGATGGAATGGAATTATGAAGGCCAGACTCAGGGAGGTGCCAGCCTCATCCTCTTATCTCTTCCCCTCCCTTCTGGAGATGAAAGAGGATGCTTCTCTCCCTGAGTCTGGCCTTCATAATTCCATTCCATCACAGCTTTAAAGGTAATAACCAACACCTTGAATTGGACCTGGAAACAAACTGGCATCCAGAGCAGCTCACAGAACAAGGGTGTTATATGTCCTGTGCATTAAGATAATCTATTTTACAATCATGCTGATCTTTGTGGTCCCTTCCCCCTCCACAATTCTATCATTCTATGATATTCACATCCAGCTTTCCTGCAGACTGCTTTGTTCAGATGGTGAAGGGGTAAGATTGGAATTGAAAGGACATGGAGACCCAGAAGGGTTAATTCAACATGCACTGACCCATCCCTCTATTGACTTTTCATCCTTATTTTATTACAGGCTGATCTGGCATTAAGCAACAATAGCCTGAGCCCATGGCCCCTGAGGATCTGATGATTAGGCATTGGGGTTGAACTCAGGGAGTTAGAAGCAGAATTGGTACAAGATACTAAATACGCTTTCCCTGAGAGTGGTCCACCCCCTGTCTCCTGCTATATCTCCTTCTTCTTGTCACCAGCAAGATGTTAAAAGTCTGGCCCATATCAGACCAACAACCCCTCCCCGCCCCCCGCAACCCTGCCATCTTTTACCCAGGTCAAAAAATCACATTCAATTCCCAGATACAAATTAACCACCCCTGGGCCAGCTAGCACTTCAGAATCCCTGACTAACTTTTGCTCACATGCTCAGTGATGCCTCAGATCCAAACAAGCCAACTGTTCCTCCTATAATGTGTACCAGAATACCCACACCACACTTGATTCTAAAACTACTCTCAGCTGGACTAATCTGGGATAAAAACCATCTTCTCAATACCAACTTCAGACTGGAAGGACATGAGCGGATACCACCACCACCACATTTCATCCCCAGGGGGAAAGCAAATGCCCTTCAATTCAGTCAAATCCAGTCTGAAGAAAACCATCCAGCATCTTTGAAAATCCTAGTTCAAAGGTCCCAGTTGTTTCAGTCTCCAGTTTCTCTGATGTCACAAATATGTAGAGTTGAAAGCCAATCATCTAGTTTCTTGTGGTCCCATTAATACCTCATGAAGGAGGCAAGATGTCCCTTTCCCCAAATGGTGAACTCTGCAGAAGCTCAGGCCTGTCCTCTGGATGCTAGTCTGGTCCCACTTCTACTCATTTGTGGCCTAGATTTCCAGCACACTGAGGCTAGGTGCATCTGGGTTGCTAACACCATCACCGTCAATCAGTTAGGGAGAAAACTACAGGAGCCATCCATAGATATCTGCGACTGCCACACAAGCACTTAGTGCCTAACAGGTGATTATTGGTGCCTCCAGGCTAGTGCTCAGCACTTCACAACAGTTGACTTGTCCTGTTGCTTAGCTGCAGTTGAACAACCACATAATCTCCAGGATCTTCTCTGGTGACTTCTCCAGCTCCTGGATTATTTTGATTGTCCCAACTGCATCTAGGAGCCTGCTTTCCCCAGGGCTGCTAATTGCTGGCTGCTCTGGAGGCTCTGATCACTCCAGCCTCCACCATTACTGCAGGCAAAGTTTGTAAAGCCCAATACCAATACTAATGGCACCAGAAGACAGCCCAAACCTTCTGCAATCCTCATCTTCATCCACCAACCCTTTCAAATATACTAAACCACCAAAAATCTAAGCCTTCACAGACCTCCATCTTGCCTTGACACCATTACAAATTAAAAAAAAAAGTGGCTGACAATTGCCAACCAGAAGCCTTTGGGGAGTTCTCAAGTAGGAACAGGCACTGGGTGGCATTCAATCCAAGTAACATGGAATCTTTAAGAGCCCCTGATAGAGCTCTCCTTCATCAATTTATTCAGTTCCTTTTTAAAGCTATCCAGGGTGGTATTTACATAAATAGACCATCGTGTAGCTATAATGCAACACAGTTCATAATTCAAAACATGCACAGTATACATTCCTCCTGCATGGTCATCTTTTTTTTCCTCACCACAAAAGAAAATGGTGCAAGAAAATGGGGATGGACCAGTGCTAGTGGAATGCCAGTGAGTCTGCTCCCTCACTGGTCAAGTGGATGGACCGTCTTCCCTCTCTTTTCTGATCCACTGAAGCCCCAAAGAGTAGCCACGAGAATCCTCACCCAGCAGCACCAAAGCGCAGCTGCATCTAAGAGGAGCCAGCCCAATGGCAGAGAAGTGCCCTTATGCTTTGAACGCTATGGAGGGATCTGCATTCCAAAAAGTGGGTGTTTCCTTTAAATTTAATTAAAATGAATTTAAGTTGCAGACAATAAATATCACAACTCCCCCTATCTTTAAAAATTTCCCCCCTTCTGTCTCATTCTGTCAGTAAGGTGGCCAATGAACTGATCAGATTTGGCCTGAGTCATGCAGGTTTAAATCTTGGCTTAGTTTTTTAAAAAGGAAGGGACAAAGGCAATAGCAGGACAGGAGATGCTGCACTGCAATGTTCTTGACACGAAAAATGAATTAAGACATTCAATGAGCAGTACACAGTGGGATGAGTTACGGAACAGGTGAATGATTGGAGATCTCTCTCTCTCCCCCCCCCCCCCCTTTAATATTCAAGAAGAGAAAAGAAGAAAAAGAAAGGAAATGGACAAATACATATTTAAAAAGTTCATTTTTAAAACCCAGCATTAAACCTTGACTGTACCAAATATAGTAATATTGATCAGTTTTTCCATTTTGTCAGAAAGAACCAGTTCATAACTGAGAATGAATTCATAGCTCTAAGATTGTAAATCAGGAATGGTACTTTTTTTTAATTATAGAAGAGGTTTATTTTTGGTACACACTTTGCTCAATAAACCCACAGTTCTTCATATAAAGATAGTTTCCAAATGTTGGCTATATTTCCCAATCACATTCACATCTTACAACTATACCAATCTCCCCAAAACCCTATTAATAAACTATGGATATTAAATCATAGTGGGAAGATAATGGTGCAAGCCTACATCATATATGCGTCACTTCCAACATCTTATAGTTCCAGCATAATGAAGCATTTTAAAGATTTCCTGAAGTTCCAATAAACTTGATCTGGTAAATCAGTCTTAAGATTAAAAGAAACATACCAAATACTATTTAAGACTCTTACCTGTTGCTTTGCTAATATAAATTCTCCCAACTTTTTGTTCCTACGTTCTTGCACATACTATAGCTAACTACAGTTTCCTTTGTCTATTAAAAATATTCTAGATTGGAGATGTCCAGAACAGACTGTAATTCTGACAGTAATTTAGAAGTTTTAGATGCTGATATGCATTTCAACCAAAGTCTGAAATCAGAAAAAGTGTTAATTGAATATACTGAAATTTCAGAGTTTTATACAATTTAAATTCCTCAAATGATCTAAGAATTTGATGAATAATGTAAAATACTAATGTTCTTTTTAATCCCTAAATTCCTATCTACCCCCCCAAGGAAAAAATTAAAAAAACAGCCATTCTCAGAGTATAGTACAACCATCCCAAACTAAATGTTTATTATGGGAATAAAGATCTAAATTATACTGCTGTCCCAACATTTTCCAAATGCGCCTAGCAGTTTTTAATGTTAGAAATACTATAGCACAGAGTGAGAAAGAGGAAGTAATTCTCTGCCATGATACCAGAGGGGTTACATGCTAAATTTTTAATTGTGCCAGTATTGCTGTTTGGACTTGATCCCTTCGATTCCACAGAGAAACATAAGTCCAAATGTATGCCCAATGATTAAGCTAAAAATTAAGAAAATTAAAACCTCAATCACCATATAGAGTAATGCATGATATGCTAAAGAAAATCTAGGCATTTGCCCTCATAAAAATCTTAATAATTTATCAATTTACAGGTGTGAACATGGAAATCCCTCTGAGTACATATCTTAATCTTGAAGTTATACTTATTTTAACATTTTTCTTTTCCTATAAATTTATTTGGATTTCTAATAATCTACACACATCTCAAATGTTTACCTCTACAAATATTTTTCCTCCTTGGGATAATTATTCCAAGATACTCTAAGAAAATTGACCACTAAATAAAACTGTAATTTTTAACAGATTTCCATAGATATATTAGAGTCTATAGAAAGTCTAGAATATTTTCTCCAATTAATTTGGGTAATATATAACATGCAGCATGGACTATCACACCACTTACTATTGGGGCACTGAGCTGAAAATCAAGGGAGTAAACAATTCTCCCTGCATTCCCATTGTTCCTAGTGGGTGGAATATTTAAAATGCTTTGAATTTCTTCTGACAGAACACTTAAGCTGCTTTGAGTTTCGTTCCATTGGAAGGCAGACTACTTGAAATATTCTGATGCAAAGTTTTGTGTGGGCTGTCTTGTTCTGAGCTTAGAAGAAGACATGTTTTGTTTTTTGTTTTTTGTTTCATTCACACCTCTAGTGCCAAAGGATGCTTGTACTGTATGGTAATCTCTTCAGTGGTCTACAACCTCCCTGGCTTTCCACACTTCAATCATTCACTTTCCAGGCAGATGTTCTTAGAACCAGTTGTGACTATGTCTTCTGTGAAATGTGCAGGTGAAGTAATTTTGTCTGCAGATCACAGCCACACACACACACACACAATATAGGACGTATGCATCTCCAAAGTAGGCTGAATTATTTCTGAGGGCACTTCTTAGCTGCACTGTTTGTCTTCACTTTTTGTAGAAGCAGAGCATGAGATGATCATTATGACATAGCCCTTCAGAGGGATAGTCACTCAGATGTCATAATGGCTGGCCTGTGGACACAAGAAATTTTCAAGGCAACATTGAGGCAGATTGACACCACCAACCAAGCCAGGTATTTGGCTCCATCTGGAGCAGAAATCTACCACACCTATGTAAGATAAAGACATGTCAAGATTCCGTCGATATCACAGACATCGCAGCCAAAAATGCGGCCGTCGTAAAGGGAAAAGAGGTGGGAAAAAGAAAAGCCGAAAAAAAAGAAGTGGACTCCGGTGTACAAAAAGACAACAAGGTGATGATTTAATAATAATGTTACCTTTTCACTAACTAGATGTATAGGGTATCCTTCTAGAAAGCAAACACATGTAAATGAATTGAGGTTAAAGGCTACACAGTCTCTTGCAATATAGCATTTTTTTTTTTACTGAGTCCTAGAAATAACTTCTATTGCATTGATAAATAGAACATAAGTGCAAACACATGCAGTGTATCCTGACTGTGGTCTTCATAGAATCCTTGACTTTCAGGCAGCTAATGCATGATTCAGCCATAGAGTGTAGTAGTTAAAAGCCCCATTGTTCTTTTCAGAATGGTCCTTTAGAATGCTACGTTCTATGACATAATCATAGATCTCCTCTGGATACTGATGCTATCACTTCATGAACTATTGCACCCATTAGGAGAAGAACCAGCAAGCAGGAAGACATACTGAAAGTTGTATTGTTGTTTATTTCCAAAGCCCTTGGAACTTTCTAACACATCAGGGATGGATGAAGCTTAAACTGTTGCACATTCTCTCTTTTTCTGTTTGAGAGAGAGAGAGAGAGAGAGAGTAGATAGCCATTCTGGTTATGAAGTCTGGAAGCTGAAATTTATACATCTGGAGGACATCTAGGTTGGAGAAGGCTGGACTAGGTAGATGGATGGCAGAAAGGAAGGAAAGAAAGAAAAATAGATATGAATGTGTGTTTGCTTGTGTCCATATGCACTTCTGTGAATAGATGGGTGGTTGATGAAGAAAGAGAGAGAGAGAAACAGAGGCTGAACAAGAGAGAGATGTGTTTCTTGCTAGGATTATAAAACAAAGTCCTCACAGATTTCAACGGAGCAAAATGGTATGATCTATCCAACTACTCAGAGTCACTGAGTATCAACTACCCAGAGCCACTTCCTCGGGAGATGGGCGGTGTCTAAATTCGAAATATAAATAAATAAATGCTCACTCTGTAGTGGCATAGATAGGCTGCAAGAGAATCCACAATCACTCTCTTCAAAAATTCATACAAATAAATATATACTTGGAAAAATGTGCCCAAATCTCTGTTTTTCAAAGAGAGTTGCATGCAAACTATGTATACATAGAAAAACTTGTGAACTGCAATGAATATAGATTTTGCAGCATTTTTAAAAAATCAGACAAAATCAGAATATAAATGAGCCGCTCAGAGTCCCCCATTGGGGGGAGATGGGCGGGGGACACATTTAATAAATAAATAAAAAACCTCTGGTGCTATTTGGACTGGATTAAGACTTGTCAAGGTTTGCTTGGTTAAAGCAGGAATCCGTCCACTATGTCCTCAGGTCCTAGTTGAAGAAAGTACTCAGACACAATAATTAGTTTTCAGTGTCTATTTACATACATACAGCAACATACAGAAGTCCTCTGATGAACAGCATACAGCAGTTCCACAGCAGTCCAATCAGTCAATATAATAGTATCCAATCCTAGTTCAATGCAGAATAGCGAGCATGAGAGAAATCGAGAGAAAGTATACAGATACAAATGTACATTTATACATCCAATGACCAATAGGAACGTACATTGCATCATCCTAGTATACATATTTCATCATCTTCTTTCATCATCTTCCTTTCATTCTTACATCAGCTTCCTTTCAGATATAATGACACAGCATTATTTCTGCTGATTAATGTTCTATATTGTAAATTCTGATGTGTATTTCTACAAACATCAACCACAAATACTCAGTTCCTACCTACTTCATTCTTCGGTCCCATCTTCTTTTGGATTTACCCTTGCCTACCACTAGTTAGTAGATTTTAACCATTTTCTCACGAAGGAATGTAGCTTTAGACTTTGAGTGTGAACAAAGGAGAGTATTTTGAGCTGTCTATATTGCCTCAAAGTGTTAGAATTAACTTCATGAAGAATAGATGCTGCCATTCCATATTCACTGCCATTTTACTGAATAAAATTGGCTGCACATATACCTGCTGTCTTGAAACCGAGTGACCCTTTCTTCACATTGGCGCATGCTTACCTTGATTTGGGCCAAATATACTTATCATATTCTTGTACTGGTGTACATCAGACGCATGTATGCTATATACCATCAGCGTTGCAATTGTATTTTATTTTCTACTTGCCTAGTTTGGGAAGTGCTTGATATGAGAGGCACGGTCACTGGTGGCAGGAGCAGAACCAGGAGCTGTAGCCACAGGTTGAGATGCTTCTGGACTCTAGAGCTTTTTCCTGGACACGTAGAGTTTCCAAATCATAGGCTGCCATTTTGAAACCCAACAGTAGGACTGGATAGAAAATGAGAAGCAGTTTTAAATGTCTGCTAATCATTCAAAACAAAAACTGTTGCTAAGCAAAAGTTTTAAAAAGATCTTGCAATAAAGATTAAACGCATGAGGTTACATAAGAAAAAATGTTAAAGGTAAATGATCTGTCAAAATCGTGATGTGGTAAATTTTGGACTACCAGATGTGAGCTTGCAAAGACTGGGACAACCGTGAGGTAGCGGCTAAGGGAGAGAGAAAAGTCTCTCTGAGGCTGTTGAGTATTTATCTCGATTTTTACAGCACAAATCTAGTAGCTCTACTAAATTTGAAACCCCTCAGATGCTTTTATCTAGCTATCTGATTTAGGCCCTCAGAACTTAAGGACCAATTCTGTGCTGTCCTGGAAAGGCAGCTGTGGGCCATTCCATTCTGTTGAAAGTTTGCTTCTTATTGTAATCATCTCTATCCTTCTCAGATCCAGAACAAACTTATAATTTGAAGTTTAAAAAATGTCTTTTCTCTTTCTCACCCTCACTATATAAATATAATAACAGAACAGAGAATAATTAAAAAAAATAGTCATAAAGAGATTAAAAGTTGTCAAGAAGTACGGCAAATGAAAATGTTCCAAAAAATGAATACAGGAGGCTTTCTTAAAACTTCTATACCATTATTACCACCCAACTGTGCCTTAAAAAAGACTTGAATTGGCCCTGGCTTGACTATGTTGCTATTCACTGTGATAAAACTATTTGCAGTTCTTCATATGTGCCACTAAAGTAATGAGTACCACCAGTACATGTAATATATAGGCTGGGCAATTCTATGCCAATATTAGAACACTTTGAAATACAGTATCTGACGCTCCAATGTATTTGTGTGCATGCATAAGGGTGTCTGTGTGTTAAAAAAGATTTTGTTTCCAATAGATGATCTAAATTGTTAGTGCAACTGGGACTTGTAGTGGAAGTCCAGGAGTGCTTAAGTTCCTCCAGATAGCCAGAGTATCTGGGGAGGAAGTCAAAAAAGTCAAGACGGTGGCTACAATTGTATGATTGAAGCACCATCACATTTTTGCATGCATTGCACATGCAAGACACGTAAAAACGTGTGGGACTTTGTGCAGTCATGGCCACCATCTTGACCTTGTTGACCCCACCCTATGAATGCTCCTGTACCCAATATTTCCTAATGATACTCAATACTCAGTACTCATCTTGATTCAGTACCTCTGTTGAGGTCTTCCCACTGTTAGAAAAAACACCTTTGAAGATTGGCTAGCTGGTAGGGCATGCTTTTCAATATTTAATTCTACTTCTGCTGTTTGGAGCAATCCCTCTAACTCCCTCCATTTCTACAGCCCCTCAGTGCTGTTATGGGTCCAAAATTCATCTACTTTCTTTGGTAGAGGAATATGTATTTTTATTTCTTCACTGGATGTTATAAAAATAATTAGCAACAATGAAAAAGAGGAAGACACAGCAGGTAGGCAAGATGTATAATGGTGTCTAAGATTTCTTAGGCATAATAATCCCTCCCTCCCTCCCTTCCTTCCTTTGAAATTTAGCAGAAAATTAGATGAGGAAGACTACTAATGCACCAATGTGATTCATTTTCCTCTTCTTCAAGGTCGTCACCACTATAGGAGGTGTGTGCTGTACTAATCTGGAATTGCGAAGACCCGGTGAGAAGCAATTATTGCGTGATCCAAACTGACATTTTCTCCAGATATACGATCAACATAAAAAAATCAGGAAACGATGTGGGTCATTTCCAGATAAAGCCTCTTTGGAATGTTTGTGTCATCTTTGCTATCTTATTGTTATCTTCCATGTTTATTATTATTAGAGTCCCCCATTGGAGAGAGATGGGTGGGGGAGAAATCCAATAAATAAATAAATAAAACTTAATACTAGATGGGGGAAAGGGATATAATTTATTTTAACAGTGTTAGTAACCCCTAGCCCAGTAGAGGGAGGCAGAGAGAAGGTTGGTGATGGAATGCAAGAGCACTAACTTCCAAAGAGACTGTAAATGAAATCTCAGCCCTCAAAAAGTAGTAAGTATAAGAAATGGACTTAAAGTAACTCTGCCTTGATTCTGCATGGTGTCAGAGAGGGCAGAGAGAAATTCTGGCAGGCTTTCAAAACTGATGTCAACCCTTCAGGGTAGGCCCGGTCAGGAAATAGACTCTGTGAGGACTACTGAAACTCTAGTTTATTGTTTTAGGGTATACTAACAGCCCTTTGAAAGCCTGCCAGAATCAAGGTGGGGTTATTTTAAGTCTATTATGTTTACTACTTTCTCAGGCTGAGACTTCATTTACTGTCCCTTTTATCTGTTAATGGTCTTGACTTTCTCTACCATTATCTCTGCCCCCTCTGCAACACCCCTCCCCAACTTTATCATGCAGTAATTAAAGTTAAAATTTCTAAGTTAATAATCCTGAAAAAGTCTGAGTATCTATTTAATTCAAGCTGTATTCATACAGCCCATGGCAAAACCTTCCAAGAATCGTATGATTTCTCAGACCTCCCCTTTGAAGCCAAAGAGAAGCTCCTTCATCTGAGGGAAAGATTTAATTTGCCAATCCGTGCAGAAGCAACCACAGCGTTTTCTTCTTTGGCTTTGGAATTCCAACATCGGGAGAAGAAAAAGGGGGACAATCACTGGTACTGCATGGATAGACTGAAAAATGCTGAAGATTCACAGAATCCAGTGATCTCATATTCTTCAACTATGTTAGCAGGGTGAGCAGAAAGGAGAGGAATTTATATACTGTGCAATATGTGAGAGGAGAGGAACATATATACCCTGCAATATGAGTTAAAACAAGATTTTTGTTGCTTGGAGTGAGAGGGAGTAAAGACAGGAGTAGATAGCGGCTCCTTCTTCATTTCCATCTTGGCAACAGGAGGCTGGATATGATGGAACTCTAAAAGGGGTTAAATCTGAAAAGGGAGGTAGGACTGTTCTGCTACAGACAGATCCTTTAAGTTGACACAATGACAAGATTATGCAATAGGTGGCCATGAGTAGGGCTATTTGATTTTCGGTCACAGTTAGCACAATGGTTTTAAAGAGACACTGGATTTTATTATCATCTATGGAGTACTGCTGTCCATACTGGGACACTTTTGTGTTTGATCTATTAATATATACCATTTGCATTTATGTAAAGCACATTGTATTTATCATGGGGTCATATTATGATTAGCCATAACAGAATGACACTGAAAATAATGAATTTACTAGCGAATCTGCTCCTTCTATCCAGCCTCAACAGGTTCTCATGGGGGATGGAATTATGACTGGCTGGCCTTGGAGACCCTGGGCAGTTAAGACATCAAAATACTATGAGTGCGTCTTCAGATATTGTCTGGAGGTAGGCTAGAATAGGTTATACGAATCTATGTCTCTAGTTAGATTTCTAGTTTGCATCTTAGATGCTTACTGTTCAAAGTTTGCAGAGCAGGATTAGGGCTGTTCCTCGTCAACCAGACTGGTGCAGAATGATGCACTGCTTTTGTGAATGTTATCTGCCTATTTCACATCATCTTTTAGTGAGCACATCCTGGTGGCCAGCTAAGCAATTTTATAAGCTATCTATGAAAATAATACAGACAGGTAAGAACATAGGCTTGTACTTTGCACCACCATTCCTAAGAATTGCCAGAGAGGGTTGAGGGATCTAAGGAGTAGCGTAAGCAACTATTCACAACCAACTTGTTGTGGTATCTGTGCATCAGGATTAGGTTCGATTCTGGAAGTCTTCTCCCAATACCTAAAGAAGGTTGGCTATATGAAGGAAGAGCTAGGTTTACTCTAGTTTCAATCTTTTCTATTAAAATAAATATTTTAAATGGTAGGCTATCTTGAGGGTTCAATCTGGGCTGAAAGAAAGGATTTAAATAAAATCACAACCTCATTAGACTTTCCTTAGTTTAAAGCAAAGTTAAACAAGGCTACTCCCTACAATACTAGGATCTTATTGCAGATCTTGTTATGATAAAGCTGTGCCACTAGATAACTCAATGTCAAATGTTCTATGATTGAACTCCTATTGACTTTTTAGTCACAACTAATGTTAGATAAATCGGGCATCCTGTCCTAATTGGAACATTTCCTTGTTTTATTGCTCTTACTATCTCCTTAAATAGGTAACAACTAGTAACCTTCCCATAATTTCCCCAACACAATGGTCAGGTTGTTTGGACAACTGTTTCACGACTTCTTTCATCTTTGTTAGAGTGTTTTCTTTATCAGTGCTTTTTATCTTCTGATTGTTTGCTTTGTTAGCCCGATTTTGAAAGCACATATCTATACATAGAGCTTCACAAAAGAAACCCATGTGTATGTGTGTCTGTGGATGAGCATAGTATAGCATTTTCCTAGTGAATATCTCAGAAATAGTGTGAAATGGGATGCTGATTTCATATCAGTATCAAGCAACATCTGAAGTATAATGTTTAACTATGACTTGATACACCACCAAAAGGAACTCTTTATACCCAGAGACACTAAAGACTAAGTTCTCTTAAAGAAGATATGTGTGAGAGAGAGACTGCCTAGAGTACAGCATTTCCCTTAATTCTCATCAGGTATTAAAAAAGAGCACATCAACAAATATGCCAGTCTATGTGATAGTATCTCACTAGCCCTTGCTGAACTCAAAAAGCTAATTAGGTCTGACCAAATTAGGTCTTGGATGGGAGAACTACCAGGTCCATAGGCTAAAAAGTTCCCAGAAGATGGCCATGCCAATTTGATGTGGAAATTCAATCAGGCTCATCTCTCCTAAACTTCAGGAAAACTTTGAAGACCCATTTCAACTTGTACAGGAGAAAGGTGCTATTTGATTGGAAGGTGGGGTTGCAGGCATACCATATTGGTTGATATTTATTTATTTATTTATTTATTTAGTCTGTATGTGCCAGCCAATTTAGTCTAGTGGTTAAGGTGCTAGACTAGGAGTGGGGAGACTGAGTTCCAGTGCTGCCTTAGGCATGAACACCAGCTGGGTAACTTTGGACCAGTCACTTTCTTTCAGCCCTAGGAAGAAGGCAAGGGCAAGTCACTTTTGAAAAGGTTGCCTAAAAAACTGCAGGAACTTTCCAAGTAATTGCTAGGAATCAAGACTGACTCAAAGACAAACAAATGAACAAAAAGTCTATATGTATTCAGGGTTTTCTGAGCTATTTTATATGTTTACATTGTTTGCCACCTAGAGCCTGTAGGAATGGACAGTATATGAGAAATACAAAACTAATAACAAACAAACAAACCTGCATGGGTGTACCTATGAAATCACCAGAGACAAGAGTAAAACTTGATCTGAGACTTTAATTTTACTGGCAAATAACATAATCTATGAATTAATCTTGAATGTTTTTGATGGTGAACTATTCAAGCTTTTATGAAAATTGCTTCAGTACTTAATTCTCATTCTTTCTCCTCCCTCATCCCATCTGAAACATGGTTTTTTGCTACACAACAGTAGTGGTGCTAGTAGTAGCAGTAGTTTTATTTAGTATGTGCTTATAACTAAGAACAGTCCAAGTAAATAAAAAAATGCAATATAAACCAATATCATGATAAAACAATATAATAATTAATATAAGACATTTCATTAATGTAGAAAGTATAATTTTGTAGAAAGACGTACAAAAAGAAGCCCTTTAAAGGCCTTTTTAAACTTTGGGAGATCATACTTCAGGTGTAACTCAAGGGGGAATCAGTGCCAGAGAGGAAGAACTGAATGGGAAAAAGCCCTGAGGATAAACTAATTAACTTGGATTACATAATTCAGCCAAGCACACAGGAACATGGACTGTAATCAAATTATTCAAATAACTGGTTCCTGTACACACAGCCAAGAATTTAATCTGATAACATTCCCAAAGACCCAACCAATGTAGGGACTGACAAAAAGAGGAGTTTGAGCCATACTGGGAAAGATTTCTGGATATAAATATGAATTTTCCATAGTTTTAATGTTGGACATGGATGAAGATTCTTTTTTAAAGATAAATTTTCAGAAACTGCAGCCAAAAGATCTAATGTAGCTTACATAGCAAAATCAGAGTCAGTAGTCAACACCTCAGAAGATCTGATTTCAGATGAGGTCAGTTAAGAAGAAAGCAAGAACCAGCATTGTATCAGAGTAGTAGACTACAGTAGTATTAGACATAGAATGGATCAGTCTAGTCAGAAACTTTTGTTGAGTTAGAGTTGGAAGAGCATAGCTTGTAGGGGGGAAAAATGGTTGGATTGAGTTCCTTTAAATCAATTGGATACAGGCTGCAAATCTTTTGATCAAATTAAATGAGGATATTACCATGACAATGAGTAGGGGAGTTCTCTAACAACTTTAGGTGAAAAGAAATTAGCAATGCATAAACATCCTTTGTAATATTGGAAAACCTAACAGAGATATTAAAATCCCCCAAGCAACAGTACCTAGCTCCAATGAAGTTTAGGGCTGTGAGGAAATTTCCTTGACAAATTGACTATCAGAGCCAGGTGGTTAATATATGACTGCAACACACTGGAAATTTCAGCTCAACAACTAGGAATTCAAAAGAATTATTGGTTGCTTCTAAAGATGAGTATGAAAATTTGCAAGCTCAGTAAGGCCAAACTATCAACCCATCCCAAAACTCTAGGAGCCTGTCCTAGTTGGGTGTTCACCTTGGGAAAGACCTATAACAGACACAGTTTCTTCAGTATATTTTGGGAAACCATTGTCCTTATAAGTTATGTTAATCCATCTTTCCTTGATGAAAAAACTTGATCTTTGTGACATGGATCACATCATTACAATTGTTGGAAGATTACTTGAATGCAATAAACAGAATTACTATAAATACTGCATTTATAGCCATCTTCCAAGAAGTGAGCCTCATTAGACTCAACAGATCTTACTTAATTAATATATACAGTATATGCATTAGATTTCATTGCATGTGTATAAGCCCAAAGCATGCCTTTGCTAGATGTTAAGAAACATAACACTTCTCAACAGATGGATTTTGCCTATATGACTACCTTCATAGAATATCTGAAGCTTCCCCAGACAAATCAAATGTACAATTAATTATTTTATGTTATTCTTTTCTCTCTCTACCTCCCTACCAAGCATAAGGTATAGACCCATTCTCCTCCAACTTCTTCTCTTCACTTCATCACCCCCTTGAATATTTCTCCAGGTCTTCCTGTTTGTCAGATTTCTGGAATCAGGTTTACAAAATGTTTCCTTTCATAAGTTCCCTCTCAGATAGTCCCAGTGGACCAGTTCTCTGAAATGTTCCGTTACCTTCCTGTCATGAAGTTCAACAAGTGATTTTGTAGATGAGAGTTTGATTCCCTTGGCTCAAACTGCCAAGCCATTTTGAGTAGGAAAAACAAAATAAAAAAACCCAAATCAGGAAATAACTTTTCTAATTGCAGCACCATTTCCTTAAGGCAGTTGACATTGGACTCATAGTATTTTCTAGTTGTTACTTTTTTTCCCCCAAGTCATTATCAATGAATAAATGTAGAATTTGCTTGATCTGTATTTCAACTAAAATGAAGTGAGGATTTCCTTGCTCTATTGGACATTACTTACTTCATTTCTGGATATGAACAAACCAATACTTCTTGTAGCAATAATTGTTAGCAGCCAAACCATTTCCTTTCTCTGTGGTGCTTGTGTATGCAATAGCTGAAAATCTTTCAGTACTGAGCTTTAAATATTTAAACAAATTAAATTTAGAAAAGAAATTCTGAAGTTAACCATGTTAGTTTTGAAGAATCTTGTAATAGCTTAAGGACCAACTAATTTTACACCACAGAAACTACCATGGATAACAGATTCCCACATCAAAATAATTCTCTCTCTTTCACCATTCCCCCCAATCATTACATGCAAGTAAAATGATCAGCTCTAAGACCATATTCCATAAATCTGATGCAATGCATAAAATCACAGATTGTACCCTTGCAAGGCAGCACAACAAAATACTACTGCATCTGGAGCAACACTCATACTGTAAGTAAGAGGAAAGACCTCTGTGTAACAATATGGAAACTCTTCTCAGGCAGACTGAAGTAGACCAGCATTTCTTAAAGTACGGTCTGAGGACCCCACCCCAAGACCCTCTCAGCAGTCTGCGAAATCAAAATTATTTGCCAGATATTCAAGATATTTGCAAAAATTTAAAACCATGTCACTCTTCTCTTTTTTTATTTGTCAAAAATAGTTTTTTTCATGAAAAATATTATATTTGTTAATATCAAATGAGATTAATATTATTATTTTTACAGGATTCAATAAATATATATTTGATGAATGTGTCAATTTTAATTTTTAATACAGTAAATATCAATAAATATAACCCATTCAAATAAAAACTCATTTGGGGCCCTCCATAATTTTTAAAAGTAGGAAGGGATCCTGAAAGCAAAAAGTTTAAGAAACACTGAAGTATATACCGGCTTCATATGTTCAGTCATAGAAGGGGTATAGATTTACTTTTGACCTCCACAAAATGATTTCTGGGGAGTTGGGAAACTAGAATATTGTGATAATCTATGTTCAGCTTGTGGAATCTAAGCCTGTTGCAAGACAAAGGAAATTTAGACCTTCTAAGTCCATTATCATTAATGTACAAGAACAGTCAAAGTCAATGCTTCAGAAGAGAATTAGTGAATGGGAATAAGAACCAGCTTCACTGCAATGAGCAAAATCACAGAAGCCTAAAATATTAATCAAGTAGCTGTATTCTTGTGGCTGACAGAAAGAATGACTCCTAATGAATCTGGGAGGTTCATTTCTACTGTTTTAAATGCAGAGAATGTTGTAAGCTTTCCCCCATGGTATGAAGTAAAGTTACTGTCCTCCAAGGGAATATATGAAAAGGCAGAATGAAAGTTATTGAATGTTACATGTGGGTAACATGGCCTCACAGCTGGGAATTGTTTCCACAGATTTAGGTAAGGGATGCAGCTCTTACTGTCAAACAATACTACAGCATATATTCCTCTTTTCTGGGGAAAAAAAAATCATGGTGTTCCCAGTAACAACTGTGCAATGCATCTGAGAGTAGTGTTACCTAATTTGGACTGGAGAGTGTGTGTCAAATGACCTTATCCCCTTTTGCTTGGCTCTGCATAATTCTGTAAATATTACTAGGCTGGACAAAAGGTGACCAACTTTGCTTCAAGCAAGTCACCCCTTTATTTTGTTTTCAGATTGTAAGTCAGTTTTCTACTTTCCTCAGTCAACTTTAACATCTCTTCTCTTGGCTCATTTGTCTTCTCATTACAGGTATGCATGAAAAAGAAAGGAAAGAAAAGGCCATAAATGAAAATATTAATCACTTATTAAGCAAACTTAGCCTTTCATCTAAAGTGGTACAGTGAAGTTATTCATAGTTAGAGCAGTTCAAAAAGAAAATTAAGCATATAATTGTATGCAAACTTCTATGTAGTTTCCAAACACAACTCTTGGTGGTAGAATGTATGTTCCAGAATAAAAAGGTAAGATTTTCACACAGTTGTATCATTGATGGAGAATGAACATCCTTTAAGTCTTGTAATATGAGTCTCAAAATCTTTTAAGTGTAAAATTCAAGAGATTAGCTACCGAGCAATTAACAGCCTTAGGTCTATATAGCCCAGAGAAACATTTCTATCCAGTGTGAGGTACTTATTTACAGCAAACTCGGTAAATTGGCAATTAAAAAGCCTGTTTTCAATTATAGCAACATAATACTGAAATACTGTGACACAACAGATTGGGAAATTCCAAAAATAGAAGCCAATTAAAATAGAAGATGAACAGGGCAAATGGAATGCTTGGGAAAATGGAAGCTTCTCTGCAGTTTCCAGAAGGTGGTTAATAGGGAAATGAGACAGGACTCCCTTGAGGGGAGTTTCCAAGCCACATCACAACTATCAAAAAGTCCCCCTTTCAAGCTCCAACTGGACACATCTCCAGAACTTATAGGGATAATCTTCCCAAGCATGGGAGTGACCATCAGTTGGAGAGAGGAAGCCGTGAGGAAATTTTGTAAAGACTAAGACTAGCTTACATTCTACATTTAAACTGAGTTTTAATTTAAAAGCCAAGGAACTGCTGGTTTACAAAGATGCAGAGGGTCCTGTTTTGCATCTGTTCAAACCACCTTTTCCAGAACTCTTCTGAACAAGCCATAACAGTTATCTCAGCTTTAAATGTGTTTATGTTTGAATTGTATGTGTTTGTGGTGTCTGAAACCTACTGTGAGCACCCCTTATGGTCTACAAAAATTGCTTTTAGGACCATCCACACTGGAATCTGTAATGGTAAACTGAATACAGTTCCAAGACAGCAGTTGGTACCTGGCAGTTTGGAAAAATTAATAGCAAAACATGTTTGGAAATTTGGGATAGGTTGATCTGTAGTTGTGGTCTTCTGAAATGCCAGATAGCATCAGAAAATAAATCCATAGTAATTAGTGTACTAGAATTTGAAAAGTTGTCAGGTGAGTCCGTTAATGGTCCCCAATAGGTAATAGTACCTGCGCACCCACCAACCCATACTAGATTTCTATAAAATCATAGGTCATTCTGATTTGCTGGTTCCAGAAAATAACAGTCAAATCATCTGCATCTAGGAATCTCAATGTTCTAAAATATAATTGACAAAACTAGCATCTCCAGATATCTGCACAACTTCAGCTCTCTTTTTGCTTCAGCCTTTAATTTGAATTATAAATTTGTCAGTATACAGTTTTTACTTTGGGATGCACTATGCCAGAAAGAGACAAGCCAGATCTAAGTATACTTTTTTCTAATATCCAAATAGAGTCATTTCCTACTGTTCCTTTTGTTTCTGATTTTGTTCACTGTACTCATATTCTGATTCAGAAACACATTTCCATGCATTTTCAGAGTGTGTGAAGACATGTATTCTATGATAAATCCTTCAGAATCTGACATGAGTTGTGAACTGAGCAGCGTGGAAGGTACTCGCCACATCACTAAGAAGTCTGTACTAGGAACTTGTATCAGATTGCAGACATTTTAAAAAAAAATGTATTCTGACAATGGCTAATATGAAAATGCAGCAGTATGAAAGGTGGTTATTACAGAAAAGTGGAGAAATCTATCCTGTCCTCAAATAGTGGGAGATCTTTGAACCAGATTCTGACTGAAAAAGTTCACAAGGCTAGAAAATTGCTATCTGTAATTTTTCCTTTATATTTCCTGTCTGGTACAGAGATTATCATTATGATCATTACCAGAGTAATGTTATAGTTTCAGAAGTTGTAATAATATATATTTGGAATAATTTTTCAACCAATAAATGACAACCAAATTATCCTGCTAGAATGAAGAATAGGCTGTTAATTTCATTCCAGTTCATTACTGTTGTATGTCTCTAGTATCTTAAACTACTTATAATAACTTTCAGTGATGCATATTTTTACTCTCAAACTTTTCCTGAACAGCTGTATGTTTATGCAGAAAACAGGCAGGCTAAACTGTTACATAATTCTACTTCTTACTTCCTTCTGCTGCTGAACTAAATCTGTTGTTATATGTTTATATTCTACAGAGAAGAATAAGGAATAAGCATCAGTTTTAGTACCAAGTTATGGAACTTCAGCTGGTGTTTTTTTAAAAATAGTGAATTCAACAACAAAATAAGAGTCAAAAAAGGAGAAATATATTTTAATAGAAATAATTTAAAACCTTAAAAGCACGTAAAGTGTTAATTTATTTTGATCATTTAGATGCTTACTTCACATATATTTTGTTCAGAGATTCTCTCACTCCTTAGCTTTTGATTCTACCACCTATTCTTTCTTGAGGAGTCTCAAAAAAGAGAATTTATTTTTATGTATTCACCTGGTGCCTTCCCTCTTAAACCCAGAATGTGGGACAGAGAGAGATCATACAACTTGAGCACCTTATTGGCAAATAATAGAGAAGCAATAATAACAATAATGGAAAACAAACTCTCTAGCACCAACACTTGTAGCCTTTGGGTATGACTAGGAAAATTAGACCCCTTCTTTTGGGGTTTGGATGAAAAGCACGATCTATAATTCAAAATCAACCTAATGAAAAATAAGAAAAAGAAAATATAAAACTCCCTTTTAACCTTAATGTAGTCACATGAAAAAACAATTCTTGGTAGAGGAGATAAAGTTGAACCAGTGTAACATAGGATTTAAGCTGATGGACTGGCCCTGGAAGCACTTGGTTCTAGTCTACCCTCAGCCACGCATGCTGACCATGGATGGTTTTGGGCCAGTGACTCTCTCTCAGCCAAAGCTACTGTACAGGGTCGTTATGGTGAAAATAGGAAGAGAAAGCTCTATGTATGCCACCTTGAGCTCCTGAATGAATGGCAGAATATGAATTTAATAAATAGATAATCAAGATACAGAACTGCTATAAAAAGATAACTGGTCCAAAGGATCTCTTATATAGAGGTAACCAGGAAAATATAACATCCTGGGCAGATCTCAAGATGGTCTAGATCTGTAAGAAACTTAGGGAACCCTGCTGTACCAACTTCCCAAGTTGATCACCCAAAGCTTGCATAGAGACAGTGGATTCCAGAGTCCATAAAATGAATTAAAAGGTAACCTTAGTACAATGCTAACTAGAAATTTACCTGTGTCTACTCAAGTTGCAATTTCTGGAACCAGAAATTGGCAATTAAGATAAAGTATTGGTAGCCCTATTTGCCTATCCATTCCCACCCCCACAAAAACATACTTGCAATGACCAAACTGGGATTATCCCATGTGAATGAGGGTCAAAATTATGCTTACACCACCACATCTTCCAAATATTCTTTGCAATTTTCTGTACTGGAAATATAGTAGGTTTTTGATCAAAGAGGAATCATGCCCCTGAAAGTTGTCAAAATGGACACATAAGAATTGTGCTCATTATGCTTCCTTTTTTTTTTTAATTTGGTGACATGGATATTTACTTTGTATAGATTTTTATTTTTATTTTTCCATGAAACATATGCAAAAATATGTGCCTTAAAAGGATTCCAAACAACCAGTAAATTTGCAGAATGCCTGTTTATAGAAAGAATATCATTGTTCCTTATTCCCAATCTGATTTTGCATTTTATTTTTATGCAAAATTTAAATGAATGGCGATCATTTGAATTTAAAGGGTTTACCCTCCAACAATGAGAAAATACACATTAGGATCGTAATCAGAATGGTAATAAAATCAATAATCTTAATAGAAGGAATGTTGAGATCGGCTGGATTCACAAAGTATTTAAAAGTCATCTCAAACTCCATCACTGAGGAGGTCAGATGGATCATCTGGATGATTGTACTTTAGATCAGATGGTCTGAGGTTTATGTTACCAACCTTCTCCTGTGTAAGTTTAAGTTATCCTTTGACTTTGACTTGGGTATTCCCTTCAAGTTGTATGATTGTGTGGGTCACCAAATATCACTGAACCACCAGCACCTAGGAAGTTATTCTCATGACAGCAGAAGCAACTTCCAAGGGGCGAGGCCTCCCGGAACTATCAAATCAATATGGAGCCACAGCACTAAGTCAGAATGTTAAGCTTGTCTGTTTGCTTTTGCAAACAAAGGACATTTGAACAGCTGCCGGATTCAGCCTATCTTGGCTTCTGTAAACACAGAGGGTGAGGGGAGAAAAAAAAGAATCTTTTCGACAGTAGGACAATTAGGCCCAAAAAGAATGTCTTAAGGGTGCTAACTTGCAGGATAAATAATGAAAACTCCTCAGCCCATGTTTGAAAAACTGTAACTATTCCAAGGGCAACAGTGTAGAATCTGAAAGCTCAACAATAAGTGTTAAAGTGAACCTATCTACAGCATACTTTCGCACATATTCAGTCGTGAATGCCTGAGCACCACTAATATGACTGGACAGTGAAGAAAAGAGAAATAGATAAATTAAATAAATAAGCATCCCTAAAATAAAATAAGGCTAAAAAGTATTCCACAATAGGAGAATCAAAACAAAGATCAAAGCACAGGAACTCAGGGTTCCTGATCATGCAAAGCAATGCAAATGTATTTATCATAATAGTTACAAGTTTGCTATTGACCTTCACTATCAATACAGATAAACTGATAAATCTTCTCCTAGTCAGCATCCTAGAAAAAATTAGCTAACGCCTAAATGTGAGGGAGAATGTTTTTTAAAAAATATATAATGTGATTGGAATCCTCCAGTTCATTCACTGGGGCCTCTATTTAGCAGCTGTGTGTGAATATACCCAACCCTATTATGCCTATCTAAGGTACGGTGACCATATTATGTTGGAAAAAATAAAGGACAAACCTGAAAAAGGAGCAACTGTGAAAGAAGTTTATGTTTGTAACTTTGCTTTACAAAGGAAAATTGTAAAAATTGTTTATGTTTGTAACTTTGCTTTACAAAGGAAAATTCAAGAGCAAAACCAAGAAAACTTTACAAAAACACATATTCTAATAAAAGTATCTAAAATCAAACAGTATATATATATGTAAATTTATTTTAAAAAAGACAATTCAATTTCCATATTTTTCACATGAATGTGAAAGACTGTGCATTAAATGGTACCATTTGTATGGTAAAAGTTAAATGACCCAAATAAAGGACAAAAGTGAGTTTTTGAAAAATAAATAAATCTAAAGGACAGCTTTCTGAAACAAAGGACTATAATAAAGGATGCATGGTTGCTGTAATCTAAAAACAGATTTAAGGTCCAAAAGGATAGTTTATTAAGGAAGCTATATGCCCCAATAGAGAACTTGCATTTCTGAGTTTTGTTTTTGTTTTTATCATCATGGTGAGGAAAAGGCGAAAGAAGTATTCTGCTCTTCCTGTAGGATAGCTTCCTGAGGATAGCTTAAGAGTACCAGTGTTTTCCAATCAAGGGAAGCAGAGCAGTGAGAAAGAAAGGAGCAAAGATGCCCGGCCTTGCTTGGTATCTCTACTCCACATTGCCCTAGTGGTGAGTAGGCTAAAGAGTACAAAGGGTCTTCCCTCCTTCAGTGCTCTCCAGCCATCCTTGAGTCAGCAGAAACCCTGGCTGCATGAAATTTGCTGCCCCATTGCCAATCCCTATCCTGGCTCTATTGCGTCTGCTCCCTACCACTGCCAGTCACGTGCCTTCCCTCAAAGATAATCGGTGACAAAGCCTCATAGATTTTATACATCTGGAAGCTGCCCTTGGAACATGTTAGGTTAAGCGAAAAAACTCTAACCAGCACTGTTAGCACTGGTACAGTTAAGGATGTTTTAGGGAGGAGCAGCTGGCCCTTTAAATCACAAGCCAGCCTTATGTGCCCAGAAGGAGTGACCCAACCCCGACAGACAATAAAGGAAAAGAAGGGGGTTCTGCCAGGTTTGGGGTAGGAAGAGTTTTGGTGTCTTTTGTAAGGGAGTTGGCTGGAGTCCTGGATGAGAGGGTGATCTTGGGCAAGGTGAGAACTTGAGTAGTTTGAGTAGTTTAGTTAGAATATGGCTCCAGTAATACAGTGGAAGGGAACCTGTGTTGTCTCTTGTGGATTATGGAGTTCTAGCAGTGTTGGAGACTAACGTGAACTCAGAGACCAATTAAATAGAATGAGCAGCCAAACGTCAGGAAAACAAAAAAGGATAGGCATTGTCAATATCCTCAGCACAAACATCAGTGTAGTTCAACAAAATAAAACAAAACTGTGTATAATAAGGAGTGCGTGTATATGTGTATGTGTGCCTTTAAGTCGGTGTTGATTCCCTGGACCAGTCCCTGCAGTTTTCCTGGCAAGAATTCAGAAGTGGTTTGCCCTTGCCTGCTTCCTAGGGCTGAGAGGGAGTGACTGGCCCAAGGTCACCCAGCTGGCTTTGTCCCTATAGCAGGTCTAGAACTCACTATCTCCTGGTTTCTAGCCTGGTGCCTTAACCCCTACGCCAAACTGGCTCTCATATAATAATAATAAGGATTATAATGCAGGAAAAAGCTGGGGAGGATGATAAAATGATATCTTAATTACCCACCAGAGGCTTGGTGCTAGGGAACAGGCTAGGCTGAAGCAAGTTCTGAGTGAGCCAGTGATCAGTGAAAAACAGGAGTCCTATCATACCAAACCCAGCCTCAGTTAAACAACCAACTGCAAAGCAAAGGCAGGAAATTCTGTGATCCCAACAGTCTGCCTGCCATTATAACTGCTTGCCACCCCTCCATGGCTTAGTTTGTTCCACTGCACAGTATAAAGCATCTTATCTTGGGTTGGAATCTTGGCGGCTTTGCTTCTGGAAGAAGCAGCCTGTTTATTGGAACTGATCTGGCAGGAGAATTTGGGAAAGTGGGTGAATTGGTGAATTGCTTTTTCTTTTGGTATCTCTACCAGCCCTATTTGTCATGGGGCTTTTGTCTTATACTAGACAACAGTAACTGACCTCTTTTCTCACTCCCATCCCCACCTCCCACCCTGAGTTCAGGCCTGCTGTGAGGGCTGGAGTGGTGGGGTGTCATCTTTCCCAGAAGCGTTGCCAAAATGATTCCAAGAAGTTGCTGGTGCAACTCTGTAACTGAATCCCCTGGGAATGGTTCCCATTAGATATTGTCCTCTCCCATATCCTTGACCTATTCAGAACCCTCTTTTTTTAACAAGATCAAAACTTGTTTTGAGGGGGGCAGTCATAACAGGATTTGTAATGTGTGTTGTTGGCAAACTCATCTGAGAGAACAATTCAAACTCCTCCTGCTTATTTCTTTATCAGGGTGAACTTTTCCCTGCACGTTCCCATGCTTTGCAATGCCAGCAGTGTCTAAAACAAATTTTGCCACCTTCTTAACAAGTAGTTGAACTGAGATTCATGCATTGATATTCTAAACTCAGAGCTAGCTTGGCAGGCTCTGGCACAGGCTTTCTTTCCTCCATATGCGCCTAGAAACCTTATTTAGATTAGTGCTTGCCTTTTTCCTTGAATTCTTTTATGCTTAAGGCCTCCTGATTGCTTCTATATATTGTTTCACATCCATAAATCTGTGGCTGTGTTTGTTTAATAGCAGCAACAGATTTTGGCCTGAATTTAAACTCCATCTTAGCCACTTCAGTTCTTGTATTTAAGCCATGTTGTTGTTCCCAGGGTTTCAAACTGCTTAGATTTGTAGCTATTCAGATAACATGTTTTATTTCGAGTACATCCATTTACCTCAATCAATAGGTGTTCCAGACATCTTTATAAAAGATGTGCATTTATAAAAGATGATGCAACTTGTGTCCAACCAATCCAAATTTAGTTTATTAACCATCTATTGTGATGTATCAGTTGCTTGACACTCCTTTCATTTCTATTGTCTCAGGGAGGCAGAAGAAATGTGACAGCCATACAGACCTACGAGCTATATTCACTTTTGTGGGTCCCAATTTATGCAGGCCTGCTTTTTTGAGGATCACTGCTTTATAATCTTCCAGAAGAGGAACTGAGTTTGTCTCTTTGCGCAACTGCAGAGAAAATATACTTCCCCAGCGTGTACACACAGATTGTGTCATTCATGGAACCATTAAAAGCCATTTCCAGAGGTGACAGACATTTGGGTTCCATTGGTCCTCAGCAACAGTCAGTAAAATATTGTTTTGCATACCAAGGCAGAATAAAGGAGGATAAACCAATAACTGTCCTTTTCAGGTGCTTCTCAACATGCTGTAAAAAAGCCATGTGTACAATGTGTCTAGGTTTGCCATGTGTCTAGTATCTTAAAGCCTAAACTCAAAGGCAGAGTTCAGAAATATAAAGGGTTATCAGGAAAAATAAATCCCTTAATTAAGGGAGAGTGGATTTTCCTCAATTTGCCTGTAACAATTTAAAAAATATAACAATGACATAAATTTTGAAAAAAAAAACCCTTTTATTGTTTTAAAAAATGTTTTAAATGACTTTGTGCAGTCAATTATTCTGCTACAAAAGCTCTAGACCTAAATTTTAAGAGTAGTGCTAGCAGCAATAGCACTGCTACAACATTTGCTAAGTCACCTTCTCCCAATCTGTTGCCCTTGAGATACGTCAGGACTACAACTTGCAGAATACTTCAACTGCATGGTTGACTGATGGTTGGTATTCTGGGAATAACATATCTGAAAGGTTCAAGACTGGGAAAAGTTGGTGTAGATTAGAAAACCTGACTGTACAATGACTCTTTTTGTATAACACGCTTAATCCAGTGACTTAAAGGCCTACAGTACATATATACAAACATATACAAGCATCACATGGACATAGTTTGGAGGGAAAATAAATCTCCATAATGGGTTTCAGTAAGAGTTAGTAGTGCTAGTTTATGACGTAGGAAACCTGGGCAGTATACAGGATCCTATAATATTTTGTACTTCTAAACACTAGGCAGGTGGAGAGAGATTGCCATCTTCTTTTGAGTAAATACCATAGAAATGCAGTACACTTCAGTGTTATCTTCTTTTAAGTAAATATACCATCTTCACTGTCCACATAATATGCATCTTGCTTCCCTTCTATCTTACTCCCATTTACTCACTTTTTTCCCTAGATCAAACTCTTTTAATTCTTGTAAAGTTCCATCTGAGGGAATTGCTCCTAGTTCTCTCTTGCACAGCAGACATACACTGGGAAAATATTTCCTTGGATTCTCCACAACAGCCCTTGGATTCATTTACTGGTCATTCTCAGAAGTGTAAATACAGTAAGTATTCTTGATTCAATAAACAGAGGTCGGGTAAACTGTGTTCAAGCTCTGAACCAAATAAAATTCTGCCTTTAATTTTATTTTTAATAATGCATGCTTTATTTTTAGCTTTATAATGCTTAACATATTCTTTTCATAATGCTGAGCCTTGTCAAGATAAAGCTGTATATTTATTTACTTGGCTTTCCAAATTTGGCTGTAGCCTAATTATGGGGATGAAATTGAGATGTCCTGCACCATTTCCATGCTAAGCAGAGCCTCAAGAACGATACATCTTCAAGACTGCTTTTGAACCAACTAAATGCCTCTAAAGGATCACTGGCTAAGATTTAGTTTCCTTTGCTCTAAAAAGTGCAGCATGTGTTTATGTGGTCTTTCCACACAGCCATTGTTTTAATCCTGAAACCTTCACAAGTCTGTTCACAGCACTTACAATTCTCCTCGATGTCACTGCTTTCACAATGCCGTAAACCATTTGCTGCCTCCGATGAACAAAGAGAAAGCAATGCAGATGAGTGATTTCAATATCACCTTGCAAGTCCTAGATGGGTGGAGAGCAATAGTCTGTTGTTGGGGAAGGTTTATGCTGCAATAAAGCATTTTGTACAGATTTGCTACACTGTGGTGTGTCCAGTCCTCAGAAAGCAAAGAACCCTCACACCTGCTCACACAAGCTGCTCTCTGGACTTGTGGCATTGGTGGCTCTTAGGACGGACAAGCCCCGGCAATTTGTATAGTCAGTAATTTCTGCTTGCTGCTTCACCCCTATCTGTCAGCCCTTTGAGGTAGACCAGACTAAGAAACCAAAGTTATCAATGCTAATATTACTTTTATTATAAGGTTATAGCAACCGAAGCTTGCAAGTCTGAATGCTCTTCCCCCCATCTCTCCCTTTAGCTTTGTGAGAACCTAAGGAGGGTCTTGTCTGAGACGCTTTCTCAGGTTACAGTTCTGCCTTGGACTCAAGTTGCTTTTATTTGACCATTGTCTTGGTTACAGCTCCTCTTCCTATTCCTCAAGGTTATTCCTACTGTCCATTACACCACTCAATGTGCCTTCAGGTAAATTAAATTTCCCTAGGGGTGTGCATGGCTGCCCTGCATGACTAGCTGAAAGACTGAAGGCTTTCCCAGCCAAGCCCCTTATGTGTACAGGACCTGGGATGGCGACTCCCCTGCCTTTACCAAATGAACCCCACTGAATGACACCAACTTGGATGTCTGCAAATAGGGATTCAATAAATTAATTAAGGATATAGTTATCACTGGCTACTAGTCTATATGTTACCTCCAATGTCAGAATGAATTTGTATCTCAATATTAATTGCTGGGGAGCACGAGCAGCAGAATGCTATTGAAGTGTGAGGCCTGCCGAATGATTCCTAGCTGCTCACTGTTGGAAAACAATGCTTTGTTAGTTTAGATTTTTAAAATGTGCATTAGAAGTATCTTAAAGTAGTATGACTGTTGTCAAAGGACAAACAGGAATTTATGTGGCAGCTTTAGTGGATGAAGCCTATACTTAGTTTGATTACTCAACACTGTCAAGGGAAATTTCAGTAATGCCAGAACTGGAGATATGGCTAGGTTCATATATTTTGTTTGGCCCTAGTTTACCATCTGGTGTGAACTCAGCTGCTGTGGTTTGTAAACTTTGGCTTAGTGTGTTGTATGGACCATGCCATTGTTACTTATTCAGTAATGCCTGATTAAACAAACTATATCTTAGCACAATGTGTAAACGTAATCATTGTGGGATGGACTATCAGCACTGACAGCTTTTCCCAAACTGGTGCACTTCAGAAGTGTTGGGCCAGGAAACAGAATTCCTAGCCATGTGAAAAGGCTGGTGTAGAGTTATACTTCTACTAAACAGGATGTATTGGAGTGTTGGGATGTGAAATCATGGCTGGTGATACGAATTCTGGTCTATTCCTTATAGCCTGGCAACTTTTCAAGTTTAAACTTTTCAAATCCCGACTTAAAATTAGCGTGTAATAAAAATATCTCCATGATATAAAGAAATAATCAAGATGTTTTCTCTGCTGCTATTTAGCGATGTATTTTGTCTTGTGGTTATGTATTATGCATGCATTTTTGTTACTGTAACTTTTATGATTTGCTTCTTTGTCATACAACATATTGAATACTAATCTGTTATTGTGATAACAATTATTTTAAGGTTGCTTGATCAGTGTCAGATGATATCCTTCCTGAAATGTTCTGCATTGCAAATCAGTACATTAAAAAAAGGGGGGCCTACGCACAAACATACATGACAACTCATCCTTGGCTTCCTGGAAAACTCACTGCATTTTGGGATGAAGAATAAGATTGGACTTCCTCATCTCTTGCATCTAGCTCTCCAGCCATGCTCAGTAGGACTTCATCTATTACTTCTAATGTACAGATTTGGAGAATCAGCTTATAGTTCTTACTACTAACCCAAATCCCAGACCAGTGCCATTCTCTACAGCTCCTTTAAGTGTTTTTCATCTTGGGAACCCAAAAAGTTGTTTTGCAAAACCAGAGAGCGTTGCATGTCTTATAAATATTTAAGTTCCATGGTTTAGTTTCTTTTTGCTTGTTTAACTATCCTGAAAAAAATTAACAGAGGTATCTAATTGCACTATTTCACAATGTTCGGGTATTTAATTATCATTCTTTATTAGTCTGTTTTTCAGCAGTTAAAAGATAAACCACAGGTTCCAAGTTAAGACATTGTAGTGGATATTATTTGAATGGTGCCTCCGATCTGCATTTACTCAAGGGAAGTGAGTCTTTAATTTGACACTTTGAGCATCCTCTGTGACTTTAAAAGGAAAATAATAACAATAGATTGGCATGGATCAGAGCTTTCAGCAAAACAGTGTTGGTAGAAAAATAGCTTTATGCAAAGCTAACAAACTTGCATAACCTGGCTTGAGTAGAATAAAAAGGACAGCAAGACTCATTTGTGCAGTTCTCCAAAGCTTTTTGTAATTTCCTGTAAGTCTGAGGCTTCAGTAAACTGCAGGGGTTGCAGATTCTGTCTCCTGTGTGACTTGAAATAACAAGGATTACTCTCATTTCAAGCTAAGGTGAGAATTAAGACACAGTAAAATTGTGGGGAATGGCACTAGATCTCAAGATGTTGTCTAGTTGACTTATATTTTATTTCCAGAACCATTACTAAAATTAGAATTTGCATTCCTGTTATCCACATCTGAAGTTAGATCAGGGTAAATACTATAAGGGTGGACATGGTTGAGGAGAGTGGAATCCTCTCTGGTCTTACTTTTTTATAAGCTATTTCTCAGCCCATGGGTTTCTGGTCAGTTGGCAGAAGAAACTATTACATTATGTTGGCTGAGGACTGGACCCCAGACAGAATATGGTATATGTGTAATGGCTATAAGTTTCGTTGGCATTTTATACCCCATCACTGAGTTTTTGAGATAACATATTTAATTTATGGTCTAATTAACATTTTTGCCCCATATTGTGTCTGTGGTATGCTGCAGTCCATAAATCCTGGAGAATGAGCCTGTAGCATCTCCTAATAATGGAAGAGGCAGAAAGTGTGGAGACTAGAGTTGACATGGATTCCTCTTTACTTATTCCATTTGGCCCTTAGAGAGCGTAACAAGAGTCAAACTGATTCATGTCCCTGTGCCAATTCTTTAGCTCCCTTTGAAGATTTAAAAGATCTGAATTTAGCCTTCAGTATCCTGGGGTCACTGCGGTTCGCTGGCGCAACACCAACACAATTATTAGGAAGGCATAATGTCCTGTTTTGACCTCTCTCACACACACTTCTCCCTGCAGGGAGACCAGCCAGGACAATGTCAAGTCATAAACTTTGTAAGCACAACTTGCTTCATGCCTGTGGCTGGGTAGCATTGTAAAAGGATCCAGTTACCAAGCAACCAGGGTCAGAATGTCACTGGGTCAAATGTAAACGAAACCTTAGGATCTTGTCTAGGTCTATTAATGTATTGCCAGCCAACAGTGTTGAGGTGACTGTTTCAGGCACAAGAGTAATTAGACAAGCAAGTATGGGTGACTGCCCACTCAGAACACCATCTTGCCCATTCTTCTTCTTCTTCTTTTTTTTTTACAATGGTAGCATTGTAAAAGGATCTGGTTACCAAGCAACCAGGGTCAGAATGTCATTGGGTCAAATGTAAATGAAACCTTAGGATCTTGTCTAGGTCTATTAATATATTGTTATCCAACTATGCTGGGTGGCCGTTTCAGGCATTTGAATAATTAGATGGGCAAGCATGGATGCCTTCTCACTCAGAAAAACGACTTGCCCATTTTAGGGAGCATCTTGTTGGTAGAGGGCATTTTGCTTATCTTGATTGCTGACTGGAACTTAAGGATGGTTTAGCATCATAGGATTGGACAACTGTTTTGTGACTAAGGCCCCACTGACAAATGCCACAGTAAGGTCATGTTTTGTGAAGGTACTATTTGGTACATTTTGCCTCCATTTTAGGTAGTCAGGATGGGTTTCTTGAGGGATTGCCAACATTCTAGCAAAAAACACTAAGAGCACAATCCTATAAATGTGTGTAGGATATAAGGCCCATTGAGAACATCAGAACTTAAGGCCCACTGAGTTCAGTGGGGGCTACTCCCAAGTGAGAATGAAGTCAGGGATGTATCTATGAAAGGCTCATATCGCTCTCTCAGAAGCTACTATCAGATATTGGGAGCCGGTGGTGGCATCATTGTATTTTGCTGCAGATGCCACAGTAAACTGCTTAAAAGAGAGAAGGAGAAGTTTGGATGAACTGGAAGAGAAGAGAACTGGAAAGAAATGTCTCCATTTCTTCCTAGGAAGTAGTATCACAAATCAAGATTGTAGGAAACATCTTCTTTCCCTGGCTATTGTATAAGGTTTCCTCAAGTAGCAAGGAATAGACACATTTATTAGTTTCACTTCTTCCCACGTGTTTTTTTTTAGATCCCAAATTCTTTCAGATCCATAAAAAAATCTGATAGTTTCTCCCAATTTGACTTTTTTCCTTAAATTCTTTCTGTCCTGCTTATGAAGAAATTTGCAAATTTAATAAGTTCCATTAAAAAAAATGAACCAAATTCTCACACATTTCTCCCTTTAGTTTTTCCTTACTTGCTCCAGTTAAATTTCCAAGTTAGGGTGTTCTGGGACCGTTCTGTTTCTTTTTTCTTTTTTCACTTGCTTGCTTGTCAGTTTTGGAGACAGCAGTTGCTTTGAAACAGATGTTTTCTGACTACAGAAACAGTGGGGATGTATCCAGATTTAATTCAGTATGAAATCTCTGATCATGGCATTGTTTGATTCTCAGGGGACTCAACTTGTGCCAAAACCAGGACTGCATCTTTGTTTAGTAACTACCTTTTTCCAGATGTTCACAAATCTGCAGAAAAATACATTGGGAGTAAAACTTCCATGCACATCTCTGCCTCCATGCACCTTTAACTTATCATGTTCATTGAGCCCTTCTACATGGCTAGGGCAGCCACGTAGTCTTTTTCTATATTCACAAGTTATGGAGTTCAGGCTTTTATTAAAGCAATGAAATCTTATGCATCAGTGGATTAATTTATCGTGACCTTTTCAAAGCTTTTTACCAACATTCTCATCTTCTATCTTTCACAGATTTGGAAAGGGTCATTTAGGTGTCATCCCCCTGCTTGATACAGGAATCCAAATTAAAGCAACCCTGACAGCTGTATTCAAGCAGAGGGTAGACAATTATCTGACAAGGAGGAGCCCACCTTCTTTTTAATTGCTTCCATTGCTGAACAGCTCTTACTGTGTTTTGGAAATTTCGAAGGTGCTTGTCCATTCCTTTCTTCAAACTATTAATGAAATAGTCACTACACTTGATAACTCTCTCCTGTCTGATGAGGAATCACTGATGATTACTCTTTCAATATGATATTCAAGGCAGCTGTGTATTCACTCAATTGTCTTACCATTAAACACAATATAATTAGTTTGCTAATTAGAGTTTCATGGAGTACTTCATGAAATGCTTCACTATAATCAAGGGATATGACATCTGTAACATTCCAATAATTTGTTAAGTCACTCAGTCAAAAAATGAGGTAAGTTAGTTAGGCTTGACAAATTCATGCTGAGTTCTGGTAATTATCACATTGTTGCTTTTTCCACTGATCCAAGATCCTGATCAGCTTTCTTGCTTGAGCTATCAGTATTGATTTAGTCAACAACTATTTAATATGTGACTGAGCTGATTTGCTTTCTGTTGTTGCCACTGGAAGTTGCCTATATGTTCTAGCAGAGGCACAAGAGGCAAAATTACATTCAATCACTGAATTTCTAGCCTGCCTGCCTGCCTGCCTGCCTACCTGCCTTCCCTCCCTCCCTTCCTCCCTCCCTCCCTCCCTCCTCCCTCCCTTCCTTCCCTACCCCCCTCCCTCCCTCCCTCCCTCCCTCCTTCCTTCCTTCCTTCCTTCCTTCCTTCCTTCCTTCCTTCCTTCCTTCCTTCCTTCCCTACCCCTCCCTCCCTCCCCTCCCCTCCCCTCCCCTCCCCTTCCCTTCCCTCTCCTCCCTCCTTCCCTCCCTCCCCTCCCTCCCTCTGACTGCTCAGCAGGTCTGGACGGCTTGCCTAGAAGAATAACCAAGCTTTTAACAATTTACGGAAAATCATTAAGATGGGTGCAGTATGGATCTCTGTGGGAATGTCATTCCAGAAAGCAGGGACCCCCACCTTTTTGAAGTTGCTTTTCTACTGCTAAAAATATAAAAATCCTTCTTGGGGAGGGGGACATACATTTTATTAGTGTTTAGTATATCCTACAGATCAGTAAAACTTTACATTGTTTAAAGGCTGAAATCCTAAGCATACCTACTTCAATAGAAATTTTACTGAAATTAGTATGATTTCTAAGAGATCATGTGCTTAGAACTGGGATGTCAGTGTGAAATACAGTCTGATGGAACTCAATGTACAAGGCACAATTCACTTTCTTAGAATATAATTCAGTCCTTCTTCCCAGTCCTAATTTTTTCCTTAAATGCTGCCATTGGTATTAGGCTTGACAGGCTACCTAAGATTCATTATATGTAAGGACTGATTCATTGCATCCATGCATATCACTTGATTTTTTTTTTTTTTTTTTTTGCACACTGTGTTACAATGGCTGGCATCAAAATCTGTGTATTCAACTTGCAGTTAAAATGTCTGTGTTGATGTGAGGCAATACAGGAATTCTCTAGAATTATAGTCATGGTGATGGCCCATTGACATAATATGTAGGTCATCCTCATTCAAATATGTAAGATGTAAAGTATTGGGTGTGTATGTTTAAGCTAAAATTCGCATATGGAGGCTATTACACAGTCAGCTTCAAGAATTACTTTTTTAGGAATGACTCCCCGAATCCCTATATATATATATATATATATATATATATATATATATATATTTAAAAGTCAAGTTGCTAGCACTCATATTTATTTTAAAAAAAAGCTTGAGAATGTGATTTCTTGCATAAGATAATGTAAATAATAAAAAATTCTAGCTCAGCTGGATACATGCATTTCCAGATGTTCCAGTGGCATAGACAGTTGTAAAAAAATTATTATTCATCAGAAATCCTTGTTTCTTGCGAGACTCCATTGTGGCTTTTCATTTTGAGGTTAACATATTTCTTGATCTCAAGCTACACTTTAGCATGATTATCTTGCTATGGAATCCTAGTACTGCTTTCCTCTTAAGTTGATATAGAGACTTTCTTATTTTCAAATTCCAAGTAATTTTTTCTCTTTGAATAAATGAACTGTTTATTGAAGATTATAAATATTATGCCATCTTAAAGACACTCTTAGAATGTGTGTTCTGTGTAAATGCAATACACAGAAGAAAAGACATTCCTAATTGCTGGACATTGTTTTTTTATAAAAGTACCGGCAAAAAAATGGTTAAAGGTTTCTCACAGAGCCTGTTCTCTCAAAGAAGCCAAGAAGATTAGTCTTGTGTATGCTCCATTATTTGGAATTTTTATCTCCTCCTGGCTCTGCCTTCCAAGTCATTTTCAAGGCCAGCATTTCTTCAGTTTGGGGTCTATCTGCAGAATTTTGACTCCTAGAACAACTACACAGCAATGTAGACAAGTTCTTAGGTATATGCATTCTTGAAAGATAAAATTTCTTTTGAGTCTTCTTGGCAACGATAAGGAAGTAGCTTGCCATTGCCTTCTTCTGGAATGTTTTTTCAACTTTCTCACTAGCCCCCAGTCCTGGGACTTCCTGGTGATTTCTTATGCAAGTACTAATTAGGCCTGATCTTGATTAGTTTCTCTAAAGAGAAGGAGTAATTAGTATAATCACGTTTTTCTAATAACTTCGTATTCAGTGATGCTAGTTTCTAGCCTATGATGAAAATCAGTCAAGATAATCAAAGAAGACATTTTAATGCTATTTTTTCAGGATAATGTATTCAAAATTATGGCCTTGTAGTTTAATTTTATTTGTGTCTTAGGCATTTGATCTGAGGAACCTAGAGCTCTTAAAAAAAAAAAAGGATTTCTAAAAAAAGGATTTCCCCCAATAACATATATATTATTTCTTCAGTTTATTTGCCAGCCCAATCATGTATTCTAGCTGGCTTACAATATTACCACAAAAATCATAAAAACATATAAAACTAGTTTAAACCATCATGTCTGAAAACACAAGAACTGGATTAAAAAACATAGTTGCCATAGAAAAAACACCATACCTTCCACAGGCCCAGAGAGAGGCTTGTCTTAGCCTTTTTTAAAAAAAGATAACAGGGTAGGGGCTATTCCATAGGACAAGGGTGGGCATGGGAAGGTTGGCCTCCAAGCCTACATCCCTCTAACTTCCCAAGAAGAAGGAATCAGAAACATGAGCTCCTGGGTTGAATGCCAATGGGAAGTGAAGCTTGTACAGTGACTGCTTCTTCTTTTATTAGCCACAGTGGAAACAATGTTGAAGCAAAGTAAATTTGCACAAGGAGTTCCTCAGCATCATCCCTAAATTCATTACAGATGAAGTTCACCAACTGCCATTAGTACTCTCTTTTATGCATCCTTTAGTTGCTCTGCTTCTACTGCTGTGTCTTTAATATGCGTGCTAAGCATCTATGGGCTGCAAAACGTGCCAGGATAAAAGATCTGAAGCTTTGCACTGGGATGAAAAATCAGTCAGGCACAGAAAGGCGCCTGCTGCTATCTTGCTCCAGTTTTATCTATCCCTCCAATTCTGTTCCCCCAGTTATTTACTTTGGGGTAATCTTGTCTTAATTTGTCCAAGAGTGAAAGTCACAGCGCGACTGTTGCAATTATACTTATTATTTTGGCCACCAGAAATCTGCAATTCTTCTCCAAGCTTAATGAAAAAAATGTGTGACGTTATTGAGGATAATTTTATTGTGGCCTCTCCCTCTTTGCTACCGTTTTCATTCTCCCAAAATCTCAAAAACAATTTCAAGCTGACATGTGATGGTCCTCATTGCCACCACACTGTGAACATGGAGCAAAGGCCATTAAGTACTCTGTCTTTTTTCCTTAGCTTTTATTTATTGATTTGTTGATTGATCATGTTTGTATAGCTGCCCATCTCACAAGAGAGTGACTCTGGGTGGTGTACTTAAAAAGAACAAATAAATACACATAAAGCAATCATTAGAACTATAAAAACTATTTAAAAAACCCACACAAAACAGGAGAGGGTGATGTTAACCGTAGTAAGGGAGCCATCGCAAAATCTCCCCCGCCCCCTGCAGGAGTTGCTGCAGGTTTTGGAGTTGAAAAAGGAGAGGAGAGGAGTGGAAATAAAATAAATTGCTACCACGATTTCCTTATTTCACTCTCAGTGTCTTCTCTCTTGTGATACAGTTGCTAGTGAAACATCCTTGTCCCCTTAGTGGCCAGTGAGATCCTTAAAGATAACCTGAGCACTTAACAATATGGCAAGCATACAGTACCAATTAAATAACGAACTTTTTCTTAACAACAACTATTCAGAGTCATGGTGCTTCAAATTCTGGAGGTAACGTACAGCCATGATTCTTATCCTCTCTGAGTTGTTCTAGGATTTTTAAAGCTGTCCAAAGTGGTATTAGCGTACCCCAGCAAAGTCCACAGATTAACTCTGTGCTATATGAAGAAATTCCATTTCTGATATTATATCTCTGAATAAATACTTAATGTACACGAATGAAACCTACTCAGATGAGCGCTAAGTTCTCTTTGGGATACGAGCCTACCATTTCACACACTGAAATTGGTAGCCTGTTTTGAGTCACAGATGATGTCTTCCAAATATATTTTTAAGCAAAAGTACATATACAGCTGTGTTGCTTTCAGATCAGGGCCGGGAAGGCTATTGCCAAGAAAATGAATGGCGGGAAGAGCAGAGAAGAAGAAAGAAGGGACCAAAAATAAATAAATAAATAAGTTCAGGCTGTAGTCCTTGCGATAAAAATATGAATGTTACCATCAAATATTCAAGAATATTTATCCCTTCCTGTTTTCAACTCTCAGACAAACATTCTAATCTGAATGATATCAATCCACAGTGCTTTTGCTGGGGGAATTTTTGATTTCTTTTTTAAGCTAGTGAAATCTCTTAGGTAAGTGAAAGAAAGTGAAAGTGAAAGTAGAAAGGGGTACGGCAACAGCAAAGTATAAATCAAATCATTAAATATGTAAACATAATTGTATACAAATACACATAAAATAAATAAACAAATAGTGCTTGACACCTGAGTTCAAGAACTTTGGAAGCATCGTTCTTCTACAGTGATAAGCTACAATGACATCATGCAATCTATGTGCATATTATGCACTTAGCGTCAGATGCATCATGTGACTTGCAAATTACATAATATACACCACTGGTGTGGTGATCTCATGATGCCGGCTTTGTTTTGATGGTTGTTTTTAGTTCAAGCTGTCTTGTTTCAGTTTGTTTATGTTTTTAATTGTTTAGTATTTTATTTTGTAAGCTCAGCTTTCACATCTAACTGACACCTGAGGCTATTCCAGGGGGACATACTCTATTGGATCATAGGAATGGCACATCTTGCACACAGGAGAGTTTCAGCCATGTACATTCTCCTAAATCCAGAGAGGGTTTCATCTGTGTACAGTCCCTAAAATCCAGCAATAATGGTTATCTATAGTTTGGTTTCCAACTTTTCACAGACGATAGTATTAACACTCTTATAATATACATTTCTTTGCTTTGGGATCACTTGCTTCTGTTATATCTCATTGAAACTTTTCTCTGTATGTTGTGTGCTGTGTCTATTAATTTGACAATGGCCTGGCAGTGATAATTCAAAAGCAAAGAGGTTAAAGATAAGTGCAGAAAACTGCCATTTATATCGTTGTCAGCAGTTTGAAATGTATCCTACTGGCTATAGCGTGTGGGATAAAATGGCAGTGTTGGAACTTAAGTTTTTTTTGTTTGTACTGAAACAAATGCTGTTGCTGAAACTTGCACTGAAATTTCTCTAATGATTTATTTTCCTGCAAAGGAGATTTCTTTTTTTAACACCATATTATCAGCATACTTCAGAATTTCTTTCAAATTTCTCATCATGGTGCTTTTAGGCTGATTGTAAGGTTCAAGATGGTAAAGGACTCTATGACTGATGCTTTTGTCTTTATGACACATCTTTCTATCACTCTGCAGCTTGCCTTTCTTCCCACACTTCTGAATCAAAAAGTCCAGTGGGAAGGTTTCTCTGGTTTGGTTGCTTACTTATTGATATATTTCAAATGCTTTTATGCTACTTGTCCTCCCTTAGGATTTAATTGGATCATGAGAAAGAGGGAGGCCACATATGGATGGAGAAATGATTTTACAAAGTAAGGACATTCACCCAAACCCTTGAGCCTAGGGCAATATTTCTTAAAGTGTGGTCCTAGGACCCCTGAGAGTCCCCCAACACCTTCCTCGTGGTCTGCAAAGTGAAAATCACTTGCCACCCTATGTTGAAAAATAATACAATATTAAAACCCCATCAAACAACTGTGAGAAGCAATAGCAGCAGCCAGTGCGTCAATTTTAATTTTTAATATGGTAAATATTGATAAATATAACCCATACAAACAAAAGCTCTTCTGTGGTCCTCCGTAATTTTTAAAAGTGGGGAGAGGTCCTGAGAGAAAAAACAGTTAAGAAACACTGGCCTAGGGCTAAGAGATGGGCTGCAGAGGGCCCCTTGAGGGCAGCAGTTAGAGTGCTGATACGTTTTTGCTGCCAACTAGTAATTGTCTGATTGTTGCAGTGCAGATCTGGTAGCCCTACTTTGGCCGCCTAGTAACACTTGAAAGGAATCATAGACTCACACTCTTCTATTACGAATTTCACTGAAAAAAATGAAAGCAAATCCTTCAAATGGAACGAAAGCTGGTAGAAAAGTGCAGTAACTCAGATGCATGTTTCATTGGCACAAGCACTAGAGATAGGAAGGAAAGATGCAGTGCCAGGTTTAATTCCTAGAAAACCAAAAGGGAGACAGTTCACTTTTATTCCTGCAATGCCTGCTATCTGCACTTAAAATCCATTCTAGAGAGTTCCCTAACCCGTCAGCTGCAAGATGCAAGGGTTCTGGAAGGCCTGCGGGACTAAGTGAGCAGCACTGCTTTAAGTCCACTGATGGAAGACATTTTGTCCATGGAAGTAGACAGCTGGATTCCAGCACCTGAATGTGTGCAGCAGCTCAGCCACAAAGAAGATACTGTAGATATCAGAATTTGAATTCAGTACAGATGAAACAAGAGGAATTGTAGCACATTTATCATGTACAGTTTCCAGCCCACTGCTGTGCTGTGTGTGTCTTGACTGAGGTAGGTGTATTCTTAAATCTTAGCTATGCCTCCCCATTTCTAAATTTTAAATTTCTAAGAATTACATTTTAGATAGATGTATTGCAAAATTGGGCAACCTGGGTTGAGGACCACATTTGGTCTTTGGGTACTATGCCAGCAGCCACGTTCAAAGCAGTGGCTGGAGCCAAGACAAAAATGACATTTGATTTCAGTTATATTTAAAGTGATTTACAGTTAAATATAGTTAATGTGATTATTATACAGTACTTCAGTCTTGTATTTAATTACTTTTCCTTCTGTCACATTAAAAATTATAACTTAATAAGAACTTTGGGAAATTTCTGGAGGCTGCATCCAGGGTTTTCCAGGGCCATAAGCATCTGTGGGATTTCAGATTGTGCATCTCTGATGAGTTATGAGACACTGTCAGGTGTGTGCGTTTTATTTAGCTGGAACCATTTTGCACTGATTGATCTGAAATATAGATCAGCGTCAGGGAGTAGAGAGCAGAACCGGGAAAGAAGAAAGAAAGAAAGAAAGAAAGAAAGAAAGAAAGAAAGAAAGAAAGAAAGAAAGAAAGAAAGAAAGAAAGAAAGAAAGAGGGAAGACTGAGCAGTGGAATTAATGGGAGTAAAAGGGTGCTGGGAGTTGAGATTCCAGAACCATTTATAGATGAATAATAGCTGCTTTCCTGTCAGACTTGTTTAGGGCATAGAAAATGGAACAGGCAAGCAAGAATGGTGTTTCTCAACTTCAGACTAAATTAGAGATACTCCAAAACCATATTGCTTTCAAATCAGCAGATACACTTGGCCCTGGGGAACACTCAGTGTGAGTCCTGACCCTTCTGCTTTGTCCTCATAAAGAGTTGTGTGGGTTTCCTGGTCCTCAAATGCATTGGTGACTACAAGTCAGCTAGTGCCAAGGATGGAAAGGGAGAGAAGGTAGTGGGAATTTTTCCCTCTTCCCCTTAAAATATCTGCAGAGGAGGTATCATATGGGTATTTTGTGTCCACAGTCCAGTGGCTGGCACTCTAAATGAAGGGTAAGTTTGTTTTCCATTATTGCTCAACTGTTGCTTGTGATTTCATTATGGCATACAGGCAAAGTTCTTTGCTGCAAGAATACACACAATTTAGTAAGAAAACTTCTCTTCATGCAAGAAGTCCACTTACGAGGTGTTCTGCTTTTTATTTGGTTCTCGAGAAAGTCTTTTTCTGGTATTTGTGGTGCCTCAGTTATGGCCTGCTGTTCAAGCCTATGACCTGGTCAAGGGCATCTTCTGCAGATATTAGGATTCCCCTCACTTTTTGAAAGGAACAGAGATTGTGACTAAACCCATGAAGGTAACTCTTTTTAAAATCTATTTCAGAAATGTTTAATACATATATTTTACTTATGCTTCACAAGAAGCAGGTTGGAACTAGGAAATATATTCACCAATGAGGAAAAGCCTGAATTTATCTAAAGAGATTCCAGTAATAATTTTTATTTTCCAGTTCTGCTTGTATCTCTTATATTCACTTAACCAAATATTTCCACCCCAATTTCTCCAGGAAATAAAAATGTTGACTCTGCGGTTTAAAGGGAAAACTTTCTGTTGGGTGAAACAGAAGAATACAACCTGAGGCCCTAGGGCTAGGTGTAGCCCCAGAGCTCCTTCAAAAGTTCCAAAAAATGGTAATTTTTGGTATAATATACATGATAGAAAGGGGGAAATAATAAGTACATGAAAAGTAATCATAGTACTTAATTTTGTAAAGCCATTTATATTTGCCTGTGTTCTGGTCTACACTTTGTCTTGATCCTGAATACTATTTGGGGTATGGCCCTGGCATGCCACTGAAAAGCCATCCAGCATGGCCCTTGGCCTGGAAAGGATGCACAGGCCTCCTCTAAAATGTCTGGCAACTGGGAAACAATGTAATTTAAGCACTCCTTCCAAAATTCTGTATCGTAACTAAAAAAATATCTTCATTTTGCTGGCCATCTGATTGGGAGTGTGCTATATTAATTTTGTATTAATCATTTTATTGAGTGTTATTTATCAAATTTATATATCACCAGAATCAAAGTCAATATAAATTAAAGCATCCACAATAAAACAATAAACAATTATGATATTAATTTAAAACCCAATAACAACAGTTCAGTTAATCAAATGAATCTAAATGCCCACTGGAAAAGTTAGTTTTAAACCTGTTTCCAGATAGTGATCAATGTGGGGGCTAACTGGACCTCAGATTAAAAGCTAATCCACAAAACTAGCACTACCACAAGTATAGGTGCAAGTACAAATCTTTATTATGGTCCTAAAACAGTATGATAAAAACAATAACAATAAAAACAGTGGATCCCATTTGCCCATCAGGTCAGAGTTAAAATGAGCTAAAAGTGCCAGGCCTGTATATCTGACCGTGGGCCAAAATACGAGTAGCAATAAGGGTTCTTGGCCTTTTGGCTGAGATCAAGTGTAGTATCTGTTCTTATCAAGCACTACCACCAAGAAGCAGTACCTGCAAACTTCAAATCAAAACAAATCTTTATTACTGTCATTGACCGGGATAAAACTTCTACTCCTTTCACCTCATGGAAATGGGAGAACACCAGCAGTTTCTCCTGGGATGGACTTATTGGGTGAGTTGATTCTGGCTAGAAAAGTGGTCCTGTCAATATCTAGGCACCAAGCCATACAGCACTTGCTAACCCCAAACCATCACTTTGAATTATATTCAGAAGCTCATAGGCAGCCAATGCAAGGCCCACAGCACAGGTGTAACATGGTCATGGCAACAAGTGCCAGATAAGATGCAGACTGCTGCTCTTTCCACCCACTGCAGGTTCCAAGTAGTCTTTGAAGATGGCCCTATGTAGAACACACATGGAGTAGTCCAAATGAGTAGTGATGAGGGTGTGAGTCACAAGAGTTCCTCCTGCTCCAGGTAGGGCTGCAACTGGCACAATGGCTGGAGCTGTGCAAAGAGCGGTATCTGTGAGTCCAGGAGGATGCCTGAGTGAGGCTAGGACGTGCTCTTTTAGGGACAGTCCCTCCTCCTTGAGAGATACTATTGGGACTGACCATGAGAAACAAATAGCAACTCCTTCCTTGGGTTCAGCTTCTATCTGTTTTGTTCTATTTAGGACCTAACAGCCTCTAGAAATCAGGGCAAGATGGTGACAGCATCCCTCGCTTGGGCTGGAAAGGCAATGTACAAATGGATACCATCTGGAATACATCAAGTGTGGGGATGGCTAGCCCCATAGAGGCCTGCTGTCCTCAGCCCCAAAACCATCATCTTCCTGGACTTTTTCCTTCTTTTTTGGTAATGCTTTATATATATTTTTTATGTTTTATGTATTTATATATTTATTGTTTTAATGCTTTGTGTGAGCCATCCAGAGTCCCCCATTGGGGGGAGACAGGCGGAGAGAAATTTAATAGATAAATAAAATATTAATGATACTGCACATCAAATCAATGGATGACCTGCCCTGGTGGCTTCATGTAGATGTTGAAGAAGCAGAGGGGAGAGGGAGAAACCCTGCAATACCCCAGATTAGAGCAGCTACTGAGAAATTTCTCCTTTACCACTGCCACCAACTGGAACTGCTCACTAAGGAAGGAGTGGAACCATTGTAGAACAGGTGGTTCAGAAGGATACCACAGTATCAGTTCTGGCTCTCTGCACATAGTCAATGGGATCAAAAGGCACAAAGAGGTTTAATGCAGCCAGGAAATATGCACTACTCCCATCTAGATCCCAACAAAGATAATCAGTCAGCATGACCAATGCTGTTTCAGTCCCATGTGCAGGCTTGAATCCTTTTATGGTTTTTATTGTTTTACTACTTGGGTTTGTAAGCTGCCTAGAGATGTGCACTGTGGCAATGTACAAATAATGGAAATAAATAACTAAAATAAACCCAATATAATTTCCTCATACTTTTGGAGTTCTTTTAGCTGGCAGCTTTGGGCACTACCCCAAAGATCACATTCCAGTCCAAGCTCCATGCAGAATTGCAACCAACCTTCTACTCTTTTGGAGAAGGTTTTCTGATCACAGTTTTCTGATTCTACATCCAACTATGGACAAGCCACCCTAATGGCATGGCTTCAGAATGGGGGGATTTGAGTGATCGTGCACTGATATAGTAGGTGTAGAGACTGCTTATTTTAAAATAGATCTTAAAGCTCGTTTAAATATATTCCATGGAACTGGTATTGTCTGAAAGTATAATCTCTAGTGCAAATTAAAGGATTGGTTTTATAAAAATACTGTGCAACTATTGCTCAGAGAAGTATGGCAGTCAGAACAGTCATCTGAAATGTCATTGCACACTTTGAAACCATATTGTTTCAAAAAGCAACCTAGAATTTGTGGAAATTGAATAAAAGCTTTTAATTCCTCTCCCTCTCCTTCCCCCTCCCCTCCATTTTCTGAAGACATAAAAGAACAATGGGAAAAACATGGAACAGTGTTGTATCTACAGATGCTTTACAAAATGCAAAATATTGGAATGCAGTGTTTCTTAACCTCTGTCATTCCAGATGTTCTGGTCTACATCTATAACCTGTGATGGGAAGACATCTGGAAGGCAGCAGCTTGGGAAAACATAGCCTCATCTCAAATCTTTCATTATTAACACCCTCCCCCCACTGCCCCCATATAAAGGTTTGCTTCTGTTTAGGATTTACCATTCAATTTATTCTGCTGAGCTAAGAATTAATCTGCCTTCATGCCACACAATTAATGTCATCTGTGATTGGCTTGGCAGCCTGACCCCAAAATTCCCACCTCTATTAGATTTTCATTAGTACAGAATAATTTCTAAAAACATCAAAGGATGGCCCTTCCCCCCCCCCCCCAATCACTTTACTGTTTATAACTGGGGGACAATGTTCATACAGTATGCAGACCAGAGGCTTAAAATGTACCTCTTTGTCTTTAGTACAATAAAATAGCCTGTGCTCAGCCTTTGCTGGGAAGTAATGGTGATTGATAGACTTCAAGTTGGAACTTAACCAAATCATCTTTCCTACTGACTTTGCCTTCTTAAGATGGACAGGTGAAGGCATCCTTCCTCCCATGACCCATACGAAAAGCCTGCAGGTTGTTTGCAATTCTGAGTAAATGAATTCAAACTATGAGTCTCCTGCCCCCTGCAGTGCATCTGGTCCCTTTGTCACTATCTTTTAGATGCTATGAAGAATGTGCCCTCTTTTCTCATGGCTTTACAACTAGGGTAGGCAACCTACTGTAACTCACATGATCCCTTGCCATTGGTCATGCTGAGTGGGACTTAAGTAGCTTGCCTTGTTTAATAACTTTCATCTAACAGCCTAAGTTCTTCTGATATATACTTTATTTTTTACTGTTTTACTTTTTTCAAGAATAGTTCAACTGGCAGCTATATTATTGTTGTTGTTGTTGTTGTTGCTATTTCCCCTTTTTATTTTCCCCAGTGAAATGAAAATTGGGTATAGTATTCTTTTGTTTTGTTTGTGTAGTACTGCAAAGCACCTCAGAATAAAGGCAGGATAAAAATCTTGTAAAGGAAGAGACGAGGAATAGTATTTTACAAGGCTACAGATTTTCTTTCTGCCTTCTTAGGAGTCCAGCAACATGGGACTTTGCATTTTGTCACTCTGAAATATCTTAGCTGAGGCTTGACATTCCTGTGCATTACATCATAATCTGATCACCTGATCCCAGCTTCTGAGTCACTATTGAGACTAAGTTGCAAAGTTCTTCATTGCAGCTGTCACCATGTGGTTTCTATTAATTCTTGTACATAACACTTGCATGGCCTCTTTTGAAAATGTCTGCCTTTTCAGTGGCTTTCCACAGATTAATAGAATTGTGAACTGCACAGGAATTAGCTGAATTGGGAGTAGTGGTTTCTATTGCATGACATTTCTGTTGATTATAAGGCTATAGCTAAACTTGACAAGTTTGTGAAACATTTTCTAGCCATAAACATTCCTGCTCTGCAAGGCCAAAAAAAAAAAATCTATGAAAACAGTCACAGAATTGGAGAATGTATGAGTTGGAAGAAACCTTACATGCCATCTAGCCAGCCTTCTGCTCAGTGCAGGAATCCATTTAATCTTCTCCATTCAGTCCCCATTTGAAATCCTCCAGTAAATTCATCACTATTCAGGCAGACTGTTCCACTACTTAACATCTTTTACTATTAGGATCATCATCATCATCATCATCATCATCATCATCATCATCATCATCATCATTTCTCCTTGGTCATCTCTGTTGCAAGCCAAATATATCCAGCTCCTCTAACTGTTCCTACTGCGGCTTGATTTCTAGACCACTTATCATCCCATCAACTTGTATCTGAGTTCACTCCAACTTTTCAAGGGGTTTTACAGAGAAATGGATGCAATACTCCAAATATAGAGTACAGTGGATCTATGATCTGTGATCTGGATGCAATGGTTTGGTTAACATTGCCCAATATTGCATTGGCTATTTTACCTGCTGCATCATACTACTTGTCTATGTTGAGCTGATGGCTCACTGGGATCTAAAGATCTTTGTCAGATGCGCTGCTCCCAAGCCAACTCTCTACAATCCTCCACCTATGTGTTCGGTGTTTAAGAAATAAATACAGATTTAGATGCAGAACCATACACATGTCACTGGTGAGCATCATCTTGTTAAATTTGGCTCAGTGTTCTAGCCCGTCAAAGTCAATATAGATTAAAATTTGGTATCTAGAGTGTTAGCCAGTGCCCCCCCCCCCAGCTTGCTGTCATGATGATTCTTATTCACCTAGTACTTCATTTAAGTATAGTTATCACAGGGAAAAATCAGCCATAATCAAACTACACATTTTATCAAATGTATTGTTTGTAGTTACATCTTTTTCTTTCTATTAATTGATTGCCAGTGTACTGTATGTGTGCATGCACGCTCATGGAGATGATCTTTTTTCTCTAAGCCACCTAGCCACATTGGGGAGTAGGATTTACTATGGAGATAATCTTCTCCCTATGTCATGTACTTCTGTCAAGAAAGTTATTTATTTATTTATTTGAAACATTTGTTTGGCCACCCAACTTAAAACCAAACTTTGGACAGCTCACACCTGAACAATAAAACAATATATGCAAACAATAAAAACAGAAAACAATCAAACAAAAAATACACAAATTGAGAGATACATGCTATATATTTTGGCCATAAGATCTCCATCTCTTTGGAGAATGGGCTCTGTTACTGATTATAGATAACTGATGAAGAATATGGAAAGAATATAAAATGGAGCAATATTTCCTAATCTGGAGTCTTCTAGATGAATTGGGCTCCAATTTCCTTCAACCTCAGACAACTGTTGAGAAATCTCATATGGGGCAGAGTTTATAATAGTCCTGGGGGCAGGAAGGAGATGCAACTCAATAAAATAAGAACTGTTTTCTAAAACTCATAGCAACAACAGAAGATATCATGATCTTTTTAAAAGCTTGAACTTTCTTAATTTCCTAACTTATTTTTCTAAATGACTGAAGTCAGTCATATATATCTTCCAAATATGTGTGGGGTCATTCAGCCTATTGTGCTGTTAACAGTGCCTGAATATCCACCCTGAATGAATAAAATGACGAACTGGCTCTAGGATCAGATATCTGTTTACTTACTGCAAAAAATAACATGGTCAAACAAATAGTTTGTAGAATGTGAGATAAAGAAAATGTTAAGGGTAGAATTTTCTCAATCAAATTAAAACCTGTAATCATTGTTGGCAAATGGGGAGAAAATTTGATTGCCCTGTTTGACCCAAACCAGAACTTAATTGTAGGCATTTTTCTAAGTGATAATTTTAGTTATAGATGTGCAATTACATTGCAATCCAGGACATGATGACTCAAGAGTCTGTCCCCCAAATAAAGGGAACTTACTTTCATCATGAAAAGATTGGGCTGCAGTGCAAGAATAGAACAATACATACTAATCAAATTAAAAGATGGAAATGAGGAGGCAAAAATCTAATAGATCACCAAATATTTAATGATCCCCTTCACTCTTTAGATTGTATTTTATACAACTTGTTTTATTCTCAAAATTGTGTCAACAATTCTGCCTGCCAGTTAAAGCAGTCCTTTTAAGCCCTTTTATGTCCGTGCGCCTTCAAGCCAGTTCGTGACGCCTAGCAACTGCCGGGAAAAGTCCCTGCAGTTTTCTTGGAAAGGTTTTTCAGAAGAGGTTTGCCATTGCCTGCTTCCTAGGGCTGAGAGAGAGTGACTGGCCCAAGGTCACCCAGCTGGCTTCATGCCTAAAGCGGGACTACAACTCAGTCTTCAAGGTTTCTAGCCTGATGTCTTAACCATTGCACCAAACGGGCTCTCAAGACCTATATTACAGATTTTAATTTAGTTTGTTGGTTTATACCCAAAACATTTTACATGCTACAGAGGAAGAGTGGCAATGAGGGATTTTTATTTCTTCTACAGCTTTAGCCAGTATAAGCACCATCTTAAACAATTCTAAAATTTAACTAGGAACGAAAAGTTAACTTTCTGTGCAATTTATTTATTTATTGAATTTATATCCTGTCAGTCTCATGCGTCTTGGTGGTGTACAAAATATGAAGAGAAAAAATTAAAACATCCACTATAAGATTAAAACTCAAATAACATCAAGAGAAAATAGATTTTAACCATTGACAGCCACGTATACCATAACAATACCAAAAAAAAAAAAAAGGCATAGTAGGTGAAAATCATTGGAAAAGCAGGGTTTTTAGTAACCTTCTGATGATTTTCAGTGATTTTCTAGAACTTCCACACCAGCACCTTCTAACCTTGGCTCCCCTCCTCTCTCTTCCCTGAAGGTGCGGGACCAGAAGGCGTTTCTCTCTTGCTGCCCTAGTAGATCAGGCCAATACAGGTTGGTGGAGGCAGGTACCCATCTGATACCTATTCGGAAATATGTTTCATTGAATTCAGTGGGACTTATTACTAAGCAAGTAAACATCAGATGGTAGTTTACATTAGGTTGTGGTAATACTGTGGCATGAATATAATCTGCATTTATTTAGGCACTGCTAATTATATTTCTGTTATGACTATGCTTTTTTTCCTTCGTTAGAATGAAAACTGCTTATTGTGCCTTGCATTTGCTTGATTTGCAGTTTGATGCAAACCTATCCAATGAGAAAATTTTGAACCTATATGAACAAGAATCCAATTATCTATTAATAGCCATACTTTCCCAGATTTGTGAAGCAGTTCATAATTTAAAAAATCCATGCAAAATCCATATAATATACAAAATTCACAGTATGTTAGGAAACCTGCATATAAAATATCTACTGTATATTTGGGAAAACTGCCCCTCCATCTCTTTTAGGAGAAATGTGCTAAAAAAGCATACTTTTTTTTCTGCAGACTTATGAAATAATTGCAAATATATATGGAAAAGGGATGGAACAAATATCCATCCATATCTATACGCAGAGGAAGAAACGCAAGGAGATCTCAGAAACTAGTACGTTATGATAGCTAAATATAGGACGATAACTTTTTATGTTTTCTAGTTTGCTTCCAGGAGAAGTTAACACGAGGTGTCTGATTTCTTTGAAGTTACCTTTCAGAACTGGGACACAAATAGTACCATAGTTGTTTTGAGGCTTCTCCTACTATGTGATCAGCAATTTCATGCAATGAAGACCCATACGGATACTCAAAAATAAAGTGCCAAAGAACACACCATTAGATTTTCCTCCCATTTCAGTAATCTTTTTGCCAAAATTGCTGGAATGGGGCTCTACACTACCTGTTGAAAGGATGGGAAGTTTAGACATCTATAGATTATTGGTTGTACACAAATAAAGCTCAAACCACTTGGACCAAAGAGACAAACAGTAAGGTAGGCCTGCCATCCAGATACCTGCAATTTCCTTCCTCAAAGAGGGGAGAGATGCTGAAAGGAGTTTTCACCTTCTTCTGATGTTGCAGATGCTTGTTGTCTGGTAAAATTCTTAAATTTTCCTTCTCTGATGTCCACCCAGCTCCCTATTCCTTAGCAAGTCTTTATTTGCATCCTTAAACTGGATACAGGCTTGCCTTTTCTAAAGTCACATCTCAAAAGATTTCCTGATTATGAGTTAAGATTTCTGGAAATGATGGTGGGAAAAAAAAAATCTGTAAATACAACTGTAGATTTGTGGGATGGGAAATGGTGTTGTGTAAGTTATTTGACTCCAGCCATCTCTTCCATTGGCAGATCCATAACAAACAAAAGTATTTGTTTATCTTGCTCACTGAGATAGGAGCACGCAGTTGTGGCTATGAATTGCTAGACTCAGACATCAGCAGGGGCACGCACCCTTGTGTCGGAGACAATCTAATAACCAGTCTCTCAGACAAAAGAGGTGTGGAAGCATGATCAGGCTTTCACAGAACTTGGAGACTGAACTTGGCTTCCAATGTGACTTTACATTAACAATTCCATTTGTTGAATCTGTGGAATAAAAATCTGCAAAGGATAATATTTGGGGGAAACCATATTCTTAATGTTAGCAGGCACTTTTGCATTTGCAAGACACTGTTATACAAACTTTGCATTATGGCCTTTGCTATCAAGTGACTACAGTACTGATTAGAGACCATCTGTAGGATTATAGTTAGGTATGTATATAGTACATAACTAGTTATGTATATGTGCATAATAGTGCTATGGCTTGAAAAGTGTTTGAATTTTGCAGTATAGCCAGAATCTACTCAAAATCTTGCAAACGTCAAGTGTTTTTTATTACAATCATCATCATCATCAACAACAAAATAATAATAATGGAGATAAATTTCAGATACTTACTCTCCCTTAAAAAAAATCATGTGTCCAGAAGACATCACAGTACTGTAAATTCTCTGCTTCTTCTTGTCCCACTATTACTGCAAGAAGCCCCTCTGGATGGAACATCTGCATTTTTAAAGCCGAGTGTTTTCATTGGGAAAGTCCTATTACCAAGCACTGAAAAACTGACTTTAATAAACTTTCTTTGCATGATCATAAGCAGTTTTCGGTTCCTATTTTCATTAAAGCTATTATCCATTTGCAACAAGAAGTGATGGTCGTGGGGAGTGGTGGATATTTATTGCCCTTATTAAGATAAGACAAACTGTCTTCTGCTCTGTACTTACAAATGGTTTCCTACAGCTGTAAGGCTGATAACACTTCAGTTGGCAAATTTTTCACACATATATAGACCCCAGTTATTTCTCTCTCTCGATACAAAAAAAAAGCTTTAAATAAAACACGGCAGCATATCTTTGAGTTTTGTGCTTCTCCTTTCGCTGGAAATTGAGACCAATGATTACAATGGTCCAATCAGTGAAAAGGGGAAAAAAGAAATGCCATTGAGATGTGCCTGGCTTAATTATAATTGGAAGAGCGTTTCCTGGCTCTTACAGACTGCTGATCATTGGAAAGAGAATAATCTCCCTTGCCCCAAACAGAAGATGGGAATTTCAATGCACCAGTGGAGTTTGATTTCTTAGTGATCATGACATGGCTATATTTATCTTCTGACACATGTGGAAGGACACATATTGGCTTTAGAGGAGCTCACATCCTTAGAGAAAATCTTGGTTGCTTGGCCAGCAATCAGCACTAGTAATTTTTCTGTAATGTTGGACAAGGGCTGTATGCACAGAATACTCTGCATTCAGTGCACAGGAAACAGATGACAGCTTTGTAGAGGGAGTTGCACTGGCCAAGGAACTCAGTGTCAGCCTTGACAAATCAATATTACCAAAGGGAAGATGATTTTAGCCCCTCTGGGTTATATATATTTTAATCTGTGGACAAAGGTAGTTAATTTCAATAGCACATTTAGCCTCTAAATTATTCTTTCTTACAATTTTTGAAAAAATAAAAAAAATATATGTAGACTAAACATAATCCATACGTCTTAGACAGGTTTAACCATTTCTCCATGCTGTGAAAACAGCCCGTTTAGATCATTTATAGCCACTGTGGGCTTCCTTCGATGATTGACTTTGTAAAACTCTCTATGCCGGTCTTGGTGACATAAGAAAGTTCAGCAACTTGGAAAGAGACTAGCTTACATCCAGCAGTATAGAATTTCCATGCAGAGGCTGGGGGCCATGGTGTTCTTTGAAAACTTGTATCAGAGATAGTGAGATCAATAATGGCATGCAAGCTTCCTTGGAAAATAACTGGTTTGCCATCACCAAACTTTTGAATTATGTGTTGAATTGGATGTGTTTTAGAACAAATTTGAGGCTTCAGAGGCCTGGTGAAAGGCTGTGCAGGTAAGGATGTTTTCTAGAATATTTCCCAGAAGCCTTGCGGCACAGAAGAAAGCAAAACAAGGACCGCCCTTGTATCTGAATGGCACGCGGAGGTTGTGCTTTAAGGAGCAGGTAGGGGCAGGACAAAGAAGTGGAGGGACCAGAGCAGAAGCAATATTAATTTTAATTTAGAATAATTAAATGCAGTTAATATGGTTATTTCCCACTTATTTTTATCATATTCCGTTTGAGTTATATTTCAACAGTAAATCTATAGGAAAAGCTTCCTGGGGCTAGAAAAGTTTAAAATTGCCAGTAGAGAATTGAGTGAACAGCAAATCTGGTTACTGAAAGCAGCTGAGTTAAGCTGCTGAGTGTAAACGTGCTACTTTTGCATGCCTGCAGATGTTTGCACAAACAGGAGCAGCCCAGATTGTTCTCACATCTGAAAATGTTCCTTTCAGAATATTATGAAGATAGCTTTATAATGTTCTGACACTGAAATGAATAAAGCATCACCATCTTCAATAGCTGGGCAAGGACATAACTGATAGAATGACCCTATATAGGTTGAGCTAAATATGTAGAAAATGTGCTTGAAATTCAGTTGTTCAAAACAAAACAATATCATAGGTTCAGGTGTTGATAAAACAATTGAGTGAAACACTGGAAATGGGCCTGGGCAAACCTTGTTTGGTGTGCTTTGCTTTGATGAAGGCTTGCGTGAAGCACTGCCTCAAACATCTTTCACAAAGTAACACCACCCATTCCCTAAAAATGTACAAAGTGGCTGTGTTACTTCACTTAGTTTGTTTCTGAGGCCATATCTGGCACTTGTAATAGCTGATTCTGCTCTTCGGCTGGAAAACCGTCTCCCTAATGAAATTGCTTGATGAAGCTTCAAGACAATGTAAGCTAAAGGTCCCCGATGAAGTGAACTGTGTTGCCTTTGTGGTGTAATGGACCTTGCTGAAGTAAATCATACCTACCTGATACACCTCTATGAAGTATGGCATGTTTCTATATCAGAATTATTTGTCAGATTTCTCCCCTAGCCATTAAAAAGTATTCAATTTGGAACCAGTGGTAGAATATTCTACACCATCTCCAAGGTTGTGGTAGATTCCATGCTGGGCTGAGGGTCAGGGACTTCCTTTGCAATAGAAGATCAATGGTCCCTTTCCGACATGTCTCCTTTTGGGCCTTTCCATCAGGCTTTCCAATCTCAGGAAAAAATGACTTGGGAGGATTTTCCAAAACAGGAATTCTCTCTTTGACTTCAAAGAGTAATAAAATCTAAAATATCCTGTGGTCTCTTTGACATCCTCCCAGGAATCGTGGAAGCAGTCTAAATATATTAAATATTTGCCTAACCTAGATGACATGTCTTTAATATTTGCTTACAAGGGGGACAAATATTGTTTTCCCCCTTTTATGGCTCACAGTCTCTGATGCCATGCTGTTTCTTCTTAATCTCCGAGACAAGAATAGAAGAAGAGGCATGCTGAGTCATAACAAAATCCAGTACTAGTGTAGCATTTGGTTATTACAGTGATCAATCAACCCTCAGTGGAAAATTAACAAATGGTAGGACATAAGTATAACACCACCAAGAACATATCTTCCCCCAAAACTGGTTTGGAGCGGACTACAAGCATCATTACTGGAGGTTCTATGTAGTGTTTAATGAATAGCCATCAATAACTCTAGAGTTTATCTAACACATGTTTAAAGCTGTCCAAATAAATTGCTATCATGAGTACTTCTCGTGGTAGCAGATATAATAGGTTAACTACCTGGTGTATATTTTTTTGTCTATCCTGAATCTCCCAATGTTTAGTTTAATGCTTATTTGTAATCTCTTTGTAAGTTGTTATAATTTAAAATATATTCTTGCAAAATTCAGTATTTCCCATATCTTTTTCTTTGGGGAGAGCTTTCAATCTACCATTTCCTGTGGTAGGGATGGTGGGGGATATCAAATCAGAGCAATATTGGAAATATGATTGAGACTTCTTTTCCTAACCACTCTAATTTCATTTCAGCTCTTTAGTCACAACCATATGGTATTTTTTATTCTCTTATTGTGGATTGTAATGTGGTTGAATAGGAAAAATAGAGGCAAAAAGTTAACTATATCAGATACACAGGCAAACAGTATGAGGATTTTTTGCCTGCATTTATGTGGCATAAAAGATAGATAAATGAAATCGTCAATCAAATTATATCTTTGGCGAGAGGGTTCCTTGATCTGAAATGAAATTTTGAGAAAATAATTTAACCAAGACTCTAATATTCTCAAACTGTCATGGAGAGGTACAACAGGGACAGCTTACCTCATGCTATAGCTATCTTAGGTTTGGATCTGGGGATATATTCAGCTTTTTGCATATGTGCACATTCAAATTAAATTAAACAGCCTGGAGGTCCTGATTCATTTTTTCTGTCTCTCTTACTATGTTTTCAAATGCCAAAATAGGTTTTTGTTGCTTTTAAAAGGCAAATACACCCACTGTATGAAGCTAATAATCAAAGTCTTGGGCTAATCATTTCTGGCATATTCTTTGGTGTGCTAAATGGAAAGCGAGAGAGAGAGAGAGAAAAAAAAAGTGTTCTGTTTTCATATGTGAAATTCACATCAGAATAAAAGCCACATCTCAGAAATAAAATGTTCTTATGTTGCTTGGTCCTGAATGCTTGTGAACTCCTACTTTGAGACCTAGCATCTTGCTATTCCTGTCCTTGACTTCTTTTCTATCAGATTGACTGAGATACTCCTTAAAGTAGCCAACTGCAAAATCACTTAGGACTTTTCAGCTTAAAAACCCTTCAGTGTACTTTGCACCTGGATGCTAACAGCATATATTAGATTATATTGGTTGTTACGTGCTGGCAATCTTCCTTGGAATCTCTGTCCTTTTGTCCTTTTAGGAGCACTTCAGTCTCCCCCCTTCCCCTCCCCCCCATCCAGTTTCCAGATGGTCATGAAAAAGCCATTAAGCAGAATATGAGTCGATGCATACAGCTGCAGGACTCCCCTTAACATCCAGCAGCATTCTGAGAACAGTCAGTCAAGACTAACATCCCAAACTGCTTCATGTAACACTCCTTCAATGGCTGTGGATCAAGAAACATCTCCTATGGTTAATTCATCTAATTGGATAGAATCGTTGATGGATGATTGTGTTCCATTTCTGTTAGATGGCTTTGAGTGGTTTTTTTTTTGGGGGGGGGGGTAACATCTGACCCAAGCTACCTTTTAAGATATACAGTAGTTAGTGCCCAATATAAGCTGCTGTTGTTGTTATTATTTTAGCATCTAGTATTACAAGCCAAATTGTTTCTCATGAAGGGCTAATGGACTCATCCCCCTTAGGAGTTAGGGGAGGGGTTAATGATATCTAAAGAGGGTTCATGGTTGGAACAGGACAGAGTAATCAAATAATGAATATGTACATGTGAATTGGTACTGAAGATGCTTGAATGAGATTCAACTTTTCTTGTTTATTAAAAAATGTGCAATTTCCCCACCCCCTTCTTTTGTCTCAGGAACTTTCTAAGTAACCAAAGTAAATCACAGGTATTCAGTGGGTTGTTCATGTGATTATATTTTTTAAAAAATCATTATTATTTGTTTTTTTTAAAACCAATCCACCAGCAATACAGTGTTTTAATATATAGGCATTTTTACTCATCTACATGAAAAATGAGGCAACAGTTATTGCAAGATCTTTCACAGTTATAACCCAGCCTATGTATTATCCACTCTAATGTTTTTATGTAATTTGATATAATCTTGTTGCAGTCTGTAGTTTTTGGTTCTGTTTTGTTTCTGGTCATAATAATAAAATTTCAGATTTCATCTAGACTATACTTAGATTTTTTTAAATAATAAAGCCAGTTCATTCCTTGGGCTTTTAAGTTGGCAATCTCAAGCCCATGCCATCAAGTGGAACATATGAGCTTGGGAACAAGTTAAAGTTCCCAGGATCTGGACTGGCAGATTCTTTATGTGTCACTGAGAAGCTGCTTTCAAGCTGACAAGGGGAAAAGAGATAGTTGGGCAACTCCTTGGGCCTGGGAGATGCATGGCATCTTCTTAGCATTAACTCCCTGAGGACCTATTTGTCTGCTCTCTCTGTCGGGAAGATAGCGTGAGAGGATGACTCCATGAAGGAATGAGGGCAGAGAAATGGGGCAGCAGAGAGCTCACTGGAGATGTCAAAACATTGTGCCAGAAGGTGAGAGAGAAAACACATACAGCTTTTGGAGTAACTCTTTCAGTTCCGCTTCTACCAGATCTCCAGTAGTTCTGGGTATTTCCAGCCCTTATTGTCAGGTGAACTCAACTAAAGTAGATGAGAATGGAAAAGTAGCATTTCACACCCACTGGGCATATCAGCGTCATCACCTCCTTGCTGCATGTAACTTTTCCTTATCTTTCAGCTTTAATTTTGAAATAATGTTTAAAATGCTGCCAAATCATGTTAGACAACTTTTTCTGCATTTAAAATGGCAAATTGGGGGTCTCTGCTCTGACTCTGGGTGACAATAAGATGGACAATAAATTAAATTTAAAAAAATATAACTTAAACAGTATAACAATCAATACATAATCAGCAGCCAGGATAAAATTATAAACAAATATCTAAATCCAACATCAATATAACCATCTCACAGGCTCTGCATATATTCTGTCCCCATGCGTGGTATCATAGCTATGTCTTCAAAACATTATGAAAGTCTGATCTCCATGGGGATGATGTTCCAAAGAGCAGTCACCACGACAGAAAAGTCTCCCTTCCAGGGTCCTGCCAGATGGTAATGATGGATAAGACCTATAACATGCCCTACCTGCCAGATCTGATGGGTTGGGGAGACACAATTGGGGAAACATGGTCCCTCAAATAACCCAGCCCCATGCCAAGAAAATCTTTATAGATAACTACCAGAACCTTGAATTGAAACCAGAAGCATACTGGCAACCAGTGCAGCTTAGAGAGCAGAGGTATAACATACATCGATCAAGAAGCGTCCATAGCTGCCTTTGCTGCTGCATTTTGAACCAGCTGCTGCTTCTAGATGCTCTTCAATGGCAGTCCTGTGTGATGCTCATTGCAGGAGTCCATTTGGATTGCTAATCATGAGTGGCTGTAAGCAAAGCCTCCCAAGCCATGAATGGGTGCAATTGGTGCACAGCATGAAGCTGTGCAAAAGCCCTTCTGGCCATAGCCACCACTCCTTGAACAGGAACCAGGAGTCCAGAAGGACACCCAAATTGTACACTGATTCTGCAACCCCATCTAGAACCAAAGATTGAATGTCCCTGAACCTGGAGGCCCTAGAACCCAGTACCACTCAGTCTTGCTAGGGTTGAGATGAAACCTGTTCTTTCCCAATCCAAATCCAAATAATCTCCAGACACTGAGATAGAACTTCCACTTGGGTGGCCAGGGGTGGAGATATAAAACTGGTTATCAACTGTATACTGATGATACATCACCCTGTACCATCAGATGACCTCACCCACCCATATACAGTATATGTTAAACAGAAGTGGAGAGAATGTCAAGCCCTGTAGATCCCTGCAAAGCAGAGACCATGTGCTAGGCTTCTCCTCCCTGTCAGCACTGACTGGAACTGGCCTTGAAGGAAGGAAGAGAACCAGTGCAATACCAGTGCAAGGAAGAGAACCAGTGCAATACCACACTGCCCACTTCCAGCCACCCCCCCCCCCCCCCCAGCCAATCCAGCAGCATACCACAATCAATGGTATTGAAAGCCACTGAGAGGTCAAGAAGAGCAAGGATGGACTCATGACCTCTTCCCCCACCTGAAAGTGGCCCAAATAATGTGCTTGCTCTGGGGTTCTCTAAAGCTGCTGAGTAGCTACCTTCTCTACAACCTTCCTGGACAAAATTGGGTCGAGCGGTTCTTGAGGAGTGGGTAAACTACTGCCTCTTTAAGGGTTGGCAGAACCACCCCTATTCTCAAGGAGGAATTCACCAGTGCTAGAACCCAACCATGCATCACTTCCTAGGTGGTCTTAGCCAATAAGAAGGGACATGGATCTTATATACAGGTGACTGAGCTAGTAGTTCCAAGAACCCTGTCCATTTCATCAGGATCAACAGTATCAAACTTCCCCCATATAACCAAGCCATACTGAACCTCAGTCACCTCCATTTGAACTGCTTCAAGGCTACAGTCCAACCTGGAGCAAATCTGAGCAACTGTATCTGACAGATACCTAGTGTATTCCTCACAGTGACCTTGCAAATAAACCACTGAGCCAGCTCTTCCCAGGAGGGCCCAGGTTACCTTAAAACAGCTGCCATGGAGGCTATCTGTGGACACAATAAGAGTGGAGAAATACTGATGTTTTGTTGCCCTTACTGCCATGAGGTAGGCCTTAATTGTGACTGTAACTCATGCACAGTTGGGTTCACTCCCTGTCACCCTCCAGCAGCACTCTAGACATCTCTTTATATGCTTTCGCATGCAAACAGAACAAAGGAGTTTCAGTAAGTCCTTAAACATGCACACATACACGTACACACACTAGCATTTGAACTGGATATGTACATACTTTTTTGGGGGGTGGGGAGATACAAATCTGTGATTTTTCCTCCTCTCACTGCTGTTTGAGTGTTATAGTCAAACTGCATTATTTGCATAATGTGATCCCATTCAATTAGCTCAGGAATTGCAGTATGGCAGAAAGGAGAATGATAGGTGATAATATAATCCCAAGACTTTCCCAAGTATGTAGTTTAGGTCATCTGCATTTTGGTGGATGCACCATACTTACCCAGCACAATACTTGCTAAATGTGATGGACTACAGCTTCCCTTAATCTCTGTCAGTTCAGCAAAGGTAAGGAAGGCTGGCAAAGCATCAGGTTGAAATAGTTTTAGGGCCTAGTGGGCAGAAAGCAAGGATAGATCCTTGATCTGCAGGGAGTGGGTCATTATCCTGAGGGATAAGGAGGCTGTAAAAGATAAGGCTGCTGTTTTCATATGCTTGTTTTAACCATGTTTGTGGACTGTGAGTCAAAAGTTGCCCTGCAAGTTTGTGTGGGATGGTGACAAGAAATAGTATTATTGAGTTCAGGTCACTATTTCTGTGTTTTTCTATGGCAACCAGCAGAAGGCATAGGATACGTTTAGATGTCACCCAAGCATCCAAGGACAATCACTGTTCCACAACTTATGAAACTATGGAAAATATTCCATAGCAATCGCTCCTAGTTTTTCCTTGCCTTTTATATAAGGAAGACACTGGATGTGTTCCATATAGTCACAGCTTCATTTCTTTTGGTACCACCATCCCAGTCATTAGGAACACGGCTGAGCTATTGGGTTTCCGCCAGACACAGGAATGCTTTTGCATGGCTCACTGAACGTCAACATTAAAACCCATTGGTTATACTTGGGATAACCCACATCTTCCTTTCCAAACTTAATTTGGTTTCTTTCTGAAATATCAGACCCAACGTCCTGTGGCATTCCTTCAGAACATCTAGTTCTAAGAAAAAAAGGCTTGGAGGTTTTTTCTTTCCATCTTGCTGGGCTGCTGTTCTAAGGTCAGATGTTTATAGACAAATGAAGTGGCCTAAAAGATATATATTAAAATAAATTCCAGACGTGCTGGTTTTTGGCACCAGTAGTTCAAACCAATGTCCACTTTAACTCTTGCTAGTTTTTGTAGGTCCTCTTTTTGCAGCAAAGGGACCTTTCTATCCAAACTGCAAGCACAATTCAATCTCAGGCTGCTTGGAACAGCCGAAGCCTGAAGAGGAGTCTTCCGTGAACCCTGGTGCCACTGACGTTGATGCGTTTGCTCTCAATAAGTACATCTCAGAAGAAAGGGCAAAGCCCAGAACATGGGCTTAGGTTCTAAAGAATGTGCATGAAGCCAATTCTTTGATATGTGGTTGGTGGGGGTTGCAGGAACATTAAGGTGATAAAGAACCAGATGTAAAGCTGTTTGACTGAAAATGGGTTACATTTGTTCTTGTGGTTTCAGCAGTAATGCTAAAACTTTTGCAGAATTCCATCTGCTTAACTTACTAATTACTCGGTGTTTTCAAGCAGAAGTGTCTCTTGCTGCGTCTGTCTCTCAGTCTTCAGTCTCTCTTGCTCTTCCCTCCCACCCTTTTATAGCTGCTGGGTTGGCATTGAATACATTTAAGACTTTTCCCCCCACTCTAAGAAAATCTTGTCTCTAAATTAAGAAGCAAAAAAACAAAACAAGGACAACATTTTGTTCTCAGCAAACTTACTCTGAGATTAATTTGCTTAAATGCAATTCAGAGTCCTATTCTACTATTGCTCAAATCAAACCTTTATTGTAGTCATTAACCAGCACAAAGCAAAAGTAACAGTAGGCCTAATGATGAGACTAAAAACATTAAAATAAGTGGCAGAGAGTGAAACAGTAATTTTTAAAGAGAAATTTAAAGATAAAAATGTCCACTTACCAGTAGGCTTATGGATGAAACTGAAATGATAATGACAGGGGTAAGTACACAACAGAAATGTTAACTAAAGAAAAAGCTTCACTTAAAATATGAGTGGCTTGGGCTAATAAAAAAGTCAGTCGTCCCTAAACATAGTGCTAGCAGTAAACCATATCTAGCACACCATAATCCAGTTGCTTTCAGGTATCATGTGCCTTATTTTGAATGGAGCCACATAGAACCGGATACCAGATAGCAGGAATCGTGCATATTGTTGAGTGCTAAATTCTGTAATATTATTCAGAAGCAGAGAAATGTGGAAATGAAGAATCAGATTGGTAGCTTCTAATAGCGCTTTATTTATGCAGAGTAATCAGGGCATTGCAGGGTTCCCTGTAATACTGACAGTACAAGAGAACAAACTCAATAAACTCCACTGTCCTGACACACAGGGGCATACTCCTACTGTAACAGCTATGATATTTTCTGACATTTACCTTACAGCAGTGCTGAAGGGAGGGCATTCCATCGGCCTAGGGTGAAAGCCTTTCTCTGGCTCCAGACATCCAACTGCATGAGATATTGCATCTAGTGCCATCTTGTACCTCAGAGTGTTAGCCATGAAGAGCTAGAGGGTATTGCCTGCATCAATTTGGCATTCCAGGTGCTGCTTGAGCATCATTGTTGCTTGCTTGAAGCCCGCTGAGAGCAAGTGAGAAAGGGAAGGCCCTAGAAGTGAGAGTTTATTGTAAGTTGTTTGCTTTCACATCTTCCATCTTCTAAAGTTAATGCTAAACCTTTAGGAACGAGTGTCAGTCTCAACTAATAATCTAATGTGGCATGCCATATTCTATCCTTCACTCCTGCCATTCCTACCTCCATGCAAAAGTTGCATTAGGGACACAGTGGCGTGGGGGTGGAGGGGACGCACTGGGAATATTGCTTCTAGAAATTCTGATTGAGCAATTCCAGAAGTGAAAAGATGGGAGATGGTCCCAGCTGTGCACCATACAATATAATAATTGTGCTAGGGGCTTGGCTTCAAATAGCTGAATACCTGCAGATACTGTATATATTGCCTTCTTCCCCTTTAGGGTGATAGAATCTTAAAACAACTGCCTCATGCTTAGGTACTTTCTGAGTGACATAGGTACCATGGGCCATTTTATTGCCATTGGCCTAAAAGGCTAGTGGATTAATGGAATTAATGGAAATGAAGAATCAGATTGGTAGCTTCTAATAGCCCTTTCTTTACTCTGAGCTTAGTCTGATATATACTGCTGGAGAAGAAGGTTCTCACAGAAATGTCATTTCAGAGGAATAAAGGAGAATAGAATCTACTTGGGGGCAGGAGGCATTAACAGCAAGGCTCACTAGTCTATGAGATGCTACCCTGAGAAGCAGACAAAGCAGAAAGACAAATGAAGAGAAGGAAAGGAAGAACACAAAGTAGGTTTTGTGAGAAGAAGACCAAGAAGGAAAAATGGAGAGGACGAGGAAGAGAACCATATTTTCCAATCTGATGCCATCCAAATAGGAGAAAATTAACACGTGGCCTGAAACATGAAGGAAAAATCCGTCTACCCTTCATGAATAATCTTTCTTAGTTCCTGTGATAAATCTCAGGAAGGAGGTGTTGGCAGCATAATTCCATTTCAATATTTGTGTCAATTGCAATTTTACTTGTGATTTAGATTTCAAAGGCTTGATGAATTCTGGGTGTATATTATTTCATGCCTAGTTCTGGAATTCATTGCCAATGTGAGTTCATAGCTCAACTCATTTTTAACAATTCAGAACCTGTCAAGACACTGCCCAGTGCTTTGATATCTTTTGGAGAAACCAGCAGCAGTAATTCATCAACTTAATTGATGAAGATAATTCAAGTAAATCTTTTTGTTAATGAATATAGGCTTTATATTTACATCTTGGGGCACTATTGTTACCTGATTTTTGGAAACTTTCACAAATCTATAACTGTAAATGTTTCAAATGACAAGTAAAATTTATTCCTGTTCAGGTTCATTTAAATCCATTCCATCAGTACATCTCCAAAGGAATATAAATCTTCTTCATTGTACCCCACAATCTCGTAGCGTCGACAGCCAGCATCTATTTGAAATGGTTAATAATGGTGCTGGCACTTTGGACTGGCAGCCACCCAAGAAGTCAGAAACTTTGCCTATTCTGCAGGTTTCATAAAATAACATGAAACAAATGGGCTAATCCATTCAGAAAGAAAGTTACACCTGGTTCTCATAGAATACTGAAAGCTAGGACTCACCAATTAAAAGCAATGACATGCTGCCTGGCTTAGAAATATCTATTCATCTTCAAGCTTGCATAAAAATTTTTGCAAGAGCTTAAAAAAGTTTGTGCTAGAAGTCCAATAGTTTCCCACCTGCAAAATGACATACTGATTGTCAGCTTTATCACAACTGATCTCTTTTCAGCATGCAAAGAAGATTAACTCTTCTGATTCCATTTATCTGGTTAGCAGCCTTCTCAAGTTAATTAAATGAACAGAACACCTTCCATCAGCAAAGTAATTTGGAAATCCCAGAGAAATTATAAAACTCTGGAACTCTGTGGATCAGTGAAGGTGAACATATTATTACTTGATCCAGATCAGGTGAAGTAACGTGGGTGAAGTTAGCCAATTACCCAAGTGGGAATTTGGTCGTAGATGGCATTGTGCTCCTACAGAATCAAAGTGGTGGCTTGGGATGTCTCTGACATTGCCAGAGTTGACTGCTTTCAGTAGCCAAGACTGCTTTTTAGCAGCTGTGGTTATTAAGGCATTGTCACTTCTGTTCTTGACTTATTCTGCACTATACATGGGGCTGCCTTTGAAAATAATGTGAAAGGTTCAATTGGTACAAATGTGACTGCTTAGATATTACTAGCGGCCAGAAGGTCTGATCACTTAATTTCAATTTTGTACCAGAAGAACTGAATACCAAGGCATTTCTAAGCCCAATTCAAAGTGTTATACTGTAATTAATCATCAAGAATGCAAATATTTGGGGATAAGTTATTACAAGAACTGCCTTCCTCTGTATGATTTCTACCTGCATTTTCAACCTTCCTCATAGACAAAGAAGAAATATGGCCTTCTTAATAGTGGCATGGCAGTTTTGGAATTCCCATCCAGCCAAATTTCTCATGATGACATCAATACAAGCCTTCAAATGCATCCTAAAATCCCTTCCATTCTAGACTGCCTGCTCTTAACAGATTTCTTGTCTTGCTGTTCGTTGAGGCTCTGAGCTTTATGATTTCTTTTAGCAAATGTTGTCTTAATGTTCCTCCTGTCATTGCAGACTGTATCTTCTGAAGGAAAAGATAGCCAATCAGATGTTATAAATAAAACAAATTAAAGCAACAGGACTTTCCTATGTAGAAGATGCAACATATCTTTAGAAGAACTGAGTCCAGGCAGAAGATTTGCACACTGTCCCCCAGGCAGCACCATCACCCACTCCTTCAGCTTGGACAACTGTTAGCCAAAGGTTGTAGCTGACTTATCTAGTTTCGAAGTGCTGTTATAAGTTTCCAGATTCACTGAGCCAGTTTTTCAGTGGGCTGGCAGTTTCATTGTTTGAAAGCAATGATGCTTCTGGCCTGCATTGGCAACAAAGTCTCCTGTGCGCTCTGTTTCCTAGAAGCCTCCCCCCCCCCCCCCCCCAATCTCCTATTATTCTTAGAACAGGGTGAATAAATCTTTCAAAACAAACATGTCAGTGGCTTTCCTTCCTAGAATAAAAGCCATGGCTATCATCTACTTACTTGGCAACCCTATTGCAAAAAAGCATGTGTGCTTTCCAGTCCATTTTTCTCACTGCATAGTTTTGCTACAGTCCATTCTTATTTCTCTTGCCCACTAATCATGGAGGGAATTAAAGCTTTCTGTGACCCATTTTCTTCTTTTGCATTATTTCTGCTAAGACTCTACTAAAAAGAACCAGTTGCATTATTTCATTGTATGCTTGCAAGGTACAGTTCACATATGTTTGGAGAGGGAAGAAAGTTGTTCAGATGCCCTTTTAATCTTTCCACAGATGTGTGCTTAAAAGTTGACAAAGAGGGCAAACAGCCTGGCTCTTAGTGTCTTTCTTCCCATAGACCTAGTGCCAGCCCCCCTCCCCCCAAAAAAGCAAGCAAAAACCCACAAATCCTCTCTTGTATTTTTTTTCTTATCACCTCTCCTGCAGTTTATAAAATAATTTTTTAAAATCAGTTTGAAAGAAAATGGAATTTTGGTGAAATTCTCATGGAGAGAATGTGGCGTTCATGTGCTTGTTTATTTAGGAGCAGGAAATGGTGTGTATGCGTGTGTGTGTGATCATCTTGACTTACATGGCGTGATGATCTTTTCAACTCTCTGCATCTTCCCTAGCCAGATTCCTGCCTTACCATTACAGCACATCTGGGGGCATCTGGCACCCAGGGAAGGCTTCAAAAGGTGTGTTACAAAAGCAGAACCAGCCATAGCCCTTTTCATTGTCTCTACCAATAAATAAGTTCAGAAACACCACCCAGAAAAATTCAACAGAATTCTCCTGAAAATGAGGTAGAAAAACAGATGCTGTTTTGCAGGGAAAGGAAGCATGTAAAAAGTGGCAAAGGAGATTTCATCACAGCAGTTCTGTAGTTGTTTCACAGAGGTAGACAGATGCCATCTATGCTACAGGCCAGGAATGAGGGGTTAGCAAATTAACAGTTGCTGCTGCTTTTGATCTTTCAAAATACTCTAATTTAGGGTTTGCTGTGACTGACGGGGTTAACAGACTGATGTTTGTATGAGTTTGTGACATTGTCTGGCACTCCAGATAATTTCCCTTTACTTATTTCCTTGGATGCAGGACTTGTAAGTAGCCATTTCCCCAAATATCCACTTTTCTCCATGTTGACTTGAAACTATACCCACCAGTATACATGTACCAGGGCACAAGAATGGAAGTAGAAAAGAGCCCTCCATGCTGTTGAGCTTCCTGAAAGCATCTGGTTAGCCCTGAGGAGACACCAAATGTTGGACTAGATGGACTTTTGGCTTGATCTCATGTTCTTCTTATGGTGGCCAAGTCGCCAGTGGGGAAAACCAACAAAATAAAGTCAATATATAAGTAAAGGAGAGGTTTAATAGGCTACTCACGATTTCTTATCAATAGTGGCTGATTTCTAAGTTGCTTTTGAGTTTGTCAACAAGAAGGGCAAACATATTTTGCTCTAGTTGATACAGAACCCAATACTGTCCATACCTTAAGTCAAAATTTATGGCACCCAATGCCAGATCAGTTGTTTTGTAAGATGAAGCAGAAAATACCTCAAGCACCTCTCCACGCTCCTTGAAGTAAAACACATTAAACAACCAGCAGCAGTATTCTTTTGATCTGCTGCATGAGGCAGCCTTTTTGTCCTGCTTAATGGTCGGGCTGACCCTGCTTGTCAGTCTCAATTTTTCTAGCCCAGGTTTAGTAGTTCACTGAGTGATTGCCCAAGCATTACCAACAGCCATTGTGAAGAAAAGAAGAAAAGCATTAGTCAAAGGGAAGGGAAGACCACCAGGTATGCAAGAAAAGACAAGCATTTTAAAAATTGTTTTCTTAACGGAGCCCTTAATATCGAGAGCCTGTTGGGTGTAGTGGTTAAGCATCAGGCTAGAAACCAGGAGACCAGGAGTCCTAGTCCTGCCTTGGGCACAAAGCCAGGTGGGTGATATTGGGCCAGTCACTCTCTCTCAGCCCTAGGAAGCAGGCAAGGGCAAACCACTTCTGAAAAACCTTGCCAAGAAAACTTCATGGACTAGTCCAGGCAGTCGCCAGGAGTCAAAAACTGATTTGAAGGCACACAAACACACCCTTAATATCATTTCTGGTACCTGCAAATTGTTACAATTTGTTTTCAAGCCATTTATTAGGTCAGAATCAGAATTCATCGGTTTTGAAATTAAAATCCAATTTCCAAAGGTGGAATCAAGAAAGTCTTAAAGCCTACACTGTATTGCAGTAGTCTTGCTTAGAAAGAGATTAACAACAAAGAGGCAATCTTTCTTCCTGGATAAACTGACGTTCATTTAAACTGAAGGTTTTGAATTGCTTGCACGTTTAGGTTCCTCATTTTCTTTTTGTGGTCTGCAGTTATAAGCAAAACGATTGTATAATGACTTCATAATCATAGGCTAACTTACGACAGAAAAAATAAAATCTTGCATGGGCTCTGGAATTGGGATTAGTTTGGTGGGTTATGTTTCCTTACAGGAGAGCATTAGCAGCTGAAAATGTGCAGTAATTAATGGATGGAATTTGCAATAACAGGAGCAATTAACTGAAGGGCAACAGTTAATGGCTCAAAACTTTCCATCGTTCTATCATTAGGAAGTATATTTCTAACACAAATCAGTGACAAATGGCTGTTGAGAGGAAAGCCAGCGGAATGGCTCTACTTCAACATCAGCAGTTAATAGTGCCGACATAAACAGACACTTTGGTTGTGTTTATTTAATATATTTCACTGAGAGAAATTCCTGTGTTGAAATAGCAAGTTTCCAGCCTTAGCCAGAGACGATGTTAAATAAACAGCCACGTTTCAAGGGGAAATCTCTCCAAAAGAAAGTAATATGTTTCAAAAGCGAAAGGTTAGATCTGTTTAATTTTTCTCTTTGTTGCATGGAACTTTTTCAGTGAACATCTGGAGTGAAGTGGCATATTTATGTGCAAATGACATCAGAGCATTCCCCAGCTGACAGGAAAGAAGGAGTGGGCACTCACAAGTGGAACTTGTCGGATGCTGCACAACTAGGATTTGCTGTTTCTGCAGGAGCTTCAGGTCTGTTATGCTGGCTGATTATCTACACACATAAAACATAGAATTTGAGTTAAACTCAGAGAGAACCAAGCCATTTTTGTTATATGGCAAAAGGAGTGTTTTGTGTTGAGTTATTGTACAAGTGCATTAATGGGCAGAATGTTAGGGTTCTTTCCAGAACTGCCCGGCATGATATATCTAGTGTAAGGGTAACAGGAGGAAAACAGCTATATTTGTAAGGCATATTTAAAGATGTACATTCCATTTTCTCTCTAATAAATGTGAACCTTAATCATTTTTATCTGGCATTTAACTTACAGAAAGATTGCTTTCCTTAATTCAGACAACGAGGAGGAACTAATAACAGTAGCAAAAAAGTAAAAAAAACAAAAATTCTTCATTGCCACACAAGAATTTGAAGCTTAGTTACCTATCTCCATTAGAATATACTGTGTGCCTGGATTTGCGTTCTCTGTTAAACTATAATTTGATTTATAGCCTGTATCATGTGTGAACCCAGTCATCAATATCATCATCACATCACTTTTATGTTATAGATTTTATCAGAGAGCTCCAAGTGTCCTAGATAGTTTTTCTTACCCTCAATCCAACATTTGCATTTTCTCAGTTTTCATCTAATACTGCAGCTGCACTTCATCATGCCTGAAAACATGCCTTAGATTGCCAAGATAATAATTGGGGGATCTCTGTGTTGAGTAAAGATAGCCTAACAAGTAGTACATTACATAGTTGCTAAATGCTCTTTTATGGCACTAGTGTAGCCATATAGATAGAATGGTAGGACATACTGCCTTAGTATTACACCTTTAATGCAAATTGGATGGAGCAAGCAGACATCAGCCAGTTTTAGATTTGAGGAAATTAAACTATAGCTGCAAAGAAAATCTGATTATTGGAGTGAGGGCTGAACTTGGATGCTTTGCCCATAGCATACCAAGGGATTCATCCATCTTCCTTTAAGGATTTATGGAGGGTTGGGATCTGAGCATTTCAACAGAGCTGGAGGCTATTTATTTATTTATTTATCACATTTATATAGCCGCCCATCTCACAAAAAGGGACTCTGGGCAGCATACAACAATGCTGTTTACTAGAAGCGACATGTCTGGTACACTTTGATGTGTGATATGTTCTAACAAATGCCTGTGAGTTAGACACTGGAATATTTCTGGGACACAGAATGCTGCTCCAGAGGAATCTCATTCAATATGAGGCATTGGGTGGAGAACTGAACTATCGCAGAAATGGAGATGGATTAATGCAGTTGTGGAAAATGTTCAGGCACTCTGTGAGGCCAAAAGTGAGAAGGAATGCTTACAGGCTAAAATCATGGTTGCCAAGGTTAGAAAGACCTAGAATGGAAGTCATCAAGGAGTGACTGTCTTGCAAATACAGGCAGTATAAGAGGTGATGGCAAGATGGGCCATGAACTGTAATTCAAACTTTTGTTAAAAAGCATTCAAGTACTATATAAAGTTTACAGAGATGAATGCACAATTAGGATGAAGAAGAAAGTGTTGTGAAATAGATGTTTCAAAAAGTTATTTGCCAGACAAGCCTCTAGTCAAAGGTGGCATTTCTAGAGATCCTTTAAGGAATATTTTATCCTTCTCAGAAAACTGTAAACATCTGGATGTTTTTCTCCCTCCCTGCCCCTCTAAAAAGCATGAAAACATCAGGTTTTCATTCTCCTGTGTAATTTTCTTGTGGTGCCGAATGCCACTCTTTTGGCAAAGGAGCTGGGGGCTGCAGAATATAGTCTGCGCTCCAAGAGGAAGAGAACAGCTGCCCCCTGATTTGGCAAGCTCCAGTTGACTTGACCTGTAATCAGTTAGGCCTTTTCAAGCTTCCCTCAAGGGTGCTTTGGAAAAGTTAAGCCTTTCCTGAGAATTCTCCCCATGGCTCATAATGATGCTGCGTGATGGCAGTTCTTCCATGTCTATCATAACATTGTTGCCTTGGGATTACACTTGACTCCTGAGGGTCAGTCTTCCCCATGGTCCCTCCAGATACGTTGGTCTGTGTGGCCAATATTAAAACAGTGAAAACCAATATTAAAAGAATATTAAAAAGTACTTGGAAGCAGTGGAAATGGTCATGGTTGTGAGGAACATCTAGCTTTCAGCAGAGCCATGAATGATTGGCTCCTATTACAAACATACAAATTAAGAACTAAATCCAACAATGAAATAAAATTGCAAGAGAGAGAGAGAAAAAAAACTTCATCTATTGCTTGGAAATAAACAAAATAAGAATCAGGAATCCTTTAGCTTTGTATACATTCAGAAGGACTGTGGTGTTACATTTATGTTAAAATACACTCTCCTGCAAGTATTTCACACAAATGAACACACAAATGCACTATTGACTGATGAATACAAAGTGAACTTAAAGTGGATTTGGGGTACTTTTTATGTTCACTCTCAAGTTGCTCTAAGCCAGGGGTGGACATCCCGAGAGCAACTCCAGGGTCACACATGATCCTCAGGCATCTTTGTTATGGACCCCTAGGCCTCCTCTGACCATAATTAACCAAGATTAATAGCACAGCTTCCTGCTATTTTGAGGCAGAATATCTACAAAAACTAGTTTAAGCCCTAAAATAGCTTCAAAACTCAAAGAAAAAGTAGAAAGTCCTGGCTCTATTTAAGTAGATCATATGTCTGCTTGTTGTGGCCCTCAGCCTCCTCAAAATAATAGGGGTTGCCTTCAACCACTGAAAGGTTGTGCACTCCTGCCCTGCATTAGTCGAAGGTGTCATTTGCTTCATTTTTATCTTCTTGTGTTTCCTTGGTTCTAAACAACCAAGATTTAGCATGGTATGTGATGCTTTAAAGAATCAGCACAAAATGAATGAATACTGTAAAGCCAAACACTTCACCACTTTCAGATGGAACCTCCTGTCTTATTCAGAAATGCAAGATAGAATCCAGACACCTGTTCTTCTTCTGGAGCATGGTAAATGTTGGCAGATCCATTTCCAGGTGCTGTTAAAAACTAACTATTGGGAGAAGGAAACATAACAAACTACAGAAGAAGGTAGAATGAGATAGATCCGGTCAGCTGCTCTAAAGGGAATGCCTTTCCAAGGCGAACCCATCCGTAGCTCATAAGGTAGATATGCAGCCTACTAGGACTGCCAAGAGAAGGCTTGCCAATTCAGCCTATTCCAAGCAAGGTCCTGAGCTTGTGTACACAAACAAATACAAGGCTCAGAATCCGAAAGCAAAGCAAACACAAGGAAAGAACTCAACATCCCCATATGCAACTCATTAGGGATCAGCAAGGAAGAGACGAATGGAACATTGAGGCTCAATCGTTGTGGTCCATTTCTCCTGCCAAGTCACGGTCTCTGGGCAAGGTATAAACTAAGCTCCACAGTGCTGCTGCTGCTTCTTTTTTTATTTTTTAAAAAGGCATCTTTTTTGCACATTGTAGATGGTGTGAAAAAGATAAAACTTCTGCTCCAGAAGCAGGAAAATTTCAGGAACCTTTCACAGTCAGTCACTTCAGTGAGAGGGCTAATTTAACATAAAATAGTTTGTCTGACGGTGGCATGTATATGTCCAAGAAGCATCTTTGTGTGTAGAAAGTAATTGTGATCTGTGTATGAAGAATCATGTGTGGGTACTCCTCAAGATTGACCACTGAGTGAAAGTGTGGTGCCGCTTCAGCTTAGAGGGTCCCAGTATGTAGTTGCCATGAACCATGGATATGGATATTTATTTATTATTTATTAAATCCATTTATATAGCCGTGGATATGGATATAGATATGGATTAGCTGCAGTTATGTCCAGCATTTTGATTTCACACTGGGCCTCTGGGCCATCGAGATACCAGTATGCATAATGTGATGTTGACACTTTGCATCGCTGCTCCCCTCTGTGGCCCTCTACCTTCCCCAGAGACAATGGAATGTGGCCTTTAGAGACTAAAAGGTGCTCAGCCTTAGAGACCTTGGGCAAATGAAAAGGTTGACCAGGACCTCGTTTTTGTTCTTCAGATCCTGGGTTGGAAATTGTCACTATTTCGTCTGCTGCCTGGTAAGAGGAGAAGAGTGTAAAGGATAAATGAGCAGCCAGGGGAAGCAAGTGGGTAGTGAGGTAGCCAGAGAGGAAGTCCAGTAGAGGGACAGCAGAAAGCATCAGGGCCCTGGGAGGAAACAGCAAGGAGAAAACAAGAGGGAGAACATGAGGGTGGGGGGATAGTAAGGAAGAAAAAGAGGATGAGTATCCAGGAAATGTGGAAGATGTTAGGGGGCAAAGGGCTGTTTGCACAAGATCTCTCAATCCTGGTAGCAGCACTGCCCACCTTACCTGAATCCAACTGTTGATGATTCCCCTGCATTTGATGTTGCCTCCCCCCTTACTGCCTTTTCTCTCTCAACATCTCAGCTTGCCAGATGGAGAGGCAGCTGGCTGTGTAGCAATGGAATTTATGGAGAATGCTGATTCATTGAGTTGCTCCTCAGCCAAGAAGAGATGTCCAACTCTTTCTAATATTGCAAGCAAAGACAGCTAGAACACTGGCAGGAGGCTCCCCAAACATCTTTTAACACTTGTGGATGGTGAGCAATGAATAGATGGACTCTCAAGGACTAATCCCAAGGATATCTAGGAACACAGTTTCCCATTAGTTGAAAGGAAGCTGCAAAAGGCACTTGTCTTCCACATTTAAATTCTTGTGTTCGTTATTGTGAGTGTAGCACTTTAGCTTTTTATAGTATCTGGAGAACACTGAAATGGTTTATAGATTTCAGTGCACCCAAAGTCTTATATATCAAAATGGATTGGGGCAAGACTTTTGTCATTAGAATTCCTGCTTAATAATATGAAATTATTAAATGGAAATGGGGTGTGTGTGTATTGAAGTAGGGAAAGAATTGTGCATATGCCTCACAACAGACATTAAACTGAGCACTCATTACCCTAAGGGCCATCTAAGAGAAGATCAGTATTTGAGCAGGACAGAATCAGCTGATGAGTTCACACAGCTACTTTTTCTTCATTTTTGCTTTGCTTTCAGCCAGCTGTTAAAAGCAAGGAATATAACTGATTCCACTCCCCCACCCCAAGGTATTTTTATCTTAATATTAACTTGGAGAAACTTCTTTTGTACTTGGTTCTGTCCACGTATTTTCCATCTGGATACATCTGCCGACTCTGAACTTAGCCCTAGACAGGAAGAAGGGGGAGGGCAGAACCTTTGCTCAACAGGGTTACTTAATATTTTTGGGGAAGGGGAGGGTTACATTCGGCAGGGCCACATCACAGTCATGCAGGGTCCAGAATTTTCTGTTCTTTTTTTCCTGAATTTGGTGGGAGGGGATTTTAAACTGTGCTAAGCCTTGTTTAGGGTATGCACTATGTAGTTTAAATGTATCTTCTACCTTGCCAGTTTCCATAACTCCTGGTGATGCAAAATAGGTTTTGAAGGTCTATATATGGCGCTTGGGCCTCAAACTGATTGCCTATCCCTGCCCTAGTTCTAGAAGATTCTACCCCTATGTAAGTTGTCTATCCTTGCTCCTCCCCCCCCCCTTTTTTTTTTGGTGTGCCTTCAAATCAGCCTTGATTTCTGACATGTTTGCTTGGCAACAGTTTTGGAAGTGGTTTGCCAGTGCTTTCTTCATAGGTCTAAGAGAGTGACTGGTCCAAATTCATCCAGCTGGTTTCCATGCCTAAGGCAGGACTAGAACTTGAGTTTCCCTTTTACTTCCATCTAGTGTCCAGCAATTTTGATGCCCAAAGGTGGTTGCTGTAAATCTAAGTCGTATGTGAGAGTCATTTCTGATAAGAAAATCAAAGATTTGGGGCAGGTATGACTAACTTGCTGCAAACATGTAAGAAATAGGAGGTAAGATTTGGATGTTCTTCAATGGGTCCTTGATCCACCTTCTCAATCCCTGTTGAGCAATACAATACAATTTGATACACTTTGAATTGAGCAATATTCAAAATGCTCTTCTGCTGGACATAAGAGGGAGGTGGCTTTGTGTGGCAGGAGTTAATGCACTTTATTAAGCTGTCTGTTGACCCGGGGTCATCTTATCTCTAGAAACTAAAATTCTCAGAAAGCAACAATTCCTTCCAAAGAAGATGTTGGCTTATATAAGACATGCTATTCAAGGAAATGTTGTAACAGAGCCAATGAATCCAAGGTTTTGTTTTGTTTAACTTTATTTTACTGAAACTTTAAACATGCCTCCACATGTGCATTTAACTGTATGGTGTTTAGATTCAGATTACAAATTGCTATGCTATTAACTGCCAACAAAATCATAAATAGTCATAAATAGATTGATGGAACTGAAAAAGATCACAAACCCTGTTATCACACTGACACTTGAAATCTAGTTCACTTTAGTTTCACAGAAAGGTAAAATAGACATGCTTCATTATTCTGTGTGGTTAAGTGCTAAATAATGTATTTTAAGATTTTCCTCTGTAATATTTGAGAGAAGCTGAAATGAGATACTGGTCTCCAGGGCACAGTGTGGAAGCAGCTCTGAAGGAAGGAAGAGAATCACTGCAGAACAGTGGCCCTATTCCCAACCTGTAGAGGAGGTCCAGGAAGATACCATGATCTATGGTATTGAACACCACTGAGAGATCAAGCAGGACCAGGAGAGTTGCTCCACCCCTATCCTGGTACCACCAAAGAATATCCACTAACATGATCAATGCAGTCTCAGTGCCATATCCAGACTTATAACACAACTGAAAAGGATCCAGATAATCTGCATCCTCCAGGGCCTTCTGGTGTTGTATCACCACCTTCTGTACAACCTTTCCCAAAAAGGGAAGGTTGGAAACTGGTTCATAATTATCCAAAAATGCTGGGTCTAGCAATAACTTCTTGAGGAGCAGGTACACCACCACCTCCTTAAAGGCAGATGGGATGAACTCCTACTCAAAGGTGAAGTAGCCATTAATTGAATCTAGCAATTGGTCACCTGCTGTGAGGCCTTAACCAATTAGAAAAGAGGTGGAACTAATGCACAGCTAACATCCTCAAGGATCCTGTCCATTTGCTCAAGATTTACAGGCTCAAACTTTTCCCAAATAATAGGGCAAGACCCCCTCGCCAGTTAACTCCCTAGGACTTATCCAGTTGGAGTTTCTCTGAACAAATTGCAGTGACTTTATCTGGGCAAATGCCAAGAATATTCCTCACAGCAGCCTTTCAGGTCTTCTTCCTGTCCCTCACCTTCATGAGAGACTAGGTTTCTTTAAAAAGGGCTGCTCAGCAGCATTCTGTGAACTCACCTAGGATGCAAAAATAATAATTTATGTTTTGCTGCCCTTATTGCCACTGTGTAGACCTAAATATGGGCTTGTATATAATAACATGTGGAGGGATTACTCAAGTTGTAAAGAGGCACCCTTCCTGGCCTCTACACATTGTTTCTGTGCAAAGCCTATATAGCTTCACATGATCTATTCCATGTGCCCTTTAGCTTCATGCATGCCCTGTATGCAAGGAATAATCAGTGTGTAGAAAGATCAAGACAAAATTTGTTCCCACAACCTGTGTTCTCTATTTTGCACATTGGTTATTGTTAGTTTTAGAAGGTGCATTTACATATGATTATTCTGATGATGCACTGGGATAAAAGATCTGGCTTGAGTCTGTCATAAGCATGCCTTTAATAACTAGTGGACCACTGGTATTCTCCAGTACTAAAACCTGGAAATCAAAATGCATAGTGAAAAGGACTGTAGTATTCAAAGATGTTTGAACCATGCTTGTGGTGGCAGTGATGAAAATATGCACATGGAGCATTTATATAGTGTATTTGAATACTGAACATTCACAATAAAACTAAGCACAAATGGTCTTTCAAAATTCTGCACCAAATTTCTGAGTGGAGAAATTGGGTGTGTTAGGAATGAAGCTGATAATCCAGGAGCCAACAGTGTCTAAGTTCAAGAGAACTGTTATGTCAGTGCAATCCAGCTGCCTCTCACAGCTTTGAAGAGAAGGGTCAAATATCCATTGACTCAGAAAGATGGGATGAAAAAGTGTAGAATTTGAACTCTGGGGAGTATATATGTGCATGTATATGTTTGTACGTCACAATCTGTCATGCAGATGGTGGTTATGGCTTCATTCTAATCTGCAATAAAGAAACTAATTTAGGTATATCACATCTGTGAGGCTTTTGCTGAGAAGCAAGATCATAATATGGGATTAGGTACCTCAAGGGCTGAAGTTTATTGTGGTGTCTGGTGTGAAGCCTGACAGGATAAACGATTTCTCAAATTTCTTCAGAGGAAGAAGAAAGTTTCCAGTAATTTCTCAAGGATAAAAATGTCCCTTAGCAGGTATGGTAGCTTTGCTACTGAAGAAACAAAAACCCAATATTCTCTCATGATGTTATTCCTTGGGATGTACAGTAATGGAAGTGAGAGAAGCCAAGGAGGCTAGAGATTCTTAGTGAAATACTGTACAGGATATTCACCCACAATTTTGGTTACTTCATTACTAAACAGAGGCAGTCCATTCTACCAGTAAGAGTTTCACCAAAATTTGAAATAATTTGAAGGCATTGAAAGAATTTCTAAGGAAAATTCCTTTTCCAATCAAATTAAGAGAAAAGTGACTGTGAAAAAATGCAGATTTTCTTTACCCAGCACTTGTTTAAAATGCTTCCAAACATTATCTCACTTTCAGGATATTTTATGACCAAGGTAGGCAACCTGGTGCCTTCCAGATGCTCTGGATTACAATTCCCATGATAGTTAAGATGGGTAGAATATATAGCAAGGTATTTCAATGCTGGAGGCAAAATAAAGCAGCATTATTGTCCTCCAGTGCAGATAGATCTTAGCAGATATGTAACTTTAGATTACCTAGAAAGCTAAGTAGGGTCTTCCATGATTGGTATTTGGAAGGGAGACTTCTTTGGAATTTCAGGACTGTTTACTAAACTGGAAACTAAAAAAAAAGAAAAAAAGAAATCCTGAAAGGAAACAATGACTTCCATTTCATATAAAAGAGGTTACTTTAAAAAGTCCATGAAATCACCACAAGTCAAATTCAACTCAAGAGATACTTTATCTCAGTGCAGATGGTTTTCCTAAGGAAATTCAGTTAATTAGTGCCTGTAGTAAAAAGTCACCTTAAGATCCTAGCCTGCACTGGTAATCACCAAAACAATGCATTTAATACTATAGAAATATGATAGATAGATAGATAGATAGATAGATAGATAGATAGATAGATAGATAGATAGAAAATAAAAAAAAATACTAGAATACTGGGGCCTTTGGGATTTAAACCTAAGGTCCATCTATTGTAATCTCTGTGGTGATGGCAATACTCTCTGGTTATTCTAAAGTTAATATTTATATTGAAAAGATTTTTCCTGAAATCAGTTGACATATATTTTGCAAGATAGACTCCTAAGCATCAGTTTACTGAGAGTTCTGTTGGGGGCAGAAGATAACAGCTGAAGGATTTTGCACCTACCTTTATATACAAATATTGAAATTTGACAACTACTATTTTCAGTCAATGGGAAAATAGCCCAGAAAACTAAGACTATGTGGGCATCATTATTAATCATGTTATTTTTCAAATGTTATAAATTCTGCCTTTGATTGTGCCATTCTTTCATTGGCTCTATCCCTTTATAAAGTAGTTATGAGATTTCTCCTATTGTCAGGGAGAGTAAGCTTTAACAGCATCTCCTTCCTTATACTCCTTATTGTTTTCACGACAGCATTTTTCATCCCATTGGCTGTCTCAGATACTTCTAAGAAATCCACAAGGCTTTCACTTTCTTTCATAGTTGCTTCCATGGTTGCAGCTGAGATTTGTTGGTTGGCTGGATCTCCTGATTCAGTATCTCATCGATATGATTGGCAGAGTTACTAAGCTGTAGGAACACCACACTTCCGTGACAGCATCCTTTATCCCTGGGGCTCTATTAGTTGTGTGTAAAAGCCCACTGCAATGGTCTAGCTCTCTCTGGTTGTTGTGATATGGTAGGTGATATGCATCAGCATATCTCTAAACCTGCAGATTTCATACTGTTTTGTGGCTAAGAATAATTGAGAGATCTATCTTCCTTGAAGTGCTCTAATTCTCTAATACTATATGCAAAATCCACTTCTATTGACCCTCCTGAACCAAGGATCCATTTTCTTCTTGGCTGCAGACAATCTCTTTGATTTATGATAACCTATGCAAAACAAAGGACTTATTTTTTATTTAAAGCAGAGTTATATTTCAAAAAAAATATAATATCTATAGATGGCAGATAATTACTGAGGTTATACAAGTAATGCTCAATATAACATTATTAAGAGATACCAAGCAGAGTACGCTGACTTATTTTCATGATATTAAAAAACATGAATTTTTGAACTTAAAAACAAAATCTCCACTATATTATTATTTGTAATTGTTAAAAATAGAAGAAAAAGTAAAAAAGAGAAAAAACCCAGTTTCTAAAACAATGTAGATGAATTTGTAAATGGGGACTTACTTTTAATACACTGGTTTTGCCTTTGGGATTTTGCATGCCCTGGATCAGGATTCCAGGAGGGGTTACACATTTTATGCATGAATGAGACAGGATTTAGCAAAATGACCAACAATTAATTCAGGAGCCCTGTAATTATCAGAGGAAGTACACTGAAGGCAATGCACAATATTTATAAAACATGGTGTATGTGACAACTGAAAGAACATCAGTGTATTCATATTGGTAATGGAGGTGTAGCGGCATGAAAATTTACTTTAAATTAGTTTTCAGATGCAATTGCTCTTTATAGTAGGTGGTTGCATTACATTACAGACCTATGCATGTGATGTTTCAGATAAACCATCACATGTAAATTGGTATAATTTAAGTGTGATGGTTATTCTGAACATAGGGAAAAGTAGCCTTTAATTTAATGACCACACTTAACCATCTTTTGGGCCAAGGGATGTAAGAGCATGTAGGCCTAGAGCATTCCTGGGGATGACAGTTTGCAGTAGATGGTGAGAATTTCTGTTAAAACTCCATAGCATCCCACCGACTGAAAATTACAATTCCAAGCATTCCCCTCAGAGAGGGAATGTTCATAATGTGTGCATGAGATATATATAATGTGTACACACACACACACACACACACATATACACATACATGCACACACACACACACACATATACACATACATGCACACACACACACACACACACACACACATACATGCGTGCACGCACACACACACACATAATATAGCCTGTAATTTGTTCAAAATAATGCAGTGAGCACAATTCAATAAGGTTGTTTGGCAGTCAATTGTACTGAAAGCAACTGGATAAATCATTTGGGAATAATTTAAGCCTTGCTGATTTCATCATAAAAATATAACTATCTACAATAAGACTGAGTTCAGTGAACCTAAGATTGCAGACTTTTCTTGGGAATAAGTCACACTGAATATCTGATTTGAGTGGCAAAAAAAAAAAAGAATATTGTATCCCCTGTTAGATAAGAGAGTGAAGTCCTAGAATGAAAGAAATGATTTTATTTTGGTGCTCAGAGTCTGAAACCTCACATAATATAAAGTTTAATTTCCCCTTTCTTCCAAGTTTTTCATTTGTAGATTATTTGGTTTCTAGTTTATGGAACTTGCACATATATTCTCCCTTACACCAATCTCATATTTCCACATTAAAATGTGACTTATTTAAAAAAAAGCAACAAAAAGCTTCATTGTTAGATCAAACAGGATCACTGGAGTTTTAAAATAGAAGTTTAAAGTTACTTTCTCGAAATAGTCATTTCTATTATAAAAAAGGAGAAAAACATACATATATTATAAAATGTGAACCACTACCCAGATGCAAAAATGAAAAGGGCTCCTAGGTTTCTAATAATTGCTGAGAACTAGGAAGGGGGAACAGCAGAAGTGCAAGAAAACCTGGCTTTGGAATTCTCTCTTCTATATAGCTCTTTAACCAGCTGGAGGTCCGTTTCCATTGGTCATTTGAAAGGTCGATAAGAATGTAAAAGAATCTCATTCATTCATTCATTCATTCATTCATTCATAAAAACTCATGCTTATTGATGTAACAACCTCATGTGGATCCAATGTAACATGTATGCTAACCAGAAGCTAACTCTTGCTGAACCCCTACTTTGAAATAAGCAGTGGGGGATGAGTTCAGGGACATCCTCAGGGAGGGTTCCAAAAAGTCAAGACAACAGCTGTGACTGCACAATGAAAGTTGTGCCCTTTGATTACATGTGTTGTATGTGCATCACACCTAAAAAGGAAGTGGGGATTTGATTGCATGGTGCACGGCTGCCATCCTGACTTTTTGGACCCCCGTCCCCATGAATCCTCTGGATAGGTATATGCGTGTTTTGGAGCTACTTTATTGACTGTAGCAGGATAACATTTAAATGTTGACCATATGGTGAATATACATGGCATTTGAATTGTTAAATACAGAAAATGAAGGGGGTCCTGCCAACTTAAATGCCTCAGCAATTTTTAAATGTGTTTGCCCTCCACTCTCTCTGAACCAGGCAGATAACTGACATGGACTTAACTTGTTGATCCACATATGCTGAAAAGTCACTGTTGAGCTTTGAATGAATAAGGAGAAAATGTTCTTGCTCAGTCATCATTAGTCAGTTTTACAGGATGAATGGAAAAGAAGCATAATTTTCACTGTTCTTTATATCTACAGCTAGGAATGTTAGGTGTGCTTTTTTTCTCACAATTTCTTTTGATATTCCTATGTGCAGCCATATTACATTCCTATCCATCAGAATAATACAATATAGAATTCATTAGCAAACTGCTTCATTTCTTCCTTCCGGTGTTACTGTAATGCAGTCCATTTGAACTCATTAGAGTTTTTGCTTTTACTGGATGCAGAACAGTAATTCCTCTCTATTGGAAAAAGACCAATATTGACATTTGAGTAGAAAAATCTGTGCATGCCATTTGCCACAACATTCAATTTCTTTCTGTGTTTCACTAATCTACAGTATGGAATCATGTATTTAAATACATCAACAAAAAGCTACAAATATATGTAAAGATGTAGAATTGCAGTAAGAATCAATTTGTGTAATGCTTAAGGAGTGTAATACAAAGTGTACTGGTGTGTGTTGAAAAAGGACACACAAGTAATTATGATATTATTTTACCAATGGTTTTTCCAAAAGTTGTTTGCCTGGAGCATCAGGACACTGCATTAAAATCATCTCAGTGTAATCATACATTAATCACCAAGACAAACACTTAATAAGTAATATGGGCTCTGTGGTACTAGAGACATGAAAATGATTTGAAGGAGTGAACAGATGTGGCAAACTGAATGGAGCAGGAATGCAGCGCAGGGAAATATGCATTTAAAAAGGAGGAGTGGGGAAATCTGTGACTCTCCAGATGTTGGATTACAACTCCTATGATTCCATTAGCCTTCCTAGCTGGGACTAATGGTAATTGGAGTCAAGCAACTTCTGAAGAGCTTCAGGTAATATTTTTTTTAAAAAAAGTAGAATATATCTTTTCATTTCTATCATATACAGTATGCATTTATTGCAACAGAGACAAAAACTTGAACTACATTTTTTCAGTCCAAATTTCATCACCTAGTAATAACCACATTTATCAACCATCAGTTCCCTAGTGCTGTCCTTTAGCGACATTAAACAACTGTTATACCACTGTATAATAATGACCATCCCTTATTCAGATTCTAACTTGACAGACTCATTGCCATCTTCATCAAGCCCAGGATCATTGATGAGGAAGCAGAAGATTGATACCTAACTTGGAATCCCAAATGGAACTAGTGATGTAATTTGAAATATATCTGGGCCACAGAGGAGAAGAACATCTAAATTTTTGAAGCTTCTTTGATCTTTGAAATGTCAGCTGATTGGTTACACAGCACACATTGGATTCAACACAAACCTGTTCTTCTTACATGGGGCATAAAACCACTTCCAGATGATGCAGAATTTCTGATGATCTTACCTGCTTTAGAGGTAAGTCATATGGTTGATATTCTTCCATTGATTTTTCTGAGCCTTCCACTCTCCATTGAGCAGTGTAAATATATATATTTGGTTGCTCCCCTTGGATTCTAACTTCCAATTTTTTGGCATTCTTTAAACTTCCTTGGGAAATTCTTGCTTCAGCTTTACATGTGTTTTTTCTTAGAGGGCTCTTAAGAATATTCTCCTAAGTGTGAGGGAGTGTTTATTGTGTTATCATGTTGATTTATCTCTTCATTGTGTTATCATTCTTGGGACAGCATGACTTCATACACCTAAGCATTAGAAATCTCTTGGTATGGTTACAATTTAATCTCTCAAAGTCAATGCAGACTGGGAAACTCCAACTATTTCCAAACACTGGAAGCAATTAGGTGAACACCATAATGGAAAAATTCAAGACACAGGGAGGATTCCACAGGGACCATAAAGGCCTTGCCTTCTAACCCTAAGTTAAATGTATCATTTTGATCCAATGCCTGTTAGTAATGAGTACCTGGATTTGAAGTTAAGATGCAGAATATGTTTATGAATTAGGGGCACCTTGCCAAGAAATCTCCATGGAGCAACTAGCTCTGATGTTAGCTTTTCAGTAGACAGTTTGTGCAACAAAGCTAAGTGTGTAATACAGTCTACAATCTAGTGAAGCTGAATGATTAAGACTGAAAATAATTCAATTCCATTGCATTTCAGTGGGAATAAATGAGTTATATCTAGGCAACTGAAAAAAACTAATGGGCTTCCTTTTTTTCTTTGGCTAAATAATTGTCCACTTAATATTATAACTCCAAGTATGTCCGGCTGCCTTGGAACTATTAGGTCTTCGCACTGTCAGTCTCCACCACTTTCTCCAGTAATGGCTATAATTGTGACATGAATGGTATATTATAGTCTGTGAGACATCCAATTCCAAAATGCAGTGAAAATATGATTACTTTGTATTCGGAGCTTGGAAATTTTGATCAGGCCAATCTCTGTCTAATCTAATCTTCTGTCTGATCGATTTCAAACTATTTTGGATTTGCTTTATTAATTAATTGTGATATGATTCATTTAACAACTCACAAATCTGTGTACCTTTCTTTTTAAACAAGCTTGTAGAGATACAAATCATATTAGCCAGCTTATACTGTTATGAATCTTTTTTGAACACTGTTATGTTCAGATATAAAGAAATGTCCCATTTGATGGTAATCACACTTGTTTCACTATCGCTGTCTCACTTGGAAACACGTATATAAAGCGGCCTTCATATTGAATGATTACAATTGTAGCCACTGACGTGTACTTTTAAAATCCCATGAAAGATAATGGAACTGAAATGCTGTACCTATGAATTAAATTGTTGCTAATAGGTATACTCATAAACAAAACATACTTGGAATGCTGTTGGGATGAAAAATCTTAATGTGAGGAAGCCATGTGCTGCCTTCCCTTTGTATTCAGCTTTAGGAAGAATTTGCAATAGAATATTGGTAATTCAGAGTCCATCACACAATGGTTCTTAAAACCTCACTTCAGGGAACCAGGGGCATAATAGATTGTTACTGATGTTATAGAGGTGTTGGATTTCAATCCTAAAGATCTCAGCCAATGCTTTTAAAACTGGGGATACTTAAAGAAGGACTTTTGTGATTTCAGAATGCTGTATGAGAAATTGTCCAGTTGAAAGATCTCCCTCTGGAAACATATTTTTCTTTAATAGGCAGGCTAGAATTTATTACAGCTAAAAGTACACTGTTACAACTGGAACATCACAATTCCTAGAAGCAGCTTGTTTTATTCCAGCATTCATGAATGTAGCGAATGCATTCATACATGGTCCCCAGAGCATTAAAATCTTGTTCAAAGTTGAGGGGGTAAGAAGAAAAATGCATTCCACCATTAGAAATTTCTCTTTTGTTTTCTGCAACTCATGCTGATTTCAGGAGGAATGCAGAACTGAACTGAGTTTGGAGCATTTCAAAGATTTCATGCTGGAAACATTCATTCCAGTTCTGTTTGCTAAACTATAACGTGCTACCACGCCTGAATTCAGCAGGAACGTTTCCCTAAGCCCCTGTAGAAGAAATTTATGTTTGTTCAAAGCAATGTTATAGGCCACAAATGTGTGCACTCCACATGTCTTTGTAATCACATAATGACTCATTTCCTTAATCTCTCATTTCCTATAGCCTCCTTACAAGCATCTCATAAACTTTGCTCCATCACTGCTCTTCTGGCTAGAGTTGGGCCGAATTGCGCCAGCTCCTGCTTCTGGTTGGCTGGCTGAGATTCTTTCTCCCTGTTTCCCCCCCCCCCCCCCCTAAAATGTTCCTTCCATTAGATATTGTCTTCTGCTATAGTGACACCTACTGATGAAGTAAGAATGCATTAACTTCAGGATCCCCTGGCACCAAATCTGGCCAGCATCTACTTTCTGACCTCAACCAGATGTTCCTGTTTTGGAGCAAATTAAGTTCATACCCCATGGAGAAGAGCTTCACACACTTTTGACATGAAGATGTTGGTGGCCAACAAACAAGAACAGAGTGGCTTTGGATGTTAATTGATTCAGGAAACTAAAACATCTTGCTGTACCTGTGTGTCTACATCTCTCCTCGTCTGCAATCAGACCTTTGGATTGGCCTGCTACTTTAAAGATATGAAAGCATCCTTGTATTAGGAGTCTCTGTCTCAGGGCTGAATATGATGCAAAAAAGTAAGAAGTATAGGATTCCTGCATTCCATGACCCACTACAACAGTGTGATATTCAACCTGCTTTCCATCTTTAGCCTCAGTGAAGTTTATTTTACCCAGCTGATGACCTTGACAATTTAGCCTTTGAGTTAAATATTTTTTTAAAAGGAATTATTTTATACCCCAGTGGCTGGGGAGTGGAAATGACTGAGACATCACTGTGATAATGAGACATGTCCGAAGATAGTTCTATCAGCATTTACATGGAGAAAGGTCTGGAGAACTGCAGCCAGCCAGCCAGCCACTTGCTCAGTGACTTCTAAAATAATTTTCTGTGATGATAAGGACTGTGAGTTTAGTCAGAAAGAGTTAGACTGAATTTTAGACCAAACAGGTTGCACAAAGCCATAACTTCTTTGCATATTCAGTCTCAACAAAATGGTAGAATTTCACTCTGAGATGAAGCCCAGATTGTTAAGCAAGCCTTCAGTGCTATATAATATATCAACACTCCAGGCAAGTTTTCAGCAGATCAGGTTTTACAGGTTAGCATTAAATCCATCTCCAGTTTTGGTGGGATATCCACAAAATGTTGTTTAGTGGGCCACTTCTGTCTAAGTGGGCCCTGGAGGTAATTGCCAAGGGCAAGAGCTCTCTGTATTAATGCTATGTGGCTTAAAGCCAACATTAAATTCCTCAGAGTACCCCAGAATGATACAGTATTGGGGTTCTGCCTCTACAACATGCTCCTTTCCTAGAGATCAATGGGTTAAGTCATTCAGCATGCCTACTGAGCCCAGGGGTCTAATGTCACCCCTCAACTTACTGCCATTATTTCTCTTTTTAATTTACTTGGCTATTTAACCTGCAAAATACCATGGGACATAACATTTAAAATGTAAAACCACCCAAAATGTATTAATGGAAATAAAGAACTAGAAAAAGTAATCTTTTGTCACAAAGTAACAGAACAGAATTAAACTGTTGTTCTATAATGTAACTAAATCTCTCTTTAACTGATCTCCTAAACCACAGGATTTGACTCTCTTTCCTTTTCTTCAAACTTCACAGTTGTTTCTCTTCTAACTAGCTTTCTCTGCTGACTTTACTCATTGCTTATTCATTCTGACTTCACCTGGCATTCCATCACAGATTTTTGCTGTCCAATGTTCCTTCACAGAAATATTGGTTGCAGGGTATCTGCACGTGAAGGGGTAGAAATGTTAATTGGCTGCTCCTGGGTAAATAGGCGCTGCTAAGGATCTGGGAACTTGGGAACTGGTCTTCTAGGGATTAATGTATTAAGTTGCCTTTCTCTCTCTCTCTCTCTCCCTCTCTTCCTCTATCCCTCTCTTTTTAATTACAGAGATCTTTATGAACTCAGTAGTCCAGTGCAGACTTTTGCAAGGAAGCCTGGGGTAAATGGGATCAGGCTTGCATGCATGTCATAACTCCTCCCTTTCTGAGCCCTGTTTATCTTGCAAGAGGGCATGGATGAAGAGTGGCAATGCAGTCTACTTTAGCCACTAAGAAGCTACCCATCAACCTTAGTAATCGAGCACCAGACAGAGCTGGTATACAGATCACTTAGACACACTCTTCTTCCCTATTCCGACAGGCACTCTATTTTTATCTAAATTATGCTAAATATAAATCTAGCTAGCTAGAGGATCCCAAGGCATCTCTCCATCCTTGTGGTCGATGGATAATAGTATTGTAAGTTGCAACAATCTGGGACAACCTGTGCTTTTGCTCTCTAAGTCACAAGGCCAGACACACAAAGCAGGAACCTTTATCATCCCTAAATTCTCCTGACACATCTCCATGAGGGTGCCTACTGGTGACAATGATCAAGATAGGAGCAATTATATATTCAGATGGACTGGTCTTTCCACTGAGCCACTCTAAGAACCCCATTTGATTACTCCTTGCAGAGCCATTATTGCTTGATGCCCTAAAGAACAGCCTCCCCACTAAGATCGGGGGGGGGGGGGACTGTCTTGGCCTTCTGGAAGGCCGTGAAGACCTGACCTGGCTTTTCCCCCCAGGCACTAGGCCAGGGTGTTAGATGAGCCCAATATAGGTGGGGTTCATGTGGTAAGTTTGGTGTCTTGCTCATTGTATTATGATTATTGTAATTCTACTTTCTTACACAGCTTTTTGTCAACTGTTGTCAGCTGCGCATAGTTCATATATAAGATGGGAAGTCACATCCCTTTTCTAAATAAATGTTCATTTTATTTACTACTGTGAAATTAAAGCGTTAGGTCATCTCTTCTAATGCTAAGCATACATTTACAATCAGCACTTAGTAGATTTTGCCATCTCCCTAAACTTGGCTAAAAATATCCCTTGGGATTTATGTTAACCAAATAGCCCTCTGAATGTTGGGGGCCTTGATATGAAGACAATGTCCTTACCTTCTAGTACTATAGTGATGATGAGAATGACTGGATTCTGTGAAAGGAAAGAAAGAAAAAGACCTAATTCTGAAGCAGAAATCTTCAGACTTGGAAAAATAGATGTGAGGTACATTAGGAGCTTATTACAGATAAGATGATATAGAGCAGAGTTCCTGTACCTGGCACTATCCAGATCTACTGGGATTAAAATTTCCATTATCCCTAACAACATGACTAGAAATAACATTTTGATTCAGCAAGCACTTATTTTATGTGCTTTTATTTGAGCTTCAAGCCATCTTAAATGCTGTTGGGGGGGGCGGTCAAATAAGCTGGGTTAATTTATTAAAAAATAAATAAACTCAGCAGGCTTGTAGAAAGAAGAGCACAATGTTTAGGGCAGCAAATTTAGTTTGGGTCAAGTTGACTCAGATGGCAGCATCACTACAACGTTGAATGATGAAGTGTCATTTGCAAAAAGTTCCCGCAGTATACTGGCATAACATTGCAATGGTGGTTCTTGACCCAAGTTTGTTCTGGGTCATTCAGAAGGCAATAAATGTGAAAACATTGGTGATTCAGGAATGCAGGCAAATGAGACAATTTAACAACAGGGCGGGTTGGCTTAATAAGATAACACACCAGACCATTTATTCATTTCTTACGTTTTTATTTAATCTGCTCTTCCTGAAAGAAAGTTAACATGAAATAGATTCGTGGCCCACCCATTGGTCATGGTGGAATGACATTTTTCTGTCTGATGCTTCTGAGATATAGCCTGATTTGACATGGTAGCCAAATAATGAAGCATGTCCAGAGTAAAATGCAATCAGCAGTCCACGCATGATGTTAGCTCCTAGCCATCAGGGAACCATAAGCAACTGCATAGCAAGAGCCAGAAACTGGGGAGCCAGGAGTCAGAAGCCAGGTGCCCCAAAACAGGAATGTTGCAGACACAGTTTTGCCAGGCAAAATCTCAGCTGAACCTCGGGAAGCCTTTTGTGTTGTACAAGGTCAGGTGCCCAATGAAGAAGTCACTGTTGAACAAGAGTTGCATTCATTTAATAACAGACAGAAAACAGAAATGCAGGAATATTATTTGATTCCTTCTTGTCTACAGTATTGTGGTTTTGATTTATAAATTCATTCTGAATGTCAGTCATTCCTTCTTATTTTGAACTTGTTTCTTTGTTTAGGGTTATTCAGATAACCATTATGGGGAAGAGAGATAGCAGAGAAAGGAAGGTTGACATTGTAATCCATGTGATCTCTGACTCAAAAATCGTTTAGAAAAAATGTGTAAGATTAATGTGGAGTGTTATGCAAAAGAGCCAAATGCTCCATTACAAAATAAGGGAGGATTGGCTAGCTGGTCACCCAGCTGAAAAGGAATTGGGGGCTGTTATGGTGTAAAATTTGACAATGAATAAGCATTGCCACATTGGCAGAAGGATGTATCCCAGAATTTTCTGGAAGAGTCTGCCAGGAGAGTTAATGCACTAAATCACCCTTTCTCTCACTCTCCTCAATCCTGCCATCTAAAATCTATGGATTAACTATGGAGATCTCCATTTATATTGATATGTATGCATGATCTCCAAATGCTATTTGATCCTTAGTTTTCAGCTACTGTTTCACATGCTAAGACTTTGAGATTGGGCATCTGATGGTGCCAGTATTCAATGAACATTATCTGATATGAATTCTTTTTGTCTTTTTCTTTGTTCTGAAGGTATCAGGCAAGCTTGGTAACAGTGGAAGTCTGTTTTCTCTCAGTTATAGACAACATCCTTCATATTTCCTCCATATAGAACTTTTACAGAACAGAATTTGTATAGAAAGCCCCCCCCATGTTTTTTTTAAAAAAAAAAACAACTTTGCCTTATACAGTACTTGCAAAAAATAGGTATTGGTTGCTCCAAAAAGACATTTCAAGGGTATTCCAACCACCTATTTAAAATGTTTTGAGGAGGTTTTGGAGTGTTTGAGATTGTGCACTGACAATCTCCATTTAGTTCCTGGTCTACATCCCTTGTAGCACCACACGAGTTAAAACAGATTTACCGCAAAAAAAAAGTGGGGTGGGGTGGGGTGGGGGGTGGGGTGGGGGAGGTAGTGGAGATTTCCCATGAATAGTGAAGAGGCCCACGGGGTCCTCTCAGTGGTTGCAAATGTCATATGAAATGTCCTTTCCTGCCAGGGATAAGAGGCCCTGAAAAACAGCCTCAGAAGGCCAGTAGGAAATAAAGTTCTATGCCTCATTGGTGACCAATGAGAACTCTTGAAAGAGCACAACCACAGTGGCAAATAAAGCACAAAACCCTAATGTCCTACTGGGAGATGTGAGATTGAAGTAAATCTTAATTGCCAATAGAAACAGAACCATCAGTAGAAAGAATGAGATTTTTGTTCAGATTTAAAAAAAAAAAAAATTCAGCAGATTTGAATAAGATGGAAAGGGGTTGAATTTAACTAAAAAAAAAAAAGTGGCAGAAAGCAAAGCTGACTGATTTGCCTGCCTGGTCAGAACGCCCTGAAGGTTTTTTAAAAGCTCTTTTTATGGTGCTGAAGTAAGGATTAACTATCTTTTTTTTTCCTCAGGATTTTTGGTAAGAACTGCATCTGTTGAAATTGGCCATTAGTGAGGATTTTGGTTGCTTGTTTACAACAATTTAAGCACATCCCAGAATTTTCTAGAAAATTAAATAGGAAGATTTTAATTTTTCAGAACAATGGAAAGGCAACATTGACAGGTCTGATTACAACTAGTTACTCCATATTTGCTAAGAGTGCCTATTTGGGTATGACTACCCTGGTGTTTTTACAGCGTATACACTGCTACAAATTTAGATCCAAATCATTCATCTCAGTTAGCTGAAACATTTGCAGACTAAGTGCATCTCACATAGGAGCACCTCCTTTCTTCTGTTGGGGTTACTGCAAAATTTGGAGGGTGCAGTACAGTATTATGCCTGGCGGGGGTGTGCAAGCCAGATTTTTGCTCTTCAGTAGGTCATTGAGAAATGTATGACTACGAGAAAATTTATTATATGTTCATTGAATTAAAAAAAGACATATGACAAAGGTTTGAATTATGGAATGTTTTGCATGAATATAGGACTGAAGGTTTGTGGCAGAATGCAATACAGTAATAGTGGTATATGATGAAAGTAAAGCATGTATAAGAATATAGGAATAAGACAAAGATACGTGATGTCCTCTGGCTGTTTCCTGTATAATGAATACACATATAAGGAATACTTACGGTAATGATAGAGATGTGTTGGCTGGGGAAGTGAACATTTGTGTTCTTTTGTATGCTTGTGTTGGCTAAAAATCTGACTCATTTGCAGAAGCTTAAGAGAGATTGTATGATGCAATGAGGTCTATGAAACTGAAATGTAATTTACGGAAGACCAAGATATTTCTATTTGACAGGAAATCGGTGAAAAATTAGAACAAGTAGACAGATCTGTGTATCTTGTTAGAATGTTTACTAAAGAGAGAAACATGAATGGGAAAATGTTAAGACATGAAAATGCTGGTGGATAAGTAAGTGGCTTTGATATGGTCTGTTGTGAAGAATGAATATTGAAAGAAGTGAAAATGGCTGTATATAAGAGCTGGCTTCTGTCCATTTTGTTACGTGGCAGCGAGAGGTGGGTATGTCTGGAAAAGCATAAAATAAGTAGTGAGAATGGGTTACTTGAGAAGTGTGTGTAGTAAAACAAAAAGAGAGATGGTCAAGAATGAATGAGCACTGAATGAATGTGGATCACATAGGAATGAGTGAAGTTGGTGTGTTTGGCCATATAGACAACAAATGAGAATCAAATTGCAAAACAAGTATATGTGGGGGAAATAAGGTTGGTTGAATTTCTTTTGTGTTATCGTCTTTTACTCCTTTTCTATGCTTTGCATAATGTTGCTTACCCAAAGGGGAATAGCCTGGTGGGTATGAAGGTATGTCGATATTATCAAGAAAAACACCCTTATAATTTATGCCTCATGTACATTAGCAAAGATAGTAAATCTGATTCAACAATTTCTCTGCTCTGTTCCTAGACATTGCTCCAGCAAACAAGAAACTCCTGAGCTCTGGGAAGCAAAGGAAATAGCCCAACCTGCTCTGCGGATGGGAAGGAATAGGCTGTGGGTGTCAATGTATCATTTTTATCTTTGTGTGTGTGTGTGTGTGTGTGTGTGTTTATTTTTAGTATTTTTACACCACTCTATTCCAACTGGTTCCGTCTAGCATTAAATTAAATTAAAAGCACAAAGGAAAACCACAGTGCCACTATAGTGGCACCATCCACTTTGTGGTGCCTGCGCTGGGGAAACTTCTCCCCCCCAAGGTGAAGTTGGCCTTGTCATTGTTGAGCTTCCAGAGGTCCCTTAAGACTTGGTTATGCCAGCAGGCCTGGGGACCTCAGAGGATGGGGGAATTAGTGAGGTGGCTCCCTTATTTTTAACATCCTTTTATTCTTTGTTTTATTTTGATTTGTATATGTTTAATGTGTATTTATTGACTGTTTTTAGCTTTGTTGTATGTCACTCAGAGTCACCTGTAGTGAGATGGGTGGCTATATCAGTTGGTTTAATAAATAAATAATCCACCAGGGGCAAGCCTGAATTTAATGTCTCCCGAATGCTCTATCAGACAGCCGTGTTTTCATATCTCTGCAGAGGTGGTAGCCTGTATGTATGTTCCACAGGCAGAAGGGCCTCCATTGAGAAAGTTTGGCTCTGGGGTCCTTGGAGATGGGGTACCCCAAAGGAGGAAAACTTTGGCAGGCCTCTTTCCCTCAATTCACTGAGTGAGCAGATTTCTTTTGGAGTAGACGGTCTTGAAGATATCCAAGCCATGACCCTTGTAGGGCTTTAAAGGGACAGTAATAACTACCCCTTGAATTGCACCCACAATTGGAAGCCAGTGTAGCTCCCAGCATGGAAGTGTTACACGAACAAATTTAGATGTACCTGGACAGCTGCGTGCTCAACCAGTTTAAATAATTTCCGAATGCTCTTCAAATAGCCCCATGGAGAACAAACTGCAATTGTCCGTGAAATGGCCAGGGCAAGGGTAACTTTAGCTCGGTTGTTTTTCTTAGGGTTCATCTGGCTTAATGGCAGGGTCCACTTCTTTTGCACTGTGCTCACCTAGTTTTCCCAGCAAAGCTTATCAGTGCATGATGGTATGAGGAGATCTGTGTTTCAGCCAGCTTGATACAGAGCCTGAAGCTGGTTTGGGGTTAAGAGAAAGTGACTGGAGGAGAAAGTGACTGGCCCAAGGTCACCCAGCTGCCTCCATGCCTAAGGGAGGGCCAGAACCTGGGTCTCTCTGTTCCTAATCCAACACCTTAACCACGCGAGCAATCTGTGCTTTTGTCCTTACCTATCTGGGGAAAAAAAAAGATGCTTTCAGTAACAGGAGGAATATAATTCTCCATTAGTAAAATGGGAATCAAATAAACATGCCTGGCAGAAGCCCCCTAGAGGGGAAAAGAAAAATAAGGGAACTCGGAGGAGGAACAGCAGGAAGCTGTTCTCAGTATGTCTGGCTTTCCTGGATTTTTATGGAGCAAACCTTTGTTGTGGGAATAAACTTTGAAAAACGTGAAGAGCCCAGGAAATGTGTGACAGTCGTAGGTATGAGAATATTATATGCTTAGCAGCAGAATGATCAGAGAATGTCTCTGAGAGAGTTTTAAAGGATGTGGGTCTGTACTATTTGCTTTTCATATCCTTATTAGCTGGTTTTTAATAATGCAAGTTTTGCATAAGCAGAATGTTGAACTCGGCATTGTTCCTGTGAAACGGTGCATTGTTTCTCCTATGAACTGCAATGTTTGCATTGCCTTAAAAAAAAAGGCAAGAAAGGTTTGTGTTAGAATTGAAAGTCATTCTCTCCTTGCTGCTCATCCAACTAGCTCTCTTTGCCCCAACAAAGCCTGAAAGTTTGATCTCTTCTTCCAGCCAGTGTGGAAGTGAAGGTTTTGTGCTTGCTCAAGGAACTCAGAGGCTCCTTTTTTTTTTACTGTAATATGTCCTCCCTGCCCTCCCCATCAAATTCTTGCCACTGACGCTATGAAAGAGAAGTTCCAGGCGAGACTGAAATGGGCCAAGCAGATGCAAGCAGTAAAACATCTGCACCCCAAATACATGGGGAGTGTTTTCTCCCAGCCTCCCTGGCACTTGTCTCTTAGTCAGGGTGTGGTTTTGAACTACAGCACAGAAGATTCCTCGAGCTGTTCTTGGAGGGCCTGCCACCAAGCACAAAATAATTTATTAAACAAACCAGCTCCTAGCATATAGAAGATCTTAATTCACTGAGATTTATGGAGGTGCTTGTGCACAAAGGCAGACACACCCAAAACATGTGGCTTTATGGGCTGCGGGCCTGGTCCTGCAGGAAGGCAGAGTGCCCTTGATTGGTACCATTAATAGCTGGTTTACTCACTCTCCCCCAAAAAAGGGGGGAGGAAAAAAACACCAACACACTTTACCAGGTAAGGTAATATGCAGCTCGATCCCATGGAAACAATCTATTGGCTCATTTGCCAGATTTTCTGGATTATTTTATGATGCTTTGCATAAAATACACTTGAAAATATAGGTAGTCCTCGACTTACGACCATTTGAAGTTACGACAGTGCTGAAAAAGTGACTTACGACTGGTCCTTGCACTTATGACCATCGCAGCATCCCTGCAGTCATGTGATCAAAATTCACTCACTTGGCAACTGGCATGTATTTACAGCAGTTGCAGCGTCCCAGGGTCACATGATCACCATTTGCAACCTTCCCAGGGGGCTTCTGACAAGCAGTCAATGGTGGAAGCTGAATTCACTTAACGACTGAATGATTCACTTAATTACTGTGGCAGAGCATTCAAAAGCATAACGTACCTAGTTAAAGAGAAACGATGTTGTACGGAAAACAGCACTAATGCTTCTCCATATGCAAAGCAGATATTGACACCAGAAATTGCACTGCAGTCAATCAGTGGGACTGGAACTGAATGAGGAGCTACATAAATCACTATTTTAATCTGCAGAGCATTCAAAAGCATTCTTAAACCTCCTCCTGCCCTAACAGCCTCATACTATCATCACGTAGATCCACAATTGACCATTTTCTTAACAGCGTTCAGTAATATCACATTAAAAAGGGCTGTCAGCAACAAACCATCCCTAGAAACTCCACTCCCTGTTCATGACCGCATCACTTAATGACCACATTGCTTAGTGACGGAAGTTCCAGTCCCAACTGTGATTGTAAGTCGAGGACCTCCTGTAAAATAATTTTCTTTCCAGAGTGCAATCAGCAAGTAAGTCTGCTTTGCAAGGTGATTGCTCTTTGGGGACTAACCAGAAGATATCATTGCTTCATTCCTTCCACTTTGAGAATAATTGGAAACCCAGGGGGTCAGTAGCATGTTAGGGTCACTGCGGATGAATGGGGAGTAGAGTTTCTAGGGATGGTTTGTCACTGACACCCCTTTCTAATGTGATATTACTGAATGCTTTTAAGAAAATGGTCAATTGCTGATCTACATGATGATGGCATGAGGCTGTTAGGGCAGGAGGAGGTTTAAGAATGCTTTTGAATGCTCTGCATAAAAAAATGGTGATTTATGTAGCTCCTCATTCAGTAGTTTATATGTAGAGATCCCCAAACTTTATATCTGTGCCTGACCCCATTGATTGACTGCAGTGCAATTTCTGGTGTCAATATCTGCTTTGCATATGGAGAAGCATTAGTGCTGTACAACATCATTTCTCTTTAACTAGGTACATTATGTTCTTGAATGGTCCATTTTGTTCTACTGCCCACAGAGCAACTGGTGAACAGCCACATCCTCCTCAATCAAATTCTTCATCCTTCATTAAATATCTAAAAGGAGGATATGCAAGGGCCATCTTCTCTTAGGAATCCCTGCTTGCTTAGATTGTTCAGAGAAATCTTTGATCTGAGCAACCTGTCTACTTGAGATAGTTTGATCATTACACCAGCAGTGATAGCATGGCTAGGAACCCATGCACAAAGAGGCTCATCTCTTACTCCTTAAATAAATTAGGAAGACATTTCTGGGCATCAGACCTATGAGCAGAAGTAAAGACATCTGCTTTTATTCATTCTGGTATTTAATATTTTTGCATTATTTGATTCTACATTTTGGCTGTTTGTCGTATGGTGCTTACTGTAAGCTATTGTGACTGTCGAATAAATAGCAGAGTAAACTTTTAAAAAAAAATCCGTTCCATTGAGTGGATGTTTGGAGAGTGCTAACTCTTATTCAAGCCACAGTTTAGGGTTGTGGTTGTTGTTTTTAAAGTAGCAACAACACAAGGGTAAGGATGTAAAATAAATTTGCTCATGGAATTCTATGGAGCAGATCTATTGTGAGATTCTCCAAAAGTGTGGCCAGAGTCTGTCTACTGTCTTTTCCATTGAAAAGTAATTTCTTTGTGGAAAATGCATCCAAAAAGATGTGCATGTTCCTGAAACTTGTATATACAGAGAAAGTTGCTAGTTAGGTGCCACTGAGTCAGTTTTGACCCGTGGTGTCTGTATCAAGAAATACTAGCTATATTTGAAAAAGAGAATTGTAACACTGGAGAATTGTTGAAAAATCTGCATTGCAAAGATGTGTGTGTGTGTGTGTGTGTGTGTGTGTGACCTTCAAATCAGCATTGATTCCTGGCAACTGCCTGGACAAGTCCCTGCAGTTTTCTTGGCAAGATTTTTGAAAGTGGTTTGTCCTTGCCTTCTTCCTAGGGCTGAGAAAGAGTGCCTGGTCCAAAGTCGCCTAGCAGGTTTCATGGGATTTATGGTCTCCTGGTTTCTAGCCTGGTGTCTTAACCACTACATCAAACTCACTAACTCTCTTTCTGTCTGAATGACATGACAGAAAATGACTCAACACCAGGGAAATTTGCATTAAAATGTTATCTTTTTTTTTTTTTTAAAATACTGATTACATTATAACTCATATAAATTTAAGGAAGTTATATAAAAAGTTCACTGCGTTTAAGGAAGTTGTAAATGAGAAGAAATGTGATTTTTATGAAGCTTAAAAATATCACTGAAAAACTTAGATGAAAGACTGTTGTTCCACTAATGTGTGTATTAAATGGATTGGATTCATATTCAACCATAAATCTTTGGGTCAAAATTAATTCTAATTTCCTCTTAATTCTCTTCAATATATTAATTTTAATTTGGTTTTTATGTGTCTAATTTGCCACTGGAAATATTTCTTTTCTCAGTGAAGTAGGGAAGTTAATATCCCCAAAAGCAATTAAAGATTTTTTAAAATCTTATTTAATTCAATTTAATTTTTAAAATTAGGAAAAATTAAATTAGTATAAAATTGAAACTTTCAACACAATCACTCTGCCTGTATAAAAAGTCAGACAAAGCAAACTAAAATGGCATTAAAAAAAAAGATGGCATCATATGCATCGTGATCTCATTGTGTAAATGATGCAATTGATGTACTGTACATCAGTTGTATCATAATATGACAGGCAAAAGATATAAATTGTATAATTGATGTGATGACATCATGACATACATGAGGACTTTGTCCCCCTGTGGATGCACATGTGCACAGGCATTCAAAGTGATTGGATTCCTTTCTCATAGTGGAATGACTAATAAATAATGTGCCAATATTTATGATGCAATATGGACTTTGAAGAAGCAAGATAAGAAGAATATTGATGCTTTTGAACTCTGGTCTTGGAAAAGACTGCTGAGAATACCATGGATAGCTAAGAAAACAAACAAATGGATCATCAAACAAATCAATCCAGAGTTCTCACATGAGGCACAAATGACTAGGCCCAAATTATCCTACTTCTGACCCATTATACAAAGATATACCTCTCTGGAGAATGCTATAATATTGGCCAAAGGGGAAGGAAAGAGAAGAAGAGGACAACCAGCAGCAAGTACTCAGTTACCATAACAATGGGTGTACTTTTGGAAGACCTGAAGGACCAAGACCCTCCTGGAGAAAATTTGTCTATGTGACCTAAGAGTTGATAGCAACTCAATGGTGCATCATCATGATTATCAGCTAATAGTGACACACCCTGATGCAATTTTCCCTTCCTTATTGTACAGTGAATGCCAGGTACCTTATTAATTAGTGCAGACAGCACTAAAAGGTTAGACTTATCCATGGCCAGAAATATAATGCCAGTTAACCCCCTATTTCAGAGTCATTGATTCTGGAGCAAATATTCTAAAGAAAATCAAGTCAATGAGAATTAAGGCAGGAACTCACTAAAATTTGATTATGTCAGCTGGACCATTTTTATGCATTTTCTTTTATGCATATGAAAGATACAATGTGTATAATTATTCTTGGTTATTTACTACTGCGCTTAATACAATTCATGTTATAGATTTTTTTTCTTTAAAGGAACGAGACATTTTTTACGCATCTATAGCTGGGCAGACAGCACTAATTTTAAATCACTTTGCTTCTATGCATAATAAACTGCCTTGATTCATGTGAAGTAGGAGATACACAAATTTATACAATTTTGGTTTAGAGTATCCAATAAAGTAGGTTTTAGCTGTGAAAACTCAGGAGAAAACCTAAATTAAACTATTAAGATACAGAATGCTACTCTCTACTGATCTTTATAAGAAACAAATGTGACATATATATTACATATATAGTCCTAATCAAGATGAGGGATTGTATCCGGGCATATATCCAAGAAGCTGGTCAATATGATATATGGAGGCTATTAAATATCACAGAAAGGAAGGATTCTTTTTTCTCTTCAGCAGTGCAGAACTGCTTCACTTAGACCAGTGTTGTCCAAACTTGGCCACTTTAAGATGAGTGGACTTCAACTCCCAGAATTCCCCTCCCAGCAATTCTGGGAGTTGAAGTCCACTCATCTTAAAGTGGCCAAGTTTGGACAACACTGACTTAGACCATATCCAGCTATCCAACATGCTGGAATTAAAGCTGTGCAAGATAATTAATTTCCACGATTAGAATTTTTTTTAATTCATTCTTTAAAAGCTCAGGGGATTCATTGGGGGTAGGAATTCTAGCCAATTGCTTAAGGCCTCCTTATTGCTTAGATTTCTGATTCTTCCCCATTCGCTCTTGTAAACCCCCCCCCCCCCATTGATCAGTTGCACCACAGAAAACACATGAATCACATGTTCTTGTTGCCAGGAGGGCTTTGGTTTTCTTTCTTTCATTATCTTTTGTTTTAATAAATAAATGTACTATTTGGCAGTGGTGTATAGTGACCATAGGAGCTGCCCTTTTATGTTGGTGTAATGCTCTGGGATAGCGCATCTTCCTAATGCGGTGGTTATTCGATCAGCTTGGCTTCTTTCTGAAACAGTATCTTTTCTTCCCAAATGAATTGGTACAAATAGGATAAGGTAAGTGATACCAATTTGTGCCTATTTGTTACTTATGGTATTTATATCATAATGGATGAAAATAGGCATTCGTCCAGCATCTGTTTTAAGGCTAGAGCGTTGCAAGCTGCAGCTAAAGTTGTGTTCCGGTCTAGGGCTGCGTAACAGGAGGCAGACCAGAGACGAGAATCCTTAAATACCTTATCGTTGCAAGGCTTTCATAGGACTAACTGTTTAGTGAAACTTAGAATATCGTTTCAACCTATACCCATTATAAACTGCAGGAGGAGAGGAGGAGACCTGTAAATGTCTGCAGGAAAGTCTACATATCTTAAAGGCTGCTTTCTAGATTGTGATTTTATTATTCCCTAATAACATCATTACCATATTTTATTCTTTTGAATTCTTCCAATTAACACAAAAGGCAATGTGAAATTATTTGTTTCAAATAGACCTCTAAAAGATTAACAACTGATGTTCATATTGGAATGAACCATGATTACCTAATCCTATTTATCATATAGATTGGCGTGCAAGAAAGTAGATTCAATGATATTGGACCTGAGTGTCTTAAAAACGTAATCGTTTTCTAAGACTGGGGAAATTCAATTATTAAAAAGCCCCCTACTGATTTATGATGTGAGTTAAGATTAGCATAAATCCAGGAAGCTGAAAGCTAAAGTGGATGCCCTAACATTCATGCTTCATGATCAGTAACGATGTGCAGTGTTACAAATTTTGGTTGGTTATGTATTACCCTCTATACACAGTGCAGTTGGATATTTTGGTCAAGAATTCAGATGTGAAGGATGGAATATCTACTTGTCCTGGTCCTATATTACCTTATGAATAAGGTAGCTTATCCTCCTAGCTTTTTGAATAGCATTTTATATCATGACTAAATGTGTTGTCCATCTGATAAGGCTCAATCACCTTTAGCTTCCAACGTGTGATAGTTTTCTGGGTCTTCAACCAGGTCTTTTGATAAGCAATCACTGAACTAATTCTGAAAAAAATGAAAAAGTTTCAAGCCAAGAAAATTATTATCCCCGTTGTCCAAAATAGTTACCAGGTGAGGTACCTCACAGAACAGATTCTCATGGCTATTGTGAAGGGACCAAATGGAGGCTGAGCAGTTAGAATTTCCACAGCTGCACAAGGTTGATGCTGGTGAAAGCAAGCAAGCAAGCAAGCAAGCAAGCAAGCAAGCCAGCCTTTAATCTAATCAAGAGAGAAATAAAATAAATAATAATAGGCTGTGGTGACTCATCAGTCCTTAAAGCATTTTTCTTATTCTGAGAAATGTTCAAGCCTTCAATTCTGCCTTTTTTCTCAGAAAGATGGAATGGGTACTTGAGTCAAGAGATCAGATTAATGTCCACAAGAATCAATAGAAAAGAAGATGACCCAACTCCATATGAACAGAAAGATCTGTAATAGTAAAGATGAAGCTGAGTTTCCCTGGATAAAATAGATGTTTTCATGGAGAACAGACAGATCGGTGATGAGCTCTTAAATGGAGATAAGTTCAGTCCTGCTGAGCATCTATTTCTTTACTGAGAGACAACCACCAGAATAAAATATTGTAATTGCTGAGATTAATCAGCTGTTTAAATCACTATATTTGAAATGAATTACTCATGAGAGAAAAAAGTGGATACTTTCCTGCATAAACTTAGATTCCTAGAACATCTCAAACATAGATGCTTCATTGGCTAATATCAACAGAAGAAATAGGAAAACACTGAATTAAAATGAACTAAACTATTCATGTACCTTAGCCAGATATTTACACTGTAACAATGTTTAGAAAGCCTAGTTGGTTCCACTGCTAGATATTTTATACAGAGAAACTGTGGGTAAGAGATTTGTTTCCTCAGATTTATGTTTTCTGAACCCAAACTGGATCACAGTGAATGTAACAAGTAAAACTCTTTTCACTAATGAATCATTAGATTCATGGGGTCATTCAGGATGCAGTTCCAAATAGATTTAGCAGATCTCTGTGAACACAGAGGAGCTACTGGCTAAGAGAACATGCAAAAGATTGTGTTACTTGACTATTATTTGGAAATTAGCTACATTGAACTCAATGGGATTTATGTTTGAGGAGCCAAGTGTAAGAAAACATGTAAGAATATATAAGTCAAGTGGATTGATTCAAGGATTACAAGAATAGTATCTATAAATGACTGGATTTCTTTGCTTATAACTAGTATCGCAGCCACGGAGATCCCCAGAATACTTCACAAAGTGAAAAGCTGCTCTTCTAAAATATGCCATATATTTAATTTTTGTCAGCTATGTTAAGGGATATTTTCTTGGCTCCATTGTATGTACTTGCGTTACAGATATATTTTATCACTCAAGTTTTTTTGTTTTTTTTAAATAGCCCAATGCTGGGGAGGATCCTGTGGGGATTTGTAGTAAAATGTTACCAGCAGAAAACAGTGCTGATAACAGCCTGCCCTGCTCCTCTTTGTCATCTGACTCAGATGGAGTTGTGCAAATGCTGATGTAGTGATGATCTGGGTGAAGGCCAAAAAAATGAAATTGAGGCCTGACAAAATGGAGACACTGCAAAAAAATAGATCCCATAATTTGGAAATTGACATTTGGTCTATTCTAAACAGGGTTGCACTTCTGCTCAGGGAGTCAGTCCTTAGCTTAGGGTGCTGTTTTCATTCTGAATCTGAGTTTGGGTGGTAAAGGATGGCAGCCATTCTAGACAGAGATAAGCTAGTCATGATGATCTGTATTCCTATAATCTCGTGATGTGATGATTGTAACATTTTAGACATAGCTCACAGAGGGCTCAGAACATTTCATTAATGTTCGGCTGTCATTATTCTAGCTGGCATTGCTTACTTTGTGTTTATCATGTCATGTTTAAAATAATCACACTGGTTGCCTGTTTCCTTCCAGGTTCAACTAAAGGTCCTGGTACTTATCTTTAAAGATCCAAATAGCCTGTTTATCCATAGGAGTGCTCTACTCCAACCAAGGCTTCCTGTGCCTTAAGATCTTCTACTAGGAGCATTCTATGAGGACTCTGCTGAGCAGAGATACTTATCTAGCAGGAGAAGACCTTTTCTCTGATAGTGCCAGGGCTCTGGGACATATTTCAACAGTACTATACTTTGTGCAAATGTTAAATTTGGGTTGCTGGTGGTATTGTTATGAATTTTTTATTTGCCGAGGCATTCAGCAGTAACATAAATTTCTGTCTACTCTGTAGCTCTTAATCTGGTCTTATTTACTGATGTCTTATTGAGTTGTATTTTCCATTGATGCATGATTCGTTTTATTCATGTCTTTGCAAACCATCCTGCAATCCATCTAGAAAAAAGAAGGCTTAGAAATATTTCAAACACATCTCTGAGTTTGTACAGAATGAGCCATTTTGATTTAAGTGAACTGTTAAAAGGAAATGTGCTTCACCTCCAACTTTCTTTGATCTGATAGTAGAATTTTACACTGTGGCAAGCATTGTTTTCATTATTCTTATGGAACACTTTGGTGACTTCATGCCTAAACTGAATGAACAGAGCAATTTGGGAAGGATTTGTATTACAACATGGCACTGTGAGCAACTTGGAACCAATGGAAGATTTGGGACAGTATTTGCACTGAATCCTGCAATAGGAGAAAGGGCTTTAAAAGCTCAGCTTTGGGACTCTTCTTGTTGAAGCTCTGTTACCTCACACTTGTAACAAATCAGACTAACTGGATCACATTTAGCCAGCCTATACTGGTTAATTAAATTTCTATAATTAATTTTCTCTGGACTGTCCCCTTCACTTCTCTCTGATTTTTTTTCTCTCCCCTCTCTTTTCTTCTTCATCCAGTTGAAATGTTTGTCTTTTCGGTTCTGCTGTTATTTGTCACATCAGATGGCAGCACCTAGTTGACCTTAGCTGACTTCAGAGAAGCTATGCAGGCTTGGACCCAGTTAGTGCTTGTATGGGAGATCACTAGGAAATCCGAGATAAATGGGCTAGACTGGGAAGTTGCAAAAACTTCCTGGAAGAAGGCAGTGACAAACCAGTTTGGCACAGTTACTAAAAAGAACTTTATGGGTGTGCCCGTACAATCACCAAAGGTCAGTTCAAGGGATTCTTTCCTTTATTGTTTGATACTGCTGGGGATAAGAGACAGAAGTTGGTGATGATTGCCCAGTAATGATAGTTTGATGTCCTGAATATGAGTGGTGCTACTTCTCATCACCAGTAAAGTTATTTATGCTTTCTGCATCTGTTGTGAATATCTCTAAGAAAAAACCCTCCTACCTTCCACTTTGTTTCAATATTACTGAATCATACTGTATGGCCGCCCAACCTGAACAACATGACTCTGAGCAGGATACAAAATGATTAAACCAAAAGACAAAAGACAACTAACATGTACCACTAAAGCAACTTACTGAATAAGATATATTTGTAAATGTTTTAATGGACTTAATTATTGAAATTGTTTGCCGGCCAGAGTCACTTGGATTGAGATGGGTGGCTATAGAAATTAGAAAAATAGATAGATAGATAGATAGATAGATAGATAGATAGATAGATAATATTGGCTAGGTGAGGAGGGAGATGTTGCCCTGCCCAAGATCTGTCCTGCTTCAGCAGCCACTATGCCAAGGTCAGGGAGGGTCAATGGTAATGATTGTTTGAGAGATCTTGGCAGGGAACAGATGTGTGGCTCCAGAGACAACTGTGAGTACCTATAGATGAAGCTTGTCTTTTGTAAAGCTGGAAAAACAGCTGTAAATGAGTGTTTGGACATTAGTGATGGTGCTGGGCTACCCTTGTGATGGTACTTTTTTTTTTTTTACATTTTGGTTTGGTTTTTTTTTTGGCTTTTTACAAATTTTGGTTGATACGTTTGTGGTTTGGGATGGTATGGATTTTAATCGAAGATTGTTTTGTGTGTAGGAAAGGATGTTAAGTTTTTATAGTATTTTACTATGCAAACTGCCTAGCATTCCATGATAGAGTAGTATGCATATTGTAATCAATAAACAAACTAGAGCTTGATCCTTCATCGCTACTAATCAAAAGAATCTTAATGAATGGAAACAGAGTAAAAGGAGGGGCACCAGTCAAAAAACATGATCCATTTCCTGGTCAGTACAAGTTCCAACAAGACAACTTTCAGTTGAGCAGCTCTATTTTGTCTTTTAGGCACAATTCAGAATGTTTATTGGCTAGACAGTAAACCCTTAAATGGCTTCAATACAATGTGCTTAAACAAGCTGCTTCTTACTGTTATGACCCATTAATATTGGCCAGGATGGTCTTCTCCTCCCCCTCCCCCTCCCCCTCCCCCTCCCCCATGAACTTCCATGAATCCATCTTGGAAGTTAAGTAACATAGAGAAAGTGACTCCTTGCGGACTGCTTAAACTCCAAATTCTTTCTCCTTAAAGAGTCTCTAAAGTCCAAACTTCAGTATCCTGACAGTAGGATAAACTATGCTCTTGCTTCTGATTGGAGTACATATAATGGACTCCATGGGTGTGCTTGCATTTATGGTTTTAAGTGATTACGGCTTTTGCTTGGGTTTTCAGTAGACACAGGGCAAAGTTTACATCTGAATAATGAACTACATTAGAGTTTTCTGAACCCTGTGAAGTAAAAATATTTATTTATTTTTCAATTAAAAAAACGAGATTCTGGAAAAGCAGTCCTCCCAGTCCTGTGTTCTTATGTCAAATACTGAAGTTTGCAGTCCAAACACTGAACACTTCTTGATTTCTCAGCACCTACCCATTATTGTGTCATGACTTGGTTCCATGATAGCATCATACAATTGCTCCTTATAACCTTGATGTCAGGAATGTCCCCCATTTCAAGCATCAGGTTTCCATGTTGCCTTTTTGATGGATAACCCTGTGGTAAGCATTAAAAAAAATTACAGCAGGCCAGTGGAAAAGTGGTGGCTTTGGTTTCATAATACAACCTTGTAGTCAAGGGCAGAGAGGAGAACACAGGCAGGGGGTATGTGGGAGACAGGGAATAAAGAGAAGAATTGACATTTTAGAGTATTTATTTCCTTCCTTTCTTCCCAGACCAAATGGATGCAATATGCCAACACCTGGAGCTGATTTTGAGGTTATTTTACAACAAAAGCTACAACATAATAAAACACTAACCTTAAGTGTGACTTTGGGCCTGACCCTCCAAAACAGTGCTAATCTGAACTTTTTAGTTTCTTTGTGCTATATCTGCACCTATATGGTCAACTCTCTCTCTGTTTCTGGAAGCAGAGAGTGCTGCAAGCATACACAGAATGGCCTCCAGCATGACTTGAAAATAAACATATCCAGTACCAATGAAATGCATACATGTATTCATCCAAACATGCTTAACTCCAGTTATGGCTTTGTATGGCCTCCTGTAATCTCTTTGGAGCTGGATTATGAGAAAATGATGTAAAACTTTCTTCCATCTTTGTGAGCATGTGATATAAGCACCTTCCTGAAGTTGAGCAAATGTGACTCTCTCATGGATGCCCGGATCAGAGACCACTTGAAATTTCTAAATACTGGATAGTCTTAAAACAAGCAGTTAAATGAAGACAGTTGAGGAAGGAAGCAAGTAGACTCTCAGCTGAACTGCTGGAGGGAGCCCCACTGTCCTGTCTCTTCTTCTGACATCTATTTCCAAAAAAGAAGTTTTGTGTTTCTGAGTGCTAGAGTCTCCAAGTGAAGGGCAACTCAGGTCAGCCCCTGCAAAGGCATTCATGTCAGGAGGCTACTTGTATAAGATGGGAAAACTGACCAACATGTGAAACCAAATCTGTAACGCTTCACATAATGAACAGTCTGCAAGACCTTTGCAGCTGGAATCCATTTTGAGTAACTACAATTCCCAGATGCCTCTTCTAAAAAGAAAAGAAAATGCAGCAACGGGACCTGCTCCTGATGATCTACAGCAAGAAGACATCTCCCTCCTAGAACAGTAGTTGCAAGCGGAGCCTATTCTGTGACTCCTGTTGCACAAGTCGAGCAGCACCTGTTCAATCTTTCATCTGCAGACCATGATTTGTTATTTTCTCAAGACAATTGAATGGTGCAATTCTATATAAAAAGTTCCTAATATGTTTCCTTCTTTCTGAAGAGCTAATCAGAAATGTTCTCTTCCTCCTCCCCATGGGATCAGGAGGCGGGTGTATGCCAGAGAAACAGGTTGGAACTGTTAAAATAATTGGCAACCTTGAATTCTTGTGGATCTAGCTGGCCTCACATTAAAATGGAAGCTTTTAACCTTTAATTATTTATTTCTGACTGAGCCATAAAACTGCCCCTTTATGACATGAACAGTCGCAAGCAAGCAGGAGTTTTCCTCATTAAAAAGAGGCCATGGTTCTGGAAGTCTCTGTTTATATCATTGTGGGCTACAGTCTTTGCCAGTAAGGCTATTAAAGTGGCTGAGGACTCATACAGCAATCTTCAGAGGTTGCTTCCCTGGTTACTCCAGTAATGTACAAGCAAACTTCTCCATAACCATAAAGAGGGATGTGGATTTGTTTTAAAATGGATAACTGAAGGCATCTGATCTACCAAAAGGCTAGTTAGGGAGTTGGCAGTGACACACTTTTATTGCAGGTATGTACACAGAAAAGGAGCTGTGAAATGGAAAATCTAAGATTGGGGAAATGCCAAGTTCCAGCACTGACTCCTTGGCTAGAAACTGCCATTTTGTTTCCCATAAAGGTTTTTTCATGTAGAACTAAGTCAGCTTCTTGAAAAGCACAGATGTGTAACTGAGACCAGGTTAATTAAACATCCAGAGTAATCTGATACAATGGTATCTGCTTCATCGATACAATCCCTATTGATCGATGACTTTCTTGTCTTGTAGTTTTCAGACATCTCTGATGAATGGAGATTGTGCTTTGGAAGCCAAAGCAATGGTGATGGTCCTGAGGTATCAAGCCTTGGTTAAGGTGAAGAGCTCATACATTTTTTTTCCTCAGTTCTTCAGGCAGCAGAAAGTATGATGGCATTCTTTGCACTTCCCTTGTTGCTGTGCCCTGTTCTGCCTCAGTAACAAGGACAAAGAGTAGCGTGCAAATTAAAGAAACTGATTGGTGGTTCCCCTGGCCTTGTTTGCCCTCCTATCCAAAGTTACCAGCTGATGGGGAAAACACCCACCTATCAGTCTCTTTTATATGGACTGTAGAGGATGCAGGTTTTGACAGACAGCTAGAGTGGCAGGTTTAGACATCCATTGAAACTGGCTCTGGGGTTTGCTGTTACCAGCATACAGTCTCAACCATAGTATCCCCAGCCTGCTGTGAGAAGATCCTTCCTCCTCCTCCTTTCTTCCCTTGATAGATGGCTGTGAGAAAGTGGTATTTGTTTTTTTACTCTCAGGAGCTTCACCACTGCTTGAAATGAAACTTGATCCTCCTGTCTTTTTCTCTTTCCCTTTCATGGTGTGTCCTTCCTTTTCTGAGCTGGGCGTGGTGGTGGTCTGTAGAAACCAGCCTCGCTTGAATGAGAAGAGCTGGGTGGGGAAAAAGAGGGGAGTTGCTTCGCCACAAGTTGTAAAGCTCCTCTGGAGAAGAAAAATGGGAATGGGTGGAGAGGAAGATTTGGCAGTGCTTTTTTCTCCCCTTTCTTTTCAGCTTTTTTTCCTCTCTCTGCTGGCCTTCTAAATAATCAAACTGAAATTATGGTCTGGTCACATCAACATGGCTGTAGAGGGAAACCCATGATCTCGCCGACAGCACTTTCATTTATGAGGTGTTATAGATTGTATGACAAGAGTTGTGTTGGGAGAAGCTAGAAAACAGTATTTTAACATCAGAAAGGCTAAAGGCAAATATAAGTTGCCTCTGGGGTGGACTGAGGATGAGCGGATGACAACATCACAAAGGTACGACCTTTAAAAATGGTTAGCAGAGGTGAGAATGAACCCTAAATCTCAGCACTTTAAGCATTAACAGACCAGTAAGAGGTCTCTGAGCTAACTTTTTCCTCAGTTATTTTGTGGCCATAGTAAATGCCAGATACTGGGGGGAGGGAGCAGCAGACCCCACCTCTAGAAAGTGCCTCTGAACCTCCTGGCTGGTGCATCTTTGTGAATATGCTTTCTTGTAGTTTGCAAGTCGGCCATCTTTATTCTTGGGCTCTCTCATCTAATAGCTTGCTCCCATCTGCGACTGTGAAAAAGACCTCAGCTGAGACAACAGGCAGCAGTCTAGGCATATAGCTGAGCAGTTATTATTATGTATGTGCACCACTCCATTTACCATAGGCAGAGCAATATAGTATGCAATGCTGTTTTGCAACATTTGTTTGCATTTGTATCAAGTGGGTGGCAGATGCAGCAGAGGTGAGCCCCAGTAAAATATGGGAAGAGTCAACACATTAAGGGGTGCTAGGTGGCACACACTGCTTTCACATGCAGTGGAGGACTTTGTCCTATCACCAGGGTTGAAGAAAGATTGAACAGCCAGGCTGGTTGGCTTCTGGATATGGGGAAGAGTGAGAAAAACTTGTTCTTCAGTTCAGACAGCCATATGCCTGATGGCTTTTTAAGGGCCAGATCTCAAGCACTTCCACATAGCTGTGAGGGAGATGAAGGAAACTAATCAAGGAAGAGCCAAGATGAAGCTGTGCTTTTAGGCAGGAATTGCATTCCATGACATGTAATCCCTTTGCATGCTTTTCCTGAATTAATCAGTTGTCTGGATTTGCACATTACATTCAATCATAAATTAGCCAGATAGCCTGACTGATAATAAAGCTGATCAAACAAGCAAGAAAAAAAATATACAAACCCTTACCCTAATCAAGGGTAAATCTAATCAAGCTTACTACTGAGACTGTGACCACTTGGGTTCCATCCTACCTGGTTAAGCATCTTGTATAAAAACAGCCAAAAAGAACAAACTTTTCTCAAACATTCACCCTATCTGCTAGTCTTTTGCTCATAGTTTGCACACCAACACAAAGTTCTTCCTGCTGAAGGAACCATTGTTTTGATATCTGAGGAGCATAACTAAGTTCTGCAAAAATAGCTGCTATGTTATGGGAAGTATGGGAAACCTGTATGGGAAACTTAGTGAAATTAGGGCAAACTTGAGGAGAATTGTTCTCCTGATATTCTCACTATCTGTATAAATTATACCTAAACTACTTGGGGAATCTATGAGATTTGTGTTCTTTGATAACGGTTTATAAGGGACTGTTCTGTATCATTTGGTGAAAAGTGGCGTTTAAATAAAATAGGTTAAGTGTGAAAAGTGAGCCACAGACAAACAAGATAGCTGAGTAGGATCGTTTCTGCACTGGCACCTTTTGGTGGCTTGTGTTTGACAAAAAATGGGGAAGCCCAGATTCAAGTTTCCACCTCACCATGCAGCTTGTTGTGGTAAGCACTTTGGGTTAAATACTTCAATTTACCTCACAGGGCTACTGACGTGTGAGAAAAAAGGTGTTACATCTTCAACCCCTTCCTGCTCTCAAGCATTCAACCTTGAATTCCTCAGTCAAAAGTCAGAATATGAAAGGAGAAAATAAATAAAATTGCTCTTCCACTTCTTTGCTGGATGAGTTTATCCCCATGGCACAAGTAAAGATAACTGACATGATTGATCTGGAATTTCAGATGCATCCTAATAACATTTATTCAGTATTCAGTCCCATCCTGTGTAGTAGAAAGGAAGATTAGGGCTGGAGATTTTTGTTGCTGGTCAGTAGGAATAAAGGGAAGAAGGACATTGTCAGAACCTGCATCACCCAGCTGTTGTTGTTTGCCATTATATTGAAGTCGTCAGGAGTTGGAGTGATTTGTTTCTGCCACTTGTAACTAAGGGGGGGGGGGTTTGCTGTTAATGGTTGTAATGGGAGCTGGGAAGCAGCTTAACCATATATGGGCAATTTAGACTGGCTTGATTGCCAGCAAGGCAGCTGGGGCCCAAAGAGCTAGGAAGAGGCTGGGGGAGGAGGGGGGAGGAAGGAAAGAGGTCACCAATAGGTGGAGAAGATGCCAGGCAATCAGGGGAGGGGGGATAAATAGAGGGAAGTTTACCCAAGGCTTTAGTTTTAGCAATGTTCTGTTTACAAGCTACCTGTACCACCTAATAAAGAAGTATTTTTCTGAACCAAGCCTGGTTGCATGAGAATGCTTCAGAACTGGGAGTTGGACGGTGTGGACTTGACATTTTGCTAAAACTCTACCTGATACTGGATTTCACCCAAGAGGAAACTCTACGAGGCAGTTCCAGCAACCTAGCATGGCCTCTGAGGAGCTGCAGAAAAGTTCACCGGAGGCACCAGTAGAAGAGGAGAGAGAAACTCTACAATTGGAGGCAGATAGAGCACAACAGAACCTTGGAGAAGGGATGGGGACTGGCTGGGCCAGCTCCCCGCCAGCAGAAGGGGAGGAGCGGCAAGTCCCCCTCACGGAAGCACTAGCGGGCGCCAGACCGAAGGACCCAATGAGGCGGCTGGCCCACCGCTGGGACCCACCAAGAGACCTGAGCAGCTGGGGTGATGCCAGAGGGTTCACCCCCGGGATGCCAGCCCAGCCTCAATGGTCGAGAGCCCTGGGGACAGCGACCGGAGTGACAATGCCATGGGATGAGGGGCAACGGGTGAGGAAGCTGGAAGGCAAAGTGCGCGCCCTGAGGGAGGAATTGGGTAAGCTGGGGATTATGGTGCGGCCTCCCATGCAACCTCCCACACCCAGACCGGGGTCGGCGCAGCTCTCCCAGCCCTCCCCGATTGCTGCAATGGAACCACTGACCCTTCCCCCCCACCTCCGTTCCAACCCCCTGCAGGCTGTGGCTGGGGAGCGGGCCAGCAGCAAGCCGCCCCATGGCTGCAGCAGGAGGAAGGGGACCTATTGCGAAGATGGGGGCTAGTAGAGAAGTACGACGGGGACCCTGCTCAACTGCCCACCTTCCTGAACCAGGTGAGGATCTGCATGGGTACATGCGGGTGCCTGTTTGCCGGCGATGCCTGGAGGGTGCTGTATGTATCCTGCTTCCTGGTAGGCATGGCAGCTGAGTGGGTGAACGACTTGAATGAAGCAGAGGCCCCAGAACTGGGGGACTTTGACCGCTTCATCACCGCCCTACGGGACCGTTTCGAGGACCAATGTGCCCGCTCGCACGCAGTGGAAGCAATCTGGGAGCTGAAGCAGGGGCTGCGCTCGGTGATTGCGTACGCCCTAGAGTTCAAGCGCTTGGCGGCGAAGCTTCCTGACTGGCCAGAAGGGTTCCTTGTGTGGCTGTTCCAGGAGGGGCTGGACCAACGGCTCTTCGAGAGGGCCGTGGTGCACGGGTGCCCGGAGACCTTGGTGGGAAGGATCACCCACGTCTCCGTGTTGGAGGCGCAACTGGCCAGAGTCAAACCGCATGGCGCGGAGGCGAGATGGTGGCCCTCTAGCGCCGCCTGGCAAACGGGGCAGAAACCGGCAAGGAAGGAGTGAACCCCCACGGCAAGGCCGCAGGCCGCGGGGAAAGCCTGCTTCATGTGCGGCGAGAAGGGGCACTTCATGGCGGCCTGCCCCCAGAACCCAAGGCTGCAAACCGTGGCGAAAGGGAAAAAAGCCGAAAAACCTGCAAAGCCGATAAAAGCACCATGGAAAAGCACGGCGGCGAGAGGGGAAGAAGAGAGGCTGAGAATTGCCTACCTCTCCGACAGCGAGGACGGAGGGGAGAGCGCTGGCGAGAGGGAGGAGAGCTGAAGGCGCGACCAGCTGATCCCAAGCAAATCGATCAAGGACATCTGGGTGAGTCCGATGACGTATGAGGTAGTGATTTGTGCTCCGCAATCGACTCGTCGGGCCCAGCTCACAGCATTGCTCGATTCAGGTTGGTCCCGGAGTTTGATCAGCCCCGTGCTCGTCAACGGATTAAATTTAAAAGTGCACTGGCTGAAAACTCCCATAATCTTCAGGCAAGTGGATGGAACAGCGGTGGGGGGAGGTGCGGTCCGCTACTATACCGAGGCTTTTGAGGTAAAAGTCGGAACGCACCGGGACAATTTAAAATGCCTGGTCGTGCTGCTGGCTAGTTACCCCCTCATTCTGGGAATGTCCTGGCTGGAATGGTGGGACCCCCGCATCAGCTGGCGGGAAAAGACTCTGACCTTTCCGGATGGCGGGTGTGGGATTACGAAGGTGGAGCCCCACCAATGAGGGGAGCTGGGGGCAGCAGCCCTGAAGGAGCAGCACCAAGGGAGGAAGCCCCACGTGGGGGGAGGAGAGGAAATCCCCTGGCAATATAGAGACTTGGCGAAAGTCTTTAGCGAAAAGGAGTCTGACCAACTACCACCACATCGCCCCACAGACTGCGAGATTGAGATGGTGCCAGGAGCGAAGTACCCAACCCCAAAAATGTACTTAATGACCCAAAAGGAAATGGGGGCATTGAGGGAATTCATTGACGAAAACTTGAGCCGGGGTTTCATAGTGCCTGCCAAATCCCCCCTGGTGGCACCAGTATTATTCAGAGAGAAGAAAGATGGGACTTTGCGCTTATGCACGGACTGTCGGGGGTTAAATGCAATATGCACAGAGAACAAGTACCCTCTGCCATTAATAAAAGACTTGTTAGCTCATTTGGCAAAAGGGAAGATTTTTACCAACCTAGATTTGAGAGAGGCTTATTTTCGCGTGTGCATAAAAGCTGGGCACGAATGGCACATTGCCTTTAGATGCCCGCTGGGACACTACATGTATCGAGTTCTCCCATTTGGATTAAAAGGCGCACCTGGGGTGTTCATGCAACTGATTAATGAGGTCTTGCACGAGTTTCTCTACCAAGGAGTGTTGGTGTACTTGGATGACATTTTAATCTATACGGAAACAATGGAGGAAAATGTGAGATTAGTCAGGAAAGTGCTGGAGAAACTGCTAAATGCGCAGCTGTATGCAAAACTATCCAAATGTGAATTCCATAAGGATTGCATTGACTATCTGGGCTACAGAATATCTAATAAAGGGATGGAAATGGGTCCCAATAAGGTGCGGGATGTCCTAGCCTGGGAGGCCCCAAAAACCAGGAGACAACTGCAAAGTTTCCTTGGCTTTGCCAACTTTTACAGACAGTTTATTCCTAATTTTGCACAAGTAGCCCTCCCTTTGACTGATCTTTTAAAAATGAAGGACAAACCCACGGCAGCAGCAAAAGCTCCAGGGACCACTTTAAATTGGACAAGAGAATGTCAGAAGGCTTTTGAAAGCCTCAAGCAATTATTCACGGCGGAACCCATCCTGAAGCACCCAGACCCAGCAAAGCCTTTTGTCATTCAGGCCGATGCCTCAGATGTAGCAACGGGTGCAGTCCTCTTACAAAAGGATGGGGAAGGAGTGTTAAAACCATGTGCTTACTTATCTAGAAAGTTCACTGAAACTGAGAGGAGGTGGCTGGTGTGGGAAAAGGAAGCTTTCTCAGTGAAATGGACTTTAATGAATTGGCGACATTTGCTGGAAGGAGCGGAGGAGGCTTTTGAGGTTTGGACAGACCATAAGAACTTAGAAGCTTTGACATCACCCAGAAAATTGTCTCCTAAACAAATAAGATGGGCGCAATTCTTCAGTAGATTTAATTTCACTTTAAAATACATCCCGGGAGGGCGGAACTTCTTGGCAGATGCTCTTTCCAGGCTGCCACAGCACAATAGCCAACGGGAGAAGGTGGTGTCAGCTGTAATCCCCAACAGGCGGGAGCCAGAACTGGCAGCTGCAGTCATCAGATCACTAAGTAATGCCACCAAACCCCTCCTCAAGTCAGAATTATTAACGGACTTAAATCGATTCCTGGAACAGGATGAATGGTTCCAGGAGAATAAGGGAGAACTGACCCAGAGGGAGGGGGCATGGTGGAAAGCAGATAGACTGTACATGCCCCAGGAGGCTCACAAACTGGTACTACTAAGGTGCCATGATGATAAAACAGCAGGACACTTTGGCTTTGTCAAAACTCTACATCTACTACGCAGGCAATTTTGGTGGCCTTCTCTCAGAAGGGATGTGGTGGAATATGTAAATACCTGTCCTGTATGTGCTATGGCAAAAAGGCAAGGGGGGAAACCATGTGGGTTGTTGCAACCTGTGGCAAGCCCTGAAAATCCCTGGAAAGAAATAGCCATGGATTTTATTGTAGGCCTGCCAGAGAGCAGGAAAATGACAGTAGTGTGGACTGTTACTGATCTCTTCTCTAAGCAAACTCACTTCATCCCGTGCAAAGCCATCCCCTCAGCGCCTGAACTAGCTGCAATGTTTATCCAACACATATACAGATTACATGGTTGTCCTGAAAGAGTGATCAGCGACAGAGGGGTCCAGTTCTCATCTAAATTCTGGAAGGCATTTTTAACCCTTTTGGGGTCCAAGCAAGCAATGAGCTCTGCTTTCCATCCTCAGACGGACGGAGTGACAGAGAGGAGGCATGCGGGATTGGAACAATATTTGCGATGTTTCATAAACCATCAACAGGACAATTGGGTGGAATTATTACCTTATGCTGAAGTGGCTTACAATAATGCTGTCCACGATAGTACTGGGCTATCACCGTTCCAAATTGTATCGGGGCAAGACTTTGTACCTATACCTGAACTTCCTCATGCTCAGACAGGGGTTAAAACAGTGGATGAATGGGGTAACAGGATAAGGCAGTTGTGGCCAATCGCTGAAAAAGCTATTGCAAAAGCTAGAGAAAGTTACAAAGCCCAGGCAGATAAGAAAAGAGCCCCACATGAACCGTGGAAAGTGGGGGACAAAGTGTGGTTATCTACCAAGAATCTGAAATCTTCCAGAGCATGTAGAAAGCTTGATAATAAATTCATAGGACCTTTCACAGTGGATAGAGTAATTAACCCTGTTGCTGTACGCTTGAAACTCCCCAAAACCCTCAGGAAGATTAACCCTGTCTTCCACAGTGAACTGTTAAAACCCTACAAGAAATCTGAGAAATGGAGGCCCTCAGTAGCCCCTCCTGAACCTATTATGATCGAGGGGGAACAACACTTTGAGATCAGGGAAATATTGGACTCTAGAAAATTCAAAGGGGACATTCAGTATTTGGTACATTGGAAACATTTCCCTAAATCATTGGCTGAATGGGTCTCCAAAAGACATGTTAAAGCTCCTGACTTACTTTTGGACTTTTATAAAAATTATCCTAACAAACCCAGGTAACTTTGGTGGATTCTATGGACTGTATGTCTTTATAATCCCAGTCCCTCTCTTTCTTATTTCTAGGGTTCCAGGCCATCGTGGTGAAGAGGGGTTCTAAATTTTTTTTGGGGGGGGGGCAGCATGTCAGAACCTGCATCACCCAGCTGTTGTTGTTTGCCATTATATTGAAGTCGTTGGGAGTTGGAGTGATTTGTTTCTGCCACTTGTAACTAAGGGGGGGGGGGGTTGCTGTTAATGGTTGTAATGGGAGCTGGGAAGCAGCTTAACCATATATGGGCAATTTAGATTGGCTTGATTGCCGGCAAGGCAGCTGGGGTCCAAAGAGCCAGGAAGAGGCTCGGGGAGGAAGGAAAGAGGTCACCACCAGGTGGAGAAGACTCGAGACGCCAGGCAATCAGGGGAGGGGGGATAAATAGAGGGAAGTTTACCCAAGGCTTTAGTTTTAGCAATGTTCTGTTTACAAGCTACCTGTACCACCTAATAAAGAAGTATTTTTCTGAACCAAGCCTGGTTGCATGAGAATGCTTCAGAACTGGGAGTTGGACGGTGTGGACTTGACAGACATGCCCAGACACTGAAAAATATTTATTCGGAATTGGATATAATGAGACTAAGTATTAGGAAAATGTGTTTTAGACTACATTTGTCTTCAAGATGGAAGCAACAGTTCTTGTAACTGGAGGTACAGCCCTGAGAAGTGACAGGTCATAGAGATTGTGCATTGGGGCTGAATGACAGGACTGTTGAAGCTTGTTGCTAGGAAAGAAAATGTTAGAGAGGGGAGGTATTCTTGTACACAAAACCAACAACCTAGAGTGACAGCCTCACTTAAGCTGCACAAATTATGTGGAGAAATTCATATGCTAGGCATTGGTAGCTATTACCCAACTAGAGAAGAACGCAACAGGCTTCTTGGTACTTTCTTCAATCCCAGCCAATGTACATCTCACTTATTCTGGAATTGATCAGAATGTGTGGACACTTACAGTTTGTTTTCTTCATAGAAATTGGGATTAGTTCTTTAAATGTGTAGCAAAAATGGAACTCATTGGCACAGGGCCTTGCAAAAGATCATTTTTCAGACCACACCTATCAGGTGGAGTCCCAGGCCAAGAAATCTGGTTGCATTTTCTTCCCAACCAGATTTCATTTGATTTGCTGAAAAAGAAATTGCTTTTAATTTTTTTTCCAGAGGGGTTGAGAATTCAGTGGAGTTCAGGGAATTCTTGTGGGTGGTATGTTGGGCTCTGGCATTTGTTTACTAATGAGATGGCCAAGAACTGGATGTCTTTCATTGTATAATCACTGTTGCAGCCATCGTACCCTCCACAGCATCTCATTGTTTTGTTAAATCCCAAAGGAAAACATCATAAGGGAACTTGCACCTTTTCATACTGGGCAGTATAAACACCCAGGGAAGCTTCAGAGATGTATAACAATAAAACAAAAGCACCAATGGTGCCTTCCACTAACCCCAAAAATAAAATAAGATCTAGTCACCATCATAATCCAAGAATAAAGCAGAAAAGTTTGGACTACAACAGGTTGATAACAATAACTAAAATTTCAAGAAGATCCATCCCAACACCTCTTCCCTTCCCTTTCATATTTTCATAAAAATTGCTGCCTTCATAAACATTGCCGTTTAAATAACTGGGAAGAGCAGGGACACACACAACCAATCGCCCAAATCTGTAAATTGTCATCATGCTCACAAACAAACAAAACAATGCCTATGACTCTGAATTTGGGCAGTCTTGATCTCTATAAAAGGCACCGCTTTATCTGCAAATATTTACTTCTGTCCAAATAAATTTTTAAAAAATATATACATTTTTTAAAAAGGCAGGATTTAGAGGAGTCCTAGCACAAAATCCCTGCATCTGTTTCTCTAAAGCTGAGTAGACGTCCTTCCCTCAGAAGGATGTACCACGCCTGCAAATTTCATCTCAACATATTAAGAGTAAAAAAGTTACAGTTAAGTGATTTTCCCTTGACAGCCAATGGATAACATGAAACTTGCTTCAAACTCTGGATCCATACTGAGCAGTCTCCACTTTGGTCCAAATAAAATTAGGCTGTTTTCTGAATCATTGAATTGAGACCTGAACTGAATTGATACACATTCATAATTTGGATCCAATGAAAACAAAAATAATTGTATTCCATAACTATAAAACCTTGTTGCTGGATTTCTATACCGCTATTGTGCTATGGGAAAAAATGGATGTGCCTTTAAATATATTCATTATCTTATTCTTAGGGCTTTTTTAGAAAGAAAAAAGTCTTGCTTTTTACATCAGAAATGACCAAAAAGGTAAGGCAATTGAAGTTGTGTATGTATGTGTATACAAACACACACACACACACACAGAGCGATGCCTCTATGACTCACAATTTTTTAACCATGTGAAGAAGAGCAATGAGATTTTCATGAGCAATAAAACATTAAAAAACAAGCTCACTTTTATGGACAAATGTCCACAAATGGATATCCTTTAACCAAAATTTAGCTGCTGACTAGGAGATGTATAAACCACAAACCATGTTTGAAAGATGTCACATCTTCACATGCAGGTCTGTCTTGTCTGTCTATCCCATTGTTTACCACTCTTTGCTGTGGTAAGGAAAAACGTACTCCTGAAAGAAAGGGCATGTTACAATGTTTAGTCAGAGATAAGTCCAGAACCACAAGATTTCAACATTTCCGTCTGTCTTTCCTCAGAACTCACAAATGTTTAAGGAATGGAACTGTGATCTAGTTATTGTTCTCCTTGATTATATTGAGGAAGCCGCTGAAACAAGCTGGTGCAGAAGCAACCATCGTGGAAAAACAAGTTGTTTCAGAATGATTAACATCTGCCAGCAAGGAATGACAACGAGGCCACCAGTTCAAAACACACTAGGTGTGGAACACAGAGTTGTAGGAAGAAAGATCAGCTTTCCAAAGTGTCCAGTATTTGCCAGAAAATGTAGCTGATGTTGTCCACAGACAAGGAGAAAGCCATTTTACAATGGTGCCACTCCCTTCACATGAAGGCCTTGTATGAGGAAGTAAAATTCAGAGGAATGTTTTGGTTAGCAACTAAGACAAAGCATTTAGAATTGTAAGTTGCCAAGGGTTCTAATATTTATTTCAAACTGTTTTCTCCACTGTAAGGAATCTGATATTTCTTTTCTTCACCCTTCAAAATAAAAAATGGGGGAAATCCATAATTTCTAGGAAAGTTGATGCCACAGTTCAAATCTCTCTAATCCTCATCTTCCAAATACATTCTATGGATCAGGATGTAATTAAAATTGCACTATATTTACTTCTAAAATACTGTATGATTATAATAGAACATGTATACAAACTGTGCATCAAAATTATGGCATATTAGAATAGGGTCTGTCCTGGAAAGGTCTTTTTCTGAGCAGTAGCAAAATTAATGCAGTCTAGGCCATTCCTGATTGCAAATATTTCATACTGAATTGTAATAAATTTTGGCACAACTTGAATGCTCAGGAATGTTTAGTTGATAGATTTTTCTTTTAAATTAAACCCAGCATGTAGTCTGTAATGTATTTTTGATTTTATCTTTCAGAGAAAAGAGCAAAAGAAGATTTGTTGTCACCAGGACATATACTGGCCTGCAAAACAGTGACTAAATCTTCATGGAATAGCATGACATAAGAAAGTCAAAGAAGGATGGTCCCGAATCCCCTTTCTACCAACTCCTTCTACCATTTTCTTTTCAGCTGCCTTCTCCTCAATTTGGTTGTAAAAAAAAAAAAAACTGTTTGGCTTTCAAGGCTTCTTGAACAATGATAACAGTTCATTTCTATTTTCCCTTAATTGCATTAGGACTGAATTTTTAAAAAATCAGAACACATGCAAGTCAGTTGCTAGAACTCAGACAACATTCTGCAGTGGTGGGTATAGTATGCTTGAGATGGCTTGTTTGTGAGCTTCACTCATTTGCAGGGACTTAATTTAATATTAGCATAGAATTATGATTTCATCACAGTGTTTTTGACCATACAAACTTTTATATGGGATGTTTTCCATAACTTCCTAAATGGTACAAAAGGGTTGGTGGAGAAATGAACCAAACTTGGACTAATTGAATAAATACTGAAAATAGCTTTTTCTTTCGATACCCCAGTCTACAAATAGCTTGCAAAACCATTTATGGATCGTGTCTTTAAGACCGTCTTGGTTTGGCTCTTAAAGAGGCAGTACGCAGTGGTAACCATATTCCCTTCCCAGTCCAAGTCTCCACCTTACTGATTATTTCCTGTTCTCAGACATTTGCAACAACAGTTAAGGCTTGTTCCCATAGATGTGAAGAGTTTATGGGCAAAGTAGGAAGCACCGTTTTGTTGTAAGTATGTACCTCTCCTGCTTTGTCCCATAAACTTGTTGCATCCATGGGAACCGTCTCTGACTCAGCCAATGGTCCATGTGCTCTTCTCATTACCACTGAGTCTTTCCTAAACCTCTTTCTTGTGTGATATCCAGGTGAGCTTGTATCCAGAAGAGAACATCTGGAAAAGCTTGCTCTTTTCAGTGTTGTCTTTCCCTTCATTTTCTAGCCTAAGGCCAAATAATTTTGACCAATGCCACCCAGCCGGAAAAACATCCAGAGAGCTCACATAAGTGTGCGTGAAAGAGAAACTTCTGCACAATCATACACGCAGAGAGAAACAAAACCGGGTGAGAACTTGGATACTTTTCCAATGTGGTTATGTGTAGGAAAGCAACATTTGCAAAAGACCAAAGTCTGCTGACTTGACTAAAGCAATGAAGTATATGGACAGAGTGTTTTGTGTTGGGTTTGGAACTAGGCAATGTAGATGAAATACAACTTCAGTTATGGATTTACTGGGTGGTCTTGGACAATGCCCATAACTTCTGCTCAACATCTGTAAAATGGGGATAATTTGAACATCCTTTTTTGACATGCCTGGTCTTTTAGAATTTTTATGTGGCTAGTAATAACAGTTAACACTGAATTATTTTAATTTCAAATATATAAAAGCAAGGCTGACCTACAATAACCAGCAACCAAGTAGCATTAGGAAAAGCATGCTTAAGGGATAATGACAACAAAATATGTAAAGGCACAAAGCCTGTAGAACTGGCTATAGTGCATCCCAGATGGTAGTTAATTCTATTTTACTGATGTCATGGCTGAGGAGTCTCTCTTCATAATAGAAACAAATAAAGCTACTTTTAACATGTAGTGCACACTGTATATTTATTCTTCTTTCCTAATCAAAAGTAATAATGAGGGCTAAGAGGGACTGAGGTATTAGCAAGGGAGGGGGGAATTCTCCCAGCCATAAACATGGTGCCCAAAACAGCTTACCTTGAAATACAAGTTGCAATTTTTGATTTCAATAGAAGAGAATATGTGTAGCTCAGGGTTGAACTGTGGAGTCCTTGGGAATCTCTGAGCTTGGCTGTTTTCTTGTAAACATTTCATTACCCATCTAGGTAACATCTTCAGTGCTAGGCTGAAGATGTTACCAAGCACTGAAGATGTTACCTAGCTGGGCAACAAAATGTTTGCAAAAAACAAAAAACAACCAAGCTCAGAGAACCCCAAGGACTCCACAATTTTTCATTTTGTCAGGACTATGACAGAGAAACACCCCATTGCTGAACTCCCTCCAGGACATCTCACTGTTGGCCATGATGGCTAATATTGCTGGAAGTTATAGTTCAACAATATCTGGAGGGCTCTGTGTTCTCCACTCATGTCTCTACACAACAGAAATATGAACAGACCACCCAAGTCTAATTCAGGAGCATAATCTAGAGCTCCAAAAGTGGACCAGTTTTTTTCCCCATCAAATTAGATAAAGTTTAAACTTTAGATAGACTGTAATGATGGGATGAAGTAGGCCAGATATCATATCAATTAGTCCAGAAATTACTAAACTGTATTCCTTTAAAATATAAATTTGCTGCTGCTGCTGCTGCTGCTGCTGCTGCTGTTTTGATACAGAACATAATACAATTTGCAGTGTTAACAATCCCTGGGCTGGGGGAACATCATAGTCAAACTTCAGACAGATATATTGTTCATCAGAAAGACGAATGTAGAGACCTGATGGTTGGGAGTAACTCATTGGTTCTTTTCCATAAAATCAGTTGAGAGACCTGTTCAGGCTAGTAAATGCATCTTACATAACATGGTCATTCAGAACAAGACGATGACGGAATGACGAAACAGATTAAATAGTAAAATCAAGGATTTCTCTGAGTCCCGAAGATCTCGCCTCCTCTCTCCCCCGATTGAGATCAAGGGGTCTAATCACAAAGATCACTTTTATTTTGGGTCACTACTTGGTTACTGAATTTAGTATTCCCCCTATAGTTTTCTACATTTCACACTTACTCAATAAAAAACAAAGAAACGCATTATTTTTATTCTTGCCACTAACAAACTTCTTAAATGAACATGTTATAATAAGTATAGTTGCCCTGGACAAAGTTAAACAACTCTTCCTTACTTATATTGGCTGTGTATAAACAACAACTCTTCAGAGCCATGGAGATGTTTTTGTTGCCTGTCACTGCTTGGCACCTTCCAGATTTATTGGGATTATTAACCTCATAATTCTCAACCAGCATGGCCAGACAAGGACTTTGCTATCTGGAGAGGAGATTGAGGAGGGCTAAATCATTGCAGTGTATTGCTGCATGCGTCCAATTTTTGGGAGAATGAGCAAGGTGAGGAATTTAGAAGATGTTACCCATAGAAATGGTTCTTAGATCAGGATATTTTTTCAGGTCTTTACCAACTGCACTATTTCGTAGCAAGCCTATAAATTGCCAGTTACCTATGACACATATAAAGATTCTGGCTCCCACTGAAGCTTTCTGGAGTGTTCTACAGTGTGAGTAAATGTTGGATCATCACAAGACTGCAGGCAGGAGATTAAGAATAAGGCCTCCCAGTATTTATACATTTGGCCTTTTTCCTACATAAAGATATCCTGCTGTGGAGGTTTGTGTTTGCAGATCCCATCTCTAAGGCGATACGATCTGCAAACCTTCTCTTCTGAGCTCTAATCCTGGCAGCCATGAGTTTTTATAAGATGGAAAACAACAAAGCCACTCAAAGTGCAAAGCAAAAAAAAAAAGAAGAAGAAGAAAAAAAAGCCTAACATTAGTCTCTCTGCTCCTACTTCCAAATGACGTCTATGTTTTAAAATACCCCCACCCAAAACATCTAGATCAAAGCAGATGAAAGAAAGGCTAAACGGATCGTCAAATGGTTGGCCCAACCTCTAAGGCCAGCTGGAATAATCATGGCAGGAGCACCACCAAAAAATCATAGCAACAGGAAAGAAGTGAAAAAGAAAAATGTGAAATGTAGAGTTTAGTTTATGAGGATACGCTCTAAATGTCTCAATTCAGATTTAAGAACTGAGCCAGGTTTGGGGAAGTCTGTGTGGTGAAAATTGGAATACAGCAATTGTGGACAATAAATGAATCTACTGTAGATCAAAGTTCTAAAGAAAGCAAAGTGAACCAGAATCTGCAAGCCCAGGGACATTTCTGGAATGGCTGCCAGGTATTTTGCCCTTTTTTGGAAATCTAGATCATATCCTATACTGCTTAGTGTCATTGGCTGAGCCAGAATAAATCCTAGCCTGGATTAAACAGTTATGGAAAGGACCATCCTCTACCATTAGAACTATTTATAGGGCAAGAAGCCAGATAGCTTAAATTACAGACACTAATTTCTTCAGTGTTCAAAAGTAATTGGATCCAGCTTTTTCCATTTCAGTTTAATGGAAGCTGTCAAAAGTACAAGGCACATTTATGAAATCTCCTGGAGAATACAGGTTGCAAATCATGTGTGGGGCTTTTCACACTCACCTTTATGGGTAATCCAGGGAAGATCCAGTACTGCAATTCTGGTTGTGTTCTTAAGGAAATCAGGACATCATTCTTGGGGAAAATGGAAATGACATGAAAGATCTTCTGCTTTCCAACAGGGCTGGATTCATAGTTTCATCATTGCCTGTTTTGTGGTGATATCTCAGTTTGTTTCTTTTTCAGAAGATAATTTTTTTCAGAAGATAAAATTCAGAACAAGATAAAATTAGACCATGTCTGTTGGTCTAATTCACGTCAGCATTAGAATTAAAGGTTGGATTTTCATACCTATGGAATGGAACCTAAGACTGAGAAAAGTAAAGTGCCTTTTAAACTGAGCTTATTTCTGGTGACTTCATGGACTTGTCCATGTAGTTTTCTTGGCAACAGTGTGGAAGTGGTTTGCTATTGCCTAGCACACAGCCCTGGAATTCTCTGGTGGTCTCACATCCAAGCATTAACCCAACCCAATCCTGCAGGGTACTGTCATTTGATAAGTATGTCTATTTACATACAATGGGGATAGCTTCTGAGTAGGCATACATAGGATTGTGCTATCAAACAATGACTAAAACAAGCTTAGTGAGGGAATAATTTATCAGCAAAGTTTTCCATCAGGAAAATTAGGGAGCACGTCTTTCTCTTACCTTACATTTGCCTCCTAGTTACAGTTATGGTTGGATGTCATGAGTTCTGGCAGCAAAAGAAAACTGGCTGAGTATTTCTGACATAGATTTATTTTGGTATGCTCAATTCCCGAATTTAGTTTATAAGCACCAGAATTAAGGCCAAATATGTCAATGTTCTGAGTGCTCATCAGTCATTCCTTCCTTTCCTTCCCTAGGACTCAGATTTTTATAAGTGCTCAACCATGCTGGGAAACAGAGATAGATTTACCTCAAAAAAACTTTTTTTCTATAATTATCTCTATTTTCTGGGTTTCCTGATGCTCCTTCTACATCAAACATCCTCACTGTTTACTTTGCCTTTCCCCCTTCTTTACTCTTTACACAGATGTGTGTATTTTTCTAAAGGGAAAAGGGGACTTTAGAGATTTTGTCAGACAAAGGTGTTTCGTAAAAAATGTGTTGGTGATGTTACATTCCTAGTTTTCTTCCAGTTGTATGAAAATGGTTTAAGTCTTCTTTTTTAAAAGCTCTCCAGAACTTTCCATACATTTTTGTTATGTTAAGAATATCAGACCTCTTGCACTGGGTCATAAGATCCATTTGTCGCAGTTTCCCATCTTGAATTCATCTATTTTGGAGGCTCCCAATGAAGCAGAGGGGAAGGAAAGAAACTTGGAGATATTCCAAGTCCAGATATGTAATCTCATGGCACCTGCCCTCTGGAACAACATTCTCCCTGAGATTCCTATGGCCCCTGCCCTGGCCCTATTTAAATGAGCCTTTAAAAACTGGCTCTGTCCCCAGACCCTAGATGAGAAGGGGAGATGGACCTCCTCATCTCTGGTATGTTGACTATTTTTTTCCTGGACTTTCTCTTTTGATGATATAATGCTGTGTTTTTAAGGTGGCTTTATTATTGCATTTTGTAAGCTGTCCAGAATTGTGACAGATTGGGTTGACCTATAAATCTCATAAATACATGCATACATGCATACATACATTCTTTCCAAAGATCACAATTAATTCTGCAATAGGGTTTGTTCAAGTCTTATCTGATCAAATTGTACATTTTCTAGATTCAAACATCTTCTGAGCATGTTTGAAAATATTTCTTCTAGTGAGGATGATGATCTTGGCAAGATTTTGGAAGTGGTTTGCCCTTGCCTCCTTCCTAGGCCTGAGAGGGAGTGATTGGCCCAAAGTCACCCAGTCGGCTTCATGCCTAAGATGTGACTAGAACTCACAGAATTTGGGGCTAGAATTGGAATTTCACTTCTTTGCAAAGAAGCAACCTGCTTGATGAATCACCAGGTTACATGTTGGAATGTTTCTCTGGATCTTAAAGGGTTCCTGGATGCTGACAGAAATCCATCCATCCACCCACTCTCAGCTGGATGGTCTTTGGATGTTTATTTTGTTTAAACTGGGGTTTTGCTTAATAAACTTAGTTTTCATGAATCTAGGGACAGGTGGCTGAGATATTCTGCGATTGGAGGTAGAGCAACAAAGATTACCTCCACAAACCTAAACCAAAAGATATAATATTCCAAGCTAGCCAAGTTATTGGGCACATGGAGCAAAGTTCCACAAGGAATCCTCCCCATACCATATAGTAAAAAGGTTATAATGACAAAGAAGTAATAATTTCATGAATCCCAGAATCCATTGCATGAAGTATCTACCTTAGTCTGCTTATTTGGTCCTGATTCCTGACCTATTTTAACTCTTGGCCTGATTCCCTGATTTCTAGCTTCCATTGACACATCTTCAAATGGGCCATTTATACAGATGGTATTGATGATATAGCAATTAAACAGTTGATGATCATCCATCTCAGTTCGACATGACTGCCTGAGAATCACCTACCTGGACACTGAACTTGGTTGAAGAATGGAGGCACACATGCCATCTTCACCTCATGTAGAGTAATGCTGCAATCTACCTTTGCAGATGTTGATAAGATAACAGAAAGTGAACATATCTGCACTCACCCAAGAGCTCCATAAAAACAGATTTCCACATGAATGAGAATTCATTACTTTGATCAAAGAACAGATATGGCTTACTTAGTTTTTTCTCAAGTTCCTCCAATTCTGTCAAACAACTGAAAGTATAAAATGCTGTCCTTGGGCTTCTAAAACTCTGACTGGCAAACTTTGATAAACTATACAATCTGCAGATAACTTGATTAATAGCCATTCTGGATACCTCATCAGTCATTTATTAACATATTATTAACATTCATCTGGGAGCATGGATCATCTTTTTTATTTTATTCCTTTTGTATATTTTCTGCTTCATCCACCTATGCAGAAGGAAGAAGATACCTGTCCTGTGTGACAGTTCAGTTCCAGCCTTTCTTAATTTTTATTTTCAAACGTTCCATCCAGTGGCATTCTTTTGACTTGCTTTAGAATTTGGGTAATTACAATTCCCATCTTATTTGGTGTTTATTTGGGATGAGATTTCATTCTGGCCAGAATCAAAGTGATCTGGCAGGAGTCTACCTGGCACTGAATCTTCTTACTCAACATTTTCCCCACTCCACCCTTTCAACTGAATCAGAGAAACTAGAGATTCGAATGGTGCGCAAGGTCATGCAACCCATCAGGCAGGCCAGTGTGGGATTGTTGTTCCCTGCATAGAGGTTTGGCCATTCCTGTCTAAAGTGACTCAACCTACAGGGTTTCCATCATTTCCCTTGAGGAGATTGTTCCACAGGCCTCGTGGACCTCACAGTTAGGAATATTTTCCTTTGCTTAGTTCCATCCTGTTTCAGTCCTGCATCGTCTTCAGAAACTCCCTGAGAGATTGGACTTCTTGTTTTGGATGATCATTGGAGGGTTACATGGTGTTCCCTTGTCCTCCAATGAAACCATCATAGAGCCAAAATTAATACGCTTCTTTTCAAGCCATGTGTTGACTTTAGGTTTATTTTCTTAAAAAAGAATGAAAATAGCAAATGTCAAACCCAAATTAAAATGGGGAGGGGAGAGGGAGAAAAGAAAGAGGAAAACTATCCTTATTGCTGAACTGAGAAGTCCTTTTCCAGATTTAATATCTGAAATAACTTTGGCTACAGCTAAGCAACAGAGCTTTACAAGTGAAAGATTATAGTCAAACTCTTGGCAGAACAAAGTTTTCTCCAGCAAAGGATTCAGACCTGATCATTCCAAATGCAGAGTGATGATGTAACAGTTGTTCTTGAAAGAGGTGATGAGTATGGAAGGTCAATGAGGGCACTCCACATCTTGTAGAAGTACATTTCCAGCACCTTGTGGAAGAGCAATTGTACTTAATTTCTTCCATTTATATAGATATCTCAACCAGTGGCAGGCAGAAGTCTAGATGGGATACAATTCCCCTTTCTTGGGAAATTACTCCCAAGAGAGAGAAAGGAAGGCTCTTGTGAGCCACCCAGAGTCCAACATTTGAGATGGGCAGCTATATAAATTGAAATAATAAAAAGAATATATATATATATATATATATATAGAGAGAGAGAGAGAGAGAGAGAGAGAGAAGGAAGGAAGGAAGGAAGGAAGGAAGGAAGGAAGGAAGGAAGGAAGGAAGGAAGGAAGGAAGGAAGGAAGGAAGGAAGGAAGACAGGCAAAGCTGGCAGTCTCCAGTCAAGTGCACTGAAGCCAAGGAACAGAGCCTCTTGGGTGGACAAAAATCCTCTGAGCTGTTTGCACTTAGAAGCCACAAGAAACTGACATTTTCACAGCATTATAAGTCATCAAATCCTGCCTCTTTTCAGTGCAGGAATCTTAGTGAAAGCATCTCAGAGAGATGGCTGTCTAGCTTCCCCTCAGTCACATCCAGTGAATGGGAGCTCACTAGCACTTGGGGTAATTGTACTGTTCTACTGCAACTGTCAGGAGGTTTTTTTCAAGCATTCAATCAGAATCTGTCTTTCTGTTGATTTGAATCTTGTTTTGTGTCCTGTGGTCTAGAATAATGGAGATCATGAAAAACAATTCTATACAGTTAGTTCCCATTCTTATTAGTCCGTTAGATTTTAGGGAAAGACTTCTGAGAGCTAGTTTGGTCTAGTGGTGAAGGCACCAGGCTAGAAACCAGGAGACTCTGAGTTCTAGTCACGCCTTAGTCATGAAAGCCAGTTGGGTGACTTTGGACCAGTCACTCTCTTTCAGCCCCCAGCGTCAGGCTGGGGTGACAAGCCAGTCAGTTAATTCCTGTTGCAACCAACAGATCAAAATTTGGTTGATCTGGGAAAAAAAAAAAGGTGGACCCTGCACATGTGGGAAAAACACTAGGATGAAGGAAAAAACAAACAAAAAAACAAACAAAACCCTTCTCCTTCAGTGAATAATACTGTTTTAGCCTCAGTTAGGCTAAATTGCATGTGCTTCTTGATTTGGGCTTATAGGAAAACTGTTGCCATTATGGCAAAAATTGTTTCGTCATGATAGTTCTCACCCATTGTTTTGCAGTTACAGTGCTACTGTCAATATTAATGCTTTTTTTTTTCATCATTAAAACTTAACATTACTGGGAAATATAATAATCATGGAGTCCTTGATGATGTTGTCTAGTTGGGTAATGAAATGTCTGCAAGCAAACAACCAAGCTCAGAGAGCACCAAGGATTCCACAGTTCAACCCTAAGCTACAGATATTCTCTTCTATTGAAATATAATAACAGAATGCCTGTAAACATATACTATATGTCCTTCTCAAAAAACATTTTGTTTTTGTTTTCTTTTGTTTCTATCCAGGTTCTTTGATAGACTCATTGGTGAGACTTAAATTATGAAAAATTAAGAATGCCTAGTCCAAGAACTCAAAATGGTATACATGGGGAATGTAGATGGTACTCCACATTAACAACCCTGCAAATTAAATTGGGTGGAGAGAAAGTGACTGGCCCAGAGTTCCCTGAGGAATTCCATTGCTGAATGGGAACTTAGACCTGGGTCTCTTTAGCCAAGGTCCAACATCTTAACTACTGTAATGTAGTGTATGGCTTCACATAGTCAACTTAGTAAGGTTCAACCTTACCATCCTAGGAAAGGTATCTTAAAAGTCATGAAAGAAGGCAGACTTTATGGATTTCTTGACCCCCTTCATGGATCAAGAGGGAGATTTGCTCATAGATAGAGGAATCCATTGAAGAGGTCCTTCTGGCTATGGTTGCCCCATAAATAGTGCTTTATAGCTGAGGAGGATGAAACATAGGTATTATGGAATGGGATCATGGCAAGGTTTGGAGCCACTGCTAGCTGAATTACTACGAAAAAAATGTTCTTATGTCTCAGTTGAGAGCTAATGCCAACTGGAGGAGTGATCAGGTTCCACAAACTCTATTTTAGCACCTGTAAATATGGGGAGAGAAGTTCTATAGGGCCCCAAGTTGCATTTGCAAGCACAGTAATGTGTATGTACTAAATTTTGTTGCCTTTTAAACTAAATTTAGAGAGGTGTTGGGATGACATAATTTCTGCAAATGGTACTGCAGTACCACTTATGTATCCTCATGAACCTCTTGCTTAACCCTGCAACAGCAGTCTCATCTTTCAAGGATAAACTCAGAGGGAAATTTCCAAATGTAATTTGGCTGGAGAACCGTGGGCCCTTAACATCTGGTATAATGTAAAAACTGATGTGCCTGGTTGACCCTTCCTTCCTTCCTTCCTTCCTTCCTTCCTTCCTTCCTTCCTTCCTTCCTTCCTTCCTTCCTTCCTTCCTTCCTTCCACATTCAGAAACCACTTCTGGTGGTTTACATGATAAAAATATAAAACATAATAAAAATCTAAAATCAAGATAAATTAATTTCTGTATCCCTGGTAAATATATTTTACATTGTTATTGCAAGACTGCAATACAATAACTCACCAATTGTATTCTGATCCTCTTCCTTGTAACCAAGGATTGAGCAGAGGAGTAAATGAAATGTCCAGCTTCTTGAGGAATCAGAGGATAATTTTAACAGGCTGATTATAAAGGTGAATGTGATAACTACATCTTTCTCCTGGAACAGAGAGGGACTACTGGTCTGCACTATTGGGGATTAATGTACAGTATTTGTGCATTTAGCTCTATATTTGTTATTGTTCTGCCTAAAGAAAATTTCACAATTAAAATACAATCACAGCCACAGGAAAGGAAGGGATCAATTTGGAATTAAACTGCACTGGGTAGTGAGTGAGAACATCCACCCAGCCACACTGTTCACTGACTTTTGTCTCCTTTGCAAAACTGCAATAGTTAATCAGAAGGCATGTGAGAAGGCCCTTTGATGCTATTTTTGCCTTTTTGAGCAAAAAGAGAGGGAGGATACAAAGATTTTTTTTATAGGTAATGGAAGCAAAATGCCACTTATTAGCAAAGGTCAGGGAGACCATCCTGAGATAGTGAAGTTGTGACTGTTTGCTTCAAAATACAAGCCTTTACAATTTCCATGACATGCCAGGCAGGATGTGATCCAGCAAGGACTGGAAAACACACTCTTATTAATCCAAGATTCACAGGAGCAGCCATTTCCCAGAAACAATAATCTGTTTTCTCCATTGGTCATCAGAGGAAGTTGGAATAAATAATTTCATATATTTAGCTAATCTGTGGCTCAGGCATAGCCAAGACAAAGATCGAACCATATAAAAATGCCTACCCCTTTGAATCATAGGCTGTGCTTAACTCCATGAAATTTAAGAAGGTCATTAAAATGAGTAGGTCAAAATAAGATGGAAGTATCCCATGTCAAATGCCTTTCAGGGAAATTTTAGCTGAGGATTTTAAAAACAATTTTAGGGAAACAATAGAGAAGGGAAGTAGAGACGCAAAGTGTTGTACTCACGTGTGTACTGTGAAGTTGCCAAAGTGATTATTTCATTTTCTTATTTGAAAACTTTTTCCTTGCTGTTGGTTGATGGCACTGGAGCTGGCAAAGGCTGTTCATGTAATAAAATGTACTTTCAACAGAACTGGATGATTTCTCACTCCAATGTAGATTCCAACTAAAGCAGGATACAAATTCTATTTGCTGATCAATGTGTGAGTGGCTTATCTGAATTTCTCCAGGAAGAGAAATCCTCCTACAAGGGTTGAATTTCTCAAGGGCTGAATTCCCCCTTGCTGATGATCATAGCATCAGTATTTAAAAAGTCCCATGAAAGGGATTTCCTTATGAAATCTTACCTTGGGATTGAATGGATACAAGAAAATAAAAGGAGACTCCAGACTGCTGGAAAAGGGGTTGTCCAATAAACAACAGAGCAGTTGAACATAGCTCTTGGCCATCTCATCACTGAATTAGTGCAAGAACATCATGCTTCCTCCATGTGAATATCTCTGAAATGCTCTTCTCCTTTGGAGGAATTTTCAGGGCGAATTTTCTGTCAAAAAATTGAATGAGAACTGGAGAAATAGAGCAGGAGAATTTTTCTATCTGGTATTACTTTGAATTATGTTACCATAGGCTTTGAAAAGAAAAAGGCAGGAAAATAAATACCCATTTGAGCTTAATTCAATGCCATCTGGATACCAACAGTCCAAAGTAATGAATGAGCAGAAAGTTACATCTGAATTTGGAAGGGACTTCAGAGATCCTCTAGTCTAACCCCTGTTCAGTGCAGGATCTGCTAAGAGATTTAGAGAGATGGGTAACTAGGCTGTATTTTAAAACCTCAGTGAAGGGGAACATACCACTTCAGGAGGCAGCCTATTTCACTAGTTGACAGCTCTTACCAAGAGGAAATTCCTTCTAAGATATAATTTGAATCTGTTTACCTGTAGCTGGGACTTCCCTCCATATGGAAGTCAACTACTTCAAGGATTTCTGCCTTGATAGCAGAAAATGGAAGCTGAATGGAAAAAATTAAAAATACCCAATAGCACCATAGAATTTTGCAATTCAGTGAAGTGCAATCTGGATCCAGCACATTCTCTATCTGTCTTTAATCATTCCTCAAACTTCACTTGTTTCAACTTTTTTAATATCATGACTGTGGATAAAACGAAACAGTTTAATGAAATCTGAGATGCTCAAGATTGGGTTGAAGGGGAAGCGAATAATGTAAGATCTCCCTCCACCTTTAGCTGAATAAGGCATGACTCATGAATGGGAAAAGCAGCTCCTAATTTCTTTCAACACATTTTAAGATTACCATGTGGGGCTAGAATAACAATGAAACAACAACAACAACATAGCAAATGTTAATAGGATGCAATATGTTGTGTCCCAGCCAAATCAGGTCATCTACTGTAGCATTCCGTCTCTACTGGTGGCCAAAAGCTAATACTTACACAGCCCAGGGAATTCTTCAATTCCTATTCCTGATATACAGATGTGAAATAATGTGCTTTCATGGAGGTCTTATCTTAAGCCTAATTCATTGGAGATTCTCATGAAATTTGTGCTCCCCTCTCCCTTTTCGGTCTATTATACTCAATTCGAGCAATCACCATTGTCCCAAAGGCTCTCCCCTTTACTGTCAATATAAAATGTTCATTTTTCTTTAACATTTCTCCCTATTCCTAGATGTATGGAGTCACTCAAAGGCCAATTGTGCATTAGGGACCCTCCCCCTTCACATTTGTGCATGGATGTACTTGATGTAGTCCTGTACGCAAACATATATAATCAAAGTTCTCTCATTGTAGTTATCTTATAGATAGTGACACCCCTAATATTGCTTTTCATAATGAAGCTTCTCTGCAGAGTAATTATATTGTTGGGGATGGCCCAGTTCAACATTCTTAGCCAGTATGAATTCCTCTTTTTTATTTCTGTGAACTGAATGTTAAGAAAGCACAAAAATTGTGTGGACTGAGACCATGACAGGGTTCTGCTCCTTTACATGCAAACCCGCAGTGGGAAATGTATGCATGTGTATCCTATCCCATCCCACTGAAGCCCACCACCTTTTCTTTCATGATAACTACATGGACCAACAAACCTTGTTGTACAGAATTCCCCTTTGCCAAGCAAGGAGATTAAGCAAGGATCTTCCTAAATGTGTAATTGCTTCATCAATGCTGAGCAATTCTCCTTGGGAGTGGGAGAAAGCATCATGATAAAGTGAATTGCTCCTGATCTCCACCCTCCTACTATTTTTGCTTTTGTCTGAAACCTCCAAGAGTCCATCTGTGTACCCCTGAGGACCATTAGTGGTCCCTAGACTGAAAGCTGGGAACCACCCCTTGAAAGAGTCCTGCCATAGCAGTTGCATTCTGATCAAGAGGGAAGAAGCAGCATGGAGTTTGACCATTTTATGGGCATTTTTCATTTATCCTTTTTTTTTTTCAGTGGGCAAGGGAGCAAACATGGAATATGTAGAGGATTGTTTTTGTTCAAGCAAGAAAACCCATGTAAAGATGTTGAAAGACAATGTTTGATTTCTAGAGAGAAATTCAGGAAATATAATATGGGGAAAAGATTTGCAACCTATCTTGTAAGTCATTGTTTTTCAAGCTGGTCTCTCCTTTGTCTATGTGTGTATGAGTGAGAGAGAGAGAGAGAGAGAGAGAGAGAGAGAGAGAGAGAGAGAGAGGCTGAACATGCACTATAGAAGCCAGTCAGCAGGGAACCACCTGGGGACCACAACTGTGAGATAAAACATGTGTAATAAATGGACTGTGCTTAGAGGTCCTTAAAGGCACAATATCCATTGCCTTGCTATGTGTACATTTGCCTGTATGTTCCTAATATAATCAGGCTGTAATTCATAGCCAAGAGATCAGGCCAAGCTTGACTGTTAATAAGCCCTTGTCCTGACCTGCTCTTTCCTGAGTCAGCTTGCCGCACTGTGGGATCACTGGATGTGAAATTCTTTATAAAGAATTATACACAAGTGCTTTCTCTCTTGGGATCCAAAAAAGGCTTTGCCATTTCCAGAAGATGATTCTGCTTGAAATCTTCAGTTGACAGATGTTTGGAACCATCAGCATTCATAGGGTATGAATGTATTTCAGCTTGCATTACACAAATCTTTTTTTTTTTTAGCTTAGGTGGGTAAAATGCATTTAGATCTGTTCACCCTTGCATGCTAGAAGATTTTTGCTTGCTTTACCTTACATGCATGACTGTGAAGCATGGGTTCACTTACCAGATCTTTTAGGAATCAGACACGCATAACTTTATTTTCTTAACTTAGTTGCTGTAAGACATTATTGTCTGTGCAATTAATTGTGTTTAGTAGGAAGGAAGGAAGGAAGGAAGGAAGGAAGGGCACAACCCAGTTTATCAAAAGGATCACTGAGAAATAAAAGAAAGCACCCATCGTTTCTTGTCAGCTATTGCTCTGGGATTCCAAATGGCCTTAAAGTATTTCACACAATATTTGGAAATAAATATCATTCATTCTCAGGCTGCTACAGACTCAGCCCAAGCGGACTCACAATTTATAACGGAAAGAGTGATGCAACCTTAGCACTATTTCAGCCATGTGGTGTTATCATTCAGCAAATAGCTCTCACCCTGACTCTTGAAATCGCCTTTCTGGGTGGCTCTTTGGTGCCAGCTAATTAACGCTTTCTTAACACAGGGATGGAAAATTCTAATTGGAGGACTCATGCAATGGTGCAGGAAAATTGTCTGGAAATGCTCAAGGGTTTTTTTCCCCCCCAAATTGTAAGGGTGTCTCTATCCCTTTTACCCTCCCTCCTCCTTTCTTTTTTCCCCTCTAAAAATAGTTGCATTGTGCTCCTCAGAAATTGACAATTGGCAGATGAGAGAATTAAGATTGAGGTCTGATGGAATTTTTTGTTTAAGAACTAGGAAAAGCCATTCACAATTCCCATTTTGCTGTTAGAAATTTTGATAGTTTGAAAATGAATACAGAAAAGAAAATCCAGAAGGGAGGGAGGGAGGGAGGGAAAGGGAAAGTAAGTAAGTAAGTAAGTAAGTAAGTCATTCCTGGGTACAGCATAACTGAGCAGAAGATAATTCATTCCATGTTTGTGCACTTTTGACTTGCCTATTGCTTGGCCTCATGAGAAGAAAATAGCGCCAAGGTGTTGTAGAGGGGAGCAGCTCCCCTCAGTGAGGGATTTGGCTAAGGTTTGACTGATTACTTCAGAGGAGCAAACTGCACCTGAGTACACAGCATTTCTACGGCAGATGCATTCAGCTGACCATTTCCAGTGACCTCACCGCTGATGGTACTGGGAGGGTAAACAGAGGGAATGAGCAAGCAAGCGAGAGAGATGCATACAAAGATGCACATGCTGAAAATGGCCAGATGCATGATTCCCTCCCTGCTACTCAAGACCAAAGGAGAACCTGGAACACATAGCATACATACTTTGCTTGCTCCGAACTTGCAGTGGAATGGTGTCAGAGTAATAGCATGCATTTCAGTCTAACCCCTTCGCTTGAGTGGAACTTTTTTTCTCTCTCTCCTCAAGAGAGTGTTTAATGGTATAACATCAATGATCTTCCTTCCTTCCTTCCTTCCTTCCTAGAACACTGTTTTTCATTTTATTCATCTATATCCCAAATTGATAGTCCAACAAAGAGCAAAAGCTATAGCAAATATTTTAAAACCATAGGCCAAGCCTTTGTCTGTCCATCCTGCCTGCCTGCCTTCCAGCAGCACTAGGCACATTTTAAAAATAATGCAATCAAGTCAAATAATACCCCAAATTAACCATTATTAACAAGTTGCTGGGAAGTTTATAAGGATGCAGTCTGTTGAGCTTTCAGAAAGAGTGGATTCCATAATTTCAGTGTTTCTATTAAATGTTGGGTGTGTGCCAGCTAAATATCCCTGGGGAACCGCCATTCACAAGGTCCATGAAATACCCTTAACAACTGAGGAGTCTTAGGTGCTGGGCGGCAGATGCTTCCAAAAAGAAAAGGTATTTTAAGCCCTGCAAACTCTGTCAAATTATTCTCACCACATTTTTCTGCACTCCACCCATTGACTGAGTGATTATGTCCCTTCAAGTCGGTGTTGACTCTTAGCAACCGCATAGGTCTTTCAGTGGTGCTCCCATCAGTATTGTAACTGAGCCTGTCCATCTTGCTGCTTGTTCCTCTTCTTCTCTTTCCTAGCATCAGAGACTTCTCTACAGAGCTACTAAACTCAGTATGCTTTGTAGACTTCAGCTCCATTCACAGAAACATCTTCTATCAGCTGTGATAGCCAAGTTGACTGGAGCCTCCATGTTTAAAGTCGGTAGACATTGACATCTAGGAGGTTAAACAGCAGAGAGAAAGTTGATGCCTTCCTGCCCTGATTGTAAACTTGCCAGAAGTATTTATTTCACCATTCTTGAGAAAAGAGAGCTGGATAAAATGGAGACAACTTACCCAAGACTAAAAGGTATGCATTGGAGAAAAATTTAGTTGATTCCCATTTTAATGTAACCTTGTCTAATTCCTTCCCTTTCATTTTTGAAGTGTGTTTTATTTTTATGCAAAAGAAAAAGACAAAGCAAAGAAAGAAAATACACACTCAGACACACAAAATCACAGACAAAAATATCATTCACTGGAGTTGGGCAGCCAGTACGTTTAAATAAATAAATAAATAAAATAAATATCTAAATAAATATTTTTAAAATAAACCATTAAGCTTTGACCACATGAAATAATATTCACCAGTTTCTTCATTAGAACAAGAGAATGCCAGTTTAGGAATGGAAAATAAACAGATCTATAGTGTTGTTTTATCTTTCCAACACTGACTAATTATTTTCTTTTTCCCCGTGCACAATAAGTCCTTAATTCATCATATAAATTCCACTTTTTCATATATAATTCAAGATCACATTCTCACCTTTAAGCACCATAATCTTTATAATATCATGTTAACACAAGGCACATCCACATGCATATATACACAGAAACAAAAATTGTGTATATGTGAGGAATATATAGAGGCAGGTGTGCACACAAATCCATATGTTAGGAAAATAATCTATGAAAACAAGTCCCACTAGGAAAATTGCTAGCAAAATCCATATAGGCTTATAGCTTCAAGTTAATTATTTTCAAAGGCCTCTCTTTTTAAAGACATCTCATTAACTTATCTAGCTGTCCCAGAAGATCATGTGCTCAATGCAAGGTCAATCTCCCTAAGATTTTAGCTCATCTGGTACTAATTATTGGGGAAAAAGAAGTTTCTTAAATTGAAAAAAGTTGAACACAGATTTGCTTCTCATCAGAGCATTTAATAACATCAATAAAACAAAAATATAATATTAATTAGTATTCCTTTAGAATGAAAGATAAGACAATCCTTATGCTCCTTGAATTTAGCTATCTAGAACAAGTGTTTCTCAATGCTGACAACTTTAAGATGTGTGGACTTCAACTTCCAGAATTCCCCAGCCAACCATGCTGGCTGGGGAATTCTGGGAATTGAAGTCCACACATCTTAAAGTTGTCAACATTGAGATACACTGATCTAGAATCCCCAGCTGCACAAGCAACCTATCTTTTCAAAACTGGATTCATCAGCTGGTCAGATGCTACATCAGAACATGTTGCAAGGCTTCCATCTACTTCCTTCCAACCCCTTTCCTCTTTCTGCAACTCTCCCTTTTTCTTTTAAATTAAACAACATGCATCTTATGACTTAAGAAATAAATGTAGACAAAACTAGCCAAATGGCACTTCATTTGGAGTGTGCTTAAAATCTAACCTATTTTGAGGGATTTCAGTGTGTGTGCATTTTGTTTTGTTTTTCTCTGAAACCAAGAAAAGAAAACTTCAAGGGGAAGGAGGGGTAAAGCCCAGGGATTTACTGCTAGGGAAGGAAGGGGAAATAGAAGAATCTGCAGTGCCAAATATGCCTCTGTGCAGATTTCCTGCAGGCATGTTTGAAGCCCACCATCCCACCAGACATTGGGAGCAATTAATAAATACTGATGCAACAGACAGATGTTTTCCTTTGGGCCCCAGGGCTACATCTCCAGATGGCCACCATGTGCTTAGCAACCCCAGACTATTTCCCTGTAGAGACCAGGGTGAATTTTAATTAGGTCTGATACCTAATTTAGGCAGGTGTAGTTAGATGAGATGATGATGAGTAGGGCTGCACAGTGACATTTCTCTCTGGCTGTGATGCGGTAGCTCTCTTCACAAAATGGGCAGGAGAAGTGACAGTGCACTCTGCTGGGCCCTGCCAAACAATTCTGGATCTCCTTCCTTTCTCCTCCACACTAAAATAAACCCTGCCTGGTGTATATGTCTTGTTCCTCAGGATGCAAAGCATCACTGATGCTTTTTATCTATAGGAGTCAGATTAGATTAAGAGACGGTTTAAGTTGGAAATTTGGCAGTTGCTTTGCAGGATGGTGCTCACTGAGCTATAATTGCAGCTGTTAAGGTTGATATGAAATGGCAGCCTATATCATCTATCAAGCATTTTATTCCACATGTAACAGATGATGAAAGAGACTAATAGCATTTTAAGGCAGAGAGAAGGGCTAAGGCCTTCAATATATCTGTGCTTTCTCACCTCCTATCACTCAGCCACGATAGAGGATTATCCAGTGTTTTGTTTCTCAGAGATGGATAAAATGATAAAACAGAATGAGAGGGGGAAAAAGAGAAGCTAATGAATCTGGGCATAGAATCTGATCTTCTTAATGCACAGCGAAATGAACTGATGTCAAGCCTGTGTGTGTGCATCTGTGTGTTAATAAAACATATGAGAAAAATAAGATAAGGAAAAAAGGAAAATATGGGATATATTCCAAGAAGTCCTCTTGTGGAAGACTCACTGAAATATATGGAATCTGCTAGGAATGGTATCCTTAGCTTAGTGGATGGCAAAACAGTGCCTACTGGTGCTAGGGCATTTATGATGGCCATAGTCCTGCCCATTAAATAATCACACACACACACACACACACACACACACACACACACGCAATGGAAATCTGACAAAATTGCCAAATCTCATGAGATCCCATCACTGTTGCTCAAATTCTAATAATTTTACATGATATTGTGAGGCTGAGATCATCGAGATCTTGCAACATTGAGCCAACCCTTCCCATTTTTTTTAAAATATATTTTACTGGGGGTATTGTATGAAGTGCATGATGATTCCAGAACTTTTTAAAAATTTGACAATCCCTGCTTCTCTGAAACTTTTCTTTCTAAAGTGGCAACTTACATAACAGAAAGCAAATATGGATCATTTCAGTTGGCAGACTAGAAACACTGCTAATACATCTTGAATAGTTTAATGCTTCACTGCATATATCTTTCACCATGAAGTTGTCTGCATCAACACAAATGTCTGAATCTTATTCTTGAAATCCCAGATTCTTATACTTTCAAGTTTATTCCAGTCATTGTTCTGGTTATTATAGATTACTCTAAGGATAATCTTCAGCCACTTGCTTAGATGGGTGTCATGCTGACAGCTCTGTGGGAACTGCAAAACATTTTTAAGATATTCTTGTCCATACAAAACAGCAGTTGGTTGTTCTATATTTCTGTGTCAATATATTGTTAGTTGAGTAATAAACTTTTTGGATGATACTTTCAGATGTAAAGCATATACATGTGAACGTAATAATTCATTTCACTTTCAATTACCAAATATTCCTTATAATGAGCTTTTATGAAACCATCATCATTTTTTCCATGCAAGTAATTACAATAAGTATAGTAAGTCCAATATCCTGAGTGTATCCTATTTGGTAGAGTATGGGTAACAATATGTTGGCTTGCAAGATAGTCCTTAGACTGGAAATCCTATGTTGCACATATTACTCAGGGCATGCTTGAAATAAAAGTGTTAGTTGCACTTGTTTTATACTGGCCAAAATGTGCCAAAAACTAAATGGTATTGTGTTATTGTTAGCAATGAACGCTGCATGGGTCTACTCTTTCTTTTGTTACTACATGCATTATTGACCAAAGATATGATAGAAGCTTGGGACCTAATATTCATGAGTCCATCTGGCAATAATCATGTGATATGGAAGATTGTGGCTTGGAATGTGAGAAGAATTAGTGCTAAAGAGCATAAACAAATAATTAAATCAAAGAAAGAAAAATATGTGGGTTGTGTGCTTGTGAAAGTGAGAGCAAAGGGGAAAAGGTGTAACAGATTTGAATAAAGGTGGTTCAATTTTGTGTAGTGAAGTTGATGAATACAGTGGTACCTCGGGTTACGAATGCCCCTCCTTACGAATTTTTCGAGATACGACCAGCTCCGGCCCCAAAAATTTATCTTGACATGCGAACTCCGCCTCGAGCTACGAACCGGATCCGCGGCCATTTGCCCTGCTGCCACGCGGTCGCAGCTTCCTGTGGGCGAGATCGCGGTAGCAAGGAGACGTTCGGTGAGGCTTGTGGTGTGTTTTGTGGCGTTTGGAAGGTTTTTGGTGTGCTTGTCAGCATGGCTCCTAAGAAAATGCAGAGCAGGCTTGGCAAGAATAAGGCTTTGAAGAAAAAAGTGACGATTGAACTGAAGAAGGACATTATAGAAAAGCACGATCATGGTATTCGTGTGACTGATCTGGCCTCAGAGTACAAGATGGCGAAGTCGACCATCTCGACTATTTTGGAGCATTCCACTGAGGAAGAGGAGGACGGGGAGGAGGTAAGCAGTGAAGTGATACAATCCATCATGGCAAAATGGAATGAGTGCCAGGATTTCCTTGAGAAGCACCACCCCAACAGAACTGTGACAACCAGAGCATTGAACATGATGAACGACAACGTGTTCCCTCATTTCCGGAGGGTTATGCAGCGCAGGAAAAAACAACTGACTTTAGACAGGTTTTTCCCCAGAACTGAGCTGCAGCTAAGAGGCAAAGAAGAGAGGAAACCCCTGAAGGAGATCTCCCTGATGTCCCTTTGGAGGGGGACTCTCCCTCCAAACAATAACTGCCTCTCCACCCCATTCTCCCTCTTCATACTGTGCTGTACTGTACTTTTTTTCATGTTTTTGTGGTTTAAAAATAAAATGCATATGTTTCAGAACTGTTTAACCGTATGTATTTACATTGAACCTTATGGGGAAATTTGCCTCGTGGTGTGACCAAATTTGGAGGGCGGATTAGCCATATTTACATTGAACCTTATGGGAAAATTTACCTCGAGTTGCAACCAACTCGAGTTGCGATCAGAGTCACGGAACGGATTCAGTTTGTAACTCGAGGTACCACTGTACATGCATGGAAGTGAACTGTAGGCTTAATCATGAATGAGAGGGCTAAAATGTATGTCAAAAAGTTGAATTAGTGTCATCTACATTGTTGTGGGTGTGTATGAAAGTAAGAATTCATAGGTTGATAATAGTTGTATGTTACGCTCCAATGAATGGTGAGAATGAAAGAACCATTAAAGAAGCAGGGATGAGTTTGGGGAAAAATTCTACAATATTCTGAATGAATAAGATCAAGAGAAAATGTTCTTCTAATAGATGACATGAATGAAGAGATGAGAGAGTATAGGGGAAAATGGTTGATCTATTCAAAGATGCAAGAATGAATGAGAATGATGATTGATGAATGTCATATTTGCTTAGAAAAAGATCTATTCTGAATACATGGTTTAAGCATAAGGCATGTGTACCTAAGGCAAAGAAAAGAATCTAAATGCATGTTTGATTTGATTGTTTATGATGAAAAATTGAGAGGACTAGTCAAGAATACAAGGAGAATAAGAAGTTCTGAAGTACCAAGCCTATTTTCTAATATCAAGAGTGAATCCTTGGGAAAAATGGATATAGAAGAAAAGGAAAGAAATGAAAGAAGTGTCACAGAAACAGGTAGAATTAGGCTAATGGAAAGTCCTCCAATGGATAATTGGTGGACTGATAAAATGAATCAAGCTGTGGATAAGTAAAAAAGGAAACACAAGAATGATTGCTACAAACAAATTAAGGATGAGAAAACTATACTCTATAATATGTATATAGAGAAAAAGGCAGTTGCAAATTATGTGGTCAAAGAGAAGGTGTAATTAAGATTAAAAGAGGCAGACAAAATACAGTGCAATTCTGATGTAAATAAAGTTTTGTTTTGGAAATTGATGAAAAGGGCTAAACAAGGAGCCTTCAGAAAAATGAACATGTAATGGAAGTAGGAATAACCTTGAGGAACAGGTGGAGAAGCTGCAACCAAGACAACAATCAGATAAAATAAATCTGAGTCCGCGGCAGAAATGTAAGTTGCGAAAGTGTCTCAGACAACATCTTCCTAGTTCTTATGAAGATAAAGGGAGGGAGGGGGGAAGTGCATTCAGACTTGCAATATTCTGTTACTATAATCTTATAATGAAAGTAGTATTAGCTTACATGTCTGTGATGGAATGTATCTCTGAAGAGGAGGGTGATGTGGGGGATAGAAGCAGAGATCAAGGCTATCAGGAAGGAGGGGGTGCATTCCAGGAAGGGAAAGGAGACAAAACACAACACAGTCTGCAGGAGGAGTGTGGGAAGCAAAAGAAAATCCAAAATGTAACACCTTCACTGTGGGAGCTGCATTGGGTGCCAGTTTGCTTCTGGGTCCAATTCAAGGGGTTGGTTATCACCTTTAAAGCCCTACATGGCATGGGTCAAGGTTACCTGAGGGACCATCTCATCCCCATTACATCAACCCGTCCCACTCAGTCAAGCAGAGAGGATATGTTGAGGATCCCATCAGCAATGGAATGTCACCTGGCAGGGCCCAGGAACAGAGCCTTCTCTGCCCTTGCCCCTGCCCTTTGGAATATTCTTCCCCCAGAGGTGCAGCGGGCCCCTACCCTCCCAGCTTTCCAAAAAGATTTAAAGACCTGCCTCTGTCAGTGTGCATGGAGTGATATGGGCTCTACCTACCCCTGGGGGTGGTTAGCCCCCTGATGATGCTCTCTGGAATTATTTGCCAATCTTCCATCTTGAAATTTATTTATTTTTAGGATTGTTTTTATGTTGTATTTTAATGAATTTTTATCTTGTTGTAAATGGCTCAGAATCATTTCACAAGATAGGCGGTGACAAATTTGATGAGCAAAGAAAGAAAGAAAGAAAGAAAGAAAGAAAGAAAGAAAGAAAGAAAGAAAGAAAGAAAGAAAGAAAGAAAGAGAAAGTAAGTTCAGGATAGCCATTCCCTAGAATATCCCAGGGTTTATCCACTTGTTGCAGTAGTATAGATTTAGTCTGGCAAGATGCTGTCTATAAGGTGTAAGCAAATAAAGGAACTTAAATCAACTGGACTGTTTCATGGTGGTTCTTGGGCTGGGCCTGACAGTGTCTTTGGTTTCCAAGCTTGATCTACCTTGGAGAGCTGACAGAACAGAATTAAATTGAAGTGAACTGAAAGTTATAAATCTTAGTGTCTAAAATTGATTAAAACATATAAATGCTGTGAGGGTACTGAAAAATGGTAACACTGTATGTAAAGATAATGTCTTGTGCACGTGCACACTAGACTGTTGCTCTTCAGCAGGTCACTAAGTAAGAGATATGAGAAAATTAATTGTACATTTACAGATTTAAAGGAAGTGTTTGATAAAATGAGCAGGCTTAAGTTATGGAACACTCTGCATGAATATGGAGTTGAAGGTTGGTTACTGAATGCATTTAGAGTGATATATGATGAAAGTAAAACATATGGGAAAATAAAGGAAATGCTCAGTGAATGACTTAGCATTGAGCAGAGAGTAAGACAAAGATGTGTGATTTCCCTTTGTGTTTATATATTTTAATATATTTATGGATAAATGTCTAAAAACCACCTGGTGATATTGGAGTTGCTTTGGTTGGGAATGTGACTGTGTGTATTTTTGAAACTGAATGATTGCTTGATGCAGCAAGGAATATGTATCTGAAATTAATGTATCAAAAACAAGGTAGCTGTGATTGACAGAGAAAATGGAGTGAATGATTACAGATCATACATAAATGGTGAAACACTAGAGCAAATAGATGATTTGGGGATCTTGATAGATTATTTACTAAATATGTGGAGATGGATAGTAAAACTCTAAGATGTGCAAATGCTGATAGAAAGATAATAGTTAATATGTGTATATTGCAAGGAATGAATATTGGAAGGAGCAAATCTAGCTGTATGTAAGAGTGCGGCCAATCTGTTATATGCATGACAGAATTGAAGAAATATAAAAATAAGTTAAATGCAGTGGGAAATTGGAATTTCAGAGTATCTGAATAAAAGGGGAGATTGAAGAATGAAGGGATGCCAAGTGAATGGAACATGAAAGAAGTATTTTGAGGCAGTTTTGTCACATGACAGGAACAAGTGAGGATCAGATCACAAAACACATATATGAAAAAGAGTGAATGAATTGAGAGGAAGGGAAGAATAAGACAGTCACGATAGGATGGAACTGAGGAGATCCTCAAAAAGAGACAAGATAAATTTAAAGAACAGAAGGTAATGTACCAATTGGTATATGGAGATACTAGTGAAGTGGTATTTTGTCAGTGTGACAGACAGATATGTGAACCTTTAGGATAATGGTAGAAAGAGTTAGAAATCTTTTCTCTATAACTGGCTCTATTAGGCAAAGTGGGGCAACTGCTTTATATTATGAACCCTGGATCAAGCAGGGGAGTCAGGACTCCACTGCCATTCATCCTGAGTGGCATAAACTAGAGTATTTCTCTCATATGTTGTAGATGGCATTATCCTGTCACTAGGATTAAAGTAGGATCAAGTAAGTGAAATGTGGGGGAGGGTTGCCATCTTAGACCATATGTTAAAAAACAAAGATAGAAATGCAAGGCATAAGTTTTTAAACAAATAAATACACAACAACCCTGCATACCTCTAAATTCCAGGGGCAGCTTTGAGCAATTGGAAGCTAATTCTCATGATGTAAAGTTTAACTCTCTCATATCCTTTATTCGTTGGACTGGAATAGTAATCATTCAGCATCTTTAAATATAGGAAGCAAATGCCCATATACCAGAAAAGCCTGCCTGCCTGCCTGCCTGCCTGCCCACCCACCCACCCACCTATCTGTCTGTCTGTATGTCTATCTATCCCTTTCCCCACTTGCACCTAACTCCAGCATGAACATGCACCAGTAACCTCTCTCTTTTTGCCTTCCTCTCATTATCAATGCATACCCGAAGTAGCTAAAATCATCCTAAGCTGTCCAGTGTTAAAAGTAGTCTTTTCCTCTTTAAAAAAGAAGCAAGTCTTGCCATGAGGATAATCTGCACTCTGACTATTCAGTTAACGCTGCAGGGATCAGCCGGGAGTCCTGGAAGCTGTTGGTCACTTTAGGCTGGTGTGGGCACGCCTCTTCCCCTTGGTCCCCTAAGGGCTGTCCTCAAGACCATGCTGTCTGGATAGGAGGAGATCCAATGGTTTCAAAGCAGGCTTTAAGCCAATCCCTGTCTTGGAGACCTGGATCAGTCTGACCAGTGGCTGACCAGTGGTGGTGGTGGTGGTAAGCTACACAATGAAGCAGGGGAGGGGGGGAGAGAGTGAGAGCGAGAGAGAGAGCGAGAGAGAGCTGTCTCTTTTTCCTGCTTCACAGCACAACTTTCTTCACATTTGTCAATGGCTGTTTGGGGTGCTCTTGAAGACAGGTTCGTGCTCTTCTTGAATCAGCTGATAGAGGGTCTTTCTTTGAATGCAAATGTGCAAAACACTAGTGCAAAATGGGCATGTGTTTTGAGCGATGATTAAATGTAACCATCTGTGAAAACTCCCAACTCTACCCAATCCCATGTTAAAGAGAGTGCTGGTTAGTGACATTTGATAGGAAGGGAGGGAAACAAAGCAGGGAATTCCACCAATTGCTGTCTTTAAAGGACCAGTATCTTTAAAAAGGACAGAACCATTTGGCAACACCATACCTGCACCAGGATGGAGATCACCAGTGGGGGCAGCACATTTTATACTACTTTAGTTTTCTGCTGGCTCAATGACTGGTGGACAGCACTGCTCTGACTGAAAAATATTTTTCCATTGTCTCAAGTACCACCTTTGTTGTCATTTCTACATGGTCTTCATATTGGGAGATGATGCTGGGACTTTCTGCAAGAACATGTGCTTGACCATTGAAACACCATTCTATAGGCGTTTCCCATAGACTGGATATCAGTCACAGAATGGTGAGATAGAATTTAAAGATGCTGGACATAGAAATACATTGTAGATTCAATGATTTTTTTGGTGAACTCTTGGTTTATTTCTTTATGTATATTTTTAAGAATGATTGCTCTAATCTGGAACTTTATTAAGAATAAATGAAATTCTCAGAGGAGTCTTTTTTCATGTGTTTAAAGTATTAAGAAAAAAGAGAGTTTGTTTACAATGTAGACCAGTCTGCCTGTTCTTTTATCAGCAAAATGGACTCTAACACCCAAGTGGCCTATAATAAGTGAACTGGCTGTCATGGTCCATATTTAAAGTTCAGCTTGTGGTACAACAAAACTTCAAAAGGGAGACATGGAAATTCCTGTACAACATGGATAGGTCTACGTAGAAAAGATCCAAAACCATGGAACTGCTAAACCTTATCCAGGTGATTTTATTCATAAGTAAATCTGACTTTAGAAATTAAGATCATCCCAATTATAATGAAATAGGATTTTAATTAGTTTATAACAGCATGCTGGCTATGTGATTCAGATACAAGTAAAGCTTTAAATAAACTAGAAGGCAACATATTAAAGATATTAAAGACAGGAAAGTGGGGGGAGAAAGGTTTTTTACTTAAAGTGAAAGTCACAATACTGGCATTGTTAAATTATCAGAAATGAACAGAGGAAAAAATATGCCCCTCCTCTCCTTATACAAAGGCTACTGAAATCCATGGGTTATTGTATGCAAGAATCCAAAAGTTACATTTTCTCCAGTTCTGTTAACACCAGGAAGGCTGGCATAGCAATGTTCCAGAAACTAGCTGGCAAAATGGGTGGAGAAATAATTCTTTTATTCAACCATCATACCTCAGCCATGGAAGCCGGTGAGAAGGAAATCAAGATTGAGGTGGCAGGGTACAAATGGAAAATTATTTGTAACTTCATTCTAATCTTTACACTACATTTTTATATTTTTGGGGTATGTAGTCCTCACTAGTAACCAAGTAGTGAACCTCTTCTCTGGAAGTGTTTTTTTTAGCTAGAGGCTTTGCAGTGATAAGTCTCGGAAGCAAATATGAGAAGAAGTCTTTTGTTAGATCCTATATTTTGTATGAAACTGGTATTTTGTGAAGTTTTACATTTTAAATGTAACTCTCTGTAACTTTCCTTTCTGCTGGTGCTGAGTGCTCTTATCTCCCTCCCTCCTCAGATAGCAATGCTCTAGACAACAAGGCCGAAATGTACCCAAAACAAGGTACAACCGGTGAAGACAAGGACTTGTGGTTTAGCTACCAGCAATTGACCAAATTTGGAGTACGGAAGGCATGGGGAGGGCACTGAGGGGGGGATTGGGGAGAAACGGCTCTTGTAATGATAAAAAGGCTTGCTGAACTCCTTTTCGGGGTTCAGTTCTTTGCAGGGACCTGCGAGTCCAAACTGAACCTTTGCGCAAATAAAGCTTCTCCCTGAATGACCCAGTGAGAGTCTCGTCATCAATAAATGTTGCGTTGCTCCCACCCGTAACAAGATAAGATATAGGCTTATGAAAGAGGAAAGAAGAATTCACTTCTTTTCCAGCTTAGATGAAAATCAAAACTGGAAGGAAAAAAATCCCTCATGTATCATACAACTCACATTTGTACTGAAGGTAAACACTAACTCAAGGCAAGAAATGACATGCTTGTACCGTATTTAATGAAAGGACTAAGATCTTTAAATACTATTGTTTGACAATGGCTTATTCTTGAACATATGGCCATGCAGGGCAGTGAGGAGAACTTGGTTGTTCCTGTCCAATTTCATATCAGATACAGATTCCAGAATTCATGGAATCAAATCCAAAAAGTGATCTTCGGTATTTGCAAAAATACCAATCGCTATTACAACAACACAGAATAGTAAGCATGATTTGTAGCATTTTCTATCCTATGGCTTTTAGCTGGGAAAGTGGGTAACAATTTTCATAGGATCAGCCTTCAAGTCCACTCATCTTAAAGTGGCCAAGTTTGGACAACACTGGCCTAGTGGATTCTTTAAAGAAGCCTTGTCTTTTAAACGCTGTAAAGTTTGGGATGGTGGTTTTGGCACAGTGTCCCTGAAGATGCCCTCATGCTGCCCAAGTGCTGCAGCCAAGGGAGATGAAGTCATTCTCTGTTGTTGTTAATTCTAACTCACTCTATAAAATGGTTGCCTAAATTGCAGGATGGTTAACACTGTACTTTGCAATCAATGCTGGGAAAGAAAAACCCAAGCCAGGGCTTACACTGTGAGCTTGCGGTTGTATAATGTGCATTTCTTCTGAAAAACTTAGCCCCACCTGTGGACTTCATTGTCCTGTTAGGAGGGTGAATGTTGAGTTTTTATCCTGTTCTGTTTTGTTTTGCGTCAGGCAGAGGAAGTTGCTCACTTTTGCTTTAAAATGTCAACACAGAGAGAGCCCTGTAGAGGAGACTCTTTTTGCCATGTGAAAGGTCACTTGCGTAAGTTGAATTAAGGGCAATTAAGTGATTAGATGACAACATTGGATTCATCCCAAGGATCCACATCAGCTCTGACCTTGGGACCTGGGAGCGTCTGGGAAAGACAAAGAATTATTTTAAAAAAATCTTTATAAAAGTAAATAGAGCATGCCTCCTCACTTCCACCCCAGCCTCATGAGGAAACAGATGAGTCAGCAACAAAAATATGTACTGTTTGCTGGCCCTTTTCAGAAGATGGCATATTAGCCTAGTTTCTGGCCTGGTAAAAGAGTGTAATAAAAATAGAGACTGTACTGAAATCCGTGGTTATGCTTATTTCTCTCATTTTCTAAGTAGAGGCTCCAAAGCTCTTCTGGATCAAAGGAGAGATTAAGGTCTAATTTGAACATGTAGTGGCGCTGGAAGGGGGCATGAGTAGTTCTTTCCTTTTCCAGAAGGAAGCCTCATCACACTTCCAAACTTCCATTCCCTGGCAGTGTTGTTCTGATATCCGAAGTGATTGGTAGGCAACAGTGGTTGGGCAAATAAGACAGAAGATGATTTGACTTTTGTTATTCATGTGCTCCTTTAGGTGTGAAAATCAGAGTTCTATGATTGAGGCACATGTTATTATGCTTGCTCCCACTGACTCTTCTTCTAAGGAAGAGTCAGAAAAATTGAGCAAAAGATTCTGAAAAACATTTAAGGCTGACCAAGGGGGACTACAGACCAGTATTTAGGAGATGCTTTGGAAGATCTCTTTGAGTTGGAAGACGCTTTAGCTAAAGCAGACAATCTGACCATTTCTTAATTCAAGGAAATGCCCACATCAGACCTCTCAACACAGGAGTGTCCATTTAAGGGCTGATCCCCACAACTAGGTTGCCCCAGGTCAAATACAAATTAGCAAGTATTTCTCAAGAGCCAGAATGTACAACATCAACCTCCACTCATATTTTTCCTGCTGTGTATCAAATATAGCATTTTCTTACTTGTGGCAGCTCAGGCGGTGTTGACTACTTTGTCTCCTGAGTTTTGTTTCATTGTAGACAAAATGCTTCCACTTCAATTGGCTACTGTGCATGAATTTCCTCTCACCTCCAGTCATTAGTTGCTACCCTCCATGACCATTGCATCCTGGGCTCTTGGGCCAGTGAAGGGATTGGTGAAGTGGTAAAAAAAACATGTTTACTGGTGGACCCATTAAAGGCTAGGCTTTTGTTTCTGACTAATTTTCTGACTGAAGAATGAAATGGTGGACCATTCCATTCAATTCTACAAGTGTCCCCTTATAATCCAAGGAACAGGAATAATGGTAAACCTGGGATGTTTTATTCTTTCTTTCTGTTTCTTTTTTACTGGTCCACCCATGGACACACCAGAAGGGAAGGTGTGAAGTGTGAGAGGGAATCAACAGTGGGGAATTCATACAAAAGTTTTCCATTTAGACAGTGGAAACCACATGTCGGGAAGGGAAGGGAAGGGAAGGGAAGGGAAGGGAAGGGAAGGGAAGGGAAGGGAAGGGAAGGGAAGGGAAGGGAAGGTGCTTGCTTTCTTGGCCTGGATTGGAACAGTAAGGAAGTAGGGAAGTCATCAATTAGGGCAGATTGGAGAAAATACCAGGTCATCATTGTGGCCAAAAAGAAGAAGAGGGTTGAAATCAGAAGATGATTCCTTGAGTCAGCTTTATTTCCAACCAGTTTATGCATTTGAATCAAGGAGCTTAAGGCTGCTGTACAGAAAAGCTCTAAAGTAGAGGTGGGGAACTTACAGATCCCAGATGTTGCTAAAATATTAATCCCTAGCAGCCCTAATAAGCATAGCCAATGATGATAGAAACTTGAATGTTCAACAATAATTGAAGGACTACAGGTAGTCCTCAGTTAACAACAGCAACTGGGACTAGAATTAAGGTCGCTAAGTGACATGTCCATAAAGGACGATATCATGTGACTGTGCCACTAAGCAATGGTAATTCCAGCACTCTCAGTTGCTGTTAAGCAAGGATGTAACATGGTCGCCATTTGTGACTTCCTGCATGCTTCCTCACTGCTTGTGGGAAGCCAGCAAATAAGGTTGCAAATGGTGACCACATGACCATGGGACGCCGCGATGGTCAGAACTCTGAGGACCGGTTGTAAGTACCACTCGTTCAGTGCTGTTGCAAGTTTGAGCAGTTGCTAAACAAGTGGTTGTTAAACGACGACCACCTGTATATAGTCTAAGCTCGCAAGGAGTGATTGCCTCAGGAGGTACAATCCTTGTGAGTCAGTCTCTTAACGTTTTGGTGAGGGATTCAGAATTCAGGCTATAAAATCCTGCAGCTCACCTTGCTAACTGTGGGAACTGTATCTGAAACTTGTTCTTTGGTTATCAGTCCTGAAAACCTTGATCCTCTGGGTCTTTCCTGAATTCCTCCCCAACCTTGCTTCCTCAATTGTGCCTTGTACCATTGCTGCCTCCTGAATCTTAAATCTCAGGACCTTGCTTACTTGGCTACTTACCCAGTCCCTTCAGCCATCGGGAATGCAAGCTGAGACTGGCTCTGAACAACTTTTGAACAAACATGGCCAATGCCATACTTGATTTATCTCATTTACAGAACTTATATGACCACCTATCTTATATGATGACTCTAGATGGCTCACAACAATCCATACAAAGCATAGTTAAAAACAAAAGTATTCTTCCCCTCAAGTGCCCAACCAATCATCCTTGCAACTCAACTCCCATCCTAGCCCAATGCTTGGGGGAAGACCCAGGTCTTTACAGCCCTCTGGAAGGCTAAAGGGGTAGGGAGATCTCAGGTGGGAGGCTGTTCCAAAAAGCTGGAACAGTCACCAAGAAGGTGCACCTCCAAGGTCCCATCAGATGACAACATTTAAAAGAGGGGACCTGGAGCATGCCAATCCTATCTAACCTCATAGGATGGGCAGATACCCTCACAGAGAGGAGGTCCTGCAAGTAACCTGTCCCTGTGTCACTTAGGGTTTTAAAGGTGATAACCAGCACCTTGAATTGCACCCAGAAAGCAACTGATGCCAGTGGATCTCATGCATTAGTGGTGTTACTTGGGTGAACCATGGGACACCCAAAACTGCATGTGCTGCTGCATTCTAGATCAGCTGCAGCTTCTGGGTGGTCTTCAAGGGCAGCCCCATGTAGAGTGCATTTCAGTAATCCACACAGGAGGTGACTAAGGCATGGGTGACTGTGAGCAAGGCCTCCCAGTCCAGGAATAGGCACAACTGGCACACAAGATGGATTTGTGCAAAGGCCCCACTGGCCATGGCTGCCACCTGCTCTTCCATCAGAAGCCAAGTCCAAGAGGATCCCCAAATTGCACTCCAGATCTGTGTGGGGGAGTGTTACCCCATCCAGAGTCAAAGATGTCAACTCTCCTGACCCCAGGGAGCCAAAAACCCACAGCTACTCCTTCTTGATAGGGTTGAGTTGCAGCCAGTTTCTCCCAATCCAGATCCTTACAGCCTCCAGGCACTGAGCCAGCACCTGAACAGCATCATTTGTTTGGCATGCCAGCAGAGGACCTCTCCCAGTGGCTTCATATAGATATTAAATAGGAGAGGACAGAGGCCTGAGACCTGAGGCACCCCACTGTAGGGGCCTAGGGCTGGACCTCTCCTCCTCCACTAGCACTGACTGGTACTAACCATGGAGAAAGGAGAATCACTGCAAAACAGCACCACCAACTCCCAGTCCCCAGAGCCAGTCCAGCAAGATACCATGGTCAATGGCTGCTGAGAGATCCAGAAGAGCCAGGATGGACACATCACCCCCATCCCGAGCCCTCCAAAGATCAGCCACAAGTGCGACCAATGCTGTCTTGGTACTGACTGAATTACCCAGCCTGAATCCTGACTGAAAAGGGTCCAGATAATCCACTTCATATAAGGCCCTCTGTAGTTGGGAATTCACCACCCTCTCAACAATCTTCCCATAATGTATCATTGGTCCTAAAAATAAATGTGTATCAACTTAATTGTTGTGACAGTGTGGCTGGACACATACAAAAGCATTGTCTGCTAAAGGCCAAAAACCTGATGTGGAACATTCACTGTTCAGGAAGCATGACTGTTGCCATCTGCACATCTTCCTGACTCTCCCATTTCCTCACCTCTCCGGTTTCTTCCTTTCTTTGGCTTGTGGGTAAGAAGTGCCCTTCAGGCCCCTTCCTTTATACTCCACCCTGCAAGCCTTGCCAAAACAAATCCTAGAATATGCAGAAATAAAATGTTGGCTTGGAGCACCATTAGTGAAATCTATTTAGCTTAGGTACATTAGTAACCATCCCTCATTTTCCCAAATTGAGCTGCATGGAGCATGTTATGGCCTCAGAATACTGACTATTTCAATTCAAACCAGAGTCTTCTCTTTTTTCCTTTTATGGACCAATTTTTTTTTCATCCACAAAATTGGCAGGGGGAGAATTAGTTCCTTGAAAAGCAGCTGCAGTAGCTGAAATGCACTGATTCCTCATCATCCTATTGATGACCCATCCTATTCCATAAGGACTCTGGAGGTGTTTTTGCTGCATAAAGGACAGGCTTAATAAAGAGGAAATGTGGAGAAGACCTCATGCTTTCTGCTACAACTTCATGCGCTCCAGATTTGTAAGGATTCCTACTCTTTGGTGACATCTCCAATTATCTAAGCAGGGTTCCTCAACTTTGGCAACTTGAAGATGTGTGGACTTCAACTCCCAGAATTCTGGGAGTTGAAGTCCACACATCTTTAAATTGCCAAGGTTGAGAAACGCTGCTCTAGAGTGCACTGGAATGGAGAAGGTTGATATAATGTAATAATAAAGTAGGTTGAGCACCTCCTGATATTGTCAATGAGCAACTTGGCAGCTGAGGCTCATTGCTGTTACTTTTTTCCACCCTCTTGTATTTATTTATTTATTTTATTAGATTTATATAGCCACCCATCTCACATACGTGACTCTGGGTGGTGTACCCAATTGAAATAACAAGGACAATCAAAACAATTAAAAACAAACCTGTTAAGATACAATTAAAAACACTTAAAAGCTATCAATAGAACATAAAACACAGGAGGGCACATTTCAAAACTTACGAACAATGTTATAACCATTTTGCAGGCTCTACACTCTATACTTCCATATTCTTCCTCGTCTTCTGGTGTATGTCAGGTCAAGCACAATATATCAGTTACACTTCTTTTTGTCTCTTTCTTCCTTTGACAAAGGAAAAACCCTACTGCTGTTCTGCACAGAGATCCCTGCCAGAGACAAACTTGATGGAAAAGCTAAGAAGGGACCGACATAGGTGGGAAATCTGCATTCCTTTATCAAAGTTCAACAGACAAATCCTCGTCTAGACCAGAAAGAATAGCAGATTTACTGACTTCATCTTGAGTATGTGAATTCAAGGCCCTTACCAAAAAAAAAAAAAAAACCCAAAAAACCCCCCAACCCTTCTCTAATTCAAGAGATTAATGGCAGAAAGCAACAGAGTGAACGAAAAAGCAAACTGACATTTGACTGGTTTGGACCTCAGCTGGAGCAGAGCCAAATGGTGACCAGGTTGGACCTCTGTTGGAGACATTGGGATGCTGATCATCTGGCAGCTTGGCTGTGAAGGATGAAAAAGATGTGGTGGGCTTCCTTCCCCATGTCTGCCTTCCCCTTTCCTATACCTGAGCAGCACCAAGGATCCATAAAAGAATGGGTTTAGCATGATAAATTTCAGTCTGTAATTCTCTAACTAAACTGTGTCAAAACCAGTTGTACGCTTTATTGTACATCCATTTACACCAGAATGTTGCCTGTTGAGCACACAGCTGAAGGGACTCTCACCAGCTCTACCTGGGATTTTCTCTGTTGTTGACCTGTAACACTTGGTAGAGTGATTTCCTTTCCCAGTCTCTTGCAAGGTTTTCCCATAAACCAGCAAGGTTAGAGGCTAATGCTATATCCCCCGTGTACCTTTCCATTTTAGGGGCTTCTCCTGACCTTTGCTAATAGTAGTTGAGGTCTCCTATGCACACCCTGCTTGTTCCCCTTCAGTAATTTATGGCACACATTGAACACCCATTTCCTCCTCCACTTAACTGTCCCACGGTGGGTTTTTGTTATCTCAGCTGCTTGAAAAATCTGCAGGGCAGTCGACTTAATGTCAAACTGACCCTTGTCTCTGATCTGCTTCACATAATATTAGTAATGCACTTCAGGATTTGAAACTGTACTTCATGAAAGCACTTGGTTATATTGTAATGTTCCCTCTAATCTGTGCCTCCAATTTCTCCCTTATGCAAAGCGGTGATGCTAAGAACTCTGAGTGCTCAAACTGGGAGCCAAACCAACCCTGCTTCCAGATTATGAGAGTGGCTATGCCATGGTTTGTTTACATAAAATTTAAAGTACATTTCTCTATAAAAATTAATCAACTTTATAGGAAGGACAGTAGAGAGAGTCCTGGGTGTGGTACATCAAAAAAAGGCATAGAGCAGTGCTTCTCAACCTTGGCTGCTTTAAGCTGTGTGGACTTCAACTCCCAGAATTCCCCAGCAAGCATTCTGGCACAGAGTATTAATGTACAGAAAACAGAAGGGAGGGGGGAGAAAGAAAAGTCAGATTATTGAACAAAATTACTTTCTGTAGCAATATCAGACTTGCAAAGTAACTTAAAACTGGAAACATACTAGAATGCAGTCAAGAAGGCATTCCAAGAAAAAAAAAAAAAGATAATAACTTCAGTTCTCGGACAGAGTTGGCAAATGCATGTTTGGGACAAAAAAAAAAAAAAAAGTATTTTTATATACATGAAGAAAGGTCCCCTAATGTGGTTGATCATGGATATGACTAGAGAGAAGTTGAGCCCAGCTGGGAAGATCTTATTCAGCACCTCTGAAATTCTGGCAAGTATCTGGTTCAAAGTATAGGAGGAATTCTGCATTATTTATACTGCTGAAGGTAATTAGACATATTTAGGCACTACTGGGCAAGAAATTAAGATTTGATATGAACTCCCAGCAGAAAGGAATGATTAGGAATAATCCCTATTTAAAAATGGTGGCAAAAACATGTTTGGGGAGAAATATGGACCGAAAATGGGATAATTACCCTTTATCGGTTAATTATTAATGATATTTTAAAAACTTTTGTAAGATTACAAAAGGAATATTTGTCTAAAATTATATGGCAATATATTCAGTTAAAGAATCTATTGCGTTTTTTGTTTAATCTAGATGCTTTAGCAGCCTCTGAAACACTGGTACCATTGAAACCATTGGAAAAGTTTTTTTTTTTTTAAAGCTAAAGCAACAATTCAATTTTATCCACAGTTTAAAACATTCATAACAATACTTTTGCATAATAGAAGAATTTTGAAATGGACAGTGTCCTGTACTACAAAATCAGTGGGCTGAGATTTTAAGGAACACCAAATATGTTTCTTATTGTTTGAAAACTAATTCAACAAACAATTCTTTTTTGGGATTATTGGACTCTTCAACAGATCTTTTAAAAAGGTCAATTATTGTTTATTATATTTTATAATTTATATTATATAATTTTTATTATACAATTTATATTATATAAATTTATATAAATTTTATATTTATTATGATATATAATATTGTTTATTAAGTGTTCCAGATGCACTAAGTTTGATGGCATATTAGTGCATATATTTTACCCGTGTCCATTGCTGATTTGTTTTTTGATATATATCAATAACATGGTAAACCAGGTCCTTGGGAGGAGAATTAAGGTTTAAAAATTCTAATGTATTGTTAAATTATATTCCCCACATTTGGAACTTGTCTGTTATTAGGAGCTTTGGACATACAGTAGCTGGACCATTGCAGAAAAAGATAATAAAGCTGGCTTAATAAAATTTGTCAGCTCTTAGTCTTTGAATTGGCTCTATATCAACAGAAGGGCAAGATGAGACAATATGATCTAGGTTCAATTTGTGGTTTCAAAACAGTAATTTGTACAGAGATGGAACTACTCTTCTCGTACTGTAGGAAAGCTTATTAATTCCACTGAAAATTTATGCTTTCTTTTTCCTCTTTTTCCTACTTTTTATTTTATTTCTTTTTTCATATACAGTGGTACCTCGGTTCACAAACGCTTCTGTTCATGAACAATTCGGTTCACGAACAGCTCCGGTCGCAAAATTTTGCCTCCATTCGCGAACTCCACATCCGGTTACAAACAGGATCCGCGGCCATTTTCCCTCCCGTGACACGTGGTCGCGGCTTCCTGTAGGGAGGGGGACTCTCCCTCCAAGCAGTAACCACCTCCCCACCCGCCTTCCTGTCCTCCACGCCAGAAGTCACGTCGAGCAAGGTTAGCTTTCTCTCTCTTCATACTGTACTTTGTGTCATATTTTTGCGGTTTTTAAAAAAAAAAATATGGTTCAGAATGGATTAACTGTAATTACATTGAATCTTATAGGGAAATTTGATTTGGGACGCGATCAAAAATCGGTTGGTGACCAAATTCATAGGGGTCAGAACAGATTAACCATATTTACATTGAATCTTATGGGAAAATTTGATTCAGTTCACGACCAATTCGGTTCGCGACCAGAGTCGCAGAACGAATTAAGTTCGTGAACCAAGGTACCACTGTATATGTTGTTAGTTTGTGTTACTTAGTATTTTTATATATGCTTTTTTGAATCGTTTATATCTTATTTAGAAGTTAGGCAGTTTTTTTTAAAAAAAATCATAGTTCTCCAGAAAACCAATAACAATTATTCATTAAAAAAAGATCTGTGGACAGATGGGATTGTTGTTGAACTGATAGGATAAAAATAATCACACTACTCTAAAACTCAACATGGCTATCCAAAAGTCCCCCCCTCCCCCTGCAGTTAGGTGGGACAAAGCTGTAAAAAGTAGGATGTGGTTCTAACTTGTGAGCATGCTACAATGTGACTGCCCACGTTTCTTTTGAATGTGTTATTGGAATTTTCTGGCCACACTCCCATTTTCATAGTTGCACAAGATTTGTTGGGCAAAGGAACTCAAGATCTAAGACAGGAACGTGGGAATCTGCCTTACCATGAATCAGACTCTTATCCACTTAGTTCAGTTCTAATAAAAGCTCTGTAGGATTTCAGACTAGAACCTTTCCCATCTCTACTGCTATAAGTCAGGAATGAAATCTTCTGTATATAAAAGAGAGGTTCGACCACAAAGTTGCAACCTTTCCCTTGGAAATGCTGATTAACATTCTGTGGAAAGAAACAGTGAAATTTGTAGGGAATATATTTTGTAGTGAGAAGGGGGAGAAATGGATATCCAGGTGGAGGTTTTGGGGCTCATTTTACTTTCACGCTGTTAATCAGCCACTATTTTCCTTGGTGAATATAATACCATTTTGCATTACTCGACTTTTATATTGAATCATGGAAATTTTGGAACTGGGTATTTGTTCCTGGAGTGGCAGATTTTATATCTGACTGCACATTCCATAAAAATAAAAAAGCCCTGTGGTTTTAGAGAATGACTTTACTATTTCTAGTTGTTTTGGTTGCCTGAGCAGCAAGTCTATGAAGGTGAATAGGCCTGACTTTGAGAAACTGGTACGTGAGATCTCTCTTTTCTTCTTCTCTGCATAAAGCCAGTCACTAGCCTCTTCAAAGGCTGAAATTCAAGGAAGCTGTTTAAGACCTAAAGCAATGCCTGAAGACAGTCATGGACTGATATTAATCTAGATAAGACTGGGGCATTCCTGGTTAATCAAAAGGGAAATCAAGAAATCTCTAACTGCTTTGAGGTCCATTTGGAGGGAAACATAGGAAATAAGTCTAATAAACAGACAAACAAACAATACAGAGCCCCAGTCTTCTTATAACTATATTTCCACTTGCTCAAAGTTGCAGTCCACTCCTAGTCTCCTAGGTAACTCAGAAGAGATCAGGTATCTTTAAAACAGAGTTCATTACAACATGTAAGAAGACACTAATTTCTGAGCAGCCACATATCAAATTGCTTTCCCATCAAGGCTTGATCCATGAAAGAAGTGGAGGCACATCCAGGAGATAAGAGACAGGACTGTTGTCTTTTATCTCCTGGGTGGGCCAGGAGTTACACTCCTGTTTAATACTATATGTGTATATACCAATAAAGAGATATAATGGATCTGTTTTGGGATTGACATTAATCTGACAAATGAAGTCCTAAGCATGAAAGTGTAAAACTGTACTTTAATTGTACCTTGTTTCCTATTCTTCATCAGTTTCTGATCCATGAAAGTGTCTGTCTGCTTATTCCATGAGTTTCCTTAGAAGCCTCTCACAGGGGACCTGTTTGGATTTTTGAACATCCATTACTAGATTGTAGAAGATATGATCTTTAATTCAAGAACTGGAGAAAGCATGAAGAAGAGTGCATCCCACATTGGATGGAAGGTTCTTTTCTGCATGAATTCAGATTATTAAAAAGGAACAAGATGAAGGGATAGGAAAGGAGTTGGGGGATGAAAGGACCAATGAAACACAAGCAGGCTTATAGCCTTGAAGATGAAAGCAGAAAATATTAACATGATGCAGAAGGAGAATAGCTGCTGAAGAAGTCTCTCTATTGGCTGGCCTTCCAGTTTTGACCCATTTTTCCCCACTCCTCTGCATGCTGTTGAAAAAGATCTCAGGAGCAGCACAGATGCCTTCCTTCACAAGGGCCAAACAGAGCTAAAGGAGCTTTAAAGAAGTTATAGTGATGGAGGAAATGTCTGGGTTTAATCAGAAGACCTCTTTGGATACATATTAGGGAATGATGGATGTTTGTCCCAGTCTCTGGATAATATAGGTTTCCTTTGCAGAGAGTGATCACCCATCTTTGTTCACCTTGGTTAGTCTATAAACTTCTAAACAGCTGGCTTACTTTTTAAGGGATTTGCTATACTAAAGAAAGCTGAGTCATGAGACTGAAATATAGGCTAGAATGACTCTCCATAGCAGGTCAAGAGCATGTCACAAGATCCAGAAGATATTCTGAATTCAGCTCCTCTGTGTTCTGTGTTCAGAGTCTCTTCTGGGATAATTGCTAAATTACAGTGTATTTATTCCAGCCATTTCCCTGAAATCCATATCAGCTGAAAGTAAATGGTATCTTCTAAATCTGTAGATTGTATCTGATCACATGTAACTTCTAGGCTAAACATGGTAACCTGAAACAATTTGCTGTATGGCCATTGGATAACCTTATGCAGTAAACAAATACATGTTCCAATTTACATATTAAAATAAACTTATTCTTCAGTGCTCTTGATTTCCCTCAGGTAAGACCATTTCCTAGGCAGCTGTCTAGGACAACATTCTGCAACATAGGATTTCTGGGGAATAGAAATAATTGATTTTTTTTTTTTCAAACAATACCTTTGTGGAAGAATATCTATGTCTCAGAAAACCATAAGAAGGATAAAGGAAAAGATAAAGGAAAGCCAAGAAATGAAGAGTTATAAAGGGAGAAGGATTTTAATGGGCAAAGATCCAATCTGTTCGGGAATGCTTGCAAAATCTGGATGGGATATAGAACAGAAGCCCATGAGGATTTTTAAAATTAATTTTTAATTAATTTTTTTTAATTACAAAAAAAGGAAAAAATGCATAAAAGTACTTTAACATAAAAGTGAAAAAAAAAGTTAATATATAATTATAATAGTACACAGTTCTAATTCTATATGTGCTTATCTAATACAAATAGTATTCAAGTACATATATTTCTAATAGAGTTATGTGACTATCCCATGTTTTTTTTTTTTAACCCAGTGTATTATGTATAAATGAGTTTCATATTTCATTATACTTATCCATACAAAGTCTATGTCTATAGGCAATCTGCTCATAAGTAGCAAGCGTAATCAGGTCTTCAATTCATTGACTAAATGAGGCCATACATTATCTTTCCAATGTTGCAAATATCAGTCTTTTGGCCATAGTAAGGGTATGGAGAATCTATTAACATTGTCCAGTTGTCACATTCCAAGCAGCCTATGAGGATTTAAAATTAAATGAAAGTTAGAAGAGGAACCAGAGTGAGGCCCAGGTCCAGCAATAGGAAAACATGTCCTTAAGAAATCAAGCAGCAATTTGGCACCAGGGAAAGGTAAAGTGTGCATGGTCATCCCAGGAAGAATCCATGCATAACTATATATTTTGGGACTAGAGTTTTCCTTAATATGTTAGCCAGGACTCATTTACCTTAATGTTCCTTCAGGAGACTATGATTCCCTAATCTGCCATCCTATCTCCAATTATGTCCCTATTAAATGGTTCAATAAAGTGTACAGGGAGAGGAGATCCCTGTTATTTTGTTTCACTGCTTACTTTGGAAAGGAGTAGAGCTTACAACAGACCGGTCATTACTGATATAATCAAGTGGGTAATTTACTTGCAAAACACACTGGGAGGATCTTTGGAAGCCTGACATCTTAATTAAATAGCATCGATTGTTGACTTTCTTGCGACTGACTCATTAGAAGAGAACCTCCTGACAGATGAATGCTGGGTTATTATTACAACTGAGATCACTTCAAGGAGATGTTTTCCAGTCTGCTTAATGCAATACATCAAATCAGGCCACCTTGCTTAACAACATAATAATAATTATACTATACAAATGACAACAGCTCCTTCAACCATGATTCCTGGATGGATTTGATTTGTCATGGGTTTACCACCACTTCAGCTCTGCTCCTGATAGCAATAAATGATGCCTCATGTAAAGTCTGTGACTTTAGCTTTAGCCCGTTATTAATGATCACAAATATAAGCTATGGGGGAAGGGTGAGATGCTAAGGATGCCAAATAAAATAATATGAAATTGTACCCCCCTCAAAAGGAAATCCAGTATAATAAAACACAGCTGCTTGTTGGTAATCCTTGTTCTTTCTACCATTTTCAAAAATCTCTAAAGGGAGTCCATATTAAGTTCAAGGCTTTTTTTTTTTAACCTGTCTTTTTTACAATTGAATATTTGGTCATTTTGACACAGTTCCATTACCATTTGAAGCTATTCGTAACTTCTCACAAGACTCTCTGTCTTTCTCAAAATACTGGTTAAAATACAGGTCTGACATGAATGATACTCATGTGGCAGAATGTAGAAGTAAGCATACATCAGCTCTCCATCTTTAATATGAATTCAAACTGATGTGTGAAATGCCTATATCTGCAGGCCATAGACATGTGATATATATTCTTGTGAGTCACATTTATTCAACATGTTATTGGAGACAATTCCATTATTTTGCGCCGCCATGCTCATGTTATATACCGTGGCCTTCAGAAATAAAAGAGCAGTTGCAAAGGCACTGTAGTTATACGGGTAGTCCTCGTTTAGTGACAGTCTCATTTAGTGACTGTTTGCAGTTCCGACAGTGATGAAAAAATAATTTTATGACCAATCCTCACATTTATGACCTTCACAGGTCTGTAAAGCAAAGGAAAGCTGAAGTAAGGCCATAAGCACAGTCACAGTTTCACTTAGCAACCACTTTGTTTAATGACTGAGTTGCCAGTCCCATTTGTGGTCGCTAAATGAGGACTACCTGTAAGTGCTTTTTAGTAATAGTCAGGCACACAAGAACAGTTAAATTGGTCCAAATCTGCCTTAGGAAAAGAAAAGCTTTTAAAAAGATTGAACGGACTCAGATTACATTTATCCCCCCAAATCATAGAATAATGAGATCACAAAATAAAAGAAATATTTGGCACAAAAATGGATATTACCAAGATTACAATGACATGAAATATATGATAAAAGAGGCCCAGTGGTTGTGGAAAGAGAGGAACAACTTGTAGTAACATTTCATTATTTCTAATCATAATTTTAAAATCTAAAGTCTCCTTGTAAAAACATTTTTCTGAATTGTAAGTGAAGTAATTCAGTCTCTAGACTGTAAATGATTTAATTCAATCTCTAGAAGAATTAATGTTCTACAAATGCTCTGAAGGGCATCCTTTACAGTTTTCATGTCTGTGGATGCAATTTATGAAACATTTGTGTGCAGTTTTGGGCATAAAGATGCAAATTACTTTATACAGCATTTGGAAATTCCCATAAATAATCCCTGCTATATGCAAAGATTTTGTATCAATAAGCATTTGATGGGATTTGTTGCCTAGCAAACCTGAAACTGAGAACCGTTTGATGTTGCAAATAAGCAAAAATTGTCTACCCCTATGCTTCTAATCTGCTAAAATCAGGTTCAACTACTCCCACTTAAATCAGTGAGGGAGTTTATTAATGATTCCCATTATTTTCAGTGGGATTGACCACTACTAAATTTAGGGTTTACATACAATGAAATATAATAAAAACCTAGCTAAACCAAATGACACCTAAATTTGTCCATGCCACCTAAAAAAAAAAAAAAGAATTCTAACTTCTTGACAGTTCTGAATCTAGACAGCTTATCACTACAAATGAGTGAATCTCCTGCATTTCTGTACTACTTCTCATGCAATTCGATAAAAGTGAATTTGCTTTCAAATTTTCGGTCTAATTCAAGGTGACGTTCATGCTTTTATTCAACCACAAGGCTACCAAAGGATGAATATGGAAGTCTTGCCTTTCATCATTCTATCCTCTTCCCAACAATATGCAGCCCTGTTCAATACATCCCATGAGAAGATATCATGAGAAAACTCCTGTTCTTTGGCTTCCTTGGGGTGGGAGTTGTGGGCAGCCAGGGAGGAATGATGGAAATCTAATGGAAAATAGCAGTAGGAAACAGAAAACAGCAGTAGGAAACTTCACCACCTCCAACAATAAAGTAAGTTCTAGAAGTCCAAGAGAACTGTGAAAGAATAAGATAGCAACAGGAGCATCTTTTTCAAGGGAAGAAAACTTTTGAGAAATTGCAAGGCAATTTCTGGCACAGCATTACTAAAATCTGGCCAAATAAAAATGATGAAATCCCCATTTTTATTTATTGAGAATTCAATAGTGATGATAGCTGGAAAAGGGCTGTGGTAGAGCATCTCTTGCATACTGAGGATCCCTACTATTTCAGGGGAGGGCTCTGTCTCAGAAGCCCTGCAGTGACTTCTTGCTGATGTTTACAGGACTTGAGTGACTGAGTGAGCCACTGGTAGGACTTGGGATAAGCTAGCTTCCTAGTTTCCTAAGATTGAAGACGAAATCATTTGGCATCCCTGTTCTTTGGCATCCCCCATTCTTCTGTTTTGACTTGTTCTTTGCTAAGATGTTGGCATCAGTCATGTTCTTCATTCTGTGATTTTGTTGAGATTTTTTCCCCCTTCTTCTTTTTGGCATTGCTCACTTTTCTCCACACAACGTGACCTTACTTGACTCTTGCTGCTAAGGCAATGTCCAAACCAGTCAATCAGGGCATGGAAGACCAAATATAAATGGTCCCTTGGGGAAATCACTCACAATAACCCACCAGTGGCAACTGACCACTTTAGATTGTCTCTCCTTTTTCTTCCTCCTCTTGTTCGCTTCATTCATTGTCGGTTTATCCCAAACAGGCTCCAGTAATAACCATACGTTTGTTTTCCCTCCAGATCTGTTGGGAATCTAAATCCCAGAATCTCAGACAGCACAGTCAACAGCTCTAATAGCTGGGAATTTGTGGAATTCTAGTACTAGCACATCTGCAGGGCTGCCCCACATCACTGCCATTACTTTGCCTGGAGCAAGACATCGTGTTTCATATTTACTGTTATGAAACCTGTGAGCTCTTAGACATGTGATTTAGTCTGGCACTGGTGCTTCCTGGAATAAAACTGATCAGTAAAACAAATAGAGCTGTTTTATGCACACAAAACCAGGAAGTATCTGTCAACCCTACAGAGTGAAAGCCACATTCCACAGTAAAATGATGCATGATGCATTATAGCAGGTAAACTTATACTCCAGTATAAAAAAAAATAACACTCTTCTGTGCAGCTTTCAGGGAAATTTGCAGGGCAATTCTATACATGTCTACACAGAAGAAAGCCTCACTGGCTTCAGTGGAACTCACTCACAGAACAAGTCCCATTGGAGTTGAAGATAAATCTAAGGCAGGAGCACTGTTAGGGACAGCAACCCTACCACTCAGTAGGATAAAGAGCAGCCTTATCCAAAGCTCTTTTGCTAGAGTCAGATGCTCCAAGCTGCCATAGCTCTTCCCCAATTCCAGGGGCATGTTAGGAAAAAAGGGAGGGTATGGATTTAAGCCTTCTTCTGATTTGTCCCTGAACTGCACACAAGGAACCAATAAGGGTCTGAGCACTCTCTCAAATTCAGAATTTAATCTCAACTTTTAGGGGCCTCTGGGACTTCCTCATCCCATCAGAGCAACTTTCTCCCAAAATATGTCATCAAATGCATTGAACTTCAATCCCCATAACAACTAGGAATGACTGTCCTCTTGCAATGAATTGAAGTTGTAGTCAAATATATTTAGGTAGAGGGCATTATGCCCAAGAAGGCTGCAATTCAGCTCGGTGCTGAAAGTCGAGCAAGGTTTTATGACTGTATTCTGCGTGGCGTTCTTATCATATAGGGTTTTTGTTTGTTGTTCATTTCTTCAGTGGGAATGCATTTTTCTTCTGCAGTGCTGGAGTTCTCCACTAGTTCTTTGAGATGCAGGACTGCCAGCTTGTTAAAATCTTGCAACAGTGAGCAAGCTGTCTCCCTGTGCAATAAATCGACTTGTCCTACTCTATTTGACCTGAGTGTAATAACTTAGTACAGATGTTGTATGCTGTATCTAGCATAAGTATAGGAGGGGAAAAGCAGTGCTTTTCATACCAGTTCACTGTGTTTATCTATGTTTACATATTTATTTTAAAAAAACTGATCAAACCTTTAAAATAATTGTTTTGAGAGCACCATAACTCTCTCTTTTTCTCTCTCTGGGTCTCTCTTATCTGAGCGTATGTATTATGTAATCCTTTCTACTCTGGCCTGGCATCATGTTCAGATAAGAACTGGGACTACCTAGGGCTTAAGTCTTGTTAAGTATGGATCTGTCAAGAAACGTGAATGGAAGAGCACTACCAGACTGGCAGAGCATGAATGTAATGCCTACAGTGCATGAAATACACGTTTCTGTGAAACAGTAGCTACTCCCACACATATCCATTTCAAGAACATATTCTTCAAGGAACTCTCCCCACTAACTCCCATCCTCAGTCTGGTAGGGACCATGTAAAATTAGCTGTGTAGAATAGTATTGATTAACACTTTGGATTGGGTTTAAGATGCCTAGTGTTAAAAAATCTAGCTCTGAAGGGTTGGCGTATCATAATCCCTTCCTGGAATTGGATCCAGAGAAGGCGTTACCATTAGCCTTCCAACCCTGAGATCTATTGTTCAGGATCAGCTATGTCAAGACAAGTGATGCTGGTCCAGTCAGCTGAATCACAATTAAGGCCTTATATATTTCTTCATAAGATTCAGTGATAAAGTATTTAGTAGCATTGTTGAATGACCTGACTTGGCTCTACTTGTACCCATGTGCAACGGCCACATGCTGGATAAGAAATAGGGGGGGAAAAATGAGGGGAGGAGAGATGGGGAAGAATCTAAAAGAAATGCTGAACAGCGAAACAAAGTGTTGGTGGGGTGTTTTTTTAAAAAAAGTTTGACCTGTGCATTATGACCCTGAAATATGTAGTTGTATAATATGTTTAAGGGATGCACCATGACGCCGACAACAGTAATAGGGCATGTGGTACAATTAAACAGGTCTACATATGAGAGTTCACTTTGTGAACATCTCCTGTGCTCCACAGACCCCTTCTGGAATCTTTTACCAACCCATAGAAACTGCTTCTTGGTAAAGCAAGTCAGTGTGCTTCTGGCTACTGTGATCTTAAGTAACCCTTTCAAAAAACACAAATTTAGTTGTAATGGAGGCTACAACATGAGGAAGTTGGGCCTTTCTAGTCAATTGTTATGCTGCTGGCAGATGATCCCTTGGATAGGCAGGTTGCTGGTCAATACCCTGTGAGACCTGATGGAGAGAAGGAGACTGGGGAGTTCTTTTGGGCCTGCATGAAGCACTCATAAAAACTTAGGAAATTGGTCTGCTCTCCCTCTTTTTATTTCAGAGAGAAAAACGACCATTTCCTATGCTGAGCAAGAGAGACAGAGGAGGAAGAGAGAATAAATTGAATAAATACACTGAGGAGAACAGGGTTTCTGTTACTGGAGATTGATGTGAGATATCTCCTTTGTAGGAGTGTCTGTTTCCATATGCATGTATAAAAAGATAAATAAATAATAACAAAAATGCCACAAATCTCTGGAGCACTCTTTCTCTTAATTTTATCCAGAGGCTTTGGCTCAGAGGTTCCATTTTATTTGCTTTTGTTCTGAAGAAGATGGTCCAGCTGGGAAAAGCTAGTAGAACCATCAGGAACAAAATGTCTTCATTATTACTACTGCTTGTATCTCCTCTTTGTTTAAGAGAGAGTCATATCGCCTCCACTGATTAATTATGTAGGAACTTCTCCAAGAGATGAAGGGATTTACAATGTATTTCCAATTAAGAGTCACAGCCTGGCATTTCTTAAGAACAATTGTGGATTTGAATTTTCTCCAGAAAATCTTTTGAAGAATAACAAGGAAAGGCCAATGCATTTTGCTAAATCCTATGAATTAACTTGCACATCCCTAATTGGAAGGGAATATCCAGAATAATTTGGTTTTTCTAAGAACTTATTTAGAAGTAGAACATCATTCTTAATTCTTTTCCTCCTCCATTCTGTAGAAGTAGCGTCATTCAGGCATGAAGAGATTTTCATGACTTTTCTTATCTCTTCCTATTACTTTCCAACTTCATTCTGTTAAAAAAAGAGACTCCAATGATTTTGGCTAAGGAAATAGCCATAATTGTGGAATGGGAGTTTTGAAGCTTACTGAACTGAGACCGATGCATTGAAAGATATTGAGAAAGAAAGAAAGAAAGAAAGAAAGAAAGAAAGAAAGAAAGAAAGAAAGAAAGAAAGAAAGAAAGAAAGAAAGCCAGCCAGCCAGCCAGCCAGCCAGCCAGCCAGCCCACATCATCCTGGTCCAGCATGACAAAAGGAAGGATAAGTACTACATTACCTTTTAAGAATACACAGACTCATGTAAGGGACAGATCCTGTTAAAACAAATTGATAGCATCACACAGTAGATATTCTCTCTTTATATCTAAGATTCTTTTCCTCTTAATTAAAATTTTAAAAGCAACTTTAATTTCCATTGTCCTGCTCATGTCCTTCTGTCAGACTATTTAGAGAATGAGAGAATGAACATAAGAGATCACAAAGATGATTCTTTTCAAGAGGTCTAACACAATGATGTGTGGAAGGATCTGAAGATACAGAGAATCAGGAAAATCCACAGTAAGAAATTATGGGTGATTGGCCCAGTGGTGCATAACAGGCCCCATGGCATTCTCCACATCAGATTTCCACAAACTGAGGAGCTGCAGATATGTTGGGACTGCATCTCCCAGAATTCATAGCCAGCATACCTGATGGGAATTCTGGGAGTTATAATCAAAGGGAACCAGTTAGGAAAGTTGCTCAGTAAAAAAAAATCAAAGTTTATTTATGAAGGACATTCTAGAAATATTAACAAGAAACATGATATTAAAATGAAGTAAGCTAGAAACCTCTAATTGTAGTTGTCTTCATTTTCTATTCAGTTACACTGTAATTTTAAAATTGGTTGACCTCTTACCAACTAAAAAAGCCAGGATTGGAAGTGTGGAACTATCTAATTTCCTGCTGTCTTGCAACTAGGTGGAAAACTAGGGTGCAGATGAGAGTTAAAAGGGGAAAGCTATGTACAGATTATGTACAGATTACTAAACAGAAAGAGATGATACTTCAGCTATGAATCAGTTAAGAGACATAACTCAGGGCTTGATCATTAATTCCATATATTTATGCATGTTTGTATGTACATATGCATTTATATTTATACATATACGTATGAGTGCCGAATATGCAGAATACTTATCTTTATTTTTAAGAGAACAATACTGGACAATAGTGGCAAATATATATATGATAATAAGTTGTCCTGTCTGCTCTTGGAAACTCTAGCTGGTTTATATTTTATTTCTTTCATTCATTCATTCATTCATTCATTCATTCATTCATTCATGATAGATGGATGGATGGATGGATGGATGGATAGATAGATAGATAGATAGATAGATAGATAGATAGATAGATAGATACAGATATACATATGCCCACACACATAGTTTTTTCTTGGCTGTTTCCACTTCTCCTTTTGGCTGGCTTACTTTTTCCTACCCACTCTCACTTTCTGAGGGCAGTAGCGCTAAGTGTGCCACATAAAACTGAATGTGGCCCTCAGTCTACTAAAGATTAACTTGTCCTGCAATTCCCACTCCCTTCTTTAATCACACTGGGCCATTCTTCAGGCCAGGAAAAAAATATCCACCCCATATCCTCCTGGGATTGTTCTGTTCAAGAACATAAAAGAAGAACAAGCAAGCAAGCAAATGAACAAATGTGCTTCCTAGACATAGAAAGTAGGCAGACAGGCTTTGAAATAATGGGGTTTGGGCTTATTGTTGTATTAATTAGATGGATCACTGCAATCAGCCCTGTATATATTAAAATAGTACAGTCAGTTCTAGGAAGGCTGCACTATTGGGGATACCAAATCTGGGCTACAAAAATCCAGATGACTACTAGATGGTAGCTAAATATTAGAGGCTTATGTGTCTAGTGAATGTCCAAATGTTTGCAGTCCAGATCTGGTACACTTAGTAAGCCTGTGGATTGTATCTTCTTTTGATCTCTGCAACCACGGCTGCCTTTCCTACACCATACAGGTGAAACTCGAAAAATTAGAATATCGTGCAAATGTTCATTTATGTCAGTATGGCAACTCAAAAGGTGAAACCAATATATGAGATAGACGCATTACATGCAAAGCGAGATATGTCAAGCCTTACTTTGGTATAATTGTGATGATTATGGCGTACAGCTTATGGAAACCCCAAATTCACAATCTCAGAAAATTAGAATAGTGTCAAAAAGTTCAATATTCTAGGCTCAAAGTGTCCCCCTCTAATCAGCTAATGAATCCATAACACCTGCAAAGGGTTCCTGAGCCTTTAAATGGTCTCTAGGCTGGTTCAGTAGGAATCACAAGCATGGGAAAGACTGCTGACCTGACAGTTGTGCAGAAAACCATCATTGACACCCTCCATAAGGAGGGAAAGCCCCAAAAGGTAATTGCAAAAGAAGTTGGATGTTCCCAAAGTGCTGTATCAAAGCACATCAATAGAAGGTTATGTGGAAGGGAAAAGTGTGGTAGAAAAAGGTGCACAAGCAGCAGGGATGACCGCAGCCTGGAGAGGATTGTCAGGAAAAGGCCATTCAAAAGTGTTGGGGACTTTCACAAGGAGTGGACAGAGGCTGGAGTTAGTGCATCAAGAGCCACCACACACAGACAGATCCTGGACATGGGCTTCAAATGTCATATTCCTCTTGTCAAGCCGCTCCTGAACAACAAACAACGTCAGAAGCGTCTTACCTGGGCTACAGAAAAAAAGAACTGGTCTGTTGCCCAGTGGTCCAAAGTCCTCTTTTCTGATGAGAGCAACTTTTGCATCTCATTTGGGAACCAAGGACCCAGAGTCTGGAGGAAGAATGGAGAGGCACACAATGCACGATGCTTGAAGTCCAGTGTGAAGTTTCCACAGTCTGTGTTGATTTGGGGAGCCATGTCATCTGCTGGTGTTGGTCCACTGTGCTTCATTAAGTCCAGGGTCAATGCAGCTGTCTACCAGGAGATTTTGGAGCACTTCATGCTTCCTTCCGCAGACGAGCTTTATGGGGATGCTGACTTCATTTTCCAGCAGGACTTGGCACCTGCCCACACTGACAAAAGTACCAAAACCTGGTTCAATGACCATGGGATTACTGTGCTTGATTGGCCAGCAAACTCGCCTGACTTGAACCCCATAGAGAATCTATGGGGCATTGCCAAGAGAAAGATGAGGGACATGAGACTGAACAATGCAGCGGAGCTGAAGGCTGCTATTGAAGCATCCTGGTCTTCCATAACACCTCAGCAGTGCCACAGGCTGATAGCATCCATGCCACGCCGCATTGCGGCAGTCATTTCTTCAAAAGGGGCCCAAACCAAGTACTGAGTACATATGCATGCTTATACTTTGCAGAGGTCCAATATTGTTCTATTTCCAATCCTTGTGTTATTGATGTCATGTAATATTCTAATTTTCTGAGATTGTGAATTTGGGGTTTTCATAAGCTGTATGCCATAATCATCACAATTATACCAAAGTAAGGCTTGACATATCTCGCTTTGCATGTAATGCGTCTATCTCATATTGGTTTCACCTTTTGAGTTGCCATACTGACATAAATGAATATTTGCACGATATTCTAATTTTTCGAGTTTCACCTGAACTTACAGTTGCAGTCAGAACAAGTTATTTCTCTAGTGCAGTGTTTCTTGTCCCTTTCAATCCAAAAATAGATGTTTGGCACATACCCTTCCCCAATAACCACGGTAAAGGAGCAGTTGCACTAGGCCCAAGGCATGCTTCTCACAGCTGTACATTTTTCAGTTTTGTTTTGTTGCTTAATTTTGAGTGGGAGAGAACAGTCATCTTCTTGTGCCTTTTGTAGTGCTAAAAGGAGGGCATATTGTCCATGCGCTTAAATGCGCTTAAAACACTGAGACACCACAACCCAAAGCAGCACCTTCTGAGAACTCTGTCACATATCCTCAGACAGGTTCTTCCCACACTTCCCACTCACCAACACACTCAGTTGTTTAGAGAAGCCAGCAGCATTGTTTGGCTTTGTAAAATAAATGCATTTGCCCAGTCCCCTTTGAAACTGTTGTATTTCATGGCTTTAATTGCCAGTTTACCAAAAAAAAAAAATCCCTAGCATGCAACAAAATGACTTGAGGAGACCAGGCCAGCATTCTGGTAATTCTTAAAGAGGAATGTTTTCCCAGTCTTGACAGACCCTCCTCTTTCAAAACAACTTTACAAGAGCCCATTAATGTGTTCTATAAAAGACAGGGAAGAAAACAACTCTTCACCTTCCTTTAAATATGTAGAGGGAGGCAGACAGACCCCATTCTCAATGAGATCCATGACCCCAAATGATTGGGAGAATGTTCTGTGAGATACTTGCTCCCATTTTAGGCACTGCTGCTTTCCTCACATCTTTGTAAGGTTGCTTGCCAACCTGACAAATAACGAATTCTGGGAAGTCACCACAGCATATAATGCACGGTGTTATCTCTCAGTTCACACATCCAAGTAACACTAACAAACCAATCCCCAGTAAATGGTGTATTGCATTTGAATGAGAATTGTAATGTTTAGTCAATTCATTGGCTAGATTAATAACCTTTCTCTCTTTCAGCCATGTAATATGTGTTTGGTGGATGTTCAAGAGAAGCCCGCCTTGGTGGCTGCTCCCAGGCACTGAAACTAAGAGAGGGAAAATAAAATAACAACCAACAAAAACTCAGTCCTTTCACTGATGGCCTTTTCCCAGCAGGCATAGCCCTTTTTGTTTCAACAAGCATCTGGCCTCCAGAATAGATTTGTTCACCTCTGTTACCCAGTGCTTTAATCTGCAGATTGCATTCAAGATTGTTTGTTCACCAGAACAGAAACTGCTGGCAAAATGGATTCCATCTCACAGCCTTTGTTGGTGATCCTCCAAAAAATATCTGGAAGAGTATGAGGAAAGGAGGTCAAGGAAAAGTTCCATTGCACAAGGACAAAGCCATTTTCTAAAACAAAACTAAATTGTTTTAGCGGTTACCTTTTTAGATACTTTCTGCTACTTTTATCTAATTTTTATTCTATCTTTCTATGTTCAACTCTTAATGGTGTACAATAGATTCATCTCTCCCATGTGCCACTGCAGATATTTATTTACAATATGGTTTTAAGAAAATAGTTCCACCCTGTATGCATGGTGAGACAAAATGTGGGACCATTTTTAAAGTAGCTGCTTCTTAGTAGGCTTATCATGAACCTCAACTCTGCAACAGAATGGTTAGTGCCATGTTGAAGAAACCTTCATTCAAGGAAACAACCTCTCCCTCCTCAAATGTTCTGATTAAATTGCTAGATTTACACAGCTTTGAATTGGAACCAGGGTTTCTTAAACCCTTAAATTCAATCCTGGTTTAAGATTGCAAGCAAAGGAGGGCAGCCTATTTAATTCAGAGGATCAGATCAAAGCACCACTCAGTCATAGGCAGTACCAGTGGGTAAAGGTCAATCCCATTTTCAAAACTAACCTTCTGTCCAATAAAAGGCTACTTGGGAGGAAGGCTCTACTTGTAAGGAGACATTGTCTCCAAATGACCAGGCTTGCCTGCAACTGGGCTTAGTTAGTATTGGAAGTTCTACTTTAAAAGTCCTGTTTCCAGCAGTCAATGTTGGATCAGTGCTTGAGTTAGTTTCCAACTTTGCTCAGCTTAATTACTCTCTTGGATTTTGGATCTTCTCTGGGCTCTGATTATGCAAGCTTGCCTTGCTATTTATTGTAGGGTGACTATATGAAGTCTGCAAAAATCCAGGGGACCAATAGATGGCAAAAAATACTTTCTGTATCTCTGCTGCCATCTGTAGACTTCCAGGCTTTTCAAGCCCAGATAATGGGAGCCCTACTTTCCTGGAAGAATTGTTACTGATCCAGCTCACAGTCATTTGTGAGTTCTCTGCACTGCCTTGACATCTGCATAGCATGACAATATGTGACACAAATCACTTCCTTAAGTTGTTACCAAGATAGCAATAAGTATATGTCCATGAAATGACTATGCTTAATTTGAGGGAGATTTTAAGGAGGGCACATCCAGGAAAAAAATAGATATATGGCAACTCTAGATAGCAAACCAAACCATATTTAGGAAAACCAGAATAGCACATGGTATGGAATCATAATATCCAGGATCTTGGCTGTAAGAAAGGAATACATGGATTGTAAAATTTTCTGTTTGACTGATTAGGCTTTTTCACTTGCTATTTATAGTGAAGTAACTTTATTGAGATCAACAGAGAGTACAAAAGAAAACATTCACTCCTTATAGTTGTAGCTCAACTGGACTGTTTCTTAGAGAGACTAATACCATATTAAATTAACCAAATCCATTACTCGTATGATACTACATCACCAATTAAAAATGCCTTGATTATGTACTAGAATAATCTTCCTGAATCATTCATATTTCTGATCCCAACCAGATATTTGGAGACCTCCAGTGAAAGCAATAAACTGTTAATCCAAGACAGGGTTATTCTATAGGGCTTTTGGAAGTTAAACTTGCCCAATTTGGGTTGATGTCATCAGGTATATTTTAAGCTTATTGCCTTATGGTATTTTGATTCTTGCTAGGGATTATATTGACATTTTCAATTTTTTCTGTTTTCAATATTTTTATTATTATTGTTGGTCGCACAGTCAGCCAGTTGTTTAGACTGGATTTGACCATTTTATCCATCTATTGAGTCCCTCCCAAGGACCTAGGATAGGCAGATGTTCTTGTTTGATGGTGTTAAAGGTATCGTTGCAGGATATAGGCTGTTCCAAGTAAAGCTGCCTTTTGCAACTGACTGATGGTGATTTTGTCAATGCTGATGGTGTTTAAGTAGTACTCCAGATGTTTTGGGATTGCACCCAAAGCACCTATTACTATTAGTACTATCTTTGCTTTCTTTTGCCACAGTCATTCTATTTCTATTTGCAGGTCTTTGTATTTTGTGATTTTCTCCAGTTCTTTCTCTTCTATTCTGCTGTGTCCAGGTATTACAATGTCCACTATCCAGACTCTTTTTGTCTTTCTTATCAACAATTGTTAAGTCTGGGGGCGTTGTTGTTGCTGTTGTTGTTGTTGTAATCTGCCACAAATTCTATGAATGTGGTGGTATATCAATGAACTAATAAATAAATGGTTATGTATTTATGTATTTATTTATAACTATCCCACAATGTGACCTCACATAAATCTTTAAGGAAGCTACATTATAGCATCACTGAGGATAAAATAAGCCCAATGGAAAAGGGAGCATGTGTAATGTAGGGCAATGCCAACATTTTTGTAGATATTGCCAACAAATCATTGTTGTGAAGCCAGCTTTCCTTCACAGTACTTCAGACTGTCTACATGCAGATTATGTAGATTTCAAACTTTGCCAACATACAGTACATAAACAGGAAACAAGGATGCTCATCTTAACACATAGCAAAAGGACCTCCCCTCCACTCTCTACAAAAAGAAAAAAAGCATTTATGCTTTAAAAAAAATTAAAAAGAAGCAACAGATGACGTAAGTAAACAGTAAAAGTGCTAAGTATCATCTAGAATCTGGAAAACGAGAGGAAGCAAACAGGAAATGTTGATGCAGTGATCTCTTTACCTCTAAGGACTAGATAACAAGTTTAAGCTAGAAATGTTGCATATGATTACTTTTATTTTGGAAAGTATAGAACTATTTAAACAACATGGTCTCTGATGTCTGTCATCTCTAATATGTAAGGTCTACGCAAGCTCTATCATCTCTGATATCATCTCTATGCAAACTCAGTTGTTGTACGCCCTAAATAATAGACCAATACCTTCTTACAGACTGCTCAGAGTCTTAAACTTTCTGGTGTATTGTCTCCATGGGGGATTTCTTTGTGATGCTATTAGTGATTTTCACAAGTCCATATTTTTATCTCTTCCGTCTTTGATGGTTTTGCATGTGAATACTTTGAATGAAAAGGGATGGCGTTTTTTAATCATTTCTCTTTTCCTTTTTAAAAAATAATGTTAATTTTGGGATTATGTCAGAATCCTCGCAAGATTTTATAGTAGATTATTATATGGCTAGTTTAAAAAAAATGATTTTTTCTACATGCTGCGGTTCTGCCATTGGAAAAGGGGAGGGGGAGTAGGAAGGAGAGACCGTTTGATGCAGATGGTTTCTTATCACAAGCCCTGGAATGTTCAAGGCCATGCCAGCAAGGGAATCAGAAGACAAGAACTAAGGGCGAAGAAAGGGGGGGAAAAGAAAGAAAAGCAGTTTTTGGCGCGCTTTTATTCAGTCTCAGCAATGCTTTGGATCTGTACACTTATTCTTAATAAATGAACTTTCTTTTGAATCAATATTGGTTGCAAGGAGAGTTACTGGTTTTAAGATCAACAAGTGGCAGTTCGTTACATTTTGCTGAGACTGAGAGACGCTGGTTGGTGTGGGAAAAGGAAGCGTTCGCAGTACGCTGGGCATTAGTTTGTTGGAAGCATTGCGGGAGTTCATTGACAAGAATCTAAAGAGGGGCTTTATTGTACCTACGCATTCTCAAATTGCTGCACCGGTGCTATTTAGGGAAAAGAAGGATGGCTCCCTACGTTTGTGCACGGATTATAGAGGGCTAAATGCCATTTCTGCTGACAACAGGTACCCACTCCCCTTAATGAAAGACCTGTTGGCACATTTATCCAAAGGGAAAATTTTCACCAAGCTGGATTTAAGGGAGGCGTACTTCAGGGTGCGAATACGTGAAGGAGACCAATGGAAGTCCGCCTTTAACACGCCTCTGGGGTGCTTCCGTTATGAAATAATGCCGTTCGGATTAAAAGGAGCGGCGGGGGTATTCATGCAACTTATAAATGAGGTGTTACAAGAGTATTTATACCAGGGGGTGTTGGTTTATCTGGACGATATCCTGATTTACACTGAAACCATGGAGCAACATGTGCAATTAGTCAGGAAGGTGCTAAAAAAGCTACTGGAAGCTCAGTTGTATGCCAAGCTCTCCAAATGTGAATTTCATAAACAGCAAATTGGCTAAATTATTCATACAACATGTCTACCGAGCTCATGGGGTCCCAGAACGGATAATTTCGGATCGCGGGGTCCAGTTTACTGCCAAATTCTGGAGAGCGTTCCTAAAACTACTGGGGGCATCGCAAGGCTTGAGTTCGGGTTACCACCCCCAGACAGCGGGATCATGTGAACGTCTGAACTCAGTATTGGAACAATATTTGAGATGTTTCATTAACTACCAACAAGACAATTGGGATGAACTGTTACCATTCGCTGAAGTAGCTTATAATAATGCAGTGCACCAAAGCACTGGTCTCACCCCTTTTAAAATAGCTACAGGACAAGACTTTGTACCCATCCCAGAACTGCCTAAGCAGACCACTCAAGTCGCTTCGGTTGATGAGTGGATCCAGCAGATGACACAAGTGTGGCCTCAGATTGCTGCCTCGTTGCAGGAGGCCAGAGCTACATACAAGAAATTTGCAGATGCTAAGAGAACACCAGAAAAAGACTGGAAAGTAGGAGATAAGGTTCTTTTATCTACTAAACATCTTAAATCATTACAACCTTCCAGAAAGCTCGCTCCAAGATTCATAGGGCCTTTTGTCATCGATAAAGTAATTAATCCAGTTTCACTACGATTACAGATGCCTGCCACCTTTAAAAAAATCCATCCAGTATTCCACTGCGACCTGCTTAAACCATATAAGGAGTCTTCTCAGTGGCATCCCTCTCCAGTACCTCCTAAACCATTGATGGTTGAAGGAGAACAACATTTTGAAGTTAAAGAAATACTGGACAGCAGAAAGCACAGGGGGGGGGGTTCAATTTTTAATTCAGTGGAAACATTTTCCCAAGTCAATGGCTGAATGGGTTGACAAGAAACATGTAAAGGCCCCACGTTTAGTTAAAAAATTTTATGATGCTTATCCTACAAAGCCTTAACAATTAGATTGGTTATTGTATTATGTGTATCTTTGCTTTTCCTTTTAGAGTGAAGAAGAGGAATCATCTGACTGACATCCTTTTCTGTGGAGGGGCAGTATGTCAGAATCCTCGCAAGATTTTATAGTAGATTATTATATGGCTAGTTTAAAAAAAATGATTTTTTCTACATGCTGCGGTTCTGCCATTGGAAAAGGGGAGGGGGAGTAGGAAGGAGAGACCGTTTGATGCAGATGGTTTCTTATCACAAGCCCTGGAATGTTCAAGGCCATGCCAGCAAGGGAATCAGAAGACAAGAACTAAGGGCGAAGAAAGGGGGGGAAAAGAAAGAAAAGCAGTTTTTGGCGCGCTTTTATTCAGTCTCAGCAATGCTTTGGATCTGTACACTTATTCTTAATAAATGAACTTTCTTTTGAATCAATATTGGTTGCAAGGAGAGTTACTGGTTTTAAGATCAACAAGTGGCAGTTCGTTACAGATTAAGCCTATACCTATTTCTTCCCATCCAGCTTCCTGGCACCAGGACAGCACCTCAAAAACATCACCACTCAACCTGGGGTCAAGATGTAAAGTTGAGTATCATCCATATGAAAAGATTCTGCTATTCTATCTTATTATAATAAAAGGAATTTCTGGAATCTTTACCATGTCTGTTTATTGATCTGGTCTGCCTCAAAGGTCTGGCATCAGTCATAAAATCCTCTTTGAGTTTCCCCCTGTCCCATCTTATACTAAACAAAATCTAGGTAGGGTTATTTTGAGGTTCTTTCCCATGCTTCTATTACAGAATTGTGTTATAATTTCCACAATTGCTCCCTTAAATGGCTTGCTGATTCCTTTCACTGTTAACATCTCTCTCATACTATAACGGTATGTGGGAATGACCTTGGGAGACAGGGTGATGTCACACAGCCAAGATAAAAGGCAACTTACCCCATGGCAGGAATGTGAAATTTTCTTGGGCCATAAAGGGGACGGGGGGAGAAGTATACTTTCAGACTTGCAGGATTGATGTCAGCCCTGTGAGGTAGACCAGAAAGAAACATGGCCAGATGAGTTAATTCTACTTTATTAGTGAAACACATACCTTCCCCAAGGTCAGCTGTACATACTTTTAGAGATGCATCTCTTTGAGCTAGAAGATCAGATATTGGTCTTCAGACCAGTAAGCACCAACAATACCTAAACAGTGTGAGTGGGTTAAAGAGAAGGTGGAACAGGTAAATTATGTTGTAGAGTTCCTAGGAACCAGGTTGAAACCTAGAATATATCACATTCAGGTCATACCACTCCTTAGAATCCATGGAGTTTAACATCATAAGGGATCTGGTAGAGGTCATGGACATTCCAAATGATATTTTTTGAGAGTTCACTGGGGGATGAGTAGAAAAATTCCTGTATGATCCTATTCTGACACTACAAAAAGAAGGAAGGTGCCTGGCAGTTATGCCAGATATATACTGAGGTATTCACAAAACAGCTTAGACTCACAAAATTGGCCATCCACAAGATAGACAAGAGGGTAAGTAGACCAGTATGACAAAGGCATTACTTACCAGTCCCTTGACATCATGAAGCTATTGAAGAAGAAATGAAGAGATTCAGGCAGTGGGGGTGATCTGATTTTCTAAGAGCACATGGGCCTTCACAGTCATCCTAGTCCCCAAGCTCACAGTGGGGAATATGGTTCTGTGTGGACTACAGAGAACTTAATAAGAATATGGAGGCAGACCAGTTTCCCATGTCTTGCACTGATAACTTGCAGGAGCAGCAAGAGCAAACCATGTACATTTTCACACTGGACTTGACCCAAGGTACTTGCTGGTGCCATTGGTAGAAAGAGAAAAGGAGAAGTAAATCTTTATCATTCATTGCAAGTTGCTTGAACTAATGTGATCATGTTTACTTTTAGGAAAGCTTTTGCAACCTTCCAAACACTGGCCAATGAACTGCTTAAGGGTTAAATGACTTTGCCTGGCATGCCTAGATGCCATGGTTATCCTTTCAACCACCTGAAAGCAGTACCTGGAACATTTGGAAATGAAGCTTCAACCATTAGGAAGCCAGACTGTTAAGGCCACCAAATGCCAAATTGGCCTTAATCAAGTAATTTATTTGGAAGACTGGATGGATTAAGGGACTATAATATTTCATTTCTAAAGTCAAAATAAGACTATCCAGGAATAGCCCATCCCTACAGTGAAAAAAACAGGTGCAGTCATTCTTGGATTAGGTGCAGTCATTCTTGGATTAATAATAATGCTGTGCCCAAGTACAGACAATTTGTAGCACCTCTGTCAAATATAGCCCCAAAGAACATGCCACAATCATAAAAGAGCATGGTACTTTTCAGGATTTTCAGAAGTCTATTTGAAAAAGAGTAGACTATCTCAGCATTAATTATACAGCTAATGCCCTTGGTTCTCAGTAGAGAGGAAAATAATGTTAGAGTGGTCTGAGGTGGGGAGTACCATGATGTTTGTTTTGTAGCTAAGAAAAAAAAAATCTTGCTGTTACCTATTGGGAAAAAGAATCCAGGCCTTCTTGTTTATCACAATCAGAAGTTGCAATATTAAAGTTTGACTTTCTGTTCTTTTCTCCCCTAGTCTAGAGTGGTATCCTGCTTCACTGAAATTAAAAGTATAAACTCACATTATTCAATCAGCAAGATTTGGGGGTTTCTGCTGAAACATGCCCTCTGCATAGCTAGGTAATTGGCTCACTCACTATGGATGACTGATTATTACAATCTTCCTGTTTCCTTTATGATGCACACCTATCACAATCTGCTATGCACATATGTGTGTGTTAGATCTCTGATCCAGAAATCTCTGCTTAATTTCTGCTTTGTCCCTCCTGGTCCCATTTGATCTGGGAAGGCTGGAGTCCTTCTGCAAACTCCTCTCTGTCATATTGGAAGCACCCCTCCTGTGCAACTTTTCATTTCCTCTTTGTGCTTCAAAAGAGGCTTTGGACATCTCAAGACACCTCATAAAAGATATTTCCATTTGATGGCGATGGTGGCAGAAAGGAGGCACACACTCCACCATAACCCCTCCATGTGTCAAGTAAAGAAGGGGCTACTCTGTCCCATTGGAGTATAAACCCTGGACTTCTATCAAGAGGGACCATATTATTGACAAAGACCCAGTGGAAAGTAAACTGAAGATAGGGGAAAGGGACAGTCCTTATGAAAGGGAATCTTTTGATTTGGGTCAACTTAGCTGCACCAGGTTGAACAGGAAGAAGGGGCTCCCAGTGAGGGTTTGTTACATGCCTCTAACATTTCCTTTAAAAATTCCACCGTGGTGTAGTTTTTGGTTACCCGCTGCTGTCCCATATGCCCACAAAAAGAGGCACACTAGAAGAAAAGCACAGCTGCAAAAATACTGGGCTGGGGGCAACTTGTGTTAGCACAGAAGGGGGTGGAGAAGGAGAAAGTTTATTGAATAGGCATGATGCCAGTTACTATTACCCTTGTTCCCTCTCATTCCCCCCCCCCCCCCCCACACACACTTATGCCTTCAGGCAAGCTTTGCTCCCTCCCATCTTCTCCCTCATCCAAGGTATGTTGTTTTTGAAGTCATTTTGCCTCCAAATTCTTCCCCTGACAGTATTAATCTTCCACCTGCCAGCCCATGAATAGACCTTTCTTTTTGTGTCTGGAATAGGTTGCCAAGGGAAAGGAATCAAGGAAGGGGGAGAAGCCAGTGTTACAGGTGGGGCAAGGAGGTGTTGGCTACTCTCACTTTGAGCTATATAAAACCCTGATCTGTCTGAATAGCCCTTGCCACTGTAGATGGCTGTGGTGTGCACCACTGTGCTGCAAAACAGCACTGCTAGGCCCTGCCCAAGGTCTTGCTTGCCAACATGAAGACTGCTTAGTAAGGATTTTCTGTGCTTAACTGATACAGTAGACATTATAGACATACTTTGTCATTCTCTCTCCCAGAGAAATGAACATTTTTTTTTTTACTCTGAGAAAGAAAAACCTCACCCGACACAGTTATATTGTTTACGTGACATGCTTCCAGGTTTTCCTAGCCCTGATAGTGATTTGTGGATCCTGGCACAAAAAGCCATCTAATTTGAATTGTTGAAACCAACCAGGATGCTCTAGATGAACCCAGGTTATGGGTTCTCTTTCATGCAGCAAAATGCCTGCACTGCCCTCCTCCAGTGATGCAAATAGGAATCCTGGGGGAACTCTTATAGGAATGTTGCAAAGTGAGGCGATGCATTTCTGTGAGCAGATCCTGTAGGAGAAGGCCTTTGCTGGCCCTTGTCATGGGTTGAACAGATAACAAGATAGGGAAGCAAACATGCTATTATCTTGTAGGTTCTCTGTTAAAACATATATGCTATTATTTTCTTTTCAAGGTTAATCTACCCACTTATAAGGCAGTACAAGATGACTGTTGGCATTATGCAGAGGGTAAGTTATAGGCCTAGGTGGTGGTAAAATGGGAAAGCGAGATCTGAGTTGATGAGTTTTTTTGTAACTGCAGCTTGGCCCTCAGGGCAAAGCTTAGTAATGGACACTTTATTCAGCTTCAGTCTGTTTCCCCCTAAAAATTGCAGCCCACAAAAGAAAGGCAAGAATGATCCTAATTGATGCAGACAAATGGTAACCCAAACAAACAAACAACTCCATTGAATAAGTGGGACATTTCTCTAATGGAGCACACACATTAAAAGGTAAGAACAAGAGCCTTGCTAGATAAACTAGCCCTATCTAGTCTGACCCTTGGTGGCCACTGACTGATAGGACTATGATTCTTCCAAGGTAAGCACCCCACTAATTATACCACTGCTGGGTGCTTACTATTCCAGTAAACTCTAAATGTTAGTGAGAAATCATGTGTCCAAAGTAGTGCAGAAACATCAGTGTTTCACGGCATGGGCTATTCTGTCTGGTTATTGGAGAGCTGCCTGGAGTGCTCTGCTTCCAACATCTGATCTCCTGATGTGGTGGCTGGACGTGAGGGCTGCTAAGGGGCCAAAATACATATCAGCATAAAGCGTTTGGCAGCTAGTCCCCAAAGAAGCACACAACCCCCCTTTCTTCTTCTTTTTAACAAATGAGAAAAGGTGGATTGGTGTGAAACTGAAGAGGCATAAGGATGCATTCCTTGCTAGGCAGCAGATGAGCCCTGATTGGCTGAACCATCTCTATGCTCACTTACTGGCTAGAAAGGGCAAATTCTGCTCAGTTGCCAGATCTCCAGGAGGGCTGCAGTCTCAGAAATGCATACATCTGTTCTCACAACTTCCTGATAGTCTTGCTAATCCAGAAGCACTCAGAACAACCCAGTGAATCTCTGATTTATTTTAAATGTGAAATCAGAAGTATTGGACAACAGAAAGGCTGGGAAGGGCCCTGTATCATTGAAGAGCCAAAATATGCATTCAGGAAGTATGTAAGCAGACAGGAGGATGCTAACCCATTTCTACTGGTGTTCATCATCAGTAGAGCAAGTTGCCTTGGATTCTGAAGGTAGTACACACTTAACAAGACTAGTAGCCAGGGACACATCTGCCAGTAATCTGATCAGTTATTAAAACCATCCAAATTGGTGGCCAACTTCATCCCAAGAGGGCAGGAAATTTTGCCATGTTAAAGTACTTCCTTTTATAGTCCTTACATGTATGTATGTATGCATGCATTTAATTAATTTTATGCCAGCTGTGCCTGAAGGGTGACTAACAATCAAATCATTTCATGGGCTAGAAACCCTCCTCTTCTTAGTCCATTTGCTAAGCAAATAGTGACAGCAGCAGCACATACTTAACCAGAGCCAGTCCTACCATTAAGCAAACTGAGCCACCTGCCTCAGGCCTCAGATTTTGGATGACATGAAATGGAAACTAATTGTCATTATTGAATTTGTTTTTATAGTTTAAGTGCCCAGGATGTTAGATGGGCTTTTGAGCGTTCCATCTCAAATGCCAAAGTAACTCTGCTGGCCCAGGCTTCGAAGCAATATGGCAATGCAAAACTTTGAAGGCATGCTTTGATATAACAAAGCTTGCCTGAATCAGGACATTGAAACAGATTCATGCCCTGAGGTGGTGACCTACTTCAAAGAAGTGAAGTTAGTCAGAGGGCTGCAAAATATTATAATTTTAAATAAAATGTCACAGATTTCACAGCTTTTCTGCTGTTTCCGGGGTTGGGACAGGTATAATACAATGTTCAACTTCACTTCCATAATGGAAATGCACAGGGAAGGTAGAAGGGTATAATGAGCTTTCTAACACCAATATGAAGAGCTGGTGAATGAGATTTATCACTTCATTAAACTTTCTGGCTGTCAGAGCTGCTTGGGATCCTACTGGTTCGGAGTTCGTTTGTGCGCTGTTTCATCTCACAACTTCTTCAGTGTGGCCAGCTACAAGCCTTAACTGTGTTCTGCCTCTTGCCGTTGGAATGATACATTAATATGCCAGTCCTGATGATATAAATAGGAATTCATCTTAGTTCTCCGCTCTTTGAAAATGGTCTGACCAGCCCAGTGCACACTCTTGGATGGACTCTTGATCAGACCTTTCCATTAAATTCTTTATGATTATGTCACATTTATATATCTTCACATTGAGTGCCAGACTGTCCCCAGTGCTTACTGTTTGTTAAGAATGGGGATAACAGAGCTATGAATATCACTTGTTCTGTGCCAGCCTCTTTCACTGTGGCACTGTATCTAACTGAACCAGCCTACTCCTGCTCTCTCTCCTTACACAGAATGTTGCCAGCAGGCCACAACCCTGATACGACCAAGTCATGACAATGATAAAGAAGTCCTTTTGCAGAGCAGCCAACCTTGCCAACCAGCTATAACAACTTTCCTGATAACCCACAAAACCTAATGGTCAGAGAACAGCAGAACTATACCAAGACAAGTCTGGCGCCCAGAAAAGCAACTGGAAAAAACATTTATTTTGAAAGTTTTTTTAATTTTACTTTTTAAAATTAAGCTGTAGGAGAATCCTTTCTGAACCGTTTTAAGCTAACTTGGACAATCTAGAGGTTGTTGTGCTATCCTCTCTTCATCTCTGCTCCCTCTGCCTTCAAAGAGGGGGGAATATTTTTTAAAAAGTCGTTGGAGTGAAAATTTCAAAAGCATCTGCTTAAAACTTAGCAGAGATGATGTCTTCTAAAGGGTTTTCTATCCCTGCTTTTTTCTTTCATTCTTCATTCACTGTCATTCAATCAATATTAAACAGCTGCAGGCATTTTAATACTTGCCTGTTATATTGCACTGATAATTTTTTAAAAATAAATGATGAATCTTAAAACAGCTCAAATAGAAGCACTGTTCTCTTGAATCTCTAAGCCTTGGGAACTTACCAAAAATATGCTGTGTGACTTCATACATAATAATTAATAGAGTGGATTTACCCAATGATATTCCTGGTCCAACTGGAGCTCCATAAATTTCATCAGAGTTCCAGAGAGCATAGATCTAAAATAAAACTAGGTCTTGATGGCAGGAAACCTTCAGGATTAGGTCAAATGTCATGCACTTTAGAAGATGTCATAGAATACAAATGAAGGAATTCTATTATACCTGTATAGTTTCAGGAGATGAAAAAGCACCAACTCAAGGCAAAGACATTGCTTATACTACCTGCAGCCAACCCCTCTCTGGCTGCTAATATAAAAAAGCCCAAACTCATGAAGTTTGGGAAATTTAATCTTTCTAAATTCAGAAATAATTGCAACCTGTTAGGTAGACCAATGTGCGGTCTGCAATGAATTTATCCGCCAGGATGTTCCAATGGATTTGTTAGCACAAAATGTATTCTCGAGTACATTTAAGGATACATATTTTGGAAGCAAGCATGTTTGCAAGTACATAGTTTTGAAAGAAAATATATGCAAATTTTCCATGTGATTTTTTTTTTTTTTTTAGTGAATCAACACAAACAACAGTGACACAGACTGGAAACAGACTGATTCACCCATCCCTCGAGTAATTTTTCTTATGTAATAGATCTCTAATACGCCCAACTTCTAGTAAGGTCTATGTGAGATGGTTTTGGGACCAATTTCTTTTTTGGAGGGAGGGGGAAAGAGAAGAAATTTAAATCTGTTTTGATGTTACACTATTTTGACTCCAAAACCCGTCCTTGTAATTCCAGATGTATGGGGTGTACTTAAGTTTAACGGAAATCTATGGGAGTTACTTCTAAGTAAATCTACATTGTGAGTTGCCAGTTACCGCAAAGACTAAATATCTTGGCTTAAAAGAATTGTAAACTGATACCATTGTATACCAAAATTGACACTTTTGCTTGATTCCTCATTTTCTCCCACTTGAAAGCCAATCTGTTTCACAAGATTCTCAACTTCAGTCTCTACAAGAACATTTCCCACTGGTTCCATCTGACATTCCTATGGTTTTAACAACAGGGAACTGATTTGATGCTGCTACCAGCAAAAAAAAAAAAAAAGGGGGGGGGATTAATCAAACTTCACTTTCCTTGGACTAAATGGCATACCCTGCATTCCTTTTGCCAGTTCTTTTCCCCAGAGATGACTAGAGCTGGACTAAGACCATTGATATCATAAGAGTGAAGCAAACACGAGTTAGGATAAATGTTTGGACATTTAGGGAGGCAAGCTTTGGCGTGGCCTACCTTATGTTTATAGGTGAAGTGGTTGTGGTGTTATTTTCCCTTTCCTATCGCATTCAGCAAAGATTTCCATCAGCTTCCCAGAATGTCCTTGTGAATGAAGGGAGGTGGACACCTCCATCTTAAACATTTTCAGAAACTCTTCCCCACTAAAAATGGAAGAATGATTCTGTGAGCATGTGGATGAGCAGGGGATTTTCTGCATAGTCTTAGTGTAGGGATGGGCAAAGGGCAGCCCCAATTTCAAATCTCCCTTGGCCTAATATTAAAATTCCTATGCAAGAGATCAGTTCAGGCTTCTACTGAGAGCTATTCCCTCCCTACAGTCTGCTTCTTGGGGAAGAGAGAAGTTAAGAAAAGAAAGGAAGAAGGAAGGAAGGAAGGAAGGAAGGAAGGAAGGAAGGAAGGAAGGAAGGAAGGAAGGAAGGAAGGAAGGTCAATCAGCCAATAGGTGACTCCAATTACTGCTTCCTTCAACCCTACCTATCATGCATGCATCACCTTAGAGAAAGAAACTTTATTCATTCCCATTTTAGTTATATGCCTAGTCCATATGGCTTTTTGAAAAAAAGGTTGGATAAATTGGTCAAATTGACAGAGGATGAATCTCTCTGGGGCTGGTACCCTCATTGCACATGGAGCAGCGCTGAGCTGAAGTGTTCTCCTTTAATCTAACCATCCATGAAGGCAGGGAGGGCAGAAATGATGGGAGTAGAAAAAAAATGTTGGGGTGGGGGGAATATGCACATGGGCAGGAGAAGTGTCCCTACCTTTCTGGCTTTCTGTTCTTTTTTTAACTGCTTAAATCGTTCCCTCATCTAGAATTGCTCAGAGTGGCATGTGGGCTCTCCTCTGTCTTGCACTTTCTTCCAGAATGGTTGCCTGAACACATAGCAGTGATCAAGCGGTGAGGCTTCAAGAGGCATGAGGAAGCATGCAATGTTTTCCAGAAAAGAATGACAGATCCCATGTCCATATCCCTATGCCAGTGTTGTCCAAACCTGGCCACTTTAAGTTGAGTGGACTTCAACTCCCAGAATTCCCCAGCCAGCATGGCTGGCTGGGGAATTCTGGGAGTTGAAGTCCACTCATCTTGAAGTGGCCAGGTTTGGACAACACTGCCCTATGCCCTTTCATAAAGGATAAAGAGTGGCATGAGGGGAGTAGAATTCAGCCCAACGTTAAAATGGAAGCTCTGTTTACAGAGGCAGTATATCTTTGCTTGTCAAATGTAGGGAACAGAAAAGAAGTGAGGCTTTGGAACTTCATACCTTGATTAGTGGCAAGTTTTGGAAAGAAGATGCTGACTATATAGCTATCCTGGATGAACAGAGATGGCTGTTCTCACATCTTTATGTTATATTTCTAGTGTAAGTCAACACTAGTTCAGTCCAGGCAGACCAGCTGATCCTGCTTAGCACTAGCAAAGGCCAATCTTGCTCAGCTTCTGAGACCAGTAAAATCAGTTAGATGCTGCCACCTGCTGAGGTGGGGATGAGACAATCTGGTTTAAAATTGGGCCTATACAAAGTTTCACAGGAGTGTTCTGCTTTGCTGAACCAAATCCTTTCTTCAAGGCTGCTTGGTGATGCAACACAGCTCTCTCATTTCTAAAAAGAAGGAGACATGCTGGTTGGTGTCACGCTGTCCTGAATTTCCTCCATAGCCTTAACTGGCAGTTCCAACAGCTGGAAGAGTACAGCTACTGGAAGCACTGAAATAGCCTTCTGCACATGTACAGAAGCCTCTTCCAGCTGTTGGAACTGCCAGTTGAACCAACAAAATACCTCACTGAGGGAGGATGAGAGCACCTCAGACACCCCCACTTAAGCCCAGACTCTCTGAATTCCACCCTCCCACCCCCCCATTGAGGGCCATTAATGGAAAAGTTGGCAAATGATTGATTTTCCCAAGTGCTAGTGAACGTGGCTAATTAAAACTAACTTCATGACCTTGTACATTAGAGAAGAAAACCATACACACTCCAATTATTTTTTATGTTTCCCATGCAGACAGCATACTAGAGAAACAAGGGCACTTTATTATTCTTCGGGGTAGGCGCTTCTGAATGGTGCCTTTGAAAAGACAGCCTTTGTTTCCAGGGCCTGCCATGATTGCATAATCACCCCACCCAGTTTCCAAAGTTCAGAAAGTTACATTTGAATAAAGAACAAGGTGCCTTGGAATTTTTTGACACATTACAGCTGTCTGCATAGCACAGGGCAGTCTGTTGTTTAGAGAAAGTGAATAACTGCTTTGGCTGCAAGGGTTTGGAAAAGCAGGCCCCAGCTGCTACCTTGCCACTGGGAGTTTCTTACCTGCCATTAAGCATACATGGCCAGGGGTCCCGAGTTGAAATTTGGCTACACTGTATATGTCAGCCTTGCAAGATAGTCCAGACAAGAAGCACACCCAGAAGTACTAGCTCTAACTTTACTGTAAGGTTACATTAACAGAATCTTGCAAGTCTGAAAGGACATCTCTCCCCTTCACCTTTACAGCCCAAGACCCTAGGGAGGGTCTCTTCTGAGATGTTTGCCATGCTCCCATTCCTTCTACAGGCTCGGGTGCCTCTGACCATTGTCTAGTCTGTGGCTCTTCCCCCTGTATCCCAAGGTCATTCCCACATACCATTACAGTATGTCAGGCAGTCTACAACTACATTAATTTTAACAGTAGCATTAATAATGGTTTCAATCTTCTCAGACTTGTCCAAATGATAATACTGAAGATCTGGAGGAATCTGCAAAGGAGGGAGGGAGGAAGGAGAACACTGTGATATGCGGTTTCTTCAGGGTATGGTTAAAAAAAAAGTCAAAAGTCAAGGTGGCAGTTGCGATGGTGTGACTGAAGCTACATCTGTTTTTTTACGTGATGTGCATAAAAAAAATGGGTGAAGTGTTAATCGCACCATCTTGACTCTTTTTACCACACTCTGGGGTAATAAGGATTGAAGAAGTATCAGCAACTATTTGCATTTCAAAATCTCTCTCTCTCTCTCTCTGTCTCTCTCTTTCTCCCTCCCTCCCTCCCTCGTAACTTGTGTTTCAGAAGACCAGGGCTGTGGGGTGCTTCACATCTGAAAGTGCTTTGGGGTACACAGATGCAGCATCTTTCTGCAAGTCCAAACACATCTTTTCTTGCAATGCCACAGCTGTCAGCAAAAGATGTGGCTGCTTTAAGAAGTCACATTAAAGGGCTCTGTGAGAGACTTTTTGCTTTTGTATCTGAAGTGGTACACAGCTCTCCTGTAGATTACTTCAGGTTAGCTCCTTTGGATAAATATTACCAAAAAAAGTCTTGAATTCAAATTCTACTGAGACCAATAATCAAAATGTATAGGAAACAATCTTTGCTTCCTTTCATTATTTCAGCTCACCAAGATTCACAGAAAAGAATTAACAAAATGTGCATTTTGTTTATTTGTTTGTTCCTCTATTAAAGTAATCATTAAGTCCTGGCCCAGCTAATAACCCGATAGCCTTTGTGAATTTTCAGTAGTTGACAAGCCCTTCCACAGAGCAATTTGGGTGGGGACATGGAAGGCAGCAAAAAGGCAAAGAGTCTGTCCTTGAAGTTCTGCACTCCAATAAGTCCAACAGGTCTTTAAAACAGTTCAGAACAAACGCCTGTAGTGCATTTGAGTCTGCAGTTGGTTTGCCCTTCAGGCTGTGAAATGAGCACATTATGTTGGAATAGCAATGGCAGGGGTTACAAATAAAGGGGGAGCCTAAGTGGTTGAGGCTTTAAATGTCTAGTAGTTGAGGTGCAGACCTAATTTTACAGCAGGGCATTCTGTTGCCTAACAAGTGGGTGGAGACAAGGAAGAGTCTTGCTATGCTTTGTGTGCATATCTCTCAAATGTGTCCTGATATCTGCAGAGGACTTTGAAAACAATGACTTTTTTCAACATGTGTTATTTAAAAAATGAATCAAGTTTCTCAAGTTTGTTATTTATTTGTTCCTCTAACGCTGTTGGAATCTACTTCACTTTTTTAAAATAAATGCATATAGGATCAAGTAGATGATCACATTTTCCATATGGGAAATTACCATAGAGATACCCAAAGGGCTCATCAACATGGCCACCAACTTTTCCTTCCTAACTGTCATGATCATTTTTGTCCTGCCACAAAGAGCTCACAAAACATCTCCGTCTTCTTCTCCTTGCGCCAGCCAGTATTTTACCAGGTAGTTGATGGGAGTAACACCAAAACCAGGAGGCCACCAGAGCCTCTTTCTGTTACTTCTTTTCATCTTACTAAATTAGCTTTTCTTGGTGAGGGGAGAAAAAGAAAACCAAGTGATTCTTCTATTCAGTGGGGGAAGATTAATGGAGGAGAAGGGAGGAGAAGCCAAGGAGCCATAACTCGTTGGTTTCTGGAGGAAAGGGAATCTTGGAGGCAAGACAAGATGCGGGGGGTGTCCCACCAAAGGGAAGCTGCCCCTGCTCTAAAGGAAGTGCTATTAAATTATCATCACTCTTTCCTGATTAACATGGGTTAATTGCTTCAGCTCTCCAAGATACATGGAAGCCAGAATAACATCAAGGGTACGTGCAAATTCAGAGAACAGAATCTCTCTTGCACATGGAAGGGATCTGAGTACAGGTTTTGCTCCATACACACAAATCATTGTAGTCAGAAAGAGAAGAGAGAGAGAAGATCACAGAGGCTGGGGACAATAGCCAAAGAGTTCTCATGCAGTCCATGGAAATGTTCTTCCATAAAGCCAAAGCCAGTGTCTCTCAGGCAGGAGGTTTGAGGAAGAGGGAAAAGACCCATGCCTTGAGGAACTTTTGGCTTTTCACTGGTTCCTCTTTTCCCTACAGCAACTTTTTACCTATGCCATTTTTCAATGAGTTTCCTAGTTGGTCAACTTCTTCCAGTTCCAGGCATAAGAACATCCTGGAAAATGTTTTTGGGATGGGAATTGCTTGCCTTTGATGCATGTGAGAGCAGACTCAGTATCTAATTTAGGAGTTAACCTTACAATTTGGCTGGGATTATTGCTGACATCTAGTTCAATGTTTTTAATATTCGGTGAGAGATGGTTTATGGTGCTCTCTGAGCTTGATTATTTGCTTGCAGACATTTCATTACCCAAGTAGGTAGCATCATCAGTGCCAGAGATGCTTTTTCCTAATATGCAGTAGGGTATCTACTAAAGAAAAACAGTTGTGATATTTATTTTTATTTTTTAAATGGAAGCCTGAACTACATATTACATATATGTAGCCCTAAATTAGAGGCAGATGGTATTGTTTGCATTCAGGAACCATACTTCTAAATTATTTTTGCAGCCTCCAAATGCTACAGAGATTATGGTAATAAAATACTAATGGAGATGGGCCTTTTCTCAGAGAGCTCAAAGCAGTGTATTTGAGTGTATTCTCACCATAGCAACCCTGTTTCCTACCTTAGGTCCCCTATACTAAGCAGTTCAGAAGCCCCATTCACATGTATTTATTCATTAATATTTCTGTGTTAAATTTATAACCTACCTTTTCCACAAAAGGCCAAATACAGCATTTGTTTTTCTCTCACAACAATCCTGTGAGGATGAATAGTCTGAACAAGGATACTGGCCCTACGTCACACTATGAACTCTGTGACTGAGTGTGCTTGAACTTGGTTCTTGTTACCTTCAGTCCAATACCTTAACTATTCTGTGATGTTGCAGTGGTGCCACACTGGAGACAACGTAAGAAATTAAAATGGTCCCTCAAAGCCCTTACAGAAGTCATCACAATGCTGTTGTTTTCTCCTGCTTCCCCCACTTGATTTTGTCAAGGGTCAAAAGTGGGTGGGCCCTTTTCTAAGGGAAGGAAGAGCTCAGACCTAGGGTCAACATTGTTAGGAGGCAATCATGCAAAGGAAACTGGTTAAATGGTTCCTGGAATGACATCCCCCAAGAGATCCATACAGCTCCCACCTTATTGACCTTCCACAAACTGTTCTCCCAGGGCTTGGGATAGGATGGTGGTCAAGTCCAGTTGGTCTTCTGGTTGCTTGTATTCTTTTTGATATCTGTTCTTTTTTAAAAAAAAAATTGTAAACTGCCCACAGTTGCTGAGGAGTTGGGTGGCCTTGAAACTGAATTGATTAGATTAAATTAAAAAACTTTTCCTCCTGTCCTGCTTAATACCTTGGGGCTACATCTCAGTTCTTTTAAAATATTAGGAGAATGTTAACATGCTATTGATAAGGTCTGTGTTATTATTCTCCCATTCATTATAGGAATGGAGAAAAAGTGGGATCATGTGCATCATTCCCATTGCCGTCATCCCTATTGAGGTAGAAAGTCTGACACGGGTTATTTCCATATTTATCTCCATGTGGTTGGATTCCCCACTGTTGCAAACATTTTGAAGAAAGAGGAAGAGAGGATCCATGCCTTCGAATTATCTGAGACTCACTAACAGAATCTTTATCATGAGCTTCATAAAAATATTCCAAAGAAATTGTCCTCTTCTCTAAAAGAAAAGAGTGCTAGGTAATAAAGAGTGGAAGACCAAGCAGTGACCATGTGAACCTTCAAGTCTATTTGAATCAAAGAGGGAACACCACTAAATAAGGACTCAGCAACTATGAATACAAACAGCTGCTGCCTACACTCTGTCTGTTTATATAAATATCAAGGACAAACTTTGGTTAAAGAAAAAAAGGATCCCGCCCGCCCGCCCTTACTTTGACTCTGTTTTTGCCTTGTGAGCATTCTTTGAATTAGTTGCAAGTCATCCGTCAGAGTTCAACTCCTTCCTCGGGGTATTGGTAAGCTACACTTCTGAGTGGAACACAGACCCATCTGGCCTCTGGTGCACACTAACAAACAGCACTGGGCAGCGGTGCACACTGTGTTTTTCTCATGCCTGGGAGGTTTGTTATGACTGTTGGCAACAGCATATAGGACAACTGTGTTTTTCTCTCTATTTTTAACTCCCAACTCTCCCCCTGCTTCTCCTACACTTTATTGGCTTTTAGAGCAACCCAGCATGACAGGTTGTTGCAGAATAAATGGCTGTGGCTACAAAGTTGAAACTCTGGGTAGATGGACAGGTGCGATGGGGAAGGAAGCAGAGGGATTGCATACTGCCAGCTGTACAAAAATACACATATTACTAAGGCCAGATTTGAGGGGATGCTTGGTCGTATGATGTTTAGACCTCCAGTGGTGTTCTTACATAGTGGTAGTGTTGGCAGTGGTATGCCAGTTGGGTGAGGTTAGAAGAGAGCCACTGTTCATGTTATGAAAAAGCTCTGAAATGGTGCTTCCGCTAAAACAATGGCCATTTCAGATTCCCATTGGGAGGGCTTCTTTTAAATTCGGAAAAAAATAAGGAGGCCCCTCACTATGAGTATGTCCAAACTAGACTTTATGTGTGATAGCCCTATCTTATTAACCACTTTTTAAGGGGGGAATCATCTTCCCTTTGTAATCTTTTGTGTTGTCCATTTTTTTCGTCTTTTTCTTACACTCTTACCCATAAATGTGTTAAGGAGGAAAGAGTAAGTAGTTCCATAGTGCCTTTTGATCAGTAGAGCTAGAGGCTACCTTATGTAAGGAGACGGTAGGAGGGTTAGTATCATCAGTGGCTTCAGGATGCAACACATGAACCCCAGGAAGAAATGTTAAAAACATGCTTTTGCTTTCATTTCCAAAATGTTGGAAGTACTTGTTTCCCTGAGGGGTTAAAAGAAGGTCTACCCTCTATGATTTCCAGACGTCTTTAAGGTGCTGCAAGAATTTTCATCTGTGGGACTGCTTTTATGAGTGAGTAAGTGAAGAAGCAAATGGCAAGTTCATATGAAAGAAACAGAGGGTGGCTGAACTATGAGATATTAGGGCTGTACAATGCAAACTGGAGATTCTCTTCAAAAGTGGCTTGAATAGATGCATTAAATCAACTCAATTCTCTGAATCAATTAGCACTGTCCAGTTGGGTTGTCTTGGTGGTTTGGACTGATACCAGTCCACACACCTCTCACAGACATGTCTTTTCAGGAATAAAGCTCGAGTTGTGATGGGAACCAAACAGCTTTTAATCAGTTTAGCTGAAACCATCCTCTTGCATTAGTTTCCAAGGGAGGAGTAGAGTGCATTTGGGAGAGGCCTAGACCTTGACAGGTTCACTATATGGAAGAAGAGATCAGCACAAAGCAATAAGAAACATATTGAAAAGATCTGGAAGCCATTACCCATAATGATTATATTAGGAGGGGGAGCTGGCACAAAGTCCTTTTTCCTCTTTCCTCTTGCTCCCTAATGCTTTCAAGTAACAAAGAATCATTGGACCTCATTTTGACTTCTGTTCTGACTTCTGAGCTGTCAGAAAATGAGAAAGGAAGAAATAATCCTGTTTTTTCCAGCTGTTCCTTGTCCATTTGTTATGGAAACATATGCCTGGATTTGAAATAACAACAGAGTCTAGGAAGCTTACAGTGCAGCATCTGGGGATTGAAAGACTTAAAAAAAAAAAAAAACTGGGACAACCAAGCAACTGTCACCTTTTGGTACAAACCAAGGGGGCATGCTGGAAAGCCATTTACTTAGAAAGCACACCTCTTCATACCCCCCATAGAGATCTCTGAGAAAGGGTAGCTTCCATTTATGATGCAGAAAAAGGAAGGTCCCCATGACAGTAGAATGAAGAATGGCCAGCAAAAAATGGCAGGAGGAGGTAATATTGTTGAACTCTTGGATCTGTAAGCTAATGCCTAGACCCCAGTAATGTTCTGAAACATAGCTTCCATTCCTGGCACTTCTCTTCTGGTTGTACATGTCTTTTGAGTTTCTTGCTTTCCTGAAATAGCGTAGAAGGTGAAAATGCACTCCCACCCTGAACTTTTCTCCAATACTCTAACAGCAAATGGACTCCTTTCCATCTCAATAGAATTGGTAAGATAAAATGTCTCCCCAGTCAAACTCAACTCCAAGAGGTTCATGTTGGTTTTTTGGCAGCAGTACAGAAGTGGTTTGTCATTTTGGCCTTCCAGGGTATTTTTTTAGACAACATCTTTGGGATTGCATTGTAGTCTTCCACCTAAGTACACACTAGCTCAATCCTACTCAACTTTTTTTTTATAACAGCAAAGGAACCAATTCATTTGTAAACTCTGCAATCTCTTCTTTTGTTACCAGATCATGGTTACAGCAGAACAGAGAATCCAGCAGTGCCCTGAAGATTGAGAAGGTAGAGTCTGATTAAGTCAATATGGAAGAAAGTCCATTTTAGGTTGATTCAATTGATAAAAGGAAGAAACAATTGAATTTGGCCTTGGGACTAGTAAGACTTGTCTAAATTAGAGATGAGTGGAGTAAGATTAATGCTTTACTAGGTCTCTCTTTCTTTTTTTTTCTTTTTTTCTTTTTCTTTTTCCAGCAGGCTGCAAACATTTGGCCAACTTGAGACATCAATGATTAATTTTTCTAGTTGCAGGGGGTAATCGAGTTAGCAGATGGAACCAAAGTATTACAAGGCATGCTCTCAGTTACAAGAACAGCTGCTTATCCTGCCAGGTATGTTTAAAGTTTTGAACTGTATAGTTAACAAAATACTGAAAATGGAAATGGCTGCAGGGGAATATTTGATGGTATTTTCATCAAACAACGTTGGGGCTTTTTGAAAACATTTTAACCAAAAAACACACATTTTAAACAATTCACAGATCTTGCCCCAGAGGAATTAGGCTACTTGCTCTTTTGAATGTTAGAGAATTAGCAGAAAACATGGAAGGACAAGCCAATCACTTACACTTTCTCTGTGGCCACCTGTGTGCAAATGTTGGACACTACAATCAGTCTATTTCAAATGAAGAGCGAGGTTTTCTTTTAATTTTATTTCTTAATAAAACCAGATTCTGTTTCTCAAAGCTTAGGCCAGAGTTAGGGACAATCCTCTTGCTATCAAATAGAACAGCCCCTTGGGCACTATTTTCATGACAAGCTGAGCTCGTCCTGAGAATTCTCTCTGTATTTCCTGTCCCCTGTTTCTGTCATTATGGAGTAGCATACTAGACATGCCATTTGTGATATGTCCGTAAGTTAATCCTTCACACACAGAAGATGCTTAGAACATACGCAGTATGGACTACTCCCTCCTACCCAATTCCACAAGTATGTTTCCTTTTTTGCACATGTCCATGTAGAAGATACAAAAATATGCCCTCTCCAAGTGTAAGAGTGAGCAGTGGAAACTGTAAAACAGTGTTTTTTTTAAACTTGCCCACTTTAAGATGTGTGGACCTCAACTCCCAGAATTCCCCAGCCAGCATGGTGGCTGGGGAATTCTGGGAGTTGAAGCCATACATTTTAAAGTTGACAAGTTTGAAAAACACTGCTGTAAAACATGGCAGAAAGCTTCATTAACCGAATCAAATCAGTAGCTAGCAATATGACCTTGCTGCTAGCACATTGCATGCATACATACATACTTTGTAGTGTTGCTCTCCACACTTACTCAGAAATGGTCTGGGCAAATTTATAGGTTACACTATGTTTTGCTACTAACAAGTTGCCTTGTGCAGATACCCAAGCCTTCCTAGACCTCAGGGATATCACACTGTAGCACAAGCTGTCACTGACTGAACCAAGGTTACTGTGGCTACTCTTCCATAATAACCATTATTTTGTGCTACCACTATAATCATAACTCTCTGACTTTTGGTGAGACACATCCAAGTTTTATATGTGATTCTTCTTCCCTGAAAGTTAGAAGGCTTCTGTCTGAAGATCCCTCATTTGGATTCCACCAGGCATAGATTTATGAAGAGGCATCGAAGCAAAATGTCTTGGCGTGTGCAAGTCAGAGAAGATTACTGAGGCAGCCCCAGTAGTGAAACTAGATGCACAAAATCTAGGTTTACAGACAGAGATAGGATTTGAAAAAAAGAGCTCAACAAAGAGGCTGCCTGGGGGAAGTTTCTCATAATACATGTTGCAGCACTTTTACACTGTGTGCAAAAGAGTCATGCTGTATTACTGAACTTTGATACTGATTCCCACCCCTCCCCAATCCAAAACAGTAGAAAGTACATATAATTTTGAAAGGTTTGTGGTGCAAGTCAAATGCAAGCATTCCCCCGAGGTGAATTGGTTTGCCAATCCACATCAAACACAGTGGAACCTGCAAAATTTCAATATGTGCATTGCCTCTCCTGCCTTGCTTGCTCAAGCCCATATGTTTGTGGTTCACAAACTATGCGCCAGGGCATTGCAGCAAACTCACGGGGTGCCATGAGATATCTTACTACTTAGAACTGTTAGTGAATTTGCTGTGGCATCTCAGGGCACCATTGCACACCGTTTGGGAACCAGTAGGGATGCTGTGAACTCTGCCCCCTTCTGAATTTGTATCAAAAGCCATTGGTTAACAATGGGAAGAATTTCCCTGCCAATATGCTCAAAGGGAAGCACCTTACCTTCTCACGTGGCCACACCTTGTGTTTCCAATGGTATACAAACTCTGTCACTTCCTTCATCAATAAGATAAAAGGAGGAATGAGCAAGTCTGAAAAGGTCCAAGAGTTCCTATCTGCCTGTCAAGAAGATAACTCTCCCAAAACTAAAAAAGAATGAGACAACATTTGGTGTGGGTGGAAAAGCTAGAAAAGTTTTGAAAAAGGGCTACTTTTTCAAAATTTCTCCCATGGGAAAGGTCAGTGGGCAGTGACTCAGAATGTTGGTGACTGCTCTATTCTAAGCCCCCTCCCTCCCAGTAACATAACTCAGAGCAGAGTGAACCCCTGTGCTTCCCTCTGCACACAGACAGATACAACCCAAGGGGAGAGTAGAAGCGCACAGAGACAATATGTTATTTCATTACACAGAAGAAAATCCACCTCCTAGGGTCCTGGGGCTAAAGGGGCTGAAAAGAATTCCAGCAGAAACCATGCTCTTCATTCTGCTCATATCTTGATGTTCTTTCCAACCCAGCAAACCGTGGGAAAGAAATTAAGTAAAGGGTCTGTCTGTTAGCATCATAATGCTCTGAAAATTGAACAGTATGGACCACGTATGGTGAGGGAGAGCAGCTGGCAAAAGAACAATTGATTTTAAAAAGGTGCCAGTTCGCACCGCGGGCTACAGAGAATGTATCTTTGTGGGAGGGGCAGTTGAGCAGTCACTTAGAATGTTGCCAATTCCTCCATTCTCAGGCCACCTCCCTCCCGGTCATATGACCTACAGTGGAGCTATTAAGGATTTGAAAGGAATTCCAGAAGCTTGGCTCTACAGGCTTTCCCTCCCTTGCTGATTATGAAGATTGGTAAATATGCTAAAGTCAGGAAGAGCCATCAGCTTTCACTCCCCCCAAGTTTGGGTGTGCTTGAAATTTCCATTAGGAAGTTTCTTGAACTATTCTATACCCTCTGGTTCCCTAGTGAATATGACTAAATATATAGCAGAGGCTGGTTGATCTGGAGGCTCACTAGTCCCACGGATTACACTGCTCCTTGACCAAAGACTCAGGTACTAGCAGGCCATAATAGGATACTTAGATCATTTTGGGAAGAGTATGGCTTCCTTCATTCATGACAAGATAAACTACATTACATAACCCTTCTCACCTACTGGATTTTAATATGTCCAGGTATCACAAGTGAATGAAATCACAAAATCTAGCCTTTTGGTTCCCTGAAATCAGTTTTGCTAAAGTACAGGGCAATGTGTCATTTCCACTAGCAGAAAAAAATAATTTCTGGTTGTTCTGACCTGGAACAAGCACTAAAAAAAGCTTTTAACATACAAAGAAATTATTTTCCAAAAATTGCTATGATCAAAAGCATTTACCTGGTGGCACTGTACCACTTCTTGTTAAATGACCACTCAAGGAATAATGGATGGAGCACTTCCTATAATTCTAACCCATCAACATCCTAGATGTACAAGTCTGAGAAAAGACAGTGTTCCAGTTTTCATTTTCTTCACTGAAGTGCACATGGAATGGCCAAGATATATCTCACATTAGAATGTCATGGGCAGGGCTAGTAGGTATCAGGAACATTTATCTTACCCATCCTTGTCTCTAAGCCATGCAAATCTGCCTGTACATTTCAGCAGCTGCTTGAATGCAAACAGCTGTCACAAAGATCTTCGCTTTAACTTAAAAGGCCAAGGGGGTCTCCCGTTGCAGCTACATTTAAAGCAGGAAAAAAAGTCAATGGAGAGAGCGGCAAGGTGATGCCTTCCATGCAACAGACCCCTTTTGGCCATAATTTTAAGTAGGAGACATGGAAGACTTCATGGTGGATTGTTTTGGTGCCAAGCTGGCAGTTTGCTTTATTTTTACTCTAATATTACAGTGGAGGTGGTGGACTGTAAATTGGGCCAGTGGTGCTGGAAAGAGGTCTTTAACTCTCTGCTGTGACTGTTTTCCTCAGCTAATTTGTGCAACAAACTGCAGGAATATAAAGGGATATGGGATTCATAGCTAATACTTGTTTGCATATAAAAGCCTAGATTAGATTCAGATGGGTTGGGAGTTTGTGGCTCAACATGTTGTATGAACTCACTCATTGCCTTACCATCTTGTGTGAATGAGGTCATCAAGTTAAGCTGTTGGTGGTTTGTTTTGGCACAGCAAGTTGTCTTTTGTTCAAGTCTTAGCATGCTTCATAATTATAGACAGATAACATTCGGTTCAAACCCTGGTTCTTTGTCAGAGGCTGCTTAGCTTCGTTTCAGAATATTGGTTGCGTTCACCCAACACACTTAACTGTGTTATTGAATGAACAAATTTTCTAGATCTGTAGAATACATTGAAACATAAACTAATGAAATTAACTGAATTCACACAACAGACTACTGTACACTACCAGAAAACAAAGTTAAAACCAACCAAACTTCATATATTGAACACATGCAGACATTAGGTTTTTAAATGACCTGTTTAAGCAGGTTGTATGAACCCAGGCTCTGAGGAATCAGAGAAAGCAAATGAATGAAGGGCACTTGGTCTAGCCGAAAGACTGAGAAGCCATAAGCAGTACAAGGTACAGAAACAAACATTTCCAAGATTTCAATACTCCAGCGCTATGCAGGGGGCTCATCCAGAAAAGGAATAATTGGGTTTCAATTCCCAGAGAAGCTAAAAATATGCATGCAGGGGCTTCCCCAACTAAAACTATCCTGCCAAAATTTAGGATGGCATAGGTGGAGCTGAAGGACCGTATTTGGAATGCAGCCATAATGGGGCTTCATTTCTTTCCCCACGTGAACGTTCTTCTAGTATAAGTGGTGAAAGTGATATGTGAAAGTAACATGTGAAAGTGGTATATACCCTACATAAACTACTGTAGTTGTAAGATGATGGGATGAACATTGATTAGTTTACACTGATATTTCAAATCAATGAACTAAACTAATTTGGATTTAGGATTAAACCAGACATGTAATTTATACAATTTAAAGGAAATTGGAGAAAAGGAGGGATATCAGTCTTAAAAATAATAAGAACAGTCTGAAGCTGTTCCCACTGCTGTCGGTAGATCAGGATTCCAGTCCTATTCTTCTTCAAGGATCCCAATTCAAATTTCCAACTGTGAGTAACATCCCTGACAAATTTAACTCTAAAATGTTTTAATCCACTTAAATCTAGGTTACACAACCTTTTCTAGGTTAAGAGCTGCATTAGGACCTTTGAGTAATATTCCTGTGTCCACAGTCCAAAAGCTGAAGAATGAAAAAGTTAGTGAGGCCTGCACAATAATTTAATTAAAAATGGCAGTTAACTTAATTAAATGCAGTTAATATGGCTTTGAGAGCTATGCACTGATCTAGATTCAAAGGGGAATAAGTAAGTTGGCATATGTGTAAGCACACATATCAACCTTTAAATCAAACATGAGTTGCATGAGAACCCAGGAATAGATACTGCTTCTTTAAGGAGTTTCCAACAGGTACAACATACATGCCTAACTCTATTCCATATCACCTTTTCCCCTTCAGAACCCAATGTCTGCACAACCCTAACAGTTTTATCCCATAGATGGTTAACATTTGCCTTCCATCACTGTAAACATTACAATTCAGTTATAACTTTTGGAGGGGATTTGGGGCTACAGCTGAGGTTTTGATGGGTCTCAGGTTGTGCACTCCTGGTTTATATCCTACCACTGTAGACAACCAGGATAGAAGTTTAATTGAGGCAACAAAATTAAGCCAAATTGTTAAGTATGTCATTAAATCATTCCTGTTCACCATAGACATAACTATAAAAAATCAGCTTCAAAAAAATAAATCACAGAATGCCTCATTCAGAAATGGATTAGTTTAATTTTAAAATTACTTGAAATCCTACTGTACTAATACTGCACGTAGAATCAATGGGACAACATTGCAAAACCTTAACTACCTGTCTGCAGAGGATTCTGTAGCAATGCACAGAAGCAAAGGCCTCATTTGTGTTCAAATGTAGTTCAGTTTAACTCCTGACATCACTGATTATTTCCAGCTCAAGGATAATTGGTCTATGGTTGATTTTGTTTTTAATGATATGATTATCAAATGTATACAGTAAAAAGACATACACATGTGTTGCTCTTTTTCCCACATTAAAGTTTTGCTATTAACTGCACTGGGGGAATTTCCAAGAAATGATCCTCTCTGGATGGATATAAAGCAGGAGAAAAAGGAAAGCAACTAGACATACTATGTCTGGGGCTTGGTCTTGTACTTATGGAGGTCCACCTCTGGCTGATTCTATAAGATTCCAATCCCCAGACTTGTCCAAGAAAACTGCAGGAAGAATAGAACATGCCAGAAGAATCAACTATTTGACTTTGACAGGTCCAGTGGGAATAACAACTATATCTCAGATACTTCTGCTTGCTGAAGGCCATTTCCCAAGTACCTACTCATCCTCACAGGAAAGAGTAGCTCTCACTGAAAAAATGGGATATGGCTACCCGAACAGGCAGAGGGAGTTGTTGGTTTAGAACGAAAGGCCTGCAGCTGTTTCATGTGAGAAAGATTGAAGGTCGAGAAGCTTTGGTTAAAATAGGAACAGGGAACAGGCCAGGTGCTTAAAATGTAGCGTTCTGTTAAGTGGAGGCTGAGGGGGTCTATTTATTTATCTAAAGCTCTAAATCTGCTTTAGGAAGCTTGGCAATTACCTGTGCAATGGATCCAATCTTCCTCTGATTCTCCTTTAGACAATGAGGGGTATCAGAGGACTTGTGCATTTCAGAGCAATGAAAAGCAAGTGAGCTGTTCCAGTTGTGTTGCTGTCATTTGCAAAACAAAATAGCACAAAGGCCTGGACAGCAAAATGGACAACCTGCCTTTGAGCAAGGCAAGGTAAGTTATCAGGCATGGAAGGCTACTGGAACAGATCTGAGGCCAAATTCACACCTTACATCACACCAAACAAATTGCAATACATTCAATGATCAGTTACTTAGGGGTATAATATTTATGTCTGCTGCATCACTTAAGCAACAAATGTAGAAATAGAGGACTGCTTCAGGCCTTAGAATAATTCATTTCATAAGATATATAAAGGGATTAATTGAAGTATTTTCTGCATATCTTACAGGTAACAATGTTATATTCAGCACTGACCTAGACAGGAACCTTATATATATACTTTGAATGTACAGCTTCATCTTGCAATAAGAATTTTTACAGATATGTTCAGGCAAATATTTAGGCAAATAAAGACATGCCAAAAATAAAGCTGAAATGATGGTCCAGGCAATGTAAGAATGAAGGAGGATAAAAGTCCTATAGCAGAGGTGCACTCTTTGTGGAAGGAGGGCTGTATTAGTTCTTGAGGTGATGTGCAGCTCTAATGAGTAGAATCAATAGTAACAGGGCCAGAATAAAACAAATATTGATTTTATTTGATATCATTTAATGAAATACAGTTAATATAATCATGTCCCTTGCATTTCATCATTCTCCTGGCTCTTTTTCTTTTCTTTTTTGCCCACTGCTTGTATTAAAATCTCATGTTGAAAAAGGTTTTGCCCATGCAGACGTAATCAATTGGTGGGATATCCTTACTGTGATTATGGTCTGGGTACATAAATTCCCAGAGGTAAGTGCCAGCCATTAATCAATAATCCTAACCCCAACCCATTTGGTGGGGGGGAAAAGCTTGAGAACTAAATGGACATAATCAATTGGTGCACGAAACTCACTGGCAGACAAAAAGTAAAAAAAACAACAACAACCCTGTTTCATTAATAGTTATAATTTGTTGACGACTTTTGGAGAGAGCCCTGTTTGCTATTGGCACTGCAGGCAACTCTGGGTCAACTCACTGAGTAGTTCTGTCCATCAGTAATAATAACTGTGGATGGTGAGATCATTAGGGCTGTGAGACCAGGAAGTGGACAAATATAAATAACTGCATTGAAATGTGTTTGGAATTATAAGTGGTGAAAAATGCAGAGGCCAAACTGCATTTGATGCCTGTATTGAAAGATCTGCACTGGCCACTTGACACAATTTAAGGTGCTGGTATTGACCTTTCAAACTCTTGAAAGCTTAGGGCCTAATTGTCTGCCACACTGCCTCTCCCTGTGTGACAGCAAGTTCTTGCATGGTCACAATCAAAGAACCTGATACCAGGTTATTCCATTACCAGCACAAGAAACAAGTGGGAAACTGTCCCTTAGGACCAAAAGAATGGCTTCTTGCCATTATATCATGTGAGCAAGAGAAAGAGGGTCAAGAGTTTGAAGTTGAATTTGAACTTTGATTTCACTATAAACAGGGCTTGCATTTAATACACAGCAGCTACTGGATTTATTTATTTTTAATAATAGCTTCATCAGCTTTGCTACAATAATCTACTTACTGGAGCTTTGATGTGGAAGTCTACTCTTGCAGTTTCTTGCCTAATAAGCCAAGAGAAGTCTATGAGCCTGTCCAGTTGGGACCAGAAAGATTAAGAACAAAAAAGAACACCTTGGTTGGGAGTGGAGAACGTATGTCATGGCTGCCCCATGATGAATCATAGAGGTCATCATAGCAGAATTCCCAGCCCTCATGGCCAGGGGAATTCCAATACATCTGAAGGGCAGTTGATTGAGGAAAGTTATAAATGATGTCATCTAATGAACCAATGAAAGCACATAGATGCCATATAGTTAACTGTCTGTGAAAACAAAATGCAGATCATATTTAGAAGACACATTAAGCATAGCTTTGTATTAACCATCACACAGCATGCATGCCCCAGATTATGAGAAACCATGGCTAGCACCTCCTTTATTGTGGGTATCCTTCAATAACTTTTCTGACAACAGAAGAAAGCATTGGTTAACTTGATTGGGATGAAAGCAGTGGTGTGCTGGAGCCAGCTCACAACAGCTAAGTGTTAAATTTTATGGAATTTTGCAAACTAGTTGAGAATGGAGCTGAATCATGAGCAGCTAGCAAGGGGTCACAGCAGTGGCAATGGAGCTGGAAGACCTGGTTCTTAAACACACTAGTCGGCAGCCTCAATGGATGAGGGGTGTGTGCATGGGGGGGGGGCACTTTCCTTCAATCCCTTGTTTTCAGAATGGAAATATATTCATTTCAGTTTTTCCTACTGATTTTCGCGAATATATTACATTCAGTTTTTCTGCTGGTTTTTGCAAATACAACATCTTCAGTTTAAAAAAAAAAATGAGAAACCTGGAAAGTTTTAGCTAAATTCTACATGTATTTTGGTGTTCCTTTCTTCAAATAGATATGTATGGGTTTGTTCATATTCCTTCATATACTGTAAGCCTTTGTGTATTATTCTTATGCCCCTTCATGGATCACTGCCTTGTCGTGGCGAAGGGGCTTGTGTAACTCAGTGAAGCCATGAGCTATACCGTGCAGGGCCACCCAAGATGGACAGGTCATGACAGAGAGTTCTGACAAAATGTGGTCCACTGGAGAAGGAAATGGCAACCCACTCCAGTATCCTTGCCAAGAAAACCGCATGGACAATGTTAAAAGGCTAAAAGATATGACGCCGGAAGATGAGCCCCTCAGGTCGGAAGGTGTCCAATATGCTACTGGGGAAGAGCGGAGGGCAATTCCAAGTAGCTCCAGAAAGAGTGAAGCGGCTGGGCCAAAGCCGAAAGGACGTTCAACTGTGGATGTATCTGGAAGCGAAAAGAAGGTCCAATGCTGTAAAGAACAATATTGTATAGGTACGTGGAATGTAAGATCCATGAACCAAGGCAAGCTGGATGTGGTCAAACATGAGATGACAAGATTGAACGTCGACATCTTGGGAATCAGTGAATTGAAATGGACGGGAATGGGTGAATTTAATTCAGGTGACCATTATATCTACTACTGTGGGCAAGAAACCCTTAGAAGAAATGGAGTTTCACTCATAGTCAATAAGAGAGTGGGAAAGGCAGTAATGGGGTACAACCTCAAAAACGACAGAATGATCTCAGTGCATATCCAAGGAAAACCATTCAACATCACGGTAATCCAAGTCTATGCCCCAACCACTGATGCCGAAGAAGCTGAAGTTGACCGGTTCTATGAAGACCTACAACACCTTCTAGAACTAGCACCAAAAAAAGATGTCCTTTTCATCATAGGGGATTGGAATGCTAAAGTAGGAAGTCAAGGAGTAATCGGAATAACAGGCAAGTTTGGCCTTGGAGTACAAAATGAAGCAGGGCAAAGGCTAATAGAGTTCTGTCAAGAGAACAAGCTAGTCATAGCAAACACTCTTTTCCAACAACACAAGAGACGACTCTACACATGGACATCACCAGATGGTCAATACCGAAACCAGATTGATTACATACTTTGCAGCCAAAGATGGAGAAGCTCTATACAGACGGCAAAAACAAGACCAGGAGCTGACTGTGGCTCAGATCATGAGCTTCTTACTGCAAAATTTAGGCTTAAATTGAAGAATGTAGGGAAAACCACTAGACCACTCAGGTATGACTTAGATCATATTCCATGTGAGTACACAGTGAAGGTGATGAATAGATTTAGAGGATTAGATTTGGTAGACAGAGTGCCTGAAGAACTATGGACGGAGGTCTGTAACATTGTACAAGAGGTAGCAACTAAAACCATCCCAAAGAAAAAGAAATGCAAGAAAGCAAAATGGCTGTCTGATGAGGCTTTACAAATAGCTGTGGAAAGAAGGAATGCGAAAAGCAAGGGTGAAAGGGAAAGATATAAGCAACTGAATGCAGATTTCCAGAGAATAGCAAGGAGAGATAAGAAGGCCTTCTTAAATGAACAATGCAAAGAAATTGAAGAAAACAATAGAATGGGGAAGACTAGAGATCTCTTCAAAAAAATTGGAGATATCAAAGGAACGTTTAGTGCAAAGATGGGCATGATAAAGGACAAAAAAGGCAGGGACCTAACAGAAGCAGAAGAGATTAAGAAGAGGTGGCAAGAATACACAGAAGAACTATACAAGAAAGATCTTAATGTCCCTGATGTCCATGCTGGTGTGGTCACTGACCCTGAGCCAGACATCCTAGAGAGTGAAGTCAAGTGGGCCTTAGGAAGCATTGCTAACAACAAAGCTAGTGGAGATGACAGTATTCCAGCTGAGTTATTTAAAATACTAAAAGACGATGCTGTTAAAGTGCTGCACTCAATATGCCAGCAAGTTTGGAAAACGCAACAGTGGCCACGGGATTGGAAAAGGTCAGTTTACGTTCCAATTCCAAAGAAGGGCAATGCCAAAGAATGCTCAAACTATCGCACAATTGCACTCATTTCACATGCTAGCAAGGTTATGCTCAAAATCCTACAAGCTAGGCTTCAGCAGTACGTGAACCGAGAACTACCGGATGTACAAGCTGGGTTTCGAAGAGGCAGAGGAACTAGAGATCAAATTGCCAACATTCGCTGGATCATGGAGAAAGCACGAGAGTTCCAGAAAAGCATCTTCTTCTGCTTCATTGACTATGCAAAAGCCTTTGATTGTGTGGATCACAACAAACTGTGGCAAATTCTTAAAGAGATGGGGATACCAGACCACCTTACCTGTCTCCTGAGAAATCTGTATGCGGGCCAAGAAGCAACAGTTAGAACCGGTCATGGAACAACCGATTGGTTCAAAATAGGGAAAGGAGTACGACAAGGCTGTATACTGTCACCCTGCTTATTTAACCTATATGCAGAGTACATCATGAGAAATGCCAGGCTGGAAGAATCACAAGCCGTAATTAAGATTGCAGGGAGAAACATCAATAACCTCAGATATGCAGATGATACCACCCTAATGGCAGAAAGTGAAGAAGAACTAAAGAGCCTCTTGATGAGGGTGAAAGAGGACAGTGCGAAAGCTGGCTTGAAACTCAACATTAAAAAAACTAAGATCATGGCATCTGGACCCATCAATCCCTGGCAAATAGAAGGGGTAGAAATGGAAGCAGTAACAGACTTCATTTATTTGGGCTCCAAGATCACTGCAGACGGAGACTGCAGCCATGAAATTAAAAGACGCTTGCTCCTTGGGAGGAAAGCTATGGCAAACCTAGATAGCATATTAAAAAGCAGAGACGTCACCTTGCCGACAAAGATCTGCATAGTTAAAGCTATGGTTTTTCCAGTAGTAATGTATGGCTGTGAGAGCTGGACCATAAAGAAGGCTGAACGCCGAAGAATTGATGCCTTTGAACTGTGGTGCTGGAGAAGACTCTTAAGAGTCCCCTGGACTGCTAGGAGGTCAAACCAGTCAATCTTAAAGGAAATCAACTCTGATTGCTCATTGGAAGGATTGATAATGAAGCTCAAGCTCAGATACTTTGGTCACCTAATGCGAAGAGAGGACTCTTTGGAAAAGACCCTGATGCTGGGAAAGATGGAAGGCAAAAGGAGAAGAGGACAGCAGAGGATGAGATGGCTAGATAGCATCATTGAAGCAATGAGCATGAAATTGAGCAAACTCAGGGAGGCAGTGAAAGATAGGAAGGCCTGGCGCAATATGGTTCATGGGGTCACGAAGAGTCGGACACGACTTAACGACTGAACAACAACAAAATTATTCTTATGTTTTATTCCATTTTTCTGATGCACTTTAAACTGTCAAACTAGATTGCAAAATTCATAAACTTTGAATAATAACTACTTTTAGGTTTGAGTATTAGTTCAAAAATGTGCACTTAAGTTAGTTTGCATTCAAATGTGAAAAAACTTCTCACTCATTCCTAGTAGATGAAAAATAAAAGTGGAGCAGTGAAGATATTCAGAGGTAACTTTACTTCACAGCCATTCTGCACACCTTGTTTTCCTGGAGAACTAATGACTGTTTAATTATAAGCTAACAAGACATGCTAAGCCATAGTCAGCACTGCTTAACTAAGAACTACCATTGTTGCCAATTGTGATTAATGGTCCTTTCACCTAACCACCAAGTGACCTTTTTCCTGGGTTTGCATGACACGTCAAGTCAAACCACTATATGGCTGAGTGCTTTGTGCAAACATGGTCAATGTCAGGGAGTAGGGGAGGTTTCCTGAAATCCATGTGCATGATTCAATATATTTAGCAAAGAAATAAATACATAATTAGCATTGAACAATGGGTTCAGGAACAAAATAAAACTGCAGGTGCACACTTCACTTCTGATAATATGAAGTCCAGGGATGGTGAGTCTGTCATAATGTTTAGTTTTCACTGTTTTTCAAGAAGTGAAAGAAAGTTGGGTCGGGGATTGCAGGGGAGGGGGAGGCTAAGCTTTAAAAAAGTGGATGTCATATTTTATATAACTTGCAAAAGTGTGTTTCCACTTAAAGGCTAATTGACATCTCCCACATCAGACAGTCAGCACCATGTTGTCAAGTGGATTACCCCTGATCTGTGCTTTGTCTCAGCTGTGGATTAAGGAGTGTAATGCTATCCTATTTAATATTTTAACCGTATGGGCTGCAATTTCACAGGCAATTATATAACAAGGAACGCCTCCAACCAGTCAGTTGCAGCCTGGAGCACAGTTATTTTGTCACAGGAAGCTTTTAGGGATGTGATAGGTAGTCTGGGCCCTTGTCCTGCTGCTGCCACCCTCCACATTCTCTTTCACCCAGAAGCTCATCATCTCATACATCTGGATCACTCTATGATGTTGGGTAGTGATCAGAAGCTGCCTCACGGTAAACTCTGCTTTGCCTTGTGCCATTTTAAGTTTCACGTTCACCTCTTCTGATCATCAGAGTTCAAGATTTGCTGTGGTGAGGGTTCGTTGTGCACTGGCAGTATTGGAAAATACTGATCTTTTGAGGCCAAGCCATTCCCCTTTCTCAGAGGCATGTTTCCTGAGTCAGAAATGAGAGGAATTATGGGATTGAGGAGGATTTGCCTCTGTCTTTGGGATTTCCTAATGGGAGTTTTGCAGTCCAGAGATCACCAGCTGCAGATTACTGGTACCTTAAAGAGTTTGCCTCCACTGAATATATAATGGAAGACTAAAAAAAAATATTGGATGTAGGGCAGCCCTCAGCAATGGGATGGAGCGTGTATGATGGGAATATTATCATTCATATATTAGATTTGTTTTCTGCCTTTCCTTTAGGAGCATAAAACTGGATTCCCTCTAAGTTAGTCTGATAGGGACTGCCCAAAGTCACCCAGTGAGCTTTTATTTTTGAGAGTGGCTTTGAACTAAATTCTTCTTAATCCTAGTTCAGAGTTCTAACTATTGTATCATATTGGTTTTCAGAGGGATTCTCCTTTGTATCTGAGTTCTTCTCAATTTACTGTTGCAAGAGGCATAGTTCAAGAGGAACTGCTGTTGTTGCAAGTATAGATCCCAAATAGCCATCTTTGAAAGGGTGAAAGGGTCCTGTTAGTCTCAACTGAGAGACATATGCATCACTTTTGCAGATTACCCATAATTCTATTCCACATTCATAGTAATGTGATTTAAAAAAAAAATTACCTCAAAATTGTACTGTATAAGTTTTTTTCTTTCAATATTCATGACAGGATTTTTTTTTCAAAAGATTTGTTTAAATGTACATTTTTCTCTCAAAAGAGGTACAAACTCTTGCTGTATGTAAAGATGAAGAGTGATCTGCAGACTTGTAGTCTACAAAGTCCAGATAATCTCATATCTTGTTTATCAAAACTGAATTCTCCATGTTTCCCAAAGCCAGAACCACTCTACCATTAGGCAGAGGGAAGAAATTGCCTCAGGCAGTTGATTTTGAGTGTCATGAAAAAGTAGCAAATGGTTAGATAAGTACAACCTCTGTTTCTACTTCCAAAAGGAGACATTTGTGGGATTTTTTGCCTCAAGTGGCCAAAAAAAAAAAAAGTCAGTCTTGGACACGGTGCAGTCTGAATGGAAGAAGCAAATGCCATTTGCTATTCTGTCTCATGCAGAAAAATGTCTTGGTTGGCCTCCTCTAAGCACAAGCTGAACTCTTGCATTCAATTCACCAAACTTCAAATTGCTTCACTTTGGCAGATTGTGGTTTAGATTTGCCAAGTGCCAAGGTAATATCGGTTAGCTTTGGGTTACTAGGGTTGAGCCAAAATGGAAGGAGGTAGGGTAATGTGGTTATTTTCTTCCCCTGCAAAATGTGTTCGCCCTTCTTGGATGTTTTCCTCAGGGCTAATTTTGGAATTTGTTTTTCGTAGGGATTGCTGCAGAGAGAAGTTATGACACCACCCAAACCATTTAGGCAATACATACATAAAGATTTGTGGTAATCCCAGTTGGCTGCAGCTTCAGCATAATTTTTTCTTTGAAAAATTCCTCCTCTTAGTATCAATAATATAATCACAGAGCCAGTGAGAGGCCAAATGAAGTTACCTCAAAGTGAAGGTAATTGGGAGTCAGTGCCTTCATTCTGAATAAGCTGAATATGCTTTTGCCATATAATCTACTAGATTTGGTTATATGTTCTCCTAGCATCTATGTAGAATATACAGTGGTACCTCGGGTTACGAACGCCCCTCCTTACAAATTTTTCGCGATACGATCAGCTCCGGCCCCAAAAATTTACCTCGCCGTGCGACCTCCGCCCCGCGCTATGAACTGGATCCGCAGCCATTTGCCCTGCTGCCACGTGGTCGCGGCTTCCTGTGGGCGAGATTGCGGTAGCAAGGAGTCGTTCGGTGAGGCTTGTGTGTTCTGTGGTGTTTGGAAGGTTTTTGGTGTGCTTGTCAGCATGGCTCCAAAGAAAATGCAGAGCCGTATGTATTTACATTGAACCTTATGGGGAAATTTGCCTCGCGGCGCGACCAAATTCGGAGGGCGGATTAGCCGTATTTACATTGAACCTTATGGGGAAATTTGCCTCGCGGTGCGACCAAATTCAGAAGGCGGAACGAATTAACCGTATTTACATTGAACCTTATGGGAAAATTTGCCTCGCGGTGCGACCAAATCAAGTTGCAATCAGAGTCATGGAACAAATTAAGTTCGTAACGCGAGGTACCACTGTATAGCCATCTGACAAATTTTACCACCAAAGCTATGGTCAACCTAAGCTCCAAAGAGTAGTGAATTAATACGGTATATATAAGCTTTTCAGACTTGACAGAAACCCTTTGGCCTGTCCAAATGTTCCTTCAGTGTGTTAGCTTAATATGACATTTTTTCCACCCTTCATCCATATCCAAAGGAAGACACTCAGGCATAGTTCTGCAATAAATTCCGTATTCTAAAGATGCTTTGGAATTCACCACAACAAATTCCAAAGCTGGCGATTTACATCAGCCAGAAGCTGGATTTTCCCTACTGAAATATCTTCTATTTGATATATCTTCTAGAGCTCTGCATTGCTCATGGAACTGAGCCCATCAGGCAGAGATTTTTGGCCTGGAACTTTTAGAGTGAATTAATACTCATCCCACCTACTTAAACTGGAGGAGACTTGTAGCAGTTTAAAGCCCAAGGATAAGAGGATCGGTACAATATAGTATATTACTGTTTGTGTTAAAAAAGCAGTGTTCCTGTCCTTTAGGGCTTTTTAGCAGTTACTTTTTTAAAGAAGTTCATATCCCCTTTTCCTTTCAACTTTCCCTAGCGGAGAAGCTTTCAGAGAACATGTGTGTGTGCATGCACGCACACGCACCTGGGAATGCGGGGGAATGTGCTTGGCGGAGAGAGTGTAGAGAACGAAAGTGAGCAAGCGTGGGAAACTTCCATGGAGCGAGGGATTAGAGAAAGATTATGTGGAACCTGCACCAACAGGGAAGAGAAAGAGAGCTGGGAGGGGAAAAATGAAGAAAATAAAACTGGGAGGTGAAAAACGGAGTACCATATTTTTCCGACTATAAGACGATACTTTTTTCTAAAATCCTTACCCTAAAAATTGAAGGGCGTCTTATTTCGGGAAGTCAGCCGAAGAGAACCTCGCTGTTGCAAAATTGCCCATACTTTGTTTCTGCAGGCAGCTTCCTCCTATTGCTAGCCTCCAATCACAAGTGAAATAGCTTGTCTCCCAAACAGACTTCCTCCAATCACGAGCCTGATGTAACTGATGTCAGCTGATGCTGAACAAACCAATTAGAGGAAGGCTTTTGCAGAGAGAAGCTAGTTTCACTCGTGCTTGAATGTAATCAGTTATGCAAACGAGCCTGGAAATATTGCTGCAGAGAGACGGTTTGGACCTCCTCCCACTGAGTGTAGCAGGTCAATGTTAACTAATTACTAAATAAAAATGTGTTCTGCACTATCTTTAAAATATTGATTTCTTAATTTGGGGTTGGAAAAATGGGGGTCGTCTTGTACATGGGGGCGTCTTATTGTCGGAAAAATACGGTATCTCAATATGTAGAACAGAGGCAGGAGATCCAGGATTCCCATCTTGAAGCTTTTTACGTGTCTTTTTTTTCTGATGTAGGCTTAAACACACACACACACACACACACACACACACTTGTACCCCAGTAATATCTTCCTTTTCAAACATACAGTATATCTCACAAACAAAATGTATTTGTTGATTATTGTTCGATTTATGACCAGAATGATTTACCTAAAGTTTGATGCTGCCCTCCATGCCATGTCAAAATCCATCTTCATGAACCTTGCAAATCAACTCCCACAGAAATATATTGTGGACTTCTTTTACATACTTATTAGATCCTCAATTTTTCTTAAAGATCCTGAGGAGTGATAGCGAAAGGGGAGAAGCATATTTCTGAAAATAGCATTTTAGTTCTTGTACTTTGAATTTCTACTGGTAATTCAGGCTTGAATCAGTGCTGTTAATAATGTTAGAAATTAATTAAAGGGATGAAATATGTGCACTGAAAAGTTTATGATTCATTAAAGTGGGATACAATCTCTCTGTACATATACATATGCTTATGCATATACATATACACATTGTATATATACGCACATGTGTGTGTGTGTGCAGGTGCTCTGATTTTATAGCTTTGTAGATGAAATGGAGAAATGGTAGATGATCTCTATGTGATCTCTCAGCTGCCACCTACAGGCTCATAAACGAACGGTGATAAAGCGGCAGAAAATAACTGTGTGTTGGCCCAAGATGTGACATCCCTGGACAATGGATGGGTAATGAACAAGGCTGGGCAGCAATTTGGAGATGAGAAGGAAAACAGGGTCAAGAAAAGACTTGTAAATCTGAATATCGATACAGCAATGTGATGATTCGGCAAAGGCCAGCGAACAGACAATTACTGAACATCTCAGGCACTTTCACCTTGCAAATGGTGAATACAGTTGTGCCAGGGATATGATTGAACCTGAGAATAAAAATATAATCTGCCAGGAGTTCCTAAGGAATATATTAAGGCACAGCAGATCAGTCCAAGGATAGATTTATGCAGCGTCTTTCTTCTGAAACACAAGCAAGCTTTTTGGAGTTGCTTCTGTTGTGGAAACCAGTGAAAGCAACTGAGGATATGAGCACTTCCACATAGTGTTTTTCCCTCCAAAGAGTTTTGAAGCTGCCCTGTGATTGTCTTTGCTTGCAGACTTCCAGATGCAAGGAAGAGACAAGGAACAACGTGCATTTACTTTCTAAAATGTAATAATGTAATAATTTACTTTCCTTCTCATTGAACCATAGGAACATAAATAAGATAGGGAAAGCATGCAGAGTATGGTTCCCGGAATGCTTTCCACGCTCTTAATAATAGCTGTGTTCCAGGTCACAAGACCACAGGAGAGAAAGAAAGGGGGTTACAATGGAGCAAGCTGCAACGTTTTGAGCCAGTCCCCAATTGCTTCAGTGAACAGTTACAGTGGAGAAATTGGGAAGGATTTTTTTCTCCATAGCGCCCACCCTGATTCAGCCCACCAAAACTGGTTCCATTCTATCCTGGTTTTGGAGAGAAGCTCCTTTGCATAATTTCTTTCTAATATTCCATTGGAAATTCCATTGGTAATTTCTGGAAAGAAGAACATGTTGGGGGAAGTATGCTGAGTGTGGCTTCTGGTTCTTTCCAACCCCTTTGCCAGCAGTGACTGTAGATGGCATCTGAACTTCTTCTGTATAACAAAATGATGTGTTGCTGCTTGTGCACTTTTCCTCCAGGGATTTATCAGGATGTGTGCACATGTGTACCTATATCTATGTGAGTCTAATCAGAAGAGAAAGAGAGAGAGAGAGAAAGATGGATATGTTGCCTCTGTGTGTTTCTCCTCTCCTCTGGTGTTGTATCTATGAGTGTTTGGGTATATATGCACACTGGGAAATGCAAAAGTGATTGCATGTGCTCCATTCTGGATCATAGGACTAGGTGGGAGAAGGGAAGATGGATTAAGAATGGAGTAGTTGGCAGCATTTTGAGTTCTTGCCCAACTCCTCTGCTAAAGGGATGCATTGGAGGATCTTTCTTTCTTTCTTTCTTTCTTTCTTTCTTTCTTTCTTTCTTTCTTTCTTTCTTTCTTTCTTTCTTTCTTTCTTTCTTTCTTTCTTTCACAGCCTCTGTCTAGCTCTGGTCCATTTTCAAATGCCATCTTTCTTTTGTTGGCTTCTTCCCCTACACCAATTATGTCCTCTCTTATCAGAGAGTAATCTCACAGACAGGCAAGATCCCAGGGCCCTCTACATAATTTCTTTCTAACTGTTCGTTGTTCAATCAGAAAGAAAAAGTCAATCCTCACCCCTAAGTATTGCAGGTCCTAAAGCAATAAAACTCCCTTTAGCCTCCATTTTGTGCAGAAACAAATCAAAACTAGTGTGTTGGTCTGGTTCTTTACCAGCTAATTTGAGCAGCTGCTCTAAAGGGAAAGGGATGAAGCCACCAAATCATCTTTCTTTTATTGCACTTTTTGTCTCCTGCTAGCTGTAAAGAAAGTGTGCCAGCAATTCTGCAACCAGGTCCTTTTGTCAGTAACTAGAACTGTGTTACATGTTGCTGGAGAGGAGGAGCTATTTTTAAACCATGTCTACAGGCAGATACCAGCAGCAGGGCATAGTGATTGCTTATGGGGGCGGGGGACAGAAATGATCCTGGAACAGCCATAATCCCCTCCCCACACACACCCACAAAGGAGGAAGAAAAGAAATTGATAGCATCTTCCAGAGTGGGGAAAAAACAAGAAGCTATCAGAGAGGGAAAACTGAATCTGTAAATTTCACTCCAGGTCTCTTCATTGGACTCCCATGCTCAGGGAACAGATAAGATCTCTGCCATGCCTCAGTTCTAATGGGGCAGAAGCACTGTGACATTTCTATAAAAAGAAATGCCATCTGAATGTGAATTTGCTCTTCTTGAATCCTAAGATTTTTTGTGTGGTTTGGTTTTTCCCTACAGCATGTAGTTTGGATCTTTAAAATAATAATTCAGTGATTGATTCTTTGATTTGCTGAAATTGATTCCTTGCCTGCTGCTTCATCATAGTGATCTGAAGTTGCTAGCTGTTTGAAGGCTGGTCAAAGAAAGATTGCCCAGGGAACTCTAGGATATAAACATGCTGGCTATCATCATTTGAGGAAGGGTATAGTCCAGTGCTAATGGAGTATATACTTGACATGGAGACGGACCAGGTGCAATTTTAACATGTCTTGCTACAACTATCAGGACAGGAAAGGTCTCTAATAGAGGTGAATATGTGTAGCTTAGGGTGGAACTGTGGGGTCCTTGGGGTTCTCTGAGCTTGATTCTTTTCTTGCAAATGTTTCATTTCCTGGTTAGGTAACATCTTCAGTGCTAAAATGGGATGGGGTTTGCTCTCTATGTGCTGTGGCCTGCCTTGTCAGTGCTGGTAGGGGTGGCAGTTTTGTTTTGCTCCTCTGGTAGTTCTTTGATTGGCATATGTTTGCTGCTTGATTGTGTGCCTGGTGGTAACCTTTGCTTATCTGGGTGATGATTGCTGGTGATTGATTGCTGATGAGGCGATCTTCTGGTCTTTTGTCTCTTTTGAATAGTATGTAGATGCTGTTTATCTCTATGTGTCTGTTAATTGCTGCCTTGTCTGAATACCAGGCTTCCAAGAATTCTCTTGCATATTTGGATTTAGCTTGGTCTAAAATGCTGACAGTTTCCCAGTTAAAACTATGGTTGAGTCTGTCCATGTGTTGTGAGATTAAGGAATCTAGCAGAATCCATGGAAGCTTGGTATTCAGACGAGGCAGCAATTAACAGACACATAGAGAGAAACAGCATCTACATACTATTCAAAAGAGACAAAAGACCAGAAGATCGCCTCACCAGCAATCAGTCACCAGCAATCATCACCCAGATAAGCAAAGGTTACCACCAGGCACACAATCAAGCAGCAAACATATGCCAATCAAAGAACTACCAGAGGAGCAAAACGAAACTGCCACCCCTTCCAGCACTGACAAGGCAGGCCACAGCACATAGAGAGCAAACCCCATCCCATTTTAGCACTGAAGATGTTACCTAGCCGGGTAATGAAACATTTGCAAGAAAAGAACCAAGCTCAGAGAACTCCAAGGACTCCACAGGAAAGATTTCTGTTTGAAACTCAGAAGAGCTACTGTTGGTCAGAGTACAATATACTGCACATGACAGGCAAACAATCTGATCTGCTGTAAGGCAATGTGTTATCATGAAGATCCATCTGCCTCCGTTCATTCGGTTGTCCATCCATTCATTTTCACGCTCCTCTTAAAAGAAACTGACATGTTTGGTTCCTCTCTGATTGTAATGCCATTCTCAAATTTTGTTCTATGGGTTTTGTTTTTGTCTTCCTTGGGTTTAATGTATCGTTTTATTGTATATCACCCTTGGCACCCATTAGGAGGAGAGTACAATATATCAATTTAAAACAACAACAAATCTATGTTTTCAGCTTTTTCTCTCCCTAGACTTGGCTTCTTTTAAAACCTGATTTTATATATACTTCCCAAAAGGCGGTCCTAGTTGGAAGCTGATGCTTTCTTCATGGAAAATGGGCCATCATGTGCAAAGCCACACTCTCAACAATCAGTGGTTTAGAGCTGTTTGTTTTTCAAATACTTTAATTGTATGGTCTACCCATAAGTGATCAGTTTTGAAAATTATATCTTCATGCTAACTGCAACCAGATGGATGGGGGGAAAAAAATAAGCCATATCTTAAAAGAGCTAATTCTTTCCTCTATAAGAGTAAAAACAAACAAACAAAGGAACACCAGTATGTGCTTGCTCCCATTGTTTGCTTAGTTTTTGGTTAATTTCATAAACATTTCCCCTGCAGACAAATGAAACAAAATCCAGATTTATATTTTTGTACTGGGACAGTGAGGGCTGAGAAGCCAGATTTTTGTAGACAATTTATATGTCCCATATCATATAGGCTGCTGAACTGATGTACAGGGAGCTGCTTCTAGCTTCTTTGATGAAACAGAAAACCCATGTTAGGAGTTAGGGTTTTTTTAAAATAGATTTGAGGTGGCACTTGCCTTTTTCATTAGCAACTGCACAAAGACAATAATTCCTCATGTGTTCATTCTCAAATAGATTAAATTACCTGTTTGTATACGTTGAAGGCTAATGCAGGAATATGAGGTGACACAGAAGAAACAATTCTTGTGGAAGGGAAACACACAGTGCCATGTACTGGACAAAGTGGAATGGAATTAAGGAGATAAAGCTGAGTTTAATCTTTGGATGTTTTTTTACCTGCCGGTACTATGTGTTATATTTATTTGTAAAATACAGATCAATTGCCTCTGTGACCCAATCAGAATTTTGAGAAGGCAGGTTGAATGTTTCTCCTATATGATAGTACTCCAGAAAAGTTTAGAAAGACAATTATTTTTTAAAGTCTAGATTATGCCAATATGACTGAAAACAAAAATTCTGCCAACTTCAACAACTCTTTCAGGTGTAAAGAGTTCAGATTTTAGTCTAGGAATTCTAGAATAACTAGCAACATTCCAGAATAAATATTTTGGATGTTGTTTCAAAAGCTTGCTCAACCTCTCTCTTGATTTTTTAAGAAGTAATATATCATGATATCAGTTCAAAGATTTTCATCATAACAATAACCAGCCTTAAGAACTGAGAAAGAACTACCTGAGTTTGTGACATTCTGTAGTACCCAGAACGATTCTCCAGGAGAATATCAAGAGTTAAGTGAGGGGAACAGATTGGCATGACAATGACGTAGTAATCTCTCTTACTGTCGATATGTGAGTCGGAAGAAAGTGGTAGACGTATAAGAATAAAAAAATGTACTCCCCATTCAGAAGGCTACCTTTCATACCCCTCGTTTCCCTGTGATCATCAGTAAGGAATAGCATTTGTCCTTGATTTGCTTTTCACCTACAGTACATCTGGATTTTATTGTAGTCATTCAGACCTTGCTGACATTTTTTATAGATTACGGTGAAGCAATGTCATTGGATTTGTCCCTATTAAAAAGCCATTCAGTATTTCTAATGAGTTGTACTGACACATATTTCAAAAATGCATCTGATTCTTTCAAAGAATCAAAAGGCAGTGAGGTATCCAGGAAGGGATTATTTTCCTATTGTAGTGTTGTATGAATTATTTACCTTATTTATGATATAACAACAACAATTATGATGTCTCAGTGAGATCTTTGTGGTTCCAGAACAGCAAAAAAAAAAAAAAAAAAAGTTATACCAACTTTCCCTGAGTTGGTGCTCTTCAGATGATTGGACTATCATCCCCATAATCTATAATCATTATGGCTGTTAGTTGGAGAAGTCTGTACTATGGGATCTTCTGAAGAACAACCTAAAGAATCATCACCAATGCTTGTCTTGTACATAATGTTTGCCATATTTATTAAATAATGAAAACCTTAATGTTACCTGGGAAGATGGTTAACCAAGAAAATTAATTTAAAAAATGGTATACTGTAATTTAGTATACTGTAATTTGGTATACTGTATCACGATACAGTATACCAAATAACATACCACAGTCAGTGTAAAGCTTAACAGTACCACTTCTATTTTTTTCTTTTTTCATTTTCTTGAGAAAGATACTCAGAAGGGAAGTGGATGCTCAATGAATGTTACAGATAATGCAAACATGCTACTGTCAGATTTCCAGGGAAGAAATGGTGAACTGAAGATAACTCTGCTAAAAGTGGAGCCAACGACTGCAGTGGAATGAAGAATCGGCAAATAGACCGGCTCTTTATAATTCCTCTCCAGACAAGAACAGGACTTGAGATCGCCCACAACTGCTCCATACAGTTGCTCCTTGTGAGGAGACTACATGACAGTGGTCCACTGCAGGTTTAGAGCTCTGGGAGATGAGGGAATAGCCATCTTGCTCAAACCATGGTTGATACCTTACAAAAGGACACTGGGTCTGCATACTTCCTTTTCTAATCACTTTTGGAAATTGTTTGTGAAGTGCTTTTCAGCTATTAGGAACCCTTGGATTGACAAGTCTGAAAACGCCAGGTGAGTTTCCCTACCGAGAAAAGATTTAAATACAAGTTTAAGGTCTTAAAAATTGGGGGGAGGGGGGGAATAAACAGCAAAAGTGTGATTAGAACTTTGATTTGGAAAGTTACAAACAGCCTAAGAGTCCTGATGGATTTGAAATAAGATTTTGGAATTAATTATAAGAATCCTTCCCATGGGAAAATGCTTTTGTTTTGTATTCTCTTTAAAAAAACATGATAGGATAAAACTTTGAAGGTTGGACAACAGAGGGAACCAGAACAAACTAAAGATTACAATTAAAGGAGAAGAACACTTAAATTTGACTTACTAATACAGAATGGAGCAAAATATTTTAACATTGGACATATTGAAGGATATTTTTGAACAATGGACCTGCAAGTTAAATTTAAGAGTGCCAGAAGTTAATTTTAAGAGTGTTTGCCTTTATAGATAGTAGTATTAGTTTCTATCTTTTTAATTGTAATTTTTAATAAAATTACTATAAAAAATAAACATGTTACTGTCACTAACAGCTGATTAGGAGAAATGGAAGGCAAGTAGTCTGTTAAACTGGGAGAAACAAGAGAAAAGAGGGTGCTGCATTTACATAATTTCATGTTGCTCAATGCCTGTCAACTGATTGCTATGGCTATTGTTCTCCCTTGTTGTTCAAGTCTCTGGAAAACAAGTTTGCACCTGTCTTTTGAACCTGACAAAAGCAGTATGTCACTGTACTAAGGATTTTAGCAGGACCTATGGTTTTTGGAGTTATCAGACTCATTCATGGCTGTGGCATTATTTGTGGTACCTGGTATAGTACAGTCTGGAAAAGTTACTGAATGAAGGAGTTTTTACCTTGGACAAAGTTCTTAAGTATGTGCATCTGAAGAAATGATGCAAGCCCAGATCAGAGTTGAAGGTATCAGATGAGGACATTGTGTTTGAAGAAGGGAGACAGTGAAAATAAATCTAAGAGATAAAACAACCAAGAAAGAAATCTTAGGAGTTTAGGAGATAAAGGTAGCAGTCGACTTACAACCATTCGTTCAGTGACCATTCAAAGTTACAACAGTGCTGAAAAGGAGACTTAATGACCATTTCTTGAAGTTGTGGCTGTCCCAGCAACCCCGCAATCATGTGATCCAATCTGGGTGCTTGGCAACCTGTTCACACGTATGATCAGTTGCCAAGTGCCCTGCGATCACATGATTGCCATTTGCAGCCCTCCAGGCCGGCTTCCCTAGAAAGTCAAAGGCAAGATTACAAGTCGCTGGGGTAAGTCTCCCCCACCTGCGCATCTTCCTCTACCTCCTCTGTGCTTGTGCCACACTGGCCATTCACACACCCCATGCACCCTCCCTGACCCTCATGGCACCTCTCATGAACCCCCTCACATCTTCACATACTCCTCACTCCTTCCTCCATCTGGCAGCAGCCATTTACCTCCCTGCTGGCCTGGACTTGCAACTTCCTGCCAGCTTCCCCACTGACTTTGGTTGTGGGAAGCTGGCAGGAGGTTGCTTCACCTAACGACCATGGGATTCAGTTAACAACAGCAACTGGGACTGCAGGGATTGTCATATCTAAGTGATGTGGTCACACTTTACGACTGCATTGCTTAGTGATGGAAATTCCAATTCTAATTATCTTTGTAAATTAAGGGCTACCTGTATACAGAAGCCTGAGACAGAAATTCAGGAACTCTAGCATATATCATGATTGAGGGCATTTGGAACGCTTTGTTAAACCTGCAGGAAAACAGTCATTTAGCAACTCCAGATTACCTGTTAGGCAAAATCTCAAGTGCACATGGCTGACCATCTACCAGGAGAGTCTTAACTAGATTTTGTGGAATCTAAGAAAATTAAAGATGCATGGAATAATTTTCACCTTTAGATTGCACGTAGCTGCTGTTCTCAATGGTTTTCAAAAAAGTGAATAAAATAGCCTGACTCATAGAATACAACATTATCCACTATCAATTAATTTTAGAGGGGCAGAAGGTCAGGAGGAATGTCTTTCAAATATTGTTTACAAAAATTCCCAGTATAAATTACCATTTTTCATAATAACTGGATGAAGAAATCTCTCTATAAGAAATCTGACCTTCTCAAACGTGACTTACACTGTACTGCCGGATTGATCAGGAATACAAATCCTTACTCTCTACATATTGCAATATCTTCCAAGACTTAGAATGTCTGCCAGGAGAATATCCCATTCAAGTAGATAGAGTCATATGTTCAGTTCTTCATGATTTGCAAAAAAAAAAAGAGTGCCATTTGTAATTCTTGATCAGCTTTTAAGGAATTTATGAGGATGGAACAATACCTAAGAATTCAAAAATTCAAGAACCTACTGAATATGTTAATTCTTAGGTAATTTTATATGAAATGGTAAATTATGTATATTTTATATACGTTTATATAGAGAGCCATAACAATACTACCAAGAAAGAGCACTTCAGGTTGCCTACAAAGAAATCATGGCACAATTTGCAAAAGTTTGTTTCTTTCAGTAAATTGGATGCTTCCTACAAATTTTGCAACTTCAACTCATAGAGTTCTAAACTCTATGTCTTTAATACTCCCTCTAGTTGATACTGTTTCTGATGTGTACTGGAAGATGATTTCCATGGTATATGAGTACACTGCCGGTACTGAGATCCCAATGAATGGGATGACAATAATATCTAAGGCTCCACCAAGGTTGAACATGACTTGAGGTTTCAGAAAGTTTAGAGGCTATAGGAACTGCCAATTTCAAATTCAGTGTACATAAATGTATGTTTTGGATGACAGAACTTCTTGGGTGATGTCATGTCCAGCAAAGGGGTAAAACTGGATTAAAAAAAAAAGCAACTGGGCTTCAGTTATCAATATGCACAAAGATTTTTAGGAATGGTTAATTAGTTGATAATTGCTTTGCCCAAGTTGTCCACTAAGCTGGCATCTTATGGAAATCCAAATGAGTGGTACTTGGATGTATTGTACAAAGAAGCATGAAAGCAAGAGTTCAAAATCACTCCTGTGTTAAATAATTTACATCTCAAGAAAGTCTATAAAAGTCTTGGCAGATTCCTCACGAGCTTAGTCCATGTGGTGCAGTGTTCATGACAATGTTTATTTCCCAGTAACTTATTCATATAAGGCAATGACACAGGCTGAACACAAGAATCCACAAATTGAATTATTTATGAAAGTGCATAAGACAATTAACTACTGATTGTATTTTTTTACAAAATTCTAAATGAGTGTATCATTCATATTTAAAAGATGATCTAAGCTACAAAAATATGAATTACTGTATCTAACAAACCACACCCCCTTCCAAGCATGGTGAAGCAATCTCAGCTGAAGTTCAAGCCTATATTGACGTGATTGTGTAGTCCCTTCCTTTTACAGATAGGAAACTGCAACAAATCAAGCACAAAGTAGCTCTGAATGGACTGGCCTAAATACTATGGCAAGGGTGTCTCAAAATTTGAGAGTGGACATGAGCTGAAAAGGCTGTTTTCAAGGACAGCAGAGCAGTGGATTACATCAAGTCTCTGAAGTGGCATGCTATTCAAGATTTATGAAGACCCATTAGGGATTGAAAAATGTAAGAGAGAAGCTTAGGATATCATTCAAGATATTGCCAATATGGTAGCAAACTGTCCATCACACCAGCAGTTATGCCTCTGTATCTTCAGCTAGTTCACCAGAGAAGGTATATGACAGAATCAGCACCAGTCCTTTTGGGTAGAATTTAAATGTGTATTGTGGAGTCCTTAGGGTTCTCTGAGTTTGGTTGTTTTCTTGCAAACATTTCATTACCCAGCTAGGTAACGTCTTCAGTGCTAGAATGGAGTGGGGTTTGCTCTCTGTTTATATATAGTGGCTTGCCCTGCCAGTGTTGGTGGGTGGATGGGTGTGTTGTTTTTTCTCTGGTAGTTCCTTGATTAAGGTATTTACTGCTTGATTGAGGGTCTGGTGACAATCTTGGTGTTTATCTCTGCTTATCTGGGTGATGATTGGTGGTGAGGAGATGTTCTGGTCTTGTGTTTCCTTTTTATTGTCTCTTTTGAATAGTGTGTAGATGCTGTTTATCTCTATGTGCCTGTTGATGGCTGCCTTGTCTGAATACCAAGCTTCCAGGAATTCCCTCTCATTTTTGGATTTGGCTTGGTCTAAGATGCTGATACTTTCCCAGTTGAAACTACGGTTAAGTCTGTCCATGTGTTGTGAGATTAAGGAGTTTTCATCATGTCTTCTGACTGCTAGTTGGCATTTATGGATGCGCTCTGCTAGCCTTCTGCCTCTGTCCTAATAGTGCTTGTTACAGTCCTTACACTGTATGTTGTGGATGACTCCTGTTTTTTCTTTTGGGCTACTGGGTCTTTTGGTTTACTTAAGATGATTTGAAGGGCTTTGGTTGGTTTGTGTGCTACAGAGATACCATGTGGTTGTAATAGTCTGTTGGTTGTTTCTGAGACATTTCTGATCTATGGCAGTGTTATCCTTTCCATAGCTTGTATGGGTTGTGTTATAGTAGGTTGAGTGGTCAGGCACTTTTTGATAAAGTTGCGTGGATATCCATTTTGTTGGAAGATGTTGTATAGGTGGTCTTTTTCCTTTTTCTGCTGTTCTGGGTTGATGCAGCATGTTTGTGCTCGTTTGAATAATGTTCTTACACAGCTCCTCTTGTGGGAGGTTGGGTTGTTACTTTGGTAAGGGAGTACTTGGTTAATGTGGGTTGTCTTCTGATAGACTTGGGTTTCTAATTTGCTGTTGTTTCCTCTGCTGATGAGGATATCCAGGAAGGGTAGTGTGTTGTTGTTTTCTTCCTCTCTGGTGAATTTTATTCCTTTGAAGATGTTGATAGTTTTATGTGTCTTCTCTAGTTGTTCCTTTCTTATTATAACAAAGGTGTCATCTACTGTACATACTGGATCCATACTTTTGATTGTATGTGCTATAGTTTCTAGGTGTTGCATTACAATATCTGCTATGAGTCCTGAGAGTGATGATCCCATGGGTGTACCTCTGATTTGTTGGTATATTTGTCTATCAGAGGTTGATGAGGTCCATGATTCTGGGTATTTCAATCTTGGTGTATTTGGTTAGGTCGGGTGTGTTGCGTAGTACTGCTGACATGGATTCTTTCGCTAGTTCTGGGTTTGATGTCACAGCACTCTTTACATCCATGAGACCATAATTTCATCTTCATCTATGTGTACATCTTTGATTTTTTTGGAGGCACTGTAGTGAGGAGTTGATAGGATATTTACTCCTCTCTGTGAGGTGTCCAAGCTTTCCTCCAGAAAGGCCTCAACTATAATATGGACAATGGTAATCAGCTAGAATTCTGTGCAGCCTCAAAAGCAGCATTTAAAACCACAGGACTTAACACAGAGACCCAAGAATCATAAGGCAGACAATCAGACCACAGATCAGAAGAGCACAGAATCAGCACCAACTCAAAGCAGAGGACAGAGCAGCCCCCAAAAGCCTAAAGAAGGACCAAACCATCATCATCCTCCCAGCAGACAAAGGCCGAACCACAGTTATCATGGATAAATCACAATACTTACAAAAAGCCAAAAAAGTCAATCTGAAGTTGAAAATGCTGGGGAGAAAAATAAAACTGGTGGCAGATGTCTGTATAAACACTATTAGTTGTCCTGTACTTTTAGACAATGGCTGTTCCCCAGGCCAAGTGCCACTGAGCCCAAGGATGTATTCCACCCTGTTCATAAGTCAATGAATTATTGAGGGGAGTGAAAATCAAAGAAATCAAGCAGAAACAATCTTTTGACAGAGGTACCAGAACTGAAACCTGGGACCCTGTTTGTCTGAAAAGCTTTTGCTCCAATTTCTGGGATCAGCAGAGAACTATTAAACAGAAAGCCATTCCATAATGTTATCTGATGTAGATGGACCGAGGAAATCTCTGTTGCGGTAACCATCAGTATCTTATATAGATGCCTAATGACTTTCAATGTATTTCACAGCAAGAAACTCAAGACTGCCATGAAATATAAATCAAACCAGTTATAATATTTTGGATAAATGAATTACTTATTTAGAGTCACAACTGCATAGGAAAAGCAAGTGTTCCATGATTCGAAAACTTATCTCTGGGTCTGCTGGGAGAAATACAAACTGGGAGGTACTGGGGGAAAGACACCAGAGACAGCCTATTTAAATCTGCATCCAAAGACATAGAAAGGATAACCTACCAGCTATATCAGAAGCAAGAGGGGAACAAAATGACCTCATTTTAGAGGGTGCTGAAAAAGTGAATTATTTCAGATTTTATAGCCTATTACTATTGCTTTGCAGCCAGAGGTACATGAGGTGGGGCAAGTTGCAGAGGCAGGGTATTCCTCATATGCGATAGACCTCAACTTAATAAAATATATAAATCAACACAAATCAAGTCTTAAGGAGCTTTCGTGTAAATTGCGTAAAACACACTGGAACGAAACATAGCATGGCAATCTCAGAGAAGGGACAATAGTGAAAAGGACCTAAGCAAAGTTGTTCAGGCTGCCAGGCTGTTTTTCTTTTTCCATTTGTCTGATTCCTCTCCATAAAGGCAGTGTTAATTTTAGCCACAGTTGCCCTGGCTTTGTGTGAATTTATGTGGCTTTTTCAGCCATGTATGTGAACTGGATGGGAGAAGGGTCTGTCCAGAAAATGGAAAGGGGATGTCTATGTATTTATACATTTATATATTCATATTTAGGCCAGCAACTGAATGAAGCAATATGTTTATATCCATTTACCTGGGAGCAAGCCTCGGGGAATGTTTGGGAAGTAAACTTCTATTTTTATTATCAAGGATCGACTTCTGGTTAAGATGGTGACATGAGAGGTTGAGCCTTGAGATAATTCCCTTGAGAGTAAAACTTCAACTTTATTTAGTTGTTATTATTCTGGCCAATTTTGTGTCAAAGGAAGTGATTATCAAGGATCACTTAAGCAGCCAGACAAAAACCCTATTCACCAAAGATTCTCCAACCCTAATGGCACACACTGTTGAGAAGGAGTTGCACCAACATGTCCTCTGTAAACACCAATCTCTGTATGCAAGAATACTGTTTTGTAAGCGTGGAATCATTCTGTAGTACAGAATGTAATAATAAACCATATTACAGAATTAATGCTAGATATGTTTCAGACGCAAACCATCATTCCAAGACTCACTTATTGATGCTTTTTTAGGACAAAATTCTGCCAAAAATGGCAAATTCACTAGGATGATCTGCCTCCATTTATAATTGATTTAAGTTACTACAGAGTGGTAATTCTAACATCAAACCCTAAAATAAATACAGAATGCCTTTGCTACAGGCCAGTCTTATATGTTTCTAATATTAGATTGGATTCATGTATTTGAAATTTGAATTTCTTGCAATCCAACCTTATGCATGCTTGCATAGAACCAAATTATTGTTACCAGAGAGGAGTACATAAACCATTTCTTTCATTAAGTTCACTTCCAAAATGCAAAGGTCTAAATTGGCAGTTCCCTTTATATGGGAATGTAGCAATTCTGCATTGAGATTTCTTTACCTTGTCATGGTAGTGAGTAAACAAGAACTGGGAGGTGGGGCAAACCAAGAGTCGCTCCAATGAAAACAAAAACTGCTCTTTCAAGCACTAGGCAGTGATACGCTGCCATTTCTAAAATGGCATTTACTGCTTTGAAACAGCATGTCTGTCTACAGATATAACTGTAGGGATATATTCCCTATATAACATGGGGATATAGCAATAAAAATGGTTTGCAATTGAAACTCCCCAGTTACCACGATCCTCATGCAATCATGGGCTCATTTTACCTTGCAAGTGGAACTGTCCATTGGCATAGAACCCCCCCATGTCTTGCAAGTGGAACTGTCCATTGGCATAGAACCCCCCCCCCCATGTCTTCCAATGTTGCTCAACAGCTCCTGCATATTCTCTACCTGAGCTTTCATACACAGTCCTTCTTGCCTTCCCAGCCATGAGTTTCTATTCATCTTTAATGAGCAGGCAAGAAGAATCCCTGAGCCCTGGTTATTACTGACTTTATTTCGATATCCTTTCAAAGACGTTCACAGAGGTACGCAGCACCATAAAAATATTGCATGAACTGCATCGCAATTAAAAACATTGAACTGACATGCTGCAAATAATACTAAAAATGTAATTATAGAAAGAATGCAATCAAAGGGCCAGATTACCTTCCAAAAGTCTAGGTGAACTGGCATATTTATATATTTGAGAGACAGAGAGATACTCGATATTTCAGACAGTCTCCTTTCTGCTATCTCTCTATTTTTCTTTCTGTTTTTGGTTGATGAACCTCCCAGGCCTTTATATTAACATTTTTATTTTCCTTTCAGAGACATTTGAGTGTTTGGGTTGCTTGTTTTACAAGGCCATGTTTCATCTCTCCCCATTGCTGCTAATTAAGCAGTGCAATATTTTCCATGTGAAGTCACATGACTTGAAACAAACACATTTCCAGCATCAGCAACGTTTCTTCTCAAGTGAAGAGTCCAGCTGGATTTTAAGTGCTATTTCTATGATGGGAAGAAGCCAGTCCTCACCACAGCTGGCTTGGAGTGAGTTCTGCACTGCACCTACCTGAAAATGATTATAAATATGTGGATCTCTTTTGCCTTTTTTTTTTTTTTTCCTTTCCCAGAAACTATGTTGGATAAAATTTACTGGTTTGAAGAGACATAAAATAGGCTGGCAACGTTAAATCGGATGTTATTCTTGGTAGCTGCTTATATTTTTTTTCTATTTTCTTTGGAAAAATGCATCCATCGAAAGTGTAAGCTGCTCCTTTGAATGGTTGGGATGGTGCTTTCTTTTCTCAGAGGCCTTTTATATTATTATTGCAGAGCACAGATTTAGAGCTCTAAACAACCTTTTCTGATAGATGGCAGGGGCAGCAAGATCAGAAGAGAAAAATGAGATTCAAGAAGAACTGGCAAACCTCAAGACCAATTAAGCAAAGCCAACTTGGATAAAATAAGAAGTGACCAAAAATGAAGTGTAGTATTTAACCACAATCAACCTGACACCGGGGGGGGGGGGGAATCTTTTATGCCACGCACAGAGTTGGTCTTGTTTTGCCCCGCATCCTTTAGGTTTGATTTAAGATCTTCTTCCCTGTCTTTCCCAGCTGGATTTATATGCTTCTGAAGTTTCCTCAGAGATGCTCTGCTGATTTATCAAAAGCCATGACTTTTATTTTCTTTGCGATGAGAGAGGAATACAGGAATACAACGAGAAATGTTCTAGAGTAGCCTTCCATAACTTAATGCCTGCAATATGTGTTGAACTACAATTCCCATAATCTCATAATCAAATATGTCTGTTGGATGATGGGGCTTGTCACAGTCAAACACATCTGAGGGTTATCATCAGGGAAGACTTTCACTGTTATTCAAAGTGAAAGTCAGGATTGTCTTGTTTTCAGACAAGCTTTCTGAGTAAGTGTGATTGATTTGATTCCATCTGCAGTGATTTCAGCATGGTGTATCATGCACTGAAAACGAGAATGTGATGTTAATTCTTTACACTGATATGTATAGCTGTGACAAGTAGCTTGTCAACATTTGCTGTGAATAAAATAAAATAATTTATAGAATAGAATAAAGAATAAAGACTTTTAATTACACCATGAACTCAAGAGAAATATTAGAGAAAATAACCATGTCCTCATGAGCAATCTAAATTGATGGAAGGTTAGTATCAAACCCCAATTCAGGCGAATGTCACCATATGTTTATCTTTAAAATAACAACAAAGATCACAAATCAGTGGCTCTGTAATTTACACACATATTAGAAATATTTAAACTCTTTAAGAAAGACAAATCATAATATCATGGACTGTGACACTGGGTAAATCTTCACAAACTTTTGAAGTACAGTTGCTTCAATAAATCTTAAGATTAAGCAAGTTGCCTTGAAGTTAATCCAAAATTTCAAGTCATTTGTAGGCCAGATGCATTTTTTACACAAGTCAATGGGCTTCCATTCTACTTCCCAAAGAGTCCAATTGATTCTCTAGGGATCAATTTTTTTTTTTTTCAGAGCACTCCAGGCAGCTGACAGAGACATCTAGTGGTTGAGTAACACATTGTAAATCAAGAATGTAGAACAATCTTTCTTCTGTAGAAATTTCAGTGTTTTCTTTCATCATTGTGCAGATACAGTCACCCAACAGTAGACAATGTAGCTTTCCTTAACCTCTTTTTCTACTCTTCTTTTTCAGTTTTGGATTATTGTTTTAAAAATCCCTTCAAATAGAAAAGAGACATATTGATCTTCAGTTTACAAGGACAGATCAAGAGTGGGTGGAAAATAATCAATTAAGAACAAGAGATCAAAACCTAGATGGATAGAAATCCATCCTTCGACAGTTGGGCCTAATTCTGACAACAGTCATGTGCATAATCTTACGCTTTTGAATAAAGCAATCCCATCGACTTAGAGGCCCATTTGCTTTGCATTTGGGTGGTTATAAATAGCTGCCACATTGGAAAGGAAGGATGTGCAGATTTAATTTGCTTTTCCAGATGAGATGACTACAGATATAATTTTGCTTGGCATGTTACTGGCAATACTTGCTGGTATTTTTCAGAGTTATTTTGGGAATGGCAATGAGAAGATGAATTGCCAATTGGTTATTTTGGCCTGCTTTATTTATTTATTTGGTTATTTAGTAATACTTGGGACATGTAAGAAATGTTCCTGTAGAGTCAAAGCTTTATTTTAGTCCCACTATGCTAAACTATGCTGTGCTAAACTAGCCCTCTGATATCAGCAGTCTGTATCACTGAGCATCTGCTGGAGTTCATATACTAACAAGGGACACAGCCTTTCCCCTCTTGAATGGACAAATTGCTGATGTCATCACTGCTTGAGTGAGTTGAACTCTTGTCCACATATACTGATGGGCTGCCAAGTTGGAGACCTACATCTCCTGCCCCGGGCTTTAAATTGGCAGATTCTGCAGTAATCCATGGGCACAGGGTTGTTTTCAACCATAAGAGGCATATCAGCAGCCTTTTCCTTTTGATTAAGGACCTGCTATTGCACTACTGCATCTGGTACTCAACATTTCCCATGAGGGAGAAAGGGCAGCCTCATGGGGTATTTTCTCTTTAAGAAAGACAAGTAACTTATTATAGATAAGTAAAGTAATCTTAGAACATAGTACTGTTACTCAGCCAATTTGGGGAAAAATGCTATTATTATTATTATTATTATTATTATTATTATTATTATTATTATTATCCCAGATGGATTATTATTGTTGTTATTGTTGTTATTATTTTACCCTGCCTTTTTTAACTCAAGGCAGCATATATACCTAATGCTCCTGCCTCCTATTTTCCTCACAACAAAACTTTGCGAGGTGGGTTGGGCTGGGAAAGAGGGACTGGCCCAGAGTCACCCAGCTGGCTTTCCTGCTGAAGGGAGGCCTAGAACCAACCATCACCTGGTTTCTAGGCCGGCACCTTAACCACTGCACCAAATTGGCCCTCCAGTTTACCAAATTCACCAAATTATATAAGAAGAGAGACTCTTGACTTGATTTTCGAAAAGTAAAAGACAGGACATTTCAGGTATTTGGGGCAGGAATCCAAATTGGAATTGTTCCCAAGCATTCCATTCCTGCAAACATGGGAGCCTTGCTAAGAATATCTAGCTTCATCAGTTTTTCCTTCAATGGGCTTACATGCCAAGCCCATAATCTTGTTCCTTGATTGTATTACCTGAATGCCTCCACTGTCTAAAAATCCACTTGCAGCTTGAAATAAGCACACCGATAATTGAACCTGAATAGCCTGAAATCTTACAAAGTTTGCAGCCAAGGTCACCTCAGCTCTTTTCTCACACCCGTTTGACCTGAATGTGTTTTTATCAAACTGCTTCATTATATCAGAGGTGGGCTGATTGGCAAAGTAGACTGAATTTCCAAGTGAATATATCGCAAAGGCAATTAAAGGGAAAACCAAATGAATCATGGGAAAGAATTCCTGATCATCATTCCCACAGAGGAACACGTGGGCTGTGCAGGCCATCTCAACCTTTTGCAGAAACAGGCACCAGATGTGCAGATTTAAAGAACAAATCTCCAAGGGCTGAGAAGGTACTAGAACTTCTAGGGTTAGGAGATAGAACAGCCAGACTGAAACTGCCTTCAGAGTGGTGTCAGATGAAAAAGGGTGGGAGTGGTAGGAGAGATACAAAGGGCATGACCAGAAATACACTGCATTGGCTGCCAGATTCAATAGTGAATCAAGACCGCCTGGATTTAAATTCTTCTCTTCCATTTGTCCATTAGGTAGCTACGATAAGCTTCTCTTTCTCTCCTCTCCTTTCATCCTCAGTTTCTAATTTGCAATACTGACAGCACATGGAGTTACATTACAGACCTGTAAGGAATCCTAAGGGGATGGAGGTAAAGCAGCATTAAAAGGTGATATCAAAAAGTACTTCTGCAATTTTTTCAATTACTCTCATTCAGTTTGATACTACCTCCCCCCCCAAAAAAATCACCTTTTTTTTTGGTAGATAAGAAAATTTCTGTGAAAATCATATGTATAGGCATGGGGTCCTTGCTCTTAACTTTGTGGGGGTTTGTGGGAGAAAGAGAGAGAGAGAGAGAAGAATGTATTTGATCTTTCATTGTACCTATCAAATACAGCGTGTTTCTGAGCTGCATTGACACAGGCAGATTGTCCAGTTCGCCCACTGCACTTCATGTCATTGTAAGAAAATACTTCCACTCCAGTTGGTTACTGTGCACTGTGGCAGGAATGCCCCCTCTCTTCCAGTCACTGGTTACTGTCTTCCACAGGCACAAAAATTCAATAGACATTACCCCTCCGTTATCAGTTTTGCTCTAATGGCAGAAAGCCAAAAGGGGGGCATTTCAGGTAGGGGGAGGTTGAGAGATGGATCAAGAACCTAAATCTGAGCCTCCTCCCCAACCCACTCCCACCCCCTGCACATCCTTGCAATGAAGGATAATGTTACCTTCTGTTGCCCATCACCAACCTTTTGGTTTCTGCTGGACTGAACATATAAGGGCATTTGATTTTGTGGTTTCTCTGTCTCTGCATCTCTCTTTTCTGTCCCTAGAGGACTGCTGAATAATTTTAATAATAGTGGCTGCCTGGAAGGAAAGAATTGGACTCAATGGTATTTGAGCATAAATTGGTTTGAGTTATCATAGAAATATGAGAACTATCTACGTGGAAAGGGAACATGAATAGGAAATTTCTATATCCCATTCTCACTATTTCATCTTTCTTATATTCTTAGCAAGCCTCTTATACAGCTTCATGGAACCTTAACGTCAACCATATCCTATTCCTGTAGACAACACACACACACCATCACATCTACCCTATTATGACGCATATAAGGTCACTGTTCTGTTTCTCCCAGCTTTTAGAAAGTCAGTCTTCCTGTCTCTGTTTGCTGGATCAGTTGTGCTTTTCCTGTGTCATTGTCCACCCATTTGAGAATCACTCCCATTGTGCTTCACCCATTCCAGCAGAAGTACAATCACTAACACAAACCTAGTCTCTCTGTAGACAACAACTGCCTGGCTCATCAATTTCCACTATTTTCTCCTCAGCTGTCAAGTGGGTAGGCCAAATATGAAATATTGAGCAAAGTTATTATTGTGTATAAGTTGGGTACTAATGAATGAAAAATGCATCAGACCTATAATGCACAGATTCCTTTGATAAAGGGATGGACAAGATAAGATGAACAGGCAAAAATGCTGTAGAATATTGTTTCTGAGTATGTCCACTGTGAACTATTATTTTAATTCTGTGGTTCTTAAATTATGGTTTACACTTCCAAAAAAATCTGTTCTTGCACAGTGAAAATAAGAATTATTGAACCAGAAATTTCTTTGAACATTTCCTCCTATATACTGAAGAGGAGTCTATTTTTTATTTTCAATATTGTTAGCCAAAAAGCAACTTCCCCTTCAAGAGCACATGGGACAATACAGTATTCTCATCTATAGCCACACAATGATATTACATTATACTATATTCATCTACAGTTATCTTATTCTGTGGCATGTTAGGTTTCAATTATCTGCTGTTCAAAATATATCCTTTTAAAAGTTTTCCATCCCATTTTTTAAAAAAGCTGTTTTAGTGCTATTATAGTATCTTATGAAATGGTACTTTATGGCAAAATATGGAAATAACTTTTAATATTTTAAATAGCTTTCAGTACCTAGAGAATGAGAATTGTTGAGCACCTGCTAACTGGAGGAATTAAGCAAATTGACATGGAAGCAAACAAAAGCAGTCTCAGTGTGTTGACAGAGAACAAACAAATGGTGAAGTTAGTCAAAACCCAACCAGGCATTCTTCTAAGTGGTAGCTTAACATAAGAGTGCAACTTGCCCCATGCAGAAAAGTTGAAGGTTCACAGTTTATTGATTCTGTTGCACTGTGTTCAGAAGTTAAACCTTCTTAAATGTGTTTTCTCTCATTGAAACCACAGTCTTGTGGTAGTGGTTGGATGGATAAGAGCAAACCGATGAAAGCAGAGGCCAGAAGTGATAGTTGAGTGGTAAATCCACAATACACAGGATGGATTTGCTATCATTTACTCTAATTGGTTGGGTTTTTCCTATCTAAAGAGGTACTGAACCCATGCATTCTTATAGGCCTGACTTTGTTTTTCAAGGGGCAAGTAGTAATTATGACTGTGAATGAATTTTATCTTTTGTATTCGTTGTGCAGGTTCCAACCCTTCTGGGTTTAGTCACAATGTTAACCCACCCCTTAGTAACCCTTGAAGATTCACTCTGGAGATGCCTTTTACTCAAGTCTGCTTTTAAAGTTGACACAGAAACTTCAACATATGCAGTGCTAAATATGCTGCCAAAACTTAATGAACATATGGAGGTATGAACATATTTAACTCAGTTTGTGATAGTTTTAATAGTTAACCCTTGAATCAGGAGACTGCCTCTTTCTCTTTGTATTGGTCCCCAGGCCAGCTGCATCCTGCAGATCAAAACTTGTTTCATTTATCTGGAGTACAAGAGATCATTTTCTTCAAGGTTTTTACAACAATCACTCAGAAGCTATAAAATGATAGAGGAAACAATGAAATCAAAAGGTCTGGCTTTTGGCCATTTTCAGCAAGGGCTCCAAAGGTTCTTTTAAATTTTATTTTGGCCCAATTAAATCTTCCTGGTTAATGTTTGCCACACAGCCTGGTCAATAGCCAGGGACTATCATCCATAACATCTGGAGGGCACCAGGCTGTCTACCTTTGCTGATTTGTGTGTGTGTGTGTGTGTTTTTTTTTCCTGGTGTATTTTTTTCTTTGATTTAAGTTATAAAGTTTTTACATTATGTATTAGCACCTTTGGGTTGTAGACTGGATTAAAGATATGAAATGCATCTTAAAATGTTGGAGAAAACTTGAATAATTTCTCCTAGAAGCCAAATCCTATGGCATTCTTCTTGCCATATCTCCAAAATGTGGCAGCAAAGCTGGCCACTGCTCTCAGCAGCTGAGACTCTTGGGGCTGCTGTCAAGGAAAACACAGAAGTAAAGGAAGCAAGAGATCTATACTTGGGGCAAGGGGGAGAGAACCCTCTTTCCCCCCTCTCTAGAAAGCCTCTGTACTTGCTGAAAAGGAGAAAAAAAATGGCTGCTGTAATTTCTCCATACTTGGTGGGGAAAGGGCAGGGGAAGAGGCAGGTGGGCTAGAGGGGGAAGCAAGAGAGACAGAGATCACTTGATGGGAGGTAGCAATATAGGTTACAAATACATTCCTTCTGGGAACTGGTTATTCCTGCCTGGGCTTAAACAGAAAAATAATAGAAGTTTTTACTTGCTGGGGAAATGCTATTCTCTATGGCAGCCAAAGCATAAATAACTACAGAGGCCCAGAGACCTGTGGCTGAGTAGAAGAGGGCAATCCTGCAGTGGACCAGCTGGAGCCCTGCAGATTGCTGGCCTCCCTCCTCCACGCAAATGAGACTGTTCACATAAGAGGTTGTACTGTATTTTCTGGTGGAAAATGCCTCTTTGATCTGTGGCAGGCTGGCACCAAGATGGAGGTTCTGTGGCAAGGTATCCACAAAAAATGGTTAGCAAGCCATTTTGGTGCCAGAACAAGGAGGGTCTGTCAATGAGGCCTATGTCTTTTACTTTTGGCAACCATATCTTCCATACCTTTCTGGAGAATATCAGGAATATGGTGGAAGGAGCACTGGGAGCTTTTCAGGAGGAAGAGGGATAGTGTTTCAAACAAAAACAAAACAAAACATTAAAGGGTAGAGAATGGGTGAGACACCCCAATGTTGTATTAAGAGAAGGCAAACCTGTAAGTAGCCACTACTTAGCTATGTAGTTTTTACTAGTTTTTGAAAAGTAGACATTTCAAAAAATAGAGCCACAGAATTTGGGCCTGAAAACCTCCATGCAATCTGCTGTATGTTTTTTAACTCTTAAAGTAGAAAGAAAAAGTTGACACAGGGCTTCAAATCTCCATAGAATGAATGGGAAATAGAAGCCTTAAATCAGTGTTGTCCAAACTTGGCCACTTTAAGATGAGTGGACTTCAATTCCCAGAATTCCCCCAGCCACCCATGCTGGCTGGGGAATTCTGGGAGTTGAAGTCCACTTATCTTAAAGTGGCCAAGTTTGGACAACACTGGCCTACATAATGCATTTCAGCAAATGAATCTGTAGAGCTTCTTTCTGACTGCCTTAAAAGTGCCTATATTTCGATGTACAAGCTGTGGATTTTGAAGCAGTCCTCCAACATTGCAGCCAGGCTGTATAGAGTTGGGAGGGACTTCAAAGGATAAACCACATTTATTTGTTTGTTTATTGAGATGATGAATGCCACAGCTGATGATGGTTACAGGGAGTTTGTCATTTTTGAAAACTACATCAAAGGGTTTATACTTACAATTTTTCATGTTTCCCACCTCAAGATCACATCAATTTTTGCTGTCTCTCTCTCACTCTGTATATATGTGTATATGTATATATGTGTGTGTGTGTGTGTATGTGTGTATACACACATACATACATATACACACACACACTTAGAAAATAAAAGAATATATAAGGTAACATGATAAGGTAGAACATGGGGAAGTATAGAGGATGGTCATTTTTAGAAATAATGTTTGAATAAAGAATCAAATTAACGTGTATTATATAACTTAAAGGGTTGTAAACAGATCCCTTTAAAGTTACAATTTAGGTGAACCTCTTTAGAGTACAGTGGTACCTCGGGTTACGAACGCCCCTCCTTACGAATTTTTCGAGATACGACCAGCTCCGGCCCCAAAAATTTACCTCGACATGCGAACTCCGCCTCGAGCTACGAACCGGATCCGCGGCCATTTGCCCTGCTGCCACGTGGTCATGGCTTCCTGTGGGCGAGATCGCGGTAGCAAGGTGACGTTCGGTGAGGCTTGTGGTGTGTTTTGTGGCGTTTGGAAGGTTTTTGGTGTGCTTGTCAGCATGGCTCCAAAGAAAATGCAGAGCAGGCTTGGCAAGAATAAGGCTTTGAAGAAAAAAGTGACGATTTACATTGAACCTTATGGGGAAATTTGCCTCGTGGTGCGACCAAATTCGGAGGGCGGATTAGCCGTATTTACATTGAACCTTATGGGGAAATTTACCTCGAGTTGCAACCAACTCGAGTTGCGATCAGAGTCATGGAACGGATTAAGTTCGTAACTCGAGGCACTACTGTATTCTCTTAACTCTCACAGCAAGATGACTCCTAGTAACTGATACTGTACAAAGTATATGTGGACTATTAATTTTTGTCTTCCTTTGCAGTAAATAAATGTTTACTCCAAAGCTTGTCACAGATACTTGGAGGATTTGCTTGGGCTAGGACCTCCAACCTCTCAGACCTAACCTTCTCCCTGCATCTCCCCAAACATCTCCCTCCCTTGCCTTTCCAAAATTTAAACTGGGAGTTGGTGCCCAATATTGCCATTTTTTGAGTCACAATTCCCAATCATCACATGCCCCCCTCCCTTCTCTAAGCTTACAGTCATGATTCACAATAGGATATGTCTAAGCTTTAAAAGTGGCTCTTTACAACCTGCCAGTATTTAACATCATTCAACGTCCTTAAAGGATGTGGTTGTGCAATATTATTTGGAGCCGTGCCAAGGGAAGTGCTGATGACTTTACAGCTGTCGGAATATAGCTTCACTTTACAGTGAGCTTGCATGAGATTATTATTTTTTTTTACTGAAAAAGAAAGAGAGTGAGAAAGATCACACGAGAGATCCAGAGAGGACCTCAGGCAGTGAACTTCAAACAATTCAAGAAATTATTCCACTCCTCATAAAAGAGGCAAGGGGAAAAAGACTTATTTTGCAGGGAGCAATGATTTAGTGCAGTGTCACTATATTTGTCAATCATTGTAATTTGCTCCATAGGCAGAAAACAAGGAAAGCAGGTCGCCAGGAAGATTTGTTTCTGCTTATTGCAGCATGACTTGTTAGTGCATCATCGGCTAATCCGGAGGATACCAGAAGTAGGTGGAGAAGGCAGAAGATACATTTAAAATTTGGCTATTACAAGGAGAAGAGAGGTTGATAGGAAATAAAAATATTAGGAATGTAAACCAACTGTCCCCTGAACAAGTTTGGGCTGCATTTGAGACAGGCTACAGAGGATTTCCATGGTTCATTGTGTGCAGGGTCCGGCCAAAACGTTCTCCCTGAGTTGGACCTCTGGCAACACATACTCTAGTCCCAAGCAAGCAAATACTTTGATAAAGGAATTGATGGATTGGAGGAATAGCAGTAAACAGTGTTACTGAGCATCTTAGGCTCAGACAGAGTTCAGCTGGTTAAGGAGAGATGGCTTCTTCTTGTCTGTCTCTCACACAGCTGCTTTTCATGGGAGGGGAGGTATCCTTTGCTTCACAATATATGAATATACCCTCCATGACTCCATTGGCAGGTTGGGAGAATGAAGAGAACAAGGTCTATTAAGGTGTTTGTTTGTTTTTTCCTGTTTCCATTAGACCACCCAATAGCACATCTAGGAAGCTGGATAGGAGCATGATTTCTTATTTTCTTTTCCTCTTGCCCTGCCAGGAAACTCAGAAAGTACCAAACCTTCTTCCCCACCCCCAACACCACATCAGTAAGCTTGCCTCCTCCATCACCTCTTCCCACCCCCACCCCCCTTTATTCTGAGTGATACACGAAAGGGTAGTTTTTCCCAAGGGAGGGGGCACAATCACTTTTATCTCCATAAAGACTTTTTTTTTTAAAAAAAACAATAAAGGGGTAGTGCCTCGGCAAAAGTTCTCATGATCTCATCATTTGATATGCAAATTCTGAGTCATAGCCTTTCCACCACTGATGGGCGGAAGTCATTAGTCAGCTTCATTGCCGTTACCTCTGAGCAACAAGAAGGGGGCTATAAAATTTGGTGACACTCCCAGTTCAAGATGAAAGACTTCTCTAAAAAAGTATCCTTGATTCAAACAGTTTTAATCAGCCCAGTCTAGCTGTCTCAAAAATCAGGGAGAATTTCAATGAGCTAGTGCTAGATGAAGGAGCTCAATTTTGACTGAATTATTTCAGCCTTTTGATTTTAACACAGTGTTCCTCTGGAATGAAGCCAATGAAGGAAGTAAGGGGGGAAAAAAGAATGAATACAGGTGAAACTTGAAAAATTAGAATATCGTGCAAATGTTCATTTATGTCAGTATGGCAACTCAAAAGGTGAAACCAATATATGAGATAGACGCATTACATGCAAAGCGAGATATGTCAAGCCTTACTTTGGTATAATTGTGATGATTATGGCGTACAGCTTATGAAAACCCCAAATTCACAATCTCAAAATTAGAATAATGTGAAAAGGTTCAATATTCTAGGCTCAAAGTGTCCCACTCTAATCAGCTAATGAATCCATAACACCTGCAAAGGGTTCCTGAGCCTTTAAATGGTCTCTAGGCTGGTTCAGTAGGAATCACAAGCATGGGAAAGACTGCTGACCTGACAGTTGTGCAGAAAACCATCACTGACACCTTCCATAAGGAGGGAAAGCCCCAAAAGGTAATTGCAAAAGAAGTTGGATGTTCCCAAAGTGCTGTATCAAAGCACATCAATAGAAGGTTATGTGGAAGGGAAAAGTGTGGTAGAAAAAGGCACACAATGAACGATGCTTGAAGTCCAGTGTGAAGTTTCCACAGTCTGTGTTGATTTGGGGAGCCATGTCATCTGCTGGTGTTGGTCCACTGTGCTTCATTAAGTCCAGGGTCAACGCAGCCGTCTACCAGGAGATTTTGGAGCACTTCATGCTTCCTTCCGCAGACGAGCTTTATGGGGATGCTGACTTCATTTTCCAGCAGGACGTGGCACCTGCCCACACTGCCAAAAGTCCCAAAACCTGGTTCAATGACCATGGGATTACTGTGCTTGATTGGCCAGCAAACTCGCCTGACCTGAACCCCATAGAGAATCCATGGGGCATTGCCAAGAGAAAGATGAGGGACATGAGACCGAACAATGCAGCGGAGCTGAAGGCCGCTATTGAAGCATCCTGGTCTTCCATAACACCTCAGCAGTGCCACAGGCTGATAGCATCCATGCCACGCCGCATTGTGGCAGTCATTGCTGCAAAAGGGGCCCAAACCAAGTACTGAGTACATATGCATGCTTATACTTTGCAGAGGTCCGATATTGTTCTATTTCCAATCCTTGTGTTATTGATGTCATGTAATATTCTAATTTTCTGAGATTGTGAATTTGGGGTTTTCATAAGCTGTATGCCATAATCATCACAATTATACCAAAGTAAGGCTTGACATATCTCACTTTGCATGTAATGCGTCTATCTCATATATTGGTTTCAACTTTTGAGTTGCCATACTGACATAAATGAACATTTGCATGATATTCTAATTTTTTGAGTTTCACCTGTATGTATTCTTGTTCATTCTATGCAGATTCTGCATAGCCTTCCTCACCTATTCTCACCTACTTTGCTATGCCACCCAAAGCACAGCCTCCTACAAAAAGGGGGAATATCCCAAATCTGCCCACAGATGGCAAAAACTAGATTTCAGTATATTTTGAGGGAAGAGCTATGAGGAAACTTCCAAACACGTGCAATATTTGAGATGATCAGTATTTACCAAATATCTTCCCTGGAAATATGGTACATATGGTCATTAAAAAGAAAAGAAAGAAAAAAAAAACATTTTATATGTTATCATCCTTTACCACAGGAAGGGCAGTTCAACAATATCTAGAAAGCCACAGGTTCCCTCACTTCTGTATGACAGGCTCCAGGACAATTTCAGTATTTTGTGGCCACATGAGAAACAAGTACGATTGCTTTGTAATCCTACAGCCTGCTAAAGAATTGCAGTCATTCCAAAGAAAGATTTCCACAAGGAGCCTGAATGCGAACAAGTTTCATAAACAAAAGTGATGGGATGGGGGAAGAGCCTGGAATGAGCACGGTTGGACTCAAAGAATCTTTTCACAGAGTGATAGAGAAACTCAGACCTAACCCATATGTCTCTTCTGTGTTTCATGTAATTTACTGCACACATGGTGGAAATATATCTGACAGAGTATAAAACATGTTGGTTAAACAAGAACCCCCTCCCTGAAAGAGAATAAATGAAAAGAAGAATGAAAAGAAAAGAATTGGCCCATTGTTCTGCTGTTTAAAATATGAGACACCACAGCATAGACTTTAAAATTAATAGAATAGGCAGAAAATATATTATGTGTCATTCTTTATAATATATTTGAAAGTGCATGGCGGAGGCCCTGGACTGTAATGCATTCCAGCTATATTCTAAATGCTGGTGTAATATATTTTATGCAGCATGTGGCATACCAATTATATATGCACACAGACAGAGAGATAGGAAGAGAGAACCACACAATGGAAAAATGTCGCTAATGCACCCGGCTGATTATGATAAAGAAGGCTGTGAGTAAAACCACCACAATAAATGTTGCAAGCTTGCAGTGCTTTTCATTTGTGTGTACACAAACCCATATGGAGAAATGGATTATGGAAATCATTCTGAGGCTAATTTGCCGAGCATATATGAGTTTGCTGGAATCAGCTAGAGTCAGGCGGACTAACTTTTTGTGCTGACAGAGCCCCATATGTGGCAATAAAGTATGCAAATCCAGATGTGCTTAGGTTTCACATGAATGCCAGTTGGTAACATTTTGTGACGGGGAGACAGGTGGGTGACCTGTTAATTATGCATTCTAAGGAAAGGATGTGTATATTGGAATCAGACAAAGATTATGGCGGTATGTGATAACACACAGTGCAATAGAGGAATTGGACATTATGGTCATGAGAAAAACAGTCTGGGGTGCTCCAGGTCCTACCATCAATAGAGTATCATCTGATGGGACCTAGGCAGCATGACCCCCAGAATCGTCCCAACTGTACCATCCTTTAAATGATCCTTGAAGACCAGGCTTTTCCCCTAGGTACTAGGCTAGGTGCTGCGGGAAGTTTACTAATGCATTGGTGTATTTATTACCTTCTTCCATTGTATTTTATTTATTGTTTTTATCTTACATGCTGCCCAGAGTCACTATAAGTTGTTCAGCCTATACATCTGATTAATAAATAAACTAATATAATGTAAATTGGCTTTCTGAGCTTTCAATAAATGCCCGCATGGAAATGTAGAGAAAGCAATCATGATTTTGTATATAGCATGTGGCATTTTACAAAATCAGATTGGAAAATTGCTTAGACTAGGCTAAAAACATTTATCCATCTAATTTAATCATGAATATTCAGAGTAACACTAGTTCTCCAGAACCATTTACAGAGGCTCATCCTATATTTGCTATCTTTTTCACTGGAGATGTAAGATAGAGACCCTGAACACTTCAGAATGGAAAACAGTTTTATTCTCCTGAGTAACAGAAATATAGGTCTCACCTTTCCCCAAATATTGGATAGCTTGATCAACAGGCCCATCTGAAATCATATCACACTCCAGTTGATGCCTCAAAACACAGTAAGATTGTATGAAACAGAGAGACAACATTATAGTCACACATATCAGCTGTCAATACAATCTCAACTTCTTGTTTCTCTTTCTGAATGGCTCTGAATTACTCAATACTTAGTTTTACTTAGTCCTCCTCCCCACAAATCATTTATTAATGAGCTTCTATTTACCCCGTAGAATTGCAGAGATCTAACTTTCTTGTAGATTTTGTCACAATATGATCAAAACCAAAAACAAATAAAGTACCGTGAGACATTTATAGCTTTCCATACTAGGTAATGGGAAACTGGAGCTCTGTTTTTCCAGATTCATGAGCCAGAATTGGAACCAACTGGGATGGGCTGCTTCTTTGACTGATCCAAAGTGAGTTGGGTTAGACATCAAACAGATGGGGCATTGTTCGCATAGTGCTATCTCATGAGCATCTGAATTGTCCATGCTGGGTGCTGATGATTGTACAAGAGGTTGACAAAGACTGCCAAAGGCACATCTTCAAAATGGGGAGATCTGTTGGGCCACTTTAGTAGATATTCTTGTCCTTTGCCTTTCAGTGAGTTTTTAATTGTTCCATCAGACATTTCTCTAATGATGTAAACAACATTTAGGAGAATTTTTCCCACTGAAAACATTTTTAAAGCCCTGAACAATTATATTCCTGCTATCTTACTTTTATTTCTCACCATTGAAATGCATTAATGAAGACAAGGGGGAAAGATATTAACTCATGTGGATGTTTTTCTAAATTATGCACACCCACACGCACACCCACACACACATACATATATACATATACACACACACATACATACACATATACCCATACATACAACACACATACACATGCCAAAAGAAGGAGCTTTTTAAAATTGTGCTGTTTCTTTTTATATGTGATATTGGTCAGAATCCAAAGAACAATGAAATTCATTAAACAAACTGAGGGTTGGGAGGGGAGGCTAAAGTTGTTTTTTTTTTGTCCAAACATCAAAGCTCTGTATTGCATAGCAAACTAATTTTGGAAATGATGAGAGATTCAAAAGCAATCTACAATATGGCATGAAGTTAGCTGTTCAAAGAACCCAAACTCCAGTGAGCTAATCAAGTTCCTCTTAGGATCTTAAGCAGCTCTTCGGTTCCGGATACATCAAAAAGAATGAGCTCATCTTTTGACTACAGCCTTTTTGGGATGGTTTCCATTGACCTTATTGTTTATCTATGCTCATTCTGAAACAATGTTAACTATTTCTCTTTTTTAAGGAAAAAAAACCCTGCTTGGTACAATGGAGAATAATGGCTTCAAATCATCAGATGGAATATTGATGCCATGCAAACTTTTTACAAAAGTCAATCTCTGCAAGAGTGCATCTATGGAAAGTCAATTTTGCTTTTCCAAGGACAGGATACAATAAAGTGGGTGAGCATGTTGGTCCATAGATGAAAAGTTGCAGAGTGAGAGAACAAGAGAGAACAACACAGGGAATTTATAGTGGATTGTCCTTACCTACAGATTCATGAAGTGTTGGATGGGTTATAAAGAATCTCACTAAATAATTTCCAGCTGCATCGCTTGCCCTGGCAGCCAAATCCACAATGCCTCCTGGGCAGATCAGATCACCTTCCCATCAGGCTTGGAAGAAAGGGAGACAATAGCAGAGATCCTTAAGCCTCATCTATCTTCTTACTGCCAGGTCTCAAGCAATCAAAGCCAAATTATGAAGCTCCCAATGAACTAACTGTACTTCACCTGGTTTACAGGCATGTGGCAATTCATAAAATCTGATAGAAATCTGAATAGACTGGAAAACTTAGGAGGGGGGTGGGACAGGGATGGCTTTGGAATCCAAAGTGTATTAATAAAGCATAGCCACAATCTTTACTTGCAGGGACGATATGACTGAAGCTGTTGCAGAGGCACACGCTATTTTCTCTCTGTATTTCTCAGGCACTGGCCAATGCTGCATTCAGCAGAATTAAGGAAATGTGGGGAGGCCAGATTAGGTTTACCAACATTATTATTTTGATATGTCAAAGTAAGAGCTGCTGATTGTATGTAGGAACTTGGATATAAAACATCCACATTTTTTCAGAATGTTGAATTCAGTTAAAATGCCGCTGCTAGAAGAAAATGTGCACAAAAATATACATATTAAAGAATGTTATGCAAAAAAGGAGGTAATTTCCTATGGAAATGAAAAATGCAAGAAGGGGAAAATGTATCCACAGCACTGAATACAATAAGACAATGGTGCATAACAATGGATGCAAAATTATACCAAAGTTTTCTCCTGAATTAGTCAACTGTGGAGCTAAAGAGAATTTATGCTTTAAAAAGTGAGAAACTTGGCAAATATGCAATCGACAGACATCCAACACCAGCATTTGTTCAACGCTGATTCCAAGTGTTTCTGCTCCCAAGGTGACAGTGCGTATCCCACTGATTAAAGCACTGCCTTTCCAATGCTAATTCTTCACTGCAGTTTCCTAAAAGTTAAATGAGCTAAGAACTTGCCTTCTATTGAATCAGATCTTTTACTTATATAAGGGTCTTCCTTAAGACTGAGTTGAAGTGGTTTCCACCAGTCCTTGGGCTAGCCAAAAAATAAGCTGACAGAAAACGTACTGCCCCCATTTCCAGTGCTCCTTGTTCCACAATACCCAGGCTGGCAGAGTTAAGGACAGGAACTGATGGGCTGTCCCTGACTTCATTTCCTCTCCCACCAGGTTATACTCTCAGGTGTGGTATGGGGTAAAATGGGGCAAGTTTAATAGGTCCTCAGAATGGTGGCGTTAGCATCCTGTCATATTGCCCAACTAACAGGTAGCAAGTGCCAAGAGAAGGCACCAGGTGAGCTGCATTAAGACAGGCAAGCACTATGGAATGTGCCAGGCAGACATTATGCTGGCAGATGCCTCTCTAGAAGCCAGATGTTTGGTCTTTTCTGGACCCAGGCCAAAATGATCATAAAGGGCAGAGCCCAGTGGCCGGAGTAGAAAGGACATGCCCTCAGAAACCCAGTGTGGCCAATAGGAGCTGGACAGCTTCCAACTCTTGTCTCTGTCAGCAACCAAAGCATTAGTGAAGCACACCAGATTGTATCCAGTTGTGTTGGTAGAAAAAGGAAGACCCTACTTTAAGACTAGAGCTACTAAGAATGCCTCAGGGGCTGGGGATGAGACAAAGGCAATGCCATAAGTAATTGGAGAAAAAACAACATGGTCACTGGGGTATATTTGTGCCATGATGAAGAGCAAGTGAGGAGGACCCCTTAGTGTAGTAGTATCTTTCTTCTACAACTGGCAGTAGCTCTTCACAGTTTCAAGCAATTATTTTCACCCTGCCTGAAACCTGAGACATTGGAGATGCCAATATTTTATGCCAGGAGTAGGACGCGTTTCTTCATCCAATAGCCATTCTCTTCTCTCTATTTTCTTCTTCCTTACTCTTTTTTGCCTTGATGCTCTTCTTATTAGTGAGATCAACACTCAAAGTACATAATACAAGATTTAAAAAAGAGTTTGAGTTCTGGTTCAACATTTACTCATGAATTGGTACATAGCACCATTTGGAGTACAACTTGATATGATATTTGAATTGGAAAACTGAACTGTTTATAGTAACATAAATTAAACCAAATATGAATTATTGCTGAAGTTTTAGTAACACATTTTATAAATTAGTTTTCTTCATTTGTTAAACAAGCCTTTTGGAAGTAACCGACTTTGTTTTTGTTGCAATTTTTTTTTTAAAAAATGCAAGTGAGTTGGATTTACTGATTTTCACTGTGTAGCTCATAAGGGCCTGTTTATTTGATTCAGCCAGATTTTCTAACTGTTAAATAATATTTATTTATTTATTCATTCATTCATTTTATTAAATTTGCATGCTGCCCATCTCCCCCAACTGGGGGAGGGGGGCAATAAGCAAATAAACCTTGAATTTGCTTAAATAAGAAAAAAAAAATCATTCAGATTTCATCCAGGATAGTTGCAATGGCTATCAAAATGAGCTGTGATATGGCCAGTTCTCAGAGCCTCAGTCATGTAAGGTCTTGGAGCAGTTTTACATATGACAGTGCCTCCAAGGCTCACTTGGCAGATCACTCACCATGGGTCAGAAGACACACTTTTCTAAATCGAGTGAGTGCTTAAATTAATGAATAAGCAAAGCCTGATTTAACTCTGTAGAAAAGGGTCTATTCCTGTATCAGAGGAGAAGACAAGAACCTCACTGCAGAAGACAGGGTCTTTTTATTTGCATCTAACTTCTCTACAATCCAACATCCTGTCCTTTCTTGTCCACTGATAAAGGGGCTTGCCAAATACTTCTCTGTTTGCAGCAGAAGTGCAAGGCCCAGGCTTTAAACACTCCAATATCTATTTTTGTATCCAACAGTCAGTTCCCAGGTGGTTTTGGGTTCCTAAAATTAGAAGTGATTAAGCTAATAAAAGTAGAGACCAGGATAGACTAAGACAAAATAGGGTTGTGTAATCAATCCCAAACAAAAGAAGAGCTGATGTGGATTACAATTTGCTTCACCTTGAAATGAGAACATGAAGTCCTCCACAGCAAAGGAATCAAAAGTTTGTGTCTCAGTATCTGGATGGCTGTCTGTCTGCTGCTGAGGAAGCACATTATTGCCTTTGAAGAGCATTTGGTGCCATTACTTCCCACCTCCCAAACAGCCTATTTATTTTTCTTCCCCAATTACTCTTCCAAATCAAAAGATTTTACTGTATATCAGCTGCTTTAAGATCCAGATGTTCTGATCTTTTTTTACTTCTGTAGACAAAACCAGTGCGTTGTATCTCAGCAAACAGTCAAACTGAACTCTCAAATTCTAAAAACTGAAAGGAGGGAGGAGACCAAATTTTTGGAGAGTCTCTCCTTTGGATGCAGAACTCTGGTGTTAGCATTTTTAAAATGTCAACCTGTAAAGGTTGTTTGTCGCACAATGTCTTCAGCAGTATCCAGTAGGTGCCTCTAAACATTATACTAGTGTATTCTGGACACCATTTCAAAATATTAGGGCCTTTAAAAACATCACAGCAAAAGTACATTACAATCTGAATACTAGAAAATAAAATAAATACTGGAATAGAAGTGTTTCCTTGATAGCAGATATCTGAAACGTGTACAAATGCCACACAACTGTACATCTCTTATGCTCTTATTGTATCATCTAGGGGGGAAAACACCACTTGATGTTCAGTGCTCCTAGGAGGCTCCAACATGTTTTTGGGGGGACACTCAGAACATACTTGTAACATGGTTCTTCTTCCTGCCTTGTGGCCTCCTAACCACAAATCAGTCTCATCCCATGATTACAATATTTTGATTCATGAAAGATAGGTTTCTATTTCAAATCTCAAATTACACCAGGCTTGTACTTGTGTTTACTACCATGAACAAAGATGCACACCACTCTTGCTATTTTCTTTCACACAAAGTTTGAATGCAAACTTTGCTTAGGATTATATAACTTTATGGTTAATCTGAACTCAAAATCAAGAGTTTGTTGTGGGAATAAAATTGGAAGTAAAGTCTTATGTAAGCCTCCCTAAGTGTGTACTGTAAATGTAACTAAGTGGCAGCAGCAGTTAATACTTTGTTCTTCTTCCCTAGCATCTTGGTTGTAAGCATTATATTGATGACTTGCTGTTGGAAGTTTTGCTTTCGTGGACCATTTTATTGCAAAATCGTGAAATATCTTCCTGATGTCAGATTATTTTGCAAATTCATATCCAGTAAGTGGATATCCATAGTAAGTGAAAAACCGGTACAGTACACCTATGAGGCTGAATAATAATTATACACACTTTAACGTAAATTAGTGCAGTAAGGTAAAAGCCTGTATGTGTTGTTACTTGCAGATATTTTGAATCTTAAAATTGTCTTAACTTCACTGGCTCTCGCTGATCTTGGGATCTATGTCTCTTATTATGATAATGCACTATCCCTCCACCAGCTGTTCTTTCTCCTGTTTATGTACAAGGAACTCTAGGATCAGTAGCTCTAGAGAGAATATATCACATAGGAAAGTTCCTATCTCTGTGTTTCTCCAACTATTAGATTAATTGCATAAATCCACATTTGCTGTCCAAGAGAAGGGCCTGGCTATGCAACCTGCTGCTCAGAATGTGACTTCTTCTGTTGCAATACTGCTTGTAACTGACTCCAACAAATCTCATAAAATATAGACAATGTGGACATAAAAACAAGGAAGCAGCTTTCTGTAAACATCCTGAAATACTATCTAGTATTTGGCCTCAAATTTTCCCTCATGATAATAAAATTACAGGCTGGAGCATGTCCCCACCATCTCTTAATCTGCTTTTAGGATCTGCCTGGACAGTAGAAATATGGGCCTCCATGTCACACTTTTCCAATTCTGTTGCACTGAAACTACAGCAAACTGTCTTAGTCATTTCTAGTGGTACTCAACAAGATCTAATGAAAGCTTAGGGTGCCCTTAAGAGTGCTTATGCTATAAGAAGAGGCCATTTTCTTGCTAAGCTTGAGTAGATAATTGACAATTGGAGTTCTGGTGCTTTTCTTAGCTTGGCTCCTGCATTGATAGGTGGTGACATTTTGGAATTCCCCATCTAGCAGTCCAACTGGCAAACATTTAATAGAACTTGGAGTGGCTGACTCTGCTGATGACAGAAGCAGGTGAAGCAATGGACAGATTTATTTGAGCCTTGGCAGTAAAACCCGGGGCACCCTATCTCCTATTCTTTTCTGAACTCCCACACCCAGTCCCCCACCATGCAGCTCACTAAGTACTTGATTGCTAATTGCTTAATGAGCTGCTGAAACAGAGGAGGAGCTGCTTAAGAACAATTGAAGAATTGTAGGTAATTAAAATCAACTGAAAGGAACTGAGAGGAAAAGAGTGAGATTCACTTGGAAGAAGTTAAAAGTGCATGAGCACCAAGGGTTAGTTCGGGTGGGAAGTACTTGTGGTAACTGCTATTATCTCTGATTCTTCTATAGTTATGAAGTAACTTTCTCAATTAGTTTCTCTAGGCCAGAGATGTAAATCTTCCTGGTATGGCATTTAGCCCCCAGAGAACTCTTGCCCGTTAATTGGAAAAGAAGGGGGAAATTATTAAATACATAATGAATTCTATTAATTCTATTTATTTTTATTAAATGTAAATGAAGTGAAATGTACTTTTTGTTTTGATCACACCCACTACTTTGGTGAATGTGGCCCTCAGAAAGTTAAGGGTGTTCCTGGGCCGAGAAAACATTGCACATTGTGCCAGGATGACTAATGCTGTGTTATTATGTTACTGATGGTAATAAGTTAACAACAACAAAAAATGACAAGGGAAGGATGTGGTTTACTGATGTTTCAAAAGAATAAATTTTATTGCAGAAGATAAATGAATTATTTTTGACTGAACTATAATTTATTTTTCACTCCTTTAATACCAGCATGAGTTCACTCATCATCCAAACTCTCACAGCCTTTATTTGGACCAAGCTTAGTGAGACAATTCTGAAGTGATATTTTGTTGTCTCAGCTGTTCTTATGAAGAAAGCAAAGCCAAGGTCTCATGGTTTGTCTTTCCTCAGTTAACCTGTTCATTGTCCATTCAAATGCATTGGTTGTCCATAATGTAAATTATGTATCCATGATAGAAAGTGAAAAATTGAGAAGGACCAAAAAACTAACCTTATATAGCTATGGTTACAGCTAGGGATTGGTTGCAAGCATCCCATTCTCATAATCCTGATCTTTGATTTCTTTCAGCCCCACTGTATGGACAATAAAAACAAAAGCCCTACAGAGAAGCTTACCCTGATAAAGGGCTTTAGTTAAATAAGTGGACATTTGCTTGCCTATCCTGACAAGAAACTACTCAGGGCATGGAATGTAGACTTACTTTTACAGCAAAAAGCCCTCAGTAACTCTGATCCTCTCATCCATATTACATTTTTCTCCCAGGCATCACTACAAATTGTGCCTTCATCTTCTTCAACTTGATTGCTCTTCAGAGAAGTCAGCCTTTGCTTTTCATAGAATCATAGAGTTGTAAGTTACCTGTGAGGTCCTCTAGTCAAACCCTCAGCTCAGTGCAGGAATTCCTAAAGCATCTCTGATGGATGACCATCAGGTTTTTCTCCAGGGAAAGGTATTGCACCACTTTGTATGGCAGCCCATTCCTCTAGCTGATAACTCCTACACCAGGATGGAAAGGCTTGTCTGAAGGGAAGGGAACGTGATATGTCACCCATGTGCTGAGAGCTTTAATAAAAATAAAACCATGGATTATTAAAGTTCATGCCTTAGTGAAAGCCTTCATGCATATAGCTGCACATGAGGATATCCAAGGAAGAGTAATGTCATGTGAACAAGGGTAATGTCACAATGCTTCTGTGCTGAACAGGTCATCCTTTTGTTAATCTGCCCTATTTGTGAAAATGAGGGTTAAGGATAAGGGTTGTTAAAGACAAATGAATGGCAGGCAAGTTATTATCAGAATTTGGAGAGGTTGTTGCAGTAGATGGCATGTTGCCTTTTTTTTTTTTTAACTTGAGCTTTAACAATCTTGTACCATCTTGCTTATACCAATATGGAGGCCGTCTTCAGCTATTTTCCAAAGAAAAAAAATCTGACTGACAAGGGGAAAAAAGGTCCAAGGTAATGCAACCTTTACAGCATTTGAAGAGAAATAACGAGATGCCAGTCTCTATTTTCTGGGATTTTGTAAACATTTTCTGATAATGTCGCATCAGTCTATAACACTGGCCAATATAAGATAAATCAGAAGTCCTGGAAGAGTTCTGTATAATCTTTTGGGAAAAGTTCAACAGTTATTAAATAGATGTAGACTCATTGACACCAGGATAGGTTTTATTATTATTACCTTATATTATTACCATTAATTGTATTGTTCTTGTTATAACTTGGATTTTATATATTTCCTTGAGTCTGTATCAACCTGTGGTGGTAAAAAAATCACATAAACAAAGAAACCTCTATTAGCACTTTACTCTTCACCTCTGCCATTACAAACATTACAAATTTAGGAATCTAGTTTAATAGATACTATTAAAGTAAGGAAGGAAAAAGGAACATCAATGGAGGCAGAACTGGATGTGCCATGTGGCCTGACCTATACCCCTAAGGTAGCCTGTTGTCCCCAGATAGGCAGAATGCTATTCCATTACCAATGTTGATACAAGACTTAGCAGAGTTTAGGTTTAGCCACCAAAGTGAAGGAAGCTTTAGTTTTCAAACATGAACAAGCTGGGGATGCCATCTTATTTTTTTCACCTCCAGAAATAAATGTCTGGGCTATTTCTCTGCTCGTCAGCTGTTTCTTGGAGGACACCAAAACTAGCAAACTCATGCAGAGGCTTACTTGCAATGGCAGTCCTGTCTGTGCAAATGCCCAAACCATAACCCTGCCAGCATGGAGACCTTCTGTGCTGCACTGAGGAAGAGTTACAACCTCTCCCAAGAGCATTTCTTTTGCTCTGGGAATGAAGTAGACATTCTACTACAGATAATAAAACCTAAGGACTGCAGCGCTAACAGTTCCACACCCATTTGACATGCTCTTTACAAATAAATTATTGTTACCAAGAGGAGAATAGGCCTCACTGGACACCGTGCAGATTCTCCACCAATGAAGGACAATCATTTCCTTATTCCCTGTGATCTGACCATCCTCCACCTATCCCCCTTTCACATACTTATAACCTTGCTAAGCCCTGAGATAATTGCCTCTACTGAGATTAATGATCCGCTAGGGCTTGTGGACCCGGGTTCAAACAATGAAGCCTTTGAGCACCGCACCCCTTCCTTTTTTTCTCCTTGGGTACAGTAGCCTTTTGGTCCATTTTTTTTTTTCCAGTTGAAAGTCTCACTTATTCTAAAGCTGAATTTGGCAGCTAGCCCAGAGCCAGATGGAACTTAACTGCTCTCTAAGAAAAAAAATGTGAGCAAAGGGAATTAGAGCTGTAATTTCTTCATCAGGGCATTAATTTCTCTCCACACTTGCCTGCTCCCCCACCCCATCCCCAGTGTTTTCTCTCATCTGGAAATTGGTATGCAAAAGCCAAGGAACCTGTCAAGCAAACAACCACCAAAACAACAATTTACAAATAATGTTAGTTGTGTTTAGTTTTGGAGAAAGAAGACATAACTGGACCGAAAAACAGCCTACCTGTGATGGGGTGATGGCATAAGAAGAAATCCATCAGGCCATTTCATGTAGTTGAAATACTGTTGCTAAAATATTTGTTCTTGAAAACAGGAGTGACCGGTTTGACCCAGTCACTGGGGTGCCCGTGCTGGGAGGTTGTGCACTCGGACTAATCTTTGAGTGAATGGAATTGCCAACAATATTTTGATAAAGGAAAAGTTGAACTTAATTTAGAATCCTAGGTAGATGCAATAGGTAAATAATCTGGAGGGAAAATAAAATAGCGTAAATGTTGGTAGGGGAAGGATGTGTCTACCCTTACATTTTCACTGGATTTGGCCCAAAGTGAAATTGGAGGATAATTCTTCCAAATGAAACATCTGGGGAATTTTGAGGGCAGCCCAAAGATTTTTATAAGGCATCATTTCTCAGAATGTGGTTTTGCACCAAAGTAGGAATTTTCTTCTCCACATAAAGAGACAGAAGATCCACAGTTTAAGTATGTATTTTGGTAGAAAATACAAGTCTTTCACTTGAAACAGAAATGACAAGTCTTTCACTTTCCTCTTAACACCAGTGATAGCCAGGAAGTGGCCAGCTAATGGAAAGCACTGGCCCCCATTGTGTTAGGGCACAGGGAAATTCCTATTCTTCCTAAATCACTGAAAGGTGATGGGATACCTGTCAAGATATACTGCTATGTTTTTCAATTGTCACCGAACAAGTGAGCAATTGTTCACTGGGTAATTGTTCTTCCTACATTCAGGGTGGAAAAGAAATTCAGTCCATGAAGATTTTTCAATTACTAGAACAGTTTGGACTGTCTAACTTTATACACATGAAAGCTAAATCTGAGATGCACACCATGCACATCTCGGAAAAAACTCATGCAAAAACATACACACGTGGAGAACATGCAAATAAGGCACACGTTGGAGCAGAGTATACAAAGAAGAACATTTTTCTGCAGGAAAACTTGCTGGCAAAAAGTGCACCCAGTAGAACAAAATGCTTCCTGAGGAGGATAACAAATGCACATTTATGCAATTTTTCCTGCCAAATTTCTGAACAGTTCGATGAAAAATTCAGGAAAACGAAAGTCAATAAAATCCTTTGTAAGAAATAAGAGACTTGTAGGCTGTTGACTCAGGTGCCACTGCCTGTACCACCACCACCTGCTAAAAACTCTTGATAAAGGCAAGAATTCTCACTCCCACAGTATGGTGGAATCCAGCATTTCCCACTTACAGGCCAGGCAGCCTGCTTTGATTTTACATCTGTCTGGATTGGGGACAGGGTGCAGTGGGCATGAGGGTGTGGGTGGGTAGAAAGATTATTTTCAAGAAACTCTGCACACAAAGCTATATCTTGAATAGCTGTTGGGTGAGGGATTGATGTGACAATATTTGTAGTAAATACGTGTGTGCTAGTGTTCCCATTTCTCCCCAGTCCTTATGCTAGTGGTACTTTCAAGTTGTACTAGTACAAGAGTCACTTAGAATTAAAGTGCTTTTGTTCACCAGTAAGTGCAAATGAATTTATCTACAAAAAGGGGCTGCTTGCATGCAGTTATGTTCCCAACATTATCAGGCGAAATCACTGCTTGGGTAACAATTTCCACTGCAGCAGATCCTATTGGTAAGACTGCCCAGGCCTTCAAACTGCTGGAAAAGTTCCCACAGAAACCGGTAATTAATGTCAGACTAATAAGAGTTTTTGCATCCTCCTTATAAGAGCTTATAAAAGAGAATATAATTTTTCCTGGAATTGATTACCTAATTCATGGCTCATTGTGTTAAGCTTGCTGATATTTATTTAGTAGGTTAGCTAGTTGGTTGCCCTGGAAAATTATCATACAGTGCAGTGTTTCCCCATCATGGCAATTTTGAGGTTGTGTGGACTTAAAATTGCAGCATTCCACAGTCAGCATGGCCATTGATGAGAATCCTGGGAGTTGTAGTCCACACACCTGGAAGTTGACAAGGCTGGGAAATTCCAATATAGAGCATTAATTTGTTTCTAAGGCTGCTGCAGAAATGCTCTGGACAAGACACAGTTTCAGTGATTGAAATCAAGGGTTGTCAGGTATGTAAGGTGAAAACCTTCCCCAACTTCAGAGTGGAAGAAGAGATTCAGGTGGAGAGATGAACCTTTGGGCAGATATAAATTAACCTACAATTAAATAAAGAATTAATAATTCAGGGAGTCTGGATCCAAATTAATCTTATTCTATGCAGTTGTGCTTTCAGAATAAATACAGAAATTAATGGGGGGGGGTTCCCCCTGGGGATGACAATATATAACAAAATTGCACCACTGTCATGGCATTATATAGGCTGCCCTATAATGTGTTTTTTTTCTCTACATTGTCTGTGACAACAGTGCAATGCCATCAATGAAGTACTTTCCTCAAGGAAGTTCATATATTTAATTGGTGATTTTGAAAGTTCAAATGCAGGCTAATTATTGCTTTTTTAAAAAAAACAAAACAATAATAAAGTCAAAGTAGACAATTGGCTTTTTCTCCCCCGGAAGCCTTGTTTTATTTCCCTTTCAGTCTTCCCTGCTATTCCCAGCATCATTTTGATTTTCTTGATACGTCTCTAGTATTTATTCTTATAATGTCATAGAACGTTGCTATAACTCGTGTCTAATATGAGGAGAAAGGTCATTATTGGAGATCTGAGAAGGACATGCTCAGGAAGGCAATGGTATGTAATTTAGAGCCCAGGTGGATTACACTGCCTATTTATATATTTTAAGCTTGCTACAATTGCCTCAGGAACAGTTTATCTGATTCAGTAATGTGACACACTCTCCCTTGTTTTGACAGTTGCTTCCAACTGATTATTTCAGTTCAGTGTATTTTGGAAACTGTTGCATCAAAGATGATGCTCTGATTCACAAGATTGACCCCTTGGGGTGGGTGGGGGAATGTTGTAAGTTTCATATGCTCCAGTTTCCAAAATAGCAGATAAGTATAGTGTTTTTTGTTTTAAAAATCCATATGTCTGGATTTGGATACCAGATACTTACAGAATCCCCAGACATGCCCTTGGTTGGATTACACCAAAATTGCAATAATGCTAACTCAGGGAGGGAGTTGTATCATGATAGTACTGTAATAATCTTGCAAGAAATCTCTGTAGTAGTCGGTAATGTACTTTTACAACTTCTGTTTCATGGAAAGGACATAAGAATAGCAGAAAGAACCTCATTGGTGTCATAACGGTCACCATGAACAGATCTATTACAGAACCAAGAGTAGACCCCTCTCCCTCCCTCAAGGGAAGCTTTTCCTTTGCACAGATTCAGTTGCACTCATTCCTAACTGGGGGGGGGGCTCCAAATGGTCATTCACACCCTAGTCACATCACATGTGGGCTACTCAATGTGCCCTATGTGGGACTATCCTTGAAACCACTAAGAAACTATAGCTGATCCAGAATGTGGCAGCGTGGGCTGTGATGGGCATGCTGTGGTATGTCCATGTAACACCACTGCTCTCTAAGCTGCACCGATTGACATTTAGCTTCCAGGTACAATTCAAGGTGTTGGCTACCACTTATAAAGACCTTCATGGTATAGGGCCTGGCTATCTCAGGGACCACCTACCTCTGATCATTTCTGCTTGCTCTGTATGATCAGAAAGCGTGAGCATGTTCCACGTCTTGTTGATTAAACAATGTCACCTGACAGAACCCAGGACCCAGGCCTTCTCTATCATGGCTCATGCCCTCTGGAACAGCATCCCCCTAGAGACTGACATGGCCCCCACCCTGAGTTTTTTAAAATGGTGTTTGAAAACATGGCTTTTCCCAAGGCCTTGGGCTAGGGTGGGCAGTGACCCAAGTGTTAGGTGAATGTTTCCTTTGTTCTACTTTTAATGTTGTACGCCACTCAGAGTCTTACAAAGTTGAGTAGTTCTGCGTTACCAATCAAATTCTGCAAGCTCCCTCCACTTTGTGTTACCTAATACCTTGAACCCTGATGTCAAAATTTCTTAGTGCCCTAGACTGGTGCCAAAATGACAGGCATATTTCAAAACATAGGACCATACAAGGCCAATCAAATTGTGGTCTTGGTGGAGCAGGTTAGACCTTTTCATCTTGCTTTGTATAGAATAGTACATGGAGTATTTCTTCCCCCATGCCTATTTCCATGCCAGAAAGAACCAAGGAAAAGAGGTGCATTGCACCATTCAAATACTGGTGCCTGGTCTGCATTAAACAATCTATCTGGCTATCTTAATAGATGGGAAAAACAATGTTTCTGTACCTTTATCAGATGTATAGAAGAATGAATGCTGGACCCAGATCATGCAGGGGAAGATAAAAATGCTGGCTTTTGCATAACTACTAAGTTATGGGTGAAATGTCCTCTGTTGGTTCCAGGTGTGAGCCACTGATATGCATTTCAACTGACTTCTCTTTGGGTTGCCTTGTATCTTGGCCTTTTTTTCCCCTTCTGGAAAAAAAATTGTAATTTCAAGGGTGGGTGCCACTTTGCCTCTTCTGTGGTTAAAAAATAAATTTCCTTCCACACCTGTCAGAAAGTCTGGAATTGTGATATCTGCTCCATCAAAGTCAATAGTTGCTGCTGCAGCCCTTTCATATTGCCAGCTCACTATACCAGGCCACCTGTCAAAAAGCTGGTCAGTTTTTCTCCTTGACCTGACCTACATCTACCCTAGGAATGGACTTTCTCAAATAGACTGCCTTCAAGGGTTTTTTGGCTCCAGCATTGTGATTGCAGTTGGGGGGTGGAGGGCAGGATGCATTCATTTTGTGTGTGTTGTGCGGGGAGGCTCATTCTCCTTTTTAGCTCAGAGTAGAATCGCTGGAAAAATTGAAATGCAAACCAAAGTGGAAATCATGAAATGCAAACCAAAGTGGATGAGCTTTCCTCCTCATGACAGAAGCCAGGACAAACAAAATGTTCTGGAAAGCAATCCTGACATATCTATCTGAAAGTCAGATCCAGTGAATTTCTTGGAGACTATTTCTGAGTAGACATGCATAACTTTATAAAATTTGGGGTTGGGGGCAGTAATCCTAGGTTGGAACTTCTCTAAAAATGCAATGAAGGCACTGACATGAATGATGCCATGTTCTCAAGAATCTGACAGGTTCAGTCCTCCTGTACATCTATGTGAGTTGAATAAAAAGTCAGCAACAGGTTGCAAATGCATTCAGCTGATTGTGCTTACAAAGTTTCCTTAACAGTTGGATTTCTCATGGAGGTAAAGCATGCAAGATTGTTGAGCAAATGTTCTTACATTCCTTCTACCAGTAGACCTTAATAAGTTACACACACAAAGCTTTCGAAATGTCTACATTCTCACTAGTGTTTCAAGCAGACTTTGTGCATGTTCTCACCCCATCACGTTCTTAGGCTTTGAATATCTGCAGAAAGCCACCAAATTGCGCCAAACTTACTTCTTTGTAAGTACTTTATTTGAAGTCTGGCCTTAATCCTAAACTTAATTGATTCCATGAGTGTTAAATGATCATGCTTTTCCCTGTTCAAATGTCTACCTGATCTTTTTGCATCATAGATTGCATTCCTTTACACCAGCCTTGACACTTTCCAGATATGTGACTTTCAACTCCCAGAATTATTGGGAATAGACAACCTTGCCAAGGAATTCTGGAAATTGAAGTCTTTACTTTTGTAGAGTGCCCAGTTTGAGAAAATAACTATGCATACTTGATTGGGCATAAGACCCACCAAGTAAACATGCTTCTAAACAAATACTTAGGATAGTAATGCATGGATGTATCAGCCAAACAAAAATAAAGCAAACATATCAAGCATTGTCCAGCAATGTTAACTTATTCCTATAGAAAGGCAGTGTGACCATTGCAAAAGAAAATGACTGTTTGATTTCACAAAAATATTGAATTAAAATTAGCAGCTGGGTCAAACAAATATGACACACATATGGAAACCCTCACAAAGTTAGTCACTCATAGTGAATTGAATAAAAGAGGAGAAATGTAATAAACATGGTAGTAACATCCTATATCTTAGCAACCACAACATCTTAGCACAGGCTTTGTCCACACAACATGGATGTTTTTTGAGCCACGTTCTATTAAAAATGTATTTATTTGTCCCAGTTCACATACTAACTTGATATAACCCATGGTTTTCACATTACACTTGCTGGGTTCAGACAATAGACAATAGGTGCCTAACAGAAGGATCTGCTTTTGTATCCCATTCTAATCAGGGCCAATTTATTTATTTATTACAATATGATTATACTGCCCTGCTTCTCGTGACTCAAGGCAGTTTACACACTAAAAATACAATTACATAATACATATCATGAGAACCAGTTTGGTGTACTGGTTAAAGGCACCTAACTGGAAACTAGGAAACCATGAGTTCTATTCCCACCTTAGGCATGAAACAAGCTGGGTGACTTTAAGCCTTTCACACACTCTCTCAGACCCAAGAAGAAGGCAAGGTCAAACCACTTCCTAAAATCCTGCCAAGAAAACTGCAGGGACTAGTCCAGACAGTCTCCAGGAGTCAACGTTGATTTGAAGGCAACAACAACAAACATGGGCCAGACCCCTTATATACCCTAGAAAACTGTTGGAATGAGATGGTTTTGTGGAGCGCAAGCAAGATGGGGGAGCACGTTACCTCAGTGGACACGATGTTCTACAATGTGAGGTACACCACTGAGGAGGCACAACTCTAGGTATCCATCCCTTCAATCTCATTTGGGGCATGGACATACAGCAACCCTTCTAAAAATTTGTTTGTTTATTTATTTATTAGAATTATATAAAGCCACCCATCTTAAAGCACAACTCTGGGCAGCTCACCACAACAATAACTCCCCCCCCCCCCCCAAAAAAGCAATAGAAACAATAAAACCAAAATCTAGCATTTCAGCCACCCTTCTTTGATGCATCCAACAGAATCATCCCTAGACTCCAGCCTTACCCTATCCCAATGCTTAGGGGAACAGCCAGCTCTTTACAGTCTTCTGGATTGCTAAAAGGGTGGGAGCCTGCTGGGTCTCAGGGGGAATGCTGTTCCACAGGCCAGGGGCTGCTATGGAAAAGGCACACTTCCCAGGTCCCACTAGATGGCAAAATTTAAAGGAATTATTGGAATGGGCACATACCCCCAGGGAGAGGTGGTCTCACAAATAATGTCACTCAGTGCTTGATAAGTAGCACCTAATGTCACTCAGTGCTTGATAAGTAGCACCTAGTGGTGATAAGTAGCACCTTGAATTGTACCCAGAAAAAGATTAGGAGCTGGTACAGCTCACACAATGATGGTGTAATATAGAGAAACCAAGGGGTGCCCAACTTTGCACACACCACAACATTCTGGATGAATTGTAACTTCTGGGTGGTCTTCAGGGCAGCCCCATGTAGAACTCATTGCAGTAATCCAACCTGGAAGAGACCAAGTCATGAGTGAACATGAGCAAGTCTTCCTGATCCAAGAATGTTACACAAGGTCATTTTGTGAATGAGGCCCCCTGAGGCCATAGCTGCCATCAGCTCCTTCAACCCCCAAATTGTGCACCAGCTTTCTTCAGGGAGGTGCTAGTCCATCCAGAGTCAGAGATCACATCACCAGACCCAAGTGCCAAAAACCCAAAGCCACTTTGTTTTGCTAGGGTTGAGTCAGAGCTGGTTCTTCCCCATTCAGATTCTCACAGCCTCCAGACACTGGATCAGCAGTGAAGTGGCATCACCTGCCCAGCCAGGGGTGGAGATATATAACTCCCAATCCCTGAAACCTGTACAGAAGGATACTGTGGTCAGTAGTATCAAAAGCTGCTGAGAGATGCAGCAGGGCCAGGACAGTTGCACCACTTTCAGAGGTCATCTACAAATACAACCAATGCCATCTCAGTAAATCTCATGCAGTCAAAATGGGCTGATTCTGGCAGAAGAGATCATCTTGCAGTCCTGCTCAGCCATTTAGGCTTTAAAGGTTAAAATAGGCACCTTGAATTGGGACAGAAACCTTTTAGTAGCCAATGCAGCAGCCCTATCAAAGTGTCACCCTTCTGAATCTTCTGCCTCCTTTCAGCCATCAGGTTGCTGCATTTTGGCCCAGTTGCAGCTTCTGAGTCATTTTCAAGTCCAGACCCATTTAAAGCATGATGCAGTAGCCTAACTGCAAAGGGATGGGGACAAGAGTCAAAGCTGCAAGGAGATCCTCCTGATCCAAAAAGGCCTGCAATTGGCCCACCAGCTGAAGCTAGGCAAAGGTCCTCCTAACCATGGCTTCCATCATATTTCCAACAGCTTCAAATCCAGGTTATCATACAGAATGCTAGCACACACCAGCATGACAAGTGGCAATGCTAGGGTTTGTAGCTGTATACAGTTTGCTGCTAAGTAGGAATTAATGGATGAAGCTTTTAAAGAACATAAACATCAGGTTCTACCAGGGATGTTACTAGTAAAATTTGGCATAAACTGAAAAACTGCCTATTTGTGTCTTTGTCTGTGTGTCATAGCACAACCAATAGCACAACCATAGCACAACCAAAGAATAAAATTACCTTAGAGCTCCTAATTTCCTTTCCCTTTTTTTCCTCCACTGATTTCAGATGGAGAGAGAGCGAGAGCAAGAAAGAAAGAAAGAAAGAAAGAAAGAAAGAAAGAAAGAAAGAAAGAAAGAAAGAAAGAAAGAAAGAAAGAAAGAAAGAGGGATTGTGTTTCTAGTGGGAAAGAGCAATACAATTAAGAACGCTGTAGCTGTTTCCTGTGAAGACCACAGCCTGGCACTTCAAAGTGTCCCCTTAATAAAGGCCAGCAGGAAGTTCTGGAGTTCAACCTGCATAACCAAAGGAATGACACAACTGGTTGGTTTCCAGGAATTAGCTCATGTCAAGCCTGCCACACACATCTCTACACTGTATTCAGATAACAGGATCAAGCCAAATTAATGAAAACCACCTTTCTTACAGTATCACTACATGCATCTTAATCATAATGGCAGAGTTTTCAACCTGCCAGTGCTTGTCATTATCTGATATCCAAGCAAAAGGATGGCCCCAGGCCATGTTCTCTTTGCATTTTGCAAGCCAATTGCTAATCACTGCGTTCATTAGTCTTGTTAGTTAACTTCATCCCTCTGCCTTAGCCAAGCAAAACCATATTGGGAGACTATTCATTCCCTTACAGAAAAATAGGGGGAGAGGGAAACTCTATTTCTCACTAAGTATTGTTTGGAGATTAGATAATGTAGCTCAATGCTACATCCTTGTTGCACCACCACGTAAGCCTTTTATTCAAATCTGGGCCCTTTGAACTGAATTGTTTTCCTACCAGGAAGCAAGAAGAACCACAATTTGATGAACACCAAGAGTGTTAAAGGAGGGAGGAAATGTAACAGACATAATAATTTTAGAAGAGGTCAGATCATTAGTTCAGGATGATCCTGAAACTACTCAGGAAAATTCATACAGAAATTAGGCAGTGTGCTGCCCTCCGGTTGTTTTGGACTGTAGTTATCCTATTTCCTGACAGTTGATCATGTTAGCTGGGGTTGATGGGCAATGCCATCCTCAACATCAGGATCCACAACATCTGCCTATGTGGTATACTTCTACTCATCACAGTTTCATCATAATCTCCAAAGTCAGTCTTTGTTAATCAGATATTTATAACTGTAGGTGCTAGGAAAAGAAAAACATAACTGAACAAAAACAGTGCCAAGAATGTCTTTTCGGCCTACCCTTGCTATCTGCATTTGTCTTGTGGATAGTGTATTTGACATGGTTCCTGCATGGTCACCCCTTTGCACTGTGGAATATGACAAAAACAATTTCAATAGTATAACAGGATAGAACTATTTAGGGCTGTATGAGCAAAAACAGCATCTTGGATTGCATAATATACGCCTGACAACACTTACCTGTGAAGAAATGAATGGCCTACTTTGTTGTGGACCAACTGAGACTTGCAAAGCTAAGGGAGTGCAGCTTGCTTTGTTATTGCTTAAAAGTTGGATTTGGGCTGGAAAGGAAAACAGGATTCTCCTGGTGTTTGGAAGTTCTGTCTGCACATTAATCATCCAGGTGCAACATACAGGATGACACGGCTGAGCTGGCATGACCAGATCAGACAATAGGACATAGCAGTTTGCTAAACTTCTGCCCCAACAAGTTCTGCTGTTGAGTGAGAGAGAAATACAAGCATATCCTGGCATGAGGAAAAAGGTTTGGTAAAACAGATGCTTATTCTGATGCCAAGAGCAAAGACCAAGCCAGTGGCAGACAAATCAATCATTTATATGTTAGTGATTTGCATAATATGTAGTTCGCTTTGCCAGGCTATAGGGCACCCTAGCTCAGGAGTGAAAAAGAACATTGATCTTGATTTAGCTGGGATCAAAGTTCTTTCATGTATTTACCAACTATTAGACTCATCTGTTCTGTTCCTTCTGAAATCGGACTTTCACCCATTCAGCTTAGTCTGAATCCCCGACTCTCTTTCTTAGTCCCTCTGCTACAAAGCTTCTCACTTTGGATTCTGTGCATTGTCAACAGCTCTGTTGGATTAGAATAAATTATGTCAAGGTTCATGCAATGGCAATTAAAAGAGGGAATAACATGCAAGAACATCTAGCTTGAAAGAGATATGCTTGTCACAGTTATGGCAGTAGGAATGGACAAATAAATATGCACTGGCAGCGGTTTTGACTGATTGTACTTTTGTATACCCAGTAACAGCTCTCAGTGTACATTAGGTTGTGTGGCTTATGGATTCTCTTGTTTGCTGCTCCTGTCTCTGCCATAAACCTCCATTTTAGTGCTCTTGTAAGGCCTCAGAAAGTCATTTTAAGGAAAAAAAAATCAAATAATGAAAAAAAATCAAGATATGTAGACAGGACACAACACTGCTATCATTTTGCCCTGTGCTCAGAGTTACAAAGGTACTGGCACTGAATTGTAAAATTTGGGGAGATGATGGTCTTGTAGTACTTACAAGTCCTTACAGTGTGATGTGACATTTTAATTATTGGAAGAAGGAACTGCCCTTGATGAAAGCAACACCTGGCAAAGCCATAGTGGTAAAGTGACAAATCTGGCTGTTCTGAACGAAGCAGTGAGCATGCTTGAAATGCTCTTTAACGAGTAATAACAACATGTGCCAGGGCTGTTGTTGTTTTAATCTTGAGGATTGATGTGGGTGTTGAGAGGGAGAATAATCATTTTAAAAAGCTGGTTTATAAATACTCCCAGCCAGGCCACATTAAGGCAGCTGTTTGCTTTGCTTATGGGCTGGGACCTGTCTGTATTCTTAGGTGATTCTTTCAAACAAGCAAAGACTTTTGGATGCTGTTCTGTTTTGTAGGTGCCTCTCTATTTCCCTTGCTCAGCTGCCAGCTGTGTTGATGGTCTGGGGCTCCTTGCTCGGGTGCACTTGTTAGCACCTGCAGAATATCCATGTATGCATTGCAACCCACCCTCTCCCACTCACTCCGTTTGTTCAGTGCTCAGAACGTACAGGATCCGAGGGATACGAAAAGGGGGCTGCATTCCTGCATTCTTTGTGATATTCACTTCAGCCCGTGTCACTCAACCTCCTATCTCAAATTCATTCGGATTCTCAAGTATCAATTAGAGGGACCACACGCAGCCGCTCCTCGTAGCTGGTGCACCGCCAAGCTCTGACACTCTGCTTATCCTTGCTCTGCTCAATTGTGACGTCTACCCTTGGTGTGCTTCCAAGAGGTATTCAGAAGAAGAGGGCAGTGGCAGACACTTTGGTGGCTGAGATGGAAAATCCTCCTGGTGTCTCTTCTGATTGAAATGCCAAGGTGCTCTAAATAACTGAGAAGAGCCAGAACTTGCTGCCACTGGAGCAGCTTGTACTGATCAGTAGTCCAACCAACCTTGAGGCATTCTGTATGGATACAACAAAAGCAGGAGAATGGCACCTTTCAGTTGCTAGTCAAGGGTTGGCCAGACTTTTGTGGCCATGAACTTCAGCCTATAAGGGCAGAAGAGAGCATGGGGGCACTGCTATGCCACCTCTGCAAGAGAAGGTGAAGCTAGAATGTTCCTAGTGTTTTTTACTAGAACCTGTCTGAGGTTTAACCTATTTTATTTGTTATGTACTGGAGAAAAGTAGAAAATTGCCTTGCGGTGTGTCTTCATTTTACTGTGAGATTTCAACAATGCAGTCAAGTTGTCCACCTTGAGCTATGTGCTTAAAGAAATCCCAAATAAAAATGGAAGCTAAAGTTCAACAGTGCTCTGAGCTGGCTATTATTACTTGTTTTAGATGGAGTCAAAGGGGAAATTTCTGTTGTCATCCTTTGACTTCAAATGCGAGATTTACTACATTTTCCAAGTAGTCATACACTGAGTTCAGAACATCAAACATTTTTGATGCCAAAAAATATAGCTAATTATCCTGATATGTTGATGAATCTAGAAACTGAATGCAGAAACTGGCCTGCTTCCACTTTCTAACATTAAACTCCAAATGAGTTTAATGTTTTTTTGGAAAAAAAGCAGCATAAAACCCAGTGTCAGATGTTTCCTCCAGGGCAAATTGCATGAAGAATATTGGAAGTAGTTTTTGATTTGGTTTGGTTTGTTTGTTTTGCCTTCCTCAGCAGTGCATGATTTAGCTTAGTTGTGTCTAGCTTGATTTATGCGTTTCAGCAAATAATAATTTACTTTCTGCAATTACTACTGGTGTAGGTTTGCTCATTCCTGGTCTTTATACTACAAATCACAGCCTAGCTCAGCACGTTGGACATTTTAGTCTCCAACACGGGGCTGCTCAGAGATCTGGATTCAAAGGGCAAAACCAAAATGTGATTCGGAGCATGTGTGAGCATGCATATTGCACCTGTTGGGAACACCTTAAAACAGCTGAATCTTTTCCTGGACTTGTATGGCTATTCTCCTTAGGTGATACATGTTCCAAGTGGGGAGGGGGAAGTGTAAAGATATAGTATACTTACAAGCAGAGGGGTGGAGGACTTTCCACTATTGTACCATGAGGTATGTATAGTTTGGAAAAGAAATCTAAAGAGCAAAATTCTGAACTGAACCATAAAAGATTATTATGGAAAAGCTTCCCACCGTGGAAAATAATATCTTCGGTGCAACAGCATAGCCACTTGTGAATCAAATCACTCAGTGATATGTGTAGGAGATCTTAGATCTTTTTAGAGCATGGGTAGATTACCTTATGACATGCGTGGCACATATAGCCCATCCAATAGGATGACCCTGAAGATCAGAGCAGGGGCCAGAGAGTGCAGGAGTTTGGTTACGGAGGTTAGAGGAAGGGTGGTGTGCCTGTACTGTGTGCATTTCTCTGCTCAGGACATTGAATTTGGGCCTTTTTTTATTTAGAGTACAAAGAGATTAGATGTTCGTTGGCAGTTACTAGATTAAAAACAACATTATTCTTTACATCTTCCTTGTCCCGTTAAACTTCTTTCCCAGTTTTTTTTTTTAAAGCAGGCATTCCCATCCCCCCATAGCTTCTCTTCTTAAGATGCAAAATCCAAAATCACAGAAAGAAGTTACTGAAGATTCCTAATCTTTACATCATTCACAACAAGGTCCCAACCCCAAATCATCAACAGTGCTGTTGTTTTCTACTCAGGCAGAGGATGAAAAGGTAGGTCATTCTAATCCATGTCCTTCCACAATCTCTTTCTTGGAACACAAAGTGTTCCTTTTCCATCTGCAGACAGATCACACCCTTGCCTGTCAATTTTATCAGGAAATATTATGTTCTCTGTTAGGGTCGAGATATGTAGACAGCCTTTCCCCCCCTTCCCCCCATCCCATAAAGCACCTTTAGCTATGATTTTGGAATGCTCAGAAGCTGTGGGGGAGCCTTCAGTGTGACGTCACTGCTAGAAGGTTTAAGCTGATCATGAAACAGGGAGGTGACATTCCAGCAATACTTCACCTGTCCAAAGAGATCAGCTCAACTGATTATCTCAGTCCTTGTTTCCTCTGGCTCTGGTTTGTTATTACATACAATAACTACGGGTGAACTTTACACTTTTTGAGATACTTCAGGCTGGGAAAATCAAGCAGCCTAGAAAGACATGTATTTCCACAAAGGAAAGTACATTTCTGCACAAAGTTTGGAATGTATACGTATAGATCAAAGTGTTTAGATAATCACTATACCTTGCACAGAAATACAAGGCATCATTCTATTACAGACTGAAAAAAACACACACAACAGATCCTTGTGGGAATTAATGTGCTTCACCCCCAGGGAATATTTAGCAGTATGAATATTAACTACAAGCAGTCTGACTCCTATCTGAACCTCCTATAGAAAATCTGGAAAGGTGCTGGACTTACTCTGCATAAAATAGCCAAAGTAGCAGAGGGTTATTTGCAGAGATGTTACTTCTCACACAGAACTCCTTAGACTGACCATGTAAACATTTGTTGTTATGTGATAATCATTCCAGGAAGAACTGTGAGAAAGAGAACATCTTAAAGTGTCTCATGCTCCTGTGAGCACCACCAACTTTTTAAATATTAAGGAACTGAAAATGTAGTAGTCCCTTTGGCCATCCCACTTATTTAGTGGATAAGTCTAAATGAAGCACTAAAAATTCCAGTTCAAGTTTTTTTTTTCCTCCTCTGGATTTTTCTTTAAAGAAGCTATAAGGAAAAAGCACCTATTGGAAGTAAGCCCATAAAAGCAAACAGTTACATGGAGTAGATATTATCTGATTTACATATCCGTACTCATCATAATGGGGAGGTCTGTGACCTGTATGTTGATGGCCAACTTGAAATATTCTGTTGCTTTCTGTTCCTAAGTTTCTCTACCTTTAAATTAAAAATAAATTAGCAGCCTAATGTATTATAATTTATCATAAATGAGAAGGATATGCTCTGTAAACATGACACCTTAAGATTCAGAGATAGATGCAGGATATACAAAAGCCTTTCAATCCATATTAAGTAGGGAAAATGCACAAGAAAATGTATCCCAAGTTCAAAGTATAAGATTTGCTGGAAAAGTAACTTGCAGTCTAACATCCAGACAATAGATATGGAATAGATTGGTCCTTTTGCAACACCATGAAGCGCACAAACAATCAAATGTACCGTATATTGTTCTGTGCATCTTTCCTGCCAAAGTAGTGAAGACAAATGCTTCTTGGGAACCCTGAAACCTTCTTTCAAGGCTTAGTAATAGAAATTGAGTCTTTTAAAGCCTCTCAGCATGGACCCTATCTGAGCAAATAATTAATCTTTTGCAAAAGTTCTTGGTTTTGAAAAGTCCATGCTATTCCATCCAGATTGGAGTGGTCTTTGGACTGATGAAGAGCCATAAGGTTGGGGCTCAAGGGTCATGTCACACATACTTGTTCATTGTTTCATGTGCTTCTTGCAGCCCTCTCTAAGCTAGACTCCATTAAAAAGTGAAAGACATGCTTGAAAGCTCTCTTCTCTTAAGCAGATTTAAATTTGTTTATATATGGTTTTGATAAGGTGTCCCCATGGATCAAGACAAGGGAAGAGCTGCAAAGGGCTTGTAGAGACACTTATAAAGCCTTTTTTTTTTTCTTGTACTGTGATAACAGCTAATCATGGCTTTATGTTGAAAAAGAGAATGGCCAAATCTTAATATGTCCTATTCAAGTGAAATAAACTGAAGTGAAAAAACAGAGGTCATAACAGGGTACTGTCCATTGCATCTGGAGGGAAGGGTGAAAAGAAAAGTCTGCCCTCATTTCAGTTTTATCTTTATTTCCAAGCCTTGTCTTGTTTAATTCATAGAATCCAGAAGACCCTAGCAGGGGTAGGAAGCCCGTTGCTCTCTACAATAGATGTTTCTGAACCACAATCCTAACAGCCTCAACCAGGCATAGCTGGGCATTGTAATTCAGCAATATTTGGAGTGTCATAGGTTTCCTCAACTATGCAAAAGGCCAGAAACAGATTTATATGGTCCAGGTCAGTTTTGCATGTGTTCATTAAGTCTTTTCCATTCCTTTCAACATCAATTTATGATCTTTAGATATTGTATTAATACTATTTTTTTTCAACGCCTGCTGAAAGGAGTTCTGGATTTCAGCTTAGAAGAAAGGTACAAAGAAAGGAGAATTGCAGACATATTGTTGTATAAACTTTCTATGAATTACCAACCAAAAAAAGGAGGATTGTTCTGTCTTTGGCCTTGCCAATAGCATCTGACTACCCAGTTGCTGCATGTAATGCAACGTTACACCCTGGCTGATCTGAACAGATAGATAAGGTTGGAGGCACTTGCTTTAACTTGCCAGTTGCTGTGTGTACATTGCATCACCTTGAGAAAACACTCCAGATCCAAATCTGATTATAGAAACAAGGATGTGGCTAAGAATTATATTCAGTTACAAACATTTAACTTAAAATGTACACATGGGATACATAACTAACACCTGATTGTGGGCTTCATACTTATATAAAAATTGGATACTGGAACATGTCCATTGGTTGCAAATTTCATGTGAATTCCAATGTGTTTGGAATGCTTTTAATGTTTATGTATTTCTTTCAAAACATTCTAATTTAACCGGTTGATGAATCAAAATAGAAGGCAGCCATTTATACACACATAAAATCAGAAATGTATTTATCTTGCTGGTAAAGAAAGCAAATATAAGATGTACAGGTCTCAGAGAATACAGGTCTTAGGTATACAAGATATTTTAGCTTGACAACTCAGTAGTGTCCAGGGCCAGAAAAGTCATTCCCCCCCCCCCCCCCCCCCGCTTCTCTTGAGACTGTTAGTTATACTCAACAGGACATGAAATATCAGACAATGTGGATTCCTTTTAGAGTGCTAAGAAAAATTAATCTTGAAAAAGGAAAAGAACACTCAATAGCTGAGGTTATTCATTCTTACTTTTAGTGTCGAGAACATTGTTCTCTAGATCTTATAGAACCCATTCTCTAGAACCCATTTGCTTGAGCCACCTACATAGACATTAATCAACTTTATACCTGCAAGGTGTTTTGTTTTGTCTTTTTGTAGGGAGGAGAGTATTTTGATGAAAAATAATATAGAAATGGGGTAATTCTAGGTTTCTGTACCAACTCTGAAAGCCATTGTTTTGTCTTTGTCCCCACAGATGAGACAATATATTCTTCAGGGAACAACCCTGACCCTTGATTCCATTGACCTTTTTCGATGGTGGGTGGGTGATCAGTCATCATTACACAGGCAGGATCCAATATGTATGAATGATTGGAACCACATTCCAAATAACAGTAACTATTGCAGCTGACATGATACCCAGCTGAAGAAATTATACCTTGAGGGCAGATTTCAGAATTCCATGTGCATTATTGTGCAATAAATTGGAAGTTGCAACAGCTGTTAATTAAGAACACTTATTTATATAAGATAGCAGGTATCCTACATTCTGCAGCTAGACCAGTCTCGCAACAGATTTATTCCCATTTGTGACACATCTGCTTTTAAATACTCATGTATGAATCTAAGAAACATGGCCAAGGAATGGCTTCCAAAGTCATGATGCTGTCCACGCTACTGTGTGGAACAAGCTGTAACATTGGTGCACATGTAGCTGTATTGTTTGCTGTGTAAGAAGCTCAGATAGCCAGAAATTCATCTCAGGAAGACTTTGACTAATTTGGAACAGAAGCTTGGGCTTTATTCCAAAGCAGGCAAAATCTTCCGGAGATGGTGGGTATGATTATGGTTTTATTCCATAGCCACACCTCAGCCCTATATATGTTTATAAGGAAGCAAAACAATATTTTCAATAGCACAAACTCTTATAAATATGCATATAAAAAATATTATTCTAAGCACTGGCTGCAGCATCAAGGGAATTGAAGCAGTGGATAGTAAACTTTAAGAACAAGAAAGTTCTATTTTGAAAAATTATGACCCTAAGGCATGGTTTATCCCACTCTTGCTTATAGTAAATAGCTCAATTGTCTGGATCAGAATTCAAATGAAATGACATTAATGCAAAAATGCCATAAGTGTGTGTGTGTGTTTGGATGTGGTATATACATCCAAACCTGGAGGACACTATCTCATTGCTCACATTAAGTGATCATGATCATAGAATATCATGGATTGAAATAATGATCAAATTCAACTGTATTTCTCAACAAGCTTTACAGAACCATAAGGCGCTTATCCAGCATCATGAAACCTGTGAGAAGTTATTTTATTTAGTTATCACCACACAGTTTGCCTCTGTCTGTAGACCTCTTCTCTTCTCTTCTCTTCTCTTCTCTTCTCTTCTCTTCTCTTCTCTTCTCTTCTCTTCTCTTCTCTTCTCCTCTTCTTTGATCCTTGACCTATTTTCAGTAAGTAAACATGAGCTCATATGCTACTTTATCAGTGTGCAAAGCCAAGTATTGACCTGACTGTGCAAATATAATACCATATGACATAAGGTAAATAAAATTATTATTCAGGCACTGTTGTCAGCTATTGAGGTGGCTTGTGGGCTCTTATCTACATTTAGAGAATGGTACCTCCCAGAATATTACATAAAAGCTAGAATTAGAAAGACATTTGTGTGCAAAGGCCATTACAATGCCAAGGCCGTGCAAATGCCATGATTGTTTTCTCCCCCACACACCATCTTATATTTTATATATTCAGTATAGCTCTGTACCTCTTTCCATACAGTTGCATTTTGAAGCACTTTATCACTCTCACTTATCTCCACTAGCATTGAAAAACAACACCAACACAACAACAAAACTACATTACTTGAAACAGTGTTGGCTTCCTTCAAAATACACAAGCAATTTTACCCATGAAAGAACCTTCAGTTGACATCCAATGGCAATTTAGGGCCAGGAACTGAATTCTCATGAAATTATTTGGTTTCCATATATGTTCCAGATTCCTTAAAAAGCTTTATAGCAGCTTTCCCACAACTGGGAGGTTGAGGACACAAGCTCCAGAATTACCAGCCATGTGGCCTTTGATAATAAGTTAACAGAACTTCTGGCTTCATATTAAGCTTCAGAGGAATCTCTAATTCTTCTTGTTCTCTTGACCTATTTGTCAAATATTTGCATATTCTAGCTTGCTGCAACACATTATGCACATAGCATCTTTTCTTGAATGTGTATCTGAAGAATAAATATTTAGACACTGAGAGACAAAGTTTAAGACCATTGAACTAAGCAGAAATGACTGAGGAACAGGGCACAACGAATGGTTTCATGTGTAACTATGGAGGATGTGATGATCTGAATTGACTTTGGGTCACTACATTTAATTTTTTTTTCTTGCTTATCCATAAAGAAAGGAACAAGAAAAAGAATGCATTACAGATGGGTTCAGATCACATTCTGAATATTTATTCAGAACAAGTTGCCTTTAAACTTTGCTAAGAATAATTCTCCTCCATTGAATATTTCCTTTCCATTCTTTTATTATAACGTGAAATGGTGCTCCAGTTCTCTGGGAAAGCTTGTAGATCTCCTCCGTTCTTGTATCTGATAATAGCTGCACTAGATAAATGAATATAGAATCAAGTATATGTTTTTAAGAAGGGTACCAGGAGAATTATGATTGTTGTATAAAGTCATGTTATCATCTGGTTGACCATGGAGAGTTTAATTATCTCTCAAAGTCCACTTATATGTATAGGCTGCAGCTGCTACTAGAGGAGGAAGAGAAGAGTTGAGCCCAGGGGAGGTATTTAAAAGAAAACCACCATATCATTCAGTGGGAGAAAATTGGCATGCTTCACCATAAGTAACCTGCTGCAGCACGGATGGGCAGCAGTGAATAGAGTGCAAACCTCTGTCATTGTCTACTGAAAAGTATATAAAAATGTGTCTTTCAGTGATTATGCATCTACAAAAAAGAAAAATAAATACAATCAGACTAACCAACTTAATTTGGTAATCACATATGCTTTCTTGGATCTTCATCCACTTTAACAGATGATATGTAGGAAAAAAGTGCATATTGGGGTGGCTACCTTTTAAAATGTGCATATTGGAATACTGTATTTTTCAAAGGAAACTTTAGAGAATAAGGCATAAACATGTTGTGTACCAGGAAAGTTGCAAACTGCAACACATACAGCTTTTCCAATGTTTTTCTTTTTAATTTGAAAAAAAAAAGTAAAATATGGAATAGGACTTAAAAGCCCATAACACAGGAACAGTCCAAAATTAGATTGTTTCACTCATCTCTAATCCAGATATGAGTTTGTACCTAAGCGTGTAATGCTAACTGCTTAATGCTGCCTACTGGAGAAGATTGGCAAAAATGTATCTTTGTAGATAGCAAGTTCCTCTGTTCCCCTGAAAACAGATCAGTGATGACTTCCTGACCATGCTAGCCTGCTATTAACCAGGATAGCTGATTTCCCTCCATTTCAGCTGGGCAAATTTAAAGTGAAGAGACTGAGAAATTCAGCCCTATCTTCTCTTGTGGTGTAAGTTGGCATAGCTTCAGATGTGATACTAAATCTGCCATGTTGCTCTGCTCCAGCACCACATAGCTTGTTCTCTGAGTTAGGTTGGGAAGAAAGACAAGGTAGTCCTACTAATAGCAGGGGAAAAGAACTACTGTCTTTGCCAACAATAAATTGTTTCTCTTGATGTTATTTTCCTTCTTTACCATGACTTCAATGATATGTTTAATTCTAAAGTAGTAAAAGGAATGGAAGAGATAGTCCTGGGGGTGGAGGGAGGGAACGCTTCAGACATTGAGATGTCATTCAGTGTCATCCAACCATGTAATGATATAACTACGATCGGCTGATGCTAGAAGATGCTACAAGATAGTTAATGGGGAAGCTGCTTTAGAGATGTTTAGAAAACAGTTCCAACATATTTATTTATCTCAGCAAGAGTGGGATTCTGGTTTGTCCCCAAGGGCCTCTTCAGTCAGAAATAATGGGGGAGGGGGCAAGAAAAGTCTTTACTTGATGACCTAGACAAACAAGGACATCCTATTCCTCTCATTTTCTCATTCTTGCTGGCTGAGTGGAACCAAGTTACTGGAGAGAGATGAATATGATTAATGCTATCAGATAGTTATGAGTGAGCCTGTCCTCTCATGTGTCTTCCTTGAGCACTTTTCCATCCTACATCCCTTACGGCAGATTGAGTTGCAGCCTTTGGCGGGGCGGTGTGCCATAGTTCCTTTGCTCTTGGAGATACAATCACGCCGCTGTGAGGAGATTCTTTCTTGGTCTTGCCTCTGCACTGTCTCAACAGCCTCCAGCAATCACAATGGTCTTTCAATACAGGATTATGATCAGCCCCAAACTTTACAAGCAGCTTCAACAAAGCCCCACAAGCCCTCTCCAGCACACCTATGCCCTGAGCTATATTTACTGGGACAAACTACTGTACTGCTTTTGATGGCAGATATTTAAGTCCCCTGGCAGATAACTATTACATCAGACAAGAAGGTTGTGCTTCACTCCACTCTCTGTCATGTTAGTGTTCTACAAATGATGGATTGTTTGCCATTTTCACACAGGAGCTCAGGAATATCTTTAAAAACTGATCGTCTTCCAAGCAGTCTTCCTAGCTCTGCCTTAGAGATATAAAGAACAGGACCTTACAATGTCTGGAATTTTATAAAGCAGTCTTCCCCCTCATTCCACTTACCATATAGCAAGTATCTCATGTTCTTTGGAGAATTTGACAGTCTATCTGAAGATTGTTCACTTTCCTATCCATCTCTCTTCATTCCTATAATTATGTCTCTTTTTAATGTTTGGGAATCTGCTGGCAGTTAAAATGCAGAGTGATACTTACAAGTCATAAATATCTCAACTCTCCATCTTGGTAAAGGATCTGTGGAGCCAAATTCTTGGAAATACAGGCCTATGTTCCTAGAAAACAAGGCGATTTGACATTTTTATAGAATGCTGAAATATATTTGGAAGTTTAAGGACTGTGGCCGTTCTATGTCAAAAGGTATTTCATAACAAAACACCATCGTGGGCCCTTTATAGAACTAACATACTGTGCTTCAGTAACTGTGGATAAAACTGAACAAGTTGCCTGCCTATTTCAAACAACACAAACATCTCAAGCAGTCCCTCAGAAGGGCTGCTTCGTAAGACAAACATGGATTGGAAACAAAAGAAGCATTGGCGGAGAAGACCAGGAGAAAAAGCCATAAACTATAAAGCCCACCACTAAGTATCATGGACTCAACAAAGGCAAAACGCCACCTACGAGGCATGATTGACAGCTATATAATTTTCAGCTAAATGGTATGGGTTTTTATTTGAGAAAGAAACTTGACTCCCATGCATTTTTAAACCATTTTTAAAAAATGTGGAAGTGGTTAAAAATAATACAAGGATATTAGACTGAGCAAGAAGGTTACCACAAAATCCATTGTAGTAGCCAGAGGCTCTCACCAAATCATGGATTGATAATTGGCAAAAGAAGGCTAGGAAGGCATCAAATATTATCCAATTGGGTTTCCAAGTTAAAAGCATAATTTTAATTTGGAAGAATTCAGCACAGCTCCATTTATTTTCATCAGAGTGCTTAACTGGAAAAGCAAAATGTTTTGAACAACTAGGATGATCAAACTTCCAAGAACTGGTGAAGAACTGCCTTTTTAGGATGACCATCAGTATATAATTTTGTTGGCTTTTAAAAATCAAACTGTACTTCCAATATTTTGAATATCACTCATTGGTGCTCTTTTGCTTGTTTCCTTTTTTTTTTTTTTAATGTATTTTTACTGTTATTGTAAGGTGCCTATATTTCAAATATATTGTTTTCAGTGTAAGTGCAGTGTGAAATTACAGAGGATTAAGGCCATATGATGCTCCCCCCCCCCCATTCTTACTATGGGACCAATATAATGTTGGTTCCATAGTAAGAATGTGTGGGGGGGGGGGGGGAGGAGATGGCATTTAATATTCTTTTGTGCAAATGGTTAAGGAGCTATCTCAATTGATTAATGATTTTTAAAAATAGTCCTAATAAAACATCCTTAATAAAAAGATAATTTTCCCCAAATGCTTCCTGAAAATACACACAATTGTAACCTTTCAGTGCCCTGTTCCAACTGTTAGGGTTACTTGTTCCTTCTTTTTCTAGACTAGTCATGTCAGTAATCTCAGATAATCAGGGATCACATAGAAAATGAGATAGCTCATGATGTTGGGAAGCGACAACAACCCAGCATCATGAAGATCTTGCATTAGACACTGATAGCTTATAACAGAAACTGAAGGTAAGGATAAATACAGTTTTGTATGTGTGCATTTATGTCTGTTTCATTTCATTTCTATATTAATCTGTGCATTTTGTTACTAAGATCCACCTAAAAATTGTATTCTTATATACATAGCTTGCATAAATTTTCCTATAAAATAGTATTTTGGAAGATATTATCTCTGAGTGTGTTTATGAAGATTCTCAGTCATCTGGGTGGAAATGTCTGGAGGCTGAGTCATGGCAACTGGACTTCTTTTCTTTTTGGTGAGAGACATTTCGCTACTTGTCCAAGCAGCTTCTTCAATCTAAAAATGTTGGTTAGGGGGACCCCATAAAAGTCTTCCACGGTGGCTGTGTTTCTTACTAGCATGATAGGCTCATTGAAGGGACAGTAGGACAATAAGAGATGAAGATCCCTTCAATGAGCCTATCATGCTAGTAAGAAACACAGCCACCCTGGAAGACTTTTATGGGGTCCCCCTAACCAACTTTTTTAGACTGAAGAAGCTGCTTGGACAAGTAGCAAAACATCTCTAACCAAAAAGAAAAGAAGTCCAGTTGCCATGACTCAACCTCCAGACATATCTCTGAGTGTGTTTTCTAAATATCTTTACTCTTCTGGTATCCTAGAGGAAACAGCTTGTCTGGATGGGTGATCCTAGCCAATTAAGGATCATAAAGTGAACAGAACAAGGTAATGGTCAATGATATATGACTAGATGTGATTTCACTGAGGTCAGGTGATGACAGTTGGAAGTCTAGATACAGCATGTTGAAACAAGCTTTCAAGAACCACTCACATATTCTGGCAGCTATGAAGAACGCCAGAAGGAAAGCTCTTATCTGCAAGGATTTGTGTATCTTTTTCAGCGGTTAGTTTCAAATGTGGATCACCAGAAATGCGATTTGATTCTTAAATGATCTCTAGATTCTGCCCCACACATAAAAATGATCTTTAGAGGAATAAATATACACATGAATAAATCCAAGATCATATGTCTATTTAGCTGCAATACAGAAGTTGTGTTCCAGGCTCATTCTCAATGTCATCAAAAATCTGATAGATTTAAGGTGCCATCATCTTGCAGAGGTCGGTGACAAAGCTCCCACTGTGGGTCTTCCAAGCAAAAAATGACTGAAGTGGTTCATGGAGCCACATATGTAGATGTCTGGTGATGCTCACTGTACATTTCATTCCCTGCCCATACCTCCCAAAACTGAAGTGTAGTTACTTAAGTTTAATGTTATAGCGCCAAATTGCTTTTCTTATCAAATTTCAACCCTGACAACATTAACCAGGAATGAACTGTATACATTCAGGGACAACCTTATCCCTAGATTGCCCAGTTATTTTAAATGGGTCTTTATTATTGAGTGCATTCATTTATTTTTAAAATAGCAACCAAAGCACTTCATTGTGTTACAAATTGGACTGTGTCTCCTTCCCTTACTATAATGGCACAAAATGATTAAAAAAAAAAATCAAGAGGCATAACAAACCAATGAAACAAGAAAAACAGCAAACCTCTTCATGTGACATTATTTATAGAAAGAAAGTGGTCCTGACGCCACAAAAGATGTTCTCGAAATGCTTAAAAGAGTGAAGAGTTTTATTCTGACCACAACTTTCAATCAGAAGAACATCTGTCATTTTAGAAATTCATAGGAGATGAGGGACAAATGGGGAATCTAATATTGGAGGCCTGCTTCCCCTCTCCCAAAGGTGACAACAGTTCCAGCTGGTTTGTTTTTTCCCTGTTAATTGAAAACAAATGCATAGCTGGAGGGCTCTGAGGCCATGGGGTAAGAAATATGAAGATTTTAGCAGAAGAAATACTGGTCTTCCTTAGAAGAATGAGATCTGAACCAAGTGCTATGTCTCCTGGTTCAGATAGTAGGAGGATCAGATCTGAACTGACAAAATCTGATACCACTATTAGTCACAGAATTTCATTGAAATGGTCAGCTGAAGGCCCAGATCATGCAAAACTGCAAGCAGACGGATTAGAAAGAATTCTATAGTAGTGAACCGCAAAATGTCTTCTGCCAAACAGTCAGTAATGATGATTACCCATGCTAAATCTATCTTTTGCTGACAATCAAAGATTAGCCTTTGTTGGTTTAGCTAGTCTAGAGTTGTCATTCAGTGTACTGTTCCCAGAGTAGCCAACAGGATTCAAGGAGGACTTGAGGTCAACGGTATTTTCCCATTTGTGCTTCTCAGAATCTGTTTATTACCTTTGATTCTTGTAAAATATAGACATTTATTTGTTAGGCTTATATCCCACCTTTTGATCAGGAGTTCAAATCTATGTACATGGTATCCTCTCATCCCATTTTCCCTCCCAAAAATAACCCTGTGAAGAAGGTTAGGCTGAGAGTGACTGGCCCAAAGCCAGCCAGGGAGCTTCCGTGGCTGAGGGTGGACTTGAACCTGGGTGTCCCTGATCACAGGCTAATATCTTAACCACTGTGCCACATGACTTTGTAATTAGAAGCCATTGATAACTTCATTCACTATGAATTGGGCCAATGCTTTTAAACAAAACTTTGGTCTACCTCTCCCCTCCTAGGTTTCAGGAGAGTAGTTCAGACCTGGTTTTCCATCCAGCCCAGGAGGAAGTTATGTTATGAATGTTGGGATGTATTGGTAGACACACAGCATTGCATGTTCTTCTTTGTCCTGATGCTATTGTTGGGATTTTTCCCCCCATTATTCTTTTGGGCTTTTTCCATTTTTCCTCAAGAGCTCAAAACAACTCACATGGGATCTATCATCATTTTCTTTTCATAGCAGCAACTCTGTGACCTAGGGGCTTGTTGAATAAGGCAGGAGATAGCTACCAATTTTCTAAGCTTCCTTCTTTTTTACCTGAATGGCTTAAAATTTATGCCACATCAAAAGCTGGAATGAAATCAGTACTAAAGCTATTTAGATTTTCAAATATTTAGTAGTAGTATTCAAATTCATCAACTTATGGGCAGTACCAATAATTCAATATACTGCAGGAATAGTCAAGTGGACTTGGATCTTGATAACCTTAACCAGTGAATTAGAAAATGGATGACTATGAATAATGCCCTATACCCTTGTAGTAATGGCCACGGATCATGTCTTCCAAGAAGACTGGGGAAAGCATGTTTACAGGTAAAACAAACTGTAGAGGAAGAAAAATGAGGGTTTACTGATTACATCAAAAGAAGTAAAGACATCTTATTGAAAGAGTCACAGAAAGAAGAGCTGTTTGCAGAAATGGAATCTAAACATGGCCTTAAAGAGCAATAGCTTGATATGATGTTGGAAAATTGCAAAACCAAAGCACTCCATGGGCATATTTTGAAACACACTAAAGGAAATTTGGCCAACATGGCAGCAGGCTAAGCATGGTCCTTTAAAAAAGGAAAGAGAAGGAAGGTTTTTTGCTGCTCCAGAACAAGCACTACAAACAAAGGTCATCAAAGCAAAAATAGAAAAGACCAATCCTTCATCCTTATGCTGAGATAAGGATGAAACAGTTGACCACACAATAACTGGATGCAACAAAATTTCACAAACTGATTACAAAAATAGGCATAATCAAGTTGAGAAAACATTACACTGGCATTGATGTAATAAGTACAGATTTACAGTCAGTAAGAATTATCGGAAATGCAAAAGGACAGATAAAGTCATTGGACATGGCAGAGCAAAAAATATTGTGGGATTTTAAAATTCAGACTGGTTCAATTCAGTTCAGTTTGATTTAGGTGCCGCATGACTCCAAACGATTCTGAGTGGCTCACAATGTAACAAAAAAGATCAAACATGGCAACAGTTCAAACAAGACCAACTACACAAGTATGGAAGCAGATGAAGAACAGGATGGCGAATCCGACCAACAACAAAACTCACAAAGAGCTCCTACCAAGGCCTGGGAGAACAGTCACATCTTCAAGGCCCCCCAGAATGCCATCAGGGTGGGAGCCACCTGAATTGCAGGGGGAACTTCATTCCAGAGGGCAGGTGTTACAACTGAGAAAGTGTGCCTCTGAGCCCTGAAAGTTGACACTATTTAATTGAAGTGTGTGCCAACCCTGTCAGTTTGTATCTGAAAGACAGATGTTCCCTCAAATAACCAGCCCCTATGCCCTATAGGGCTTTAGAGGTCATAACCAACCCCTTGAATTGAACCCCGAAGCAGACCAGAAACCACTGCATCTCTCAGTCTGCTTCCTGACTGATACCAGACATTGCTTGAAAAGAACCATGTTTGATTTATTGATATAGCCATTCCAGGAGACAGTAATGTGGAAGAAAAGGAATTTGAAAAGATTACAAAACACCAAGAGTTGCAAATAGAGATCACAAAAATGTTGAAGGAGTCAGCAGTAGTACCAATTGTTATTGGGTCAACTAAGTGCAATACCACAAACACTTAGAAAGTATTTGGATTGCCTAATATGGGAATTTTGTAAGCCCAGCTACAAACAACAGCATTGTTGGGCACCTCATACATAATTATATGCTATCATTACCATTCCCAAACACTTGAGTATGGCTCAAATCAAAAGGAAGAAAATTGGCCAACATTGACTATAACACATAAATAGTGAGAATGGAATATAATAATATAGTACCATCATTAATATGATGTGTAACAGAGAGCATTACCAGATGTGTCTTCTAGTTCAGAAATTGAACTGAGCTCTCTGTTGGTCAGCTGTTAGCATCACTGAATATTTTCCATTACACTAAACTTGGCTTCCTCCTATTGCAATGATGAGGTTTTATGCAAAGTGTTGCAAGATTTCATGCAAGATTTATTGAATCTGGAGATGCTTCAGGTTGTCTTGCAGTAATATAAGTAAAATAGGCCTGTTCTTGCCTTGTGAATGAGATGCTTATAAGCAATAAAGGGAAGTAATAGTAGAAAGGAAAAAAAAGATATTCAAGCAAATTTCAAATAATATATTTCAGGCTTAAATGGTAGATTCACAAAGTTACACAACTGGAAGTTCTCATGTTTAAATTTTGAATGCATTTTTGTGCCTGGTAATCTTAGAATTATAGTCTTAACTTCGTCACCTAACTGTAATACTCTGGATCCTGTTATGGAAACTGTTTTTCCCCCAAACTCTTCACACTGGCTAGTTTCTTTTCCCTTGGAGAAGCTCAGAGATCACATGCAGACATGTTACTACCATATAACCAGCAAAGATAACCTAGCACAACTGTCAGGCTCTGTATATGCATCTGGTTTGCTGGCAACTCCTTGCTGTGGCAGGTACTACATTTTAATTACCCATAATGTCTCAGTATGTCATCAGGGCATTATGGGAAATCACCATAGCATTCCCAAATCTCCAGGCTGGATAGCACTGCTGATAGCTTGCCATGGCCCATTGTCATAACCTTCCACCTTCAAAGTTTACATTGATGAGGAGACCTGCTTGTAGTATATCCGGATGAGAGAATAACAGTCACTCATTGGTCCTGTTTGCATGCATACTTATCTGGGTCATGGGGAATGATAATGTGTTCTGTGAACTAGCAACTGAAATGACTTGTTTAACCTAGCCAGGGTTCATTTTAGTCCCTGGCAGACCTAGCCTTTGTTGGAAGTATGAATTCAGTGGTATTGAAACTCCATCATTTCATATCCTACTGACCACAAAGGAGCAGTGGAGTGTAGACAGAGAGTAAAAGACATACTTTCTGTCCCTTCTTTGTTGATCACTCTGCCTGCTTTCTGACTAAAATATTCTTAATCTGAGGTCACTATCTTCTGCCTTTTTTCCCAACACATATGTTCAGAGTATGTGCCCTTTTTCTCATTTCCTGGTAGGATGCAGTTATCTAGGTGATAAGCTTTGTCCACCTCATGATGTATTTCCTGTACATAAATCTCCTTTCTATAGTAGTTATGAAACCTGCTATAATAATCCTTGCCTAAATTAAATTCCTGCTCCCAGGAATGCTCAGATGTGCATACAGAATGCTTTAACCTAAGTCAATCTTGTTTTCAGCTGAACTAACTTTTCCTGACCAACTGAGTCTCTATCTGTCACTTAAACAACTTACTGAGAAATTAGTTGATTCTCCTCACTCATAAAGAATGGGACAACCCCTTAGGCGTCTAAACAATAGGGGTCACATCTCTATCTCATTGCTCCTACTGGAAGGGCTGAAAAGGAGCAGAAAGAGAAGAGTTGGGTGAGGCCCCTGGGAAGTTTGTCATGGTGGTACTAATCCTGATTGTGCCATCATGAATTTTAAAAAATCCTCTCAACATGGAAAAAGAAGAAGCCAAGAACTAGAAAGAACCATGACAGTCTTCTGTCTTCATGCTGTGTCATGTACTAGTTGGACACAAAAATGACTGGAGAGGGGATAACATGCAAACATTGCAGTATCAAAATGTGAACAGGCTTCAAGTTCTTTGCTTTAAGCAAGCCAAATAATTTTTTTAAAAATGCTTGACCATCTCCTGCCAGACCTTCATCTCATTCTGTTTGCCACCCAAAAGGGAAATGATGGGTTTGAGCTCCTGAAGCAAAAAGGCCTAATTTTAGAGAGGATGGAAGTTGCTTGAGGAGCAAGCAACTTGGGTGGGAGCAGTAACTGCTCAGTGAAATACTTTGAGTAATTTAAGTTTCCTCCAGAGTGCAAAGCAGAGCAGGCAAAAGTATGCTCCAAGCGAAGTTCCTCTACAGAGTCACTGTTGGTGGGAAAGTTGGAGATTATAGTTTATATAGTATAGATCATAGACAGTTTTGAAAAACCATCAACAGTACTACATTTCCGTCTCTGCTCCTTTGCCAACTACCAAGTTTGGATTACCTTTCTGAACCTAATACTTCTGAAGAATTTGATTGAAGGGAATATACAAGAGCTTTTAATATAGCTCCAGGTCCACTTAGAAAAGCCCTGGTCCTCCACCTGTGATTTTTCCACATGTAATTGCAAGCTAACCTTATCCCCTGTAATGGGAAGGCTTTGAAGAGTTCAGAGGTTCAGATAAGCATTTACAGAACAGCTGCTGAAGAAGACAAAGGGGTAGAAGACAGCCTGGGGAAAGCTGCTAAGAGTTCATAACAAACTTTAAAGGTAACCAGAGCTCTCAGAGAGAGATGAAAACAAGAGGTAAAATGTTCACATGGAAGTTTTCCAGGCACAAAGGAAATGGAGTTATTTGAACTCACAATCCAGTGACCCATTTTCTGAAGGCAAACAAAGCATACAAGAGTTGGAAAACACAAGGCTGAATGGCTTTCCTCGCTGGGAAACCTACACTTTGATTCTTCCAGAAGGATTTACACTGGAAGGATTTACAAAAAGATGGGGCATTCTCTACATGCTGAATTGCTGTACACAAGCAATACACACATACACATACCTTTGCCTAGCAAGATTGGAGATACTGCACAGGTTGTTCCTTCATCTGCATTGTTCTTTTTCCATGATTGCTTTGATGATGCATTGCTTAACCATAAATTACTCCTCTTGAATTGATGCTGAGCTTGGTTTTTGGCCTTTTAGTTAAGGAGAAAAAAGGGGAGAGCAAGAAGAACATGATAACTGAAGGTTATGAAATTATGCATGGTATGGAGAAAGTGCAAGGTGGATGGACTCAGTTACTGTGGTAATGGGTACACCATTAGAAGACCTGAAAGAAGGTTACGGACAGATCTTTATGGAGGAAATCTATCTATGCAGTCACTAAGAGTCAACACCAACTTGATAGCAGATAATCAATCAAAAACAGAGAAAGTAGGTGAGTGAGTCTTTTTCCATCATATAATACTAGATTCCAAAGATACCTGAAGAAGCTTAACAGTTAGACATTTAAGGAGAGGCCAGTACAAGTCTTCCTTCACATAGCACACAGCGGAACTATGTGCTTTGCAGCCATGGCCGTCAGCTTGGATAGCTAGTCATAATAACTAAATGCTACCTGTGAAAGCAGGCACCACATACCTCTCAAAATGAGTTGAACAAATGGCTGATTGCCAAAGAAGTCTTTGATCCATTCAGAAGGACTAACTTTATCTTCTTATTAACATTTGATCCATAAGGTTGAAAGTGTAAGAATAAGAGTGCAATACTTCTGTGTACTGAAATGTGCTTTTTAGGTGGCAGATAAACTTATTAACTCTGAAGATAGTAATAAACAGTGAAACTATCTTAGAGGTTCTAAACCTGTATGTATTTTCAAATATAAAAATACTGCTCTAGAAAAAGAGATGGGTGGCTTCATTTGATAACAAAGTCATTTTTTGCAGAAAATGAATACTAAAGAACGTATCATTGTTTTGCTTATCTGGAATAGGCCATTTCTAAGAAATTATTTTGCTGGTCAGCAGAACACTTAATACATTTCTGGGAAACCTTTTAGCTTTGTGTTTACACTTCAGGGTTTTTGCATTGCTTTAGAAATTGCACTGTCAAGTTTTGTGCTGTCTTCTGAATCCTTGCAAAGCATATTCAACTTTTCCATTTGCAAAGAGATTACTATAAGGACCCAAAGCAAATTTCCAGCAGCTTTTCCTCCTGTATAGGAGGAATGCATCTCAATGCTTAGCAGAGGGTACATGATATACTGTAATATACATGCTCATAGTTTCTATTTTCACTTTGGGTTTCCCAGTTGGTCTAAGATGCTGACAGTTCCCAGTCCCAGACTTAACCATAATTTCAACTGGGAAACTGTCAACATCTTAAACCAAGCTAAATCCAAAACTGAGAAGGAATTCCTGGTAGCTTGGTATTCAGACAAGTCAGCCATCAACAGGCACATAGAGATAAACAATACCTACACACTATTAAAAAAAAAAACAATAAAAAGGAAACAAAAAGACAGAACACTCCTTGCCAGTAATCAACACCCAGATAAGCAGAGATTAACACCAGGATTAACACCAGACAGACAATCAAGCAGTAAACAACAACCTAATCAAGGAACTACCAAGGAGAAAAAATACCCCCACCAACACTGACAGGGTAAGCTACTGTATATAAATAGAGAGCAAACCCCACTCTCTTCTAACACTGAAGTTGTTACCTAGTCCGGTAATGAAACGTCTGCAAGAAAACAACCAAGCTCAGAGAATCCCAAGGACTCCACACTACTTTAAATTATAATTTCCAAGCACTATACTGTCTGGACCATAAAGAAGGCTGAACGCCAAAGAATTGATGCCTTTGAACTGTGGTGCTGGAGAAGACTCTTAAGAGTCCCCTGGACTGCTAGGAGGTCAAACCAGTCAATCTTAAAGGAAATCAACTCTGATTGCTCATTGGAAGGATTGATAATGAAGCTCAAGCTCAGATACTTTGGTCACCTAATGCGAAGAGAGGACTCTTTGGAAAAGACCCTGATGCTGGGAAAGATGGAAGGCAAAAGGAGAAGAGGACGGCAGAGGATGAGATGGCTAGATAGCATCACTGAAGCAATGAGCATGAAATTGAGCAAACTCAGGGAGGCAGTGAAAGACAGGAAGGCCTGGCGCAATATGGTTCATGGGGTCACGAAGAGTCGGACACGACTTAACGACTAAACAACAAATACTGTCTGGGGTCTGAATGATGTTTTTAGCTCTGTGAACTATTGAAGTTATTAATTGTATTTTTCTGCTTGTGTTTTATTCTCAGGTCTTACATAGGTGATTTTATCAATTGTTGTATGACGTGATATTGGTTTTGTCATGTTTTTTTCCAATTTAGGAAGGGGGAACTGGACACCACTCAGAACTAGCTGGGATTGGAGTGGCCTATAAGCTGAGTGTATAAGATGCAAAATATTTTTAAAAAGACTTTTGGTTTCAGCAATAATAATTTCTGACACTGCTATAGGAAGAAGCCCTGTTGACTGAACGTGCTTTAATTTATTTATGTTTTGTCATGTTTTTATATATTTTAAAAGCTGTTCAACTGAGAACTCTTATAGATTAGAAGTAAAATAATAAGTTTTATAGAGTTTTTTTTTCTTTGCCCTATCTGCATGCTGGCTTCTGTAATAAATTCAAGAATGTCCTCAGAGGGAAGGTGACCTTGGCAGTCTTTTAACTGGATATTTCTTTGTGAGATACAGGCTCAGAGAAAGAATATCTACATTAACTTCCAAGTATATAGAAGTATTCTGAGACAAGGGCAAGGCTATATTTTTCAAACAGACACTTCATAACACTTAATGGGGATATACAGTTATAGAACTACTGTCTCAGATGCTTCAACCTTCATAATGTACATTTTAATTTAAATGCAGAACCAGGACATCAAATGTCAGATATATACCCCATCCCAAAAACAAATCTGTCACTAAATCACAGCAGTTAATTTGCCAGAGATTAATGAGATGATAACACCAGAGCCATAGGACTGGGCTTGACTGAAGATGATGAGTTTAAAGTAGACCAATCAACTATCAAGGACAGCACATATGATTCTCCTCTGCATAGAGGTTTCTGAGATTAGCACTGAATATGTTATTTGTATCAAGCACTTACCTAGCTCTTTGAAGTCAGTTGCACCATAGGAAATTCATCACAAATGGATTAACTTTGATGTCAGAAGTAGAATTTTAACCACAGGAACTCAGAAGGTTTTACTGTTTAATATCAGTGTGTGGGACCTTTGGATAGACCGCAGAGATGTACACACACTATAAACATCTGTATAAAATAAATATGCACACAAAGATTGCCAATTGCACCTGACTGTTGCTGTCAAACACTGTACCCACATTCACTTCTTTGCCTGGAATTCCCTGCTTCATTGCATATGTCAACCACTAGGGTTACTAGACCGGTTGTGAGGACTAGATCTGGTGAAGTCAGATGGAAACAACCGGAAACCAGACCCATATTATAATCCCCAACTGCCCCTGTAAACTACCACCCCCCCAACAAAAATGACAAGGCTCTCAGCCATTTTCATTGCACTGGCAGGAGAAGAGGTGCTAAACTGAACCTTGCTTCTACTATTCATATGGCTGAGAGCACATAGCAAAAAGTTGTTGCCCCAGGCCCTACCCTTCTGTAGAGATAAACCTTTGCTGGGGAACAACCAAGGTGGGGATGGCAGGAGGAGAAAAAAAGAGCCTAGATTCTCTTCCAACCCCAGAAATTTCCAGGCCAAAAACCCCCCACATAAGATCAGGCTAATTTGAATCAGAAGCAAACTTCTGATTCAGAGGGACTGTTACTTTAGAAGAGACAGGTACAGTATAGCCAACTGCCTTTATGGCTTAAATCAAAAAGTGTGGTAGGAAGGTTTTAATAATGACATATTGTTTTTCAAAGATGTAAGATATCTGTAGACAATAGACAGTCCCCTCCTTATGTTTTTGTCATTTATACTTTTTTACGTCCTTGATATAATTACATTACCTCGTTAGCTGCAGCTTTTCTAATGTTACCAAAATACGTTGGTGTTATATAAGTTAGCCAATTCTTAGACAAGGGCTTTTCCCCCAAACTTCCAAAGTCCTTGATAGGAATTGCCTGATGTCTTCTGTGATTTTTCTCCCCATTCTTTTTCTGGATGGTTCATTCTGCTTCTCTTATTTTGTCTTAATGAAATGGCAAATTACTTTTAACACACACACACACACATATACAAAAGAGGAAAGTTGAAATGGAAGCTATTCTGTTTTTGTAATTTCTGTTTTATTCTTCTTAAACAATTCTACCATAACGCTGTTTATGAACAGTGAGAAAATAATATGCAAAAAAAAAAAAAGAAAGACATTATTCTCTGAATACTAGGTGGGCTATAAATATTTCAAACAAATGAAGAGCAATCATTTTGCACACACTTTCCCCTGAGTGCAGTTTTTTAGAAAGTGTACTTTCCACTCCTAAAGCACAGTGTCATGCATATATTTCTCTATTTTACAATTTAATATGAGTATTTTTTTATTTACAGATTTTTTGCAATATTTCACAATATTCTCAAAAGTATGTATTTTGATCAGCATGTGTGTGTATGTCAGATTTGTCAACTTACCTAGCAGATCTGAAATAATTTGCTACCTCACATTTCTCATGCATTCTTAGAGAAAAAGGGTGGATGTTACATTGGAGGTAAACCATGACAGAGTGTGTAATTTTTTTGGTTACATATGCTTAGGCTTGGTTGCTACCTTAGTTGGAGCAGAGGACAGAACAAAGACTTTGAGCCCAAGGATCACTGAAAATGTGGGCTTGAGGAGAGGTTAATGCAAGATAGGAGAGGCAGAACAACATAAATGCTGTCAGAGGAAGTTCTAAACATAAGTTGCACCAAGGAAAAGGAAGTCTCTTCTTTTAAGGAAAGGGAAAGGCTTTGGCAGGTGGAGGATGACAGAGTTGGAGGAGGAAAGGTCTTGTGCAATATGGTGCTGAGTTATATGCAAGTGCAGAGAGAAAGAAAAGAAATCAGTATGAAAGGTAAGGGCAAGGTCTTTATGCTATATTTGTGAACCAGGAAGTCCCATTTTGCCTGTCTTTATAACTTGTTGATGTCCATGGAAATTTTGAAGGAAAAAAAAATTCCTCATCCTGGATCTGAGAGTGGACAGTGAGCCTCATTTTTGCTTGTCTTATAACATTCAAATAGGATTCTTAATTCCCTGCATCGGTCAATGTCCACATTTTAAACATTCCATGCTTCAGCTTTGTAACCCCTTTCCTTCCCTTTTCTGATCTGAACTTGTTAGTACACAAACTCCTGGGGTAGCTACTAGCCTTGCTTGGCTCATTTTAAAGAGGGAGTCCCATTTTCAGGCTCTGGTTCATCAGTGCATCAGGAACACTTGCATTTCTCCCCCTGTGCAATGCTCTCTAACCAGCCAGTTCCATAAATACAGCCCAGCTAGCAAAGAAAAGCCAATGAACTATGAAACCAGTAGTATAATTCAGCCCTGCTCTGTACTTTAAATAAAATCAAAATACATATTGGAAGGTGTTGAGAAACACATGGGGCTGAGAGCGACAAGAAAAAGCACCCCATTCATCCAACATTTCCAGGTGGAGGGTCTAGAGCTGAGCCGGCTTTGGCAATCTTCTCTCTGTAACTGTATATTATACAAATGTTATTGGAAGGCCAAATTTAGGCATTGCAAGAGGAGGAGGGAATGAAAAAAAGAAAACACCTTGAAAGATAAATTGGTCTGTTTGGGAACCAGATCTCAAGCTTTGCCTTGTGCATGTCTTAACGGATGTTGGAGCTGCTCCCAAAGCCCAGCCAGGCCATTTAAAGCAATAGGAGAAAACCAACATATTTCTTTCCTCCTGTTGTGTACAAAGGCCTTGGGGGAGCTTGTCTTCCAGCTGATTTGGGAAAGATCAGTTCAGACAGCTCCACTGTTTTTCAAGCTGCCTTCATTCAGGCACTGCTTCTTCAGGCATTTCTCTGCTGAAGAACATACATACATACATACATACATACATATATATATATATATACATACATATATATATATATATATATATATATATATATACGCACACAGATTCATATATACATAGATACACATATACATATACATATATACACATGCATACACCCACCCACACACACACACATATGCCTCAGATGTTTCTGGGGTGCTACATTTCATTCCTAGCCATTGTGTCAGCTGTGACAGCACTGCCAATACAAGCCCAACTTTTCTGCAGTGGAAGGCTGCAAAGAGAGCTTTAGGAACGGTGGCCAATGTGCGCTTGCTCGCTCCCTCCCTCCCTCTCTCTCTCTCTCTCTCTCTCTCCTTTTTCCTTTTAGGAAGCTAGCCTACTACAGATTTTCCCAATGAGAAGCTGCTGACAACCCAGGAACTTCAGGTTTTTGGAGACTTCATTTGAGAAACACTACTAAAGGAAGAGACGTTGCATGATGAAAGGAAAGTCTGCTGGTAGGGGTTGTTCTTTCCACCACCCAAACTCATATCAATGTGACTTATCACGTGTGATTCTCATTCCTTGTTGAGAGTAAATCTAGGACTCAGTTCAGAGTAAATTCACACAAGATTGGACTACAGCAATTTAATTATCTCCCACCAAATTTATTTATTTATTTATTTTCAGACTTGTATGCCACCCATCTCCCCCAACGGGTGACTCTGGGCAGCTCACAATAATAAAAAGGAAGAAAAAACACAAGTCCCTCCAACATGGATAAATCTATAAATAAGTAAAAAACATATATTAAATATTCAGTGGAACTTAACTTTTTCCATTGATTTCAGGAAGACCTATGTTTGATTAACCTAGTCAGAAGCTGGCAAATATATACTGTGCACTAAATATCTGATCCTTTGGACTTTGTGGTAGGAAAGTCCTTTTAACAGGTATGAACTTATACCTTAATCATTCTGAGCCATACATTACTGAAATGCCCTGGAGAAATTTATTGAAAATGCAAAGTAAGAAGCAATGCTGATTCTTAATAATACAGATGGAGACATTTGGTTTGCATTGAATGCACTGCAAACTTACTTATTTATACTTCCTGAACCACAATGTCAACTGAATAGTTATTTTTCAAAATTTGCACTTCTCTAAATGTTGCAGTCTCGTTCTCTAATGAAAACAATGGGTGCAAGATGTGTATGAAAAAGTGTTTGTTAGGGTTTGGTTTTGTTTTTAAAAAAATCAGTGTTGATTAATTGCATTAGGGAAACTTGCATACAAGATGGCTTTGTCATTGACCCTGAGGCCCTGATAGCATGGGTGAGCCCATGTCATGGCTTGTTTGAGTGGTTGTGAGTCTTCTCAGCTGCTGTTTTTATGCTATTCTTGTTGTTTTTAACTCTGTTTTAATTCTGTTTTAATTGTGAGCTGCCCAGAGTCATGTATATGAGATGATTTTATAAATTTACTAACTAAATAAAATAAAGTCAATAAAAATATGTTAGGAGGTCTACACAAAATACAAGGAGATATCAAACATTTTTAAGGAATCAAAATCTGATTCAAAGAAATGGCACATTTAGCTGAAACAGAAGCCAGAGTTGGCAGATTTTTCCATTCTTTCTCAGTATCCAATAATCAGTTCCTCAGTTGTGACATTTGTTTTCTCCGCTATTCAAAGAAGAACCTGAAAATCACTTGTTTCTACTCCAGCGGGGGGAAAAAAAATGAAGGACGGATATTCAGAGTGTCGTTGGAGAAACTGTCATAACTGAAGAAATGGTTGAGTTATAATAAGAACAATTGTGAGTTCTGTCCTCTCGAAGCATGAATTCCATTAAATAGGGAAATGTGAATTTTCTGATTTTTTTTTTAATGGAAATTATTTCCATTAAAGCAGTGTCTAATCCACAGATATATTTCAGTAGACTGAATCTGTAATAGGACAAAGATTTGCTAATTAGGACAAGGTTTCCTTAGAAGGGAAGGGCCTTGGTGTTTTTCAGCAATGGACCTTAACTAAAATGCATGTTAGAAAGTTAATAGTTTAATAGTTTAATAGTTCTCAATGGCCCTATAATTCTTGTTGCCCTTCTATGAACTTGTTTCTGTTTGTCTCCCTGCTTTGTATAATGAGGTACCCAGAACTGAGCCCAGACCTTGAGGCAGGGACTGACGGAATAAAATGGAACAATTTCTTCCAGGAATTAAAAAACAAACAAACAAACAAATGATACTTCTCCTGATTCAATCTGAAATTATATGTTTGGCCTCATTACACTTTTAACTCATTCTTGGTTTGTATCATATTGACCTGACAGGAAGACTAGACATTAAATGTGGAGAAGGGGAGGTGGGTGTCTTATATTTGATGACAAGCTGTTGGAAACAAAGGAGTAAGCAAGAAGTACCAATGGCTACAGACACGGCTGCTGCCAAGCATGGATGTCTTTGAAGATTTGCCAGAATATTAGCCAGCAGCTCTGAAAGGAACTGTTTACCTAGCAAATGTAACACTTTTTGCAACATGCGGTATGGCTCTTCTCTTCTCTTCTCTTCTCTTCTCTTCTCTTCTCTTCTCTTCTCTTCTCTTCTCTTCTCTTCTCTTCTCTTCTCTTCTCTTCTCTTCCCTTCCCTTCCCTTCCCTTCCCTTCCCTTCCCTTCCCTTCCCTTCTCTCTTCTCTTCTCTTCTCTTCCCTTCCCTTCTCTTCTCTTCTCTTCTCTTCTCTTCTCTTCTCTTCTCCCCTCCCCCCCCCTTCCCCATATGGATTTTGATTTGAAGGAGTCTTTATTTTTCACTGTGTTTATAGATTGATTTGTGATCTGCTCTGGAATCTTTTCAAGTGCTGGTGTCAGATTGAGTCATCTGTAGTTCTCCAGAATTTTTACACCACACACACACACACACACACACACTCTTCACAATTCCTTGGTAGAATACATACCCTCTTGGTGTAAAAATGGAGCCAAAAAAAGAGCTGAGCACTTTTTCTTTGTATCCATTAGCACTTTTCTATATTATACCATGGGATCAACCTTGGGGATCCCATGGTGAGCCTCTAAGATGGTTGTACAATGTCAAGTGACTGTAGTTCTCCTGCTAACTTTAGTTTTTTATCTTTTAATTTATCTTTGAGTATTTATGGTTTTTAATTGTTATTATGTTTGTATGCCACCCAGAGTCATGTTTTATGTTATATAAATTTGTTAAATAAATAAATATTGATTCAGCTGTTGATACACAGTTTATTTTTTCTTTTTATTCTGAAATATCTGAAGCTGTATTCTTCAGATAGTTTAGTTGGAGTGCCATTTCCCCATGTCCTAATCCTTCCTTCCTTCCTTCCTTCCTTCCTTCCTTCCTTCCTTCCTTCCTTCCTTCCTTCCTTCCTTCCTTCCTTCCACAAAACTCTAATGACCTCCTTATTCACTTGATATTTACTCTGTGACTTCTGACAGGTAGAGGTCCTACTTCTTAATGATGAGCTATTATAACATGCCAAAATGGGAAAGCTCCATCACTGCTAGTACTAGCATTTGAGACACTTTGACTTAATACAAGACGTGATTTTAGCACTGATTAAAAAAAAAAATCAGTCAATTTTTCCCACCGATATCTCAAGCCTTCCTTCACCCTGGCAACAGTACATCTTCTCGGTTATCAATTACAAGTGTGACTCCATTAATCTTCTTGAAAGGAAAATATTTTGGATACAATGGCAACTCTAAAAAAATTTCCCAAAGAGATGACATACAAGAGCCGGCTCTGGTGCAAAAAGTAGTTCTCTTAGGAGTTCTGTAATGACAGCTTACAAATGCCTGAGAAGATTGATGGGATCTTTTGGCTATATAGTAAGGCTACACTTTCCTGTGTATAAAAATGGGTCTTTTGCTAGCCATGGTCTATAACTTCATTAAGTGTATTTTTCTTGGCTAAGGCACCAAAGTCAAATGCTCCATTTTCACTTCATTTCCCTCTTTCCTGAGAGCTGACCTCAACAATGAAGGAGGGGTGTGGTTCAGTAGATGGACAGCTTAATGAGGATATGGAGGACTAAGGATTCCACCTCTGCATTAGACACTGGGCAGCTCACTCACTCTGACAATCACTCATCTAGGCAGGAAGAATAATAGCAACCCATTATAACAGCGCCATATTAAATGTTTGGTATAATATTTATAATAATATTGAGGAGCAATAAAATTTTTCATCAATGGCCAAGGCTACCAACTTAATGCCTGCTAGACAAAAATCTGGTGGATTGCATATTGAGTAGTGGTTCCTGTGGCCTGGGGTACTGGATGAAATCTGCTAGGAGTAAGAGTGTTTATTGTCTTGTTAAATTGCCCTGTAGTTTACAATCCACAACACCTCTTTGGGGAGATATGGAAGTAGCATTTTCTTGCATTCTGCAATTTCTTCTGCAGTAATTTCTGATATGGAATTCTCTATTGAGGGACACCCATGTTAATGTCTAGAAGATATGACAACAGCAGACACATATCTTTCAACAACACCAATCTCTTATGGTAATATATAGGCAAGAGTGGGGTCTGAAGAATCAAAGCAATGTGTAAGAGGGAAGACTAACCATTTCTCCCTCAACTTTCTTTTATCTCTCAACTGCTTTTCCCTCCAGGCTGTTTTCTTCCAACCTACAGCAAAACTCTTTAGAATGAAAGGGCCTGTGGAGAAAATTCAGGGAATTAATAGGGAAAGGTGGTGAGAAGAATGTTGGACAGAGGAATTGTTCTGCATTTGTGTATAATAGTTTTCAAGCCATTTGATGACAGAGGATTTGTTTTAGACATTCATTTAAAGGAGAAGAGAATGGTAAATAAATTCTTGTGGGTGAAACGGAGTGTTCTTGCATTTGCTTAATCATGATGTGTCCGAGAAGCATGTATGAATGCTCCATTTTTCATTGTACAATCACCTTTCTATTAGTCTCCAGCTTTGCCATCCAGCTTCCCATCCTATAGTCGTATCCCAAAGGATCTGGGGAATTCACCTCAATGGGCATTTTTCAGATTATACAGTGTGAGCAGCCAGGGCAATTTCAGAATGATGGAAAGAAGTGTGTCCCCCCCCCCCCCCAAAAAAAAACCCCCAATCAATATCAGCAACTTTGTCACCTCTAGACATAAAATAAGCTTTACAGTACCACCAAGGGAAATTCAAAAGGAACTCTCAATCATACAAAGCCTCTTTTATAGGGGATAGAAACTTATAAAAAAATTACAGGTAGATCATTGAGACATTTATTTCTAGGCCTCTCGGTCTTTCATACACACACATCTAAAAGATACTTGGGACTGGAATAGATGCCTAAATGTAGCACTGGTGTACAATTCCTTAAAGTAACGTATTGTTCCTAGATTCAGTGATAGCTGCGAGGGTAGCCATTCAATCCTGGAAAATATGTGGTTGCTTTCAAGAATTGCAACTCAGTGCTATATTTGTGTGTCCATTCTAGAGCATCTTTTCAGACTAATCTTACTGAATATATCCAATAGCAAACTTTTAAATCTTTCTGAGAATCAATATCTAACCCCAGAATCTGAATTCATCTCCTTAAGGGTTTCTACTGGCAGTGGACAACTTATTTAGAGTTGGGCTTTTTTCTTTTTTCTTTCTAGACAAGTTACATCATGGGGTCAGGGCTGAGAAATTGAAAGCAAACACTTCAAGTGCTCCACCCAGTGAAGAGTGAGATAAACTGGATTGACACATCAACTGTGGGGATCCAGGCCATTATAGTTAGTTCAGGCTGTTTGTGGTTCTAATATTGTCCATGGAAGGGGAATGATACAGTCAAACTCCCAACAGAAAATCTTGCAAGCAGCCACGCAAAAGTGGGTTTGTCTATCCCATTTAAATGCATACCTTTGAATAACTGTTTGTGTTGTATAATGATTTTGATCCTAAATTCTCTCCTGAATTCCAAACCAATTTGGTATTGCTATGTTTCCTAGATGAAAGAATATTTTTGTAAAAAATGTTGGTTCATGAGGCTGAATTACAGAACATATTGTCCTTTTAAATGAGAACTAGGTGGAAAAAAAATCACAAGGAAAGCATAATTGCAAAATAAATAAAACAAAAAAAATTGAAAAAATAAAATTTTTCGCAAACCACAAAGCCTTCTTTCTGTTCAAAGCTTCTGCATGGCTGAAATTTTCTATGTGAATTTGATACCACCCCTAGCCTGCATTTTTGTAAGAATTCATTTTTCTTAATTTTAAACATATTTTATCCCAGAATATTATAAAAATATGTTAAATGCTAAGATATATATAAAGAAGTGAATCTGAAAACACACACCACAATTTTCACCTTATTGAAGAAAAGTACAAGGAATATTTTGTAACTTAACGATATTTTGCTTTAGTAATGAATATTTGTTATGTGTATGTCTTATGAAGTGTTCTTCTGGCAAAGACATGATTTTTCAATACTTGGAACCAATCCTTAGCTTTCCAATCTAAAGTATCCATCAATGCAGTATCAGTTTGTAGGCTGCTGAGCCATAATTTGCTTAACCATAGTGAAGAATAAATGACAATGTCTGGGTTCAAACAACCCTAAGTAATAACCTAACAAACCATATGATAGCTGAGTGAGATACAGGAATGCTAGCATACATGACACACGTATAAAAGGGACAGTTCCTTGATCATTCAGTCACAACCACCATCTTCCTTTTTTTACAACCTCCTTGGACACTCCTGCATGGAAGAAACATTTTGATCTGGACTACATCTCTCTTTATTCAGATCACTACCAACAATAACAACAACCAAGGTTGTCATGCAGCAGATATCTCCTTCTGTTCATGTGCTCTTAATTTAATACTAATACACTGGAGTGCTGACACATTGTCCCCCTTTAATTGACAGCTGAGTTTGTTGCCCATTTACTGGAGATCCAGAGTGAGCAGCTCATCCTTTCCCCCCTCCTTTCTCAGGTGCGCTTTCTTTCTTTTTCTTTTTTGGACTCACAGGGAAAACCAGGCTAAAGAAATTGCCCTTTTCCTGTTGGGGAATGTCTGTCTGTTTCTCCTTGGCTCATAACCTCATTCCATTTGGGAGCCATATTGTGGCAGGAGCAAGGAAACATCCCCTAAATGGAAGCTGGAAGAGAAGCATGCAGGAAAGTTGAACCACAAGTTCAAGAGGCCAGAAGTAAGATGCATCTGCTTCCTGCCTGGGACTCTCGCTTGACAGATCATAAACTTGAGGTGAGGTAGGAAAGGGAAGGCATAAAAGGGCAGGAGGGGGACTTTCAACTCTAAGCAAAGTATGTCCAAGAAGTAACCCACTGGACAATCTCTGGCTAAGGACTTGAGCAGGAAAGGATGCATTCCTTTCACCATGTTGGAAGATGATGTTTTGAGCCATTTAGAGATTTTCTCTTCAGGCATCCAAAGCACATTGTTGCTGTACTGTTTATCTCCACATGTCTTCAGTGATTCTAAAAGCTACTCTTAGAAAAGAAATTGTAGCCTTCCACAACTTGACTTTTCCCAGGTTGCTTGGACTTAACTCCCACCATCTTGAGACAGCATAGCCATTGGCCAAGCTGTCTAGAAATTATGAGAGTAACCATCCCATCTGTACAGCCCAGGCTCAGGAGGGAGAATGCACTGGGATTCAGGTTGTTCCCCCCTCTCCCCAAGGGAAAGATGGGAAAACTAAATTTCAAAAAAATGAAGATGATTTGTAAGTTGTTACAACTTCTCCTGTCTCCAGAGATTGTAATTTGTTGGAAGCACATGCTAAAGGATCCTGAACAACAGCTTTGGGATACTCTACCCATGCTTCTGAATCTGTCCTTAAAAATAAGGAAGGGTGATCTTACCTATTTCTAAGCAGAACTCGAGCAACTCATCAGAATGCCCCTCAGAAGAATTCTCTTCCTTCAAATTCTTCTAGGCCTTTCATTCTCAGAATTGATCAGCATGTGACCACTGAAAGGAGAAAATTTATTACACTGGCAAAGCACATAGTGCTTTGTAAGAAGCCCCATTTTAACCCTTAGCATCTGTGGTCAAAAAAGTTGAGACAGTAGTGGGTGATGCGGGCAGGGAGAAAGTGATGTGGGAGTTGCTGAAAGACAGATGAGCAAACACGCTGACTTCATACCATGCAATCTACCTCCAGCAGGCTTGGTAAAAATGGACAATTTGACAGGGCGTGCAATGACACAGAGCATAGTTAATGAAGGAAGGTAGATCCTGAGAAAGTCATTGCAACACCCTTCAGATTGTAGATGGAAAATCTCATGAGGACACCCACTGAATGTAAACAGTTTGGAACAGTGTTTTGTACTTTTTGCCATTTCATGTCTTACCAAATTGAGCCTGGAGGTGCCATGTGGAAAGAACAGAAAGCTATAATTATAAATGGGAGCCAGGCATTCTGTAAAATTGTTCATTGCACCAGTTGAGAGGCTGAGAGGGTGTGTGGAAAAGGAGAGGCAATTAAAAAATTTAAAAAGTAGCAGGTGAGGAAATTCTGTTGATTTTCAGAATATTTCAGTGAAAATGAAACTATAATTTTACACGTCCTCCAATTTTAGTTGCCTTTTTTACTTCTACTCATTATCATTGTAAAACGAAGTCATGCCCACTCATAAAAGTTGCTCTCATCCATACTGCAGTTGAAGAAGGAAGCAATATCATCAGTGTGTTGTTAATATTTATTTAAGAACATTAAAGACCCACTGGATTAGTCCAAGACTCCATCTGGTTCAGCATTCTGCATCATACAGGTCTTTTCCTTGCAGATGTATTAATGTGCATTCTTCCACTTCTTAAGTCAATAGAAGAATATGCCAGCATAATTTGCACTGCCCCAGTAACCTCAATTTTGCTTAGTAATGAGGCTTATGAGCAGTCTTTGCAGCTTTACTGCAAGGCAATTGGTAGATTCTCCTGGCTTTGTTTCCCTCTTATCTGTGCTTTCTCAGCATGTGCGGAGAAAAAGCACAACCCATTGTACTCCTTAACATGTGGCAGGGCAGGCTGGGGTAGGTGACTAGGATGGAGATCTTAGACACCTTTGAGTCACCCAAGTGAGAAACCACCAGTACACAGATGCTCTGTACCAGTAGCCTATCACTGAAGCTACTTCTGAACATGGTCCTACCACCATCTGAAAGACTGATGCAGCCATGTCCAAAAGCAGCCCCATTGACAGATCAATGGAACAAAAAACAAGTCCATTTCACCCTGGCCCATTTTCTATTCCACTATCAGCTGAGTTATTTGGGGGCAGAGGTTTACCAGTCTACCAGATTGGTAAACTGGTAGAGATTTCCTGGTCTATTACTTGAGCTAGAAGGGGAAACTGACATAACTTTTTATCCAACCTCCCAAAAATCTCAAACTGATAAGTACCACAAAAAACTAATTTAGGACAGAAACAGCAATACTGTACATCTCTTTCCCAGTTTTAACCCAACACTTTTTTTCAAACAGGCAGTTCTACCATACTTTTGAAAGACTGCTGAACACTTGTTTAATAACAGATTTAGTAGTCTTCCAGGAAACCAGTATACCAGGGTATATAAGAAACCCTAGGATTGTGTGAATGGTGCTTTGCAAATAATGGATCAGACATCCTTGATCAGGAAATGCCTCCCCAGAAAGCAGGTGACCAATGCCTCAGGTAACCCAAGCCAAAATGGCCTTGCATTGAGGAATGAGGACATAATCTTGGCAAAGGTATGCAGGAAGAGTTAAGGAGAAATAAGAGACAACTCAGTCCTAGGAGAAGGTATGAGAAAGAAACTCAAAACAACTCTGCCTTGATTCACTTTAGTATAAGTGGGGCAGAGAGAAACTCTGGCAGGCTTTTAAGATTCTGTTATCATATCCTGCAACAATAAAGTAGCATTCTTGGAATCCTTGCACAGGCTGTTTCCTGTCCTGGGCTACCTCAAAGGGCTGGTATCATGGAAGGCCCAGCCTAGTGCACAACGGTGGAAGAATAATGACATTCCCACAGTGGAGGGATGAATTGTGAAAATGTCAGAATTTGCAGAAATGGCAACACTGACCTGTTTGGTCAGAGAAAAAAAATGACAAAAACTTTTCTGAAAGTCTGGAAGCCTTATATGGACTTTTTGCTGAAAGAAGAAAGAAATGAAATGATGATTTATGGATTTAAAGATTAAGACAGACATGGATTAAATGGGCTGAAGGGACTTGTATAACATCTAAGAGGGAGGACGGACAATAAGGTCAGTTCAAAAAACGGTCAGAAGTCATTAATATATTTCTTACCTTTAGTTTTTTCTCTCCCCTTTTCATTTCTTGCACTTTCTTCTTTCTGTCTGTCTGTCTGTCTGTCTGTCTCTCTTTCTTTCTTTCTTTCTTTTTCTATGAAAAAATTCAATTGGCCAACACAAGCTGATAAAATGCCAGCGCCTGACTGGATCATCACCAAAATCATGAATGAGGCATCATAGATGTGTCACATGATGCATTAAAACATCTTAAAGTAGGGTGCAAAAACACTATTAAGAAACATATCATAATACAAGCAAATAAATCACTATAAACTAAACACATTCACTATAAATATCGCTCAAACAAATATATGCAGAGATGCAATGTGTGTGGGTGTAGGTGTGCATGTGTGTGAAGGAGGGCAGAATAATAATGGAGCTACCATATTTTTACATCAGTGAATTATAAATAATGTTTCATTGTCATACATTTATTTTTTCTGAGCATAAAAACCCACATCTCAACTACATTCGACATAGCAATTTTATTCTACAAATTTTAAGCAACTGATACAAACATTTGCTCAACTGGAAATCTGTATGAAGATGGTGGAGGAACTCCTTTTCAAGCTAAGGATTCTGATGGAGAAAGTGAAGAGCAGGCTTATCTCAAAGTGAGAGCTGCTGAGAGCAAAGGGGATGGAGGTCTACCATTGATAATAAAGTGATAGGTGGCACAAGGACCTGAAATGAAGCGTTCCAGGGACAGGACAGAATAGGAACCAGAACTGCTCCATGCATGCAAAAGGGGGCTGACTTCAGTCCCAAAAGCTATGCCGGCCTAAAGCCAGCATACTGAATTTCATCTTCATTTCGTCTTCATTGCTTGTTCTCTCTCCCTCTCTCTCTCTCTCTCTCTCTCTCTCTCTCTCTTTCTCTCCTTCCCTCCCTTTCCTTAGGGGCCATCTGTTTGGCTGAAAAATCCAACTAATTCATCTCTCCCATCTACTTGCCTGGTCTGATTCTCCCCATCCTGCTTACAATAGCCTTGCCCTTAACACACTCTTTGTCCTACTTGTTAGATTTTTGCTTCTTGTCCCATGTTTTTGAAAGTGAGGTTAAAACGTTTTGTTTGTAAGTTGCAGGGATCATTTTAGAATTTTTCACACGACAGCTATTGTTGGTATGTTATTATATAGGCTGTCTTGTTTTAACTAAGTTTTCTCTTTGTGGGTTATGATGCCATGAAGAAAAGTGCTGACTTATTATGGTACGCTGTTGCTCAGAAATGGATTATCATATACAGTAGTGATATTGCTTAAATATATCTTTGTAGCTTTCCATATGGTGGCCACTGCACAGAAAATGGCTCTTACCATCAGGGCCAACACAACCTGGTATGCAAATTTTGTGCCACACAAGGGCACCGCATGGGGAGTGGGTGCTAATTGCAAGTAAAAAAAAATTCAAAAGCCATGTGACATAGTTACCACATAGCACAATTATATAGAAAGAGACTGAGAAAAAGGAGATATTTTGAATATTTTAAAAATGTTTCTTTTTTGTTTTGTGGGGAAGGGGGGTGCTAAGTGGAATTCTGCATAAAGGTGCCATGTATGCCAGCAGCAGCCCTGGGTCTCACAGGTGCTTGCGTGCATATGTGATTTTGTATATGAAGAAATGTCATATAATTTAAGATGTTTTTCTGACTCTGAATCTTGAATTTTGCTCTGTGGATTTCCAAATTGTTAAATCTGAATTTTTAAATAGGGATTTTCTTCGATTAGGTGAAAATATCTGGAGTTAAGATCAATTTTCTGTCATTTTAATGTAGTTCAACTCACACCTATAAAAATGTGATCCCTCCCCCCCCCCCACCCCCACCCCCATTTACACATAAACACTCTTCTAAAACATAGGCTGAATTCCATAACAAAGGCTGAAAAAAATCATTCAGCCTTCAAAGGTCACATTTCAAATCCCTAAATGTAAACACTGAATTTCAGTATTTCAGCACTGATTTAAGAATTCTTTCTAGACAAAACCCTGAGAAAACTAATTTCAAGGTGCGGGATTTGCCATCGAATTGGAAACTGAGGTGGGATTTTGTCAATACTTGCTATCGTTGGGAAGACAAATTTCAAACATAGGACACCATCCGAAGTGTGCTCTCTGAAGAAGTGAATTGCCCTGGTAGTCTGTTCTCTCAAAAAGCTGCTCGTAACTTTTATAGCCTGAGCTGCAAGAGGATCACTGAATGAGATGTGTCTCAAAATCCTTGCTCTGTGAAGTCATTCTCACTTGAAACCAATGGAGCCAGATTCTAATCTGCCCGTGTACCTTGAAACCCAAAGTGCTTCACTGTTCATCAGCAAAGCAGACAGAAACCACACCGGCACGCCATTTCCTTGTATACACAATTACTGACCTCAAAATTCTTTGCGTTTCAATCTTCACACATCATGTTTTATAAATTCTCCAATTTGCACTGTCAACTGAAAAACCGAAGAGAATTTGCAAATGCCACCCTGAGACAAGGCAAATGTTGTTCCTGCAGCATCTAAGGTGTGTTTGTGTACACAGTTCTCTTTGTTACTGAGCACAGTGTATTTTCAAACTCCCTCATCCGAAAGCACTGGCCCTTGGAGCGCTTAATGGGTGTGCAGGCAAGCTGCCCAGGCTGATGCTGTGCATGGAATGTGGGGTGCTCATGCAGACTTTTCGTTTGCCTTTTGCCATCTTGTAAGGTGTGAGATCAGAAATATTTTCTTGAGCAATCCTATCTGTAGTCTCAGGAAAATAGTAAATGGTGTGTAGTTGCTAGAGTAAGTCAGTTTTGCACATGAAGCAAAGTGATACTTTCTCCCTGATGATGCCCATTGATTAAACCGCCTAGAGTTACTTATACAGTGAGATGGATGGCATATAAATTTGATCAATCAATCAATAAATTAAATTGTTGGAAACAGACAAATGTCCTTCGGGATCTTGCAGCTTAAACCAACTATTTCTTATCAGCTCTTGATATAACTGAGACCGTCACCAAGGGCAGAAAGAATTAGAGTTGTGCAAAGCTTCAGATTCAGTTGGAGCATGTATGGCTGTTTGCAGTCTTTTAAAGCAGCTGCCTAGGAAAATATGTAGCTGCTTTAATGAGCTAATGGCTGGTACTATGATAGTATTTCCACACACTCTAAAGCACTTTTTTGAAATTAAAGCTGAAACACTGTATGGACATAGAAATAGTATTATTTCAACCAAATTTCCAGTGGTATATACTTACAAGCATGGAATCCTTGCAAATGTATTATTAGATAATAATACTGCCCATATTAATCTATGCATTTGGACATTTGCATAGCCCTAACCCTCTGTCAAGCACATTTAGCTGCCTAATAACTGTCTAATAGTTTTTGTTATTTTTGTTATTCTTGCAGTGCTTTGTTGCTGAATGGGGTGGATAGGCAACTCTTGGATCTCCAAAAGTGGACTGCAAGCTCCATCATCCTTGACTAATTCCATATTGGCTGAAAATATTGGGAACTGGAATTCAATAGCTCTATTCTCCAGATTTGTGCTGTAGTTTACTCCCTCTGTATTCTTATAATTTAACTAGGATAATGTAGCTAATACATTCCAGAATAAGAATATATAGCATTTATTACCGCTTGCAGTCCTTCTGTTTCTTTGCATCATTTTGTCTCATATATTCTGGATCTATATATACCTAGTAAGGAAACATTACAGAATATATATACAACCATATCAAGATTCTTTTTTCTGCAGTATTTAACTCATATGCACATAAGCAGAAGCTTGATACATCTACATGTAAAAGCAAGTAAAATAGCTTTTTTTTTTCTTGACAGAACTTTGTCATAATGGTGGAAATGAAAATGAGTCAGCACCCACAGCTGGGAGATGATGGAAGGAGAAGCAGGAGAAAGCACAACTGAAAGAGGGCTGTTCTCAGAAACAGAAGGTGGACCATTTTTATATTTATATACTGCGATGAATGTGCTACATTTTCCTATCAGCATCTCCAGAAAATTTCTCCAGTCTTTGAAAATTTGAAGCCTCAGGTGCAGCTACCAGAATCCTCCAATCTGACAGAAGAGAAAATTTACCAAATTCATAGAAAGTAACATATTAATCAAACATAAGCAATTTTATTCCATGTTTGAATACATTTTAATTCTATTCAATCAAATTTAGTTTTTGTTTTTGCCTTGCCCTTCTTGTTCCTAAGTTTCCCCTTGTTGACAAATTCCCCAAAGGAAGAACTGCATACTGTATCAGTTACCTAGGAATATACCCCATTACTCCTGTTGTTCACCCAACAGATTTCAAGGCTGTCTGTAAATGTGTTGTAAAAATGTACCCCCTGCAATCTGAGTGGGGGGAAAACCCACTCAAAATGAAACAAATCAATCAATCTGTGAGCATTTAACAGCATCTATTGAAGTCACAGTCTCTCCTTCTTCCATTGCTTTTTCCAAAACACTTTAAAAGGCCCACTGGGGGTTTTTGCTTGCTTCAGCCAGCAGCTAAAATGAAAAGATTAGAGGTTGAAATGTTTAGAGATCTCTGAGCTACAATCAGGTCAGGCTGGATGATGTCAAATCCATCCACACCATCCAATTTTCATTGACCGACCCTTGGCATAGGACAATGTGTGATGGTTATGGATTGGGTGATATTTGTCCAGATCAGACGCCTGGTATGGTTTGTCAACTGGCTATGCAGTATGCCATGGGAAGCAGATGAGTGTGCAAAGGGGTGCATCCTTTAAGAGGGGGCAGGGTAGAAATCCTGGTTAGAAAACAGAGATTAAAAAATTGATATCCAGATGGGAATGCTGAAACTAGGCAAGGAATTGGCATGCTTGGAATAACCCTCTAGAATGAAATGTCTGCATCATAGGAGTCGTCAGGCAATACTGCCATGAAATGGGCCAGGCTGAAAAGTCTTCCAGCAAGTTAGTCAATGCTCAGGCTTGATGCTCTCACCAGGAAGTGAGTAGTTAGAAAGTTCTGGACTCATGTAGCTCCACATGTTATTTTTAGGTCTCTACCTTCTCCCCACCTCCACCCCCATGACTACTTCTTCTGGTCTTCTACCTTCCTATTGTTCCTGCAAGAAGGCATTTTCTATCCCCTTCTCTCAATATATATTGGACTGCAGGGGAGTGCTGTAAGAAAAGAATAGGATCTAGCAAATAGGCTGCCATTTCATTAAAGCACAATATAGAGGCCGGCACACTGATCTCTTCTAACATCAATTATCAAGAGTTACATGAATAAAACTTAACATAAATCCAGGCAGCCAAATAATTTGCAATTTATCCAATGGCTGTCCCACCTATTAGGAAGCTCCTATTCACCAGCTGTTATTATTAGGACAAATTTATATCCAGTTGAGCTGTCACCATGCAGAATTGGTCCTATTCTAACAGTATGATGCAGTAATCAAAGAGCTACTTTCTTGCTCTGATAGATGTCAAAATAAAAGATGGTGTTACTACTGGGTGCATGAACTTTCTGAAGAGGAATTGCATGCTCCTGCATAGGATTTCATACAAGGTAAAACTGAAGCAAGTGTGATGCTTCCCACTTAGATCAGGGAAAATGCCTGAAAGCTTTTGAGGGCAACCCACAAAACTGAACTAGCAGTATATGATTACTCAAAAATAAGTCCTGCTAAACTGAATGGGACTTGTGTGAAGGGGAGCAGCTGTTGGCAGTGTCAGGTTGCAGTCATGTGGCCTGTATGATGATGTTCGACAGCTATAGAATGCATAGGATTTCACCCTCCAACTCAGAACAAGAAATTGGATGGTGGAAACTTCCTGAAGCCAGTTCCTTTTGGCACTGGGTGAGTCAGAAACAGTTAAAAATAAAGAAAAAGAAGGGTGTATCTGCTCGATCCAGTGCTCCCCTTGCCATAATGTGCTAGCCCAAATGAAGGAGAATGTGCATCAGCTCTGGAAGTGGCACAGGATTAGTTCCACTAGTAATTGCAATGTGGCGGTGGGTGGGTGGGAATCTTTTAACTTTTTAAACATTGAAAATGTCTGGGAGGTAGTTCTTGTTAAAAAGATGAAAGAAGACTCCTCCCTCACCTTCACCTTTATGTAGCTGGCAGGGGTTGGAGAATGTAGGAGTTTTCAGCATCAAAGGCAGAATTGCCCTATAAGATGAGCTGGGGAGGAGACGATTCCGCACACCCCTAACTGCTACCTTTGTGCTTTGAGTTTGTAGCTAAAATATGCCATCCTGTTGCAAATGCTATGTGTAACTGTCTAGTGTTACTGGGCTACATAAGCCCAACTGTGTTTATTTAGGAGGACATGGGTTCAGGGAATGAGAAGAGTCTTCTCATGCTGTTTGTAAATGTTACATTTGAAAAAGGTACATGGGAAAAAAGGCATCATTCATAATTCCTCAGGTCTCCACAACGAGAAAAAGTGTTCAGTGAAATATTGCAGAGTCATAGCTAGGAAAGAAGCAAAACACAGTTTTAGAATGGGTTCCTTACATACACACTATTCATTGAAACAAAATTAAGGTGTTTTACAGAGTAGTATTATCTGGTTGTCAGTAAATAAACCAGTTCTGTTTTGAAGGCAAAGTAGCCACATATAACTTCAAAAAGAAACATGTCCCCAGTCCTGGATTAGGGTGCCACATTATACCTGTACCATTGACCAATCCATCTATGACCAATCCAATCCAATCCAATCCAGTCCATCCATCCGTCCATCCGTCCATCCATCCATCCTTCCCTTTCCACTTGATGTTTTACCTGAAGGATAATGTTTCTTCCTTCTTTCCAGCACTGCTTTTGCCATAGAATGGGTTCTTCACTGATTTGGTGCTGCATCTATTTAAGATGTCCATGTATATTTCTCATGTAATATTTCATATTGTGGATCCTATACATATTCATTAAAAAAAAAAACTGTAGTCTGCTTTGAAAGCTCTTGAGGAGAAAAGCTATTAAGGATATTACTATAAATAATCAGAATCAGAATGACTGAGTTTGTGAAGATAGATTAAAAATGAATGCAATGGCTACAAATGCAAATTGGTCATCGTTGGCAACATGGTATTTGCCAACTGTTTTGAATATCAGCTAAAATTATCTTCTGTTGGCAATGCCGGCAGAGGCTAAGGGGAACTGAAGATCTGGAGATCACCACCAGGCTGCCTGTTTCTGTTCCTTCACATCTTTGGAAGAAAGAAGAGAAGACAAGATAAAGGCAAAGAAATGCAGCCACAAAACTCTCCTCACTGGGTACGGTTCAGATTCATTCAGTTTCAAAGCTTCTGTAGGAACCAATATTTAGAATCATAATTCTTTATCCCTTTGCCAAGGTAAGTGCACCTAGTTGGCAAATCACACCTACGCTATTTGATAGCATCACACAGAGATCTAGTAGGAGCTCTACTCTGTTTATTTCTATTTAAATGACAAGATGCACAACTTGTGGGTATGCATCACCCACAAAGCTTTGGATGTGGACTCCAAAGCCCCTACAAAATGTGCCACCAGATTTAATTTAAAAATTACTATTTTTAATGGAGCGGAAGGAAATTATTAAACACACCTTAGAGATTGCATTTCATTTATATTGCCCACTTCATCTTGGCTTCATCTACATTCTAGAATGGAATCTCTGGCCTGCCCCTCTATGACCAAGTATGCCCCTTCCTGCTGTGCTAATTTGGTGGGCATCTTAACTGATCTTTTGTATTGTTTCCATTTGCAGTTGCTCTGTTAGTTACTACTGCTTGCAGGAAAAAAGAGGTCCGTGGTTAGGATATAGTGGTACCTCGGTTCATGAACTTAATTCGTTCCACAATTCTGGTCGCGAACTGAATTGGTCGTGAACAGAATCAAATTTCCCCATAAGGTTCAATGTAATTAAGGTTAATCTGTTCTGACGCCTACGAATGTGGTCGCCAACCGATTTTGGTCGCCAGCCGAATCAAATTTTCCCATAAGGTTCAATGTAAATAAGGTTAATCCGTTCTGAACCATATGTATTTTTTTTTAAACCACAAAAATATGAAACAAAGTACAGTGGTACCTCAGGTTACAAACGCCCCTCCTTATGAACATTTCACGATACAACCAGCTCCAGTCACAAAAATTTGCCTCACCGTGTGACCTCCGCCTCGCGCTATGAACCAGATCTGCGGCCATTTGCCCTGCTGCCATGCGGTTGCGGCTTCCTGTGGGCGAGATTGCGGTAGCAAGATGTTCGGTGAGGCTTGTGGTGTGTTTTGTGGCGTTTGGAAGGTGTTTGGGGTGCTTGTCAGCATGGCTCCAAAGAAAATGCAGAGCAGGCTTGGCAAGAATAAGGGCTTGAAGAAGAAAGTGATGATCGAACTGAAGGAGGAGATTATAGAAAAGCACGATCGTGGTGTTCGTGTGACTGATCTGGCCACGGAGTACAAGATGGCGAAGTCGACCATCTCGGCTATTTTGAAGAATAAAGATGCCATCAGAGAAGCTGATGTGGCAAAAGGAGTAACGATGTTAATGAGGAGGAGGACACAAGTGCTGGAAGAGGTGGAAAAGCTGTTGTTAGTGTGGCTGAATGAGAAACAGCTGGCAGGTGATAGCGTGAGTGAAGCTATCATCTGTGAAAAAGCCAGGAAACTGCACAGTGATTTACTGCAGAAAAACCCCTCTACCAGCGCAGCAAGTGAGGAATTTGAAGCCAGCAGAGGCTGGTTTGAGAAATTCTGCAGGAGAAGTGGCATCCACAATGTGGCAAGACATGGAGAGGCTTCCAGTTCTGACAAGGCTGCTGCAGAAGCCTACAAGGAAGAATTTGAGGGCTTCGTGAAGGCGGAAGGATACGTCCCTCAGCAAGTGTTCAACTGCAATGAAACAGGGCTCTTCTGGAAGAAGATGCCAAACAGAACCTACATCACGCAGGAGGAAAAGGCACTGCCAGGGCACAAGCCCATGAAGGACAGACTGACCCTTTTGCTGTGTGTGAACGCAAGCAGCGACCTGAAGATTAAGCCGCTACTGGTGTACCATTCCCAGACCCCTCGTGTGTTCAGGGAACACAATGTGAACAAGGCCAGACTGCCTGTCATGTGGAGGGCCAATGCGAGACCGTGGGTCACAAGGCAGTTGTTCATGGAATGGCTGCACGAGGTGTTCGCACCCAGCGTTAAAAAATATCTTTCCGAGAACCAGCTGCCTGAAAGGTGCCTTCTTCTGATGGACAATGCCCCGGCACACCCTCCAGCCTTGGTGGATGATATGGACGCTGAGTATGACTTTATAAAGGTCAAGTTCCTCCCCCCCAACACGACACCTCTTCTGCAGCCCATGGACCAGCAAGTGATCTGCAATTTTAAGAAGCTCTACACAAAGGTGCTCTTCACCAGGTGTTTCAATGTCACTGAGGAAACATCCTTGACTCTGGCAGAGTTTTGGAAGAAACATTTCAATGTCCTCCACTGCATCGGCCTCATTGACAAAGCCTGGGAAGATGTCACCTGCTGGACCTTAAACTCAGCCTGGAGGAAACTGTGGCCAGAATGTGTCGCTGAACGTGACCGTGAAGGGTCTGATGCAGAGGTAGTGGAAGAGATTGTGTCCATGGGCAAGAGCATGGGTCTGGTTGTCGATGGTGCAGACGTAGAGGAGCTTGTTGAGGACCATGAGGAGGAGCTGGCCACGGAAGAACTTGCTGAGCTCCAGAGTGAGTAACAGAAAGCGCTTGGTGAGGAGCATTCCACTGAGGAAAAGGAAGACAGGGAGGAGGTGAGCAGTGCTGAGATTAAATCCATTATGGCAAAATGGAATGAGTGCCAGGACTTCTTTGAGAAGCACCACCCCAACATAACTGTAACGAACAGAGCGTTGAACAAGATGAACGATAACGTGGTCTCTCATTTCCAGAGGGTTATGCAGCGCAGGAAAAAACAACTGACTTTAGACAGGTTTTTCCCCAGAACTGAGCCTGCAGCTAAGAGGCAAAGAAGAGAGGAAACCCCTGAAGGAGATGTCCCTTTGGAGGGGGACTCTCCCTCCAAACAATAACTGCCTCCCCACCCCAGTCTCCCTCTTCATACTGTGCTGTACGTACTTTTTTTTCATGTTTTTGTGGTTTAAAAATAAAATGCATATGTTTCAGAACTGTTTGTATTTACATTGAACCTTATGGGAAAATTTGCCTCGCGTTGCGACCAAATCAAGTTGCAATCAGAGTCACGGAATGGATTAAATTCATAACCCGAGGTACCACTGTACAGTACAGTACAGAATGAAGAGAGAGAACACTAAGCTTGCTTGAGGCAACTTCTGGTGTGGGGGACAGGAAGGCGGGTGGGGAGGCGGTTATTGTTTGGAGGGAGAGTCCCCCTCACCTACAGGAAGCCATGACCATGTGTCAGAACAGGGAAGATGGCCACGGGTCGTGTTCGTCACCCGATGCGCAGTTCGCGAACAGAAGCAAAATTTTGCGAACGGTGCTGTTCGTGAACTGAAGTGTTCGTGAACAGAAGCGTTCGTGAACCGAGGTATTACTGTACCTCCTTTGTCTGCTGTTGGTCTCTGTTTCAGTCCTTCATGCCTCTTAGAAGAACAGGAAAAATCTCCAACCTGAAACTCTATAGAATGGTGATTAGTTAATGCAAATAATGCTGAGCTAGAGAGAGAGAGCTGATCCTACCAGGCCTAAGTCCTAGTCCTACGTCTTTATGTGGCTGATTGTACCATGGTTCTTTTACATAATAATTTGATTTATATCTTTAATTGCAAGATATCTAGAATTGGACATAGATGCCCAGCCAGGAAGTAGATGCATAGTCTATTTAGGTAATACATCTACAAAAAGACAGAAAAACCTACATTATTGGTACCTACTGCTTCCTTTGACTGTCATGTTCCTTATACCAAGCTTATTTTGAAAGTGAAGCCCTATGACTTATGGGCTGTAGAGAGGTGCTAAAATCCGCCTTTAACACCCACATGGACAGCATAGCTTACAAGAAGAATGCCTAATAATTAAGCCTCCTCAGTGTTGTGAAAGACTTTCATTAGAATAAAAGATGGCTTGTGCCAAGGGATTGTCAAGGGCTTGGCTTCTTTTCCTTCTTCTTTATGGAAAAGAGGGGGTGGGGAATGGGACAGTGGCAGGGTGTGCTCTCTCTGTGCGTGTGTGTGTGTCTGTGTGTGTGTGTGATGGAAGCAGTAGAGGGTGGGGATGAAGAATAAACCTGCCAGCACTGAAAAGGCGTTTGAGGCATTTTCCTGAGGCACGCTGGGCATTAGTCAGCGCTCTTCCAAGCCACAGAAATGTGCCTTGGCTTGTCTGAAATTACAGAGATGAAATGATTAGACCACAAGCCTTTGCCCTCTGGACACTGGCCTTTTGTCTCCATCATATAAGGATACATTGTTGATTGTCATCCAGTCCTTTCTTAGGGAGCTCAAGTCCCCTTCCCCACTCTTTCTCTGAACCCTCCCCTGGGTTGGCTTGCTTGAATATGCCATTTCTGCACGTTGCTGCTCCAGTGCCCCTGACTGAAGATTGTTTAAAATGCATTTTAGCTAACTGGCTTGTTTTAATCAAAGACAGAAGATCACCAAATGCTCTGCACTCTCCTATTCCTTGAAGGGTTTCCCCTCTGGGGAAAATGGGTGAGCAGGAAACTGGTGTGCCAGCTTTTTCTCCTGTCTTGCTTTACTAGCCCTTTTCAGAGAAATACATCAGGGAAAACAGGATAGTGGGAGGAGGCAAAACAGGGCTAAACTTGCCGGCAGGGCCCCAAACTCCACACAGACTATGCAATAGTTTAGATAGAGGCTGCGTGCAAATGACCACTTGAATTCTCCCTACGTTTTCAGCCACAGAAATTGGGAAGAGGCATTTCATCAAGCTTCTCCATCAGAAGGACAGGTTCTCCAAATATTTCTGTGGCTGGGATTCACTGTTACTTTGGCAGTAGCATGGTCCCTCCTTCCTTGCCTTGTTACCATGGCAAGCCTAATCACCATTTGGCATCCTTTGCAATATCCAGAATTATTTCTGAAAATAAATAATGTGGAATATTTATTTAAATCTTCTCTCTCTCTCTCTCTCTCTCTCTGTGTGTGTGTGTGTGTGTGTGTGGAAAGTTGAGAAAAAGGAAAACAATGGTCTCAGAAAAAGAAAGAAAGACATTGCTTTTGAGAAATTTGGCTCTGCTCTAGTTTGGATTACTGGAAGTTACTCCATGCGTAGAGTACTATCAGGTTTGGAAAACTGAACAGATCTAATGGATGGGTTCACAGACTGTACTAAGGCCTAGCTGAACTACTGTATAGTTTTATTTGTTTAATTTTGGCTTATCAGCTGTAGCATATTTCCAAGAGCCTGACCCTTTGGGGTAAGGGAATAGGTTTTGAAAAAAAGGTCAGATCCTTCTTAATGAAAGAAGCATTATGCACCCTCCAAACTTGGTGGTGCATCAGTGCCTCCACTGTCAAAATACAGAAGCATCTCTGAGGGCAAGGTCTCCTGAGACTTACATGGTCTCCATATAGTGCCACCTTGAAGCATAATCTTTTCAGGGCTGAACATCAACACTGGCAGCAAGATAATGAATATTCAAGATGGCAGCATATAGGGTTCTTGTATGACATGGGTATTGGTGAAAACTACCTCCATACAGGCATCATGACCTCCTCTGCTTGTTTCAGAGGAGATAAGTAATATACAGCATTTGGAAGTAAATAATATTGGACTGGGAACAGAAAGGTTGAGCCAGCTTTGCTTTGGCCATCTGTGAAAGCCTACAAAGAGTAGTTTTCACCCACCCTTAAATGGTGGGTCAACGCAAGATGCATTTTTCATTCAGCAAGCTTCAAAAAATGTTTCTGTGGGGAACTAATTTAATGAAAACACCCTGCCAATGATAAAGGAACAGACTTCTCTTGAGCATGTAGTGCTTTTTTTAAGTACAAGCAGAAACAATCAAACCAAAAGCCCAGCCAAACTAATAAACTGGTTAAGATTTGCAGCTGTCCTTGTCCAATTTGTGTCACTTTTGCATGATGTTAATAAGAAGTGTATTTTTTCATGATTGTGCACATTAAAGAGATTGAGAGAGAGAGAGAGAATTTGCATTCATCTTAACTCTCCCTAGCACCAACAAACTGGAAAGTACAAATTAGCTGAATTGCCTTAATAATGACACCTACAGGTGAAACTCGAAAAATTAGAATATCGTGCAAATGTTCATTTATGTCAGTATGGCAACTCAAAAGGTGAAACCAATATATGAGATAGACGCATTCCATGCAAAGCGAGATCTGTCAAGCCTTACTTTGGTATAATTGTGATGATTATGGTGTACAGCTTATGAAAACCCCAAATTCACAATCTCAGAAAATTAGAATATTCCATGACATCAATAACACAAGGATTGGAAATAGAACAATATCGGACCTCTGCAAAGTAGAAGCATGCATATGTACTCAGTACTTGGTTTGGGCCCCTTTTGCAGCAATGACTGCCGCAATGCGGCGTGGCATGGATGCTATCAGCCTGTGGCACTGCTGAGGTGTTATGGAAGACCAGGATGCTTCAATAGCGGCCTTCAGCTCCGCTGCATTGTTCGGTCTCATGTCCCTCATCTTTCTCTTGGCAATGCCCCATAGATTCTCTATGGGGTTCAGGTCAGGCGAGTTTGCTGGCCAATCAAGCACAGTAATCTCATGGTCATTGAACCAGGTTTTGGTACTTTTGGCAGTGTGGGCAGGTGCCAGGTCCTGCTGGAAAATGAAGTCAGCATCCCCATAAAGCTCGTCTGCGGAAGGAAGCATGAAGTGCTCCAAAATCTCCTGGTAGATGGCTGCGTTGACCCTGGACTTAATGAAGCACAGTGGACCAACACCGGCAGATGACATGGCTCCCCAAATCAACACAGACTGTGGAAACTTCACACTGGACTTCAAGCATCGTGCATTGGGTGCTTCTCCATTCTTCCTCCAGACTCTGGGTCCTTGGTTCCCAAATGAGATGCAAAAGTTGCTCTCATCAGAAAAGAGGACTTTGGACCACTGGGCAACAGACCAGTTCTTTTTTTCTGTAGGCCAGGTAAGACGCTTCTGACCTTGTTTGTTGTTCAGCAGCAGCTTGACAAGAGGAATACGACATTTGAAGCCCATGTCCAGGATCCGTCCGTGTGTGGTGGCTCTTGATGCACTAACTCCAGCCTCAGTCCACTCCTTGTGAAAGTCCCCAACACTTTTGAATGGCCTTTTCCTGACAATCCTCTCCAGGCTGCGGTCATCCCTGCTGCTTGTGCACCTTTTTCTACCACACCTTTCCCTTCCACATAACCTTCTATTGATGTGCTTTGATACAGCACTTTGGGAACATCCAACTTCTTTTGCAATTACCTTTTGGGGCTTTCCCTCCATATGGAGGGTGTCAATTATGGTTTTCTGCACAACTGTCAGGTCAGCAGTCTTTCCCATGCTTGTGATTCCTACTGAACCAGCCTGAGAGACCATTTAAAGGCTCAGGAACCCTTTGCAGGTGTTATGGATTCATTAGCTGATTAGAGGGGGACACTTTGAGCCTAGAATATTGAACCTTTTCACACTATTCTAATTTTCTGAGATTGTGAATTTGGGGTTTTCATAAGCTGTATGCCATAATCATCACAATTATACCAAAGTAAGGCCTGACATATCTCGCTTTGCATGTAATGCGTCTATCTCATATATTGGTTTCACCTTTTGAGTTGCCATACTGACATAAATGAACATTTGCATGATATTCTAATTTTTCAAGTTTCACCTGTAATCAAATTTTCCAACATTGCTCCAAGCTTGCATAAAGAAACTACTCTGGCATCATTGGTCATGAGATGGTTTTCTTAGGCTGAATTTGTTTCTGCTCCCACGAAACGTAGAATGTTCTGCCCCTCTGAATGGAGGACTGACAGGCAAAACAAACTCTCAAACAGTGCAGGCAGTTATAAGAACTAACCCCTTGGAAAGTCACCTGGGAGATTTTGTTGAAGCCGGACTGCCTGGGCTGTCATCCCACCATCATGAATTGCTTGGATAGAAGCAGGGAAAAGGATATGTTGAATTTTAAATAATGAAAAGCAATCAAACTTAACCAAGTAGATCTGGGCAATAGAATGCTTGCTATACACTGTTTTAGCAGTGTATGTTAAATGCCATTGATAATGGTCCTTTTCCTTGCTGATTCCATTGATTTTTTAGTGTTTGTTTTATCTAGATGAAAGCAAGGGTGAAGAGAAGCAAGAAGGAAGAGGGAAAGTATCGGTGAGCGTGTACATGTGTTTTACACAATCTTGGGTGGGGGAACATTCCTTGCTCTCTTTTTCTGAGCTCTTCCACTAATGGTAATAGATTACACATCTAAAGCTGTAATTCTAGGCACAGTTATGAGGGAGTAAGCCCACTAAATTCACTGGAGCTCACCACCAAATAAAACTGGAATATGTCCAGACAACACAATTACAGATCTCAACTTTCATGAATGGGTTCATAATGTAATGAAGGCAGTAATTCTGCATTTATTTACATGAACGTAAGCTCAAGTCTCAAGAAGGAAAACATAAAATTGCATCGTAATGTTAAGAAGTTGCTGGATTTAAGTGACTGGAAAGATCAATGAATGGACAGATAAATTCATCGTTATTCAGGATGGTCCAAGATAATACTTTAAATAAAAATATGGTACTATGTTTAAGCTAAGTTAACCTTAAGAATGGGGACTTAAAATGCAGAGCAGTTAGTAAAACAAAGTTAGGGAATGATAGTTTCAGTTAATCATTATGGAATAAACCACATGATAATGTAGGGCTTCTTCAGCCTCAGTATGAGAACACCTTGCAAAGATTCATCTGTGTTTGTTATTTGCCTTACTAGAGAAAGAGCAGACTTTTTGTAGTGTGCACCCTGGACCTATTCCAAGGTATATTCCTGCAGAAGGAATCACTGATCATCCAGAGCATGGGCTCCAATACGACTCCCAGGGCTAGATAGAGTATCAATATTCTCTACAAGGGGCATTCCAAATATCAACTGCTATAGATATATGCACCCCCGCCCGCCCCCCCAGTTTCTCTCTTTGAAGATATTACAATTTCTCTGTTTATGAAGAAATGACTGATCTGGGGCAAAGAAAGGGCAAAGCTTCCCAGGCTTGGGCTTTTAATATTGGACAAATCTGCTTGCTATTCCCATTGAGAGTCGTCCTAATAATTAGAGTAGGTAAGTCAAGGAGTTCCTATGAATCAAAAGAAAGCAGCCAATGTACCTTTCTTCCATTGATGGTAATCTCTTTGAAGATGCAATTACAGTTACAATTTTTGCCCCATCAATTACAGGCCTGTGTTATGACTAGGAACACTGTCAGATTTGGAAATATTCAGATTTTAGTGACTGCTTTTCTTTTTTTTAAGTGCCATCTTCATTTTTTATTTAATTATAAAATGTGTATGCTGCCTGACTCCAAACGCTTCAGCTCCCTTTAGAAAATCAGTTTTTGATAGTCCTAAATTAAATGTTGGAACACTTTACATAATGCAGCCTATCCAAACTGGACTATATTTTGTGGTTTTGTTTTTTGTTTCTAAAGGTTCCTAATAACCAGAATAAGTGGATATACTGACTAATATCTTATGCTGATTCAAATGAACCACGTTAAAGGGAGAGAGACAAGGCAGCCAGGGGGTGGGGTGGGGGTGGCAGTATATTGCTTTAATATTTCAGGAGACCTTTAATACGACGTGTTATCTTTTTATGTCTACCAGTTTCTTTCTGTTAGAAAAATTGATGCTGTGATACATACACAGGGATTATGCTCAGAACTACACTTCCCTCATTTTTGCAAAGAAGCAAATATGGCAGGCAGGCTAAACATGAGCAATAAGATATAGGGCCTGATCAGCATATTATCAAAACAAACCCAGAGGATATGTATCCTTGGCCCATTAAAAGAGTTTATTTTAAACAGTATGCATATTATTAGACAGGCCTTCTGCTATGTCTTAGAAAAGTTATGTCTTTTCTAAGGTTAAATTCCTGCAACATTTATTTTGCTAGTGAGTTGGTCTGTTACGTATTTTGCACACAGTGCCAAAGGAAAATTGATTTTCAAAATACTTCAGGCATACTTTTGTAAGGAGGAAAGATCATGCTATGTGTAACCTTAGAAAGTTCTACTCTAGAAGTTATTGTACCAGAAGGTGCAGTTTGGATACCGATCTGACAATATGGAAAACTGTATCTTTCTCTTGTGGATCAGAAAATATTTTGGTTGATATGACAGTGAACTAATTTATTTTTATTTATTTATTTATTTTATTTATTTATTTGATTTGTCCACGCCCATCTCCCCTACAATGGGGGACTCTGGGCGGCTTACAACCACTAAAATCAAAATACATAATTAAATTATAAAAGGTGTAAAAGTTATAAAAGTTATAAAAACTAAAAATTTACAAAAATAAGATAGAGATAAAAAGCTAAAAACTCCAAGAGGCCAATAGGGCCACACCAGGCCGCTAAGGGGCCAGCCAACCCCATTTCCCCATTTCTGGTATCCTCCCTCCCCACCCCAGGCCAGATGGCAGAGCCAGGTCTTCAAAACCCTCCGAAAGGCCTGGAGTGAGGGGGCCTGTCTCACCCCCGGGGGCAAGATGTTCCAAAGGGCGGGGGCTACAGCAGAGAAGGCCCGCCTTCTGGACCCCGCTAGTCGACGTTCTTTTACCGCGGGGATCCGGAGCATGCCCTCTCTGTGAGATCGGGTGGGACAGGTTGAAATCGTGGGGGCGAGGCGGTCCTTCAGGTAACCTGGCCCCATGCCAGGTACTTGTTAAGGGCATATCTCCTCATTTTTTATGACTTCTATTGTTTATTTGGTAACTAGAAAACTCCTTTCGTCTTTCTTCATTAAAATTACTGCTTGTGATAATCAAGTATGGGTCTTTTTTAAAAAAACAGAAAACAAGAATTCCTTTATTTTTTTCCCGAGGGAGAATAGCTTCTCAAGCAAGTTGAAAAAGAGCTAAAATCTTTAAGATCAGCTGAATGTTTTCCTTACCAAAAGAGAAAGTAATAGAAAAAGAAAGCTAGTTGAAGTTGCTTATCATTTAAAAGTTCTTTCCCATGACTTGCAGTCTTTCATAATGATTGAATTTATGTAGATAAATGTTTTAGAACTGAAGCAGAGCTTTGAGCAGTTCAGTTAAAAACAAACTTACTGAACTTGAACATTCTGATAAACAACTTGCCTTAGATGTTGAAACAATGTTGAAAATAAATGAAGATGCTCAAGATAAAATAATCCATGTGCAGGCTGTATTTTTGTTTTTAAATGTTCCTTATAATGCTAAGTGAGGTCAGTTCACAGTTGTCTTTATGGGAACATTTATATGTGAGATTGTTTTAACTGAAGCTGGAATATAAACTTGAAATCAAAACTGCTTATTGTGTGAGTTTCTGTTTCCATTTAGCATAAAAATCTAGTTTTATAGTGAGAATTTTAAGATTTACAATATAAAATCAGATCCTACATTTATCGTAGCAAGTTGGATCTTTGGAATTTAATACAAAGAAGATGATGGTTCTTCCAGGTCTGCCTCAAGAAACAATTCAGAAACAAAAGTTATTCAGGAAAATTTATTTGGCAGCAAAATGAAAAACAATTACCTATTTTGTTTCTTCTTTGAGCAATTGTTTGTTTATCTATGACTTCTGATATGAAGAATAGTTTTTGATTCAGAAGCTGCTGAGAAGCTTACTGTCCAGGGATGATCTGTAGCAAAAAGAAGTAGGAGACTTTTGGAGATTTTTTTTCCTTTTTCATATCTTTTAGAGAGAAATGGGGCAACTTGTTCAGGGGAAGTTCCTGTACTGTATTCTCAGGAGGTCTAGAAGCTGTAGTACTAGTGCTTCTTTGTGTTTTCAGCTTTTTAAGTTTTGCTTCATATTTTTCTTTTGGTTCTTTAAAAGTTATCTGTATTTTAATTTCCTTTTAAATTCTTTCTCTTTTTTGTGTTTGCAATTTTTCATGTTTTAATTTAAAAAAAAAGATTGTTTAATGAAAATTCTTTTTATTTCTTCCCCCCATCTTTTCTTTGACCTATAGAAATATTGAAGGGTTTAGCCTCCACATTTTTTAATATTATGTCTTCCTTAGTTGTAAAAGGCCTTAGATGGTTTCCCCAGATTTCAGATACTTATTAGATTGGGATGTTTAAATCTGAAGTTGTTGTTGTTGTTTTCCTTTGTTAACCAGAAAGTTTTATCCTTTCACATGAGAAAGTTCTTTTATCTAGTATATGGGTTGATCAAGTATGTATTACTAGAAATTCAGATATGCCTTGGGTACACTAACTTTGACTGACAAGTTTCAAAATTTGTAGTGGAACAAGAAATAAGTGATCCAGAACAGTATTTTTTTACACTGGTGAGTAATGCTATAATAACCATATTGCAATGAATTATTTATGGCTGTGCTAGGAATCATCCAGTTGGTTTATACAAGTGTTTCAAACGTCTATTTAGTTTAGTTGTGTATCATATAGTTTTAGATTCTTTGTAGATTAATACTGTTCCAGCTAAATTTTATTCCCATATGGAAAGTGCTACAAGCTTATACGTTGAAATTTAGTATGTTGGATACATGGTGACTTTAAATCTTTCACACCAAATATTTTTCAATCCCATATTAGATTTATTGTCAACTTGATTTTTAAGCATCTTAATCCCTGGTCAATTGAAATGATAAATGTAATACAGTCTTTATTGGAATATTCAAGCATTCTCCAGGACCTCTACTGATTATTATAAGAAAAAGTTGAAGAAAATGCTTTACAAAAGAGGTGGATCTTGTGGCTTGATAGCATAATACTGCCTTCACTGTCCTGCCTTTGCCCCCCCCCACCGCCCACCCCCACCTTGGACATCCTGATTGTTTGTGATGATTTGAAGGCATATATTTATGATTGTATTATTGCATATTCTTCTTGGAAAAAGGATAAAATCTGAGCAAGGAAGTTTGGAAAATAAGTTTAAGGTACTTTTGAGTACATAGTCAAAACAATCTCAGAAAGATCTAATCTACTAAAAGTGATTATTAAATCCTATGATGAAAAACCCTATAATTACTGTTTATGAAATTCTATTGGTGGTGAATTAATTGGATATGCAAACTTCAGTGGTTGAATGGAATAAAAAATTAGAGTTAGCTATTTTGCCTAAACAATGGGAAGCAGTATTAATATTAATATCACAAACATCAGTAGCTCTTAGATTATGTCTCATTCAACAAAAATAATATTTTGGACTTACTGAATTCCATTGCATTAATAGAAAAAAGGCTTGCATAAATTATCATGTTTTTGGAGGTAGTGAGATGTGTGCCTCATTTAAACATATGTTTGGATAGCATCGTATAATTGTTCCATCTGGAGTGGAAGTTATTACATGTATTAATTCAACTTTGAGATAAGATTTAATATTTTCAGAAGTTCATATTCTTTTGAATTATATTCTTTTCATATGAAATTTGACATCTGGACAAATAAAGTGGATTCTCCACGGCCTACTTTTAGCTAAAAGACTGCTTCTTCAGCATTGGAAAGATAAAGTATGGCTTCAGGTACTCAATTTTCTGTTGAATGGATGTTATTAGCAATTTATCAACAAATCACTTATCGACATAAATGAGCTCTGAATGATTATAATGAAATATGGCTACCATTAATTGAAATGCTCATGTAGAACTTTTATATAGGTATATGTATCTGTGAATATATGCCCTGTATCTTTTTTTTTTTCTTTACAATTTTGTGCATTTGGGCGGGGATGCTTATTCAACCAAAGCAGACCACCCCCCCAAGAAAAGGAATTTTAAAAAAGATTACCTAACCCAAAAGCAGATCAAGGTTTTATGTCTGCTAAATTGGAACTTTCTCCCCTTTATGCACTTAATACAGGATATTCACTAAATCAGATTAAACAAACTTTGGGGGAGTAAAGGGAAAGACTCGTTGTTCCATGAAAAATCGCATTGTAAATGTTAATATTTCAATTTGATTACCTGAGATTAAAATTGTTATAAACAGATGGTTAAATCCCCATGAGTGCATGAGGCAAGATAAATATTGTAAAAATAAGTATTACTTCAAGATTGATGTGTGTCCTTAGAGAAATTCTTGTGTTAAAATCTTTAAGGTATTTCAAGCAGATTGATAAGTTATTATGACAGTTTCTATGGGAAGGATCAACCTCTAGATCTTTTTTCCCAGTCTAAATTAAATTTTTCAGATGATGAATGAGGTTTTAACTTTCTCGATTTCCAGTTTAGTGATTGGGCATACAGTCTGACTTCTATTTCTTTATGGAATTCAAATAATCAAGTCCAAAAATTAGGAAGTTATTATGTAACTTCTCTTACATCATGGCAGAGTCTTTGTTCTTTTTTTAAAATTTTTGGGTCAACTTTCTATTTGCAAGAATTTCGTAATACAGAATCGGAATATCCTTTATTAACAAATCCATGTTTAAAACTCTTAAGGAATATTCAGTATTAGCATTATTATTTATTAAATTTATATGCCACCTGACTCTCAGCACCTCTGGGCAGTTACAAATGATTTAAAACATGAAAACAAGACAATAAAAGCAAGAAGACACAAAAGAAGGGTAGAGATGGCAGAATAACAAACTGGGGGAAACCAAAGAAAACAACCGGGATTACAAGGAAGCTTCAGTCATCCCTACCAAAGGTCTGGGTGTAGGCCAGGAGGTAATAGGAGACCAATTTCATCTTTAGTTCAAAAGTTTGTGAGTTCAATTCCTGGTCCAGGGTTTGAACCCCATAGAATAAGAACTAGCTATGAACATCTGACAATTCTTAATCAAGATAAATAATAAAGTCGTGTACTGCTTTCTGGTGGTCAGTGTAAAAACAGAGAAAAATTCCCCTCTTCCTCTCCAAGAGGTGGTGATGGAAGTCATGTAAAACCTCACACATGTATACGTGTATCATACATGATACGTGTATCCCATAATGTAGCATCTGTATATCTCTCCGAGATCTTAAGGGGAGGTGGACTATATAAACCGTTCTGACAGTTTCAACAGAATTTTAGAAAGTGATAGGATTGGAAGTTTTTGTAATATTATTTCTTCCGCGTGGTTGTTTTGTTATCTGCTTCCAAGGTATGTCATGAGAAGGAAATATGCTCCCTCTCTTTGTCCTTGTGAATGTGTACACAACTGGCCCAACATTCTTCTAGAATCGCACAGTGAGGACTTTCTGTGAAATGTTCACGTTTCAGTTGAAGTGAAGTGTGTCTGAGTGAGTTACGCCCGTAGGCGGAGGAGAATAATTTAGTAAGACAAATGAAAATGCTCTGCTTGGTTTGTTCCTTATTATTATTATTTTTTTATTACTTAGAGCATGTATTCTTCTATGCAGAGTCCTGCAAATGCATGTTGTTTGCACTGGCATCCAATACTCATTTCTCATTCTCTTCACATACTCAGAATTTCAGAAATTAAGTACACTGAAGCCAATTTGTGAGCTCCACTTCCCCAGGACAACAGATGCTCTTGCACCAGCCAAGGGTACATAGGAAACAATTTCAGGGTATGGAGTGTAAACTAGAAATTATAAATTGCCATGAGAAGAAAAGTCTGGTTCATAGTCCACCGAAGAATATAGCTTTTACAAATAGTGAGACTAACAGAGGAAAATCCAAGCACATATTGAAAATGCATAATTATATTCAAAGAAATTCAATTTTAATTTAGTTACCTTTTGAATTTCTGAAACGTTTCAGTTGAGGGCTAGGTTCATGTATCCCACCAATGTACTAACAATATATAGCATAGGTTTGTGTGTTGAACAAAACCCTGCCTCTGTAATGATTTCTACTTTAAGAAGCTATTTTAGATCTGAGAAATTATTGTATTATCTACTCTAACTGGCTGAGAATCACCTGAATTGGCTTTCCTGTCCTCTGCAGTCTCCCCATTTTGCAGCAGAAGAAAGCAGGTAAATTACTATCAGTTAATATAAGTTTCTAATTCTAAAACTCTGGTGAGCAAAAGATGAGAAGGTTGTTAAATTGGCATGTTACAAAGAGAATGAGTATATAGGAAAGGGAAGGTCATTGTAGCATGGTATAATATGACATGATATGAGAAACAGAGGGCATCATGGTCATGAAAAGGGAAGGCGTATACACAGGTGAATGCAGAACAATAACTGCTACTAAAAACCGAAGAAGAATTGACTGCAGCCATCAAACATTGAAACAGAATGCCTTTTACAGATACCTGAAAATCAGATTTTTCCAGGAAATCTGCATAAGACACTATATTGTGAACTGGTACATGCAATGGCAGCCAGGCAAATCCATTTGCTTTCTGCAGAACTGATAAAGATATAAGGCATGTTGTAATAATTATGATTTTTCATATTAGGCCATAAATGGGCAGATGCTTTACAAAGCCTTCAAGGAAGCTACCTTACATCAAGGTCAGATACATTGTCCATCTATGTCACCCTTCTACCTTCTGAATGGTGGGGGCTTCCTGGGTGTAAGGCAGGAACATTCTCATCACCTTCCACTTGATTCTTTGGGAACCGATCAAGGGTTTGAACCCCATAGAATAAGATTAGAGTAAGAAGTACATCAAGGTCTAGTACTGAGCCACGTTCTCTTTGTCTACTTGCCAGACGGATGGTGCATGCAGAAATAGCAAGCCATTGGGGCATCAGTTGTGCTTCAGATTATGCTAAAAGTCCGGCAATGGAGCAAACCGTTAAAAACAAACATTCATTTAAAGTCAAAAGGAAGTGGCAGCAGCACTACTGGATAAGAAGCCCTGCTTGAGCAAAGTTTACTGAGGTCAGTTCAGCAGCTGCAGCCTCCCCAGCAACAGGATTATTCCATGTGCTGCCAAGCTATGCAGCAGTTCAGCAGGTCATTCCATTTCCTGGGTCAACCAAGGATAGTATCCTGCTGAGATGCTGAATGGTTTAAAAAACAAAAGCAAAAACAAGAACTATGAGTTTTGGAAATGCAGCCAGGCATTCATAAGGTACCATGACATGCTGATGTCTTTGAGAAAGGAGGGAGACATTTGACCATTTTCATCAAAGTAAGAGGAGAAGGGTTTGCTTCAAGGGTCTCTTGTCTTGGAAGGTTGTGCACCTGTCTCCCGGGACATGCCATTCCTATACCTTCCCCACTTCTTCCCAATGACAGCATGAATTTTGTGACCCTGTGACTCAGATGTTTCAAAAACGGTGGGATGCTTGCAGTTGACTGCATTACTCACAGCTGTCTGAACCACAAGCGTGTCCTACAGCCTGTCCCATGAATGTGGCAATGAAACTACAGACTTGTACCCTGTACTTTGTCTAGAGAGTTCTGTTTATGCCACATCTTTCTTGTAGCTTGTCATGGGACTTTTGTGGGCTTTTAAGCTTCTCTTTTGATTTAGAAAGGTCCTGGCAAGACTAATGTCATCAAAGGCATCAGCAGTTTCACAGCAGCTACAAAGGGCAACATTCAGTTTAGTTGTTAGGGTTCCTTTGGAGATTCTGACTAATTTTTTTACATCTAGGTGTACTTAGATTAATGGAAGCCCTGTGGTATAAAAGAGAGGGGGAACCTGTGGCTCCTTCAGATGTGGCTGAACTACAGCTTCCAGCTTCTCAGTAGGGACTGCTAGTCCAGCAGCATTTCCAAAGCCAGAGGTTCCCCACTATTGTGCTGATTTAACAGGTGTGAACTAAAATACCTGGTTCAAATCTTGAGAAGTGGGACTCATCTAGTGGCCATGGATGGAGTAAACTAGAAAAAAAAACGTTTCTGGTATTTGTGCAGATAGAAAGTATGTACAGTAAGTTTCAGTATTAAGGAAACTGATATCTAAGAAAACCTACTTGCTCAATCTATGGCCCCACAATCTGCACTGACATATGAAGAGAGGCTGTTCATATCAGAATGAAATGTTACTTAGCACACTATGCTAAGAATTTTTGATCTGTTGTACTTTAGATAACGTTCATAAAGCACAGCCTTCTCTTCAGCCTCAGAGGTCCAACTGCATGTTGCACATAGAAAGCCAGAGAAGAATTGGCCTCCGTGTACAGCTATGCAGCTGTATTTTTTTTTCCCATGCCAATATGTTGGAGGAATTTCTAGTTGTTGCTTGCCAGTCCAGGAATTAAAGATGGGGGGACGGGGGGGGGGGTGTTCTGACATTTTTGTTTTTCCTGGATTTCTCATTTCACCAACCACAAGTTCTGTTTGGCTCCATTTCCATATTAGTATATGTATTCTGCTGAAAAATGTCTGCATGGATATTCATAGAAATTTTGTGTGCAGACTTCCTAATGTGGGAACATATTTGAAAACAATTTTGCTTCATAATAAAATACATCTATATACTACTAAAACTCTTGTGTCTGTAACCTTCAACTGAGTGAAACAGTGCATCATAGGGCAACAATTTTTGAACCGAGGTACCTCAAATGGGCTAACTTACAGAATGAATCCAGAATCTGGTACCCGTTACTTCCATGGGATTGAAATTTGGGAAATTTGTGGCTACTTCAGCATATGTGTGCTGCTATGCTGCACCAGTCAGCCCAGGTCATGTGATTGTCATGAGCATATCCCTGGCCTCTTTCCTCCCTCCCTCTGTTCCCTGCACCCAATCGGCTGGTGGCAAGGCCCAATGAGTGAATGGTGATTGGCTGCTTTGGAAATGAGGCAGAAAACTGAAATCTCTTAATGGTTATGGGCATTGAAGGAAGGATGAGGGAGTGACTTGGAAGCCTGCTGGCAAGGTAGGGCTGGTTGGGGGGTGCTGGCAGTTGATGGGTGAGCCCTCTTCCTCCCTCAAGGGAGGGGGCCCTTGGGGACATGCCAGAATGAGGAGCAGAGGTGCAGTTTTCTTTGCAGTCTGTAGCTCCCTTTGTTCCACTTCCCCCCAGCAAAGTGGCAGCATGTTCTGTGGGTCAGTCAAGGAGGAAGAGGAGGCTTCATGGGGGGGTGTCTCCTGAGGGTTGTAAGGGGAGGGCAAATGTTGTCTATAGTATATGTGGAAAGGGAGGGAGGGAGGGAGGGAGGGAGGGAGGGAGGGAGGGAGGAAGGAAGGAAGGAAGGAAGGAAGGAAGGAAGGAAGGAAGGAAGGAAGGAAGGAAGGAAGGAAGGAAGGAAGGAAGATTTTTGACACTCCCTGCCAACTTCCAACAAGCAAAATCAATTGGGAAGCCAGCAGCAAGATGTAAGTCATTCACACATTCATTGCTTTTTTGCCCTTGGTCATTCTGTTTCTCTGTTTGGGTAAGGAAATATCTCTGAAATGATGATCCAATGGGTTATGGGTTGTCTAATGTTCTCTAACGTTGGCATTGCTTTTCCTAATGTGCACCAAGTTTTGTATTATTCTAAATTGTGAAGTGCAAAATTCTGAAATGTACATTTCAGCATGCATATGTATTCTATGGTATGTCATACATATATAAGAAATTCCCCTCCCACCCCTATGGGTGGTATGTGTCTTCCTCAATCTCAGGTCCTCTACCAGTATCTGCACAGTATCTTCTGGACAGAGAGCTCTGATGTTGTTCCTGGGATCTGTTGGAGCCACTCTCCCAGCTTAAGAGTCACAGCCCCGGGTGCTCCTACCACCAATGGGACCACCTTGGCCTTCACTTTCCACATCCTTTCTAGCTCCTCCTTCAGGCCCTGGTACTTCTCCAACTTCTCATACTACTTTTTCCTGAAAGTGCTGTCACTTCGCACCGCTACATCTATCACCACTGCTGTCTTCTGGTTCTTGTCTACTACCACAATGTCTGGTTGATTGGCCAGTACCTGCCTGTCCATCCGAATCTGGAAGTCCCACAAGATTTTAGCCCTGTTATTCTCCACGACCTTTTGTGGGATCTCCCATCTGGACTTGGGAGGGTCTAGCCCATACGCTGTGCAGATGTTCCTGTACACAATGCCAGCTACTTGGTTGTTCCGTTCAGTGTATACTGTTCCTGCCTGCATCTTACACCCTGCCACTATGTGTTGGACTGTCTCTGAGGCTTCTCTGCACAGTCTTCCCCTTGGGTCCTGTCTAGTGTGGTAGACCCCTGCTTCTATGGATCTGGTGCTTAGTACCTGTTCTTGTGCTGCTATGATCAGTGCCTCAGTGCTGTCTTTTAGCCCAGCCCTTTCCAGCCACTGGTAGGATTTCCTAATGTCAGCCACCTCAGCTATCTGTCGATGGTACATCCCATGCAGGGGCTTGTCTTGCCATGGCACTTCCTCTGCTTGAACCTCCTGCCTTGTCTGCTGCTGCTGAGGCATTCTCTCAGCAGCTCATCTTTGGGTGCCATCTTACTGATGTACTCCTGGATACTCCAGGTTTCATCCAGGACAGTGGCTTTGACACTCACCAGACCCCATCCAACCTCTTGGCTGTTTTACAGTCTCAGAGTGTTGGAATTGGGGTGGAAACCTCCATACATTGTGAGGAGCTTTCAGGTCTTCACATCGGCAGCATACATGTCCTCCTTTGGCCACCTCACCATAACAGCAGGGTATCTGATGACTGGCAGGGCGTATGTGTTGATGGCATGGATCTTGTTCTTCCCATTGAGGTGGCTCTTCAGGACCTGTCTTATCCTTTGGTGGTACTTGGATGTTGCTGCCTTCCTTGCCTCCTCCTCATGGTTCCCATGTGACTGTGGGATACCAAGGTACTTGTTGCTGGTCTGTATGTCTGTATGTGGTCTGCTGGTAGTTCCACCCCATCAGTCTTCACTACCTTCCCTCTCTTTACTATCATCCTGCCACACTTCTCCAGTCTGAATGACATCCCATTGTCCTCACTGTAGATCTATGTCAGGTGGATCAGTGAGTTGATCGATGTCTTGTTCGCTCTTAGCATACAGCTTGATGTCATCCATGTATAGGAGGTGGCTGATGGTAGTTCCACTCTTGAACTTGTATCCATATCCAGTCCTTGTGATTATCTGGCTGAGGGGGTTCAACCCTATGCAAAACAGCAGCAGGGACAGTGCATCACCTTGGTATATGGCACACTTAATGGCCACTTGTGCAAGCTGTCTTGAGTTGACTTCCAATGTTGTGTTCCATAGTCCCACTGAGTTCTTGAGGAAGGTCTTTAGTGTCCTGTTGACTTTGTATAGTGCCAGGCATTCACAGATCCATGATTTTTCCTAATGTGCACCTAGTTGTATATTATTTTCAGTTGTGAAGTGCAAAATTCTGAAATGTACATTTCATCATGCATATGTATCCTATGGTATGTCAATATATACATATATGTATGCGTGTGTGTGTGTGTGTGTGTGTGTGTGTGAAAAAGGATTGAATATGAAAAAGTGGCTGGATAGCGTAGTGGTTAGAACACCGCCTTTGATGCAGGAGACTGGGTTTCAAATCCCAGCTGGTACCTACCTTACCAGTAGGGGTCCTTGGGCAAAGACCCCTAATGCTTCACCTGCCCACCTCAAATTTGAGAGTGACACAAACTAAGAGAGTCATGCCAGCTCAGAAGTCACCCGGATTAACAAGGTCCGCATCAGATGTTGGGGAACCAGGACAATCTGATGTTAAGTGGGCTACTGGAACAAACCATACATGGACGAGACAAGAGAACTTGGAATTGATGGAATGCTACTACAACAGCAGACCTAATGAGAGGGGATATATGAAACGTATGAGGGAGCTATGGATTGACAGAAGGCCTACATCCACACTAACTGAGAAACAACTAGTTACCCAGCGCTTCAACATAGCGAAGAGGAAGCTGCTCTCACAACTTGAGATAGACCAACTCCACATTACAACCCGGACACAAGCAGACCTAGAAGAACAAGCAGATGTGCAGCCAACACCTGAAGCTGGAATGTCACTGCCACCCCTTCCATTACAGAGCACAGCAGCTGATATAAGGCATAAGATCATGGATAAACTAGCTACAGTCAACCCTCAAGTCTGATTACCAAGGCTCAGTGGAGAAGTACCAGCAGATAGTATGCTAGAAGATGCCAACAGAGCTCTCCAGACAATCCCTACTACCACCATAACTGAAACCAATGAATTGGTATATGCTACAGCCACTGTAATCCTGGAACTACTTGGCTACACGATCAAGAAGAACAGCAGTACATACCCACCCTGGAAAATTAGATTGGAGGCTAAGATCAAGGCAACTCGGAGAGAAGTCAGTCAGCTGGTGGAAGTACAGAAGCGTGTGGAGATTAAGGATAAGACTCGGCTACTGAAAAAATACATGGGCCTGACTCCATCTGAAGCCCTAGAGACTGCTAAACAAAGGCTCACAGCACTGGCTGCCAGGCTAAGGAGATACACTAGAGAAGCAGAGGCCAAGAAGATAAATGCCCTGTTCTCCAAAGAACCATCCAAAGTGTACTCCCAACTGCAGTGCAACCACAGAGTATCAGCTGAGCCACCAGCAGTGGAAACTGAACAGTACTGGAAGAACATATGGGAGAAAGAGAAGACACATAACACCAGTGCAAAGTGGCTGCAGGACCTGAGAGCAGACCACAGCAATCTCCCAGAACAAGAACCAGTCACCATCACAGTAGCAGACATCCAACAGCGGGTCAAGAACATGAAAATCTGGACAGCACCTGGCCTGGACATGATCCACACCTACTGGCTAAAGAAACTAACAGCAGTGCATGAACGCCTAGCAGCACAGATGAATCAACTGCTAGCAGCAGGCTCTCACCCAGACTGGCTAGCACAAGGAAGGACAGTGTTGATTATGAAAGACCCTCACAAGGGAACAGCACCATCCAACTACCAGCCAATAACCTGCCTCCCCACAACATGGAAAGTCCTATCAGGCATCCTGGCTTCCAAGCTACAAGACCATATGGGCCAGTACATGAGCACAGCTCAGAAGGGCATTGGGAACAACACCAGAGGCTCAAAACACCAGTTGCTCATAGATAGAGCAGTCACCAGATACTCAAGGTCTAGGCAGACCAATATGAGCACAGCCTGGATTGACTACAGGAAAGCCTATGACTCATTGCCACAAACATGGATCTGTGAATGCCTGGCGCTATACAAAGTCAACAGTACACTAAGGACATTCCTCAAGAACTCAATGAGACTGTGGAAGACAACATTGTAAGTCAACTCAAGACAGCTCGCACAAGTGGCCATCAAGTGTGGCATATACCAAGGTGATGCACTGTCCCCACTACTGTTCTGCATAGGCTTAAACCCCCTCAGCCAGATAATCACAAGGTCTGGATATGGGTACAAGTTCAAGAGTGGAATCACCATCAGCCACCTCCTATACATGGATGACATCAAGCTGTATGCTAAGAGCGAACAAGACATCGATCAACTCACTGATCCACCTGACACGGATCTACAGCGAGGACATTGGGATGTCATTCGGACTGGAGAAGTGTGGCAGGATGATAGTAAAGAGAGGGAAGGTAGTTAAGACCAATGGAGTGGAACTACCAGTGGGCCACATAGCAGATATAGAGACCAGCTATAAATACCTTGGTGTCCCACAGTCACATGGGAACCATGAGAAGGAGGCAAGGAAGACAGCAACACCCGAGTATCACCAAAGGATAAGACAGGTCCTGGAGAGCCACCTCAATGGGAAGAACAAGATCCATGCCATCAACATGTATGCCCTGCCAGTCATCAGATACCCTGCCGGTATAGTGAGCTGGCCAAAGGAAGACATGGAGGCTGCCGATGTGAAGACCCGGAAGCTCCTCACAATGTACGGAGGTTTCCACCCCAAGTCCAACACCTACAGACTGTACACCAGGCTCCAAGAGGGCGGGCGGGGTCTGATGAGTGTCAAAGCCACTGTCCTGGATGAAACCCGAAGTATCCAGGAGTACATCAGTAAGATGTCACCCAAAGATGAGCTGCTGAGAGAATGCCTCAGCAGCAGCAGACAAGGCAGGAGGTTCAAGCAGAGGAAGTGCCATGGCAAGACAAGCCCCTGCATGGGATGTACCATTGACAGATAGCTGAGGTGGCTGACATTGGGAAATCCTATCAGTGGGTGGAAAGGGCCGGACTGAAAGACAGCACTGAGGCACTGATCATAGCAGCACAAGAACAGGCACTAAGCACCAGATCCATAGAAGCAGGGGTCTACCACACTAGACAGGACCCAATGTGCAGATTGTGCAAAGATGCCTCAGAGACAGTCCAACACATAGTGGCACGGTGTAAGATGCAGGCAGGAACAGCATACACTGAACGGCACAACCAAGTAGCTGGCATTGTGTACAGGAACATCTGCACAGTGTATGAGCTAGACCCCCCCCAAGTCCAGATGGGAGATTCCACAGAAGGTTGTGGAGAATAACAGGGCTAAGATCTTGTGGGACTTCCAGATCCAGATGGACAGGCAGGTACTGGCCAATCAAACAGACATCGTGGTAGTAGACAAAGACCAGAAGACAGTGGTAGTGATAGATGTAGCAGTGCCAAGTGACAGCAACATCAGGAAGAAGGAGCATAAGAAGCTGGAGAAATACCAGGGCCTGAAGGAGGAAATAGAAAGGATGTGGAAAATAAAGGCCAAAGTGGTCCCAGTGGTGGTAGGAGCACTCGGTTGGAAGTAGTAACTCCTAAGCTGGGAGAGTGGCTCCAACAGATCCCAGGAACAACATCTGAGCTCTCTGTCCAGAAGTGTGCAGTGCTAGGAACAGTTAAGATACTGCGCAGAACCTTCAAACTCCCAGGCCTCTGGTAGAGGACCCGAGATTGAGGAAGACACGTACCACCCATAGGGGTGAGAGGGGAATTTTTTTTTTCACGCACACACACACACACACATACATACATACACACACATGTATGCATGCATATATATACATACATACAGTATGTATGTGTGTGTGTGTGTGTGTGAAAAAGGATTGAATATGAAAAATATCTTGTCCTTTCCTAGATGAGGAACTGACTTTAATGCCCATCACTGCATAAGCTCTATCCTGCCTGTGTACAGGTTCTACAGCAGCAGATGTTCAGATTACAGGGTGAGGCAGTCCATCAACACTGGGGATTCCCTTGCCAATCTTTATAAGGACACATTGCAACCCATCAAGTAGTGAATGAAAGTAATATGCCAGAGGATCTGGTAGACTGATCTCTTAAGTCTGAATGGGAACAGACATGTTTCCCAGATGATGAACTTGGTTCATCACTCTAATTAAAGTTTTATTCCAATGACACATCATGGTGCTATAATGGGGGTGGGGAGAGGGTTGAAGCTAGAGGAGGGTCTGCTGTTTCCCCAGCTGTGCTATTAGGATCTGTCTTGCACACTGAATTGAATCAATGTTCAAGAACTTGGGGGAAAAGGAATAAGATCATAACGATCACCCACAATACTTAATGACTGAAGGTAGGGATCCTGCTAAATATGGCAACACATCTTATAAAAAGCTATGGCTGAGCTTACAAGAGACAGTTTTAGTGTGATTATATTATTATAAAATGGATTGTAGGATACTCCTTTCCATCTAGGGAATTATCACCACCGAAGTGAGGCTCGCTCCTTCCATGCTGTCACTGGAATTCCCTCAAGACCTGTTTGTGTTGTCAGGCCTGGGCGTCTTTGGGAATCAGAGATATTCTTAGATGGCTCCACTGTAATTGATATTCTGCTCTCTCTGTGGGGTTTGTATATTTTAAAATCTAAATTTTTAAAATTTTTGATAATGTTTTTATCTTTTCATAACACTTGTTTTTATCCACTTATTATTTTATTTAATTGTTGGATGCTGCCCAGAGTTGCTTTGTGTGAGATGAGTGGCTATATGAATGTGACTTATAAATAAATAAATAAATTTGTTGGAGACATATCCTGTCTTTCCTCCAGGAACACAAGAGAACACACATAGCATTCATTCCTCTATTTTTTCCTCGCAACAATAACCCTGGGATACAGATTGGGCTAAGAGGGAGTGACTGGCCCAAAGTCACTCATTCAGTGAGCTTCTATGGCTGAGAGTAGACTTGGACCTTGGTTTGCCACATCTTAGTCCAACACCATAACCATGGTACCATAGTTGTAATTTATTTATTCAATTTCCATAGCCGCCTATCTTGGTGAAATAGAAAGCAGGTGGCTGGAATGCTATTTCTGAGAATGAAAGACCCAAGATCACAATTGCCATTCATTGCTTGAGTGGTCAGGTTAAGTAAAAAAGCCGTTTGCAGCCTAAATTACCTTATTGGATTTTTATAAGAGGTATATTTGACATGTCAGGTCAAATAACCTAATTATCTGATCTGCTTTAGACCATGCTTAATTACCGTATTTTTCCGACTATAAGACGATACTTTTTTCTAAAATCCTTACCCTTAAAATTGAAGGGCATCTTATTCAAGGAAGTCAGCCGAAAATCGCGCGGTTGCAAAACTGCCCATACTTTGTTTCTGCAGGCAGGCTTCCTCCTATTGCTAGCCTCCAATCACGAGTGAAATACCTTGTCTCCCAAACAGACTTCCTCCAATCACGAGCCTTATGTAACTGACGTCAGCTGATGCTGAACAAACCAATTAGAGGAAGTCTGCAGAGACGAGCTATTGGCAGTTTCACTCATGCTTGAATGTAATCAGTTATGCAAAAGAGCCTGGAAATAGAGCTGCAGAGAGACGGTTTGGACCTCCTCCCACTGAGAGTAGCAGGTAAATGTTAACTAATTACTAAATAAAAATGTGTTCTGCACTATCTTTAAAATATTGATTTCTTAATTTGGGGTTGGAAAAATGGGGGTTGTCTTGTACATGGGGGCGTCTTATTGTCGGAAAAATACAGTATTTCTAAAAGGTTCCTATCTCTGGTTGTTATAAATGTAACTTGGATTTCTTGCAGCTTAATCTTGGATGAATCTATGAACAGGTTTTGCCCTTTTCTACTGAAATCAAGATTTTCCTTCCTCATGACTTTGTTTTTTCCCTCTAAAATATGAAACTGTGCCCTGCATTTTAAGCTATCAAAATACAATATTTGGTACTAAAGTCCAAACACAGACACTGAAGAAGGCCAAAATGTTTCTTACTAGGACTAAGCTGAAGAAACTAGTAAGTACTAATACTACCCACCTACTGATTATCTTTTATTCCCCTGCAATTGTTTTGGAAGTGTTCAATTAAGCCAACGTTGCTTTTTAGGCCAATTTAGCTTGGTTTCTTTTCATTGATAATACTGTGCAACTACATATGTGTATTTAAGTAATATCATGACCATCACATTCATTCAATGTTCCCTGATTGGATGGAACCAATTTAAGAGAGTGGAAGAAGTCCTAATGGTAGTACTAGGGGCAAGGAAGTAGGCAAACATTTCAGCAGGTGGAAAAGTATCTGTTGGGAAATAAACATAATGTCACATGATGCTTTTCAGGAAATAGCTTCACTCTTCAGAATTTTCAAATCCCAAATTATATTGAGTGAACATTTAGCCGGGGCCTATTTTCCATCACATTACAGTAGGCCACTTTTCACTTTGCCAGACTAAAATAAATTTGGGGATTTTTGAGGTGATGACAAGGGACCCAGTTCCAGAGCTTGGTTACTGAAATTTGAGAAAGGAGGCATTATAAAGTGGGGCGCATCTCTGTTTTATGTCCTGTGGAATGTTGCACTTTCTTTCATTCATTGCTAGGCCATTCTGTGGAAATGGAAGGCATTTGGAAAATACAACACAGGATGTCTTACTTTTTCAACTTTTTCAAGAAGCTGCCCCCACTGCAGCCCAGGTCTTTCTGAGATCTGGAGAGGAAACCATCACATTCTTCTTTGCATGGCCAGGAGCTGCCCCATGAATGGCCAGGCCAGGAACGCTTTGTCAGCAGTGGGAGCAAGAAGATGGTGAAGGTCAGCTGGGGGCAGCGGAGCACATGGCAGCAGGGGCCACAGAGTACAGGGGCCCAAAAGATGGGGGGAGATAGGAGGGTGGGGGCTGTTGAAGTGCATCCTGTGGTTATAAATGCAGGTGGGCTGCCAAGCACCTGAATTTTGATCATATGACCACAAGGGCTCTCCAATGGCCCTAACTTTGAGGACTGAGTATAAATACCATTTGTTCAGTGCCATTATAACTCTGAACAGTGTTAAGCGAGAACTTATTTTTTATGTATATTTTATTTATTTATATTTAGCAAACATGCTCCCTTTTTTCCTGTCGTGCAAATTATCTGAAAACAGTTGAGGATTATGAGATATTTCTTATGTGCAGGCTTCTTAACAAAGCCTCCTGGAGTGCGACAATTTGATTGCACAGTATAGTAAACGGCTGGTTTCTTTTTCATTTTTCTTTGCTGTCCTGATTGGATAAAGAAGAAAAGAGGGCTGGTTTGACTTAGAGGAAATACTTCATCATTTTCTCAAATTGTACAAACCTGAACAATCTCTGTTGAAGCTGAATAAATCTGGCAGCCCCTTTGAGATTAAGTTAGTAGTCAAATTAAGCATCTGGCCCCAAAATTGGATAATACGGATTTTACTTGTTAAGTTCTTTCAGTAAGCAGAAGATAAATGTCTCCAGTGTAATTAAGGAATGACTGCACCCAAGTTTATTACCATAGCTCCAATTACCAGCAGCTCTCTTTCTCTGGCTCTCCCAAATATATGGCCAGTTGACTTATATCTTAAGAACAGCTTAGTGTGTGATCCTCCTAAGACTTCAGCATGTTGCTAATTGCAACAGATGACATGACTGGAGCTTGTCTGCTGAAATGAAATTGGGCTAAAACTCTGCTTTTGGCTTATTTGCGCAGACACTATTCCCAGAAATGTTATAAGGCCTGGTGTGGTAGACATCTCCAAGACTTAGTTTTTTTCTCATGTCAAAAAAATCTTGACATTTGTTCACTAATAAGATAAATGGAGGCAGGTGGATTGGGATTAGTACTTCAAAATATATCTCTCAGTAGCAATTAGCAATTCAACTGCCTTCATAGCTAAGAGTTAGATTTGCAGTTGGTCAAAACTTGGTCCAGCACCACATATATCTGAAGACATATATAGCTCTGCCACTGCAGGTGCTGATGACTAATAGGTCATACCAGCTGAGGATATAGCCCTAACTGATAAAAGAACTAATTTAAAACATTATAAAGTTAGCACTAAACATATGGATGGCTTGGCTGCTTACAGATATGCATGAGGTGACTAAAAAGTAAGTGAAATGACTGATAGTCAGCTACAGCTACCAGCTGCTGCCATAGTGGAGTGGAAACTATGGAAAATCCATCACAGGCATTGATTTAATTGATAGCCGGCTGTGCCACCCACATTGCCAGTTCCACTTCACAGGGAAGTGGAACCCACCACCCTGACCAAACAGATGGACATGGTAATCTGTTCCATGGCTACCATTCTGACAATTCTACATGATAAGTATACCATCAGTGGAAGAACCAGGGAGCATTATTAACCCTGACATTACAGGCAACCTTTTACTTGAAAAAGCATGCTCATAGTCACAGTCTTTCCAGCATTTAAAAAACCAAATTTCAAATGTCCTCTTCTGCATCTAAGAAATGAGAAGGACATCTTCGGCAGCATTGGCAATACTTGCATTTCCTCCCAAACTGTTTCTAAGAACAAGGTTTACTGTTCGAAGCCACCTAATATTACCCATTGCCAGCATTTTTAGCTTCTAGTGGCCATAACTATCTCCCAGTAACTTACACCTGAGTCCAGGTGATCTACCATTTATCAGAGCTGACACCTTTGCTTGCCGTAGCTATGCATATTCATTCACACTCATGCGTATGTATGAACATACGGAACTGCGTATTATAAACTCTGGTGGCAATTGTGGTATCAATAATATTGAGAAAAACTCTGGCTACAATTAGAAGAATAGGCCAAGCTGCAAAAATGGCAAACAATAATAATAATTTATGAAACTTGTATACCACCCAGCTCTCAAGGACTCTGGGCAGCTCTCCCCAATGTTTGGATTAAGACTATGTGCTTTATATATGAATGAATGTGTGAGTTTATATTATGATTTGATGGAGCAAGTTCATATAATCAGTACTCCAGCAGCACCAACACCAGCTGTTAATGGTTTTGGCACCCCAAAATAATATTCAGTTTCTTTTAGGCTGAATGTTGTTTTTGCACTGAGAGTAATAGTTAATCCAGAAATTATTAAAATCAGCAAGAGCTTTGCCATTAACTTCAAAGGGTTATGTCTGAATTAAAAAAGGGACTTGGATTATTCTGTGTTTCCATACTATTGCTATTATTATTTTAGTACCACATTCCAAATGTTCAGAAGTATGAGTGTTCAGAAGTCTCGTAAATGAAAGCAAAGAAAGAAACATTTGTACCCAGCAGCTCAGGATATTTCCACCCTCTTAAGATTCCTTTTAATTTTTTAGAGGAGGAGAGTGCAGAAGTTCATAGCTAACAAATGCCAGCCCCACTTGTCCTCCACCATACATTCCCCAACACCCAAGCACTCCCTTTTCAAAATCAGTCACCTGGCCCATCCATTTGCAGGATACATTATTTTAATAAAACAAATGACCTGCTCCCATCTTTCCTCCATGATATTTTGAAATGGGAAAGAATTAAGCAAGGCCATTAAAAGAGAAAGAGAGAGAGAAAGAAATAATAATAATCCTTCCTGTTCATTTCCTCTGGCAGGGAAGAGGTGGGATTGAATCCAGACCAGACCTAAAGCTTTAATGTACTGGTATGTTAAGTCTCTGTCAAAGTTACATTTGTACCATTACAAGATTTGAAATCATCCCTTAGCAAATATTTCACAGCAGGCGTGGGGACGGGAAATTAAACATATCCTGGAGTTTCTTCATTTTTCATTTGTCTTTTCTAACCATTGCAACCTCTGTGTAATGCAGAGACAATGTGCAGCTTTTTTTAAAAAAACAGGTTATATTGAGATTTATGTCTCCTTTTTGAACTAAATGCTGTAGAAAACCAGGGCTCCAGTACTGTTGTACTAAGGATTATGTCATGAGTCATTTCCAGCAGTTCAGCTTTCTTCACCTCCATAGCATATTGATGGCATCAGATCATCCTAAAAGCAGATTGTTATACCTCCCAGAGTCCCCTATTACTGAAAACCAACAGAAGAGTTTTGTCATTTTGAGGCAGTAAAGATAGGGACGTTGCAGTGTATGCTCTACAACAGGTTTCTAACTGAAGAGCCCTCCTTAAACCTTCCCCCAATCAAAACATGGAGGACCCAATGCTGCAGCCCCATTTCCTCCTCCTCCCCAAGTATTAAGAGCATCCCGTAGCACCAAAAGGTTGTCTTCTTCTGCCCTAAAACTATGAGTTTCTTTGGAAAGTAGTACATTTATCTGGAGAAGGAGAAGGACTTTAGAGAAAACAATGATATTGCAAAGGGGGTAAGATGGGATGACTTAGTTCCACAAATCACTGACCATATTGGCTGGGGATGATGAGAGCTATACTCCAAAATATCTACAAGGAACTAAGCTGGTGGAGGATGAGGAGATCCAATAAGCCAGAAGTTTGTTCAGAACTATATGAAGTGTATGAGTCCTAGAAACTTCACAAAATTCATTCTGAAATTCAGGATGTTTCTCAGCATCCAAATTGATATAGAAAGAGCTATCTACATGTAGAAAGTTTAAATGGAAAAACTGGAAAGTCTGATCTTTGTAAAGCCTGATCTTTTTGTTGAGTTTTATGCAAATAATATAATTATTTGCAGTACTGTATTGTGTAAACTAAATATTCCAAATTATCTATTTATCTATCTATCAATCAATCACCTGGAGCAGCTTAAAAGCCTACATGGTTGGGGCCTGATATATAGGCATTACCACAGTATTCCACAAATGAGCATGGATGGCAGCACATGTATTTGTGTTTGCTTTTTTAGCTGTCACCATGATTCACTATAGGCAGCTGTGGAATCACATCTGAATGGAACAGCTTTCTGAGAGCTGAGAAAGGATATGCCTATTTAGTCCCATTGATCCCCTAACTCAAGGTATTAGGTTGGTTGGTGCACAACCAGAAGTGTCAAGGGCAAGTGTAGCCCTCAAATCCTTGATTGTGTCCCAAGGAGGCTGTTCAAAAAGCTGCCAACAACTGTAAAATGTGATAGAAAGGGGAAAGTATGAACTACCCAAGAAGTAATATATTAATGATATTTAATTCATTTAATGTTATTTTAATTAAATTTGAATAAAATTAATTCAAAATTCATTTCCATTCTTGCCACGTGTATTTCTTTGTTCTAGTGCCACCTACTTTTTGAAATGCATATTGCCCAATGGACAAGTGTGGCTGTTGGCCTGGAAAAGTTCCCTGTCCCTGCCATACTTGAACTGACTTCGTGTTAGAGCAGTCAAGCACCTTCCTATGGGTAAACATGGTAAGCCTTTGGATAGGCTTTCAAAGAAGGTTGTCAGATGTTTTTGAACTTCTCATTTGGCTATCATCAAATTAGCTGTCAAGGGCATCCAGATGTTTCTGAACGCCCAGCAATCCCAACCAGCATAGCCAACAGACAGAGATGCTCTTAGTCATAGTTAGTCACAACTAGCGGGCCGTAGATTCCTGCTCCTGTCTAGCCTAAGTCAGTGTGGCTGGATCACCATTCAGAAATCCACCAGTATGCAAAGATTCAATAAATCTGATAGCAAGTTTAGGATGACTAATGAATGAATAAAGGAACCATGAGATTACAAATATGTGAATGAAGTTGGGATTGATTCAGTGAGTGAACCTAGGAGATTAAGACAGTGACCAGAAGAGGGAATTCTGCACTTTATGTTTTAGGATCAAATGCTGATCTATTGTTGAAGCAATATCTTAAACCATTCCCCCAACACTTGCCTAAAATTCTAATGATCACTTACAGGTATTTGTAGTATATTTTTAAAAATGAGTCCATTTTTTTCATTTAAAAATTCTTATTTACTTTAAAGAAGACTATTTAAGGAATGGCCACATTTGTACACCAATGAAGCACAAGGCCAGGCCTTTCTGCACAGGAACTGAGAGGCAAAACTTCGGTAAAATTACATCAGTGAACAGATGGCATGTGGTGACTGCCTTGGAAAAGAAAGCTGGCCATTCTGAATGGAAAACATCCCAACTTAAAGGAGTGTTTTCATTTTATTACCAGTGTCCATAGCATCCCATTTCCAAGGCTGCTTCTATGATTTTAATTTTTATATTATTAAAAATAGAAAAGAGTAGGTCTCAGGAAATGTGCACATTATATGTGACATTTTTAATGCCTGCCAGGAAAGCCTCTAAACACCAGGAGGGACCGTTGCATCTCTGGATTTATTTTTGTATAATGCTGATTCTGCGGGTTGTTTCATACCCACTAAATTATATGTGCCTACAAAGCCTTCCTTCTCAATATGTCAAGGAGCACTACCCTGTGCAACTTTCTAATGATTGATCCCCAGGGTAGTTACCTCTTGCAGATCACCAGATAGATAAGCTATCTCAGTTGATCGGCATATCCAGGATCATCAATCTGGAACTCATCCTGGCAACGAGGAAAAGTAGCAGCTGGGGAATTGTGATGTCTTCTCTTCCTTTTTTAAGAGGAAAGGCTGCAGCTTTATGATAGAGCCCAGCTTTACATGCAAAGCTTCTTAATTCAATTCCTGATATATCTAGGTCACATTGTGAAAACCTCCTGTCTGAAACTCTGAAGAACTGCTACCAATCTGTGTAGATAATAATGAGTTAGGTGGACTAATGGGCTGATTTAGTCTAAGACATATTCTGATAGTATCCATGACCATTGCTTGTTCATGTATGGAACAGAACTTTCTGTTCATGCTTCCTCTCTCCATATGGCTCAGGACAGCCTAGCTTGTAACAAGGTTGGTCTCTTCTAAAATAGATGATGTGCTATTGTGGATTAAATCATGAATGGCCCTGACTTGTTTAGGGTAGTAATAGGATCATCATTCATAGCTCAGTAACTAACAAATATTTTAACGCATGCAAAATTATGGTTGCTCGCTGACACTGAGCTGACACAGTTATTAGATATGGCGGGTTTCCAATAATCAGGATGTTTTTGTTAATACAATCTAACCTTCACCATACATTTTGTGGTAGAAGTATCCTTATTATTCTGGTTCCCAGCAATAAATGAGTGTCTTTATATAGTAATACTGTAGATTTTTTATCTTATGACAACATGCTCAAACATTAAGACAATGCAAAAAGAGTATCTCTTTGTTCTGTCTGTAAAAGCAACTGAGTTATTGAATACAAGAGGGAGGTTCTTCTCTCTGCAACTCTAAATTCTATTGGATTATCCACCCATGGGAATTATATCTGATTCCAGCATTCATGTGTCCTTATCATTGTAATGCTACTTAGTTTAAGCCTCTCAGCATATTTAGATTTACGACTATGTCACTCTATTGAATCTTAGGACACATCTACACTACACCTTTAAAATGTTCCTGTCCTGTGCTCGTGTCCGCTTCACTCTAAATTGATTTAAGAAAATCCTGTCCAGACTGAGATGCTTTGAGGTAATAAAATTACCTCAAATGACTGGAGAAGAGATGAATCAGTGCACTGCTGGACTTATTTAAAAAACAAACAAACAAAATATCCAGTGGAAATTACCTCAAGTGACTGGAGAAGCGATGAAACTGTGCACTGCTGGACTTGCTTAGGAAAAAAAGTGGAAAAGTAGGTAGCTCAGGAAAGAAAAATAATAATTAAAAAAAACCTGCCTGGTTTCAAACCAACAAAGTTCTATAGGCCAGGCAAGCATTATAACTGCTGCATTATCACAGGACCACTGTCAAAGGTAGCTCCAGGAGATGTTTAGGCATGGTGAAAACATTGGCTCAGTTGTGGAGGTATTTCTGCTTCTTGGAAATTGCTAGTCAAAGTGCAGGAGTCAGTGTAAAAGAAAGGAATACACCACAGGCAAAATGGACAGCAGGGAAATAGTACTTGACTTAGAAAGCAGAGCAGGAACATGGACCTGGAGGTCGCTTTTCAGGTGGTGAGCAGTGAGCAGTGTTGTCTATTCCTGCCATCCAAAAATGGTTGCTGGCCCATACTGACAGTGGAGTAACCTGGCAGTGCTGATAAGCCTTTAATGTTTGCTGTCCTGAGCCCTGAGCAACTACAAAAACAAGTAAATAAACTAAACTTTTGCCCCAGTGTTGAAGCTTTCTTCATTTGGCAGTGAGAAAATGTGTTGGGAGAACTGTTATTTTTTAGATAAAACTATTCTTGGAAAAGTCTCAGAGCAATAGATGCTTTTAAGCTCTTTTCAATGCCTTAAGCTCTTGAATTCAATGTGTTTTGATACTTTACGGGGCATACCGTGAATTGCCCTCTAAATAATCTATGGAGGATTTTAACATTTTTCTTTCTCGCACTTAGTTTCGCTGCTTGGCCTCTACTTTATGATCAAGACCTTCCCGCTGAATACATACATGCACATATACACATGCATAGACCATTTGCTAAGAAGTCTTCATTTTGCCACAAAAAGTGGTAATGATGGCCAGGGGGAGAAATGCAATTTGAATGACAGAGATGAACCAAAATAATTCTTAATGAAAACCTTTTTGAAAAAAATATCCCCCCAAAACAATATTAGAGTTAGTCTGGTGTCCCACAAATAAAAATAAAAATAAAAATGCTGTAATGGACTAATGAAAGCAGGAAGTTGATGCAAGATATTATTAGAGTGACTCAGTGGCTGCTGAAACTTTCACTGAATTTGGTAGCTGGGGTAATATTTTATATGTGACAGAGAGAGGGGAAAAAAAAGTTTGACTGATGAGTAGTAAGCTCATCAGTAACATGGGAAGCTAGCTTTTCTCAAAGCAAGTGATTTGTCCACCTGGCCAAACGTTACCCACTCAGTTATGAAGCAGCCCTTCATGTTTCTGCATCTAACTTCTTCCAGTCAGCTGACCCTATTCTGTGATTGAATGGAGAACCTCCAGCATGCAATGTAGGTGTTCTGTACTAAGCTCTGTCCCTTTTACACCATCCTGCACTCTGCATTCTTTGTTGTTTAGTCGTTAAGTCGTGTCCGACTCTTCGTGACCCCATGAACCATATTGCGCCAGGCCTTCCTATCTTTCACTGCCTCCCTGAGTTTGCTCAATTTCATGCTCATTGCTTCAGTGATGCTATCTAGCCATCTCATCCTCTGCCGTCCTCTTCTCCTTTTGCCTTCCATCTTTCCCAGCATCAGGGTCTTTTCCAAAGAGTCCTCTCTTCGCATTAGGTGACCAAAGTATCTGAGCTTGAGCTTCATTATCAATCCTTCCAATGAGCAATCAGAGTTGATTTCCTTTAAGATTGACTGGTTTGACCTCCTAGCAGTCCAGGGGACTCTTAAGAGTCTTCTCCAGCACCACAGTTCAAAGGCATCAATTCTTCGGCGTTCAGCCTTCTTTATGGTCCAGCTCTCACAGCCATACATTACTACTGGAAAAACCATAGCTTTGACTATGCGGATCTTTGTCGGCAAGGTGACGTCTCTGCTTTTTAATATGCTATCTAGGTTTGCCATAGCTTTCCTCCCAAGGAGCAAGCGTCTTTTAATTTCATGGCTGCAGTCTCCGTCTGCGGTGATCTTGGAGCCCAAATAAATGAAGTCTGTTACTGCTTCCATTTCTACCCCTTCTATTTGCCAGGAATTGATGGGTCCAGATGCCATGATCTTAGTTTTTTTAATGTTGAGCTTCAAGCCAGCTTTCGCACTCTCCTCTTTCACCCTCATCAAGAGGCTCTTTAGTTCTTCTTCACTTTCTGCCATTAGGGTGGTATCGTCTGCATATCTGAGGTTATTGATGTTTCTCCCTGCAATCTTAATTCCGGCTTGTGATTCTTCCAGCCTGGCATTTCTCATGATGTACTCTGCATATAGGTTAAATAAGCAGGGTGACAGTATACAGCCTTGTCGTACTCCTTTCCCTATTTTGAACCAATCGGTTGTTCCATGACCGGTTCTAACTGTTGCTTCTTGGCCCGCATACAGATTTCTCAGGAGACAGGTAAGGTGGTCTGGTATCCCCATCTCTTTAAGAATTTGCCACAGTTTGTTGTGATCCACACAATCAAAGGCTTTTGAATAGTCAATGAAGCAGAAGTAGATGTTTTTCTGGAACTCTCGTGCTTTCTCCATGATCCAGCGAATGTTGGCAATTTGATCTCTAGTTCCTCTGCCTCTTCGAAACCCAGCTTGTACATCCGGTAGTTCTCGGTTCACGTACTGCTGAAGCCTAGCTTGTAGGATTTTGAGCATAACCTTGCTAGCATGTGAAATGAGTGCAATTGTGCGATAGTTTGAGCATTCTTTGGCATTGCCCTTCTTTGGAATTGGAACGTAAACTGACCTTTTCCAATCCCGTGGCCACTGTTGCGTTTTCCAAACTTGCTGGCATATTGAGTGCAGCACTTTAACAGCATCGTCTTTTAGTATTTTAAATAACTCAGCTGGAATACTGTCATCTCCACTAGCTTTGTTGTTAGCAATGCTTCCTAAGGCCCACTTGACTTCACTCTCTAGGATGTCTGGCTCAGGGTCAGTGACCACACCAGCACGGACATCTGCATTCTACAGAGATGGAAATTTGCTGTGACTAAGCTATGGACTTAGGCCACAAGCTTTCCAGCATACCCTTTCTAAACATTTTGACTTCTAGAAGGTTTGATCCTTTTGAACCCCAAAGCTTTGTTTGATACTTTGATTATCCTATATTGGGTGCCAATACTTTACTGTCTAATATAGGAGTCAACAATCATTTCTAGCCCTGGGTGCAATCACATGATCTTGCACAATGGCCCATGTACCTTCGGCATCAACAGCTGAAAATTCTAAGATTTTGGCAAGTTCTTCCCTAATCTTGCAACTGAAATCAAGACTTATATGATTTTGAGGAGCTTTCCTAAAATCTTAGAAGATTGTAGTGTTTTTGCATGAGATCTTGTGAGAGATTGTGTAGCTTAGAGAGGTCTTATGTGGAACCACCCAAATCCCTTGAGATTTTGAGATCTTGTAAGATCAATTATTTGGGGTGGGGGATGCCTCCAGGGATTTGGTGAGTCTCTTGGTGCTTAACAGTGTGGAGTTTCCAACCCCTTCTCCTAACAAAATGTTATGTTTTGCACAATGCCAGATGAAAGCATTTTGCTATAGAAAGGGGAGCCCAAATATGTCTGCTAGGATAGTATGCAAAGAATAATTCCTTCCTCCATCAGTTTCTTCTGCCCCCTGCCCCCCTGCCCCTCATGCCACTTTGCTTCAACCTTGTGACCTGGCTCAGATTCTGGAATATTCTGATTCTGCAATGTCCAATACTAACATCAAGCATATTAGGGATTTTGCCTCTACCCGCCCAGTAATAATATAGCGGTAGAGCAACAAGATCTGGGCTTCCTTACTGTTATTTGTAACAAGTTTTTCAGGTCTTTAAACTTACACTGAAATTATTATTTCCTGACCCTCAAAAATTATTGTGGCTCTTTTCCCCTGAGGTCCTACAGTTTTAAAACAGGCTGGTTAAAATGTTGATAGTAAAACTCTCTGGTTTTGGATTACTTAATTGCCACTTCTTAACTTCCTATGCTTAAATATAAAAAGAAAGGTATCATCATTATACCATTATTCTTTCTTCCCTTGGGCATCTGTATCCCATCCCTCCAGTACCCACACATATGGTTGCCAGATTTCCTTCTTTTATGAAGTAGTCTTTATTTCAGCCAAAATTAGAAATCGCAGCTCCACAGGATGTAGCTGTACATAAGTATGTGATAGCTGGTGTTTGGTTTTTATTGATAAATGGGGGAGGGACTGCTGTTCAACTTCTCACAACCATTGTGAAAAAAAATACTTAAAGTGCTTCCATAAGAGACTGCAACAATTCCCTATTTGGTGTTGCATAGCTTCAAACCCATACTGTCATCAATATTAGGCAGCTGAGCTAATTTATTTCTGATAGTCACACAACTTCCATTCTGCAAACTGTAATGCTGAAACTCTGGGTAATTTGGTACAGCCCATTTTTTCATTGATGGGAATGCCAGCCAATCCTTACCTCCCAACCCTTTGGCTCTCTCCCCACCCTCACCTGATAAGCCTCCGTAGTGTCATGGTGACCTTGCTCTGGGCTTGAACTGAGCAGAGTGGCAAATTTGTAGATTATGACTAGTTTCATTTTCTCACTTGAGAAACAAAGACAGCAGGGATGCCAGCTGGCAATATTGGCTATCTTTCACTGGTCAAAGGGAGGGAGCAGTGGTCACCTTGGTTGGAGTCCTTGGTTGTGGTGAGGACACTCAGGGGCAGTTAGGAGAATGGTTCTGAACGCTTGGAGAATGTTTGAGCAATGGTGGCCATGTTTGGGTGGAAATGTCCTTAGTGAACCCTCAGTCTGCAATTTCACGGTCTATGTACAGTTTGGAGATTTTGGGACATTAATAGTGTTTAACAACATTTCATGTTTAATGTTATCAAACAGGATGATGGGTTTGGTCCCTTGCTAGCTTTCATTCTCTTAGTCCATTGTTCTTCATCCATCAGCATGGTTTATCAATGTTGTTTCATTTAATATTAGTTTGTCTATTTCTGAACCAGATATTTGGTCCAGCATGTTTCTGGCAATTGGTAGAGAGTTCTCCTGATAATGAGGCTGAGGGGTGAATCTTCAATTGGGAACAGCTAAGAACATTCAGATGGTTTTTTGTTGGTTTGTTTTTGTTTTGTTGCTAATTGGTGAGGGCTTCTTTTGCCACTCTCCACTTAAGAAAGTGTAGACCGTAAGGAAGATGACCACAATGGAGAGAGAGATATCTGTTACCAAAGAAGCGAGGAGGGAAACATTGCTTAAGCCCAAACAATGAAGAAGGTATGCATAAATGTCTCAGATAGACCCCCCCCCCCCAATTCATATGAATATAAGAAACAGACTTGCAAGATTCTGTTATAATTTTTTTTTTCCTTTAGTGCTTTCATGTTGACTCCGGGTGATTGTCTGGACAAGTCCGTGCAGCTTTCTTGGCGAGATTTAGGAAGTGGTTTGCCCTTGCCTGCTTCCTAGGGCTGAGAGAAAGTGACTGGCCCAAGGTCACCCAGCTGGCTTCATGCCTAAGGCGGGACTAGAGTTTACAGTCTTCCAGTTTCTAGCCTGAAGCCTTAACCACTACATCAAACTGTCTTGCTCTGTTACTTTAGCCAATCTTAATAAAAGTAGTTTTAATGTTCATGTGGAGTTGATTTCTTGGTCTGATCTCCATCACGGTGCTGACAGAAAGCCAAACCATTCTTGCAAAAATGGCTTGGCATGGAGTTCAGGTGCTCTGCTATCTTTCTTTAATGAAAACAGGAGACATGATAATTGGGGTTTGGTTAAGGGGAAAGAGAGAAAGGAACCTTGCTTCTGAATTACAGCGACTAAAGAATAAAGGACACTTGCCCCCTACCCCTGGAAATTCCTATGATATTTATTAGTCATAAGAGGGAGAGGCTGAAAGATGCAGAAATTCTCCCATCCCTCTTTCACAGTAGACAAAGACTTGAATAGCAGGGACCTCTGTGGTGTGTGTGTGTGTGCAAGCACATGTGTGTTAAGATAATAGCAGTGAGCATGTAATTGAAGCTTGTGACACACTACAAAAAAAAAAAAGTGGGTCATTGATTACAGGATTGCAGATGCCATCTTGACTTATTTGACCCCTGACACCCATGTTTGCTGCATTTTGGCTTATTTATTTGCTGCATTCTTATACCACTTTTCATTTCAAAAAATACCAAAGCAGTTTGCAGCCATTTTAGAACTTACAATAAAACACTGAATAAAACAAAAACTGTTTACAAAATGATCAAACCCATAATTTAAAAATAAGCAAAGGAGGAGTTGGTCAAAATCAAGGGAACACCTGGATGAACGGATTTGTTTTCAACACTAATCTGAGCCAACATTTCTCAGAAGCATATTTTCTTATTTCTTCCTTATCTTGACAACTTATTACAGAAGACTGTCCCTCTTCTTCCAAATATTCAACTAAATGGTTCCCCCACTTTCCTTGATTGGGTAGGAAATATGAGAAGATATTTTGTTTCAGTCATGGATACTATTTTTATTCTTTGTCTAAAAGTACAACCAACCATTTTTAATAAGTGCACATGTAACAACTGGGCCAAACTGTTGGAAAATTACTGCAGGAAATTTCTAGTTCAGTGTGTACCACACTATATTCAAATCAGAGCAAGCTCACAAACCATTCACTTGAGCTAGCAAAAAATATAGCTTGATAGTGATTTATCAGCAAACATCAAATATATTTAACTGGCAAAAAAAATGATAAAAGACAGGCAAAAGCAGGGAGAGGCATGAAGAACAGGCAACCTCTTGGAACCATTCCTGGAGATCAGAGTTTATAGAGAGATCACGCCATTCCAATCCCCCATCAAATACCAATTGTCATAAGAAAAACCCATTACTCTCTCCGTAAGTCCTTTCTACAACAGTACTTTATTCTCATTTGGGGCATAAAATTCCCAAAGTCTTAGTCCCATGCAGATTAACTTCCACCCCAAAAAATCTGCCATGGTCATCAGTCAATACAAATTCTGGGTTTAGTTGAGGTTTATATACAGAACAACTTCATTTTTTAAAAGTTCTTGCTGAAATAAATTCTTCATCTAAATTTGTATAAATCAAATATTTTATGTCCTTTTTTCTAATATGTGTCTCTGGTAGGCAAATTGCATCTTGCTTCAATTTTTTCAAATAATTATTTTTTCCCCTCTTTTGAGGAGCATTTGCTCCATTTGTATTCCATGTTAAGCATTTGTAATCCATAACCAAGCCAAAAATTTAGAAAAGTCAGTGCCTGTTGTGCCTAATTCAGTATCATCCCTTTCAGTTTTCTGTTGCACCTGTTGAGGTTTTTATGTAATTTCATCTGGCATGTCCATTTCAGTCTCCTCCAATTCCTCCTTACATTTTTCTAGAAATTCCCTTGCCTTCTGGACAGAATTAAGTCGAACTCTCTGCAGTTTAAAAGTAAAAATCACACCATCCAATTTGTCCCATCAAAATGGAATCTTTTTCTGTTTTAATCTATCAGTCAAAAAAAAAACAACTCTTTTTTCTTACGCAAAATTCTAATAGGAATTTATTTAAGAACATTTACATCTGTATTATCAGTCTTCAGTCTTGTATTAAAATGCTGCTGCAAAACTTGATCCCTTGTTTTCTTCCTGCAAAGTGCACCAAGACATTGCTTGGAACATTTCTTATTCTTGCAAATCTTGTATTTATTCTATATACTTTAACAATTTCTGCCTCTGTATCCTCCTCATCCCATTCAAAAAATTTTGCTAAAGCTTTAATATGAAGGCAAAAGAAGAGGACAGCAGAGGATGAGATGGTGTCAGAATCCTCGCAAGATTTTATAATAGATTATTATATGGCTAGTTTAAAAAATGGCTTTTTACATGCTGCGGTTCTGCCATTGTAAAAGGGGGGGGGGGGAGAGAAGGAATGAGAAACCGTTTAAAGCAGATGGCGCCTTATCACAGGCTCTGGCATGCTCAAGGCCTGCCAGCAAGGGAATCAGAAGACCAAGAACTAAGGGCAATGTAAGGGGGGAGAAAGTAAGAAAAACAGCTTTTGGCGCGCTTTTGCTCAGTCTTAGCAATGCTTTGGATCTGTACACTTATTCTCAATAAATGAACTTTCTTTTGAATCAATATTGGTTGCAAGGAAAGTTACTGGATTTGGGATCAACAGGTGGCAGTCGTTACATTAACTCAGATTCCCAAGCAATACCACGACCTGTAGGAGGTGTTTAGCGAAAGGGAGTCAGATCAGCTACCCCCCGCCCCCCATCATGCCAGTGACTGTGCCATAGAGATTGAGCCTGGGGCTAAATTTCCAAGGAAGAAAATGTATCCAATGACACCCAAAGAGTTGGAAGCATTGCAGGAATTCATTGATAAGAATCTAAAGAGGGGCTTTATTGTACCTACGCTTTCTCAAATTGCTGCACTGGTGCTATTTAGGGAAAAGAAGGATGGCTCTCTACGTTTGTGCACAGATTATAGAGGGCTAAATGCCATTTCTGCTGATAACCGGTACCCACTCCCCTTGATGAAAGACCTGTTGGCCCATTTATCCAAAGGGAAAATTTTCACAAAGCTGGATTTAAGGGAGGCGTACTTCAGGGTGCGAATCCGGGAAGGAGATCAATGGAAATCTGCCTTTAACACGCCCCTGGGGTGTTTCCGTTATGAAATAATGCCATTCGGATTAAAAGGGGCAGTGGGGGTGTTTATGCAACTTATAAATGAGGTATTACAAGAGCATTTATACCAGGGGGTGTTGGTTTATCTGGACGATATCCTGATTTACACTGAGACCATGGAGGAACATGTACAATTGGTCAGGAAGGTACTAAAAAAGCTACTGGAGGCTCAGTTGTATGCCAAGCTCTCCAAAGGTGAATTTCATAAATAGCAAATTGACTATTTGGGGTATAGAATTTCGCATCAGGGAATTGAAATGGACTCGGTCAAAGTGAGGGACGTCACAGGTTGGGAAGCTCCTAAAACCAGGCATCAGCTTCAAAGTTTCCTGGGCTTTGCTAACTTCTATCGGCAATTCATACCCAACTTTGCCCAAGTAGCACTCCCACTCACTGATTTGTTGAAAACCAAGGGCAAGGACAAAGCGAAGGCATCAAAACCTGGAGCCCCCTTGGCCTGGACTAAGGAGTGCCAGGAAGCTTTTCAAAGTTTAAAGCGTCTGTTTATGGCTGAACCAATCTTAAAGCACCCTGATCCAGAACAGCCATTTGTCATACAGGCAGACACTTCGGATGTGGCAGTGGGAGCTGTGTTGTTACAGAAGGGGGCAGGGGGGGAGCTGTTTCCATGTGCGTACATATCCCGGAAATTTTCAGAAACTGAGAGACGCTGATTGGTGTGGGAAAAGGAAGTGTTCGCAGTATGCTGGGCGTTAGTTTGCTGGAGACACTTGTTAGAGGGATCACCCCATCCCTTTGAAATTTGGACTGATCACAAAAATCTAGAAGCTTTACCTGCACCGAGGAAGCTGTCACCCAAGCAAATGAGATGGGCACAATATTTTCATCGATTTAACTTCTCCCTGAAGTATATTCCTGGGGGGAAAAAATTTCTGGCAGACGCCCTGTCTCGATTGCCTCAACACAACAGCAAGTGGGAGGAAGTAGTTGCTCCTGTAATTCCATGTACCCAAGCAGCCCTAAGAGTGGTCACTAGAGCTCAGAAAAAAAGGGGTGAAGAACAACCAGAAGGAGAGTTGTTGAAAAAATTAAATGCCCAGATTGCTCAGGATGATTGGTTTAAAAGCAACAGCCAATTGCTAGTGAACAAACAAGGGGCATGATGGTGGCAAGATAAGCTGTATGTCCCTGCAGACGCTAGAAAGTGGGTCTTGCAAAGAAGTCATGACAGCAAAACAGCTGGGCACTTTGGCTTTGTGAAAACATTACATCTACTCAGGCATCAATGTTGGTGGCCAACAATGAGAAAAGATGTAGGGGAATATGTAGCTACATGTCACATGTGTGCAATGGCCAAAAAGAGAGGGGGCAAACCAATGGGGCTTCTACAGACAGTAGCAAACCCAGGGGCTCCTTGGAAGCAAATTTCCATGGACTTTATTGTAGACCTGCCTGAAAGCAACAAAAAGACAGTTATTTGGGTAGTTACAGACCTTTTTTCCAAACAAGCACATTTTGTGGCATGTCAATGCCTTCCATCAGCCCCCAAACTGGCTAAGTTATTTATACAACACGTCTACCGAGCTCATGGTGTACCAGAACGAATAATTTCGGATCGTGGGGTCCAGTTTACTGCCAAGTTCTGGAGGGCGTTCCTAAAACTACTGGGTGCATCGCAAGGCTTGAGTTCAGGGTACCACCCCCAGACGGCGGGATCATGTGAACGTCTGAACTCAGTGTTAGAACAATATTTGAGATGTTTCATTAACTACCAACAAGACAATTGGGATGAACTGTTACCGTTTCTGAAGTAGCTTATAATAATGCAGTGCACCAAAGCACTCGCCTCACCCCTTTTAAAATAGCTACAGGACAAGACTTTGTACCCATCCCAGAACTACCTAAACAATCTACTCAAGTCACTTCAGTTGATGAATGGGTCCAACAAATGACACAAGTGTGGCCTCAGATTGCTGCGTCGTTGAAGGAGGCCAGAGCAATGTACAAGAAATTTGCAGATGCTAAGAGAACCCCAGAAAAAGACTGGAAAGCAGGAGATAAGGTTCTTTTATCTACTAAGCATCTTAAATCATTACAAACTTCCAGAAAGCTCGCTCCAAAATTCGTAGGGCCTTTTGTTATAGATAAAGTAATTAATTCAGTTTCACTATGATTACAGATGCCTGCTACCTTTAAAAGAATCCATCCAGTGTTCCACTGCGACCTGCTTAAACCCTATAAAGAGTCATCTCAATGGCATCCCTCCCCAGTACCTCCTAAACCAATGATGGTTGAAGGAGAACAACATTTTGAAATTAAAGAGATACTGGACAGTAGAAAGCGTGGGGGGGGGGGGGTTCAATTTTTAATTCAGTGGAAACATTTTCCCAAATCAATGGCTGAATGGGTTGACAAGAAACATGTAAAGGCTCCACATTTAGTTAAAAATTTTTATGATGTTTATCCTACAAAGCCTTAACAATTAGAATGGTTATTGTATTATGTTTCTCTTTGCTTTTTCTTTTTTAGAGTGAAGAAGAGGAATCATCTGACTGACATCCTCTTTTGTGGAGGGGCAGCATGTCAGAATCCTTGCAAGATTTTATAATAGATTATTATATGGCTAGTTTAAAAAATGGCTTTTTACATGCTGCAGTTCTGCCATTGTAAAAGGGGGGGGGGGAGAGAAGGAATGAGAAACCGTTTAAAGCAGATGGCTCCTTATCACAGGCTCTGGCATGCTCAAGGCCATGCCAGCAAGGGAATCAGAAGACCAAGAACTAAGGGTGATGTAAGGGGGGGGGGGGGAGTAAGAAAAACAGCTTTTGGCACGCTTTTGCTCAGTCTTAGCAATGCTTTGGATCTGTACACTTATTCTCAATAAATGAACTTTCTTTTGAATCAATATTGGTTGCAAGGAAAGTTACTGGATTTGGGATCAACAGGTGGCAGTTCGGTGGCAGATGGTTAGATAGCATCACTGAAGCAATGAGCATGAAACTGAGCAAACTCAGGGAGGCAGTGAAGGACAGGAAGGCCTGGCACAATATGGTTCATGGGCTCACAAAGAGTCGGACACGACTTAACGACTGAACAACTGAACAAAAGCTTTAATAACCTTTTCTCTAACATCTTCACCAGAACCCTTTGGAATTGCTCTAAATCTCAAACAAAATTCCTTCTCTTTCAGTTCCAGTAGTGCCAAATTATCTAAGTTTGCTTTCAGCTCTCAGACTATAACTTATTCTACAGAATTTCCACTTTGTCATTAATTTGTTTTACATCTTCAGACCCTTGTTTTACAAAGCTTTCCATCTTCTTAATTTTTTTCCATCTCCTCTTTCATCTTTACAAGTCTTGCATCCATTCTTTTTTCAAAAGCTGTCAGTTTAGTATCAAGTGATTCAGCTAACCTATTGCCCAGTTCCCCAAACATTTTCTGAAGCAAATCTGCTGAAATTCCTCTCTCTCCAGGTTGCTCTACCAATCCTTTCCTCCCCTCTGCTGTTTTTACTGCTTTTCTGGTAGCTGCCATAGTAATATTGTAATCCAAAAGTGAAAGTGTCTCAACTGCAAGGGAAAGAGTAAAAGGCAAGCCTCCTTTTTTTTTTTTTGGTCTTCCTGTGCACTTAATACTTTCATCTTAAATGTCACTCTGAATTTACAGTCAGCATCACAGTCTGGCTCAGATTACCTTTATCTTTTGTTTGGTAAAATCTACCAATTGTCTGCACTCTTTAATTGTAAACAAAAAACATTCCCACAAAGGTCTGATCTGTTTGTCTATTTTAATTCAAATTTGTTCAAAAGCACTTTCACCAAAAAGGAATCTTTCAAAATTATTTACCCCTATATCTGTTTTAAACTTTCCTACATCCACTCCTTGTTACACTTTTTGCCATAATCTTTAAATCCTTGAAAACCTTCCCCCCCCCCCCCACACCCTTTTTAATCCAGAAAGAATGTTGACTCACCAAGTGGAATTCTCTTATCTTGCTGCTCAGAAAATATCTCTTTAGCTGTAAATTAATTGCACCTGAAAGTGTTTAAGAAAGTGAGGCTTTTGCAGATAGGCTGCATTATGGCTGTGAGCTTAATTTAAACCCTTTGACTCCCAGCCACTCCACTCACAAGCTGACCACAAAAACTGCAGTTCCTGCAGCCTCCTCATGAGGAGCAGCTGTCCAGAGTACAATCTCATGATCTTTTCTTGTCCAGATAGACTGCACTGGCCAGAATTCACTATCTGGGTGCCAATCTCTGCCACATGCTGTCCCTGCTCCTTCAGGGATGTCTAGTCCTCTGTGGATCCTCACCCAGAAGCCAGTTAATAAAACAATTTTTAACAGGCAGAGCAAGTACAGATACTAGAAGGCAACTCCTCTCTGAGTAGGCATGTGAGAGAACAGCTCTGTATCTGCCCTGGAGACCCCTGATGATGCAACAGGTAGAGTTTCATTCCATACCAAGTGCAAAATGCACATGATAAAATGGGCCCAGCTCCTATGAGACTATGTAGAAAGCTTGGTGTAAATGCAAACCAATCAGAAGCACATTAAAAAAAAAAAAGTCAAACTTGTACATTGATTTGATAGGAAATCTTTGTCTTTTTTCTAGATGCCATTAAAGTTTTGTCTCAGTATCTGGAGGCTGTAGAAATCTGGATGGGAAGAACAGGCTCAGACTCAGCCCTTGTAAGACCAAATGGCTATGGATTTAGGGACCACCTTGATCTGGACACTTTGGTTCTGGATGGTTTTGCACTGCCCCAAACAGACCTGATATACAATTTGGGGGGTCCTCCTAGGCTTATTGCTCCTTCTTGAAGACCAAGTGGCAGCTGTGTCTTAGAGGGCATTTACAAGCTTCACCTTCTATATCAGTTGCAACTACTTTTCAGTTGGGAGGCCCTGCTCATGATTATTCATGCTGTGGTCATCTTGCAATTGGATTATTGCAATGTGCTCTACATAGGGCAGCTATTGATGATCCCTTGGAAGCTATAGCTGGTCCAGAACGTAGCAGCACAGGTAGTTAAGGGGGTACCTGGTACTATTATTATTACTATTATATTTTTATCCCACCTTTTTTATATATAACGGAAGGCAGCAAACATACCTAATTCTCCTTCTATTTTCCCCATGACAACAACTCTGTGAAGTGGGTTGGGCTGAGAGAGTGACCAGCCGAAAGTGACCCAGCCAGCTTTCATGCCTAAGGGAGGACTAGAATTCAGTCTCCTGGTTTCTAGGTCAGCACTGAACCACTACACCAAACTAGCTCTCACTTAAATTTTGAGATTTTTGTTGTTGTTCAGTCGTTAAGTCGTGTCCGACTCTTCGTGACCCCATGAACCATATTGCGCCAGGCCTTCCTGTCCTTCACTGCCTCCCTGAGTTTGCTCAGTTTCATGCTCATTGCTTCAGTGATGCTATCTAACCATCTCATCCTCTGCCGTCCTCTTCTCCTTTTGCCTTCAATCTTTCCCAGCATCAGGGTCTTTTCCAAAGAGTCCTCTCTTCGCATTAGGTGACCAAAGTATCTGAGCTTGAGCTTCATTATCAATCCTTCCAATGAGCAATCAGGGTTGATTTCCTTCAAGATTGACTGGTTTGACCTCCTAGCAGTCCAGGGGACTCTCAAGAGTCTTCTCCAGCACCACAGCTCAAAGGCATCAATTCTTCGGCGCTCAGCCTTCTTTATGGTCCAGCTCTCACAGCCATACATTACTACTGGAAAAACCATAGCTTTGACTATGCGGATCTTTGTCGGCAAGGTGACATCTCTGCTTTTTAATATGCTATCTAGGTTTGCCATAGCTTTCCTCCCAAGGAGCAAGCGTCTCTTAATTTCATGGCTGCAGTCTCCATCTGCGGTGATCTTCGAGCCCAAATAAATGAAGTCTGTTACTGCTTCCATTTCTACCCCTTCTATTTGCCAGGAATTGATGGGCCCAGATGCCATGATCTTAGTTTTTTTAATGTTGAGCTTCAAGCCAGCTTTTGCACTCTCCTCTTTCACCCTCATCAAGAGGCTCTTTAGTTCTTCACTTTCTGCCATTAGGGTGGTATCATCTGCATATCTGAGGTTGTTGATATTTCTCCCTGCAATCTTTATTCCGGCTTTTGATTCTTCCAGCCTGGCATTTCTCATGATGTACTCTGCATATAGGTTAAATAAGCAGGGTGACAGTATACAGCCTTGTCGTACTCCTTTCCCTATTTTGAACCAATCGGTTGTTCCATGACCGGTTCTAACTGTTGCTTCTTGGCCCGCGTACAGATTTCTCAGGAGACAGGTAAGGTGGTCTGGTACCCCCATCTCTTTAAGAATTTGCCACAGTTTGTTGTGATCCACACAATCAAAGGCTTTTGCATAGTCAATGAAGCAGAATTAGATGTTTTTCTGGAACTCTCGTGCTTTCTCCATGATCCAGCAAATGTTGGCAATTTGATCTCTAGTTCCTCTGCCTCTTCGAAACCCAGCTTGTACATCCGGTAGTTCTTGGTTCACATACTGCTGAAGCCTAGCTTGTAGGATTTTGAGCATAACCTTGCTAGCATGTGAAATGAGTGCAATTGTGCGATAGTTTGAGCATTCTTTGGCATTGCCCTTCTTTGGAATTGGAACATAAACTGACCTTTTCCAATCCTGTGGCCACTGTTGCATTTTCCAAACTTGCTGGCATATTGAGTGCAGCACTTTAACAGCATCGTCTTTTAGTATTTTAAATAACTCAGCTGGAATACTGTCATCTCCACTAGCTTTGTTGTTAGCAATGCTTCCTAAGGCCCACTTGACTTCACTCTCTAGGATGTCCGGCTCAAGGTCAGTGACCACACCAGTATGGACATCAGGGACATTAAGATCTTTCTTGTATAGTTCTTCTGTGTATTCTTGCCACCTCTTTTTAATCTCTTCTGCTTCTGTTAGGTCCCTGCCTTTTTTGTCCTTTATCATGCCCATCTTTGCACTAAACGTTCCTTTGATATCTCCAATTTTCTTGAAGAGATCTCTAGTCTTTCCCATTCTATTGTTTTCCTCGATTTCTTTGCATTGTTCATTTAAGAAGGCCTTTTTATCTCTTCTTGCTGTTCTCTGGAAATCTGCATTCAGTTGCTTATATCTTTCCCTTTCACCCTTGCTTTTCGCATTCCTTCTTTCCACAGCTATTTGTAAAGCCTCATCAGACAGCCATTTTGCTTTCTTGCATTTCTTTTTCTTTGGGATGGTTTTAGTTGCTGCCTCCTGTACAATGTTACGGACCTCCGTCCATAGTTCTTCAGGCACTCTGTCTACCAAATCTAATCCTCTAAATCTATTCATCACCTTCACTGTATACTCATAAGGAACATAATCTAAGTCATACCTGAGTGGTCTAGTGGTTTTCCCTACGTTCTTCAATTTAAGCCTAAATTTTGCAATAAGAAGCTCATGATCTGAGCCACAGTCAGCTCCTGGTCTTGTTTTTGCTGTCTGTATAGAGCTTCTCCATCTTTGACTGCAAAGTATATAATCAATCTGGTTTCGGTATTGACCGTCTGGTGATGTCCATGTGTAGAGTCGTCTCTTGTGTTGTTGGAAAAGAGTGTTTGCTATGACTAGTTTGTTCTCTTGACAGAACTCTATTAGCCTTTGCCCTGCTTCATTTTGTACTCCAAGGCCAAACTTGCCTGTTATTCCGATTACTCCTTGACTTCCTACTTTAGCATTCCAATCCCCTATGATGAAAAGGACATCTTTTTTTGGTGCTAGTTCTAGAAGGTGTTGTAGGTCTTCATAGAACTGGTCAACTTCAGCTTCTTTGGCATCAGTGGTTGGGGCATAGACTTGGATTACTGTGATGTTGAATGGTTTGCCCTGGATACGCACTGAGATCATTCTGTCGTTTTTGAGGTTGTAACCCATTACTGCCTTTCCCACTCTCTTATTGACTATGAGTGCAACTCCATTTCTTCTAAGGGTTTCTTGCCCACAGTAGTAGATATAATGGTCACCTGAATTAAATTCATCCATTCCCGTCCATTTCAATTCGCTGATTCCCAAGATGTCGATGTTTAATCTTGTCATCTCATGTTTGACCACATCCAGCTTGCCTTGGTTCATAGATCTTACATTCCAGGTACCTATACAATATTGTTCTTTACAGCATCGGACCTTCTTTTCGCTTCCAGATACATCCACAGCTGAACGTCCTTTCGGCTTTGGCCCAGCCGCTTCACTCTTTCTGGAGCTACTTGGAATTGCCCTCCGCTCTTCCCCAGTAGCATATTGGACACCTTCCGACCTGAGGGGCTCATCTTCCGGCGTCATATCTTTTAGCCTTTTAACATTGTCCATGGGGTTTTCTTGGCAAGAATACTGGAGTGGGTTGCCATTTCCTTCTCCAGTGGACCACATTTTGTCAGAACTCTCTGTCATGACCTGTCCATCTTGGGTGGCCCTGCACGGTATAGCTCATGGCTTCACTGAGTTACGCAAGCCCCTTCGCCACGACAAGGCAGTGATCCATGAAGGGAATTTTGAGATTAGCTGGCAGAAAATATTGAAAAATGTTGGGTTATATATGTGTGTGTGTGTGTATTTGTGTGCGTGCATGAAGTCTGACATACTGTATATCCTGCTACACCAAACTGGTATGGTCATGTAGCATTTCCACTTTGCGAGCTGTGGCGGTTACCAGGGAACCTGTGGGTGCAATTCAAGGTGCTGGTTCTTGCCTATAAAGCCCTTCATGGTGCAGGGCCAAGCTACTTGCTTCTTTGGAGTCCTTGATGCTCTCTGAGCTTGGTTGTTTGCTTGCAGATGTTTCATTACCCAAGTAGGTAATGACATCAGTGCACTAGATGATGATGTTGTACCTAGATGTTGTACCTAGATGATGTTACCATCAGTGCACTGATGACATTACCTAGTCGGTTAATGAAACATCTGCAAGCAAAAACCAAGCTCAGAGAGCACCAAGGACTCCACAGTTCAACTCTGAGCTACAGATATTCTCTTCTGTTGGTACTTGCTACTTGTTTATCTCTGATTCTTTCTGCCTACCTAGTAAGATCTGACAGGATTGGCATACTCCAGGTCCTGTAATTTAGGATATGTCCTCTATCAGGACCCAGGAGACATGCCTTCTCTGTCATTGCCTTTGGAACAGCATACCCCCTGAGATTTGGTTGGCCTTGACCCTGTCTGCCTTTCAAAAGACATTAAAGACCTGGCTCTTTCCCCAGGCACTGGGCACTGGGTTGGGGAATGGTATAATTCCATTGGCTGAATTTTTCCTGGAAATTTATGCCCTTATGCTTCCATAAGTGCTGCCCACTGACAATGTTTGCCACCCTGAGTCATGTGTCAAGCAGGTGGCTATATAAATAGAATTAATATAAATCAATAAATGAATGTCAGGTGAGAAACATGCATAGGTACAGCATATGAAGATATTTGTTTTAAAATAGGATTTGGTGTATGTGCTAACAATCTCGCTGGAGACAAACATCAGCTAGTATATAAGAATATTCACTATATTAACCTTTGAAGCATTTCTGAGTTTTCCTCTAAACTAGATGATATCATTGATGGTAGTGCTTTAATTATCAATGTTAAGTATCTTTGGGAGGTTCCATCTCAACAGGGATGCAATAAGGTGGTGGTCCCTTTACTTCTGATGGGGTGACTCTTGCATCACAGAAGGCCTGAGTCACAGAGAGGGCTTAGTGGCAAAAGCTGGACATCCTCTTGCATTTTCTGCAGGGAACTAGGGAAACAATGGACATGACCTTACAAAGAATGATCACTGGGATTGGTTAGATCAGTCTATCTTGCCTTGGCCGTGCTGTGGTCAGACTTAAATTTCCAGTAATTAAGGCAGATCGGGATATGTATCCAGAAGTGTCCAGGGGACAAGCTTAGTGGATATCTGAAAACAAAACAAAACAGGACACATATAGTTGTCAGACACAGCTGTGGGATTGAGGTCCTACCCCATTTTAATGTGTCCCACACCCACACAAAGGAGAGGGGGTTTGACTGCATGGTTGCACTCACCATCTTGACTTTTCTGACCTCCCCCACCTACAGTATATCAATTTCCTTTTTCACAAGTAGTATTACTTGTGTCATGACTATTTTGTCAAGTGCTTAGCAATAAGAAAAATATATTACATCTATAGCAATTCCAGAATCTACAAAGAAAGTTACCTGAGCAAAAACAAAAAAAAATTAGGCTGGTAAGATTTGTGCTTGACAAATTATTGCATGGTTTAGAGGTGAGAGGGGCAGTAGGAATATCCCTGAGAAACAGGAGGGAGAGCCACAACCAAAACAAGTGTCAGATGAAAGAAATTTGAGTCCAAAGCAGAAATGTAATTTGAGAAAAGCATCTTAGGCTTGACCCTCCCTAGTTCTCACAAAGATACAGGGACGGAGGGGGAAGCACATTCAGACTTCAAGATTCTGTTACTGTAACCTTATATTAAAAGTAGTATTAGCATTCATAACTTTGGTTTTCTAGTCTGGTCTACCTTGAAGGGCTGACAGCAGCCCTTATATTTACTTATACACAATTTTTTTTAAAAAAAATATCTGTTCTAGAATCTTCCAAGATGTTGATGTTTGACTGATCTGTTGGTCCCTGTTTCCTCCTATTTCCCCTTCTTTAAGAGAGAGATAATAATTGCTGTCCTCCAGACATCTGATACTCCACCTGTTCTAGATTTCTCAAAGATAATGCCCCAAGGTTTGGACAGACCATCAACAGTTGCAGTACCGTAGGAAGCAATTCATTTGGTCTTGCAGATTTAAATTCATTTAAAGTAAATAACTAGACCCTGATTATGTTTCTCTCAATCTCAAGTTTCAATACTATCACTTTGTTCTGTTTTCATCACTGCCTGGTGAAGTACCTATCTTCTTCTTGGAGAGGACCATCTGCCTCTTTGTTGTTAACAGTTTGTCTTTTCCACTGAATAGCTGGTGTACTGATCCTTTTTGTTTTACTTTGAAGATAGCTAAAGAAACCCTTTTTGTTGTTCTTAACATCCATTGCCAACCTCAGCTCATTCCAAGTTTTAGCTTTCCTGATACTCTAGGTACTCTATACTTTTGACTAAGCTCCTTATCTCTACTCTTTCTTTGTGATGGGTTCCTCTTTCAGCCTCCTATATATGTCCTTTTTTTGTTTTGTTTTGTTTTGTTTTCAGATGTCCACTAAGCTTTTTGTACAACCATATTGTACGAAACATATTGGTTTCTTCTGCTGTTTTCTATTTTTTTAATTGGAATTGTTTACAGCTTCAGTACTTCCTTTTTAAGGAACTCCAATCTATCTTTAGCTCCTCCAATCTATCTTTAACTCCTTTTCTCATGAATGATTGTTATGGAATCCTATGTATCCATAGTTCTGAGTTTAGATATTCTAAGACTGGTGAGCCACTTTGGTGTAATGGTTAAAAGTGATGGATTAAAAGCCAGGAAGCTGTGAGTTCTAATCCCTCCTTAGGTGCCCAGATGCCAGCAGAATGACTTTCAGTCAATTACTCTTCCTCAGACACAGGAAAAAGGCAATGGAAAATCACTTTTGTCCATACAGTCACCAGAATCAAGACCCACTCAAAGGCATGCATGCACACACAACCCAAAAGTCCAAGGTACATATTTGACTATTCCCTGTTTTAGTTTCTGTTATGCTAAAGAACTCCAACGTTACACAATCCTTTCCCCCCAGTGTTTCTACTACTTCTATTTTCACAACTAATTCTTCCTTTGGATTAGTATCAGATGTAGGGTAACTGATCCTTTTGTGCCTTCCTTCCCCCTCTAAAGCAGAATGTTATCAGCAAGACATCAAGAATTTCCTGGAATGGCCATGTTTGGCAGAATTTGTCCCACAACAGATGTTAGAGTAATTCAAGTGTCCTATTGCTGCTACTTCGTGTATCTTGGAAAGATCTGCAATTTGCTTTTGGAAGGTATTATCCACATACTGTCCTTGATTGGGTGAGTGACAGTATAGTAGACACCAAGCACTGTATTGCTTTCATTTGTCATTCCATTTATTTTAACTTGGATGTTCCCTACAGTATAACAAACTCCTTCAGCTCAAAGTCCTGAGCAGGTGTAAATACTTTTAACACAGAATGCATTTTCTTTTTTCTTTATCTTCTGTCACTTTTGAACAAACTGTTTTACAAATAACTTGCAAATGTGCACTCCATTTTCCATGTCAAACACAGCCACGTTGGACTTGGATACAGTTTTCAGATCTATATTCACTGTAGCATTAGACAATCTATCTAGCATCTGCAGCAAATCATATGAGTTCTTTGCCAACAACACCGCAGTATCTGCATATAAAAGTATATGTACATTCATATCCCTAATCATCACAAGCATTACTTATACATTTATCCACAAGTATATTAAACAACCCAAAAGACGTATCACAATCATTGTCTTATTCTCTTTTCCGTGTTGAGACATTTGCTAAGCATTCCCTTATCCTCACAACTAGTTTACTTCCATATAGAGATCTCCTTGCATGCCAACATACTGCTGCCCACATCTTACCAACTTAGTGGTACATGTTGTCGTTGTTGTTGTTGAGTCGTTAAGTCGTGTCCGACTCTTCATGACCCCATGAACCATATTGCGCCAGGCCTTCCTGTCCTTCACTGCCTCCCTGAGTTTGCTCAGTTTCATGCTCATTGTTTCAGCGATGCTGTCTAACCATCTCATCCTCTGCCGTCCACTTCTCCTTTTGCCTTCCATCTTTCCCAGCATCAGGGTCTTTTCCAAAGGGTCCTCTCTTCGCATTAGGTGGCCATATCTGAGCTTGAGCTTCAGTATCAATCCTTCCAATGAGCAGTGCACCAACACACACTCAGAATGTGTATCATTCTTTCAAATCTCATGTATTTTTTTTAAAATCACAAGCTGATTAATTCAGAAGCCCTGGTTCTCTGCTAAAGCAACCAAATTACTCAGACATTTCATTCTGAAAACGTTCTAAGTGCTTCATAGCATTCATACTATTTTGAAACCATCTGCAATATTTATTTTCTTTGAAAACATTTTGTGTGTTATTTTGGTTTCTGTATAACAAATTACTAAACTCTAAGAATCATAACAAACAATAACAAAAGGGCTTCCTTCATTCTACTTGAAGAGCATATGAGATGAAAATTGTAATAGCAAACATAGGTAAATACAACAAACAACCCACCCACCTACCCCCCCCAAAAAAACCTGCAAGGAGAAAGATATAGTTCTGTAAGAACTGAATTCCAGTCATGAAAAACCATTCATTATTAAGCTAACAGACCAGACCTCTCTATAACTGTAGATTTTAGTCTGCCTCCTAATTCCTGTCTCCTGTCCCATCCCACTGACAAAATTCGGTTCTCCACTATATCTTCATCCCTATTTCAAAGATAAAGGTAATCATTAAAGAACACGGGGAACTTCTTCTGGAAAGTCATATTAGAATTAAGTGTGGAATGGGATCAGGAAATATTTAGTATGACATTATATTACAGTAAAAAACCAACTCTCTAGGAAATTGTTTAGTGTTCCCCCCAAATACAGTGACATTACTGATCAAACTTTATCTTTTTTTTTTTTACCTCTTCCTCCTGTTTTTTTTTTACTGTAGATATTGCACCTCATAGTCTGTTTTGAACATCTACAAAACATCTGCTAACAAGGAATATCATAGGGGCATCGAGGGGCAGCCTGCTTTCCCCAATATTGCTCACTGCCATATGAAGAAGGTAACATGGGAGACACATAAAACTAATTCTGTTTTGTGAAAACCAGAACCATCACTGCAAACTGAGATTTGATTTTGGGGGAAATCAAAACTCTGATTTGATTGGGTTTCCCATGGTTAAGTTGCTTATATCAGCAGATTTCTTGTCTGTTCTTTTTTAAAAAGAGAATTGATCTGTTCTAGCACATTGTTAGATCTGGCTCTCAGAAAATCACATCATCCTCATAAAACAGGGAATGTTTGAACAGTGCATAGCTGTAACTTTTTAAGCATCCTTGTGTGGTTATTCATGTCCTGATCTGAACTCTAGAAACAATACACCGGCCAAGCATTCTTTTTGCTCAGGCTCATTCCCTTAAAACTCAGAAGCCTTTTGAACATTGTTCTGAGCATTTTTGGACTTGTCATTATGTTTGGAAGACATTAGTCCACCTGCCTTTTGCATTCTTTTTTATTTTTTTCCCAATAACCCCTTATTTACATTTTTATCACTTTGGGGTGTGCTATTTTTTTTTTTTAAAAAAAACAACAGATTCCTCTGGAATGGATTGTAAAGCCAAATCATTGTCCCCCTGCAGGATTCTTTTTTTTTTTTTTTAGCCTGCTGCTACCCATCCTGCATGTTGAACACTGAACATTTATTTACATACTGAACACCATGTATTTACATACTGAAAGCCACTTGAAAAAGAGTTTGAAGATGGATAAAACCTGGCCAGAAGCACCATATCTGAATGTGCATTTAAATGATTACACAGAGAAAGTATAAGAAAGTAAGCATGGTCTAGGATGTTGGACACAGTGTCCTGCTGCAATCAATGGGCTTTAATTGTGCCTAAATTTTGCCTTAAATAAATAGCTGCAAAAATGTAAACAACTGTGAGGTAGCTCAACCTCTGAGGATGACCTGGAATAAGTAGAAAATCCCAAATGATGAAGCATTTCTGTATCAAATGTTGGTTTCAGAAATGAAAGAAAAACCAACAAAAGTACAGTCATTTATTTATGTACTGCTTTTCCATGTATACACACATAGCACACACATGGAGCATAACAGAAGTTACGAACCTTGTGGCCATCACTGGATGCTTTCAGCTTAAGGGGAAAGCACTGACCGTGGAACATCTAAAGACAACCTGAGGCTATCTCATTAACGGTCTGCGGACAAGATAACGACAGCATCATGGAGACACATTAAAAAGAGAAGAGAGGAGATATTCCCAGGGCATGTCTGTATTGTGCTTACATGCAAATGAGGAAAGACCCTTACTCCACTTGTTTCTTGTCATAATTTCAATGTTTTGGGTACCATTTTTAAAGGCACTTGCAAGGCAGATTGCCATGAAATGAAAGAGAGGTAAGTCATAACTGAGATCTAAGCCAAAGTGTTGAAATAATTTTTAAAAAGTGGAGGAAGGACAATGGGTACTTGCTGAACAGTTGTCACTATAAGATTTTCCACCCTCTCTTTGCTTTCAAGGAGAGAAGGGACTTATTTCTCAAATGAATTCTAGGACTGTCCAGATTTCAATGAGATATGAGTGATGTTTTGTGGGTTGTACACAAGCCCATTGGAGACTACAGGCTGAGTGTTTATTATCTGCCTTTACTATTGTTCTTGTTTGGACTCAGGGGGAGGGATGTGTTTTCTGAGCCCAGAAAATTTAATGGATGAGATAAAAACATTTGCAAATATAAACGAAGGAATTGCTGGATATGATTGTCCTATAAAACCCCAGGGAGGGGTTTTAGCATCTCCAGAATTTATGGAAAGTTGTTATCATGATTGTCTTTTAAAACAGAAAGCTTGCTGGGGGCCATGCAACTCTAAATTAAATCCAAAATGATAATAAATAGTGTCAGCTACAGGACAAAAAGTCCTCATTTTATCTTTATTTTCATGGCAACCAGAAAGTGGATTTGAGGTGAAACATCTGTTTTGATTATTTTTCTCTTGCCTCTTTCCCTTAATAACTTTTTATTTTATTTTATTTCCTTTATATTGGGATATCAAAGCTTACATCAAAGTATGTGCATCATAGGATGATCCACCTATCTTTTTTCACCTATCCTTCATAAAAGGGAGATTAATATCTGGAGGTCATAATACAGATGGCACCACCATCCATAAGATTATTCCTTTTATTATAGTTATTCAGTAAAAAGGACAAGTATATTATAAATCACTATCAGATGTGTTATGTATTCAACATTACAGAACTGAAAAACTCATCTGGATTTTCAAAGAAAGATTCTCAAGGAAAGGATTAGATTTCTACTTAGTGATGCTCATAAAATCACATGGATTTGCATTATTACATCCTTCCTTCCTTCCTTCCTTCCTTCCTTTCTTTCTTTCTTTCTTTCTTTCTTTCTTTCTTTCTTTCTTTCTTTCTTTCTTTCTTTCTTTCTTTCTTTCTCAATTTGTATGCAGACCCAATCATAACAACAACTTTAGGTGGCATTTGTATTGGGATTAAAACCATAATGTAAGAATAAAACTAAAAAATATACTGTGAGAGATGGGAAACTGCATCAAAATGAATTTGTTCTCCTTTTTGTGGTTTGTTATGTCTTTATGAATGTGCCTGTGTATATATGTCCACTCCAATTATATACTGGAGAGCAGGACAGTCAATTATAGGTATATCTAACTATTTCTAGATTTGAGACCCCTTCCTCCATTACAATGATACTGCAATATCCTTAAAATCCAATGGAATTTAAGATTAATTTGAATCTTGGTTTAGTATGCTATCATACTTGCCTCTGAACGGGATGGGAGAAGTGTGCAATCTACTACTCTATTCTCCAGTTAGGCTCCCATTCAAGAAAGGGCAAAGTTAGACCTACATATCTCACAGCTGTAGACCCCAACTTCATCTCACACCCGAGCACTCTGCCTGAGTCAATGGGGATTATAGAAGAGTGGAAGACTGGTGTAAACCCAGGACATCTGAAATCTAGGAACTCTTTGTAAACTGAAAATCTATGGCAGTGAAACCATTTTTCACCCGCCCTCAATGCAATGAAGTTGGGGTGCAGTGGATCAATATTTTTCCACAATTGACATCATTTGTATGATGGTGTAAATCCCCTAGGATGCCCTACTCTTTGATTCAGTGGACATTCCTGATTAATGGGTGCCCCCTTCTTCCAAATAGTTCATTAAAATGAGGTTTTACTGTACTGCAAAAATAAAATTGAAAGCGAATTTTAGAGTCTTGCGTTTAAAGACATGAATTAGACTATTTCCCTGCATCTACCCAATGATGTTCGATAATTAGCCAGGCTCCATGCTTGAAATATCCACAATTCTTGACATCTTTACAGATTCCAAATACTGAAGATATAGTAGTCAGTTCATAACCAAATTAACATTTGGATGTCAGCTCCAAATGTGGCCATAATAGGAAAAGGCCACATATATGAGTTAATATTTCAGATCCTGAGTTGAATCTTCAAAAGGAAGGCAGAACCAGATGACTTGTGTAGCAGAAATTATCCTGGTAAGGAGAGAGCCACAAACTTAAGCTGATGTTGTTTTATTGCCTTCCTTGCAAATCACCCTGGTAATAGGATGGAAGGGCTGTACTTGTGTGTGTGTGTGCATTCCCACAAATTCCATGTCCTTTTGGGCATGCTGAATGGGGCAAATGGGAACTGAAGTCCAAAAGGTAGTTTTTAGTTTTCCTACTCTATAATATAATTGTATGTGGATTTTCTTAAAATATTTAAGCCAGCCTAAGCCATGTTTAGGCAGATATCTTAAGGCAGATATGTCAAGACTAGAACCTCCTACATTCTGTTTTTAATATTTTTACTAACTTTTTTCAATACCATAAAAGTATTAAAAATCAAAGGAAAAATAAGGAAAAAAGAAGATAGAAAAAAGAAAAGAAAGAAAAAGAAAGAAAACATAGAATGATGACTACCACCCTTCTTTCTATTGAGTACTTGCCATCTTACTCTTTCCCCTCCCTTTTTAGCCCTTTTTAATCCCTACATCCATAAATTATCAGTCCAGTCTTTTTCTTCTTTCAACAAAAAGTCCGTATAAGGCTTCCAGCCTTTTTTAAAAAAAATTGTATTATTCTTTCCTTGACCAAACTGGTCAGCTTCGCCATTTCCATGAGCTCCATCAATTTTATAATCCAATCTTCTACTGTGGGTATTTATTTATTCTTCCATCTTTGTGCATACAATAATCTTGCTGCAGTTTCCATATACAATATTAGATTTCCATATTTCTTTTCTAGTTCAACATCCATAAAACCCAATAAAAATAATACTAGTTTCATCATTATATAAATCCACAGTATCTTTTGTATGATTGTATGAATCCGCACCCCAAATTTATTTGCTTTTTCACAAGTCCACCATGCATGATAGAAAGTCTCCTCTTCCTTGTCATATTTCCAACACTGGTTTGATATTCCTTTGCACATTTTGACTGCTTAACTAGTGTCATATACCAGTGATAAACCATTTTATAAAATTTCTCTCTTAAATTATGTCACAATGTAAATTTAACACCAGTTTCCCACATTTTCTCCCTTATATCCAGAACCTCCTACATTCCTAGAACAACACATCTAGAGGACACCATATTGGAAAAGTTTGGGCTATGGCACTATGTACATGCTTTGCAAAGAATTATTTGAATTATTAAAAAAAAAAAACAGAGTTACTGATATCTAGTATTATGACATATGTGTCTGCTGTTTTGAAAGAAAATATTATTTCCAAAGTTGCTTAGAAGCCCACGTCACTAGCTATATTAATACAGAATCCTGTTTTGATTGAAAGACTCCACATAAAAGGCACCAGTCTTCTAAAATGAAAATAAAATAGTTATTTTTCACACTACATACAACATACACAGATCCTTTCTGTACTATTACCAGGGTGGTTTACAAGGAAAGCAATAAAACAGTATCGGCTTAAGTCTGTGGCTCCCTAATTTCCAGGATAATTCCTGTTATGCAAAGTCATCTGGTTCTGCCAATGGTTGTGTTAGTCACAAAGGCAGTTTCCTGCTGTTACATGGAAGCCATGGCTGGATTTTTAAACAGAATTATTTTCCAACCAAAAGAATGAGTTGCATAAAGAATTGAATTTAGCTCAACTGTACAAAGTTTGGCATCCTAACTGGAGGGTGGGGGAGAGACCTTGGGGCAAGTTGTAGTGACGTCTCTGTTCCACCTACAGATCTGAACATCTGAAAAATGGTGGTCTCAAAAGAACAAGAGTAAAGGCCTGAAACATAGCAAGGTTGAAAAGGAACAGCCTTAAGCAACTACCTGGATGAGGGCCATAGCCTCACACATCACTTCAGGGAAATATATTTGATATGATGCTGACATTTTGCCTGGTATGGTTCAAGATGATCTTTGGCTTTGAGGTATTAGATGACAAGCTTTCCAGTATCCTTTAGGAATCAATGTGTCTCCAAATGAGGATTTGATTAAGTTTTGATGTAAAAAAGTTATTATAAGTTAACTAAATATTACATGATAATTAAAACCACATTTCAGGAGGCTTAATGATTATATAACAATCTGACATGGATCCCTTAAAATAGCCATGAGGCTACAACAAACATGTTCCCAATCAATAATTGGCACTTTTCTATTCATCTCCTATTAGAAATGTTGTCATGTTTACTTAGGATATATATTTCATTACCAATTAAAACCAGAGCACCCCCCCCCCCCACTTCTCTCAAGTGCAGTCATTTGGCATGGCTTTCAGCCCCAGAATGGCCTTGTTAGAACTTGATTTCAGTACCATACACACCAAAATTGCTGAGTTTTAAAACTGAAATGGAAGTTAAAAATAATCTCCTTACAGCAACCCCCCTCCCAAATTATCAGAATCCAGATTTTTCCAGTTCATTTCTTTTTTCAATTCAAAATGCCTTCATGGCTTGAAATCACAGTCTGAAGGAATACTTCTTCCCACATGTTCCTATCACATCTCTTCCCTCTTCTCTCCTAGCTATGACTAGGGAAGGGCTGATCCCTTGGCTTTCTTGAGACCTAGAAACCAGAAAAACAATGTTTTTCATTTTTGCAATGAAAAAAATAGTTCATCGAGGCTTCCACTGTACTAGGATGAAGAACCACAAGAAGTTTCTAATATGTTTCTTTACATAATTTTTCAGCCTTATTATCCCCTGTTGTTGCTGCTAGTAGTTAAGTTTAAGGAGTAAGAGTGAGTTCACAAAATGGTGGGAAGGCAATTGAAGCAGTACAAAGTCGCATTTAGAATGAGTCAGCTCTTTCTGAGATTTGAAAAAACTTGGAAAGATCCCAAACTTTTTCTGAGCATTTTCTGAAATGCTCAAATAAAAGCTATCCATGAACTTTTCATATCTCTCCCCTTGAGCCATTATTCATCTCAATTTTATTAAACTTTATAGTTCCTCTAAATTAGGAAAGATTGTCACATCTGTATGCTACCCCACACATAATTTAGAAAAACCTACAAAATCACAATCTGGTGGTCCAGCTACTACAACCAGAAACTTCTGCAAAATTTCTAACCCCCTCTGCAGCTAACAGACCACTCAGCAGAAGCGGGCCAGCTATCCTCAAGCAGTAGAAACTCTGGCCTATTACCTAGTGTTAAAATAAGATTTAGCTGCCCATTTGGTCAAATTTTGTTTGTGGAATGTAGGAGGACAATATGGCCTTTACTTCAGGAAGCAACACCTCTTGAACTAACCCAGTCACTTTTTCTGGCTGCTTTATAGCTAGCTTGATCACACCTGAACCTTCAGCATACTGTGGAGCTATAAACCTATTATTAATATGTATGACATACATTTACTCAAAGGCTCTTCAGTACATTTAGCAGGCTGATGGAATAAGAGGACAGGTTTCCTTACTGATCTGCAGCTCATTACAAAATCTGCAAAACAAAGTAGACAGAAGTACACAGACAATATTCAGAGTAGAGGAAGCTTTAGGTTCTATGATGTGGCCACTGTCATGTCTATCTGCAGTGAGACATGGCAGGAACTATAAAGAATACAACTTTCGAGTGAAACTCGAAAAATTAGAATATCGTGCAAATGTTCATTTATGTCAGTATGGCAACTCAAAAGGTGAAACCAATATATGAGATAGACGCATTACATGCAAAGCGAGATATGTCAAGCCTTACTTTGGTATAATTGTGATGATTATGGCGTACAGCTTATGAAAACCCCAAATTCACAATCTCAGAAAATTAGAATAGTGTGAAAAGGTTCAATATTCTAGGCTCAAAGTGTCCCCCTCTAATCAGCTAATGAATCCATAACACCTGCAAAGGGTTCCTGAGCCTTTAAATGGTCTCTAGGCTGGTTCAGTAGGAATCACAAGCATGGGAAAGACTGCTGACCTGACAGTTGTGCAGAAAACCATCATTGACACCCTCCATAAGGAGGGAAAGCCCCAAAAGGTAATTGCAAAAGAAGTTGGATGTCCCCAAAGTGCTGTATCAAAGCACATCAATAGAAGGTTATGTGGAAGGGAAAAGTGTGGTAGAAAAAGGTGCACAAGCAGCAGGGATGACCGCAGCCTGGAGAGGATTGTCAGGAAAAGGCCATTCAAAAGTGTTGGAGACTTTCACAAGGAGTGGACTGAGGCTGGAGTTAGTGCATCAAGAGCCAACACACACAGACGGATCCTGCACATGGGCTTCAAATGTCATATTCCTCTTGTCAAGCCGCTCCTGAACAACAAACAACGTCAGAAGCGTCTTACCTGGGCTACAGAAAAAAAGAACTGGTCTGTTGCCCAGTGGTCCAAAGTCCTCCTTTCTGATGAGAGCAACTTTTGCATCTCATTTGGGAACCAAGGACCCAGAGTCTGGAGGAAGAATGGAGAGGCACACAATGCACGATGCTTGAAGTCCAGTGTGAAGTTTCCACAGTCTGTGTTGATTTGGGGAGTCATGTCGTTTGCTGGTGTTGGTCCACTGTGCTTCATTAAGTCCAGGGTCAACGCAGCCGTCTACCAGGAGATTTTGGAGCACTTCATGCTTCCTTCCGCAGACAAGCTTTATGGGGATGCTGACTTCATTTTCCAGCAGGACGTGGCACCTGCCCACACTGCCAAAAGTACCAAAACCTGGTTCAATAACCATGGGATTACTGTGCTTGATTGGCCAGCAAACTCACCTGACCTGAACCCCATAGAGAATCTATGGGGCATTGCCAAGAGAAAGATGAGGGACATGAGACTGAACAATGCAGCGGAGCTGAAGGCCGCTATTGAAGCATCCTGGTCTTCCATAACACCTCAGCAGTGCCACAGGCTGATAGCATCCATGCCACGCCGCATTGTGGCAGTCATTGCTGCAAAAGGGGCCCAAACAAAGTACTGAGTACATATGCATGCTTATACTTTGCAGAGGTCCGATATTGTTCTATTTCCAATCCTTGTGTTATTGATGTCATGTAATATTCTAATTTTCTGAGATTGTGAATTTGGGGTTTTCATAAGCTGTATGCCATAATCATCACAATTATACCAAAGTAAGGCTTGACATATCTCGCTTTGCATGTAATGCGTCTATCTCATATATTGGTTTCACCTTTTGAGTTGCCATACTGACATAAATGAACATTTGCACGATATTCTAATTTTTTGAGTTTCACCTGTACATTTACAAAAAAGAGAAAAGGGGAGGGGGGAGCAGCAAGGGAAGATGGAAAGCAGATGCAGCTACAGCAATGTGTATATTTATTTTTTTGGCAAATTGCTGAATCATGGTATACTGAACTCTATTAAAAGGACAACACACTACAGCCACATTTCAAACACTATTCCAGTTCCCATATTTTGGGAAGGAATATTGTAGAGTGGGAAACTCAAGCAAAAAAAGGGGTGAAGCATACATATATACCTTTGCAGGATAAGCAGTATTATGCAAAGCAGAGAAGAGAAGAATTGGTAAGTTAGTGAAATTAAGAAGGAGAATGAAATATAGCTAGAATTAGTTTACAACAATACCATTCACTAGACCACTCCGTTCTTTTCATGTCTGCAAACCGTACATTGACTCAATGCTTTTTGTTCTTTAAAGTTTTCATCTGTCTTTCTGAGTATGTCATCAGTTGAATCCAACCATGGCTTTCTAGCCTTCAGCTTTCAACTCATCCATTCTTCTTTAATATATAATCCATTCATTCTTCCTTCATACATTTGTTTTGTAATTTGATCTTCATTCATTCTCTTTATAAGACCAAATCACCTCGACATGCATCTTTTATATCGGTCCCTCACATTTATTCAGCACCCATTCATTCTTGACCCTCTCTCTCCTTGTTTTGCCCTACACACTTCTTAAATAACCCATCCCAACTGCATTCAGCTTTCTGTTTCCCTTGGCATCCCCCAAACTCAATTTCCTATATCAAATCAGGCAGAAGCACACTCTTATACACAACTGCTTTTACTTCTTTCAACAAATATTCATTCCAAGCAACAGATCATAAACTGATCATTGCCATCCTACCAGCACTAGCACGTCTTACATTTTCTCTGTTTCCCCATCTGTAATAGACATGCTACCAAGGCACACAGATTCATCTATTTACCCTATTTTTTTTTTTACCATATATGTTTAACATGCAAATTGGCATTCCATTTTCTCTGTCAGATGCAATTACTTTGGTATTTGGTTATTGTTTTTTAAATACATACTCCTCACTGCATTGTATAATGGATCTCACATTTGCTGCAGCTCATATGGGTTCCCAGCCAGTATCACAGCAAAGGAATGAACTAATTTCCATTAAAAGCACATATATACAACTTTTTTGCAGATGAACTGGGGGAAGGGTGACAAGAGAAATGTGATAATAGTTTATAAACAATACTGGACTAAATAAATCAGGGAAAGAGGGTGTTTGCTCTTCTTACCCAATTCTTGAATTCAGGCCATTCAGTAAAACTACTTGGCAGAAGATTCAGAATAGACACATTTATGGAATGACATAGGTAGCAATGGTCCTTTCTGTGGATGCCTTTAAAAGAACATTAAACAAATTCATGGAAGATGAGTCTCATCATGGCTGCTAGGCTGTTGAACTTCCACACAGTTGGGGAACATTGGAATGGGGAATGATGCATATGTTCCCCCTTTAATCATTGGATAAATTCTATTGATCAGTTCTGTTTCGCAGCCCCCGCTAGTGGATTTCTGTGGAAAATGTAGTGCCTTAGTAAAGATTTGGTTTCCACAAGGAACTATAGAAGATTCTCAACAGTTTGATGATATCTAGACCTAGATGCTTTTGAACTTAAGGTTTTAATTTGCAGTTCAGCGTTCAACACATATATTATAGGAATCCCCATGACATTCGATCACATTTCTTATTCAATGCTGGGTTTTGAATGACCTGATCTTGGCTTTGCTGCACTGCTGCTGTATTAGCAATCTATCTAAAGTTTGTTTAGATTTTGCTACAGTTTTCAGTTTATGTATTTTTCTTTCTGAGTGGTTAGCGGCTCACATCAGGGAACATGTGTGCAGATTAAATAACAGAACAAAGAAGGATCGTTTTTGATGCAATTGTATAATCACAGCAGGATTTCGTTTTGTGCTGATGTAATTGCCATTCCATTTGCTGATGTTATTAGATAACTTTTATGAAAGGGGAAAAGAACAACATTTAAACTGTGGCAAAATGTACATGCACCAGTCTTGAACTATTTTACAGTATATGTGGTCAGAGTCCAATATGCCTTAGTTAGAGCTAACACATTAAAATGACTAGTCAGAATAATAATTTCCCTAAACTTAAAACTCAGCCAGCATTGTTTTCTTATGATTACCCTATTTGGTTCTACCCAGGATGGAGAAAGGGTTACTACTGGGAATATCAAAGGGGATACAAACTAAGAAGTTGGAAAGTTGTGTCTGTTGGAGACTGAAGAGTTCTGTGTGTACATGTCAGCACTCCTGAAAGTGGGAAGCTGATCTGAGTAATAATTAGTGAAGCAGGTTTATAACTATAACAAAAAGGAAGTTTATTTCAGGAACTACAGTACCTTATACTGTAGTTCTAGATACTAGAGACAAAGTCTAGTACCTAGCTACATTCTTTGACCTGGAAGTCAAAGAGTAAGTGCTTTGTGTGTGTGTGTTCTTGGAGAAAATTACCCTAGTTTCCGTAAGCACCCTTCCCTCTTCTCAGTCACCTAAGTGGCCAGGTTCAGGTTCGTCTTCAGCTCAATCAGGACACAAGTTGCAAAGTCTCCAATATATTTATTAAGAGTCTGCAGAGCCTGGTCAAGTACCCAAAGAACACCTGGATGATGTTTCTTTGGGTAAAACCCTGAACACATGGATATCCATGCTTGTATAGACAGTCTGAACACAAGGAAATACAGAGAAAGGGGTCACATTGGCTATTATAGGCATCTATTCAATTTCACTCATTCCTGCACAACAACAAGAAGTCTTCTCCTTATGGTTACGGTAGTTAGTGCTTTAGCTCTTGGGGGGTTCTGCTGTTTGTAATAGCAGCAGTTGTCTCCAGGCTCCATTGCTAACTGCGTCCCAGTCACTTGCAGGAGCAGGCTGACCCTTTCCCTTGGTGTGCACGTGACTTATGGAGTAGCAAAAGAAAGTGGAATCAATAAGGCTAAGCAAGCTTCTGTTCCAGATTCATCCCCATGTATTCATTTTCCATTGTGCGAGAGAGAGAGAGAGAGAGAGAGAGAGAGAGAGAGAGATGCACTTGCCTGGAAACATATACAGAAAGAAGTGACCTCAGATTCACAAACAATTAATGAGCTGGCAGAGTGATATAAAAGAGAGGACACAAAGACAATCCTTCACTCTTTATTTAGACTTTATTGCACCCTTGGGGTCAGTAGGTCCTAATATGCTGAAGATTCAATGCCACAGGATTACAGTCTCAAGGCAGGAAGGGGAGCCAATAGAGGTGGCTTACATAATTGGGGAATAGTATCTTAAAATCTTTCGTGAGAATTTGAGGGCTGGCATTTTTTTATAAGGAAACTGTCCCTTTTTGGGACAAGCTTTCTCTTTATTCTCCTTAATTGGCTTTGATAGTTATCCTCCATCCAGAGAACAATGGACCAGTTGAACAGTTTCAAAATTTACATGCCAAAGTTATTCTTCTGAATTGTCTATATTCTCCCAAAGTATCATATGATTTTTCCTTGGCTTCAAAGGAGACTTAGTTGAAGGATTCTTGTAATGATCTGCAAAGCTAATGACAAGTTTTATTTTGCCATTTGAATCTTCAGCTTCATCACTAGTTCAAATCCTTCAGAGTTCATGGGAACTTGGCTTTAATGTTGCAGTCATGGTTTATGTTCACATCACAGCTCTTTAAAGTGGAACAAGGTAATACTGAGGCACATTGGGCAACATTTTGAGAAATGAGGTTGCTGCAAGAAGGCAAACTGGAAGATGAAGGGAAGGGAAGGGAAGGGAAGGGAAGGGAAGGGAAGGGAAGGGAAGGGAAGGGAAGGGAAGGGAAGGGAAGATTATGAAGTCCATAATATTCTAAAATTCTGACAATCAAGAAATTGTTTTTAAATCATGGGAATATTTTAATGGCTTATTTTCAGTTCCAGATAATATGAGAATGATGTTGAAGATACTGTATATTGTCAGGCTTTTTATCATAAGCATAAGAACAATAAACTTAATTAAAAGGAAAAACATAGCAGAACAAAAGATAAATGACTCTCATGATATTAAGCCTTAAACTGGAGGAGAACAGATTCTAGTATTTGAGTTCTAGACAAGTTGAGAAAATCCATAGACAAGTAACACAAGTCATGAATGATAGTAGTTGACACAATGCATTTTTAGACAGAGCATTTTACTATCACCAAGAATGCTTTCCAGTATGAAAAATCATTATTATTTGCCAAGGTAATGTTCATGATTGCAGAAATAGGAAGGTTGGTTTTGTACTTATCCCACCATCCTACTACACATATCCCAGTCTTTGTATCCACATACTGCATAAACAAACCAGTTCTCCTAATCTGACAAGAACAAGAGCCCATTTATCAAAGTACTGTATGCTTTGATATTTCTGATTTAACACAGAAGAACTAAAGGTCATAGATAGTACAAGCTTTACTGAAAACAAGAGGTTCACCCCAAGGAAATGTACCTTTGCATGCTCATAAATGCTGGACTTCAACTTTGCATCAGCTTCCTGCCCATAGAAACCTATTGACCACTAGGGCAAATAAACGTAGAGATCACTGGCAGATAATTAACAGAGAGCCAGTTTGGTCTAGTGATTAAGGCACCAAGCTAGAAACCAGGAGACTGTGAGTTCTAGTCCCGCCTTAGGCATGAAAGCCAGCTGGATGACTTTGGGCCAGTCACACTCCCTCAGTCCCTGACATCAGGCTTAGGCAATAAGCCAGGTGGTCAATTCCTGTCACAATCAATGGATCAACATTCAGTTGATCTGGAAAAAAAAAATAATAAGTGGACCCTGCACATGCGGGAAAAAATGATAGGATGAAAAAAAAATGGCAGATAATTAATATTGTCTGCTTTTCCTTTACATCTCTTCCTGTAGCATGCCTCCCATTGGTTAGAGTGATATTTTCAGAGTTTTCATCACTTCCTTCCTTTCTCAAGTTCAGTTTTCTTTCTCTTCTGATTCTGCCCTTGGTAGTTGGAATACTTACCTGTCTTGCCTGCTTTTCATAATGAAGGAGTGCCCACTACAGGATCTTAGTGTAGATAGGCGTTCCTATCACCATGTTATTTTCTAAATAAAGCTTGTGCAACTTTTTCTTTCGTGTAAACACCAACTTCTACTTCTAACATCAGTGTTTCTCTCTCCATACTTTCTTTCCACTGTGTAAAGCTGTCTGCAATTCAACAACGAAAGAGGTGGCTCTCAGTATCTGATCTGACTTCATTTGATAATTTTGAGGGTTGAACCCTTTGAATCAAGGAAGAACTTGAAATCAGTGGAAATACAGTATATTGAGCCTGCTAATTATGAATTTCATCAACACCACACTGAGGAAACAGAATGCACTTTATATAACTTAGCAATTTTAAGAAGTCCTGCATGAAATGATAGTGGTTGAAAATTATAGTACAGTTCCCTTCTAGTGACCCGCTGAGGTTTGTATCAATTTCCAGTAATACAGCTCAAGCCATTTTAGTTTTAGCCATCTCTGCTTTTGTGGTAAGCTTCCTCACAGTATTAACCCTTAAATCTTTTCAAAAGGCTAAACCCCTCTGGCAAACTTTGTACTTTGAATGTAGGAGCCCTCCAAGTTTAACAAATTGGTCATTGCAGAGTTGCTTGAAGTATTTGTCAGCTGCACTCCAAACTAAATCCTTTCAGAACAGCTTACTTAAATTTAAAGTAAGGATTAAATCAATACGATGCATTAAAAGTAGTGGAAAATAAGTTGTGAAGAAAGTCTGATTATAACTAGAAATTTCCCAGGGGAAGTCTCACAAGACTTAGAAAACTTAATGGCTTGTAATGCCTCGTTGAGAAACTTCATTAATAAATATTAATTATTTTTATCTTCTCTCAGAATTACTTATTTATAATTCATTCATTCTTTTGGGGAAATATTGCAAAAGAAACAACCAAGAAACTGGAGAAAGTTGACAAGATGCATCTTTATTTAAAAAAAAAAAAATGATAATCATTGGATACTTCTCCAGAAAGGAAAAAGGCACTTAGGAAGAAACAAAAGCAGAATATACGTATATTTCATATATATATATATATATATATATATATTAATTTGACTAATTTAATGTAATTAATGAAGAATAACCAAACAAGTTTACATTATAAACACATGAACCTGCATATTACATAAACCTTTTTACCTTGAGAGCAGACAAGAATTGGTTTTAACCAGCTAGAAACTATGGTGATCATGGCAACTCATCACGGTAACTAGTTTATCACTTCAATTTGAACCATGAAGGCTCACCAGGCCATTTTGAGAATATTTCTTCAAGCCTATCTAGTTTCTGCCTCTATCTGCATAATTTGTTTCATATTTCTCCTGTTATTAACTAAGTTCCCTCCCCAATTATTTATTCATTAGATTTCATCCTGGAGCTCAATTTTTCTTCCTATAGATTGCCACAGTAACCCTGAGAGTTAGGTTGGCTGAGAGAGGGCAGGTTATTAGGTCAAAATGGCCTGGTGAGCTTTCATGGTTGAGATCGAAGTGGTTCTGCCCAAGTCTAGTCCAATTCAAAACATCAGTGGCTACATTTAGGCAATGTGGCTGGACTCTGAAATAAGCCATACCTCTTCCAGATTATTGGCCTATGTGTGGTGATTTTTTTCCTCCAGAAATCTCAGCTTCATGAAAGAACCTGGAGAATTATGCTAAGCAAAGTCAGCTATGACTTAGTCCCATGGCTCGCCACTCTCTCATACTTTAAGGCAGTATCTTATACATTTGCTTTTTACTTGACCCCTTCTTTGAGTGCTAACTTATATGTGTTCCCCTTTTCATACAAGCACTCTTTGAGTTAAATGTTGTTCTTACCCAACAAGCCCCAAGTTGCTTTTCTTTGTATTAACAAAGAGGGACAGGATTGGGAGGATCCGTCTGATAAAAAAGCCATGATTGCAATCAAATGGTTTTTGATGTGCACAGCCGAGCATTATGCTTATTATTCTTATAAGTTCCCAGAGGCGGATTAAGAGGAGGGGGGAGAGCAGTGGTGGTCTCTGTGGTTAGAAATCTTAGCCTGTTCAATGAAACAAAATCTCTATCAGCTGAAGGCCAGGTCTCAGTTGGAAATAAAATTGGATTTCAATTTTGCAGGAATGAATGATGTGCTTCATGGGTGACAGGAAATTTAACAGCCATATGCAGCAAGGAAAAAGGCAAATACAATCTGTGAAGAATATGCAATTTAGGTTTCAAAACTGGGCCTACTGAATTTGGGGATATCGTAACAAAATAGATTAGAGGTGCTGCAAAATCTTCTGGCTAAAGCAGCGTTGTCCAAACTTGGCCACTTTAAGATGAGTGGACTTCAACTCCCAGAATTCCCCAGCCAGCATGGGGAACACTGGGCTAAAGCCAAAGCCTGTGGCTTCATTGACTCTGACACTGCCTTTGATATTTAAGACCCAAATGGTGCAAAACTGCAAAATTGCAGGCATGCAGTTTTTAACAGGCAATAATGTAGTGTACAAATTGCATAATTATTATGTCTCATTTCTGCTTGCAAGGCAAAGCATTATTTCTTTAAGCATGCTTACTGTTGCAGACTACTGAATTAAAGTGGAGAGAGATTAAGTACACAGCGATTACAGGTTTAATCAGGAATCCAAACCCAAGTTCCTCGGGGTGGTGCTTAGTGAATCTTGACTTAAAATACCTGTTTTCAGTTATGATATATGGATAGTATTATGGACGGCAGCTTATGTCTGGAAAAAATATTTCACAATGTTGCTGTCATTGTAATGAACTTAATTTTTTGTCATCATAATACACCTCTATGCGAACTGTGTATCCATTCTGCTTTGGAAGTAATCACTTTCTTTCCTATTTGATTTCTTTAGTGTTGCTCTGGAATTATGATAAATTACTTACAAATTGGCCACAATTAATCTGTTCTGCTTCTTTGGGAAGGAAGAGCTGTCATTATTGTTTTAATTTCACTGTTGTTTATTTGACTTTATAATAGATGGGGTTTTTTTAATGAAAAGAAGCAAACAAAAAGTAAACAACTTATTAAAGCAATCTCTTCTAACTCCTCTTGGACCATAATTAATTAAGTGCAGTGTTTCAGTAATTTTACAAATGCAATGGACAAAAAACAAGTAAAAATTGAAGCTAAAAAAAGAAAGCTTCCAATTAAAGTTGCAGGGACCCTTTGATGAACTAGATGGACTTCTGAGTGAACATATTCTGGGCCTGTAAAGTTCAGATGACATGAGAAGTTGGGCACCACTGGATACACAGATCCCCTTGTCACCTAGCAGGGAGACAGTTCTCCTGTCAAAAATACTTCCTGGTTGCCATGCTTGAAGCCATCTCCAGCAACAGTGCCAAAAATGGAGCTTCAAGGGGTGACCATGGAAATATTCCAAAAGAGAACTGGAAATTACTCATGCCTGAGCACTGGTATTCTTAATCATTTTTATGGAGAGAGAAATGGGGGGAAAAAATTGCCACTACTTGTGGTGCTGGTTGGCATGGGCGAACTGAGTTTAGAACATGGCAGGGCTACAAATTTCCAAACTTGATCATCAGTAGGAATACTATGCTAATGATAGGGGTGCCAGAGGTGTGGCCTAGAGGCTGCCATTGGCTCTTTTTTGCATTTTGGGTAGATGGGGGGGGGGTTCAAGACACCAAAATGGTGCATTTATATGATCATTGGAACTCCTGAACTGCCCCTCCAAAACTGGGGCTTGATTCTACCCATTTTTTAAATCAATTTGTTTAAAACCATACAAAGCCTTGTGTGCCCCCAGACTGATAGAAACAGCATATATCAGGCCCATGTCAAATGGATCTAGCATTTTAATTTTATTTTAATTTTAATTCCATTTCAAGCTAGCTAGCTAGCTAGCTAGCTAGCTAGCTAGCTAGCTTTCTTTCTTTCTTTCTTTCTTTCTTTCTTTCTTTCTTTCTTTCTTTCTTTCTTTCCTTCCTTCCTTCCTTCCTTCCTTCCTTCCTTCCTTCCTTCCTATCTATCATCTATCTATCTATCCAAGGCTCTGGGCAGCTAAAGCAGGACTTGTAGGTTTCTTGAGGTTTCTGAACTACAATTCTCATCAGTCTCTGCAAGTGAGGGTAGCTGGGAGTTGTAGCTCACCAGCTTTGGAAGGGCCACACAATCTTCCCCTGAAACTGAACAATTTTGAACAGAATTATAAAAAATAAATTGGAATGAACCAATTCTTACTGCAGAGCAGCTAAGAGAGAGACTTCTATGTTCTTTATTTGGACCTCTAATGGATGTCCTCAAGGCCAAGGAACACAAGACATTATTGCTGATGCACACTGGATAATTGAGAAAACCAAAGAATATCAGAAAGAAGTCACTATGTGCTTCATTTATTATAGAAAGGGCTTTGATTGTGTTGATTATGTCAAGCTGTGAAAAGTGCTCAGCATAATGGAAATCCCAGAACATCTCGTTGTCCCCTGAAAACTTATATACAGGTGAGGAAGCCGTAGTACAGACCAAACATGGTGAAACAGACTGGCTCCAGATTGGCAGACAAGGCTATATACTCTCCCCTTATTTATTCAACCTATATGCTGAATATATATTAAGGAAAGCTGGATTAGAAGAGAATGAGCATGGTTTTAAAACTGGAGGAAGAAATATCAATAAGCTGCACTATGGGGATGACACTACCCTGATAGCTGAAAATGCAAAGTATCTGCAAGCCCTAGTAATAAAAGTCAAGGAGCACAGTGCAAAAAATTAGACTAAAATTAAATATAAAGAAGACCAAAGTAATGACAACAGATAGTACTTTTGATCAACCATCAACAATAATGTAACAAGCAGTCATGAAAGCACTGTAGACTAGCACTTGGTAGAACAGCCATGACGGCCTTGGAAAAGATATTCAAATGTTGTGATGGATCTATACCTACAAAGATCAGAATTGTGCAAGCAGTGGTATTCCCTCTGACACTCTATGGAAGCAAAAGTTGGACTTTGAAGAAGCAAGATAGGAAGAATATTGATGCTTTTGAACTTTAGCATTGGAGAAGACTCCTGAGAATACCATGAACAGCCAAGAAAACAAACAAATGGATCATTGAGCAAATCAACTCAAAGTTCTCACTTGAGGCACAAATGATCACATTCAAATTATCCTACTTTAGACCCATTATGCAAAGACCTGGCTCTCTGGATAGGGCTCTAATGCTGCAAAAGGTAGAAGGGAAAAGAAGAAGAGGATGACCAGCAGCAAGGTGGATAGACTCAGTTACAGTAGCAATGAATGCACCATTGGAAGAGCAGAAGGACCAGGTTAAGAACAGATCTTCATGGATAAAATCTATCTATGTAGTTGCTAAGGATTGATAATGACTTGATGGTGCATAATCAATCAAAATGGATGTCCTCAGCATTTACATTATAATGAGAGGAGTGGGTGGTTGCCTGCTTTGAGTGTGCATACATACATTTGTCTGTGTGTGTGCACCTTAGAGTCAGTGTTGACTCCTGGCAACATCCTGTACAAGTCCCTGTAGTTTTCATGGCAATGTTTTTGGAAGTGGTTTGCTATTGCCTGCTTCCTAGGGCTGAGAGAGAGTGACTGGCTCAAGGTCACCCAGCAGGCTTTGTGCCCAAGGTGGAACTAGAACAGTCTCCCACTTTCTAGCCTGGTGCCTTAACCACTACACCAAATTGGCTCTCATATGCATTTATACATGCCTGTATCTCTTCCTTTAAACAAACTACCCCTGGAAACAGAATTCCATCATTGCTTACAATCCTTACTATATTTCCACAGAAATGGTAATAAAGAATTCAGTAACTTGCCATACATACATACATACATACTTACATATATATATATTTCTTCTCTGTTTCTTCTATACCAGATGATTTAACGCCCTTTAACTTGTCAGTTTGGAAGCAATTTGACAATTGTTGCCCAACACATCTGAACTCAAATAATCCAGATGTTAAGAGAGATTATTTATATTGCAAAATGTGCCCTTAAAATACATAAAATCAGGGAACACAAACTTAGCTGCAAGTGATTAGAACGGGAAGAAGTATATGATGGTAGGGTGGTATAGGAGAAGGAGGGGAATAAATATACAGAGAAAAAACAGAAAGAATCATGTATGGTAGCCATTTGGTGGGTCTTAATAAAAGGGTATGTATGGTTGCCACTTCTATTGTTTATCTTAAGAGGTAAACATTTGGGGGGAAAGTGGGGAGAGTATCCACAGATAAATCCTTGGAAAATATTTTCTACTTTTTAGGGATGCTTTTGTTTCTGCATGGATTCAAAGAACGTCCATCTTACTTTCTTACAGACTGATCTAATTCTCCTCTAATTTTGCTGAAAGTGTGGTGGAGAATAACAGGCCCACCAACTTCACTAAACTCCTTTCAAATTCCACAGACCTCAAGGAAATTGTCCTATTCCCTGATCACATATCAAAGAGGTTGTGGGCCTGATCCTAATTGTGTGGTTAATTAAATAGTAATAGCCTGAACTATGATGCCTGAGTCGATACCATAAAGCAGATTTCGGATTTATAATCAGAGTGATATGTGATTGAGGATGATGCAATTCTAGTGTGACCAAGATGTTTCTGTTACATGAGATCCAAGGCTTTCTATTGTCAAGACAAAAATGAAGCCTGAGCAAACTGCAAAGCTTTCATGTTGATGAATGTTATTGATTTGCTTCAGGTCACAGTGCTAATCAAGACATATTTTTACAGTTAATAAATCAGCCCAGATTCAATTTGAGACTAAAAGGCAACAAGATTCTATTTGAACCAAGTTGAATTTTAGTTCAATAAACAATTTGTCCATAGGCTATAACAAGAAGCATCAAAATGTCTACAGCTGCCTTATTTTATAGCAGAATGGGATGAAAATAACAGGGACGAGAGAGAGAACAAAGTTTCAGCAGAGAGCTCCAAGATTTCACTGAAATATTTTTTAAAAAATATTCCCCCAGCACCTTTTTTTTCTTCCAACCCAACAGAATGTTGGAAAGAAAGTATGTAAAGGAGTCAGAAGTCTGCTTCTCCGTCTGTCTGTCAGCAGGATAACCCTTTGAAAACAGAACGGAATCAAATTTGAATGCCAACATTAGCATGCTGATATACAGTTGCAACACATTACTTAATTACACAGAAGAAAATACAGATGCCTATATTATATTATAATAGATGATGTAAAGAAATAGTCTGTTATATACACAATAGCCCAATAACAAGTGCATTATCTCGGACCCTTTATGCAAGACTCAGTCACTTTCCAAGTGAACCTGCCCAAACAAATCCTAGCAGAATAGTGAAATACAGACAGCAGAGCAGAACTTTCCAAAGTAATCTGGCAGGCAGAAGTGATAAAATTCATTGGCTACCTATTCATGTTGATATCAGATGGCTTTTTATACACTCAATGCACTCCCCAGCTTTATCCACGTAACAAGGAAAGCTGTAATATTGTTTGAGATTGCAATGCCAGAAAGTCCAGTGAATCTTTGAGTTGCATCTGTATCTCTCTGATGAGACTTAATTTCTTGCTCAAACTGATCTGACTGAATTGCCTTGGAACTGAACTGACTCAAAACTTTGTATAGATTTAGCATTCTTAATGGCATCATTAGTAGGCTATTTACTTTTGGACTAGCAGTGAGGAATCTGTGACCGTCCAGATATTGTTGATCTCTGAATTTCATCAGTTGCAGCCAGGATAGCAAATGGTCAGGGTAACAGGAATTCTAGTCTCACAACACCTGGGGGAGCACAGAGGTTCCCCATTCCTATTCCAGCTTCTCTTTTTGTCTACCATTTTTAATTTTTCCTGGAAGGACATATGATTGTTTCCTCATTGAAATGAGACAAATTTCTGTGCAAACAATATAAAAGAAAGATGTCATCATGACAACACATGTCATGATATCATACAAATAACTATATAATTTTCATCAGTCATATGATGTCTGATGCAAGTATGTAAATCATGTCATTTGTATAAGACAGTATGATAGGCAGGTTGTAATTTCCCCCTTGCAGATGCCCATGAATATGCTGTCCAAATTTACAAATATAAGCCACGGTGCATTCAATTCAAGAGTAAACCAAGAGTTCCAATTTCAAATTCTAATACTCAATAACAAAGGGAGTATCTCTACCTACACCTCTGTGTTTAAAATCTTCAGGGGAAATGTTGCAATGAACGTTTATATGGATTAAAGAACTGAGGTGACTCCTTCCACTTTATCAGCATGTGAAAAGGTAAATATATCTTCTCATTGTATTTGAAGGTGTGTCTATTGTTGTTTTTGTGGGTATCTTTTGTGGGTATCTGTGTTTTGTGGGTATCTTTGGATGCATTAGATTAAGGTTTGCTGCAACCATAAAGAAACAATAAAGAGAGCCAGTTTGGGGTAGCAGTTAAGGCACCAGGCTAGGATCCAGGAGACTGTGAGTTCTAGTCCCACCTTAGCCATGAAAGCTGGCTGGGTGACTTTGGGCCAGTCACTCTCTCAGCCCAACTCACTTCACAGGGTAGTTGTTGTGGGGAAAATAAGAAGCAGGAGTGTTAGGTATGTTCATTGTTTTGAGTTATATATAGAAAAAGTGGGCTAAAAATTGAATAACAAGAAATGATTTTTGCAAAAATAACAATGAAACCGAGGAACAAAGCAAATCCTACAGCATAACTGAAGAAGCTTGAGAAAACTTCATTTGAGAGCAAAGAATGCAAGTGATTTTGCTGAGGTTATCCATAGGAATACCTTTGTGGTACGTGTTAGCAAAGGTGATAGAAAATATTAAATCTCATGTCCCATTCATATCAATGAAAAACGTTATTACTAAAAGGCTTCTACTAATTTCCTTAGGGCTGAAATACAATCACTTTCTCTGTATGTGGGTTAATTGAGCCCAAAGAGTATGTAACCAGCCCTAAAGCCCACAGGCCATGCATGCTGGTTTTTTTGTCTCCTCTCTCTCCTCAGCCTATGACCTTGTCAGACAGAGTGGCATGAAAAGAGGCATGGATCCTGCAACGTTTCCCTGAATGTTGACACTTGATAAGCTTTCTTATCAAAGCTCCTGATCACATTGAAAACACTTCCATGCTGGTGTTTGGCACCATTCTGGGATCAATTCCAGACCTAATAGTTCCCAAAACATGATTAGCTTTCAGGCTCAGGGTCCATGTATTTCTGATTCTGCTCCAGGGGACCTGAAAGAGCAACAGAGTTAATATATTCCTTTGAACTGCTGCATTTCTAGTCAGATCATTTCTCAATTTCCTGGGAATTCCTCATCTTAGCTCCTTGTTCCTAGGCTCAAAATTGCCATTTCTCTCCCCTCCCCCCCCCCCCCCCCCCCCCATCCCCAAGAGATTCATCATTCTCTTTTGAGGGCTTGTATCTTCCTGAATTCACTGTTTCAAATTTAAGCTCCCTCTTCCCAAATCCAGCCCTCAGGCTTGCAGCTGTTGGGGAAAGTGCCTGGTTGCAAAATTGCCAACATACTTTTCTTTCACCTTCACAACTCAGCAAGGTTTTTAAATGCAACAGAAGGATGGTGGCAAGTAACTAGGAAGCCGTTGGAGGATTTAAAAACTTTGGTTTACACATTTTACCCAAAGTATCCCATTATAACAATGTCTTAAATTTTTTAACAAACCAGGAGACAAATGGATACAAATACATCTACTGAGAAACACGGAGAGAGAGGCAGTGGGGTGGGGTGGGGTGGGGTGGGGGAGACATTGGCAAGACATTTGATTTAATTTTTAATTTAATTTTTGCATGGAATGGGGTAAGGTCCTGTTAAAATTCGATTCAGCAGCCCCAGCCTCACCCAGGTCATCCAAAAGAAGTCCAAATACCACTGAACCATTTGCAGCCCTGGAGCCTGAGACTCTAAAATATGTCTGTTATATCTGGGTTGCCCCTAACCAGATCATCACTAGATGGCAGCAGAAAGATACAGAAGATCTAAGTCTTGGTGGCCATCTACTGGTTGTCAGGAGTTCTGCAGCCCAGATATATTGGCTCTTCCTGAATGAGCTTTCCCTTTGACCAGGATTCGCTGTCTGATTATCAGCACACATGCATGAATGATGCAGTGCTGGCAAGACAAATCACCGTATTCACAGTGTTTACTAAGGTGGGGTGGGTAATTTCAACTTTTGATCATGCCAAGGAAGACCAAGCCATATGGATAAATTACACTGAAACCCTAAAGCATGGAGGATTTTCTGCCAAGAACGAGAAGGTCTGTTAGGTGGGGAAGCCAGTTAATTAAACATGTGATAAATGAATATTCTAGTGCTAGCATACTTCTTGGCATGATGTATCATAATGTTATAGTTTCATTAGCTGTCAATATGCTAAAATGTGTTTTTATGCTCCACCTGAGGTGTAGATCATTTGGGAAGGGAAAAAAAGGCTAAAGAAAAATGCAATTGATTAGATTAAATTCAACACTCACTTGAAAGCATTAACTGGTGAGCAATACCCCACCCCACCACATTGCTTTCTTTTTCTCTTCCTGAACATGGTCTGTGAAGAAATCCTCCCATTTCAGTCAATTCAGCCAAACAGAAATGGGAATCTTATTTTCCAACAGGTGTCCAGACTTTAACTGCAAGGAACTACAAGCGCATGCAGGAAGGGCTGGCTGTTGGCAGTGCATACTGGTGAAAGGTTGAGTCATTATTAGCTAACCCTGGATTTCAGGATTGCTCAGATCTGCCCTTAATTGGTTGTGGAGAAAGGTTTGGATCAGTACTATTCAGATAGGAACTCTTCCTAATGGCTGGCTAAGTAGGAGTCATTGAAAGCTTTTTTTATACAAATTTCAAGAGAGTTTATGGGAGGGGTCAAAATCACCTCGAACATCAAGATGTGGGAACAGAACTAGTTAATGGCAATATTTTCTTAACACTGCCTCTCTTTCCAATTGTTAAAACACAGTGAGTACCTTTAGAAGTCTTGCATGCTTGAAGACTATCTGGAAGGATTAGCAACCCTTTCTGAAGCATGCAGAAATGATTTTGGATAACACTCTGACAAACCATGTCAATGCTTTAACAAAACAGAAATCACACACTCATCCCTGGTCCCAGTCTGATCAGATCACCACATAACTACCCTCTACCCTCTAGAGGGTAGAGTTTATATTGAAGAGGAAGATATGCAGAAATAACCCTCCTCACAATCTCTCCCCAGCCTGCCAAACAGCAGAGCAGTGGGCTTATGGAGAAGATTTAGGGAACTGGGTGCTTGGGGCAGGCCAGAGCCAAGTCACTGGTTTCCCACTCAGGCTGTCTGTGACCAGAGACATGAACAAAAGGGGATCTGTGCAGTTAAACAGGTGGGACAAAGAACATCTCCCACCCCATATGCTATTGCTGAATACTCAGTGATATGTGAAATCATAGCAAAATCATAGAGTTTTTTAATGAATAGAATAGAATAGAATAGAATAGAATAGAATAGAATAGAATAGAATAGAATAGAATAGAATAACTTTATTGTCATTCCACTATACACTATATGCCAAGTGCATAATAAAATGATAATCTTATATTGAATCCAATTCTTCAGCCTATTAGCTCAGAAAATTATTTGTGAGTAATACTTTCTCCCTTGCATCACAAGTAAAAGGTCTGACAGACTCTTGTGAAGATATTTAAACTGAAAACATAAGGAATTATGACCAGGACATTGAACAAATATGGCATAGGGATGCATAAACAATTTAGTCCTTACCCCGAAAATACATTGTCCCATTGAATATTCTGTCAAAGACTCAAATTTGTTTTTTTTGGGGGGGGAGATGGATTTATTGTAACAATGTAACTAATAACTTTATTATTTAAAAAAAAA